>CM060921.1:737843376-739150084 GCA_030737875.1 Allium sativum | reverse complement strand
CTAGGTCAAGGGTGTTTGGAGTCGGTGGTAAGCTTGTGGCCATGAAATCAAGGAGACTGTACTTGAATATTGATGTAGTAATAAAACTTTGTGCAATCCAGCGTTGTATGGGACTGGACGTAGGAGTAATCCGAACCAATATAAAACTCGGTATGTTCTTTCCTTTTCTGCATTTTATTTCTGCTTATTTTTGTGTTGGATTCTATGTCCATGATTATTTTTGTGGTGTGTGATTCATATAGTAGATGATACAAGTTTTAGATTTTCTTAAATTCCTTAAAAACACTATTCACCCCCCTCCAGTGTTAGTTTTTCCTTAACGATCCATTTCGCATTCCTTAGCATAATCAACATTCAATTAGTTATTCGTGGCATATGGAGGTAGTTGTAGATCCAGAAACCATCAAATGCAAAGCTTTCCCGATTTTCTTGAGTGGGGCAACACTCATGTGGTTCACTCGGCTTCCGCCGAGATCGGTCCCAAACTTCAAGGACTTAAGTGAAAAATTCTGAAATCAATTCTACCTCCACGTCTCTAAGTCGAAGCATGTTATGGCCCTTTCCACAATAAAGCAAGCAAGGGGTGAATCCATAAGTAATTGCCTCAGTAGATTAAACCTGGCTTCCACCGAATTAAGCAATCCCAATCACGAGACAGTCCTAATGGCCATTTTAGGCGGTATCGACAAAAGGATGGTGTTTGGGAAGTATTTGATTAGGAAGACACCCACGAAAATTGAGACGTTCTATGAAAAGGCTAATATCCGGTTACGATAGGAAGATGTGCAGCTAGATGAAGAGGATGGGTCGAAAGACGTGTTTACCAAACCCATTCATAGCAACGTAGCAGTCAAGAAGTCCGGCGATAATTCTGAAAATGTGGAAGTAAATGTTGAAAATCATGGCGAACGAAATGGTAATGAATCGAAGGGAACCAACAGAAATCCTGGACAAAGAGGGAATTCCAGGAAGCAATCCTTGTTCCAAGTCTTTGAAAGTTATACGACGTTGAATGATACGCTTGAAAATCTCTACCTCCATACACGTACTGCAGTTCAGGATAAGAAGCCGTCCCTATGTGTATCCAAAGAGAAAGAACGAGTGACTGGGATGTTTTGTTTCTTCCACAAGATTTATGGGCATGCAACTAATGAGTGTCATCACCTTCGGGACGTTGTTGAAAATATGATTCGAGACGGAAAGCTCGATGAGTATAAAGCGACCTTGAGAGACAAGGCGCAAGGAACATCAGCTCCCAAGCAAAGTCAGGTAGCGCCTAGAGCCACAACCCAATAATAGACGAAGGGAAAAGTGATCAATGCCATTATCGGAGGACCTCATCCAGCGGGGCATAAGGTTCGGACTATGGAATGGTATGTAAACTATGCAAAACATCTCGACGTTGCAGAATCCAGCGCCCTTGAAGCTGCATGCCCTATAAAGCAAATAAAGACAAAAACGGATGACATCGTTTTCCATGACCGAGAGTCGATCGGTGTAGAATCCCCGAGTAACGACCTATTAGTTATAATGGCCATTATTGGACCGGCAACAATACGAAAGGTTTTGGTTGAAAATGGAAGTTCGGTAAATATTTTGTTCAAATTAGTTTATGAACAGATGAAGTTGGAATTGTGAGATTTGAAACCGTGTACGGGCCAAATATGTGGCTTTAATGGATCATCTACTGAGTCGGTGGGTCTAAGCGATTTATCAGTAGAATTGGGAGACGGAGATCGGAGGATATTATGGATCCTACCGTTTGTCGTAATGTATATAAGCTCCCAGTACAACACATTTTTAGGGCGACCGACCGTAGCAGAGTTTAGTGCTTGTACTGCTCCTTGGTGCCTAATTTTTAAATTCCCGACCGATAGAGGGATTGGAACGGCATGCGGGGATCAAGTAACAGGGCAAGCCTGTTATTTGGCAGAGTGGAAAGAACTGCGAAGAAAAGATATCAAGGAGTCAGAAGTTATCCCTCCCCCACATAGGGGAAGGAAGCATAACAACTACAGAAAACATCCCGGCCAGGACCGTCCATTTGCCAACTCGAGGACATCGACCCAAAAGAGAACGAAAAACGAGGATGTAGGAAGGCAACCACGAATGAAACCACAATGGAGATCTCGATTGACGACGACAACCCAACTAGGGTCTTGAAAATCGGGTCCCACCTTGACCCCCTCCAAACAAGGGAGGTGACTGAATTCCTCCATGCAAAAGTTGACATGTTCACGTGAACCCACGCTGACATGTGTGGGAACTCACCTTCCATCATGACTAACTCTCTCAGCACTGATCCGAAGTATACCCTTGTGAAACAGAAAAGGCGGATGCTTGGCCCCGAGATGTCCGCAACCATGAAGGGAGAAATTAGAAAGCTTCAAGCCAATGGATTCATCCGAGACGCGACTTATCTTAAGTGAATAGCAAACCCTGTGCTTGTGAAGAAAGATAGCAGGAAATTAAAAACGTGTATTGATTTCTCTGATTTGAATAAAGCCTTCCCCAAAGATAGCTTCTCATTTCCTAGAATCGGTCAGCTGGTTGGTTTTACTATAGGTCATGAACTCCTTTCATTTATGGACGCTTACTCAGGGTACAACCAAAATGCAATGCATGTCCTCGACCAAGAACATACTAGCTTTGTAACAAACCTTAAACTATTTTGCTATGTGGTCATGCGCTTCAGATTGAAAAATTCTAGGGCAACATATCAGCATCTGGTCAATCGAATATTTCATCACCAGATAGGAAGAACAATGGAGGTTAACGTGGACAATATTTGAAAACGGTAGTTACTTGAGTTAATACTGGTTTATCCTATTTTTATTTCCACTGTGAGTTATATTTATCGTACTCTGATTATGTTCATTCTCATTTATTGCAGGTACCAGATATAGACGCTTCATGCTTCGATGTGCTTAAGTTTTGATTTTTGTCAAAATTTGGATGCAGAAAAGTATGGGGTGTTACATTTAATATCGGAGCTTTAGTTAATTCGATTTTCTTTTCTGTTTTTCTTCGTCTTTCTTACTCGACTTTATTTATTTCGACAATGAAATTAGAATTAGTCGTGGGCCTAATTATATAAAATGGGCTTTGAGCAACCAAGGGTTGAAGTATGTTGAGTTCGGGTTTCTGACCAATTATGTCTTACCCCACAGTACGTTGCGATTTCGTCGTAAAGAGCATGAGCACGGCGCATTGTGGATCCCCTTAATTCGAGTTTGGAGACTGGACAAAAATTCAGCTACAACCGAGATAGTCATAAATTCCTGGTTTGGTTTTCGTTGGTAGTTCCAATTAAGACCATTACACTATCCAAAACTGGGAAAAAGCCACGTTAATAAGTCGTATCCATTTCAGAAATATAATTACGAGGTATATCCATTTGTTACTTTGTTAAAATTCTGAATCTACCTTTGTTGAGATATTCAATTGAGTTCTTAGCCTTGTATTCGAGGAAATATTATTTTTAGAACTATTTGAAAAATAAAAATGGATTTCAACAGTTTTGAAATACAGTTTCGGAAAATGGTTTATAAAGGCATAGTTTTATAAAGATAAGATTTTTAAACTCTTAATCAATTCGTGTTTAAAAATTATAAGGTTATTGTGCAATTTTAATAGATATTGTCTAATTGGTAGGAAAGATGGAATTGGAAATGACAAGGAATATGCCACTAAACATGAGAATAATATATATCTATTCCTTGTAATTTTTAGTGTCCCTCTTCTTATATATATTGGATAATTTTTTGGAATTGTCACAATTAATCTTTAATATTTTAAAGATCCAACATTTTGACCATGTAAAGGTTTTCTAGTGTGAAATATAAACAGGAATATAGATGATAGTAATAATAAAAGGGTATTTATAAATACGAAACCGTTAGTTTATAAATAAATTCCTTTTTTTGGAAAAGGTTTAAACTTTTCTTCGGAAAAGCTAAGGAAAATCCTTCATCCGGATTTTGAGGTATTTAATTTTTGCGAATTGCCTGTTTGTTATCAGCTAGGTAAGGGGGAAATCCGTTTTTATTTATATTAAGGATTTCTCGCTGAATTATTTTTGGAATTCATTCGTTCGTGGTATAGTTGCAACATCTTTGTTGAGACGATAAATCCTTGGAGTTGGTTCGGAGTTCAACTACGCTCTTTAAATACCGCGATGATAAGGATAATTATTTTTTGGATCGTGTTAAATCTTAAATGATGAGGCGGGAGGATTAATATTTTAATCTGGCCTAATAAGGTCAAGGTCCAACCTCTGTCCAAGATCCATTTGGTAGTTGACTGTTTAGTGTTATATTAGGACAGTCAATTAGTTGATAAGTTTGGTACAACTTGGACCGAGGGCTCAACCGTAAAAGTTGCATCCAAATTACCCCTTAACTCCATTCTTTCATACTTTCTTCCTCATCTAGCCGAAACATATCTCTATCCTTCTTCTCTTTTTTTATTGTCGACTCATGTTCTCTTTTTCGCGCTTGTTTGCACATGAGATCTTGCCTCACTAATATTCCAAGATCTAATTTCTTCTCTTCGAACATTTCTTGGCCTATAACACCTAATTGCACTATTCGATCTTATTTGCACCATTTAAGTCTCATCCTTCGGTAGAGATCATTTGGTTGGATCGGAATGATCAAAAAGTTATTACCACTTTAGGGCTAAAAAAATTTGGTAAGGCAGTTATATTTGCACTGGTCCATTGCTTGAGATCTTAGAATAGGGTTGTTATTTGTATTGCATCCGCCTTTGCTATACCTTGTTTTAATAGGTTCTTTCGAAGGCGATAGTCGTTTCGGGGATGAAGATTTAAGCTATCTTTTGAAGGTTTTTCTGAGGAGCATCTCGATGAGATTTTAGAGGAGTCCGTGTTGAACATGGATTTGAATGGTCTCTTGTTTGACCAACCTTGGAGATTTTTGCAGCAAATCTCTTTTTCTTGATTTCAGGAATCTATGTTCGAACTACCTATGTAGACATTTGACCCATTTAACACATCGCTCTATAAATGGGAAGTTATGACTAGATTTGTCTCAAGATGCGGAAATCAAACTTTTTCTTGATCGGTGGCGTAACCATCATTTAGTGTTGCATCATATCCGGTTCAATTTGTTACGCTTGTGTGTTGCCTCATGGAATTACTTTCTGTTAATTCACCTATCCACTTTGTCTTTAGAAAATATTAGGTGGGTTTCCATGAGAAGTAGTTTTGTGGTAGGTTTATTTTCTCATCATAAATTCTCTCTTAGAAGAGATGGTGATATGGAAACCTCCAACAACACCAATAGTGTTTGTAACACAAGATTGAGCATTTTTGCTAACATGGTATAGTTAATTAAAGATCATAAAAATGGTTTGAGCTCCAGCTACGGAGAAAGGCATCTCGTTGTTTATAGCTATTGTTTTGGGAGTTTTGGTTTTGTTGTTATCCCTTTCTAGCTTCGGGTTCTTGGTTGTGGTGATTCGTGCTTGTGACTGTTAGTGTTGTTTACATCGCCCGACTTATGTTAATGAGATTTCTATGTTTGGAGATATTTATGCCATTCACGCATGCCTGTTTGAACGAAATCTCGTTTTCATATCTAAATTAACAGTTTTCATAGAGCTGGAAAGAATAAAATCCTATGTCGAATAAATTTTAGTAAAGGAATGGCTCTACATCACAAGTATATAAATAAATAAACCACCGTTCCTTGCCAAAACTAAATTTACTCTTGTGTTTTGTGTGATTTTAGTTTTCACATTTTTGGCGTGACTGACTTCCTTTTTCGCAAACATGTCACATGAATCGTTTAAATTTCCGCAAATTACTTTTTTGAAAGTTTATGAAAAATTTTGTTTGAAAATAAAAAACTTTTTTCTATCATTTTCTTATTTAAAAGGAAAATGAAGCTGTTTTGAAAGGAAATTTTCAACATAAACAAGACAAGTTTTTAAGTCGAAATTTATTTTTATGAAAAATTTCTTTTCTAGTCACATGAGCGATATAAGGAAGAATTTTGGATGCTTTATGTGCGCATTGTAGAGGTGCAATAGGACCGATGACGAGATAAAAACATTAATGGTAACAAGGAAAATGTTGTTTTAGCCTTGAAAACACTGCTTCCATGCCTTGTTAATGAAGCACGCGAGCTATTAATTAACTCGTTTTGCATTTTAGAGCTTGGCTTAAGTCTACATAATGGTTTATAGTCAGAAATTTTTGGGGTATTTTAGGTAACTGAAGTGAAAATTCCACCGTAGGATGGAAAATTGAATATTTGTGAGCGGTGAAAATGTTAAAAATACTTTTCCCTAATTTCCTTTTTCTGGTTTAGGAGAAGTTAAATAGGAAACAATTAGATTGCGTACATTTTGGATGGTAGGGTTTGAATGCAAAATTGGTTGCCTCACACTTCTATTCATAGTTGTGCGAAGGTTATGGATGAAAAAGAATTTTCAAATTTTGAATTCATATAGAACTTCTAGTATGTTTAGGATGTTCTGCATCATGTTTTCAAAAATATTTCAAAAGTTTAATGCAAACATGTAGGAGGTTCCGATTAGAATCATCTTGCATGCATGTTTTTTTGTTGAAATTGCATTATGTACTCCATGTACATATACACATGGTTGCAAAGTGTATGTACACAAATTGGTTGTGTAGCATAGGAATATAGGCGTCAGAATTTCGGGACTAAATTCCTTTTAAGGAGGGAAGAATTTAATAACCCAGAATTTTGGCAATATAAATTAATTATTAGAATTTCAAAAATAGGAATTTCTGCAAATGATGGAATTTGGGCATTAAACTTTAACCGTTGCATTCATTCAGAATTCTGGTCAAAATTTATGTTTGGAGTTTGGCGAACGGAATCCATATGAAAAAGTTACGGACAGAATATGAAAACGGACGGAAAGTAAATAAACCAGAATATTTAAATAATAACTTACCTTAATGACCAAGTTGACCTAGGCAGTTTGATGCTCAGGTGGTCGACATGGGGGTCTACCGGTGATCGACCACCCACGTTGACCTACTGGGTGTCAAACAGCCCAGTATCAGCTAGGTTTTGAGGTATTGGTTTATTATATTATAAAAATGAATGGACGAATATAACTTAAAACTAATCTGATGGTTCCAGGCCGTTTCCACCCCTATAATGGGCAGAGCCTCATTCTTTTCCATTCAAATATATAGAGGCAGTGGAGCTCTGCCATTTTTCTTCCTCTTCTAACTAATTTCTAAACAAAATATATTCATATTTATACTGAATAAAATTCATATAGAATTGGGAAGATTAATAGATTCAGTGAAAGAGGATGCTCAATGATAGATTCTTTGCTCTCTTCCCTTTTTCTTACGTTTCTATAGATCTAGAATTTTCCGCTTTTAGATAAATTGTAGATTTATAAGAATTTGAGGATTTTAAGCCTAAAGGGGTTCAAACTTAGAAATCGGAAGCTATAAGGTGAGTGGGAAATTTACTAATACAATTATAAAGACTTATCTATTTCGTTTGAGTCCAATCTATGTTTTATGCCTATCAGATATGTTTATATAAATAATTGTAAATTGTGGCGACCATCAGATCTGATTACGAGTATGTTTAAAATTGGTAAATGATAAGTTGTGGTCATATATAACATGAATTGTAGGATTCTTAAATATTTTCCCCACATATTCCTACAGTTATATCATGAAATATGTTTTGCATGTTATATAGCACTGTGGATCTGGAAATCAGTCCCATTAAACATGAATTAGTTGTAGTTGGATGTGTGTGTCGGCCCACCCAAATCTGGAAATTAAAAGGGTCAGATATGGCCATCTTTCCTACGGGGAGTAATAAGAGACTAAGGAGGTTATCTAATAAGGTCACCTAGAAGGTATTACGCACGATAAAATACCTTCTCTCACCTTATGCGGGGCAATGGTATATGCATGAATGACGGAAGCCTTAACTAGTAGGGCCGTAGCTTGTGCTCTCTACTTTATATTAACCTTGAATATATTATCGAGGGTTAATAAGTGACCAATAGGTCCGCCTAGAGTCTTAAGTGATCAGGGAGAATCCACTCTATCTATCGTTGATAGTGAGGCATTAAATAATAAAGAATAGTGAATGAGGATATATAGATAGAAACCTCAAAATTAGGGTCCCACTCTCGATTAAATAACCAGTTATGTTCTAGTATAAAGGCTTCACAAAAATATGTTTAAAAGTCATATCTCGGTAATATAATTTGGGAATACTACTTTGGGAAGAGTAGTAGAGTCGTGCGTAATCATTAACAAGGTTGGTTTAGGGTCACTAACCTTGTTAGGCATATAGCTTGGGTTGAACCAAACGGAATATATCTGTGTTATAGTTTGTGTTGTACATTTCTTAGTCACCAGAACTTGTTGTTTTGACCCCCTCCTCGTTACAACCTCCCAGGTCTCCCAGAAAGGTCGGGTTCTCATAGATGATCAGGTTTGGCTTTCGGTCATTGTTCTCCCTCATGCTCGGTATTGGCAAAGTGACTTACTTTGATAAAGGTAGTTACTTGAGTTAATACTAGTTTGTCCTATTTTTTCCGTTGTGAGTTATATTTATCGTACTCTGATTATGTTCATGCTCATTTATTGCAGGTATCAGATATACACGCTCCTTGCTTGGATGTTCTCAAGTTTTGATTTTTGTCAAAATTTGGGTGCAGAAAAGTATGGGATGTTACATGAACGTAAATCGGGTACCAACCCTAACGGACATGATTTCCTTTTGAAATCTATTTTATTTTCTTCTTTATGCCCTTTTATAAGAAGAAGTTATCCTTTAAATAAAAAGGAATGAGTGAGAATAAAATCCTACCGAGATAATATCGTTTACTAATTCTTAAGCGTTTTAAATTTATTAACGTTTAATAATTTTAAAATTTAAAGAATAATTATCCTCTTTTAAACGTTCTTAGTGTGTGACCCTATATGTTACTACAGCATTGACAATAAATTAAATCATATTTGTATTATAATAAGTGAGCGGCATCTAGTAATACATCGTTGTTGCCCAAGTAATAATAAAATTAGAGATTGGATATAACCTTTTCTATGACCAGTGCTTCAATGTAATTAAATTCTTTGAACCAATATATCCAAGACTAAAGTCAAGGCATGGAAAGTATCATCCTCTTTATCATTTAATCATTTTATCTTGATCTATGAGTAGATTATATAAAACAAAATCAATATTTGAACGGTCATGCATTTCATAATCATACTCAATCAAGTGGCCCATGGATATATCTAATTTTATTGTTGGGTTAAATTCCATCTAGATCATTCATATTATTTAATCGATTTAATATTTATCTGATACTCGGTTAAAAGTATCTTTTGATCATAGACAAGTACTCAAATTTGGGATATTAATCATAAACAAGTACTCAAATTTCATATCAACTATGAATGAGATCAAGTGCAACAATGAAACAAAATTTAGCAAATCATATTTTCTATTTCCTGTGTGTTGCGAAATGTATATTGTATCAAATATATTTACAACTTCGAAACGTATATGCAAAGCAATATTGTGCTTCTTTAATATGTTAGTAATGTACATATCGATAGCTAATAACATTGCATCTTATACAAATCTGCCATCTATATCATTCATACTGAATGTAACTGTATGGGCATGTATATAATAAGATAAATCAATGTCCATTTGCAATGACCCGGTAGGAATTCAACGCACGAATTTCAACAATAATACATAAACCTGTATTACTGTCAAACTCCAAGTATCGAGAACCACGCTAGTTAATAGGAAGAAATTAGAGGGTGGGATAAGAAAGAAATATTAGAATAGAAGTAGAAGAACAAATACAACAAAGAGTCACACATCTCAGCGGAACAAAATATAATATAGAAATATATCTTTATTGAAAGCTCGAAATTAAACTTACAATCATCAAAGTACATCAATACATCCGGACAGTTATAACAACCTGTCCTCATATACAATCACACAGCAGAATAATAACTATAATATCATACATCTGAACTCTTCCTGCTCATCTCTTCAAAACATCCGACAACCTGAACTTGTAAAACTCGGTTTAACCAGAGCATTGCAAACACCAGAATGTCTGGTGAACCAGCGTGAGAAAACTCACTAAGTTTCCAGGTATCACACAATTTTATTTAAAGTAAAAATCTTTTCGATGAAAAGGAAAATCATAAGACTAAATCCACACATAGACACAGATGGTTTTTACCTTACGATATCTCAAAACATTTTGAAATCATATATTTACTAATATTATAATAATGTCTAAATCAAATAAATAACCATCTGGCAGAACACTTGCATCTCATGCTCTACGTACATAGTATACAATCAAAACCGCAGGCTCTTATTGGAGAATGGATTACCAACTATGGCAAGGTATGGGACCACCTTCCAATAGTGTACCTCTAAAGAAAATACACTAGGATTCAACAAGAACATCTTGCAACCTTGGATAAACATGACCGGCCATTCACTTCACTTGAATGTTCCGAATATATTGTCACTTTACGGCTGGACCCAACTGTTCCTAGGAGATACAAAAGCGAAAGAAGAACAAATAGAAATTTCTCAAGATGGTGACAATATACCCTAATTGAGAGCAACCCACATAGCCATGCGACCTAACCAATTTTATACCATTTCCCTGTAGAAGAGGCTTGAGGTTAAATTACCTTGTAGAACATCTGGCCATCATCCACTTTAAATACCATATCGTCAGATAAATCAAATCACTAATTGATGTTCACAAAAATACTTCCGGTGTCTAAGAAAAAAAAGTGAATTCCTCTACCACTAATAAAATATGTTTGTATAAATTAATGTGCGCAATCCTTTGGAAATACTTTATCTGACATTCGTCCATTCAAGTTGACCTGGGACCGGACAAATCGAAGGCACCCTTGTACCATATCCTAGTAATCACCATATAGGTCGCTAGCGAGTAGTCGTTGCAATCCGCAGATTCCTACCATGACTGAATTACAATAAAAAACCTCTGGTTGCAAATCATAGAAATTTACCAAGTATCCCTTCTGCTTATGAAGATCCACAGTCTTCAATTGTTCCATCTTCAATCAGCATCTTCAACGTATTTGCTGGTTTGGAATGGTTTTCGAATATAAATTCTATCGCGGACTTTCTGTACCAACAATCGTATAGGTTAGATTTGATAGTCGGTTATTTAACTATAAAATAAACAACCATTCATTCATAAAAACAAAATAAATTCATTGATTTAATACCCAACATCATTTAGCCTCTTAATTAACTAGTCTTAAATATTAAAACTTCTAATTCTTAAATATTAGGAAAATATTTCCCTTTTCTTATTTAATATACGAATATTCAATTATCATTCCACTTCTACTTATTGGCTCCTTATTGTAAATTGGTAAATTAATAAATCTCAAGTATAAAACCCCGAAGGACGAAACCAACATCAGATTGACACCTCGAAAGTTACTCACTTCAACCAACGTACAACAAGTTCCAATTTCTTAGAAAAACACATCATAATCCTTTTTATCATTATCAAAACAATTGTACTCCTTCATAATCTCACCAATCAAATACTAACTTTATTTGAAATACCATTTCATAAAATTAAATAAAATAGTTCAACTTAATCCTTATAAATAAATATTATAGATTCCATTTCAAAAACCCTTCATCTTTCATTTACAAAATCATTAACCTTCCATCTACAAAATTCTTAACCATACGTCTATAAATCCCTTAACCTTTCGTTTATAAATTCCATAACCTTTTATTTATAAATTCCATTCTTATTTGCAAATATAAATACAACTCTTCCTATATAACTCAGTTTATACATATTTCCATTTATAACTCCTTTTCTGCAATCTTGTCTTGAAATCTCATTTATTTGATATTGGTCTCAATTCCAATTTTACATCAGTATTCATGTTCTATTTTCAATTCCAATATTTCACTAATCTTTTTCACGAAAAACCCATTTAATTACATTTCATATATTTATAACAACGTTCGCAAAACGTTCATTGGTTACGGAAAATCACTTTTAAATTCTTTTAAATCAATTTCCATATTCTTCCAATTCATTATTCCATTTCAATATTTTTAAAATCTTTTAAAATTCCATTTATGCCACTTAAACCCTTCTTCGAAATCATTTTAACATTCTCATTTAGTTTGTACTGCTTAACCAATTATTTATTAATATCTTGGAAATTCTATTAATTTATTATATTGAATAGTTATAAAAACGTAAATAAACTTCGATGTTTATTTTAAAATAAACATCATATTTCAAATCTTTATATAAATATAACTTTGAAAACGTTTAGAATTGATTCCAAAATTTTTTTTATTTTACCGACGATACTTTAGAGGCAAATGTCTGCTACAGTACCAAATAGTGAAATATTAACTAATTTCACTTCCAAATGAACACAACAAATCATATTGATAAACTTTATCAATATCAGTGAGGAATCATGTTGGATTCCTCCAACTTGTCAATCCCTGCACACAAATTCATATTTTTAACATATATTATAATATAATAAAATTTAACATCTACTAGCGAGGAATCTAGTTGGATCCCTCCAACCTGTTATTCCACGCATTCAAATAGGTTACCTTAAATAAAATCATTCAATAAGAATTATCCAACTTTAAACTAATAATTTTTATAACAGTCAATAATAATTATAACAATTCATTAAAATAAACACGTTTATTTTATAAATGCGACCAACAAGGTAAGTTAACTTAATTGGTTCCAATCGTCCAAATAACGATTTGGCTTTTCACTGAAATTAAACAAATGTTTAATTTCACCGGTTTCAATCAATACATGAATATAATTAACACACATTCAATAATTAACACCCGTAGCACACACAATAAAAACCCAACTTATAAGAATATAAGTGAGATGAACTGAGTGATTTATACTCGCCTTGATCTGATTCGTGATAAAAACATCTCATTTCAATTAAATTAAGCAAGTGTTTAATTTAATTGAAAATTCCATTTGATTCCAAATGCGTCCATTTCAGTTCCGTAATGTAGTGTTTGTCGAGATAACACCAACACAATTTGATTTGTTGAATTCTTTTCACACAGTCAAAAGTTATCGATACTTAAAGTTATCACAATTTAATTTGAATTAATTATTTCTAAATCTCGGATTGGTAACTAATTATGTTTTAAATATATTAAGCTCGATCCATTTACGTTGCTTTTCCTTCCCAACTTCTACTACTTTGGTCGAACGAAATATCCACGCTGCCCTTCAACCGATCATCATCGCACCGCCTAAAGATGACTGGACGGTCATCAAACACTACCACTCGAAGCGCCCCACCTAGCTCTGCTTTTGCCCGCCCAGCTTCGCGGCTTCTCCACAATTCGTCCATGAACCGCTGCCCTATTCGAGTTTTTACCTCCATACCGGGTCATCAGAGATGAACACCACCGTTGGTTATGTCGACCTCAGTGTGCTCTACATTTGTCTAGTTGGGAAGTTTTGATATAGGTGCACGGATCAAGAGTTAATCGAGGAAGAAGGGTAGATGCTTCTCTCTCGTTCAAACTGTTAGAGACGGCATTGTTTTTAGTTGACCACGAACGCAGTTTCCTTTGGTTTGACCACATATCATAAACTGTTTGCGGTATATATAGTGAAGGGTTCAATATAATATTATTTTGTATACTTCGGCTTGAAGTAATGTATAAAAATACCACATACGAATTCCATTTTCAATGAAAACTGAAATCCTAGCATAAAATAATATTCCAGACACGATGGAAATGGTTTCGTCGAATTCTGAGATTGCTTTCGAAAATTAACTTCACAACGTGAATCGACACGCGTTTAAATTGCATACTATCACAGAATATAATCCAAATAAATTGAAAATTGAAATCTTACAAAAATAAATTACTACGGATTTAATAAAATTAGTTTTTTCGAAAATAGAGTTCGTTTGAAAATTAGTTATTCTTAATTTCCAATTTAAATTGATAAAATGATTAAATAAAAACCGAGGCATTTACCACTCTCACGACCAAACGGTAAATCCGATCGATATGAAAATCGGAATCATACAATAACTAACTAATATGGTTCCAACGCACAAGTTTTGTCGCATTCCGAGACTGTTTCCCAGAATGCTATTTTATATGCCAAACAACGATATGTTGGACATCAAATTGCCCGGTCTCCAAAAATAACGAACTACCAAACTATCCTGCGTCGATTCAAGTTCAATTGAATTGGTTTCGTAGCTTAATTTGATCGTTTACTCAAGTTACACACAAACACTCATTTATTTAAATTAAATTAATTACGTGCTATACACGACATTTAAGCGTTTATGGCTACCGTTTTCGCATACTACATCAAAATACCACGAAATTTAGTTTCGTACAATAATTTAGTGTTATGGTTCCAATGAAATTAATTTCGTCGAAAACCGAGGCTATTTGCAAAGTGGTCGTTCTCAAGGCTTACAATAATATAAATAAAATATAATTAAATTCCAAAACAATTCAATAAAATAATAATAAATTATTATCGCAAATATCCAAATGGGATATCATATAGTTTCAGGTATAATCCAATATGGATTTATAACTCAATATCATCAATTTCAAGTTAAAATGGCTTCCAAAGTATATAAAAACCTTATTAAATTTATTAAACAAAAGTAATCATTTATAAAAGAATTCGTAATGACTATTTGAAAATTTGAGTTGGACATAACTAACAATCTACAACATGAAATTTTGATTTTTCTCTTTTATTAGAAAATTATAATAAACTAGATTCAAACGTTTCTTGTTTCAAAAAATTTCGACTTATATCGAATCATGTATATTCAATTGAAGTTCAAAACTCAATGTAACGAACTACTACGACATTACGAGCTCATTTATATTTAAATATAAATTTAATGTTCGAATTCGTATTTAATGAACGAATTATGTATAGTATTTCTGATATAATATTTAAAACAGATTTAAATATACAAATTTAAATGACTGAAAAATCTGGGTCTTTACATTCTTCCCTTCTTAAAAGAATTTCATCCCAAAATTACTAAGGTAGGAAAAATGGTATAAACCTATTAACATTGAAAAATATAATTTATTTCAAATCGAAAACCCATTCATTATTTTTAATAAAAATTTCCAAAAATGTTGAAAATTTTCTAACATCTTAAATTTCCAGAAAAATTCGGCAGATTTTCCTTTGTACAGAGGGACTTTTGCGATATCGCAGGAACAAATAATATATATATATATATATATATATATATATATATATATATATAGGGAGCGGCTATTAGGACACAAAATATAACACACAACTTTAAACACAGAATCCTGACCGTTGGATTTTTTTGTCTTTACATGAAATGTGCAAATCATGGGAAGATCTAGTGGTCTAGATTCTGTGTGTTTAATTTTGTATCAAAATTTTGTCTCTTTATACTTTCCCATATATATATATATATATATATATATATATAAACATCGACCCACATGATCGGAAAACAAATTTCAAAACCTAAAATTTTATATTTTCGCATAGACGTACCTTTTACGAGCGCTATTGAGCATACTTTCTCAACTTAAGGGCAGTCTACGCAACCGAAATGAATCCTCAAAGCCATTTCAGCACCCGTACTTAACTCGTATTATCATGTAAGTAACAATTACATGAAATTATAAATAATACTTCATCAATCAACAAGTATAACTACACCAATTTCCGAAATCAAACATGAAGCATCAATTCATTTGCAAATACAGGGTTAAATCATTAATTTCAATTCATATGCAGTTTCGTTCCAATTTTTATGCTCGAATTTATTTTTCAATTCATTCAACTCTATTTTAAACCATTGATGAATTATATTCGACTAATCTAAAAAAAAATCAACAATCAATCAACAACCAATGCTGAACCAACTCAATAAAATCAATTGAAATTACATTCAATATTAATATTTACTATGGTTTAACATAGTTTAACATCAATCGGTTAATATCCAATTGATTTCTATTTAATTATTATCCACCCAATTTTCAAATTCCAAATCTATTTAATTTAATTTCAGTATCATTCTTAACTCCACTTAACCAAGTTATGTTCCAATTCCAAATCCAATTAACTAATTGAATTTTCCAACCAAATTCCGATTCATTCAAAGTTATTTACTAATTTCATATTGAAATTCTCTTTTGCTATATTAAGCCATTTGAAAATTTTAATCCAATTTGAATTTCATTCAAATCAACCAAACGAATCAAACACACCAATATCTCATTAATTTGATAACAAATTTCTTTTCTATACAAAAATATAATTTAGGTAAAATTATTTCATTTACCTTCTCTACTAAACAATATCATGTTAGTTGCTAGTTTAAAATTGAACCGATCAAACAACACAATACAAAACATTTGTATATAAGATCTACAAAAACACTCTCATATCTGTACACTCAAACCCAATCTAGGGTATTACTAACCCCATATCTATCGAGTTACGCCACAGAGCCAAGGAAATTGCAAAAGCTTATGCTCAGATACCATTGTAACGACCCTGTAAGAACAACGCCTAAATTTCAACAATAATACTGTTAGGGAATGCGGAATGGATCGTTAAGGAAAAACTAACACTAGAGGGGGATGACTAGTGTTTTTAAGGAATTTAAGAAATTCTAAAACTTTTGTGATAAACTATGTGAATCACATACCACATATATAATCACAGACACAGAATCAAACACAAACACAGAAATAGATAGAAATAAAATGCAGAAAGGAAAGAACACACTAGATTTTATATTGGTTCGGATTACTCCTATGTCCAGTCCCATGCAACGTTGGATTGCGTAGAGTTTATTACTATATCAATATCCAAGTGCAACACCCTTGATATCACAGCCACAAGGTTACCGCCGACTCCAAACTCCCTTGATCAAGTATATTTCCCATGATTTCCCCAGCTACAAGGTTACCACTGTTTCCTTTCTTGATTTCAAGGCTACAAGGAACACAACTTTCCGCAAACACTTCCCTAACGAATACAACAGCCCTATAACTCTTCAATAGCACTTCGATTTAAAGAGTAATGAGTAGAGAGTGAGAAGAGAAGAAGCTTTGTATAAATATAGTTGAAATTGGCAGAGTATAAGTGTAAAAATCATAAAAATATGAAATATTAATGGTGTAATGAAAGGGGATGAAGATGGAGAAGAAGAATGATAAAAAAATTCGTAATCAGCCTTTATTTATAAGTTTTGATAGGTTGCAATGCTTCTAGAACATTGCAAATAGTGAAAAGACACTTCCTTTCAAAATTAAAAATGTGACAGTTATATGTTGACATCCCTATATATGTCGACATATGACTTTTAATTTGAAGTCTGAATGATTTTTAAAGTGTTTTACTATATATATAATTCTTGAGTTAAAACATAGTGATATAAGTAAGTACTATAGAGTAGAAAATCATATGGAATCATAAATACAAATTATATAACCATATTTATAAAGATTACAAAGTTCAAAACTATCTAAAGTATATATAAAAGTATATAACTATATATATAACTTGTAAACTTAAAATTTCAAGTTTAAAATCAAAAGTGTGATAGAAAAAATTAATTAGAATTAGAATAGAATTTGAAAATAGAATTTGAATTTTGAAAAATAGAATTTGAGTTTGAATTTGAATCTGAAGTGCTATTCAGAGTCTTACATAAACTAGACTCTTTTACTATATTTATCTTAAACTCTTGAAATATTGATTACTCATGAGTCTTGAATCTTTTCAAAATTCTGAATCTCTAAAAGCTCTTTAAACTGTACAATCTTCAGTATTAACTCCTGTATACAAATATTGTATATGTATATATATATATATATCCTAGATAGAAATGTTAGCATATATTTTATAATCAATTGATACTGAAATAAGGTTGTTGTCATCAAAACTCCATTCTCAACAGTCTCCCCCTTTTTGATGATGAAAACCTTAATTTATAAAATATCATACCTGTACATACCTATTGATGATGATCCATCTAATACTCCCACTTTCTATATGATCCTATAAACTAAGTCTATATTTTATAATTTCTCCCCCTTTGGCATTATCAAAAAGAAATTCTAAAAATATTCCCCCTAAATTCCATATCTATTTAAACTATATTATACTAAGATATATAAGTGCATAACTTGTGATTAAAATACTTAATGTATATGACTCCCCATAAATTTTTTCTTATATAACAAAGTAATAATAGAAAAAACTAGTATTATATTAAACATCGTTTTTACAAGCGATAAATTACACGAATTACTACAAACGTAATACATCGAATAAACGCAAAGGAATGAAAGGAATCGAAAAAAAAACTAAATTCTAATTGTTTTTGATGATGGGAGACTTATGGGTTGGACAATTTGGGTAATGGGGACAAAAATCACCATTTCGTTCAATCACATTTCCATTTTGATCGAACAAGACTTCACCTACAAATATAACTTGATCATCTTTATCCATGAATTCTTGTTGTATCTCTTCTTGTTGCTCTGCTTCAATCATTTCTTCTGCCTCCTTTTCTGGTTCCTCTTCTTCTTCCATTTCTTGATTATCATCCTCGATGATGATTGGGTTTGCTTGGTTCTCCATTATGAATTTATAAAGGCTCCTTAACATTTTTCCTTATCGATTTTTCTTTTGACTCATTCGAATTTGAATCACTTGTATTTCAGCAAGCATCTGAACAGTATATTCCATTTTCTCTTCTATTTTAATGACATGTAGTAAGGTAGAACATTGGAAAGGACCTTCGGATGGCCCAACGGATGATTCGGGATTAATTTGGGGGTTAAAATTGATGGTGGCTATTATTTATTTTAGTTTAGAGTTTTTACAGAAGCGAAATAAGAAATTGAAGAAGAAAATTCGAAGTGGAGAGTTTAAATGGATATTGTAACTAACTTTTGATGGAATTAATTTTTGAAATCTGGAAATTATATGTCGACATGGGCAAGTATGTATGTCAACATACTTATGATTTTTATTTCATTTTTCTGGTTTTAATGTTATTTTTATATATATATATATATATATTAATATATTTAATTATTTTAACTCACTTAGTGAACAAATACCTAATTCTCTTCTAAATTTACTAAATGTTGCTTCATTTAATGGTTTTGTTAATATATCTGCTATTTGTTTATCTTTTCTATTAATTCAAGTAAAATTTTCTCCTTACTTACAGTATCTCTTAGAAAATCATGTCATATATCAATATGTTTAGTTCTTAAATGATGAATTGGATTTTTGGATATATTTTAATGCTCGAATCATCGTAGTATATTGGTGATTTATTTATTTTTAATCCAAAATCATTTAGAGTTTGTTGCATATAAATTGTTGGTGAACAAGCCAAAACAACAAAGATATGTTCTGCTTCAGTTGTTGACAAAGATACAGTATTTTGCATTTTACTAAACCACGAGACTAATGAATGTCCCAAGAAATGACACGTTCCACTAGTACCTTTATGATCGGATTTACATACTGCATAATCAGCGCCACAATAAGAAACTAAGTCGAATGAATCATCATTAGGAAATAATCCATGGTCTGATGTATGTTTTACATACCTTAGAATATGTTTTATGGCATTTAAATGTGTTTTCTCGGGTTGCGATAGATATCTTACATAGAGAAAGGCACTATGCGTTATATCTAGTGAGACGACCCGATTTCCCGTTCTCACGAAAACAAGGTTATCTTTTTGGAATATAACACAGAAACAGATAATAGCAGAACAGAATTAAATAAATACACCAGAATGAACAACAAAATATACTGGATAAAAGTAATCATCAGAGTTACACAGTATACAGGATCTTACTTAGTACAAATACAGTTCAGCTATACATAAATGTCTACAGCGGAAATAAACAAAATATGTACAATAGGAGCTGAACAACATAAAAAGAAATAAATGATAGAATCCATCTTCAGCTCCAGCTATCCAGAAAGAACCAGCTAAACCTGAATACAAGGCTGCCCGTGTAGAAAAAGGGGCACCCGAGTTTGAGAGTGAAACAAACTACGAGTCAGTCATGGGACTGGTATGAGAAATCTACTCAACACATATATATAATATGGCAAATCACAGGACCACGCCACTTTCGTGGAACGGGTTTACTCCATTGGATTGCCAGTGCTTTAAAACAAATCTTTCTTTTAAACATCGCTATGCTTTTTATAAAAATGAAGCCATTATAAGACTCAGTTCCCATCACACAATGCAACGCAAACCGGAGGATAGAGTTTTACCTTATAACGGCCAAAATATGCTTGATACGAATAAAACAAAGGCATTTGATATTATTGCTAGTGTCAATATGTTTTGAAAACAATTTCAAATCATAACTATCAATCATAGACGGCATGGGTACCATATATCATGTCGCCATAAATATATACAATCAAAACCGCACGATGTCGTATTTGGAAATTGGATTTCCGTCATGAACCAAGGCAAAAGATAGTCCTTACCGAATTCGAGACTGCCTAGCCCGAGCCTCAGGACCCAGACTCAGGTGGACCCTTGGATCGTCAGGGCCGGTCCACCGATGTGGATTAAAATGCCTGAACCATGCGTTTCCCCGCCCTTTGGGGCGTAAACTAGCCAACGAATGACTCCATCGGACCCGGATCGTCCGATCAAACCGAGGCGCCTCGCAACAGCAACAACCACATAGGTGAAAAGTATATAAATGTCAGGGCTGGTAGGTCACTGACACCACCCTAGCTAGGAAGAAACGCATGCCCTCCCTGATGTCCTCTCCCGTTTTAGGTTCATACCTGGATGTGAGGCTCGCGAATTCACGTTATACACAAAGCTACGCCACACAGGCGGTGCTTTGATCATCACCACAAGACTTTGCTTTTCAACAGAAGCCCTGATCACTGCATCTTAGCATGCCACACAGGCGGTGCTTTGATCATCACCACAAGACTTTGCTTTTCAACAGAAGCCCTGATCACTGCATCTTAGAATGCCACACAGGCAATTCATGCCATGCGACTGACGTCCATCGATATACAACCTCTGAGCTCGTGCGTCTTAGAGAAGGGCGTTAAGCAAAAGAATAAATTCTCCGCCGCCAAACAGATGTATATTTAACAGAAATCAATCAACACAGAATAAACTCCAATGTCAGACACACAGTCCATTTACAAGTCCGTTCTGGGTCTGAACGAAACCGGAGGCACTAAATACCTCGCAAACCCATCGATCAACGCGTACGTCTGAACGATCACCACTCATTATCCATATTTCGGGATGCCTCCCAATCAGGACCTCGGTTACCATCCAAACGAGGTGAAGATCTCCGGTCTTCGACCACCGTCTTCATCTTCGACTTTCAATCGTCGTTCAATTATTCGAAATGAGAATTAACTCGGCCTTTTCAAATAATTCACGTATATTTAGAATTTCAAATCGATTTATTTCAATGGTTAAATTATTCGACAACACCAATATTGTTCTTTAATGTAATTTTCACACCAAACACATTCAACCATCAAAAGCCACATAAATCGAGCAAATTCAGTTTATTTCTATTCCATATCGCTTATGATATTTTATAACGATTTATCGCTATTTTTATTTGTTTTAAAATAGCCATTTTATTCAAAACGACGCTTCGGGCCTTAAGGCGGCCGTGGCGCTGTTTTTCTTCAGATTTGATTTACACATATCTGAAAATCTAACCGTTGGATCTTCACAAAATTTACATCATTAGAAAGGTCTTTTCAAAACGAATCCAACGGTTCCAGTTTCGGGAAAATCCGACGGTCGGATCTCCCGGTACAATCGTTTGAAATTTCGATTTCAAAATACGAACTGCAGCGTCGTTATTCGATTAAATATAATTCTATTTATATTTATATATAAATAAAATCGATTCTGGCGCTGTTTTTCTTTAAATTTGAATAAACATTCCAGAAAATCCAACCGTTGGATTTTTACAAGGTTGGTGCCGTTGGAAAGATTATTCCAAGGCGAACCCGACGGTTGAGGTTTCGGGAAAATCCAATGGTCGGATTTCCCGCACTAGTCGTTTGAAATCACGATTTCAAAATACGAACTGCACGGCTTCGTTTCGTTTTAATTTTATTTATATTTATATATTTATATAAATATAGTTCATTCAACAATTTCAATATCGTTTTCACTTCAAATATTTTTCTAACACCTTAAATTATGGAAAAATTTCGCCATAACCTCCCCTGCACCGGGAGCATCGGAAAATCGCAAATAGCGTTCCCGGTCCTTCTAATCTCAAAAAGAAAAAGAAAAAGCCAAGCGGCTAGCCAACAGGCTCATAATCATCACCCAAACAAATCAGTAAATGTGTACCTATTTGTCGGGCACAAAATTTTATTCCTCTTCTCTAGCCCCTTTGCTATAACCTGTTCAATGAATATTGCATGTACATATATATACAGTTCTTATCATTTATCATTTTCTATTCGACTTCATATTTGATTTCTATTTGGTTTAAAAACTCCATTCATTCTAATGTTACATAAAAAGGTGCAAATCATTTCATTAGCTAATTAATGAATATTTCATCTCATATATGTTTATTTTGAACAAGTGGCTATTTTTAACACTTCACATTTCAACGATTTATGCATACAATAAAAATGTGATTTTTATTGTAAAACAATTCATTTCAAAACACTATTTTTCTATATAGTTCAAGTTGGTGATAAAAATGGGATTTTTATCATAAAACAATTTATTTCAAAATATGAATACCATTCAACACATGAATTTCTAATCAACGAATGAATATCAATTCAACACATGAATGTTTTCAATAGTTTTTATATATAGATAAAAATGTGATTTTTATTATCGAACAATTTATTTCAAAATATGAATACCACTCAACACATGAATTTCTAATCAACGAATGAATATCAATTCAACACATGAATGTTTTCAATAGTTTCTATATATAGATAAAAATGTGATTTTTATTATCGAACAATTTATTTCAAAATATGAATACCATTCAACACATGAATTTCTAATCAACGAATGAATATCAATTCAACACATGAATGTTTTCAATAGTTTCTATATATAGATAAAAATGTGATTTTTATTATCGAACAATTTATTTCAAAATATGAATACCATTCAACACATGAATTTCTAAACAACGAATGAATATCAATTCAACACATGAATGTTTTCTATACAATGAATAAATATAGTTTAAGCATATGAAAATAATTCAAACACACAAATATTATTCAAAATTTCGGCAGCATAACGGCAGGGTAGTTACACCGGCACCGTCCCTAGTACGGCTCCTCGCTCTACCTTAAAACCTCGCGGTTTTTGACAATGGGGATCATGCATCTAGTTCGCACGCAGGCGGCATGTATATATTTATTTCATTTCCTCAAACTAATCCTATGTGGTTTCAACCAAATATTTCACAACCACCAATGGGTATTTTTCAACCGCAATCAACCAATATCAATCACAAACAATCCCAAACAATCATTCAATTTTCACAACAATTTCAACCAATAAATATCGTCCATGGTTTGTGGACGAGGGGGCGTACATATATATATATATATATTTATATATAGCAATTTATATATAGCTATTCACTTTCATTTTCAACACATACATAAATATTTTTAAATCAGAAATCTCACCAATAGCTATCCAACTGCACGATACTTCCTTTATAGAAATCTTCGCCTTTTGTCGCTTTCGCCCGTATTCTCTACATATGTAAAAATCGAATTTTTACTACGCTATTCAATATATAAAAATATGATTTTTACTTCGACTTTCAATAAATAAAAATATGATTTTTCTTTTTAAAGAAATCAGTTTTCAATACCTTTTAAAAATCAAAATCAGTTTTTACTCTTTTTATAAAATCAGTTTTACTCTTTTAAAAACCAAATCAGTTTTTACTTATCTAAAATAAAATCAGTTTTTAATTTTTTCAAAAACCAAATCAGTTTTTACTTTAAAAACAAAACAGTTTTTACTCTTTTTATAAAATCAGTTTTTAACTTTTAAAAACCAAATCAGTTTTTACTTATCTAAAATAAAATCAGTTTTTAATTTTTCAAAAACCAAATCAGTTTTTACTTTAACAACAAAACAGTTTTTACTCTTTTTATAAAATCAGTTTTTAACTTTTAAAAACCAAATCAGTTTTTACTTATCTAAAATAAAATCAGTTTTTAATTTTTCAAAAACCAAATCAGTTTTTACTTTAAAAACAAAACAGTTTTTACTTTAAAAACAAAACAGTTTTTACTTTTTTTTTTTTCAAAAAAAAATTCAGTTTTATACTTTTTAAAACATCAGTTTTTATTTTTAAAACAAAACAGTTTTTTTTTTAAAAAAACAAAAATCGTTTCAAAATCTGTTTTAAAATCTTTTTTTTCGGAATTTTAAAATGAAAATAAAACAGGATAAAACAATTTACCTTGTTGCGAAGAAGGGGGATTGACTGTCGAGCTCGGCGGCGTCGGGGAGGTCGCGGTTGGGCGGCGGTGGCGTTCGCTTCGGGGGGGGGGGGGGGCTTCAAGGGTTCTTGGTCTTCGATCGAGGGAGGGAGGAGCGGGGTCTTCGCCGGCGGCGCTTCCTGGACCGCGGCGCGATCTTAGATTTAGGGTTTTTTTTTTTTTTTCTATTTCGAACTGTTTCTGTTAAATGAAGTCGGGGGGGGGGGGCAGGCAGAAGAAAAAGGGGGGAAAGAATATTTTTTTTTATTTAATTACTTAATTATTCAAAAAGGTTGACTTTTACATACGACCTCGAAACGAGGCCCACCGCCTGTCGTCCATAGCGTTTTACCCCCATTCCGAACACAATGGGATATGTATCGTAAGCTGATTTGATCGTTACAATCAGTTTCCTTTTGAATTTTCATTTAAATCACTATATTGAATTTTAAACGCACATTTCAAATTACCGGGGTCACATACTAACTAGAAAAATTCCAGAAAAATATTTTCTAGCTTCGTATTGACGATACGGTCCTAACAAAACTAGTTTCGTCGAATTCTGAGACCGTTTGAAAAATGGCCAATTTCCAGTCGATTAAAATCAACTAAAACTGGTCAAACACGTTTTCTTTTGCCACGCTCACATATTGATTCGAAAAATTATGAAATTTGAAATCTAGCAATAACTTGACACTGCGGATCCAACAAAAGTGGTTTCGTCGAAATCCGAGGTCATCTGCAAAATGTCCATTTTTAAGGGCCTGAATTCCATAGCGACTATTCCGAATCTTCAATTGGACATATCTTTTGATTCCCGCTATCAAATTTCGATTGGTTAGATTCGTTAGAAAGATATTACCAATAAGATCCTAATGTTTTTGGTTTCACTAAAATACGGATTGTTTTGCACCCGGTATATTCAATTGAAGTTTGAAATCGAATTATCGAACTACCGCGCTATTTTCAATTCTATATATAATTATAATTAATTATATTCGTTTTCAAATGTCGATTCAACTCAGTTTTCATCGCCATTATTTAAAATATTTATTTTAAATATTTAAAATCCATTATTTTAGCCAATTTAAAAATTTTAAATTGGTTCAGATTTTCTGGGTCGTTACAATCTCCCCCACTTAAAACTTTTCGTCCCCGAAAAGGAACAAAGTCGAAAGTGGTTTGATAAATCTACAATCCCACAATACAACAACCAATTTGTTTCTAATATTCAGAGTATCGAATAAATAGTGCACATCCACGGGAAGAAAATAGCAACAGAATAGAGAATTAAATGGTAATGCAAAGTAGGGTAAATGTACCTTGCACCAGAGTCAATCAGAGATATCTACTCGGCATCTAGGATAAGCTTTCTGAATGCTCTCCTCAGTTTCCCAAGTACAATCTCGCGGATCTCCACTCCATTGCACTTTGACTAAGTGAACCTTCTTGTTTCTCAGCTCTTTGGTTTCTTTGCCGATAATCTTTAGCGGCTCACGCCTCACAGCTAGTTTTGGAGTAATTTCAATATCCTGCTGAGCTGCTTCTTCCACGATCAAGTCTGGATCATGAACGTGCTTTCGAAGTTGAGATATGTGAAATACATCATGCACTCCAGGCAACCAGTCAGGCAGTTTGACCCTATAAGCGAGAGTCCCAATCCGTTCCAGAATAGGAAACAGACCAATGAATTTGGGTGCCAACTTTCCAGTTTTACCGAACAGGATAACTCCTCTCATCGGCGATACTTTCAAATATACATAGTCGCCAACTTCAAAGGATATATCTCTTCTTCTTCTATCGGCATAGCTCTTTTGTCGGCTTTGAGCGGCGAGTAATCGCTTCTTAATAAAATCGACTTTGTCGGCAGCTTCTCGAATCATATCAGGCCCTAACACAAGTCTATTTCCAGGCTCGACCCAACAAGCAGGAGATCGGCACGGTCTACCGTATAATGCTTCGAATGGCGACATTGTCAGACTCGCCTGGTAGCTGTTGTTATAAGAGAATTCAGCCAAATGCAGATGGTCTTCCCATGATCCACCGAAATCTATAACACAAGCCCGCAATAGATCTTCTAAAATCCGGTTTACCCTCTCAGTCTGACCGTCTGTCTGAGGATGATAAGCGGTGCTCAAGTTTAACTTCGTTCCTAGCTCGACTTGAAATGCTTCCCAGAATTTGCTAGTGAATATTGTATCTCTATCACTTACTATACTGAGCGGCACTCCATGCAGTCTAACTATTTCCCTGAAGTATATCTGTGCCAGACTCTGAGCAGTTCTGTTTGATCTGACAGGGATGAAATGGGCGGTCTTCGTGAAACGATCTACGATCACCCAAATACTGTCATTTCCTTTTCTTGTTCTGGGCAAACCATCAATGAAATCCATAGAAATATGCTCCCACTTCCAACCAGGAACCTCCAGCGGTTGTAATAATCCATCCAATTTCTGTTGATCACTTTTAACTAGCTGGCAAGTAGGGCATCGGCTGACATATAAAGAAATGTCCCTTTTCATCGACTTCCACCAGAAAGTGCGTTTGATGTCATTATACATTTTGCTTACTCCCGGATGGATACTGAGTTTTGACTTGTGGCATTCATCTAGTACTTCCTTTCGAAGTTCAGGAATGTTAGGAACGCATATTCGACCTTTGAGCCTTAGAATCCCCTCGTTATCAACTTGAAAACTCGAGGGTTCGCCTTGTTGAATTATCCCCCTAATCTTCTGAATGAAGTGATCATCCTCCTGAAGAGCAGATATCTTATCTAGCAATGAAGTCGTGATAATAAAACTGGCGATCATTTCATTCTTTCTGCTTAACGCATCGGCCACGACATTGGCTTTTCCTGGAGTATATATAATTTCGAAGTCATATGCCGCAAGAAATTCCAGCCAACGTTGCTGTCTCAGATTTAAGTCCTTCTGAGTGAACAGATACTTTAACGACTGGTGATCTGTAAACAGTTCAAATCTCTCGCCCAGAAGATAGTGTCTCCAGATTTTCAAAGAGAATATGATAGCCAATAACTCCAGATCATGAGTTACGTAGTTTTTCTCGTGCGGCTTCAGTTGACGGCTAGCATAAGCAATTACTTGGCCTCTTTGCATTAACATTGCTCCAAGGCCTTCTCTAGAAGCATCAGTCCAGACTTTTAAATCCTGGTTGCCATCGATGATGGTTAACACTGGAGCTGTCGTTAATCTCAACTTCAGCTCTTCGAAAGCCTCCTCACTCTCTTGAGTCCATTTGAATTTAGAATGCTTCTTTGTAAGCTTCGTTAAGTGACCAGATATCTTCGAAAAGTCTTTAACGAACTTCCGATAATAGCTAGCCAATCCGAGAAAACTGCGGACTTCAGTGGGAGTACTGGGCTGTTTCCAATTCTGAATAGCTGTGATTTTGCTTGGATCCACAGCGATTCCATCTTTCGATACGACATGGCCCAGAAATTTCACTTCATCTTGCCAGAATATACATTTGGAAAACTTGGCTTTTAATACATTCCGTCTGAGAATTTCTAACACTTGTTCCAGATTCTTTTCATGTTCGGCCTTTGATTTAGAGAAGATTAGAATATCGTCAATGAAAACCAGAACAAATTTATTCAAAACCCCTCTGAATACTCTGTTCATCAGATCAACGAAGTAAGCGGGAGCGTTACATAAACCGAACGGCATTACTAACCACTCGTAGAATAAGTCAGGGCCTCTGAACGCTGTCATTGGAACACACTCTTCGGCAATTCGAAGTTGATGGAAACCTGTAGCTAGGTCCATTCGTGAGAATACTTGTGCTCCATTTAATCGATCCAACAAATCATCTATTCGCGGCAATGGATATTTGTTCTTTATTGTTTGTTTGTTCAGATCTCGATAATCCACACATAGACGTAGAGTACCATCAGATTTCGGGACAAACACCACTACTGCACCCCAATCAGAGAAACTAGGCCTGATCAGACCTTTCCATACTAGCTGTCTTGTTTGATTGTCTAATTCCTCTTTCTCTTTCAAGGACATTCTTCGAATAGCGTGAACTACCGGCCTTGCATTGGGAATTAAAGCAATCTTGAAATCTATTTCTCTCTGTGGAGGTAAACGAACAACTTCTTCGAACACATCCGCATAGTTCTTGACGACAGGAATATCTTTGATGAGGTCGGGAATATTCTCTATGACTTCAGGGATATTTTCTATTTGAGCTGGAGAAACATCGAGAGCTGACCAGAAATCTTTTCTATTTGATGTTGGGCCTTCACACGGAATGGTTATATAACCCCCTGATTTAATCTTAGCCCTAACAACTCTCTCGGCGCATCTAACCTCTGCTTCATATTTGGTTAACCAATCCAAACCCAGAATAAGATCGAATTCATCAAAATTCATGACTACAGAGATAATAGGGAATTTATAGCAAGAAAAAGAGACGGGTACTGCACAAACCCAACTGAGATTGATGGAACCTCCAACTGGATTTCGGACAGTCATTGGCTCTTTGAGCTTCTTCAAATTCAAATCCAACTTCTTGACTGCACTCTTTGCAATAAAGCTTCGTGATGCGCCAGTGTCAAACAGTACTTTAACTGGAATGTTTTTGACATTGAGCGTGCCTTCTAAAACATCAGATCTTTCTTGAGCAGACGGGGAGGCAGGTACTTCTACCACTTCATTCACTTGTAATGCTTCAGATTTTTGAGATAGCGGGCAGTTTTTCGCGATATGCCCAGCCTGATGGCACTTATGGCATCCTCTGCCTTCAGGGACCTTCTTACGGGGTTCTAATCCACTCTTCCCTCGTTTGTTTACAGATTTACATTTTCTGGACAAATGCCCCTTCTGATTGCAGTTCTTGCATATGGCAGTCGTGGCAGGTTCCTTTTCAGATCTAGCCCTTCCGATTCACTTCGGGCTCCTTACCGACTTCAGACATTGTACTGGCCCCAGGACGATCAGTTTCAGACTCAATTTTATTACTAGAGCTGACTTCCTCTTCGTACTGTAGCATACCTTTCTTGTCTAGATCTTCGTACTGATAAGCCATGTATATCATTTCCGAAAAAGGAAGCTTCACATGCCCCAATACTTTATTCTGGTATTTCCTTTGAAGGCCATGAATAAATCTCATATTTTTACCCTTCGGATTTTGAATTAGATGAGGAGCAAAGTGAGAAAGTTCATTGAATTTCTTGTGATATTCTGGGATGGTCATATCGCCTTGAATTAGATAGGAAAATTCATCACATAATCTTTCTGTTGCTTCGGGGGGAGTAAATCTTTCCAGGAAAATCACTTTGAATCTGTCCCAGGTGATATCACCTTCTGGATTATCTTTAATAATTGAATCCCACCAAAACAAAGCTTCTTCCTTGAGTGCCCAGGAGGCCAGTAATCTTTTCTGATCATCTCTCAGCTTTAAACCCTCAAAGATTTTCTCTGCAGAACGAATCCAAGCTTGTGTTTCCATAATGGACTCCTTGCCTAAGAATGGCGATCCACCAAGATTTCGAAATCTCTTGAATAGAACTTCTATATTGGATTCTGGCTGCGGAAGCACAACTGGCTCATTAGCTGGTCGAGCCATACGATTACTTCTTCTGTTCCTGTCACTCATTTTCTAGTACTTCTGCAAATGGCAGATCAAGTGTCAGGTCACAGAAAAGGTATTTGAAAATATAGAGACAAACACTTGAAATGTAAATGTGTCTATCGAGGTGTAATTTCATTCTGCTTTACTCATACTAGGATATTACTGATCCTATCTGTATAGAGTTACCCGTCCTAGAACACTACTGGTTCTATTTCTGACGAGTTCGTTCAAATGTTACATTCCAGAACTAAGCTTAACCAAAGCTCTGATACCACGATGAGACGACCCGATTTCCCGTTCTCACGGAAACAAGGTTATCTTTTTGGAATATAACACAGAAACAGATAATAGCAGAACAGAATTAAATAAATACACCAGAATGAACAACAAAATATACTGGATAAAAGTAATCATCAGAGTTACACAGTATACAGGATCTTACTTAGTACAAATACAGTTCAGCTATACATAAATGTCTACAGCGGAAATAAACAAAATATGTACAATAGGAGCTGAACAGCATAAAAAGAAATAAATGATAGAATCCATCTTCAGCTCCAGCTATCCAGAAAGAACCAGCTAAACCTGAATACAAGGCTGCCTGTGTAGAAAAAGGGGCACCCGAGTTTGAGAGTGAAACAAACTACGAGTCAGTCATGGGACTGGTATGATAAATCTACTCAACACATATATATAATATGGCAAATCACAGGACCACGCCACTTTCGTGGAACGGGTTTACTCCATTGGATTGCCAGTGCTTTAAAACAAATCTTTCTTTTAAACATCGCTATGCTTTTTATAAAAATGAAGCCATTATAAGACTCAGTTCCCATCACACAATGCAACGCAAACCGGAGGATAGAGTTTTACCTTATAACGGCCAAAATATGCTTGATACGAATAAAACAAAGGCATTTGATATTATTGCTAGTGTCAATATGTTTTGAAAACAATTTCAAATCATAACTATCAATCATAGACGGCATGGGTACCATATATCATGTCGCCATAAATATATACAATCAAAACCGCACGATGTCGTATTTGGAAATTGGATTTCCGTCATGAACCAAGGCAAAAGATAGTCCTTACCGAATTCGAGACTGCCTAGCCCGAGCCTCAGGACCCAGACTCAGGTGGACCCTTGGATCGTCAGGGCCGGTCCACCGATGTGGATTAAAATGCCTGAACCATGCGTTTCCCCGCCCTTTGGGGCGTAAACGAGCCAACGAATGACTCCATCGGACCCGGATCGTCCGATCAAACCGAGGCGCCTCGCAACAGCAACAACCACATAGGTGAAAAGTATATAAATGTCAGGGCTGGTAGGTCACTGACACCACCCTAGCTAGGAAGAAACGCATGCCCTCCCTGATGTCCTCTCCCGTTTTAGGTTCATACCTGGGTGTGAGGCTCGCGAATTCACGTTATACACAAAGCTACGCCACACAGGCGGTGCTTTGATCATCACCACAAGACTTTGCTTTTCAACAGAAGCCCTGATCACTGCATCTTAGCATGCCACACAGGCAATTCATGCCATGCGACTGACGTCCATCGATATACAACCTCTGAGCTCGTGCGTCTTAGAGAAGGGCGTTAAGCAAAAGAATAAATTCTCCGCCGCCAAACAGATGTATATTTAACAGAAATCAATCAACACAGAATAAACTCCAATGTCAGACACACAGTCCATTTACAAGTCCGTTCTGGGTCTGAACGAAACCGGAGGCACTAAATACCTCGCAAACCCATCGATCAACGCGTACGTCTGAACGATCACCACTCATTATCCATATTTCGGGATGCCTCCCAATCAGGACCTCGGTTACCATCCAAACGAGGTGAAGATCTCCGGTCTTCGACCACCGTCTTCATCTTCGACTTTCAATCGTCGTTCAATTATTCGAAATGAGAATTAACTCGGCCTTTTCAAATAATTCACGTATATTTAGAATTTCAAATCGATTTATTTCAATGGTTAAATTATTCGACAACACCAATATTGTTCTTTAATGTAATTTTCACACCAAACACATTCAACCATCAAAAGCCACATAAATCGAGCAAATTCAGTTTATTTCTATTCCATATCGCTTATGATATTTTATAACGATTTATCGCTATTTTTATTTGTTTTAAAATAGCCATTTTATTCAAAACGACGCTTCGGGCCTTAAGGCGGCCGTGGCGCTGTTTTTCTTCAGATTTGATTTACACATATCTGAAAATCTAACCGTTGGATCTTCACAAAATTTACATCATTAGAAAGGTCTTTTCAAAACGAATCCAATGGTTCCAGTTTCGGGAAAATCCGACGGTCGGATCTCCCGGTACAATCGTTTGAAATTTCGATTTCAAAATACGAACTGCAGCGTCGTTATTCGATTAAATATAATTCTATTTATATTTATATATAAATAAAATCGATTCTGGCGCTGTTTTTCTTCAAATTTGAATTAAACATTCCAGACAATCCAACCGTTGGATTTTTACAAGGTTGGTGCCGTTGGAAAGATTATTCCAAGGCGAACCCGACGGTTGAGGTTTCGGGAAAATCCAATGGTCGGATTTCCCGCACTAGTCGTTTGAAATCACGATTTCAAAATACGAACTGCACGGCTTCGTTTCGTTTTAATTTTATTTATATTTATATATTTATATAAATATAGTTCATTCAACAATTTCAATATCGTTTTCACTTCAAATATTTTTCTAACACCTTAAATTTTGGAAAAATTTCGCCATAACCTCCCCTGCACCGGGAGCATCGGGAAATCGCAAATAGCGTTCCCGGTCCTTCTAATCTCAAAAAGAAAAAGAAAAAGCCAAGCGGCTAGCCAACAGGCTCAAAATCATCACCCAAACAAATCAGTAAATGTGTACCTATTTGTCGGGCACAAAATTTTATTCCTCTTCTCTAGCCCCTTTGCTATAACCTGTTCAATGAATATTGCATGTACATATATATACAGTTCTTATCATTTATCATTTTCTATTCGACTTCATATTTGATTTCTATTTGGTTTAAAAACTCCATTCATTCTAATGTTACATAAAAAGGTGCAAATCATTTCATTAGCTAATTAATGAATATTTCATCTCATATATGTTTATTTTGAACAAGTGGCTATTTTTAACACTTCACATTTCAACGATTTATGCATACAATAAAAATGTGATTTTTATTGTAAAACAATTCATTTCAAAACACTATTTTTCTATATAGTTCAAGTTGGTGATAAAAATGGGATTTTTATCATAAAACAATTTATTTCAAAATATGAATACCATTCAACACATGAATTTCTAATCAACGAATGAATATCAATTCAACACATGAATGTTTTCAATAGTTTTTATATATAGATAAAAATGTGATTTTTATTATCGAACAATTTATTTCAAAATATGAATACCACTCAACACATGAATTTCTAATCAACGAATGAATATCAATTCAACACATGAATGTTTTCAATAGTTTCTATATATAGATAAAAATGTGATTTTTATTATCGAACAATTTATTTCAAAATATGAATACCATTCAACACATGAATTTCTAATCAACGAATGAATATCAATTCAACACATGAATGTTTTCAATAGTTTCTATATATAGATAAAAATGTGATTTTTATTATCGAACAATTTATTTCAAAATATGAATACCATTCAACACATGAATTTCTAAACAACGAATGAATATCAATTCAACACATGAATGTTTTCTATACAATGAATAAATATAGTTTAAGCATATGAAAATAATTCAAACACACAAATATTATTCAAAATTTCGGCAGCATAACGGCAGGGTAGTTACACCGGCACCGTCCCTAGTACGGCTCCTCGCTCTACCTTAAAACCTCGCGGTTTTTGACAATGGGGATCATGCATCTAGTTCGCACGCAGGCGGCATGTATATATTTATTTCATTTCCTCAAACTAATCCTATGTGGTTTCAACCAAATATTTCACAACCACCAATGGGTATTTTTCAACCGCAATCAACCAATATCAATCACAAACAATCCCAAACAATCATTCAATTTTCACAACAATTTCAACCAATAAATATCGTCCATGGTTTGTGGACGAGGGGGCGTACATATATATATATATATATTTATATATAGCAATTTATATATAGCTATTCACTTTCATTTTCAACACATACATAAATATTTTTAAATCAGAAATCTCACCAATAGCTATCCAACTGCACGATACTTCCTTTATAGAAATCTTCGCCTTTTGTCGCTTTCGCCCGTATTCTCTACATATGTAAAAATCGAATTTTTACTACGCTATTCAATATATAAAAATATGATTTTTACTTCGACTTTCAATAAATAAAAATATGATTTTTCTTTTTAAAGAAATCAGTTTTCAATACCTTTTAAAAATCAAAATCAGTTTTTACTCTTTTTATAAAATCAGTTTTACTCTTTTAAAAACCAAATCAGTTTTTACTTATCTAAAATAAAATCAGTTTTTAATTTTTTCAAAAACCAAATCAGTTTTTACTTTAAAAACAAAACAGTTTTTACTCTTTTTATAAAATCAGTTTTTAACTTTTAAAAACCAAATCAGTTTTTACTTATCTAAAATAAAATCAGTTTTTAATTTTTCAAAAACCAAATCAGTTTTTACTTTAACAACAAAACAGTTTTTACTCTTTTTATAAAATCAGTTTTTAACTTTTAAAAACCAAATCAGTTTTTACTTATCTAAAATAAAATCAGTTTTTAATTTTTCAAAAACCAAATCAGTTTTTACTTTAAAAACAAAACAGTTTTTACTTTAAAAACAAAACGGTTTTTACTTTAAAAACAAAACAGTTTTTACTTTTTTTTTAAAAAAAAAATTCAGTTTTATACTTTTTAAAACATCAGTTTTTATTTTTAAAACAAAACAGTTTTTTTTTTTAAAAAACAAAAATCGTTTCAAAATCTGTTTTAAAATCTTTTTTTTCGGAATTTTAAAATGAAAATAAAACAGGATAAAACAATTTACCTTGTTGCGAAGAAGGGGGGGTGACTGTCGAGCTCGGCGGCGTCGGGGAGGTCGCGGTTGGGCGGCGGTGGCGTTCGCTTCGGGGGGGGGGGGGGGCTTCACGGGTTCTGGGTCTTCGATCGAGGGAGGAGCGGGGTCTTCGTCGGCGGCGCTTCCTGGACCGCGGCGCGATTTTAGATTTAGGGTTTTTTTTTCTATTTCGAACTGTTTCTGTTAAATGAAGTCGGGGGGGGGGGGGGGGGGGCAGGCAGAAGAAAACGGGGGGAAAGAATTTTTTTATTTTTTATTTAATTACTTAATTATTCAAAAAGGTTGACTTTTACATACGACCTCGAAACGAGGCCCACCGCCTGTCGTCCATAGCGTTTTACCCCCATTCCGAACACAATGGGATATGTATCGTAAGCTGATTTGATCGTTACAATCAGTTTCCTTTTGAATTTTCATTTAAATCACTATATTGAATTTTAAACACACATTTCAAATTACCGGGGTAACATACTAACTAGAAAAATTCCAGAAAAATATTTTCTAGCTTCGTATTGACGATACGGTCCTAACAAAACTAGTTTCGTCGAATTCTGAGACCGTTTGAAAAATGGCCAATTTCCAGTCGATTAAAATCAACTGAAACTGGTCAAACGCGTTTTCTTTTGCCACGCTCACATATTGATTCGAAAAATTATGAAATTTGAAATCTAGCAATAACTTGACACTGCGGATCCAACAAAAGTGGTTTCGTCGAAATCCGAGGTCATCTGCAAAATGTCCATTTTTAAGGGCCTGAATTCCATAGCGACTATTCCGAATCTTCAATTGGACATATCTTTTGATTCCCGCTATCAAATTTCGATTGGTTAGATTCGTTAGAAAGATATTACCAATAAGATCCTAATGTTTTTGGTTTCACTAAAATACGGATTGTTTTGCACCCGGTATATTCAATTGAAGTTTGAAATCGAATTATCGAACTACCGCGCTATTTTCAATTCTATATATAATTATAATTAATTATATTCGTTTTCAAATGTCGATTCAACTCAGTTTTCATCGCCATTATTTAAAATATTTATTTTAAATATTTAAAATCCATTATTTTAGCCAATTTAAAAAATTTAAATTGGTTCAGATTTTCTGGGTCGTTACATCTAGTCTACTGGAGGTTATATATAATAGTGATCCTTTCATTCCTCTATATAATTTCTGATTAACATCTTTTGACATATTGTCTTTACTTAATGTTATATTAGTTGCCATTGTGTTGGTCTCCTTTTTGTTGTTGTTGAATTGTATTTATTAATTAAATCTCTTGTGTATTTTTCTTGGTTAACAAATATTCCATTCTTTAATTGGCGTATTTGTAAGCCTAAGAAGAATGTTAACTCTCCCGTATGACTCATCTCAAATTTTTGGGTCATAATATCAGAATTTTTTTATTTATCTTATCATTTGTCGATCCGAAAATTATATCGTCAACATATATTTGTACTAATTGTATATCGTTATTATTCTTTTTAATAAATAAAGTGCTATCTAGTTTTCCTATTTTAAAGTCGGATTGTAATAAGTAATTTCTTATTCTATCATACCAAGCTCTAGGAGCCTATTTTAATCCATATAATGCGTTCTTTAACATATATACGTGATTTGGTAACTTTTTGTCAGAGGTGGTTGCTCCACTATACGTCTTCATTAACAAATCTGTTTAGAAAAGCACTTTCAACATCCATTTGATATAATTTGAAACTATTATGGTTTGCAAAGGCTAGTAATATCCAATTACTTCTAATCTTGCTACGGGGCAAAAGTTTTATCGTAATCTATTCCTTCTTCTTGAGTATAACCTTGTGCTACTAGTCGTACCTTATTTCTTATGACCTCACCATGTTCATTCATTTTATTTTTATAAACCCATTTAGTTCCAATTATATTCTTATCCACTGGTCTATGAACAAGTTCCCATACATCATTCCTATTAAATTGATTCAGTTCGTCTTGCATGGCAAGGATCCATGAATCATCAGAAAATGTTTCCTTTGGATTATTAGGTTCAATTGTTGAAATAAACGCAGAATTACTCATATTATTTAGTTGATTACGAGTTCTTTTGATGAATTCAATATCTTTTATGATATTTTCTCCAAGTTGGTCTCTTAGTAATCTAATTTGTTTATTTGGTTTACTATCTTCATGATTTGTTTCATTGGTTTCATTTTCACATTCATCTTCATTGTTTTATGTTATACTTTTTAATTTTCGTCAAAGCATACATTTAAGGTTTCTTCTATAATATTGGTTCTTGAATTGAAAACTCTATATGCCTTACTTCTCTCTGAATATCCAATAAATATTCCTTTATCAGATTTCGAGTCAAATTTTCTAAATTTTCTTTAGTGTTAAGTATAAGACATTTACTTCCATTTACTTTTGGTATCTTATTATACAACTTATTATACAAAATTTCATATGGTGTTTTATGAGTTAAGGGTCTAATTGAATTCTATTTAAAATATAACAAGCTATTGCAACTGCCTTAGCCTAAAAATTTCTCGGTAAATTGCTATCAGATAACATAGTTCTCGCATACACTTGTATCATCCTATTTTTGCGTTCAACTACTTCATTTTGTTGAGGGGTTCTAAATATAGAAAAATTATAGGTTATTCCCTTTTTATTACAAAATTTTTCAAAATTTTCGTTTTTGAATTCTCTGCCATGTTCACTACGTATTATTTTAATTTTTGGAGATAATAAGTTTTGAATTCTTTTAGAAAAAGTTTTAAATTGATCATAAGCATCACTTTTATTTTTATGAAATAAAGTCCAAGTAAATCTAGAAAAATCATCAACTATTGCGTAAACATATTTATTATGATTTATCGATTGGGTTTGAGATGGACCAAATAAATCCATATGAATTAACTCTGATGGTTTCGAGGTTGAAATTTCCTCTTTTGATTTAAATGAACTTCTTTTTAATTTTCCAAACTGACAAGCATCACATGGATTATTAACTTTAAATTTCATTTTGGGTAATCTTCTAATTAAATCTAATTTAAAAATCCTAGAGGTGTGTTTGAAATTTATATGACCAAATCTTTTATGCCAGATCCAAGGTTCACTTGTATTAGCCAAAAGACACTGATTATCATTGGATATTTTCATACTCAATATATAAATATTTTTCTTTCTATCTCCTTCGAATATTACTTTTGAATTCCTATCTTCTATAAAGCATTTATCCTTTTTAAAATTTATTTTATAACCCTTATCGCATAGTTGACTTATACTTAGTAGGTTGTGTTTTAGATTCCTAATTAATAATACATCAGAAATAGTAAGAGTTTTAGAATTATCGACATTCCTGATTCCAATAATGTATCCTTTAGAGTTATCTCCGAGGTTCACCATCATCCTCATAGACTAAGTTATTTAGTATTTATGGATTTCAGTCATGTGTCTTGAATAGCCACTATCCATTATCCATTTGTCCTTTTTGATTTCCACCATCAGTTTGCCAGAATTTGAATTCTCAATAGCCATGTAACACACCGTTTCAGAATTTGAATTTTAAATAGCCACCATTTCAGAATTTGAATTTCCGATAGCCACTTTACCCACCTTTTCAACTTTTGATTTTTCAAAAGCCAAATAACATATTTTTTTGGGTATTGAACAACATATCAGTAGATCCCTTGAATTTTCAACACGATTATATGCAGACTCTTTCAACACTGGAACATTGCATGAATTGACACTAGTGTTAACAATTATTTCAAAATTTCCGTTTAAAATTTTCAAAAATCAGATTGTGAATTTCCCCGGGGGAAAACAACATCCGGTACTGGGCCAATAATTTGATTTGTTCACCACTTACACTTGGTAAGCAGGCCGAAGGACACGCTTCGCACCTAAAAGCAAATTATGGAATAGCGCTAGCTAACAAGTAAACGAATGAATGTTGCAAAAAAAATAGTTTTTTCATTACGCCGAGAAAAGATTTTCCGCCAAAAGAGTCCGTTAGGCACCTAATCGTTAAAAATCTCATGTACGGTTCTGTAGAGTGACTTGTCTGTCAACTTTTCCACTATCACACCCAAAAAACCGATCACGAAGAATTAGAATGCGAACTAAGCTAAGTAAGATTAACATTCGATACCAGATAATTGGTTAATATGCTAGCGGAGCCTGAAAACGCTTACTAGCTAGCGCGTCCCACCCCTACGGACACTATTGCCTACGCTTGCTGCTCGCTCAGAGGAGAAAGGTGGATCAGCGGGAAGACGGTTATACCATGAGCGAAGCAAGGGGTCAACTGCTTCAAATATACAACATGGATTCTGGCAATGCAATGGAGTTGGACCCTCATGTCGATCCGAATGAATCAGTCTTTCCACAGAGGTAAATCTTTGTCTAAATCTTTGAAACAAGGATTAAAGTGGTGGATTCTGAAACAAGAACAACAAGTTATTTCAGCACAACATCTATTAGACTGTGTCGCACCGCGATGCAATCATATCACACCTAAACTGGGCATCTATCTTTGAAAAAGCTTACTCCGGTACTAATTGTTAGGGAATGCGGAATGGATCGTTAAGGAAAAACTAACACTTGAGGGGGGTTAATAGTGTTTTAAGGAATTTGAGAAATTCTAAAACTTATATGATATACTATGTGAATCACACAACATAGATATAATCATAGACACAGAATCGAACACAAACACAGAAATAAACAGAAATAAAATGCAAAAAAGGAAAGAACACACTGGATTTAATACTTGTTCGGATTACTCCTACTCCAGTCCTATGCAACACTAGATTGCATACAGTTTTATTACTATATCAATATCCAAGTACAACATCCTTGATTTAACGGCCACAAGGTTACCACTGACTCCAAACTCCCTTGATCAAGTATATTCCCTTGATTTCCCCGGCTACAAGGTTACCACCTTTTCCTTCCTTGATTTCAAGGCTTCGAGGAACACTCCTTTTCCAAAACACTTCCCAAACGATTACAACAACCTTATAACTTTTGAATAACACTTCGATTCAGAGAATTAGTAATAGAGAGTGAGAAGAGAAGAAGTTTTATATAAACAGAATTGAAATTGGCAGAGTATAAGTGTAGAAATCATAAAAATATGAAATATTAATGGTGTAATGAAAGGGGATGAATATGGAGAGAAGAATTTTAGAAAATTCGAAATTAGCCCATATTTATAAGTTTTGAAAGGGTGCAACGCTTCTGGAATGTTACAAATAGTGGAAAGACGCTTTTTTCAAAATTAAGAATGTGACTGTAACACCCCGTATTTTTACAACACTAAAGGTGATAAATTAAAGAATAATTAATTAAATATTCATAATGAACTGAAATGGACTATGCCATTGCGTTCATCTCGAAATTCTGGTCAAAATAGACACCTAGTTTGCATGAAATGGACGTATGAAGAAGTTATTAAGGTTTGAAGTTTGTTTACGCATAAGAAGAATATATATATATGAATAAAATATGTCTAGAAAGTTAAAAACAGTTCAAAATCACAGAAAATAGGATTGTGGGAAAATTCCCGCTCAGGGGTGTTGACCACATCAAGGGGTGTCGACCCCTAGGTCGACCCCCTAACGAGGTGTCGACCCCTGGGTCGACACACCAAGAGAGGGTCGACCCCCGTAGGGCAGATTTTAGGGTTTCAGACAGCTATATATATGACCCAATTTCTCTTGGTTTTCCACAGTAAAAATAATGGAGAACTAGATGTTGCCTCTGCCTAGATTAAATCAAGTATTTTCTTCTTCAGTAATCGACTAGAGTTTAGAGATCTGTGATTCAACATCTGCGACCTTTCTTCTACTTTTCTTAGATCCAATCACAGCGAGTCTAAGTTAATTTTAGATCTAAATAATTGAATGTTAATCTTGACATGACTATAACTTGGATCTATGCCTGTGACTATTTGAATCATATCATATCTGCTATAACCTATGTATCTAAGTTGTTCTAACATGAGATCTAGGCTTATACCTACTTATCATGTCAGATCTACCATTGTTAGTAGATCTAATTCATTATTTAGATCACATCATTCCTGTTCCTATTATGTTTGTGGCTAAATCTGATCTGTTGTTAGCTGGATATCAAATTCATTGTTTAGATCTTATCATGCCTGTTTATGATAAACCAATTGTTATAGAATCAGTTATATTGTCACATGTTCATCATATCTGTTCCTATATGTCTATCTTGTCATTATGTCACTATATGTTTATGCCTATTTCTGCCATTATATGTCAAACCTGTCAGTATGATCATTTTTGTCCTCTTCCCTAATCTTCTCCCTTTTATTTCTATAGCCAGGCTACCTTCGAACCCAGGCATGCCACTAAAATATGCGAATACATTAAATTGGGAACTAGAGGAAAACGTTAAATTTGGGGCATAACTTGTATTGGGAAATTTGGGCATAACTTGAATGAAAATATGAATATGAATTTGGGGGCATATGGTTCATTATGAACATGACTTGGGCAAGGGGCATGAAAACTTATAACGACATAGGAATAATTGGTTAATAATTGAAATGTCTAGAATTACAGTAATTAGAAACTGTAACCGCGCTTAGACACAAGGTTAGATTACACTTGTGGTGGAAGTCTGCCCGGAACCGCCCGACATATCCAGTGACCAAAAGTGGTGAATCTAATGTGAGGAATCTAAGTAAATAAACACGAGACGTACTAAGACACGAGGTTAAGCCCGACTTGTGGAAGAAGTCTACCAGGAACCGCTCGGCATAACCAACATTCACAAGTTATAGGCTTAATGTGGGTGGTCTAGTACATTATAACCATAAATGAATATGGTAATAAATTGGAATACTTAACTTGGTTAAATCCATAGGGATTGCATGAACATGTTAACTTGAGTAAGGGTCAAGTAAACTTGTATAAACAGCGGGAGGGTTAAGTATATCATGGGGTGGTAGGTAATATTTACATATATAGGCCCACAAACTTAACCTGTGGAAAACCAAGTGGGGATGAAAGCGTAGGGGGAAGCTTGTATCATCTTGTGTGTAGGACCTGTTTCAGTCAATAACCCATATATAGGTATCAAACGAGTACTCCGAACTAGGCCAGAGTCAAGGCACGCTTACTGGGCTAATTGTAAGAGATCCAAAAGTGGGGGACGGTGTGGACGGCGCATTCCGACTGAGTCATGTGCATGCATGGGTCCAGTAGAGGGGGTTTAAATGCCAGACACCTGCAGATATGGTTTTGCACATCCTGAAAACAAAGGGTTGCCACTTTAGGAAGTGATGCATCCTACTGTGGGGCCAGCACACGGTATGTACGGAGTAAGGAACCGATCGATTAGGGTAGTAATTAGGGTACATCTAGACTTCGGTACGTTTAGGAGCCCATTATTATCCTTAGGGGTAACTCCAATATGTTGGGATGACTGTTTATTGTATGTAATTAAAATCTCTCACTGGAAGTATACCTAATTCTACCATCTTATACATGTTGGGGATCATTTCGTTCTGGTGATACGATTATTGTTGCAGGGAGAAAAGGGAAAGTATTAGAGAAGCGCAATATATTCTATCATGTTGATCCTGTTTACCTTGTCATACCTGTCTTTTATGATGTTATCTCTCTTATCCACGTTATATGCCTATCCTGATACTTTTACTTTCTTATATGCTAAAATTAATTGGACTTGCCAGACTCTATGTTTGGCCCTTTTTGTTCCCTCTTCTTTCTCTTTTGTTTCCCTCCCTAGGTTCTCGGGGCGGGAATACTCAAGCTTGATCAGGGTTCTACTTTCATTCTGCTTGGAGCTGCTTAGATGTATTGCTCGAGTTCTTATCTTTTCTACTGTGGCTATGTTTTTAGGTAATTACGCTTCTTTTGTTATTGTACTCTGATGTTTTAAGTACAAGACAGAAGTTTTAATGATGTACTGGGTTTCAGACATATGATGTAACAATGTTTTGAACTAAGATGCTTTATGATTAATAAAGTTTTAAATTCTACTACTATTTTATATTTGTCATGTAATGTTTCTATTTCAGATTACTTATAACGCTTCACGAAACTCATTGCATTCTCTTAATGAGTAACATTAACGGACGTGGGATGTCACACTTGGTATCAGAGCTGAAGGTTACCAGATCTGATAAAAGATTTTGAAAATTATTTTCAAAAAGGTTTTAAAAGAAAGCATTTTCAAAAAGAAAAGTATGTTTTGAAAAACATATTCCCCAAAGCCATATGCATTATCTTTCGATCCTTTATCTGAATCCCTTTCCTTTTATTTTCAGCATATCTGGGGAACCTAATATTCCTGAGGGCATTATGATAACCGGCAGGTTCCGAAGGTATCTAGAGGCCACGGCGCCCGCCGGTGGTCAAGCAGACATTCCTCCCCCAGCTACACCCATCGTTCCCCCTCCTCTTCCTCTTCCGCAAGCAGATAATTTCTCCAAGATCTGCAAAGATTTCTGTGCTATGGGTGGAAATCCAATTCGGGGAACAGAAACGTTCGTAAAGGAAAGGAATTCGCTTAAGGAGACAAAAGACTTGTTTGAAATTTTTGAAGTGGATGATCGTAGGAAGAATCGGCTAGCCTTCCTAGCTACTGAAGGATGAAGCTTCGTTCTTGTGGGAAGTAACGCAAGGAGGGCGTCCGGTGGAAACTTCGGGTGATTTTAGATAAAGGTTTGAAATGAAGTTTCTTTCTCAAGCTAAGAAAAGCATACAAATGGAAAGGTTTCGGGCACTCAAGCTAGGAGGGATGATGGTTAAAGAATATGTTAACAAATTCAACCAACTAGCAAGGTGTGGGTTGGAGCTAGTAGATACCCCGCATAAGAAAGTTTTGCGGTTTGCTAAAGGACTGAATGAACCCCTCTATGGGTTAGCTATGTCCCATATTCCCATGGGAGAAACTTTTGAAAGCATCGTTGATATGGCGTTAATGCATGAGGTAAATAAGGCTGACAAGAAAGAAGTTGAGGTTGAGGAAACACAAAACAAGAAAGTATGGCCTAAGAAGGGACGACAACAACAACAAAAGAAGGGCGGGAAGGACGACAAGGCTAAGGATAAGAGGAAGTGTCATAATTGCGGACGCGAGGGTCATCTAATCAAGGACTACAAGAGAAGGAAGAAAGTTTGCTTCAGTTGCGGAGAGGTTGGACACACTTCTAAGGAGTGCCCGAAGAAGCAGGGACAAGGTCAAATGGCAGGAGCTTCTGGGGGCCGGCGCATGCTCTCGTGACCAGTGCTCTAGATAGAGGTAGAAAGTTTCCGTGGAAGGTTTGATTTCTCTTTCCAATCATCCTATTTGAACTATTTTTGATTCTATAGCTTCACATTCATTTATATCTGATTTTGTGGTTGAGTCTCTGCATGTAAGTACTAGTATGGTAGTGGATCCCGTTGTTATCTCAAACCCCATTAGTGGTACGGTTCATTAGTCCATGATTTGTCGGGGTTTGAGAATATCTGTGTTAGGCGTCGAGTTTAAGTGCGATGCATATGTACTCGGTTTTATGGGATATGGTTTGATTCTAGGGATAGATTGGCTAGCCATATATGGTGTCATTCTGGATTGTGAGAGAGTCGTTAGACTTTTGACTTGCCACGGGGGGACCCTTGAGATTTCTTGTGACCCAAAGGGGTCTGTCATGCTTAGTTTCCTAGAGTCTCTTGATGCATCTACCGATGATCTACGATCTGTACCAATAGTCCGTGAGTACCCTAATGTTTTTGAGGAGGTTCGGGGATTACCACCGAGGCGCGAGATTGATTTTTGCATATATTTGGTGGACAATGCAAGGCCAGTTGTATTGCCTATGCGCCATATGGCTCCATGGGAAAGAAGGGAGCTCAGCAAGCAAGTAGGGGAGCTACTTGAGAAAGAGTTTATTAGGCGAAGCTTATCTGAATGGGGTACTCCGGTGGTATTTGAAACTAAGGCGGATGGTTCGCTTCGCTTATGTGTAGATTATAGAGAGTTGAATAAACTCACTAAAAAGAATATGCACCGACTCCCGAGGATAGATGATCTGTTTGAACAGCTTGTTGGCGCATCAGTGTTCTCTCAGTTAGACTTGGCCACGGGGTTTCATCTGCTGACGGTGGCTGAGGAAAGTATAGATAAGACCGCTTTTCGGACTCCAGATGGTTTCTTTGAATGGCTTGTTATGCCTTTTGGGTTGATGAATGCACCAGCCTATTTTCTTGATCTGATGAATAGGGTATTTCGAGTGTTCCTAAATGAATTTGTTGTGGTCTTTCTTGATGATATCTTGATTTTCTCGAAGAATGAGGAAGAGCATGCCTTACATATATGGGAGGTTTTGAAAACTCTTTGTGCGCATCAACTTAAGGTGAAATTCTCCAAATGCCGTTTTTGGAGAAAAGAGGTGAGATTTCTAGGGCATGTGTTCTCTAAAGTTGGGATAGCAGTGGATCCCACAAAGGTAGTTGCATTTCAAGATTGGAAAATTCCAATGAATGCAACGGTGGTGAGAAGTTTTCTGGGGTCAGCAGGCTATTATAAGAAGTTCGTTAAGGACTTCGCAAAGATATCGGCCCCACTCACCAGGCTGACAAAGAAGAATTTAACGTTTTCATGGGATATGGATTGTGATGTTGCTTTCCAATTGGTTGAAGAGGGCTCTAACAACAGCCCCTGTCTTGACCGTGCCCAATGGGAACAAAGTATTTACCATATACACTGACGCATGCGATACAGCGCATGGTGCGGTTCTGATGCAAGAGGGAATGTAGTATGTTATGGAGGTAGACAACTAAGGGTTCATGTGAAGAACTTCCCTACCCATGACTTAGAGCAAGCTTCCATATTATTTGCACTTAAGACGTGGTGTCATTACTTGCTTGGAGAAAAGTTCGAGTTATACACCAATCATAAATCCCACAAGTACTTGTTCTCGCAGAAGGATTTTAATTTAAGGCAATAAAGGTGGATGGAGTTCCTAGCATCTTATGACTTTGAGATTTCTTATACCCTTGGCAAGGGTAGTGTGGTGGCAGGCGCACTGAGTAGGCAGAGGATGGCCTTAAGTCCTCTATTTGTGGATAGGATAAGCTTGGAGTTTATTTCGACTTTTGATTTTAGACCCTCCACCGAGTTTTTTCCTGAGTTATTTGCATCACTGGAGGTGCGACCTACACTTATGGACAGATAGGAACTTCGCAGCGAGAGGATCCACAGATTTCAGATAACTTGGATAGGCTCTATAAAGGGGAGACTTCTAGTCACCTCAGTAGATATTCCATAGACGATAAAGGGTGGTTGCGACGAGATGGAAGACTTTGTGTTCCCCAAACAGGGAGTTTGTTAAAAACAATCCTAAAAGAAGAAGCCCATCATTATAAGATGACTATTCATCCAGGTGGTGATAAGATGTATAAGGATATGAAGAGGGTTCTCATTTGGGTTGGGATGAAGAAAGATGTGGCCGAGTTTGTTTCTTAATATTTGGTTTGCCAGCAAGTCAAAGCTGAGCAAAAGAAGCCCGGTGGTTTACTTCATCCTTTAGAGGTCCCGCACTAGAAGTGGGGAAGCATCTCTATGGATTTCATAGATGGTTTGCCAAGGTATAAGAAAGATAACACCAGCATTTGGGCTATAGTAGACAGACTTACTAAGAGCACTCATTTCATTCCAATCTGTGGAGTTAAAGCGCTTAGCGGTTCTATAACGGCGGAGGTGCAAAAAGTGTAGCTGGGATAAAGTTGGGAAATAGCGGGGATATAATGGAGGCGCAAAAAGTTTCACTAAATGTAAAACCAAATATTTGAAAATTAACTAATCAAGTATCTTACATTATATGAGTACAAGAAACTAATATTAATTAATCTTATATAAGAAAATCATGGACTATCATAGTTTTACATGCAAAATTGATGAGTTTAATTGATTGTTACTATATATTAGGCACATATGCCTTATCGCTTTATGCTAACTTTACTGAATTTTTTAAAAAGGGAGCTAGTCAAATCAAGCTCTATATATTAATATTGCTAAAGCGGGCGCTAAAAAGCCTTGATTTAGCGAATGCAGTGGAAAATAGCGGGGCTAGAAGCAGATCTACTGTTCATCAGCGCTAAATTGAAATAGCGTAGTGGTTGAAGAGCACTATGGGCTATAGCGGGGATATTGTGGGGCCTTAGCTACACAGATTCCAGTTAAAAGTAAGAGGACGATGGCATGGTTGGCAGCAGTTTACATTTGTGAGATAGTCCGTCTTCATGGAGTACTTTCCAGCATCGTAAGTGATCGTGACCCCATCTTGACTAGTGAATTTTTGAGGAACTTGCATGAAGATTAGGTACACAGTTGTGTTTGAGCACCGCTTATCACCCTCAGACCGATGGACAAACGGAAAGGGTGAATAGAGTTCTTGAGGATCTTTAAGGCTTTGTATCCTAGACTTCGGTAGGACTTGGGAAGAGCACCTTCCTTTAGTAGAGTTCGCCTACAAAAATATTTATCAAGCTAGCACTGGCATGGCACCTGTCGAAGCGTTGTACTGACGACCCTGTAGATCACCAACTTGTTGGTGGGAATCTACAAAAACACTACTACTTGGACCAGGTATGGTTAGAGAAACGTCTGAGAAGGTTGATCTTATTAGACGACGAATGAAAACCGCTCAAGATAAGCAGAAGTCCTACACAGATAGGAGAAGGAATGACATTGAGTTTGGGGTGGGAGACATGGTTTTCATTAAGGTGCTAAGGAATGTGGTTCGCTTTGGATCTATAGGGAAATTGGCACCGAGATTTATAAGGTCATTTCTCATAACAGAAAGGATCGACCAAATGGCTTATAGAGTAAAGCTACCAGAGAGACTATCTGGTGTTCATGATGTTTTCCATGTTTCTCATTTACGGAAGTGCTTGCATGATACCACCGAAGTAGTTGAGCCAAGTATACTAGAGGAAGTATAGGTATAGGGGGAGGCGACAGTTAGGACAGTTCATACATGTATCCTCGGATCAGAAGTTAAGAAGCTACGAAATAGAGAAATCAAGTTGATGAAGGTTCAAAGGGGAGATAACCCAGAGGATGCAACTTAAGAGACCGAAGACAAGAATCGTGCTTCATACCCTTTTCCTTTTGAGGGTATGTTCTTAACTTCCTTTCCTAAGCTTTTATTTACGCTTGTTTCTATCATTTAAGTATTGAATATTTGACCCTTAGATAGGAATCCCATGAATGTAAACATGTGTTTGAGACATGATATGTTTGACGGATGCAAGTGGTTGCCAGTGGTTGCTTGTGGATACATACACACACATTAGGCATTAGATCGGCTCAATCACTCTCATACTGCATATGGATGTGTGTACATTTCTCCTTCTTTTTTTTAACGATGAAAATGGATGTATCATCATATGGATGTTGCATTTGCACGGATGATTGTGCACACATATAGAACTTATATGTTATAATAGGATTATTTTCATACATGTTGGATTCACGGCACTAACATACATTGCATTAAGGAGGTCGAACGAGTCAGTAAACCGCCTGATATTTTTCATTAGTATAAGGACATTTACACACTCCTTTGCATATGTTCATATAAGCATTAGAAGTCTTTAAGGACAATGGATGCTTGTGATTGGTGGATGAGAAGATGGGTGATGGATGGTGGGATATACATTCTTCTTAACTTGGAGATTTCGGGGGCAAAATCCTTTGAGTATGGGAGAATGTAACACCCCATATTTTTACAACACTAAAGGCGATAAATTAAAGAATAATTAATTAAATGTTTAGAACTAAGTGAAACGGACTGCTCCATTGCGTTCGTCTCAGAATTCTGATCAAAATAGGCACCTGGTTTGCGTGAAACAGATAATGTTTGAAGAAGTAATTAAGATTTGAAATTTTTATACGCATAGGAAGAATATATGAATAAAATGTCTAGAAAATTAAAAACAGTCCAAAATCGCAGAAAATAGGGGAGCAGGAAAATTCCCGCCCAGGGGTGTCGACCCCATTAAGGGGGTGTCTATCCCTGGGTCGACCCCATAAGGGGGGTGTCGACGCCTGGGTCGACACACCAAGAGGGGGGTCGACCCCCCTAGGGAAGATTTTAGGGTTTCATACAGTTATATATATGACCCCATTTCTCTTGGTTTTCCAAACTAAAAATAATGGAGAACTAGATGTTGCATCTGCCCAGATTAAATCAAGTCTTTTCTTCTTCAGCAATCAAATAGAGTTTAGATATATGTGATTCAACATCTGCGGCCTTTCTTCTACTTTTCTTAGATCCAATCACAGTGAGCCTATGTTAATTTTAGATTACGAGGTTAAGCCTGACTTGTGGAAGAAGTCTGCCCGGAGCTGCCCGGCATAACCAACATCCACAAGTTGCAGGCTTAATGCTTGAGCTCTTATCTTTTCTACTATGGCTATGTTTTTGGGGAATTATGCTTCTTTTATTATTGTACTCTAATGTTTTAAGTAAAAGACAGAAGTTTTAATGATGTACTAGGTTTCAAACATATGATGTAACCATGTTTTGAACTACAGTGCTTTGTTATTATAAAGTTTTAAATTCTGCTACTATTTTATATCTGTCTTGTAATGTTTTTGTTTTCTGTTTACCTATAGCGCTTCACGAAACTTAATGCATTCTCTTAATGAGTGACGTTAACGGACATGGGGTGTCACACTTGGTATTAGAACTGAAGTTTACCAGATCGAATAAAAGATTTTGAAAATTATTTTCAAAAAGGTTTTAAAAGAAAGCATTTTCAAAAAGAGAAATCTGTTTTAAAAAACATATCCCCAAAGTCATATGTACTATCTTTCAATCCTTTGCCCGAATCCCTTTCCTTTTCTTTTCAGCATGCCAGGGGAACCTAATATTCCTGAGGGTGTTACGATACTCAGCTGGTTCCGAAGGTATCTAGAGACCACGGCGCCCGATGGTGATCAAAAAGATGTTCCTCCCCTAGCTGCACCTGTCGTTCCTCCTCCTCCTCCTCCACGAGCAGATAATTTCTCTAAGATCTGCGAAGATTTCTGTGCTATGGGTGGAAATCCATTTCGGGAACCAAAACATTCGTAGAGGCAAGGAATTGACTCAAGGAGAAAGAAGACTTGTTTGGAATTTTCGAAGTGGATGATCGTAGGAAGATTCAGCTAGCCGCCTGGCTGCTGAAAGATGAAGCTTAGTTCTAGTGGGAAGTAACGCAAGTAGGGCGTTCGATGGAAACTTGGGATGATTTTAGACAGAGGTTTGAAAAGAAGTTTCTTTCTTAAGCTGAGAAAAGCATGAAAATGGAAATGTTTCTGGCACTCAAGCAAGGAGGCATAACTGTTAAAGAATATGTTAACAAATTCAACCAACTAGCAAGGTTTGGGTTGGATCTGGTAGATACTCCGCATAAGAAAGCTTTGCGGTTTGCTAAAGTACTGAATGAACCCCTCCATGGGTTAGCTATGTCCCATATTCCCATGGGAGAAACTTTTGAAAGGCTCATTGATATGGCTTTAATGCAAGAGGAAGATAAGGCTGATGAGAAAGAATTTAAGGTTGAGGAAACACAAAACAAGAAAGTATGGCCCAAGAAGGGACAACAACAACAACAACAAAAGAAGAGAAGGAAGAACGACAAGGCTAAGGATAAGAGGAAGTGTCATAATGGCAGACACGATGGTCATTTAATCAAGGACAACAAGAGAAGGAAGAACGCTAGTTTCAGTTGTGGAGAGGTCAGACACTTTTCTAAGGAGTGCCCGAAGAAGCAAGGACAAGGTCAAAGGGCAGGAGCTTCTGGAGGGCAGATGCATGCTCTCGTGACCAGTGCTCCAGATAGAGGTAGGAAAGTTTCTGTGGAAGGTTTGATTTCTCTTCCCAAGCATCCTATTAGAACTCTTTTTTATTCAGGCGCTTCGCATTCATTTATATAAGATTCCGTGGTTGAGTCTCTGCACCTTAGTACAAGTATGGTAGTAGATCCCGATGTTGTCTCAAACGTCATTGGTGGTACGCCACATTGTCCATGATTTGTCGGGGTTTGAGAATATCTGTACAGCATCGAATTTGACTGCGATGCATATGTGCTCGATTTTATGGGCTATGGTTTGATTCTAGAGATGGATTGGCTAGCCATATATGGTGCCATTCTGGATTGTGATAGGACGGTCGTTAGAATTTTGACTTGCCACGGGAGGACCCTCAAGATTTCTTGCGACCCAAAGGAGTTTGTCATGCTTAGTTTCCCAGAGTCTCTTGATGCATCTACCGGTGATCTGCGATATGTACCAATAGTGTGCGAGTATCCTGATGTTTTTGAGGAGGTTCGGGGCTTACTCCCTAGGCGCGAGATTGATTTCCGCATATATTTTGTGGACAATGCAAAGCCAGTTGCATTTCCTGTGCGCCATATGGCTCCAAGGGAAAGAAGGGAGCTCAACAAGCAAGTCGGGGAGCTACTTGAGAAAGGGTTTATTAGGAAAAGCATATCTGAACGGAGTGCTCCATTGGTATTCCCAACTGAGGCGGATGGTTTGCTTCATTTATGTATAGATTATAGAGAGTTGAATAAACTCATTAAAAAGAATAGGCACCCTCTCCCGACGATAGATGATCTGTTTGAACATCTTGTTGGTGCATCGGTATTCACTAAATTAGACTTGGCCATGGGGTTTCATCAGTTGAGGGTGGCCGAGGACAGTATAGATAAGACCGCTTTTAGGACTCCAGATGGTTTCTTTGAATGGCTTGTTATGCCTTTTAGGTTGATGAATGCATCCGCCTATTTTGTTGATCTGATGAGTAGGGTGTTTCGGGAGTTTCTAAATAAAACTGTTGTGGTCTTTATTAGAGATGTTCGTATATATTTTATAATCAATTAATATTGAAATAAGGTTGTTGTCATCAAAACTCCATTCTCCAACAATCTCCCCTTTTTAATTATGACAACCTTAGTTTATAAAATATCATACCTGAACATACCTATTAATGATGTTCCTTCTAATACTCCCCCGGTCTATATGAATCCTATAAACTAAGCCTATATTTTATATTTTCTCCCCCTTTGGAATTATTAAATCAAAAAGAAATTCTAAAAATACTCCCCCTAAATTCCATATCTATCTAAACTATATAATATTAAGATATATAAGTGTATAACTTGTGATTAAAATACTAAATGTATACGACTACCCCTAAATTTTTGCCTATATAACAAAGTAATGACAGACAAAACATTCATTGGTTACAGGAAAATCACTTTTAAATTGTTTTAAATTAATTCTGTATTCTTCCAATTCCATTAGTCCATTTCTATATTTTAAAAATCTTTTAAAATTACATTTATGCCAATTAAGTCCTTCTTAATCATTTTATCATTCCCATTTGATTTATACTGCTTAACCATTTATTTATCAATATCTTGGAATTTCCATTAATTTATTATTTTGAATAGTTATAAAAACATAAATAAACTTCGACGTTTATTTTTAAACATCATATTTCAAATCCTTATATAAATATACCTTTGAAAACATTCAAAATCGATTTAACATCGAATCCAAAAAATCTTTTATTTTATCGATGGTACTATAGAGGCAAATGTCTAATTTCGTTGGTTCAATCAATATATGAACATAATTAACACACATTCAAAAATTAGCAGCCATAGCACATATAATAAAAACTCTACTTATAAAAATATAAGTGGAATGAACTGAGTGAGTTTTACGCACCTTGAGTTGATTCATGGTTAAAATGTCTCATTTCAGTTAAATTAAGCAAGTGTTTAATTGACTAAAAATGCCAGTTGATTCCAAATGCATCCATTTCAGTACCATAACGTAGTGTTTGTCGAAATGATCCCAATGCAACTTAGTTTGTTGAATTCCTTTCACGTAGTCAAAAGTTATTGATATTTAAAGGGATTACAATTTAATTTGAAATAATTATTTCTAAATATCGGATTAGTAACAAATTACATTTTAATTATAATAAGCTTGATCCATTTACGTTGCTTTTCCTTCCCAACTTCTGTTGTTTTGTTCGAACGAAATATCGACGCTGCCCTTCAACCGATCATCGTCACGCCGCCTAAGGATGACTGGACGGTCATCAAACACTGCCACTCGAAGCGCCCCACCTTGCTTTGCCTTCGCCCGAAATCTGATGCCACCTAGCTTCGCCATTTCACCACAGTTCGTCTACAAACTGTTGCCCTATTTGAGTTTTCTACCTCCACATCGGGTCACTAGAGACAATGGCCACCAATGGTTAGGTCGACCTCGGTGTGCCCTACATTTGTCTAGTTGGGAAGTTTCAATGTCATTGCGTGGATCAAGAGTAAATCAAGAAATAAGGGTAGAATCTGCTCTGTCGTTCAAATTGTTAGAGGCGACATTATTTTTAGTTGACCATGGACACAGATTTCCTAGGGTTTGACCACACATTGTAAACTGTTTGGGGTACATATAATGAAGGGTTCAATATAATATTATTTAATAAACTTCAGCTTGAAGTAACATATAAAAACTACCACATATTACTTACGTTTTCAATGAAAATTGAAACCTTAGCATAAAATAATATTCTGGACACGAGGGAAAATGTTTCGTCGAATTCCGAGATCATTTGCGAAAATTCCTTTATAATTTCACAATGTGAATCAACACACATTTAAATTGCATACGATCACAAAATAAAATCCAAATAACTTGAAATATTGAAATCTTGTAAAAAAAATCATTACAGATTTAATAAAAATAGTTCTGTTGAAAACGGAGTTCATTTGAAAATCAGTTATTTAAATTGGACTTTTAAATTTCCAATTTAAATCTACTTAACGATTAAATAAAAACCGAATCTTTTATTTAATTCGATCATTTGCTCAAGTTACGCACAGATACTCATTTATTTAAATTAATTTAATAACGCGCTATACACGACATCCGAGCATTTATGGCTACCGTTGTCACATACTGCATCGAAATACCACAAAATTTAGTTTGTTACAGTTATTTAACATTACAACTCTAATGAAACTAATTTCATCGAAAACCGAGGATGTTTGCAAAATGGTCGTTCTTAAGGCTTATAATAATATCGATAAAATATTATTAAAGTCCAAAGCAATTTGTTGCTTATTCCCATTTCAAGTTAATACAGTGTATAGGCAATTGTATATCTTAATACAAGTATTAAGATGCTTTGAGTATCATATATCAGAACATGTAGGATGCAAAGACTTGTACGAGGTGCAACCGCAACGGCCATGAAGCCAAAGGTTGCAGGACCTCGTTAGCAAAAAAGGAGTTCAAGGGAAAATGTTACAACTGCCATGAAGGAAACATGTCCAAGGACTGCCCAAAACCCAAAGTTGTCAAGAGCAGCCAGAATTATGCAATAGAGACAGTATGAATTCAAAGCCAACCTCCAAGAGACCAAGGGCAACCCGAACTTGAAGGTATAACCTCTGTTTTAGGAAATTCAGTATACATCTTGTTTGATTCCGGAGCAACCCATTCTTCTATATCCTAGCGATTAGTAAATCTATTGAACCTTTCCACATCTATTTCGAATAGTCCGATAGAGGTGGCCAACTTTATCGGAGGATGTAAGTATCTTGAATTGTTGTGTAAATACCTAGTATTGGAGGTGGACAATGTCGAGTTCCGTTGCAAAGCGTATCCATTGAATGTTATGAGGTATAACCTTATCATGGGTATGGACTGGCTATCGTTTTATGGGATCGTCCTAGATTGCAATAAGAGAATCATTTGTCCTAGGAGTCGAGGAGGACGCATCCTAAATATCTCCTGTAATGTTAGAAACAAGTACAAAGCCTTATTATATTCCTTGTCTCCTAGTTCGGAAGGACCATCTTCGGTCCCTATAGTTTGTGGATTCTCAGATGTTTTTGAGGAAGTCATGGAACTTCCACCCCACAGAGAAATCTCTTTTTGTACTGACCTACAGAAGGACGTTAGACCTGTAGCACTACCCTTGAGGCACATGGCACCTATTGAAAGAAGGGACTTTGATAAAAAGATTTCATAATTATTATGAAAAGGTTTCATTTGAAGAAGTACCTCAGAACGGGGTGCACCTATTGTATTTTCCACCAAAGCAGACAGATCTTTGAGACTTTATGTGAACTATAGGGAGCTTAATAAATTAACCAAAAAAATAGGTACCCTTTACCTATAATCGATGACCTTTTTGACCACTTGGGAGGAGCCTAAGTATTTTCTCAACAAGACCTTACTACTGGATATCACCAATTAAGAACTGCGGAGAACAACGAGGACAGAACTGCGTTTAGGACGCTAGATATTCCAATGGGAAGTTATTCCCCTCGGACTAACGAATGCACCCGCCTTCTTTGTTGACCTCATGAGTAATTAGGGGCATTCTAAATAAAATTGTGGTAGTCTCTATAGATGATATCCTCATATTATCAAAAGACCGTAAAAAGCATGAGGATCACTTAAGACAAGTATTAGGGATATTGAGAAAGAACCAATTGAAAGCAACATTCTCGAAGAGCCATTTCTGGAGGGAAGAAGTAAGATTTTTAGGACATATTGTGTCAACTAAAGGCTTGGCTTTAGACCCTGCGAAGATAGAGGCAATCAAGGAATGGAGAACACCTCAAAATGCAACAAAGTTAAGGAGCTTCCTTGGATTGGCCGTATATTATAGGAAATTTATTAAATACTTTGCCAAGATTACTACTCCATTAACCCAATTAACGAAAAATAATTTGGTGTTCACCTGGAGTAATAAATGTGATATAACCTTTAAGAAATTAAAGGAAGCATTAACTAGCGCACCAGTCCTTATTATACCCGACGGTTCAAAATTATTCACCGTTTACACTAACGCATGTGGGACCGGTTTAGGAGCAGTCCTTATGCAAAAAGGAAGAGTAGTTGTCGATTATACTAGACAACTCAAGGATCCAGAGAAGATATACCTAATACATGACCTTGAGTTAGTTGCAGTAGTGTTCACCCTTAAGATGTGGAGGCATTATCTTTCAGGGGAGAAATTTGAACTCTTTACTGCCATAAACACTAAAGTATTTATGTTCTCAACGTGACCTAAACTTGATACAAAAAAGATGGATGGAATATATTGCCTCATTTGACTTTATGATTCAATACACCCCGGGCAAGGGGAATGTTGTGGCGGATACTTCAAGTAGGAAACATGTAACTTTGAATGCGATAACAGAATGGAAACAATTAGAGTTCCTAGCTAATTTTAGTTTGCAATCCTCACCAACCACTTTTAATGGTTTTCTTGGGGGTATGATTATTAGACCTACCCTAAGAGAAAGGATCTAAAGCGCACAAGACATTGACGAGAAATTAAGAAGCATAAAAGAAAGAGTAATAATGAAAGAGACCTTTCCTCATTCGGTTAGGTATTCAATCGGCGATAATGGGAGTTTACATTGGGATGGACGACTTCACATTCCCAAAGATGAAGGGTTAAGGAAATAAATTTTAAAGGCGTGCCACAGGTCAAAATTGACCATACACCCTAGTGAGGATAAAATGTACAAGGATATAAAGAGAAATCTCCATTGGGAATGAATGAAGAGAGACGTAGTCGGATTTGTGGCCAAATGTTTAATATGCCAAAAGGTAAAAGCGGAACAAGGGAAGCTCAGCAGACTGTTACTACCTTTAAAGATCCCCATGTGGAAGTGGGAGCATATGTCCATGGACTTTGTAGATGGACTTCCTAGAAGCTAAAAAGGGAATGATGCCATTTGGGTTGTGGTAGATCGCTTAACCAAAAGCGCCTATTTTATACTAGTTAAGAAGACAAGGACTGTAGCCTTGTTAGCCCAATTGTTAGTCAAAGAGATAGTCAGACTCCATGGTATTCCATCGAGTATCGTGAGTGATAGAGATCCCTTATTCACGAGTGAATTTTAGAGAAGCTTATAAGCAACATTGGGAATGGCCCTCAATCTAAGCACAACTTTTCATCCGTAGACCAATGGTCAAACAGAAAGAGTAAACTTAATCTTAAAGGACTTGCTCAGAGTTTACATCATCGATTTTGGAGGAGTTTGGGAGCAGCACCTACCGCTTATTGAGTTCACGTAAAATAATAGTTTTCAAATGACGATTGTTATGGCCCCTTTTGAAGCACTTTATGGGAGGCCATGCAAATTGCCAACTTGTTGGTGGAAAACTACCGACAAGGTTATACTCGGACCAGACGTCGTATGTGATTCCATGGACAAGTTATCTTTTATTAGGCAGAGGATGAAGGCAGCCCAAGACCGTCAGAAATCGTATGCCAATAAGCGAAGGAGGGAACTTGAGTTTAATGTGGGAGATTTAGTATTCGTGAAAGTATACCCTCTTAAGAAGATTGTTCGGTTTGGGAAGACTGGGAAGTTGGCTCCCATATTTATTGGGCCTTTTCATGTCATCGAGAAGATAGGATCTTTGGCTTACCGAGTCCAGAGTGTCTATCGGCAATCTATATTGTTTTCCATGTATCTCATTTGAGGAAATGCATTCATGATTCTACTACCAGACTCGAGCTTGATGAAAATGGGGACACAGAAAAACTCGATTTAGAGTCTAGGATCCCCTGTGCCACTGCAAGGATTGTAGAGCACGAAATCAAGAGATGTCACAACAAAACCGTTCGCCTTGTCCGTGTACATTGGGGAAATTATCCTCTTGAAAGCACATGGGGGACCGAGGATAAGATGAGACAGACTCACGTAGAGCTTTTCTCGGTTAATTTTTCCTCAAATTTAGGTTTATGGATATATCGTGATTTCTAAATTGGATGTTTGGGAATGGATGCAACACCATTGCACAAGAGCACTCATATAGAAATATATGCATAATTAGGTTGTTTGCATGTGTATTGCATCACTTATTACACCTACATGCTCGGATAGAGCTCACTTTAGTGAGTCTGCAGTTCATAATCATTGCGAGTCATGGATGCTTATGACTGATTTAAAAATAATATGGATGTAAAACATGGTTGTGATTGTGCGAGTTGTGTTTTTCAACCCTTAAACAGGTTTCGGAAAGGGAGGAAGAATGTAACACCCCATAAAATTCATAAGTATTAGTAATAAATAAATAATTACAAATAAGAAATTAAATAATATGGCTGGAAAATGAGGTTTTGCGGCTTTAGGAATTTGTTCACGAAATTCTTTTATTTCCGTTCGTGACGAAATTCTACATCGTTTTCATATATAATATGCTGAAAACGGTCAATGTATGAAGAAGCTATGAGCAAATGAATTTGGACCGTAAACACAGAAAATATATATAATCAAATGGATTATATATATATGTATATATGCATATGTATATATATGTCCAAATTATAAATTAAACTAAAGAGGGAGATTTAAATTTTGAATTGAAGATTAGATTAGAGGGACAAAGTAAATTGCATACATGGAATAAGATTAAGAGAATAAGGAATGTACTAAATAAAAATTAACACCTTAACAACACAGCCCAATAAAGCTATGTGGTAAGGTATTTTTTGAAGGATATATAAAAATAAAAGGCTCGGATTAATTCTAATTAATCCAACGGTCTATGCTCACAGCCCCTCCTATTTATTTCACTATAAGACCATAATCATTCTCTACCCCTGCCTCCATGCTACCTCTCCACCATTGCTATATTCCAGAGAAAAATAAAAGAATAGGCAAAAGGTTTTCTTCTATTTCTCTAACTCTATTCTTAATCTCTCTCTATTCTACTTCATATAAATTTAATATTATGGAGTTTGGCATAAACATATACGTATAAGATTCTAATGCATGTCTCTTATATGTATATAATTAGAAGGATTATTGGAGCATGCTTGAACGCAAAGAATTAGTGCATATCTATATCTACCATAGATTTCTCTCTATTCCACCTAGATCTATGAGTGGAATCTAGTTTACTTAAGGCATATTCACCTTTTTAATAGATTTCCATGTGAATAGAAATTTCTAGAAGGATTTGGGAAATTCGACAACATAAACATTAAAAAAAATAAAAATCCCTTATCCTGTAGTTGCGTATGAATTGTCATGATTAATTAGGTTTTGTGTATTTTTTGTTTCAATATTGGATTAAAGATGAAATTGGGGTGTTACTACTATTACTTATATTATATGTGATTCACCTTTATGGTCATTTGAATTTAGCCCGAAGAGGTTTGAATTTGATTGTTTCATGATTTGAATTGGGTTCGGATCCTATTTTTGATCTAAATGCATTCATAATTGAAATTAGTCAAATGTAAACATTTTCATGTATACAACAATAAAAAGCGGTGAATTGGATGAAATATGAATTATAAAAATATACGTGTAAGTGTAAGTAATACTCTATTTTTAGTTCAGTATTGAAATCATTTCTACTTGCCAAGGGTGCAAGTTGAAATTATTTTTGTGTATGTTTTTTCATCCATTGCTATTTGTTATCATGTCTATGTTGTAGCGGTAAAAGTATGGAAAACCTAACTTGTATGCCTTGATTTGGATAAAAGTTGACAATTGCCACCTCGTTAGAACGTTTCACCATTTATAATGCGATTTATGCGTTATTATTAATATACTTATATAAACGTAATTAATGTTGTATTAGCTTAATAAATGCGGTTTTGGTTAGAATTCAAATTTGAAATGTCCCCATAATAAATATATGTTTGATTGCTTGTGTGTGTGTACATAGAATGGCTTTAAATATATATAAATAGTGACACATAGACACGAGGTTAGTTGCCATTTGTGGTAGAAGCCTGCCTGGAACTGACCGACAAAACCAGCAACCACAAGTGGCTCCAACTCATGTGAGATGTCTAGGTGTCATTGGAAATTCAAAAACTTAGTACAATAGACATGAGGTTAAAACAACTTGTAGTAGAAGTCTGCCCGGAACCAATCGGCATATTCAACATCAACAGGTATATGGTTTAATGTGAGAGGTCTATTGTGTATACATATATAGCTATATATATAAGTCTATTATGTGAAAATAGGCAGGTTTACTATGCCTTGAGTAGGTCTTAAGTGGTTGACTCTCTTTTTATCTAGTTTGGGTCTTAAGTGGTTAAGACTAGGATCCCTCCGAAGGTTTATTCCTTGGAGAGAAACCAAAGTCATGGGACCTACCCTTATTAGATTTTAAGTAAGTCTTTGGGTCCTCCTTCTCTAAATGTGGTTAGGCATAAAATGGTAACGGAGTAGGGTAGTTCATGGGGATGTCCACTTCCTCTAGAAGCTTGTAAGGACTCAACTAGGGACATATTGGTAATTGAAAGATATGTGGCCACCGCATGCTCACCAACTGTTTAAGGGAATTTTTAAGCAACATAGGTGTCCCACCAGGTAATATCAGTTAAGTAGTAATGTTCGCAATACTACTTCACGTATAACAAATGAGAGTATAGACTTAAGAATGTTAACATATTAGGACGGGGTCTAAAAGGGCTAGGGGTCCGCCTTGGGGTTATAAGTTATTGTAAGAAACCACCTTTAATAGGGCTATAAGTGACCGAGAATGCCACCTCGTTTGGGTAAAAGCCTAAAAACACTAATGGGCAATTGACTTGAATATCTACCCCATTTGTTAGAAACTTGTGTTTGTTGTGCGCCTCATAGACATACCTTGGCATATGTAACCTGCTAAAAATATAGGGTATGGACATTAAGTAACACTATATTTCAGTCACATAGAAATTTATGTTCTGACCCCTCTCATCAACCTATCCAACAGGTCAGTAGATGAGGTAAAAGCCATGGACAAAGTGATGATTGAAGCTGATGAAGTAGACGAAGTTGTTATGCTATTATTAGTAGTTATCGCTTTACTTCTTTTAGAAACTTGTGAGAATGATCTATTTGATGTAACTGTGACTGTTGTATTTTTGTGGTTTTGAAATAAATGGTACATCTTACTTTTGGTGTTATATTTTCTCTTTCCGCTGTGTGAGGTTTCCGTTCGAAGTATCTGTGTAGGTATGATAGGGCTGTTTATATTCCACCAAAAATATGGCCCAACCCGACCTGCTTCGTGAATGGACAAAGTGCTTCGAACATCTACAGGTCAACTACACCAGCAGATCGGATAAATCTGACCCGACTCATTGCTTGCTCTTCGGACCTATGATTCGATAACGAAGCTATGTGGGATTGGAACAAGTGAAGTTGAAGGGAGATGCTAAAAATCGTAAATACATGCATATGAATAAAAATTAACAAAGAAGTGTGGTTTAATCGGGTATTAACTCGAGAAAGGTCGAAGAAGAATTTACCTGGAGACTCGCCTATATTCCGTTTGAAGCTTAAATTTTGTTGAACACAACAAAGGTGATTGGAGATCAGATCTCATATTTATACTTGATGCAGAAATCAAGGGGCACGACTTTACAAAGTGTCACGACTTTACATATAGACACAATTGTTGGCTACCACCGATGTAAGAATAGACAGACTTGCAGTTTCGAAGCACGTCTCATCTTCGATAAGACGTACTTTGAGGGGGCAAAATGTAGGCCTACTTTATGATTAGGCCACACAAAGTCTAGACGTCGTAGTCCCGAATGAGAGAAGAATAAGAGCCAGAGTCATTCAAAGATTGGAGTCTGAATTGGAAAGGAGTGAAGTGCTCTGGGTCGGATAGAGAACTTGTATTGGATAAGCAAGCGGTGCGGGTCAAGGCATTCGGGTCAGACCAGATCCATGTACACTCAAAAATGGGGCTTCACCAGACAAGCATCGACTTAGATTTGGTAAGCCAGACCCGACCCACATAGGCGCGTGAATGTACCTGAAGCATTCTGAAACCCGTACCTCGGATCGAAGGAACCACTACCCAAACTGGCTGGGAGTACGATTCTACACTTCAACCCTGGATCGGTTCTCATGCCTATTATTGCGGATCAAGGTACAAGTGGCAAGACCCCGTCTAAAGACCATTCCTCCAATCGCCTACGTCCATTTCCGATTTTTCATGGGTGCCTGCCACATCAACATCCGACCCGCTCTCAGGAATCCCTTATAAATACCAACTCTGGTGACATATTGAGGGACCTTTTGGCACTCTAGACACTTGAGCCCACCATCATCAACATTTCTCCTTCTTATTCAGATTGTACAATATATAATTAAGTATAATTCTATAAATCCGGAGCATGAATTGATTGTATTAGAGGGATTATATGATTATCAGCATTGTACTTGTAGTTTTTTACTCAATCAAAGAACTATAAAGTGGACGTAGGCTCGTTAATGCCAAACCACTATAAATCCTGTGTGTTGATTGCTTTTTTTTTTCTGTTTTTAGATTATATTTCTTCATTATTCTCTATGAAATCTTGTCAGTTGGGTGTTAGCGCCATTTTTAGGTCTAACATATATATATACTACATGAAGCAAACATTGGTGTAAAAGTATACCCGGGGTAGAAGATGAAGTCGTTAGTACTCTTACCTTAACACCATATTTATTGATAATCACAGGACTAGTACTGCCTCCGCCATCACTGGAGCTATCGTCGTCTTCATGTTAGACTTCCTCTTCATATTCATCTTCATTGTCATCCTTCTCTTCCTCTGCCTCCTCGTCATCGTCTTCATCTTCTCCTTTGTCTTCATATTTGGGTTACAATTATCGCATTGTTTTCGGCTTTTTATTTGATTTAGACCGACCGGTTTCTTTAGTGCCAATACATACAACAAGTTGTCGAATAACCTCCATAATCTATACATAATAAAAAAAACAAGCGACATAAGGTTAAAATACGTTAAAAAGGCATGTAAAAAGGGTATTGGACTGGTAACTTACAAAATCATTTGCAATCCAATTTATTCTATTTAGTCCTTCTTCATAATACTTTGATTTTTACACATCCAGATGACGCATACGCATGTTCATATCCCATAGACTATCGATAGAGTGGTGAGACGGAACAGGGGTAAGTTAAGAAAATGTGACATGGGTAGCGATTCTCTTCTGGTCCACTTCATATTCCATGCAGGATCACTTGTTAAATTTACTAGTTGATAGGTAGATAAAACTGTTAAGCATAACTAACTTCCGAAGAAAGGACGATAGGGGCTTGAATACCTGACTTCAAAGAAGATAGCACAAAATAGTCCATATTACCAACATGAACTACGACACCAAGTAAAGGACCGACATCTTTAGAAATTGACCTCCAATAAGTGTCGTAGTCTATGCCCTTCCCTTGATGGATATATTGTTGGAAATCATCTTGGTACAGCTTCTGTTGCATTTCCACATATGAACCATGGGTCATTCTTCATGTCATTTGTTAAGGAGGGTCTAAAGGGATAACCGCAATACCAGGAAATTGTCGTAAGCACCTCTTGCCTAGAAATTACTCATAAAGCTCTCCTAGGGGAACAAGCATTGGAAAGCGTTCCATAGACAAGTTACGTGCATGTAAAACTTCAACATAAGCAGCTGCAACTGAGTTGTTCCATGGGTTCCAAGTTATATGACATGCCTGCCAATGAAGATATGATAATGTGTACTAGAGAAAAGATGACCTGACGTATCACGGGTCTTGACTCTGTTGCCTTTATCCCACACTTTCATTCTAGGGTAAGCAGTCTATTTCACAGATTCCTTTAGGATAAAACCACAAACGATCACATATTCAAAGAACCAATATTGCAAATTCCAATATTTAACTGACACAATTGAAGAATCAAGCAATCTGGATATAATAATTTAGTTGCACAATGAGATGATATACCTTTGACAACTCGATAAATCCAGTTAGTTGACCCCCCTTTAACACAGCTAAATCCAAACTCTGATATAAACATCTCAAAATAGTTGAACCCCAATCATATTGCTAAGCAAGCTCCAAATCATTTATGGTCTTCAAGTATTTGAGACTGATTGTATCATTAGTTGTCATAAAATATAAAGTTTCCACCATGTATAGCACATATATACAAGCAATATGATCAAGATTATTAAAATTGACAGCAATGTAGTCATTGACAAGATATTTCACAAGGTGGGATATAAAAACTTTATTGATCTTAATATCATTCTCTACAAGAAGTGGCAAAAGTTGACTGGCATTGCCAAACACACTCCAATATTCATTATTGTTCGGGAATTCGGAAAGGATCGTTAAGGCAAAACAAACACTAGAGGGGGGTGAATAGTGTTTGTGAGAATTTAAACAAAATCTAAAACTTATGTAAACTATGAGATGAATCAAACACTACAAAAAAAAAATCACAGACACAGATTTAAACACAAATGCAAATAAACAAAAATAAAAATCCAAAAAAGGAAAGAACACACCGGATTTTTACTGGTTCGGATTGCTTCTACATCCAGTCCCGCAGAACGCTGGATTGTGCAGAGTTTTATTACTATTTTTAAAATAGCCAAGTACGACCTCCTTGATTTCACGGCTACAAGGGATACCTCTGATTACTACTTCCTTGTTTTCTCGGCTACAAGGAAACACCGATTCCTACTTCCTTGATTTCATGGCTACAAGGAACACACTGACTCCTAATTGAATCAACCCAAACAATGTTTACTCAACCCAAAAAATTACAAACAGTCCTAGAACTCTTCAATAACACTTGGTTCAGGGAGAGATGAGAAGAGAGTGTAGAGAGAAGAAGTTTGATCAAAACGAAATTGAATACGACAGAGTATAAGTGTAGAAATCATAAAAATGATTAAGAATAATTATATAATGAAAGAGAATGAAAGTGGAGAAGAATATATGATTAAAAATTAGGTTTTAACCCCTTTTTATAGAGTGTGAAAGGTTGCAATGGTTCTGAATCATTTCAAATAGTGAAAAGACACTTCCTTTCAAAATTGAAAAAAGTGACAGTTATATGTCGACGTGGTGTTTTTGGTATGTCGACATACCCTAGTGTAATTTTGTATTTTAAAGTATTTTTCTAGTGTTTTGATATAAAAATAATTCTAGAAATTCTTGAGTAAAAATCTAGTGTTGTAAATTAATTTTATATATTAGAAAACACATGAAAACATAAATTTAAACTACTATGTTTATAAAATTATAACATTATAAAATTTTAAACTGTATAAATATATAAAGTATAAGAACATAAATATAAAATTTAAGTTCTGAAAAAAAAAAGAATAAGAAAGGAAAACGAATAGAAAATAAAATAGAGAGGATTTGAGGATAGAATTGAAAATCAGAATTTGAAAATTAGAATTTGAATTTGAACCTGTAGCAATATTTAGAGTCTTACAGAATCTAGACTTTATAACTATATTAATCTTGAACTCTTGAAATCTTTAATACTCACGAGTCTTGAAATTTCTCTAATCTTAGAATCTCTATTATCTTTAAAACTGCGCAGTCTTTAGTAATATTACCTGTATATAATTCCTGCATATATATATATATATATATATATATATATATATATATTCCATACAAAAAGTGTTAGTATATATTTTATAATCAGTGGTAATTAAAATAAGGTTGTTGTGATCAAAACTTCATTCTCCAATAATCTCCCCTTTTTGATGATGACAACCTTAGTTTATAAAATATCATACCTGTATATACATGTTGATGATGTTCCTTCTATTACCCTCCCTGTTTGAAAGAATCCTATAAACTATACATATATTTTATAATTTCTCCCCCTTTGGCATTATCAAAAAGAAATCTTAAAGGTACTCCCCCTAAATTCTATAACTTCCCGAATAGAACAAAAGTAACTATCCAATAAAAATACTCCCCCTTAATCTATTAACTATTTCTAAATAGAATACTCCTCTTAACCTATTCAAACTTATAATAATAATACCTAATATGATGATTAAATACAAACCAATCCAAGTATCATTATTACTAAATCAAATCACACCATGTCTTAATATGTACAAGTTTCAAACAATAGAATCCAAATCACACCACATCATATGTTTTAGAATACAAATCAATCAAATCATACCAAATAATTAAACGTTTCGTGGAACTTCAACCCAACCATCTTCTCCAAAGATAGGATCCTTTTTTAATTACTTCCCAATCTTCATCTTCTTTGGTTGATAGAGCCTTTGCGAGATTATTATCTTCATCTCTGAAAAGAGAAGAGATTAGCCATCGCATTGCATCAAAATGTCTCTTGTTGTTCGAACATCTTTATTTGACTTAATTCGAGATGACGCTGATTTCGTAGAATGATAGAGAGAATATTTTTGAAAGAATTGAGAGTTTCTTCTAGATTTTCACTAAGATTATAGATAGGATTTGCCATGGATTTGATGAGAAATGATTAAGGAAGAAGGAGTAATGGAATAATGAAGTTTTCTGGAAGAAATGGACTTAAATAGGGGTCTGGAATTCGTTGGATTTTGAATGGACATGAGTAGTTATTTAAATTTTAAAATTTGAAATATTTTGAAACCATATCAGTTACATGTCGACATACTCTTTTTGTCATGTCGACATACTATAGTGTTACATTAAAAGAAATTTGAAATTTTGAATTCTTTTGAATTCTATTATATTATAATTAGTTTTGTAGTTTTTCCAGAAACATAGAAATGATTATATCATAAATAAAAACTACATTTGAAACTTGATAGAAAGCAAATACATCCGACTAATCAAGACACAATTTAAGTACGAGATTCGAAAGAAAATACAAGGAAATATATAAAGATAGATTAAACTAGATGGCCTAGTTTTCGGATGATGATGAGGAAGATGAAATCCAAGCTTTCTTCCATCTTGACCATGAATCAGGATATTTTGGAAAGTCTCTTGTTAAGCTTCTTTTGATTGTTTACGATTTTTATTTGATTTTGAACAATCATATCTTTGTAAATACGCTTAGAAGTTGGATACTCAATACTTTCCATAGAAGCCTCTTCTTCTTCTTCGACTTCCATTGGCTCTTGTTCTTGTTGCAATTGGGGTTGTTTGGCCTCGAATGTCTCATAAGGTTTGAAAGTGAGAGGAATTTGCCTGAGATGAATGTTTGATGCGTCAAACACTTTTCTAGGGACAAATTCTTCTCCACGAAGATCAATATTAAAGTTTTTGAAAATGCGAGTGAGATAAACACCATAATAGAGAGTGTTTTCTATTGTAGATAAATCTATGGGCTTTATTTCATTTAGAATCATATCGGCCCAATTGATAAGATATCCAGCCATAATAGCAAAGAGAGCCTTTTGGACTTTAAGAGTTGGATTGTTGAAATTTCCGGAACGGGGAGTAATGTTGTGTTGAAGGAGAAGGTCGACAATTCTTGTTTTTGGGCATAAGAACCGATTATTGAAATCCATTGGAGCACCATCTTCGAAAATATTGTGAAAGGTTTCCATATCGGTTTCTTTGATATCAAAAGTTGAAAAATCTAAGCCCACGCTTCTACAATTTAGAATAGTGCCTAAGAGTTCGGCATAGAGAAAAATTTGAGTTCCTTTGACACTACTCCAGATTTTGTTTTCATTGCCTTCGTAAAATCCGCGATTGAGATTCGCATAAAACATCTTCAGGAGTTTGGGAAAACGTACTTCATCATTATCTCGAGAGTCAATTAGACTCAAGACTTTGTTGTATTCGAAAAGAGAGACGAGATCATAAGATGGAAAGTCACTAACGACGGCGAAAGAACCTGTGTTAACTTTAGCATTTGCTAAATAGTTCCATAGGTTTTGATGGCCTCTTTGTCATTGTAAATATAACCTTGAACGGTTTTGGTTATCTACAATTTCTGGGATGAACTTGAGGAAGCCGTTGAAATGATAATTTTGAAGAGGATAGATACGAAGAATATTGTTTTGAGTTGTGAATGAAATGTAGAAATGATAGATATATATATAGAAATTGAATAGATATGAATTGAATAGGCGCACAACTTTTCAGATTTAAAGGACACCTTTACAGACCTTGGGAGTTGGGGAAATTGGAGGGAAGTTTGAAAGTTTAAACTTTTGAAATTAAAATTTTAAATTTCAAAACTGGTTAGACATGTCAACATATACTTTTCTGTATGTCGACACACTTGACCTATTTCAAAATGAAATTGGATTTATTTTATTTTGAAATATATTATCGATTTATATTTCAGGTTTAACGATTTCCTGAAATAATTTTAATCCTAATAAGCACTCAAAGAATTTTATTTTATTAATTTATTGGATATCTAATATTATATTATTATTTTGAATTTCAAAATTCTAATTTCTAATTTCAAAATTTTGTTTTTAAAGTTTTTAACCAAAAAAAACAAACAAAGCAACCATTCAATCAAATAAAATTAAAATTTAATTAATGCATACCCAGTTTTTTGGATCCTTTTCTTCATAAATTTCTGAATTCAGAATTGTCGTAAAGCATATATTCATATTTCCAGTTTCTGGTTCCTCATCACTTGATGAAGAATCTGAATAATCTAGTGTTATTGCGTATGCTTTCTTTTTTTCTTGACGAAGTGCTATTTTTCGTTTGTTGAATCGATTTGTCTAGATATGGACACATTTTCTCTATATGGCCAAATTCGTTGCAGTTAAAGCATCGACCATCATTAAGTTTTGAATTTCCTTGATTGTAACCCTTCCTTCTATATTTTAGGAATCTTCTAAAATGATTTGTCAAAGCGTTGTTTCTTCATCATCTTCACTACCTGAGTCAGAATCATTTATTATTGCTTTCAGTGCAATAGATTTCTTTTCAGTTGATCAATTTTCTTTTCTTTTCTGTAATTTTACTTCATAAGACATCAGATTTCCAATTATCTCTTCAGTCTTCATTTTAATGATATCATTGGCTTCTTCAATAGCCAAAGTCTTTTGATCCCATTCTGGAGTTAGTGAATTTAATATTTTTCTGACTTGATCTACTTCTGAATAAGTTTTTCCAAGTACTGTTAGCAAGTGCACTATCTCTTGAAATCTGTAATACATATCTGGAATAGACTCATTCTCGTTCATTTTGAATATTTCAAACTAATTAAATAACATGCATATCTTAGTCTGTTTAACTTTACTAGTTCCTTCATGAGTACAAGTTCTCCAGATTTCATAAGCAATCTTACATACTTATACTCTATTAAACTCATTCCTATCTAATGAACAAATTAACATATTCGCGGCTTTAGAATTACTTTGTGTAGCAGCCTTTTGTTCATTTGTCCATTGTGCAAATGCAGTTGTGCGTTCAACATATTCATTTTGTGTATAATTCCATGTGTCTAATCCTACTGACTGTAAATAAATTTTCATTCTACATGCCCAATATGAATAATTACTATCGTTAAACAATTATGGTCTAAAAGTGGAATTGCCCCCTATAAAATAACTATTATTGCTACCAGTGTTGGTTGTCATTATCACTATTTTCAAATATCAAATTATGAACTTTTTGAAAGACCTTGCTCTGATACCAATTGTTAGGGAATGCAGAAAGGATCGTTAAGGCAAAACAAACACTAGAGAGGGGTGAATAGTGTTTGTGAGAATTTAAACAAAATCTGAAAATTATGTAAAATATGAGATGAATAGAATAGTATAAACACAATCATAGACACAGATTTAAACACAAATACAAAATAAATAGGAATAAAGATGCGGAAAAGGAAAGAACACACCGGACTTTTTACTAGTTCGGATTGCTCCTACGTCCAGTCCTGCACAACGTTGGATTGCGCAGACTTTTATTACTATTTCCAATAGTCAAGTACAACTTCCTTGATTTCATGGCTACAAGGGATACCACCGATTACTACTCCCTTGTTTTCTCGGCTACAAGGAAACACCGATTCCTACTTCCTTGATTTCACGGCTACAAGGAACACATCGATTCCTACTTGATTTAACCCAAACAACATTTACTCCACCCAAACAATTACAAACAGCCCTAGAACTCTTCAAAAGCACTTAAGTCAGAGTGAGATGAGAAGAGAGTGTAGAGAGAAGAAGTTTAATCAAAACGGAATTGAATTCGGCAGAGTATGTAGAAATCATAAAAATGATTAAAAATAATTATATAATGAAAGGGGATGAAAGTCGAGAAGAAGATATGATTAAAAATTCGGTTTTAACTCCTTTTTATAGAGTGTGAAAAATTGCAACGGTTCTGAATCGTTTCAAATAGTGAAAAGACACTTCCTTTCAAAATTGAAAAAAGTGACAGTTATATGTTGACGTGGTGCTTTTGGTATGTCGACATACCCTAGTGTAATTTTGTATTTTAAAGTATTTTTCAAGTGGTTTGATATAAAAATAATTTTGGAAATTCTTGAGTAAAAATCTAGTGTTGTAAATTAATATTATATAGTAGAAAACATAAATTTAAACTATATAAATATATTTATAAAATTATAACATTGTAATATTTTAAACTATATAAATATATAAAGTATAAGAATATAAATATAAAATTTAAGTTTTGAAAAACAAAAAAGAAAAAGAAAGGAAAAAGAGTAGAAAATAAAATAGAGAGGATTTGAGGATAAATTAGAAAATTAGAATTTGAAATTTTGAATTTGAACCTAGAGTGCTATTTAGAGTCTCACAGAATCTAGACTCTATAACTATATTAATCTTAAGCTCTTGAAATCTTGAATACTCATGAGTCTTGAAATTTCTCTGATCTTTGAATCTCTATTATCTTTAAAAATGTACAATCTTAAGTAATATTACATGTATATAATTCCTGCATATATATACACACACACACACATATTCTATTCAAAAAGTGTAAGTATATATTTTATAATCAATGATAACTGAAATAAGGTTGTTGTCATCAAAACTTCATTCTCCAACAATCTATTATATTATATGAAAGCACAATCTTTCCTCAAAGACCTTTCAATTCCACTTTTGTTCAAAAATCCATGATCATGCCAACTGTCCCACGCATACAATCGTTCGGCCTCGATTTTGTGACGAGTAGAATACCCATCAATCGTTCATCTTCTTCCTTTCAGGCGTTTCCATCTCTTTTACCCAAAAATCGCTCCCTTCCCTTCTCATATTACCTACAGATCTATAGAACCCACAATAGCTCCACTCCCCTATTCACTGCCTGCGTTGTAGCTACCGGCCCTCCCTGTTTCGATCTGCCTAGCCGTTTGCGGGACCCAGCCTTCCCTTCTGCCTCGAATCTGGTGGCTACCGTTCTCTACCTTCGACTGACGCCTGCTTCCCAGAATTATGTCTCAATCTCTCATCCTCCAGCCTTATGTGCCTCGATCTAATCGTTTCCGATGGGGCATAATCCGAACGACTGACCTACATCTGTGCTTGCTCCTGCTAGCTGCTGATGGGTTTTGTTCCCCTTACGCTTTGTTTTCGATATCTCTATTTTCTTGCTAGGCTTTCCAATATCTGGTAAAATCTGCCGTCTTTCTATTTGATTTAGCAACATTTTGGTATTCAATTTTGGCATTCAATTTTGGCAATGCATTAAATATTTCAACCACTTATGTTTAGGAGGTAAATCCTATTTTTAAGTCATTTATACACACACTTCTTCAACGTTTTAAAATCCATTTATTACAGCATGTTTTATGCAAGACATAGTTATTGCCATTTTCCTTGAATGGAAGCTCCAATAGCGTATTTTAAACTGTTGCAGTGATGCATTATACATAAAAGGAATCTGAGGTTAATTTTAATACCATCCCGACTTGGATATCAAATATTCAATTGAACTTATGTATAAATTGCCGTAGTGAATCAATTATGATAAATGCAAAGAACCTTTATAATTATATAAGGCTAATTCCAGTCCCATATTCGAGGTAGGATTTTCTTCAGTTAGGCCGTTAATTTATAATCAGCAACTAAGAAAGAGTTAGCAGATTCAGGGATCAGAGATATTGAGCGAGTACTGAGATATGGTATAACACTGAGTGTAAAAAATTCATTAGATGGTTGGATGATGGTTGAAAATCTAATTATATTATTTCTGCCTCCATTGTCGGGTTTGGATCATTTAAAATAAATTCATGTTCTTTTGTATTCATTTTGTATATTTCTTTGTTTCGAAGAGTGATTTTAACTTGCGTTATGTTTGTTAGATTATGATTTTCTAAGCAATTTCCTAACATCGGCGAATGGATCATTTCTGTCAGATTGCAGTAAAACATGTGTATTCCTAAAAATGTTTCCATGCAATTTATTAGTGGTTGACACGCTAAATGACCATAATCAAAATGTAGTTTTTCACAGTTTTGAAAAGGTACCTGAAAATAGTGAAACTCGATTTGCAAACTTGATGATAGATTTCCAGATTAACAAGTTTTTTAATTCAATTGCATGTATTTCAATAGCCAGTTACATAACTATTTGCTTTACCAGTTGATATCAGTGAATTATCATTACAAATTTGAGCTTTGATGACACTAGAGACGCTAAAATATTAAATTTTTTCTGTACATTAGTTTAATATCTTTAAATCATTTCCCCCCTGGTTTTATTGTCCCCTTCGACAATATTGACATATCATTTAAACTTTGGTTTTCAGGAGAGAAAAGCTGCTGATCAGAGTGATATACTGCCTGACATTTTATCTAACAAAGAATAGTGTTAATTTTATTTTTATTTTACAAATAATAGTGTTAATTATGATTATGATCTGTTCAATATTAGGATACAGTACTCACCATTTTGGAACAACTAGAGATAGTCAATTATTTTAGGACCACTTATTATACTTGACTTATGAATGCATAAGAATAGTTAATATCTAAAGACGAATGTTAAAATGTATTTTAGTTTGATATTTTTTCTACTAAGCTAATCATAAAATTTAAAGTTGGCATGGGAGTTGGAGACTTGCCAATTGAATTTGATGTGGCAGGTGGAGGTTGTTAATAATGGACTATGGTGGACTGCTGAGCAATTTTAGAGTTATTAATTTGTAATGAAAAAAAAATTCATGCGCAGATAGTGTAAATCAATATGTGCTAATGAAAATACACCATTGATCATAAATACCATGTTTTAATTTCTTCTCACGCCTCTTATTACCATTATGTGACCATGAATGCCTATGTCCTTTTCTTATTAATTACTGATGGGTGTTAATATTCACGCCGAGATATCAATAAACTAGATGGTAGAATTTGAGCTTCCATTTTGGCGATTTGCTATTAAGACATTTGTGATATTTGAATATACAAAAGATGTAAATACCATATTATGAAAAGTGGGCCAAATGTGCTAATGCCAAAATATTAGAATGGTAGCCACCATTTGTGTATTCAATTTTGGCAATGCGTTAAATATTTAAACCACTTATGTTTAGGAGGTAAATCCTATTTTTAAGTCATTTATACACACACTTCTTCAACGTTTTGAAATCCATTTATTACAGCATGTTTTATGCAAGACATAGTTATTGCCATTTTCCTTGAATGGAAGCTCCAATAGCGTATTTTAAATTGTTGCAGTGATGCATTATACATAAAAGGAATCTGAGGTTAATTTTAATACCATCCCGACTTGGATATCAAATATTCAATTGAACTTATGTATAAATTGCCGTAGTGAATCAATTATGATAAATGCAAAGAACCTTTATAGTTATATAAGGCTAATTCCAGTCCCATATTCGAGGTAGGATTTTCTTTAGTTAGGCCGTTAATTTATAATCAGCAACTAAGAAAGAGTTAGCAGATTCAGGGATCAGAGATATTGAGCGAGTACTGAGATATGGTATAACACTGAGTGTAAAAAATTCATTAGATGGTTGGATGATGGTTGAAAATCTAATTATATTATTTCTGCCTCCATTGTCGGGTTTGGATCATTTAAAATAAATTCATGTTCTTTTGTATTCATTTTGTATATTTCTTTGTTTCGAAGAGTGATTTTAACTTGCTTTATGTTTGTTAGATTGTGATTTTCTAAGCAATTTCCTAACATCGGCGAATGAATCATTTCTGTCAGATTGCAGTAAAACATGTGTATTCCTAAAAATATTTCCATGCAATTTATTAGTGGTTGACACGCTAAATGACCATAATCAAAATGTAGTTTTTCACAGTTTTGAAAAGATACCTGAAAATAGTGAAACTCGATTTGCAATTTCCAGATTACAAGTTTTTCAATTCAATTGCATGTATTTCAATAGCCAGTTACATAACTATTTGCTTTACCAGTTGATATCAGTGAATTATCATTACAAATTTGAGCTTTGATGACACTAGAGACGCTGAAATATTAAATTTTTTTTGTACATTAGTTTAATATCTTTAAATCATTTTCCCCCTGGTTTTATTGTCCCCTTCGACAATATTGACATATCATTTAAACTTTGGTTTTCAGGAGAGAAAAGCTGCTGATCAGAGTGATATACTGCCTGACATTTTATCTATGAAAGAATAGTGTTAATTTTTTTCTTTTTTTTTACAAATAATAGTGTTAACGATGATCATGATCTGTTCAATATTAGGATACAGTACTCACCATTTTGGAACAACTAGAGATAGTCAATTATTTTAGGAGCACTTATTATACTTGACTTATGATTGCATAAGAATAGTTAATATCTAAAGACGAATGTTAAAATGTATTTTAGTTTGATATTTTTTCTACTAAGCTAATCATAAAATTTAAAGTTGGCATGGGAGTTGGAGACTTGCCAATTGAATTTGATGTGGCAGGTGGAGGTTGTTAATAATGGACTATGGTGGACTGCTGAGCAATTTTAGAGTAATTAATTTGTAATGAAAAAAAAAATTCATGCGCAGATAGTGTAAATCAATATGTGATAATGAAAATACACCATTGATCATAAATACCATGTTTTAATTTCTTCTCACGCCTCTTATTACCATTATGTGACCATGAATGCCTATGTCCTTTTCATATTAATTACTGATGGGTGTTAATATTCACGCCGAGATATCAATAAACTAGATGGTAGAATTTGAGCTTCCATTTTGGCGATTTGCTATTAAGACATTTGTGATATTTGAATATACAAAAGATGTAAATACCAAATTATGAAAAGTCGGCCAAATGTGCTAATGCCAAAATATTAGAATGGTAGCCACCATTTGTGTATTCAATTTTGGCAATGCATTAAATGTTTAAACCACTTATGTTTAGGAGGTAAATCCTATTTTTAAGTCATTTATACACACACTTCTTCAACGTTTTGAAATCCATTTATTACAGCATGTTTTATGCAAGACATAGTATTGCCATTTTCCTTGAATGGATGCTCCAATAGCGTATTTTAAACTGTTGCAGTGATGCATTATACATAAAAGGAATCTGAGGTTAATTTTTAATACCAACCCGACTTGGATATCAAATATTCAATTGAACTTATGTATAAATTGCCGTAGTGAATCAATTATGATAAATTCAAAGAACCTTTATAGTTATATAAGGCTAATTCCAGTCCCATATTCGAGGTAGGATTATCTTCAGTTAGGCAGTTAATTTATAATCAACAACTAAGAAAGAGTTAGCAGATTCAGGGATTAGAGATATTGAGCGAGTACTGAGATATGGTATAACACTGAGTGTAAAAAAATCATTAGATGGTTGGATGATGGTTGAAAATCTAATTATATTATTTCTGCCTCCATTGTCGGGTTTGGATCATTTAAAATAAATTCATGTTCTTTCGTATTCATTTTGTATATTTCTTTGTTTTGAAGAGTGATTTTAACTTGCTTTATGTTTGTTAGATTATTATTTTCTAAGCAATTTCCTAACATCGGCGAATGGATCATTTCTGTCAGATTGCAGTAAAACATGTGTATTCCTAAAAATATTTTCATGCAATTTATTAGTGGTTGACACGCTAAATGACCATAATCAAAATGTAGTTTTTCACAGTTTTGAAAAGGTACCTGAAAATAGTGAAACTCGATTTGCAAACTTGATGATAGATTTCCAGATTAACAAGTTTTTTAATTCAATTGCATGTATTTCAATAGCCAGTTACATAACTATTTGCTTTACCAGTTGATATCAGTGAATTATCATTACAAATTTGAGCTTTGATGACACTAGAGACGCTGAAATATTAAATTTTTTCTGTATTAGTTTAATATATTTAAATCATTTCCCCCCTGGTTTTATTGTCCTATTCGACAATATTGACATATCATTTAAACTTTGGCTTTCAGGAGAGAAAAGCTGCTGATTAGAGTGATATACTGCCTGACATTTTATCTAACAAAGAATAGTGTTTATTTTTTTTATTTTTTTTTACAAATAATAGTGTTAATGATGATCATGATCTGTTCAAGATTAGGATACAGTACTCACCATTTTGGAACAACTAGAGATAGTCAATTATTTTAGGAGCACTTATTATACTTGACTTATGTTTGCATAAGAATAGTTAATATCTAAAGATGAATGTTAAAATGTATTTTAGTTTGATATTTTTTCTACTAAGCTAATCATAAAATTTAAAGTTGGCATGGGAGTTGGAGACTTGCCAATTGAATTTGATGTGGGGTGGAGGTTGTTAATAATGGACTATGGTGGACTGCTGAGCAATTTTAGAGTAATTAATTTGTAATGAAAAAAAATTTCATGCGCGGATAGTGTAAATCAATATGTGATAATGAAAATACACCATTGATCATAAATACCATGTTTTAATTTCTTCTTACGCCTCTTATTACCATTATGTGACCATGAATGCCTATGTCCTTTTCTTATTAATTACTGATGGGTGTTAATATTCATGTCGAGATATCAATAAACTAGATGGTAGAATTTGAGCTTCCATTTTGGCGATTTGCTATTAAGAAATTTGTGATATTTGAATATACAAAAGATGTAAATACCATATTATGAAAAGTGGGCCAAATGTGCTAATGCCAAAATATTAGAATTGATTATAAATAATTGATTATAGAAAAAGGAGACAGGGAATATCCTTTTAAAGTGGGACTTCATTTTATGTTTACTTTAGTTCATGAGGATTAGCTAAATGTCGGACAATACTCGATTACAGCTTTGATATTTTGTTTTAAAAAGAAAAACAGTAAACATTTTACATATTTATTCATATGTTGGATTGGCGGATCCTATGATAGGGATTTCATGAGCATCGGATTACTGAATACCTTAATTATATCAATGTAAATTACAATGGATAAAGCAGAAAGAAAAGAACATAAAATATCCAAATTAAATTAAAGCACAAATTTTGTTCTTTTGAAAGTGCGACGGAAGAAGGGAATGATGGAGGAAAATAGATTTAAAACCTCAGTTGATCCACAAGCTCTGCACATGATAATCATAAACTGATTATCTTCAATTTTATTATTTATGCTGCATCTTTGATTTTTTGTTGATTTAACAAACATTGGGTATCGTAACAGGTCCGCAGCTTTAGAAGGTATCTGCTTGCAATGGTGTAACATCCACGATGTATTTCATTCCTTTTACACGTTGGTTTAGCTGGTAAGATTGAGATTTGTTCATTTCTAAGGTTTTACTTTCCTTTTGTTTTGCTTACATTTTGTTATACTAATAACTAATATAGTCCAAAAAATTAATATTTCCATGTTTTTTAATACTTCTTACTTTAGTCAAAGACTTTTACATAGTTCCGTACTGTTCATTGTTTCTCTTTATATACCTGCATCATTCATTGTACCTTTTCACAAACTGATTGGTGTTTATTTTGTAATGCACTGAATATTACATAGAAACTTTGAATTCAATATCCTACAATAATCTAATGTCAAGGTATATGCTCATAAGCGTGAACATTTCAGACTCCGTTGTCTAAATGCAACATCTATCCTGAGACAAGTGTTGAATTATTTTGGATGACATACTCTTTTTTTTACATGTTATTCAAGTTTTTGTTATATGGTTATAGAATATTGTGTTAACATAATGAAGGACATCTTTATTATGAACTAAAACTACAATATAAGTTCATGCATGCTTTTTAATGATGATAGGACTTATGCTACATTTCAACTAGAAAGTTTGAGCTTCAGGCTCTCTGGCCATGTTTTCAAATATGGCTGAAACCAATGTCAAAGTTCAATCTTTGTAACCATACATGTAATATTTCACCGAGGGATTAAGTATTAGCTAGCCTATTGCCAGCGCCCCCCTCCCTCTTAGTTGACATGCTCTTTGGTTGACTGAGAAGTGAAAACACACTCGAAATAATTTTATCTTATTCTTTTGTACGCAAAATTTAAAGTAACCTTTAAGACAAATAAATTGCATAAATTTTTTTGGATCCACTGTTTTTACTGCAGCTTTTATTAGGAAAACATATCACCTACTCCAGCCATTTATATATTCGTACTATTGCCAAGTTTTTTTCCCCCCAAACTGACATTAAATGCAATGTCTTACCACCAAATTTTGTTACTAAACTACCATGTTAATGCAGATTACATGACAAGAAAACAAAATTTATTCTTTTCAGACAATAATCATCTTGAATCTATGCAGTATTGTCAAAGTATACCTTAATATCGGGATCATCAACTTAATTCTAAAAAGATGCTACAACATACTAGCTTTTCTGGTGTAGAAGTGATGCCATTACTGCCAGAAGATTCCTTGAACATCGACATACTTGAAGATGATCTTGAGATAACATCTTCAAGAGCTAGAGGAAAAGGAGGTCAAAATGTTAACATAGTTGAAACAGCTGTTCGAATTGTTCATAAACCCACTGGCATTGCAGTTAGATGCACAGAGGAGAGATCTCAACTAGCTAACAAAATAAAGGTGATGATCCGATTGAAAGCCAAGCTGCTAGTGATAGCAGAGGAGCAGGGGGCATCAGAAATAAAGCAGATAAGAGGAGATGCAGTGAAGGCAGAGTGGGGGCAGCAAATGTGAAACTACGTGTTTCACCCATACAAGCTTGTGAAAGATTGCGAACAAACTATGAGACTTCTGATATCGTTTCAGTTATGGACGGAGAACTAGAACCTTTCATCAAGGCTTACCACAAGTTCAAGTACACTACTTCTGTGAATAAAGGCACTTAGAATTTTTTCTACATGATGTACTAATGTTTGGCGTTCCTTTCATATGTTGTAACTATTTCCCCAAATTTGGTGCATGTTGGGTTTATTGTAGCAGCTAATTAAGAGTAAAGGCTGAATGCTACTTTGTGAACCGAGAATTATGTCAATGCTCGGAAAATATTGAGAGTGATCATTTTTTACTTTCGGTGAGCTTAAAAAAAAACTTTATCTTAATGCAAAGTTATTGATATGAAAAAGTATTAGAACATAATGTGTGCACGAGTTTGCACTTCATGTTGCACAGTGTTGCATAGTGTTCAAATATAGGGTTGTTTGCATTGAAACACTCTTCAGTTCTTGATTTTTTCCTTTTACGCTTTGATATGTTACAAATATAATGTATGATTTGTCCTGAGTCTTTTGCCCATTGTTTTTGCTCATTTTTTTTGCTTTCGTAGTCTCCCGTTTTCAACCCAGCTTTGACTCATATTCCCTACATTCCGACTTTAACTCATATCTCTACAGTCTTCAATCTTATATCACAAGTTGTTGGATTTTCTCAAATTTTGAATTTATTTCTCTTTTAATCGGGCAAGTTTATAGTGTAAGAATTATATTATATATTTTTTGGAATTTTACTTATGTTGGACAATTATGTTTTGCAGATTATGTGCAAACAAGCACTGGCTACTGACAATTCTAATCCACCCTCGAAGTGTTAAACTGATGCTACATCTCCTTGACAAACGAAACGATGTCTGAACTTTTCTTCAGTTTAATTTATGATTACTTGAAAAGTTTTAGTTATAATTGCATTATGGATGTTTTATATATCTTTTATTATGCACGTTTATACGTAGTGTGAAAATAGGCATCCTCCATCAAGTGACTACATGCATTATTTTTTGTATAATTTGTTTTTGATAGATGTGTATCAAACATGATAAATTCCTTTCCTATATAACTTTCGTGTTCTTTTTAACTATTCGTTTAACATTTTCGTCTAAATTTGTCTTATGCTTAATCTATAAATGCGGCCATCACATTAAGATTGCTTTAAAATATGCATATAATGTCTTATTGTGATGCATTCAAAATTGCTTAAAAATGACAAAATCGCCACATAACAAATAGTTGAAATATAAACACATTTTCATCAAAGGAAAAATTATCAATAATGGGAACGGTAAATATATCCCACTACTTTGAGGCATCCATAACAAGCTTTAGCAAAGTTAGTATTCCATTTAAATACAACTGAGAAGATTTAAAGATTGTGAAAAAAAAAACATTGCAAAATACACTGCAAACCGTGTGCGTAGCACGGGTTCGCACTAGTTATATGGTATAGTCTGTATGTTCATTCCAACTAGTATGGATGTCAACATAGTAAAATCCAATGGTGTAAAATCAATCTCAACATTTGGAAATAAAAATGTATGCCTGGTCGGCCACCATCGCTCAACTGTAGCATGAATACATCTATTATCATAGTTTTCAAAACAATATCCTTGAATCTGCAAAAAAAACAGTATTGTGTCTCTTACTAGAGGATGAACACTAAGTTTTTTCCGCCATTTCAACACTGTTGTGAAAGCTTCATGACATCTCATTCTATCATGATATTATTTATAGTACTTATTTTATGTAATTTAGTCAAATATTAAAAAAAAAATAGCTTTAACAAGAAGTATAACAATAACAATCGATTACCGTAAGCTTTTTCCCTTCATTAAAAAAATGATGGACTATTTCTTGTAGCCTCATAATCGGCCTAAATGGAAAATTTAGTGAAATCATCTAATCTACACCAACCCCAATTCCACCCTCATTGCCACCAAAGGCTCGTCAATTCCTCTTCGATGTTTTTCTTCTATGAATTACTGATGTGGAGCGAGACCCTTCAAAATTTGGATTCTCCATCTTTAAATATTATACTTCAACTTTTTCTAAACTTTAAAACCTCTTGACAAAGATTGGTATTGTAATGACCCGATAGAAATTCGACGCTTGAATTTCGACAATAATACATAACTTATATTCACTTATCAAAACCTAAGTATCGAAAACCCAAATAGTTAAAAGAGAGAAATAAGAGGGTGAGGATAGAAAGAAAGAAATTTTAGAATAGAAGAATAAGAAGAAAAGAGTCTCACAGCGGAATGAATAAAATAAAATATATCAAACCCTTTACACAAAGAGAAATTGCTTATATATGATTACAATACTAGAGTACATAACAGATCAATACAACTCACACAGCGGAATAAATTATTGCCAGAAAATACGGTATTACGTCTCGACTCCAATTCCTCTTTTGAAGCTCCAACCAATCCTAGTGTAACCTGGAAATGCACTCGGCCTAACTGAACCCATTTTGCAACCAGCATATCACACAGATTTCTGTCTAGAAGACTTTCAGTGATAAAATTCTTAACACGAATATCTTGCATAACTTTAAAAAATCTTTTGAAAGAATGGAACTCTTGTAAGATACGACCACGCATAACCATGACATGTGTTTTTACCTTACGTTATCCAAAATCACTTTTTATATCAAAATCCAATGATATTTTAATAATGTCCATCAAATCACAAATAAATAAGAATATAGCTGGAAAGCTTGCATATCACTTTCCAACGTAGTTGGTATACAACTAAAAATGTACGGCTCATATTGGAGTTTGGATTTCCAACATGACAAGGCATGAGACCGCCTCTCGATCAGTGTTCTCTAGAGAGGATACACTGGGGTTCAACAAGAACATCTTGCAACCCGACCACTATTTCAATTTAAGTGTACCAAATATATCGTCACCAATGGCTGGCCAACAACCATTTCCCAAGATATACAGAAGCGAAAGAAGAAACAAAAGAATTTTCTCTAGATGGGGACAATACACCCTAATGGGAATGACTCACATAGCCATGTTGCCTGCCCGATTTCTACCACTTCCCAATTGATGAGGCTTGAGGTTACGATTACCTTTTAGAACATAACATTAACTTTGAATGCCACATCGTCGGATCCATAAAATCATTAGCTAACGTCCATAAACAATAAGCTAAAAGAAGTTTCCTTCTTCGCCAACAAACTTGGTATATTTGTTAAAATAAACGTACTTGACTTTTAGAAAATACTCTATCATATATTTGTCCATACAAGTCACTAGAAATAGGATGAACTGAAGGCACTCTCTTGTTGCATCCTATATAGGAATCACTCCAAGGAACAGTAGCGAGTAGTCCTTGCAATCCGAAGATTTCAATCACGACAGAATCACCATAAAAATATCTTTGACTACAATCCATAGGAGTTTTCAAGTAGTTCTTTCGCTCATGAAGATCCATGGTCATCAATGCTCCATCTTTAAAACGTTCCTACAAGTTAGTCTCGAATGCTCAGTCGGTTCGAAGTGGTTTTGGGTCTAGTACCCATCTCGATCTCTTCAAACAAACTTGTCAAAGGTCCAAGATAATATTTATTAATAGTCAGGTTTTGACTATCAATTAAGAACAGTAAAACCAAGTATATCAGCAGCTCAGGCTTTTAAATCAAACCATTCAGTCAAACTATTTCATCAATTCTCAAAAATTGATTTTATATACTTATCTTGACAAATTTCTTTTGTTTGGATACTTCGAAAACATAGCCTTATATTTATCTCTTTAGGATAATTGTATTCCCACAATTCCTTATGTAACAACCTGGAAAATCAGAATCAATTTAAAATTTTTAATTTTGCAATTTTAATGAATTTTGCAATTTTAATGAATTTTGAATATTTAAAATGATTTATTTTAAATAATTACGACTAAAAATTTATTTTGAATAGAACTAGAACGTATATATTTACTTAAATCAAGGTTAGAATATAAATATTTATTTATAGTATAAAAGAAATTGGAAATGGCGCGGTAGTTTGAAAATTCGATTTCAAATTTCAAATGAATGTACAGGATTCAAAATAAACCGGATTTTAGTGAAACTATAAATATTTGAATCTTTTTGAAAATATCTTTCTAATGAATTTGAAAAATTGAAATTTCATAACGGGAAACAAAAGTTATGGCCAGTTGAATATTCAGAATGGTCGCTTGAGACGACCCCAAACCCTGCACTGACGGCGGCAAGGGTAATCCGTGGAATATAACAAAGAAACAGAAAATAGCAGAATAGAAATAAATAAATACACCAGATTATGTACAATATAATGCACTGGATAAAAGTAATCATCAGAGTTACAGTATGCAGGATCTTACTTAGTACAAATACAGTTCAGCTATACATAAATGTCTACAGCGGAAAACAAACAAAATATGTACAATAGGAGCTGAACAGCATAAAAAGAGGTAAATGATAGAATCCATCTTCAGCTCCAGCCATCCAGAAAGAACCAGCTAAACCTGAATACAAGGCTGCCCGTGTAGAAAAAGGGGCACCCGAGTTTGAAAGCGAAACAAACTACGAGTCAGTCATGGGACTGGTATGAGAAATCTACTCAACACATATATAATTTGGCTATCACAGGACCATGCCACTTTCGTGGAACGGGTTTACTCCATTGGATTGCCAGTGCTTTAAAACAAATCTTTCTTTTAAACAACGCAATGCATTTTATAAAAATGAAGCCATTATAAGACTCAGTTCCCATCACATAATGCAACGCAAACCGGAGGATAGAGTTTTTACCTTATAACGGCCAAGATATGCTTGATACGAATAAAACAAAGGCATTTGATATTATTGCTAGCGTTTATATGTTTTGAAAACAATTTCAAATCATAATTATCAATCATAGACGACATGAGCGTCCCATGCCACTATGTCACCAAATATATATACAATCGAAACCGCACAGTCACGTATTTGGAAATTGGATTTCCGTCATGAACCAAGGCAAAAGATAGTCCTTACCGAATTCGAGACAATCTAGCCTACCATGTCTCAGGATCAGAACGCATCGACCCTTGGAGCGACAGGGCCGGTCCACCGATGTGGATTAAAATTCCTGAGCAATACGTTTCCCCACCCTTTGGGGTGCAAACGAGCCAACGAATGACTCCATCGGACCCGGATCGTCCGATCAAACCGAGGCGCCTCGCAACAGCAACAACCACACAGGTGAAAAGTATATAAATGTCAGGGCTGGTAGGTCACTGACACTACCCTAGCTAGAAAGAAACGTATGCCCTCCCTGAGGTCCTTCTCCCGTTTCTGGTTCATACCGGGGTGTGAGGCTCGCAATTTCACGTTATACACAAAGCTACGCCACACAGGCGGTGCTTTGATCATCACCACATGACTTTGCTTTTCAACAGAAGCCCTAATCACTGCATCTTAGCATGCCACACAGGCAATTCATGCCATGCGACTGATGTCCATCGATATACAACCTCTGAGCTCGTACGTTTCAGAGAAGGGCGTTAAGCAAAAGAATAAATTCTCCGCCTCCAAACAGATGTATATTTAATAGAGATCAATCAACATAGAATAAAATCCAATATCACACACACAGTCCATTTACAAGTCCGTTCTGGGTCTGAACGAAACCGGAGGCACTAAATACCTCGCAAACCCATCGATCACCACGTACGTCGGGACAATCACCACTCATTATCCATATTTCGGGATGCCTCCCAATCAGGACCTCGGTTACCATCCAAACGAGGTGAAGATCTCCGGTCTTCGACCACCGTCTTCATCTTCGATTTCTTATCGTCGATTCAGTTATTCAGAATGAGATAAACCTGGTCTTTCTGAGCAACTCACGTATATAATAAACAAGTGCAACACTAACATATACACGCATCATTTCAATTCATTAGTCACTAACCGTCAATCAGTAAGAGAACGATTTCCCAAATATTAACCCAGAAGGGCGAAACCAACATCAGATCAACACCCAGGAAATCATTCGACTTAGCCAACCTTCAGTTAATTTCTAAATCACATCCATATTGTTTATAATATTTTATAATGATTAATCGCTATTTTTATTTATTTTAAAATAGCTAATTTATTCAAAACAACGCTTCGAGCCATAACGCGACCGTGGCGCTGTTTTTCTTCAAATTAAAGTATAAAACATTCAATATTTAATTTGAACGTACATTTCAATTTGCCAGGGCCACAAACTGATTCGAAAAATTCCAGAAAAATAAATATAGCTATGTTTTGACGATACGGTCCCAACAAAACTAGTTTCGTCGAATTCTGAGACGGTTTGCAAAAAGGCCCATTTCTGGTCGATCCAATTTAACTGAAATTGACCAAAACACATTTTCCTTTGCCACGCTCACATACTAGCTTCAAAAATTATGAAATTTGAAACCTAGCGATAACTTCACATCCCGGATCCAACAAAAGTGGTTTCGTCGAATTCCGAGGTCGTATGCAAAATGGCCAATTTCACGGGCTATATAAATTCCATAGCGACCTTTCTGAAAATTCATTTGGCCATAACTTTTTCTTTCCGTTATGAAAATTCGATTTTTCAGATTCGTTAGAAAGGTATTCACTAACAGATTTAAATATTTTTGGTTTCACTAAAATCCGTTTTGTTTTGCACCCGGTACAGTCCGACAAAGTTTGAATTCAATTTTTGAAACTGCTGCGCCTTTTCAGGCCTTGTTTATAGTTATAATTAATTATATTCGTTTTCAAATGTCGATTCAAACTCCGTTTTCATTGCTATTATTTAAAATATTTATTTTAAATATTTAAAATCCATTATTTTAGCCAATTTAAAAAATTTAAATTGGTTCAGATTTTCTGGGTCGTTACATCGTTGTGAAATAAATATAGCATTTAAAAATAGAAATTTTGCAAACAACCTCCGTTTTCGTTGAAATCACTTTGATTGGATCCGTAATGTCAAATTATTTCTAGGTTTCAAATTCCATAATTTTTGGAGTTGATATATGAGCGTGGCAAAGGAAAACGCGTTTGGTAATTTCAGTTTGAATTGGATCGACCAGAAAATGGTCATTTTTTAGTCGGTCTCCAAATACGGCAAAATTCATTTTGTTAGGACTGTATCATCCAGACATAGCTAAATTTATTTTTCTGGATTTTTTAGAATCAGTATGTGGCCCCGGTAAATTAAAATGTACGTTCAAATCTAAAATTGAATGTCTTATATTTTAATTTGAAAAATAACAGATTGAAACAGTCGAATGGGCTTGCGAAACATATTCCATTGTGCCGGAATGGGGGTATTTAGCTAGCAGCGATAGTCATTGGGTTTGATTTGGAGTCCGGATATGGAATTTTTTTTTTGAATTAAATATATATACGGGCCAATCATATTTTTCCATCATTAAATTAAACTTCCAAAAATTCTTTCTCTCCCCGTAACAGCCTTGACGAACGACAGAAAGGCATCACGACCTTCTCTCCTCGATTTCTCCATATCCACTCAATAAAATCATAAGGCCCTTTGGAGAATTTTGTAGATCTCGTCAAGGTCTTCAAATCCATACCTATGGCGCCACTTATTGCGGCGCGAATCTCGAGCATCGACGTCCAGAAGTGGCCGCCTTTCAACTGTCGCCACCACCTCCACGTCAGATCGCACCTGGCCCCACCCCTATATCCGTGTACGCGACTCCAAGCTCCACCTCGTGGCAGTGGCCGATCCTACTCTAGGGCAACGATTCATACGCAAATTCAAACCCTAGTTTTGAAGGGTTTATTGAAGGTAACGGCTGTTCTAAATTTAATAATTTACAACACTTTAAAACTTTACGATTTGTGGTTTTTGAATAAAAATCATATCTTTATCATACGTTGTCGAAATCCAGTGAAACCGGAGACATTGGACCCGTGACGACGTTCTCTACATTCTAGAAGAGACCGAAGAATTTTTGGAGCCTCCTACGGTTTTATAAGGAGTGGAACCCAATGTGAGAACTTCACATTATAATTTGTTATACAGTTATTTATTTATTTTGTAACTGCATATATGAACTGCTCCCCGTCGTCCATAGACCATGGACGACTTGTTCGATTTGATTGTGTTGTGAAAATTGATCGTGATGTGGAATGGAATAAAATATTCATGTGTTGAATAAAATATTTTATAGTTAAAAATATAATTTTTAACGTGTAAAGAATAAAATAAATATTCATAAACAAATCGGACAATTTGTTTATGTACACACATTTGACGGATATTGATTGGGATGATATATTTTACACATCGCCCAACTGCACAAATAATAATAAGTGTTTGTTGGTTAAAAACTCCACATGGGTATTGGGATGATATTGGACATACACTAATCCCAATATTTAGTTGTATGTCAATCGATGGGTTGACAGGTTGTTGTAAGCATTACTAATTTATATTTAACGCTTATGCAGTTGTGTAATGCACTCTGGACGATGGTTGATGGTTTATCATTATTGTTCTATACATGTGTTATATGAAATCCATATAAATAAAATTATATGGTAATTGACTGTGTCTGATTCCAGTTCAGAAAGAATAGATATTTTAAAATAACGAATATTTTAAAATAAATAATATTTTAAAATAATATTCAGTAAAAGATCAAAATCTAATTTTGATGTCCGATTTGGGATGGACGTGAAAATATTTAAATATATGAAGCCGCGTTGATTAGATTAACGCCATTTTGACGTGAACAATATTTGTATCGATTTTATTTATTTTTATAGTGAATATCGAAAAGGTAGTGATTTCAAAATCTAATGTTTTGAAAATATTATCATTTATATATTAATGATATGGAATATTCATTTTTGATTTGAAATTGAATATGAAGTTGAGATCGTTTTGAAAATGAATTTAGAACGATTTATAAAATACATTTTAACTGGAAATAGATGAAATATAATATATATATATATATTATATATATATTTAATGGCCTGCATAGAACGCGCCGCGCCGTGGTAGTTCGCGAATTTCGACTATTGACTTCGAATGGACATTACGGGAAATCCGACCATCGGATTCTCCGAAAACCAGAATCGTTGGGTTCGTATCGGAAAGAGCTTTCTAACAAACACATGAAATTAGAAATTAGTAGTTGGATTTGGAATTATGTCTAAATCAAATTTGGAAAAGGTCGATGTAAGTGCAGTTCGATGGCCGTTTATGGAAATCGACTGTACGGGCCTTGATAAAATTATTAAAAATTTCAATAATTTGTGTAAAAACATAATAAATGATTTGGAAAGAATTGGGATGAAAAATTCCATGTTTGAAAAGATAAAAATATATTTTATCGAAATGAACTGGTTTTGAACTAGAATTATATTCAAGTATTTTTAAATAAATAAATTGGATTTGAAATGGTTTCAAAAATAACCAAAATTTTCAATATGTGAATTGGAATGGATTTGAATCGAAATTATCTTCGGAATATTTCGATAGTGGATTCCGTGATTATACGGACATTGTGGAGGAATTTGGAAGATATACAAATCGTTATTCCAATATGATATTTATTGATCTTAGAATTTGATATTGAATATAAGCCGATATATTTTCTATTTAGAGCCTTGTATTCAATATCAAAGTGGATTTTGGGTTTGTCGTGAACGGTGTCTTCACTAACACTGTTCTTAAACCCAGTTGAGAAAAGATATAAATCTTTTTATTAAGATTTAATGAAGTTTACCAATTAATTAACATTTAATTGGAATCAAATTGAAATTGGTTTTTAGGTTTATCGTGCACGGTGTTTTAAATGACACTTGTTCTTTAACCCGATTAACAGTGGAATGAGATTTGGGGTTTGTCGTGAATGTTATCTTTAATAATACTGTTCTTCAACCCAATGGAGTTAAGAAAATTAGAAACTTACTGGAGAATATTCCTAGGTATTGATTTGATGTTGGTTCCAGACTTCGGGATTAATACTTAGCGAATTGTTCTCTTACTAATTTACAGTTAGAGACTGATGGGATGGGGTCTTCAGTAACACTGTTCTTAAACCCCATGTGAAAAGAATAAATCATTTAATTAAGATGTAGAGAAGAATTACTAATTAATTAACATTTAATTTTATTTGAAATGGAATGTAAATTGGGTTTATTGTGAACTGTGTTTCTAATGACATTCGTTCTTTAACCCGATTTACAGTGAAATGAGATTTGGAACTTATAAATCTTTTTATTAAAGATTTAATGGAGATTTTCCAAAGTCAAGTTTCCCAATTTTATTGGAATGGAATGGAATCCAATTTGATAATAATCGAAGTGAGTTCCTGTGGAGGAAGACTATTAATATATATGGAATTTAAAAGGCTTTGCCGTTTTTCCATTTATATTATCGGTTGGAAATGGAAGTTATTATCGATTATATATAATGATCAGTATCCCGTGAAAATTCCATTGTTAATGGAATGTGATTTTGGGTTTATCGCGAGCTGTGTTTTAAATGACATTAGCTCTTTAACCAGTTAAAGATAAGATTAATTTCTTAACTTTGAATAATCATTAAGTAATTATTTTTGGAAATTAAAACTGAATTATAGTTTTAAGGAATCTTTAAATAGATTGAAAGGTGAATTTGATAACTAAAATTATCAAATTCAAGAAATGATCGAGGATGGAGTATCACCAGTTTTGCTCCAAGCGATAGTTAAATCTTTAATTAGATTTGAACGTGAAATGGTAATTAATTTTACCGATAACACAATGGTGTTAGATATGAAGTATTACCAGTTTTACTTCATGGGATGAATAGGTTGGGATTGGGAAATTAAAAAAATGATTACTTTGGTAGGGTTCGCTAATCCCGACTAGTTTGGATAAACCATAAGTTGGTTTGAATTGATATCCAAAGGAAGGTTAAAGAATAAATTTAAAGAATTTATCTTTGATAAAATTAATGGGAACCTTTCCCAAAGGATATGAATATTTAAATAAATGAATATTCAGAATTTGAATGAGGCATATGTTTTGTTTTTATAACACTTGTTTATTATATACGCGAGTTATTCAGAAAGACTGGGTTTATCCCATTCTAAATAACTGAATCGACGATGAGTCGACGATGAAGACGGTGGTTGAAGATCGGTGGTCTTCACATCGTTTGATGATTATTGATGTCTTGATTGGGCTGTACACCCAAGACAAGGTAATAAGTGGTGATTGTTCAGACGTGCTTGGAGATCGATCTTATATGCGAGGACCTCTCTCCTGTATTGGACATATGGGACGAGGAATAACGTGCCTCCAGTTTCGTTCATACCTAGAACGAACTTGTAAATGGATGTGTGTCTGACATCAGATTTCATTCTGTGTGATCTATAGACATCGGTTGCATAGCATGAATTGCCTCTGTGGCATGCTGAGATGCAAATGATCAAGGCTTCTGTTGAAAAGCAGAGTCTTGTGGTTGATGATCGAAGCACGGCTTTAATATAGCATAGCTTTGTGTATAGCGTTAATTCGCCAGTCTCGCACCCCGGTGTGAACCAGAAATGGGAGAGGACCTTAGGAGGACATGTGTTTCCTTCTAGCTAGGAGTAGTGTCTGGGTTTTGCACGTCTAGATGTTTTACTTATATGGATGACGGATAGCGAGGAGCCTCGGTTATATCGGTCTTTGCAGAGCCGATGGATGGTTTGGTCGGGATATGACCAGTTGAAGCCCCATAGGGCGGGGAAACGCAGTGTTCTGGCATTTTAATCCACTCCGTGTGGACCAGCCCTGATAATCCAAGGATCACTCAAGCTCTGATCCTGAGGGGCAGGCTAGAGCGTCTCGAAGCGGTAAGGACGGTCCCTTGCCTTGGTTCAGAGATGGAAATTCAACTTCCAATACGTGACATTTCGGTTTTGATTGTAGATCCTAGTATGGTGACATAGTGGGATGAGCACTATGCCATCTATAATTGATACATTTATATTTGAAGTTAATTTCTTCACTTATAGTAATAATAAAAGATGAAATTTCACATACCAAGCATATTTGGCTATTATAAGGTAAAATTCTATCCTTCGACTTGCATTGCATTGTGTGATGGGACCTAAGTCTTATAATAGTCTGTTCTTTATTTAGCATTGCGCTGTTTGTTTTACGCACTGGTATTCTTAGGGGTAAACCCGTTCCGTGTTATACGGCGTGGTCGCTTGATTTACCTAACCTTAAAAATAAAGATTAATAACTGTTTTAGTTCTCACACCAGTCACATGACTGAACTAGAGTTTATTGTTTTAACCTAAACTCTGGGTGCCCCTATTTTCCACACGGGCAGCTAGAAGTTTTGGTTTTGCAGATTTATATTCACATGATCCTAGTTTACAGCTGGAATGATATTCGGAAAGCTCTTTATCCGTGTATCTCTTTCAGTTGTGTTTTGTATTATTTTCCACTGCATTGTAATTTGTAAATCTCTAATATTTATCAATGTATATTAATTGTTCATACTCTGTATATTCTTGTACTCTTATGTAAATTGTTGTAATAAGCAATGAAATGTTCTTCTATTTGCATTCTGATTTGTACTGTTCTCAACTCAATCCGGGTTTTTCTTTACAGGGAAGTTCGGGTTTTCACATTTGGTACCAGAGCTTTGGTTTACAGACCTTGAGAACAAGACACGTTAGAACCAAACGAAAGAGTTTATCAGAGATTGGATTAGTAATATCCAATGAGAATGACTCGTTAGAGATAGGATCAGTAGTATCCTAGAACGAGTGTGAAGAGTAGTGTTTTTAAAAGTAAAAGTGAAAACGAATTTTGTTTTGAAAATTTAATCTAATTATACGTATTTGACTATTTTTTTTTTATTTTGGACAATCGAGTATATGAGATTTATACGCGTCAGTCACGTTTATTCGAAGTTTTAATACACTGGATAGATATAGAATCACACTCTAGTCGCCTGGAGATGAAATTATAGATGACTGTATATCATCAGTCGTTTGTGTACGAGTTTCGAAGGTGGGATATCCGTATATTTCCAATTGACTGGTGTGAAAACTAAAACTAGATAGGGTTTATTGTTGTGATTTGGCATCAAAAATGGATTTTTTAATACATGTATAACAATTTATGTGTTTGAAACGATAATCCACTAATTGATTGCTGATTGTGTTGTTTGATTATTGGTTTGATTAATTAATATTTTGAACCATTAAGCCAAATTGAATCAAAATTGGAACTGAATTGAAATTTTGTTGAAATAGCATGCATATACATGTGTATAAATTAAACAGGTCATAGCAGGGAAGCTAAGCAGAGGAATTAAACTATATGCCCAACAAATAGGTACATGTTTACTAATTTATTGGGTTTGGATGATTTTATGAGCCGCTTGGCTTTTTCTTTTTCTTTTTGATATGAGAGGCCCTGCATGGCGGTTTGGGGATTTTCCCGATGCTCCCCGTACAAAGAAGGCTATGGCGAAATTTTCGAAAATTTAGCGTGTTAGCTAAATTTTTGAAAATTTTGGAAATTCTTAGAAACCGAAAACTTAAAGAATGAAAGCCAAACTGAAAGTTGAGTTGATTAGTTAAACAACTTTCAGCTCCATTCTGTTTCGAGGATGAAAAGATTTTAAGTGGGGGAGATTTTAACAACCCGGAAAATCAGAACCAATTTAAAATTTTTATTTTGGCAGTTTTAATGAATTTTGAATATTTAAAATGATTTATTTTAAATAATTACGACTAGAAATTTATTTTGAATAGAATTAGAATGTATATATTTATTCAAATCGAAGTTAGAATATAAATATTTATTTATATTATAAAAGGAATTGGAAATGGCATGATAATTTGAAAATTCGATTTCAAATTTCAAATGAATGTAAAGGATTCAAAATAAATTGGATTTTAGCGAAACTAGAAATATTTGAATCTGTTTGAAAATATCTTTCTAACGAATCTAAAAAATTGAAATTTCATATCCGGAATAAAAAGTTATGGCCAGTTGAATAATCCGAATAGTCGCTGTGAAATAAATATAGCTCTTAAAAATAGAAATTTTGTAAATGACCTCCGTTTCCGACGAAACCACTTTGGTTGGATCCGAAATGTCAAATTATTGCTAGGTTTCAAAATCCATAATTTTTGGATTTGATATGTAAGCATGGAAAAAGAAAACGCATTTGGTAATTTCAGCTTGAATTGGATCGACTAGAAAATGGCCATTTTTCAAACGGTCTCCAAATTTGATGAAATTAATTTTGTTAGAACCGTATCGTCTAGACATAGCTAAAATTATTTTTCTGGAATTTTTAGAATCAGTATGTGGCCCGGGCAAATTAAAATGTACATTCAAATCTAAAATTGAATGTTTTATATTTTAATTTGAAGAATAACTGACTAAAACAGTCGAATGGGCTTACGAAACATATTCCATTATGTCCGGAATGGGGGCATTTAGCTAGGGGCGACAATCGTAGGGTTTGATTTGGAGTTCGGATAAGGAAAACCTATTTTTGAATTTAATATATATACGGGCCAATCAAATTTTTCCATCATTAAATTAAGTTTCCAAAAATTCTTTCTCTCTCCCCGTAACAGCCTCGACGAACGATGGAGAGGCATCACGACCTTCTCTCCTCGATTTCTCCATATCCGCTCAATAAAATCATATGATCCTTTGGAGAATTTTGTGGAACTCGTCAAGGTCTTCAAATCCATACCTGTGGCGCCTCTTATGTTGGCGCGAATCTCGAGCATCGACGCCCAGAATTGATCAACTTTCAGCTGTCGCCGCCACCTCCACGTCAGATCGCACCTGGCACCACCCCCACGGGCGTGTGCGCGACTCCAAGCTCCACCTCGTGGCAGTGGCCGATCCTTATCTAGGGCAACGATTCGCGTGTAAATTCGAACCCTAGTTTTGAAGGGTTTAATGAAGGTAACGGTTGTTCTAAATTTAATAGTTCACAACACTTTAAAGCGTTACAATTTGTGGTTTTATAATAAAAATCATATGTTTTCGAAATCTAGTGAAACCGGAGACATTGGACTCGTGACGATGCTCTCTACATTCTAAAAGAGACCGAAGAATTTTTGGAGCTTCCTACGATTTTAGAAGGAGTGGAACCCAATGTGAAAACTTCTCACTATAATTTGTTATACAATTATTTATTTATTTTATAACTACATATATGAACTACTCACCGTCGTCCACAGACCATGAACGACTTGTTTGATTTGATTATGCTGTGAAAATTGATTGTGATGTGGAATGGAATAAAATATTCATGTGTTGAATAAAATATTTTATAGTTAAAAATATAATTTTAATGTGTAAAGAATAAAATAAATATTCATAAACAAATCGGACGATTTGTTTATGTACACACATTTGACGGATATTGATTGGAATGATATAATTTACACATCGCCCAACAACACAAATAATAATAAGTGTTTATTGTTTAAAAACTCCACATGGGTATTGGGATGATATTGGACATACACTAATCCCAATATCTAGTTGTATGTCAATCGATGGGTTGACAGGCTGTTATAAGCATTACTAATTTATATTTAACGCTTATGCAGTTGTGTAATGCACTCTGGATGATGGTTGATGGTTTATCATTGTTGTTCTATACATGTGTTGTATGAAATCCATATAAATAACAATATATGGTAATTGACTGTGTCTGATTCCAGTTCAGAAAGAATATATATTTTAAAGTAACGAATATTTTAAATAAATAATATTTCAAATTAATATTCAGTAAAAGGTCAAAATCTGATTTCGATGTCCGATTTGGGATGGACGTGAAAATATTTAAATATATGAAGCAGTGTTGATTAGATTAAAGCCATTTTGATGTGAACGATATTTATATCGATTTTATTCATTTTTATAATGAATATCATAAAGGAAGTGATTTCAAAATATAATGTTTTGAAAATATTATCATTTATATATTAATGATATGGAATATTCAATTTTGATTTGAAATTGAATATGAAGTTGAGATCGCTTTGAAAACGAATTTAGAACGATTTAAAAAATACGTTTTAAATGGAAATCAAAGAAATATATATAATATACATATTACATATTTAATGGGCTGAATAAAACGCACAGCCCCGCGGTAGTTTGCGAATTTCATCCATTGACTTCGAATGGATATTACTGGAGATCCGCTGTCGGATTCTCCTAAAACCAGAACCGTTGGGTTCGTATCGAAAAGAGCTTTCTAATGAATACAAGAAATTAGAAATCTAACAGTTGGATTTGGAATTATGTCCAAATAAAATTTGGAAGGTCTTTGTAAGTGCAGTTCGATGCCTGTTTATGGAAATCGACTGTACAGGCCTTGATAAAATTATTAAAAATAGCAATAATTTGTGTAAAATCATAATAAATGATTTGGAAAGAATTGGGATGAAAAATTCCATATTTGAAAAGATAAAAATATTTTTTCTTTTGAAATGAACTAGTTATGAACTAGAATTATAATCCAGTATTTTTAAATAAATAAATTGGATTTGAAATGATTTTAAAAATAACCAGAATTTCCAATATACGAATTGGAATGGATTTGAATTGAAATTATCTTCGGAATATTTCGATAATGGATTTCGTTATTATATGGACATTGTGGAGGAATTTGGAAGATATATATTTCGTTATTCCAATACGATATTTATTGATCATAGAATTTGATATTGAATATAAGCCGATATATTTTCTGTTCAGAGCCTTGTATTTAATATCAAAGTGGATTTTGGGTTTGTCATGAATCACTGACACTGTTCTTAAACCCAGTTGGGAAAAGATATAAATCTTTTTATTAAGATTTAATGAAGTTTACCAATTAATTAACATTTAATTGGAATTAAATTGAAATTGGTTTTTATGTTTATCGTGGACGATTTTTTAAATGACACTTGTTCTTTAACTCGATTAACAATGGAATGAGAAGGTTTGTCATGAATGGTATCTTTAATAATACTGTTCTTAAACCCAATGGAGTTAAGAAAAATTGAAATTAACTGGAGATTAGCTAAGTTGAATGGTTTCCTGGGTATTGATCTGATGTTGGTTTCGGCCTTCGGGATTAGTACTTAGGGAATTGTTCTCTTACTAATTTACAGTTAGAGACCAATGGGATGGGGTGTTCAGTAACACTATTCTTAAACCCCATGTGTAAAGAATAAATCTTTTAATTAAGATGTAGAGAAGAACTATCAATTAATTAACATTTAATTGGATTTGAAACGGAATGTGAATTGGGTTTATTGTGAACTGTGTTTCTAACGACATTCGTTCTTTAACCCGATTTACAATGAAATGAGATTTGGAACTTATTAATCTTTTTATTAAAGATTTAGTGGAGATTTTCCAAAGTAAAGTTTTCCAACTTAATATATTGGAATGGAATGGAATTCGATTTGATAATAATCGAAGTGAGTTCCTGTGGAGGAAGACTGTTAATATATATGGAATTTAAAAGGCTTTGCCGTTATTCCATTTATATTAACGGTTGGATATGGAAGTTCATATCGATTATATATATTGATCTGTATTCCGTGAAAATTCCATTGTTAATGGAATGTGATTTTGGATTTATCGTGAGCTGTGTTTTAAATGACGTTAGCTCTTTAACCCAGTTAAAGATAAGATTAATTTCTTAACTTTGAATAATCATTAAGTAATGATTTTCGGAAATTAATACTGAATTAGAGTTTTAAGGAATCTTTAAATAGATTGAAAGGTGAATTTGATAACTAAAATTATCAAATTCAAGAAATGATCGAGGATGGAGTATCAGCAGTTTTTCCCTAAGCGATAGTTAAATCTTTAATTAGATTTGAACGTGAAATGGTAATTAATTTTACCGATAACACCGTGGTGTTAGGTATGGAGTACTACCAGTTTTACTTCATGGGATGAATAGGTTGGGATTGGGAAATTAAACAAATGATTACTTAGGTAGGGTTCGCTAATCCCGACTAGTTTGGATAAACCATATATTTTTTTGAATTGATATCCAAAGGTAGATTAAAGAATAAATTTAAATAATTTATCTTTGATAAAATTAATGGGAACTTCTCCCAAAGGATGTGGATATTTAAATAAAAGAATATTCATAATTGGAATGAGGCGTATATTGTGTGTTTATAGCACTTGTTTATTATATAGGTGAGTTTTTCAGAAAGACCGGGTTTATCCCATTATAAATAACTGAATCGGCGATGAGTCGACGATGAAGACGGTAGTTGAAGACCAGAGGTCTTCACATCGTTTGGAAGATTACTGATGCCTTGATTGGGCTGTACACCCAAGACGAGGTAATAAGTGGTGATCATCCAGACGTACTTGGAGATCGACCGGATATGCGAGGAACTCTCTCCTGTATTGGACATATGGGACGAGGAATTAGGTCCTCCGGTTTCTTTCAGACCCAGAACGAACTTGTAAATGGATGTGTGTCTGACATCGGATTTCATTCTGTGTGATCGATAGACATCGGTTGTATAGCGTGAATTGCCTGTGTGGCATGCTGAGATGCAAATGATCAAGGCTTCTGTTGAAAAGCTGAGTCTTGTGGTTGATGATCAAACCACGACTTTAATATAGCATAGCTTTGCGTATAGCGTTAATTCGCGAGCCTCGCACCCCGGTGTGAACCAGAAACGGGAGAGGACATCAGGGAGGACATGTGTTTCCTTCTACCCAGGAGTGGTGTCTGGGTTTTGTACTCCCAGACGTTTTACTTATGTGGATGATGGATAGCGAGGTGCCTCGGTTATACCGGTCTCTACGGAGCTGATGGATGGTTTGGTTGGGATATGACCAGTAAATACCCCATAGGGCGGGGAAACGCAATGTTCAGACATTTTAACCCACTCCGTGTGGACCGGCTCTGTTGATACAAGGGTCACTCGAGCTTTGATCATGTGGGGGCATGCTAGAGCGTCTCGAAATGGTAAGGACGATCCCTTGCCTTGGTTCACAGATGGAAATTCTACTTCAAGTACAACATTTTGGTTTTGAATGTAGAGCCTAGTATGGCGAAATAGTGGGATGGGGCACTATGCCGTTTATGATTGATACATTTATATTTGAAGTTGATTTCTTCACTTATAGTAATAACAAAAGATGAAATTTCACTTACCAAGCATATTTGGCTATTATAAGGTAAAACTCTATCCTCTAGCTTGCGTTGCATTGTGTGATGGGACCTGAGTCTTATAATAGCTTCATTGTTCTTTATTTAGCATTGCTCTGTTTGTTTTATGCACTGGTATTCTTAGGGGTAAACCCGTTCTGTGTTATACGACATAGTCTCTTGATTTACCTAACTCTAAAAATAAAGATTAATAACTATTTTAGTTCTCACACTAGTCACATGACTGATCTGGAGTTTATTGTTTTAACCTAAACTCTGGGTGCCCCTATTTTCCACACGGGCAGCTACGAATTTTGCTCTGTTTGTTTTATGCACTGGTATTCTTAGGGGTAAACCCGTTCTGTGTTATACGGCATAGTCTCTTGATTTACCTAACTCTAAAAATAAAGATTAATAACTATTTTAGTTCTCACACTAGTCACATGACTGATCTGGAGTTTATTGTTTTAACCTAAACTCTGGGTGCCCCTATTTTCCACACGGGCAGCTACGAATTTTGCTCTGTTTGTTTTATGCACTGGTATTCTTAGGGGTAAACCCGTTCTGTGTTATACGGCATAGTCTCTTGATTTACCTAACTCTAAAAATAAAGATTAATAACTATTTTAGTTCTCACACTAGTCACATGACTGATCTGGAGTTTATTGTTTTAACCTAAACTCTGGGTGCCCCTATTTTCCACACGGGCAGCTACGAATTTTGGTTTTGTAGATTTATATTCACAGTATCCTGGTTTACAACTGGAATGATATTCGGAAAGCTCTGTATCTGTATATCTCTTTCAGTTGTGTTTTGTATTATTTTCCGCTACATTGTAATTTGTAAATCTCTGATATTATCAATGTGTATTATTTGTTCATACTCTGTATATTCTTGTACTCTAATGTAAATTGTTGTAATAAGCAATGAAATGTTCTTCTATTTGCGTTCTGATTTATCTTGTTCTCAACTCAATCTGGGTTTTCCTTTACGGGGAAGTTCGGGTTTTCACAACTTATTTATTTACGTTACTTCGAAAATATCGCCGTATATTTTCATAAACCCTTTTTAACTTCAACCTTTGTCGGACTAAGTATTAAAAACTTCACTTATGTACATAATAAGTTATTATCAACATCCTTATCATTACAAATTAATATCATCCTCAGATAATCATGAAGTCGTCCAAGTCGGGGTATTCTATTTACCTCTCAGACCTTGATCGACAATGTTCTTTTCTTAAGATATATACGAGTTCGTAAATCAAAATTGGTATTATTTATAATATCCCATAAATTCTACTTACCGTTCCATACCATTTTAATAGAGTTTTATAAATCATTACTTACATTTGAAATGTCCAATTTGTTTATTAAATACATACTTACTACAATACAAACCCTTTTAGTTTTTAACTTCTTTAATATAATTCACTTACATTTGGATTCATTACAGAACCAATTTACCAAATTCTTTGCATCGAATTCATTAAGCATATTAACTTGATTTTATTTTTAAAACCCTTTTTCCAAGTCTTTTTGTAAATGTACATTAATTTCCTTTAAATGAATTCCATTCAAAAAAAGTAATCACCATAATTGTTATTAACTAAAATAAAAATTAACTTCAAGGTTAAAAAATAAAAGTAGTTAACTTAATTATTTGGTAAAAATATAATAGTTATTTTCTTATAAAATCTTATTAGAACAATAACTAACTTCATTAATAATAAACAACTCGATAATTACCTTTATATACAGTTAATTAGAAGATTAATTAACTTTTAAGAAATTTTATTTTGTTTAACGACTAATTGTCAAAACCAAGTTTATTAGACTAATAATGTAATCTAATAACCAATTTTCAATTTAAATAGTTGACTCTGTCAACTTGAAACCCTCAACTAATTAGTTAACTGATTTCAACTGATTCTTATTCTTAAATTAATTAATAATATAATTAACTTACAAATATCGCTTAATCATTTCTTAAAAAAAATTATGTCAAATTATTAACCAGTAGGTTAAATTTCGACTTATACTCTAATAAAACATCAAAATAATTCATTTATAATTACTTTATAAAATATTAACTTATTTATAAAACTTCTATTTTTATACAAAATATAATCTAAAACTTTGCTTTAGTTATAAAAATATATTTTATAACCTTAAATATATCAATTCACCAGACGACGAATTAACGTCTTAAAAATATGATTTTTAGACCATTTGCGGCCAATCACTTAATCAATACGTTCTATTGATTCAAAAACACAACAATTGTTGAATTTTAATTCAACAATCAACATCCAAACAAGTTTTAACATAACTAGGGTCAAACAATTCATATATAAGTGATATGAAATCAATTACCAACAAAAATATTTGAAGAATCTAGTTGGATCCCTCCAACATGTTTTCCTGCATCACAGTTTATAATATCATTCAATAAATGCATATGAAATAGAGATTTTAATGTAAGCCATCAACGACCATAATATAAATAACGTCAACTACTAACCCAACAATAAACATCCAAGGCATCCAAACATCCAATTTATAATAACAATGATAAATTATAGCTATATGGATTTTAATAACTTCTTAGAACTCCAAAAAAAGTGAGCTAACTCACATTTGCTTTTGATTCGATAATTTCAGGTCAATTATATAGTTTAAAACAAGCGTTTGAAACAACATAAAATTATAATTAGCTCTGAATCTCTTCAAATCAGCATGTACTCGTAATATTTTTCCATACGATCCCAACGGCTCTTGTTTCGCTGAATTCTATTCACAAATGACAAAATTATACGAGTTTATGATATTTATTTTGAATTTAAATAACTTAAATTCCCTAATAACCTTTATTAAGATTAATTACCGTCATTTGTTTAATAAATCATTATATAAACACTAAGTAACTAATCCGATCATCCCTAGTATTGTACGAAGCTTGCTCATCACCGATAACATCCAACTGCACCACCTGGGAGTTGTCGGACTCCGATTAAGACATGCTCCTACCATTGCCTTCCCTCGCTCCACCCCAGCCGAAATCTGTCACCCTAAGATAATCGTGGCTCTCGGAAACATCCGAAAACCGCACCGATTTTCGAATGAAATTATGGCCACTACGTTGAGTCCGAGGTCTCACGCCTCCTGCCGTAGGTAGCTCTTGCCAAGGCGAACAAAACCCCTTTAGCCTCCACCGCCGTTCGTGGCCCCAGGGAGAAGATCATAGATGATTTGTGTTGGCAAACTTGGACTGTTGATTGTGTGTTTGAAATAGGGATGAATGTCATTGAACGAAGAAACAAATTTATAGCATAAGTTAGTCACATATTTTGACTTGAGTACAGTGAATTTTCCTAGATTTTCTTTGATTTGGAAAGATTTGAACAATCAAAGATTTTGATTGGGTTGCTGAAATATTAGACAAAGGTTGGCCAAAATATCTGAACAATATAAATTTTCACATGGTTTCTGCTAGGCAAGATTGGGATGAAATTTGATCTGCGCGAGTTTTGCTGTAGATTTGTTTAATATGGGGCAGCTATATATATATATATATATATATATATATATATATATAGTGTGTGTGTGTGGCCCGTGCTACGCAACGGGAAATCGTGTGGTTTACGTGGTATAGCGATTATTTGCTTTCTTTCTTAAATTGATTATTTGTATGAAGCATAGACATATGTATTATTACAACTTCAATTCGTCCATTTAAAGGGATTGTTTTGACCTATGTTTATTAGGAAAATATATGCTTATTAATATTATGTTACGGTAAACTACATTGTATATTGTTTATGAAGTATGTATAGTTCTGCATAATTTCTGGAAAATAAGTGTGGTTTTCATATGTTGTTGAAATTTTGTGTGATAAAGTAACATACCTCTACAAAAATGAAAAAAAAAATGTCATGATATACAATCGATGATGATTTGAAATCACTGCAAGGAGATGTTAAGTTTTGAAAACATAGTCAGTGGGTTAGTCATATCTATGCAACGTAAATGGATTACAAATTTCATTGTTTTATCCTATGCATTATTACTTTTTTTTCTTTTTTAGAAACAATCTACATATACGCATAGTAAAAATTCACTTGATGCAATATTAATAAGTAAATATAGACATCAGCACAATTTATTCGTCAATACAATAGTTCAGCTAAAATGAATAAAGCACATTCCCTGCAATGTAGAAAAAACTTGGTTCAAAGACAATAAAGCAAAAAAAAAGGTTAAAGAAGGCCTCTAACACTTCAATGGAGCCAAAATATCAAGCTGAGAGCCAAGCTTCTCATCAGCGCTTTCTCTGGCTTGAGGCGAGGTTGCTCTAGTTGTTCCACCTCTCATATGCTATCTTTCCTTTAGCCTTTCTCTTCTCCTTCAATTCTTTGATGGTGTCATAGTGGCTCCAACCAATTCTTCAAAATCTCTAAAAGATTGACTTTCTCAACTCCAAAATTCTCAGCATATGCAACTTGCACCCTGTAAATTTGTTGAACCTTTCAATCATATATCAGGTAAGGTCAGCAGCCAAAAAGAAATGTAAAGATTAATATATCAATCGACATGTGAATGATATTGTTAGACCAAAAAATGGTCCTACCACCCAAATTATCGTATTTAGAGCGTAGGATATGAAGAAATAACTGAAAAAATAAGAGAAAAGCAAGACAACAGGATTTTTATAGTGGTTCGGCGTTAATGAGCCTATGTCCACTTCATATTTTCTCATTTCACTCATGGATTACAATTACAATGAATATTGTCTTTCAATCACTTGAATTCAATGAATAATTCTCTCCGAATCCATTGAATTTATTGAGGAAGATGGTGGTTATTCATGGAGAAGTGTTGGCTATGGCAGCCATGGATGTTGGGATGTCAAAAGTCCTGAAAAATGCCAAGTTCTGGGCTATTTATAGCTGATTTCTGGTGACGGATCGCGGTCATACGTGACCCACATCCTGAAGATCTCGGACCGGTTCGTAGCTTGATGAAGAATTGGTCAATATGACAGTTGGTGACACGTGTCGCGAGATCCTGCATTCTCGGATCGTGGTGGACTTGGTCTTGGTCATCATCCATCAGCCTAGGGGATCGGATCGCGGATTACGGTTCACGGATCGTGGTCCACGGATTGCGGTCCACGGATTGCGGTTCACGGATCGCGGTCCACGGATCGCGGTTCACGGATCGCGGTCATGTGCCAGCTTACACCCGTTCACGGAAATGGGCATAACTTTCAAACCGTAAGTCCGATTGAGCCAAACCAAAGCTCAAATTGAAGCTAATTCAAAGGGCTACAAGTTTATGATGTGAATAGATCCAAATGAGATCATTTGATAGGGGTTTCGGGCCATTTTATACTAATGTTGTGATTTTGACCAAACTGCCTTGTGTCTTTTGATGATGCTTCCAATGTCGGAGAGCAATGTTATCCAGAGATTCCATATGAGACAGCATTTACCCAGAGGTGTGTCAACATGATCTTTGCTTTAGGTGGCCTGGTCACAAAGCAGGCTAACATTTTGCCCCCCAAAGTACATCTTATCGAAGATGAGATGTGCTTTGAATATGTTGAGCTAAATCTCTCTGGAACGTCATTCATCCTTGAGAAGGCTTCATCCAACTATTGCATTGCTTCCCTGGGAGTTAGTCAGGCCAAGTTCCACGGAAGGAGTAATCGAGACGATCAAGAAATTGTTTAAACCTTGTCGGATCAAAAGATCTAATTCATCCGTCAGATGTCATGCTAAATCATTGGCTCCCGAGCGTGATTCTACACGCACAGGTCGTTGCCAAACAACATCATCATTCTATGCAAGCCAAGCGCGTGGTAGGGTTGGACTTTCTTTTTCATATGAGCCAATGTATGAAGTAGCCAACCAAATCATGGGGCAATGCACGAATCTTTGGGCTCTGAACTAACAACGGGACTATTGGGACGAAACATATCAGAATCAACGTATGAATTTGTCATTTGTACTCAAGTTGGGATTATCTTGATATCTTGGTATTGATCCAGGATCTTAAAATCGCATTGAATCGTAACAGTAGGGAATCTGAAGGCCATGATCACTCTGGATCGTGGTCATAGGAATCCGCAATCGCTCTGGATTGCTCCGCAATTCAATAATCATATGCAAGTCAGTAAGAGATGTGGTTGGCACCATGTGAACCAGTGCTTGTGCGATCGTCACTATCATAAGGCAGTGGGGGAATTTGTCACACCTTCCATCCGGTGCAGCAGCGATTTAAACCTTTGAAGTCACATTTGACCCGTAAACTGACTCGTTTGAACGGGCAAGATGCATTCTGTCACATTCTGAAGATATAGTGTATACATTTCGGGTCATGTGCCAGGCCAGGGTCATATTCAATGTCAGCTTGCGAATCGGCATTCATGCTATAAGGGCCACTGGAGGACAAGTGAAGTTAGTGCTTATGCCCCCAGCGTCGGTGGGGGTGAGCTAAGTTAATGGGGCATACGGTCTTTAAGCTCTTATACCCTCTGCAGTTGATTCAGGCTGTAGCTGAGTTGCAAGTTCAGCTATTCTAGTTGACCCAAGTTGTCCTATGCTCTTCTTGAGTCAGCAAGAGTTCGAGTTGTACATGCGAATGGTCGAATCACATTTTCTTTGATATCATCCCTTCCCTTTAGTCAGAAGGTGGGAATTTACCCATTTGGTGTTAGCTAACATTAACACTCTTATCGGATCAATCACGGGGATAAATAGGCTCGTCAAAGATGTGAGCGGATTAGTCGAGCCCCTCCGCTCCTACTTCAAGATAATCCAAAATGGTCTTCATAGTCTTGTTGAATCTCTTTGTCATGATCGGTTCAATTGAGCTTGACAAACAATATCGTGGGCCCGATAAGTGATATAGATTCTCTTTAGAACTGCACATTCTAATCATTCATTTCCAAGGTTTTTTCTTTATCCTTATCAGTTCGGGAGTCGGATGATGCTCCATCCTTTATCATAAAAGCATTGAGATTTTCTATCTCGACATTAACACCTTCTTATCATAGACGTATGTCCACCTTAAGGTTGAATTCATCAAAGCTTCTAAACAACTCTCGTTAGAGAGAAAATTTAAAGTCTAGGGGAATAACAGGGGATCCTGACGTCCCACGTGTAAGGGCTGACTGTCGTTGTCCATATCATCTTGAGAAGTGCCGCCACTCGAGAGGAGCTGAATCAAACTGGCAAGCAGGTTGCCATCAAAGAATTGCTGCATATCGTCAATATCATGATCGGTGCCCCCAGCATTGAATATGAGATCACGAATGGGGTCTTTTGCCAATTTGTTGCTTGGAGCTGAGTATGGAATATCGCCCGAGTATCCATTCGGGTTGGAGCTAAAGCTGGTCGTGCATGACCTGAGTTTGTTACCCTTTTTGCATTTTCATCTAGGATGTTGCAGGTAGCTGCTCCACTGCCCATGTTTCCATCTGAGATGTTCTGAATCGAAACCGCATGCTGCGCGCCTGCTGATTGGTTTGTGTTCAACCCAAGCTGATGGTTGATATCTGACTGTGCCAAGTTCGTCACTACCTGAACTTCAATTTTATCATTTCCAGCGAATTGATGATTGTTGTTCGGCCTTCCAGTTCATTCCTGAAATAGGTGAAGGTCGGCCTCGGGCTTCTTGATTCTACACGAGCATTAGCCGTCAATCAGGCTTTTGTCATTCGGTTGGGAACGGAGGCATCGAGTAATTGAACTATGCTGCTCAAGGCTTATCATGTGCCCCTTATCCACAGGGGGTTTTGTTGAGCAGTACACTTCGAATTCATGTCTTCTCTGGATTCATGTTCACTTCTCGCATCAAGAGCCGGAGTTGAGTGCAAAAATGAATTGTTGGTATTCAGCCCATGCTAAGCCCTAATCTCCCATCCAAGCTCCGAGGACAGAAATCAAGCGGTGAAGGGTCAGATTGTAGTCGCCTCGAGTACTCCCGTTATCTCTTTGCATCAAGGGAAAGGTAGGGGACGAAATGGTTGCATCATGTTCAATTATTACGTGGGATATATCCAGCCTTATCTGAGCTTCCCATTCTGGAAGTAAGTTGGGATCAGCAGATGGACATTCTCTTTGCATCTGCTTTCTGGTCTTCAAGGGGCCTGCATCATCCTTCTGGACGCGACCCTTTGTTCGTTTTCCATTAGCATGTTGCCATCATTACGAGTGACGCCCTCGCGTTCTTGACTAGTTATCTTTTGTAAACCTGCATTTACTAATAAAAATTTTGTTCCTTTCGCATTGTCTTGTACCTACAAATGGGCAAATAAGTCATGAAGCATTATAAGTAGTCAATGCAATTATAAATGAAAATGCACTAAAGTAGTATGTGTGTATAGGTATGCTCCCAATCAATCATTAACTTAGTGCCTGGCCAGGACTTTGCTGAGGATTGATTAGGATCTTAACCGTTTTGCCCCCATGTCCGGACATGGAGGATCCGGGCTCGGAGTTCAGTCAGTCCCCCGACACTCTGGCGGGGTAGGAGCCCTTGTGGTGCTAAGTCTCTAGCGCCTTTATACTCTCTCTGGAGCTCGAACTCAGCTTTCAATCTGCTCCCCAATCCTTCAGCGGGGTAGGAGTTCTAGCTTGTTTCATGATATGCTCAACGATCCTTCAGCGGAGCAGAAATTATGGGGGGTGCTGAGTCTCCAGCACCTTTCTCAACGCTTAATCATAGACTCTTTTATACTCTCCTGGCGGTCGCCAAGGTTAGAGTTCGAACTCAGCTGTTCTGTCGCTCCCCGATCCTTCAACGGGGTAAGAGTTCTTTCTCAGTGCACAATCAGGGACGCTTTTATACTCTCCTGGCAGTCGCCGAGGTTAGAGTTCGAGCTCAGTAGTTCTGTCGCTCCCCGATCCTTCAGCGGGGTAAGAGCTCTTTCTCAGCGCTCAATCGGAGACGCTTTTATACTCTCCTGGCGGTCGCCAAGGTTAGAGTGCTGTCAAGGCGGTTCTTATCATGATGCATCGTCACGCCTTGCGGACGTCATCTTCGCGTCCTTTATACTCTCTCTCGACTCTTGAGAGTTAGAGTTACGGATCGAGTTGCCTTCATTCATGGCGTTCCCATCACACTCATCCTAGATTTATACTCATATCCAAGCTCCGAGGATTAGAGTTTATTGGAAAATATTCGCCAAGCCTTTGGGTTCCTCCGATCCATCTATGGGAGGATTGGTTGGCACCAAACTTTGGGTACCTGCATCATTTATATTGCTTGAGTTAGTCATGTCATTGACTCAGGAAACATGTAAAAGAAAATTGCATTATTGAGGAATATGCATATCAAGGGGCAATGTTGCCTCCTTTATTTGAATTCATGTAATCTGGTAGCATTGAGAATAGGATTGAGCCATATAGACGGTCACACCGCGTCCATCTGGAGTAGGACTCTGACTTAGAAACTCAATGATTCATGTATAATTGTCTTGTGGTTTGCCATGTGTGAGCCAAGGATTGGACGGTCATCTCGGATCCATCATGAGCTATGCGGCTTTCGTTATATGGAAAGCACGGCTTTGTAGACGAGCAGTTCGGTCGAGCTCGTTATAGTTCTGTTCCATAATTCCATATGTGGGTGTTAGAAATTTGTTCGGCATAAAATCCGGGGTACCTATACCATCCACATATCAATTCATATGAGTTAATTACATCAATAACTCATAAAGCCTGCAAATATAATAGTCATGGTTAGAGAATAATCCTGTTAAAGGAATGAGTATCATTCTGAGCGAAAAATGGCGTTGCATGTTCATTGCAGGTCCATTTTGCTTCGCCCTATCTCTGTCAATAAAGGGCTGCCAAAGTCCTTTAGTTGATGAGGGGTATCTTTTCAAACTATCATGGGGGCGGCAGTCCCAAAAAATGAATAGACCTTGATCGGGGTCTTGAGATGGCAAAGGCGGCTAGGTAGGTACTATAAGCGACTGATGAGGTCGCATCTCCTTCAAATCGCCTTTTTTCCCCCGTGCTGAGAGTAAGGATAGAGTGTCAGGAAGTTATAACAACTCGTATTTTCAATAAACTGTTATAACATAAATCGAGGCAGAATTTAATTCAAAAATCAGAATCAGGGGAAACGGGCTATGCCATTGCGTTCGTCCCGGAAAAATACCCGAAATAGAGTCCGAGTTTTCGAAAATCGGAGTCCGTATGACCCAGTTAAGGCCCATTGAAGTTTTCAGAAATTTCTATGCTAAAGACAGATTTAAATTTCAAATTAAAATCAAGGATTAGGGCTAATCAGGGTTAGGCGGGAAAATTCCCGCCAGGGGGCCCCATGTCGACAGTCATGTCGACAGGGCACCCAGGGTGTCGACTGCCCTGTCGACAGCCCTGTCGACAGGGGGTGCCCAGGCAGTTCAGCCTGGTGCACCATTTCTGATTTGGGTTGGGTCATGTGGCTTGGTTCTAGAGAATTCTGAGATCTGACGGGCCAAACCTAATCTAGGGTTAATCCTAGGGCTAAAAACACTCTAATCTTCTATAAATATACCCCTAATCCTACCCTAAAGCCTCATTAATCAATCTAGCAACTAAACTATGTCAATTTGAAACCTCAAATGGCCTCCACCTAAAATCCCTAGCCTCCACCTTCCTCAAAGTTTAATCCTATGAAGATATGATGATCATACAACCTTTTCTATGTTGTATGAATGCTTAATAACTTGCATACTTCATTAAGTAGCAAGTTTGATTTGCTAAGTTTGTGTTTTTGGGATCTTGCAAAAGGGTTTTCTTATTTGAGGCTTTGTTTTGAGTTTTTAAAAGGGCTTCTTCATCTTATTTGGTGGATTTGTGGCTTGTTTATATTGGTAAGCCCTCTTACCTTCACTTTACAAACTCTAAAGTTAATGTTTGGTGAAAGTTGAGATTTATGTGAGTTTAGTTGATTATGCATGCTTATGCGGACTCACTATGTCATGTTTTATATGATTCATAAGTTATGCATGCATATGCGAGATTACTATGCCATGTTTTACATGTTTCACAAGTTATGCATGCTTATGCGAGTTTATTATGTCATGCTCTACATGTTTCATGGGTTATGCATGTTCATGCAAGTTCATCTTACCATGCTATGCAAGTTTAATGGATTATGCATGCTTATACAAGTTCATCTTACCATGTTATGCAAGTTTAATGGATTATGCATGTTCACCTTACCATGTTATGCATATTTAATAAGCTATGCATGTTTATGCGAATTCACCATGACATGATTTGCAAGTTTAACATGTATGCATGTTTATTATGACATGTGTAGTTCACCATGTATGTTATGCCAAGTTACCTTTTATACCCTTATACGTATGACGAGTATGTAAGCGAGATAATGACGTTGGGGGGGGTTTGGGTAAACTTAAAAATACATGAAACTAAAAGATTGGGAATTTACCTATTAAGTTAGGTCTACCCCTTGGGAATTTACCTATTAAGTTAGGTCTACCCAAGTATATGTTAACTTGTAAATATGTTCTAAAGTGGACATGACATTAGATAACATGATATGGCCAACTCGAGGTTAGACCTAGTTGTGGTGTAAATCTTCCCAGGTAACCACAACGTGGGGTCTAATGTGGGTAGTTGGTCATGTTGCACCATAAGGCCCGAGGTTAGACCTAGACGTGGTGTAAATCTTCCCAGGTAACCACGGATGTCTAATGTGAGAGGTTGGGTGCATTAAGTAATTAATGCCTCATGATTAGGGTTAAGTCATGGCCCACTAATACTTAACCAATAATGGGGATGCGAGGATTAGATGGGGTTAAGTGGTTACACTTAGCTAATTTAATCCAGGTTTAGTGAGGGGTTAAAACCACACTTAACCCTCTTAGAAACCCTAGCAACGTGGTTTGTTCCAGCAGTAATCCCAGTTGGGTATCATTCACAACCCTAGAGGCTAGGCTAGGGCGGGGCACGATTACTGGACTGATGTAAGCGACCAAAGCGACGGCTGAGTGGTACAGCGGTGCGGGTCCGGCGGGCTACGGACGTGCACGTAGTCCGATGTTGGACAAACTCGAGGCACGGGTACCAGTAGGCTTAGACTGTGCATTATTGCTTAGGTGTCTGGGGTTGACATCTTAGGGCTTGATACACCCGAAGGTGGACCCAGCACAGTCTGACTACATCCATGTGGGCCGTATGGACACCAACACTTGACGTGTTAGGTTTATAGGGAGCCGATCGACTAGACCGTTGGGCTGGGCCTTATACTAAGGTCACTTCATGTTATTGGGCCAAAGTTTGGGCTAAGGGATCAAGATCTGTTTTGTGGGTTTGCTAGTACACTGTGGTGCAAAGTTTAATCTCGTCTATGTGATGTCACCTTTATCTATTGCCAGTATGTTCATCTCAGTTTCCATCATACTGTTAACTTTATTAGTTTATAGATTGACCGTAGTAGGGCTTACCAGTCTTTTTGACTGACCTGTTTTCTTTCGCTTCTTTTCTTCCGTTTCCCCCCCCCCCCCCCACAGGTTCTCAGGGAGGGGCTACATCTGCTTAGTGGATCTTTGACTTGCTTGTTGGATAGCTCATGTATGGATCTGAGCTAGCTGTGGCTTATCTTTTATTTCTGGGGATTAGTACTGATGTTTTACCATGTATTTTGTTATCACGAATCTAGACTTATGTTGTATTTTGGATTATGACATTTTGATAGTATGTACTTGACTATGTTGGTTTTCTGAGATGATGATGATGGGTTTTTATCTGCTACCGCTGCTTTACTTATATTTATTTTTATATATTCTGTCTTGTGATATCTCTGTGCAAGTTTACCTTCACAATAACGCCCCTCCAAAGCTAGTACATTCTAAGGAGTGATCCTAGTGGAGGTGGGGTGTTACATTTGGTATCAGAGCACGAGGTTAACAAGATTGAACAAAACTTTTGAAAAAAAAAACCCTTTTGAAAAACTATTTTCAAAAACCTACTAAGTATTTTCCAAAATAAAGTCTAGATTATTTTAAGGCTAATCCCCAAAAGCCATCAGCGTTATCCTTCGTTCCCTTGACCTAATCTTATCTTATCTTTTGTTTCAGTATGGCTGAGAATCTTGACATCCCAGATGGAGTGAACGTACCACTCTGGTATAGGAGACTCCTAGAAGCTAGGGCGGCAGCTGGTCCCGCCAACCCTACTCCTACTCCTCCTCCTGTAGTTGAGAATCCTATCCCTAATATCCCTCCTCCGGTGGTTCCTGCTCCCCCTCCTCCAGCAGCTAATATTCCCCCTCCCGTTGCTAATGTTCCTCCTCCTCCCGTTGCTGAGGCTCCTCTTCCTCCTCCTCCCCCTCAGCATCCTCAGATTGAGTTTACAAAGGTTTGTAAAGACTTCAAGGCAATGGGAGGCAAGAATTTCCTAGGCACGGAATCTTTCGTTGAAGCTAGGAATTGGCTGAAGGACACGGAGGACTTGTTTGCTATCTTTGGGATTGATGACGAGAGGAAAATCTTATTGACCGTATGGCTTTTGAAGGATGAGGCGGCCTATTGGTGGGAGGTCACCAATGGGACGAGGCCCGTTGAGACTTGGGCCGATTTGAGGGCTAGGTTTGTGACCAAGTTTCTATCTTCAGCTGAGGCGAATTTACAAATGGAGAAGTTCATTGCATTAAAGCAAGGGGATATGTCTGTCAAGGAGTATGTGAACAAGTTTAATCAGCTGGCCCGCTTTGGTTTGGATATAGTAAACACCCCGGAGAAGAAGGCTCTTCGATTTGCCAGAGGATTGAATGAGCCGCTACAGGGCTTGGCGATGTCACATATTCCGCATGGAGCCACTTTCGAGAGTTTGGTCAATATGGCTCTGCTTCAGGGAGAGGGAAAGAAGGAAGTCAAGTCGGGCGATACTCAAGCAAAGAAGGCTGATTCTCAAGGCAAAGGCAACCAAGGTCAAAGCAGTCAAGGAAATCAGAATAAGAACAAGAAGGGCAACAACAAAGGCAAGGGGAAGTGCAATTACTGTGGCATAGCTGGGCATTTTGCTAAGGATTGCAGGAAGAAGAAAAGGAAGCTTAGTGGTGGATGCTTTTCTTGTGGAGAGACTGGGCACTTCAGCAAAGAATGCCCAAAGAAGAAAGGACAGGCTGGATCTTCAGGAGGGCAAGTTCATGCTCTCAATGCCGCTTCAGTTCCCGAGAGAGGTAGTGTTTCTGTTGAGAACCTTGTTTATATCTCTGATCTTCCAGTACGTACCTTGTTTGATTCCGGTGCATCACATAGCTTTATTTCATCTGATCTAGTTGATAGCTTGCACCTCAGTACTAGCTTAGTGGATGATCCCGTTTGTGTTTCGAATCCCATTGGGGGTTCTGCTCATCTATCTATGATATGTGAGGATCTAAGGATCTCTATACTCAGCGTAGAGTTCTTGTGTAGTGCGTATGTTCTAGGTTTCAGGGGATACGGATTGATCTTGGGCATGGATTGGCTGTCTAGATATGGAGCCATTCTGGATTGTGAGCATAGGGTTGTAAGGCTTGTGACTCGCCTGGGCAACACCTTAGAGATTTCATGCAATCCGAATAATCCCGTCATGTTATGCTACCTAGAATCTCTCGACTCATCAGAGGAGGCCCTTCAGTCTGTAAGGGTGGTCTGGGATTATCCAGATGTTTTTGAAGAAGTTAAGGGGTTGCCCCCTAAACGAGAGATTGACTTTCGCATCTATCTGGTAGATAATGCTAAACCTGTTTCTTTGCCCGTTCGGCATATGGCTCCGCGTGAGAGACGAGAGCTGAGCAAGCAAGTGAAAGAATTGCTTGAGAAGGGCTTTATCAGAAGGAGTATATCCGAATGGGGAGCGCCTGTGGTGTTTGCAACTAAGGCAGATGGCTCTCTTCGACTCTGTGTGGATTATAGAGAATTGAATAAGCTGACTAAGAAGAACCGACACCCGTTACCAAGGATCGATGATCTCTTTGATCAACTTGTTGGTGCTTCTGTTTTCTCTCAGCTTGACCTTGCTACGGGTTTTCATCAGCTCAGAGTGGCTGAAGACAGTATAGACAAGACTGCATTCAGAACTCCAGACGGATTCTTTGAATGGCTTGTTATGCCGTTCGGTTTGACGAATGCACCCGCGTATTTTGTGGATTTGATGAGTAGGCTGTTTCGGGAGTTCTTGAATAAGTTTGTCGTGATCTTTGTTGATGATATTCTGGTCTTCTCCAAGGATGAGGAAGAGCATGCGAGGCACCTAGTAGAGGTGATGGACACACTCCGAGCACACCAGTTAAAAGCCAAGTTCTCCAAGTGCCACTTTTGGAGAAGGGAAGTCAGATTTCTTGGGCATATCGTATCCAAGCAAGGCTTAGCGGTGGATCCCGCTAAGGTGGTTGCAGTTCAGGATTGGAAGACTCCAAGGAATGCAACCGAGGTGAGAAGCTTTCTGGGTCTTGCGGGTTTCTATCGGAAGTTCATCAAGGACTTCGCAAAGATATCTGCTCCTCTTACTAAGTTGACGAAGAAGAACTTAGTCTTTGCTTGGGATATGGATTGTGAGCTTGCTTTTCAGAGACTCAAAAGAGCCCTTACCTCCGCATCAGTTCTAGCCTTACCCGATGGTGGTAAGATATTTACCGTGTACACTGATGCTTGTGGCACGGGATTGGGTGCCGTTCTGATGCAAGAGGGCAGAGTTATATGTTTTGGTGGGAGGCAACTTAAGGTGCATGAGAGGAATTATCCCACTCATGATCTAGAGTTGGCAGCGATTGTATATGCGCTCAAAGCATGGCGTCATTATCTTCTGGGAGAGAGATTTGAGCTATATACTGATCATAAGTCTTTGAAGTATCTCTTTTCGCAGAAAGATCTGAACTTAAGACAGCAGAGATGGATGGAATTTTTGGCTTCCTATGATTTTGAGATATCCTATACCCCTGGCAAGGGGAATGTTGTAGCGGATGCGTTGAGTAGGAAAAGGTTGACACTAAGTCCTCTATTTGTTGAGATGAAGAATTTAGAGTTCTTGGCGACCTTTGATTTCTCTTTGGCAATGGAGTCGGAGACCGGTTCCTTGGCATCTTTAGAGCTCAGGCCTACCCTTCTAGATCAAGTCGGGGCTTCACAAAAGGAAGACCCTCAGATAATTGAGATCATGGACAAGCTGGTTCGAGGGGAGACATCTAGTCACCTTGCTCGATATTCTATAGACGATAAGGGTTGGCTGAGGAAAGATGGAAGGCTTTGTGTTCCGATGGTAGAAGACTTGGTGAGGAAAGTTCTTGAGGAAGCACATCGCTCCAAAATGACTATACATCCAGGTGGTGATAAGATGTATAAGGACATGAAGCGCATTTTCTTCTGGCCTGGAATGAAAAAGGATGTGGCGGAGTTTGTCTCGAGATGTGTTACTTGTCAGAGAGTAAAAGCTGAGTCGAAGAAGCCCGGTGGGCTATTACATCCGCTAGAGGTCCCGCTATGGAAGTGGGAGAGCATTTCTATGGACTTTATTGATGGGCTTCCAAGGTCCAGGAAGGGGAATACGAGCATATGGGTCATTGTGGATAGGCTCACGAAGAGTGCTCATTTTATCCCAGTGAAGAGCAAAAGGACCGCATCTGGACTAGCATCAGTATATCTTCGTGAGATAGTGCGACTACATGGAGTCCCTTCCAGCATAGTCAGTGACCGAGACCCCATCTTTACTAGTCAGTTCTGGAACAGCTTGCAGGAGGCTATGGGCACGAAATTGAACCTGAGTACGGCCTATCACCCACAAACAGACGGCCAGACAGAAAGGGTGAATAGGGTACTTGAGGACTTGTTGAGGCTTTGCATTCTGGATTTTGGTGGTGCTTGGGAAGACCATCTTCCTCTTGTCGAGTTTGCATACAACAACAGTTATCAGGCGAGCATAGGGATGGCACCCTTTGAGGCTTTATATGGGAGGCCGTGCAAGTCACCTACATGTTGGTGGGAATCCACGGATAAGCTTATACTTGGACCCGACATGATTAGGGATACATCCGAGAAGGTTGAGTTGATTAGAAGACGGATGAAAGCGGCCCAAGACCGGCAGAAATCCTATGCTGACAGGCGAAGGTCCGAATTGGAGTTTGAGGTTGGGGACAAGGTTTTCGTGAAGGTTTCTCCTTTGCGGAATGTGGTCCGATTTGGAGCTGTTGGGAAGCTAGCACCGAGATTTGTTGGACCCTTCCCCATCATTGAGAGAATTGGGAAGATGGCTTATAGAGTGCAATTGCCCGAGTAGTTGTCCGGAGTGCATAATGTCTTTCATGTCTCGCATCTCCGAAAGTGCCTGCATGAGTCCGCTGAGGTGGTTGAGCCTAGCATGCTTGAAGACGTGGAGGTAGAGAAAGAAGCAACTTTAAGGAAAGCTCCGATTCGTATCTTGGGGACAGAGACCAAGAAGCTAAGGAATCGTGAGGTCAGATTGGTGAAAGTTCAATGGGGTGAAGCCGAAGAGGACGCAACTTGGGAAACCGAGGAGAAGATGCGTGGGCTTTATCCATTCCTGTTTGAGGGTACACTCTCAATCTCTTCCCTTTGTTAGTATATCTTTCTCTTTGCTAATCCATATTTATCTAGTTATCGTGCTAAGCTTGTCATGAGAACCTTAGGTAGAAACCCTTTGGATGAAACATGTGTTTGAAGCATGTTATGGTTGACGGTTGCAAGTGGTTGCAAGTGTTTGCAAGTGGTCACTCGTGGATGCATGATACACATTAGGCACTAGATCGGCTCACACACTCCTCATATTGCATGTGCATGAGTGTTTATGCTTATTCTTGGACAAACTTTGTATGCAATCACATGGATGTTGCATATGGGTGTATGGTTGAGCACGCATATAGATATTATACATTATGATAGGGATTTGCATACATATGGATACATTTCACTAACATATTTTGCATTGATCATTGCATTAGATAGGTACATATACACACACTTTTGCATATGTTCATACAGCATTTAGAATCCTTTAAGGACAATGGTTGCTCGTGGATGATGTTTTGAGTAGATGGATGTTGGATGGTAGGATATGTTCTTCCTAACTTGAAGATTTCGGGGACGAAATCCTTTAAGGAGGGGAGGATATAACAACCCGTATTTTCAATAAACTATTATAACATAAATCGAGGCAGAATTTAATTCAAAAATCAGAATCAGGGGAAACGGGCTATGCCATTGCGTTCGTCCCGGAAAAATACGCGAAATAGAGTCCGAGTTTTCGAAAATCGGAGTCCGTATGACCCAGTTAAGGCCCATTGAAGTTTTCAGAAATTTCTATGCTAAAGACAGATTTAAATTTCAAATTAAAATCAAGGATTAGGGCTAATCAGGGTTAGGCGGGAAAATTCCCGCCAGGGGGCCCCATGTCGACAGGCATGTCGACAGGGCACCCAGGGTGTCGACTGCCCTGTCGACAGCCCTGTCGACAGGGGGTGCCCAGGCAGTTCAGCCTGGTGCACCATTTCTGATTTGGGTTGGGTCATGTGGCTTGGTTCTGGAGAATTCTGAGATCTGACGGGCCAAACCTAATCTAGGGTTAATCCTAGGGCTAAAAACACTCTAATCTTCTATAAATATACCCCTAATCCTACCCTAAAGCCTCATTAATCAATCTAGCAACTAAACTATGTCAATTTGAAACCTCAAATGGCCTCCACCTAAAATCCCTAGCCTCCACCTTCCTCAAAGTTTAATCCTATGAAGATATGATGATCATACAACCTTTTCTATGTTGTATGAATGCTTAATAACTTGCATACTTCATTAAGTAGCAAGTTTGATTTGCTAAGTTTGTGTTTTTGGGATCTTGCAAAAGGGTTTTCTTATTTGAGGCTTTGTTTTGAGTTTTTAAAAGGGCTTCTTCATCTTATTTGGTGGATTTGTGGCTTGTTTATATTGGTAAGCCCTCTTACCTTCACTTTACAAACTCTAAAGTTAATGTTTGGTGAAAGTTGAGATTTATGTGAGTTTAGTTGATTATGCATGCTTATGCGGACTCACTATGTCATGTTTTATATGATTCATAAGTTATGCATGCATATGCGAGATTACTATGCCATGTTTTACATGTTTCACAAGTTATGCATGCTTATGCGAGTTTATTATGTCATGCTCTACATGTTTCATGGGTTATGCATGTTCATGCAAGTTCATCTTACCATGCTATGCAAGTTTAATGGATTATGCATGCTTATACAAGTTCATCTTACCATGTTATGCAAGTTTAATGGATTATGCATGTTCACCTTACCATGTTATGCATATTTAATAAGCTATGCATGTTTATGCGAATTCACCATGACATGATTTGCAAGTTTAACATGTATGCATGTTTATTATGACATGTGAAGTTCACCATGTATGTTATGCCAAGTTACCTTTTATACCCTTATACGTATGACGAGTATGTAAGCGAGATAATGACGTTGGGGGGGTTTGGGTAAACTTAAAAATACATGAAACTAAAAGATTGGGAATTTACCTATTAAGTTAGGTCTACCCCTTGGGAATTTACCTATTAAGTTAGGTCTACCCAAGTATATGTTAACTTGTAAATATGTTCTAAAGTGGACATGACATTAGATAACATGATATGGCCAACTCGAGGTTAGACCTAGTTGTGGTGTAAATCTTCCCAGGTAACCACAACGTGGGGTCTAATGTGGGTAGTTGGTCATGTTGCACCATAAGGCCCGAGGTTAGACCTAGACGTGGTGTAAATCTTCCCAGGTAACCACGGATGTCTAATGTGAGAGGTTGGGTGCATTAAGTAATTAATGCCTCATGATTAGGGTTAAGTCATGGCCCACTAATACTTAACCAATAATGGGGATGCGAGGATTAGATGGGGTTAAGTGGTTACACTTAGCTAATTTAATCCAGGTTTAGTGAGGGGTTAAAACCACACTTAACCCTCTTAGAAACCCTAGCAACGTGGTCTGTTCCAGCAGTAATCCCAGTTGGGTATCATTCACAACCCTAGAGGCTAGGCTAGGGCGGGGCACGATTACTGGACTGATGTAAGCGACCAAAGCGACGGCTGAGTGGTACAGCGGTGCGGGTCCGGCGGGCTACGGACGTGCACGTAGTCCGATGTTGGACAAACTCGAGGCACGGGTACCAGTAGGCTTAGACTGTGCATTATTGCTTAGGTGTCTGGGGTTGACATCTTAGGGCTTGATACACCCGAAGGTGGACCCAGCACAGTCTGACTACATCCATGTGGGCCGTATGGACACCAACACTTGACGTGTTAGGTTTATAGGGAGCCGATCGACTAGACCGTTGGGCTGGGCCTTATACTAAGGTCACTTCATGTTATTGGGCCAAAGTTTGGGCTAAGGGATCAAGATCTGTTTTGTGGGTTTGCTAGTACACTGTGGTGCAAAGTTTAATCTCGTCTATGTGATGTCACCTTTATCTATTGCCAGTATGTTCATCTCAGTTTCCATCATACTGTTAACTTTATTAGTTTATAGATTGACCGTAGTAGGGCTTACCAGTCTTTTTGACTGACCTGTTTTCTTTCGCTTCTTTTCTTCCGTTTCCCCCCCCCCCCACAGGTTCTCAGGGAGGGGCTACATCTGCTTAGTGGATCTTTGACTTGCTTGTTGGATAGCTCATGTATGGATCTGAGCTAGCTGTGGCTTATCTTTTATTTCTGGGGATTAGTACTGATGTTTTACCATGTATTTTGTTATCACGAATCTAGACTTATGTTGTATTTTGGATTATGACATTTTGATAGTATGTACTTGACTATGTTGGTTTTCTGAGATGATGATGATGGGTTTTTATCTGCTACCGCTGCTTTACTTATATTTATTTTTATATATTCTGTCTTGTGATATCTCTGTGCAAGTTTACCTTCACAATAACGCCCCTCCAAAGCTAGTACATTCTAAGGAGTGATCCTAGTGGAGGTGGGGTGTTATAGAAGTCATGACTGGATTGCTAATGGTAGCACATCTTTGCGTTTGTGTTAGGTTGCAAATTAGCATGAGAACAATGGATTCATGCTTATAGAAATTTTTGCACTTTCCATGCTAGGAAATAGGATATTACTGCCGGTGGGATAATCATATCACATAAATTTGCTGATATACCCTTGATCCCAAATCGGGGACAAGGGTTGGTGCGCCGACAATCAACCAGCATTCATGCGTAAGCGTTCTAGATCTTCAACTCGCTAACTTTCAGGCAAGACTAAGTCAACTGGCCAGGCAAATTCTTGATGTATCAGCTCTGAATTAGATGATGTAATCTCGAGCAATTTATGCTCAAATCTGTAGTTGCCCCCAGCCTTAGGGGAGTGAGTCACTTGGCAGATAATCGATGAAAAGAGTGGAAGTATGAGTCTTCACTTTCTAACTTCCAAATGTCATTCGCCATAAGTTTCATTCATGTACATCTCCTATCTAATGGGTGGCTGATTGGTGATTTGCTCGAATCATTCAGGGCGGTGAATTCGGCAATTGCACTCGTTGGTGTTTGTTTTGGGACAACCTTCCAAGAAAAATAGGCAATGTCGAATTGCATGTCATATCTCGAGGCATAAAGAACGATTGCACGCCTTTCACTTCACCTTGTCAGATGCATTCTGTGCTGTAGGAAGTTTATCATGGAGTTAACCATGACTCTCTTCCGGGTTTGGTCTCCAACGTTGGATCAACTTCCATCTGATCAATGGTTGTATTTCATAGTGTCTTGATGGGGATCATCTCTATCTTTTCTATATTGTCGGACCCTTCTAACTTGGTCATATTATCCGCCTTCTGATCTTCTGCTCGCAGGACATGAGATACGTTGTAACGTTCTAATACATCCAACAACCCTTCTTCCGGTTCTAGGTAAGCTGCGAGTGGTGGTTCCTTCGTCTGGAATTCCTTTCGAGCCTGGCGAACAACAATGTGAAAGTCAGAAAATATGCTTAATGCCACTATTCCCAACTCCTTAGCGAGTTTCAATTCGATAATCAGGGTGACGTCTTCGGAGCCGTTGTTAGTAGCGGAGAATTTCAACCGCAAGGCATAGTAAATTGACCTCCCTTTAGGGGTTATTAATAAGACACCGGCGTCGGACAGTCAATCATTCTTTGCACCTACATCTTCCAGGTGCATCTCAACATCTGCCACATTCTCTTCGGAGTGGTACAGTCAGCGATGTAGTTGGTTAATGCTTGCCCTCGTATGGACTTCTTTAGGAGGGAGTTGAGATCAAACTGGTTTAGCTCTATGTCCCGATCAAGCAATTTTCCAGATGCCTCAGGTCGTTGCAGGACCTGTCGTAGCAGTTAGTGAGGGTGCATACCATCGGATGAACTTGGAAGTAATGGGGGAGCTTTCTTAGAGCAATCAATAAGCTGTAGACGAGTTTTTCAATCTTTGGGTATACCACGACTACTTTCTTGCTCACATTATTGACTAGTTTCCAGACCTTATCCTCCTTACACACAAGTGGTGCCAACTTTCATGCCAAGCTTCAGACACCTTTAATTCTTTGTTGTTCATGGCTAACTATGAGGCCTTTAGGTTCATTCCAGATATTGAACATCTCTGTCAGATTCGAAAAGTGGTAGGTTGACCGCTTGGACTCCATAAAACTATCACCTACATGGACGTCCATGGGCCTTGCACTTTGGTTGTGGACCATATAATTCAGTAAGCACTGGTAAGTTGCCTCGGCATCCTTCGGTCCGAATGCCAATTCCATATAACAGTACAGTTCGAGGTCAATGATAAAACATGTTTATTCATGATCAGGCACATGCATAAGAATTTGGTTGTAAGCTGCGCACACGTCCATGAGAGGGATACATTCATGTCTAGTCATTGAATCCACAAGCTGGTCAATTCTGATTGACGGGAAGCTTCCTTTTGGGCGAACTTTGTTCAAATCTAAGTAATTAATGCGTGTGCGCCATTTTCCATTAGCGTTCTTGACAAGGACGGGATTTGATATCCAAGCGGGATGTGTGGCACATCATATAAAACCATTGCCTCTCAACATTCCGACTTCCTCTTTCATGGTAGATGCTTTCCCTGGATCGAGCATACGTCTTGTTTGCTTGGCAAGAACACACTTCAGGTTTATTCTCAACAAATGACTCATAAACTATGGTAAAATCCTGTGGATATTAGCATAGGTCCAAGCGAACACATCCAGGTTCGCCTGTAGAAAGCATGTCAGTTCCTTCGTTCGGAAGAGGTCTAAATGAGATCCGATTTCAAGACCTTAGTCAGGTCGACGTCACCAATTGGAACACGTGTAGTTGCATCATTAGATGTCACCCTTCTGCATCCCGAATGATAATCCTTGCTGGGATCTAGATCTTCAGACAGATCCTTGGGCAATTCCTTTTGTGATGCTCCCATTATTCACAATATTGACACCTCCTTCACACTCCATTTCGTCTGGAGGGGAAGCGTCCTTGGGATTCACGCCGTCTCTACTGCGTAGCATATTCCATCCAGCCAAATAATCGGCTTCTCCAATAACTTGGTCACCATAGACCATTCCCGTTCTATCTTCGGTTGGCCTATTTAGCACTAGGCACTAGGGTGCAATGTAGGCTCTGAATTCTGTTGGAGCTGGTTTGTATGAACCTTGATCAGATGAGCTTGAACATGATAGCATAGCTTGTGAGGCTTCAAGTAATGTTCGTATATCCTGTCATAACTGTTGTATGAAGTGGAGAGCTAATGGTTGATTCATATTTGCGTTGATCTCGAGCTCTCGTCTCTTGACCAAGGTCATATAGTGGCTGGTGAGCAGTCAATGTTGCTATCATCCGGGCAAGGATCCCTAGGTCCAATCATGGTTTCCAGTGATTCAACTGGTATCTGACTCTGGGCACCAAAGCGTGTTGATCCAAACCTTATTCGATGGCAATCAATCTTTGTTGTTGGGTATCCCATTATTGAGAATCATGGTCATTGGGATCTTCTGAGTCATCTTCAGAATAGTGTCCGGATTGTTCTATGTCAATGTCATCTGGTATCCCGACTGTTGGATAGGTTTAAGTCACGTAAACTAGGTGATCACTACTTGTTCAAGAACATCATCGGTTGCATTGGGGAGATCTTTACACCATCGGAGCTCTGGAAGAGGAGGCTGTTATGAGACCATCATTATTTTGTATACTGCCATAGCCAGCGTGTCGAATCTTTTCAACAACTCCTCACATTCAATAACATCGGTAGATAGAGGTCATGGCTTCTGGAGGAATTCTAATTATCGCCATTCCATTGTCAAATTTTTTGACAATCCGTTTATTCTTCATTGACAAGCTTTGATGAATACTGTTGGCCAACATATATGTTGAGCTGAAGATGAGCCATGCTCCGAGCCGAAGGCGAGGCCGTCAGCGGGTCCAGGCGCAGCGCGATTTTTTCGATTTTGGAACATGGAGCCTTTTCTGATATGATCTGAAAATTGTATTTTTTCCAAAAATTGTCACTTTTTTAGATCGGGTCGTGACCCTTGTTCGTCGTCATTTTTCCGGGTCGCGGTTCGCTACTGTCCTCCGGTTCGTGGTCCAGCTTGGCGATCGGGATACTCCAACCTTCCAGCTTCGGATCGGTTCGTGGTCTTCTCCAGTTCGTGGATATGTTCACAACAATTGCTCCAGGTCGAGTCGTGGAAGTATCACCGGGTCGGATCGCGACTTCCTTGCTCGGTCGGGTCGTGGGTTCATCTTGAGACTGGATCGTGGTCTCCCCGCGATCCGCGAGCCCCTCGACCTGCTCCAGCACAATTTCTTTATTATCCTCATTTGGTCGTGAAGCTTGTGAACCCTTAGCTTTTTTTCGAAGGTATGAAGCTCTGATTTTCTGAAATCAACGAAATATTCAAAAATGGTAGAAACGCGGACTGTTTTCTTCGAAATTTCAAATCCAAATAGTAGAATAGCAATCTGATAGGTTGAGAATTCGGTTCTCAGTGAAAGCACCAAAATGTTAGACCAAAAAATGGTCCTAACACCCAAATTATCGTATTTAGAGCGTAGGATATGAAGAAATAACTGAAAAAATAAGAGAAAAGCAAGACAATATGATTTTTATAGTGGTTCGGCGTAAATGAGCCTACGTCCACTTCATATTTTCTCATTTCACTCATGGATTACAATTACAATGAATATTGTCTTTCAATCACTTGAATTCAATGAATAATTCTCTTCGAATCCTTTGAATTTATTGAGGAAGATGGTGGTTATTCATGGAGAAGTGTTGGCTACGGCAGCCATGGATGTTGGGATGTCAAAAGTCCTGAAAAATGCCAAGTTCTGGGCTATTTATAGCTGATTTCTGGTGACGGATCGCGGTCATACGTGGCTCACATCCCCAAGATCTCGGACCGGTTCATAGCTTGATGAAGAATTGGTCAATATGACAGTTGGTGACACGTGTCGCGAGATCCTGCATTCTCGGATCGTGGTGGACTTGGTCTTGGTCATCATCCATCAGCCTAGGGGATCGGATCGCGGATTATGGTTCACGGATCGCGGTTCACGGATCGCGGTCCACGGATCGCGGTCCACGGATCGCGGTCATGTGCCAGCTTACACCCGTTCATGGAAATGGGCATAACTTTCAAACCGTAAGTTCGATTGAGCCAAACCAAAGCTCAAATTGAAGCTAATTCAAAGGGCTACAAGTATATGATGTGAATAGATCCAAATGAGGTAATTTGATAGGGGTTTCGGGCCATTTTATACTGATGTTGTGATTTTGACCAAACTGCCTTGTGTCTTCTGATGATGCTTCCAATGCCGGAGAGCAATGTTGTCCAGAGATTCCATATGAGACAGCATTTACCCAGAGGTGTGTCAACATGATCTTTGCTTTGGGTGGCCTGGTCACAAAGCAGGCTAACAGATATATATAAATTAATGCATTGATGGTTAATTAACATGAAACATATCGTTTCCATTGTATTTTGAAAGTCTAATAATACCTATCCCAAAACTCTATTTTTTAATATCGAAAAACAGACAATAAAGTTTGAAGAGGAAAATATGTTCTAAACATAATTTGACTTATTAACAATAAAAAATGAATTTGTGAAGCCGTTTAAGACTTGTACAATCATTTTCATTGTGTTTTGAAAGGCTAATAATATCCATCCCAAAATCTAATTTTTAATATAGAAACAACAACCAATAAAGCTAGAAGTGGGAAATATGTTCTAAATATAGTTTGAAGTATTAACAATAAAAAAAATGAATTTGTGAAACCATTTAAGACTAGTACAATCATTCTCGTTAGTTCTACACACACCAGTATGAATGCCTTGGGATAATGTAAAATACTTTAAAAAACAGGAGAGTACATGAAGAAAGAAGAGTAAAGAATGGTTAAGTACCATAGATTATACTAAATAATCTTCATTACATCAACATCATAAAAAACAAATTTTTTTAATGCAATTTGTGTATCTAGTTCAATTTGATATTCAGCAACCTAATTATTATCCTATACATACATTATTAATCATGTTCGCTTTTCATAACATACCATTATTTCAACTTTAGTAATGTTTTAACAATAAGTATACATGATTTGTTTGAACTATAGCTTATCTCTAACAGCCCAGTTTTACAAAATCTTGGCCTTAATTTCTTCCAGGGTAAGTCCCGCAGTCTCCGGAACAGAAAGAATATGAAGAGTAGGTATATCAAGGCAATCACACCAAAGCCAGCAAAAAGCATGTCAGTCCCTATAAGCACCGCCACACTGACACCTCCAATCAGCAAAGGTCTTCTCCCAACTTTGTCTACCACGATAATCGCAACTCCAGTCATAAATAGCTTAAGAAAACCAAGTAGAACAGAAACTCGGGTAGCATCTGATGCTGCAGAGGACCCTGTAGTCTGTAGAATTGTCGCAGCATAATACAATACACTTGGTTGACCTGTAACCTGCTGAAATCATAAAAAAAACATTTATTTAATATGATCTGTAAGCTTTTAATTTAATAGCACGATACACTGATGTTCAATAATAAGGTTGAATAACAATTTTCGGTTTGATTTGCCCCAAAAACTGGGCACACAACTTAAACATAAACCAAACAAACGTGGTTTTTCTGAATTTTTTTTTTTCAAATGGTAATAGCCGTTTGTCACCCACCATCGAGTTCATCATGCCTTACCCCACGTAATATGATCAAATTAATTTTATTAAATAGAAATTTATCAATTTCCTAGTTCATAAGATTGAATAGGATATAATAAAAGACAACAGTAACTATAGAACTATTCATAGGAAAAATTGACGGAACCGACAATAAACAATGATCATATTTATGTAATACAAATAATTAAATTTGGATTAAAAGGAAATATAATATTAGAATACATAGGCAACACATTAAAAAAAAAAAAGGGAATATTACCTTCCTTATTAAAGCTGAGCTGAGATTTTCAGCTTTGAGCAAGACTCGATAGTAAAACGAAAGATAAAATTGACACTTCATGTAAATATGTCCAGTATATTTAGTAATAAGATAATTCCAAAAATGAAATAAATAATACCTCCAACGCCCTTGAATTAGAACAAATAAGTAGAAAAATCAATAGAATTGAGAATATAATCAAATTTTAATTAAAGTATATGAACGTAGGATGCTTATACTATTCGTGTTATAATTAATAATATTAAAAGAATTGCCAATCAAACATTGCCATTTTATATGATTTTGTATTACTTTTAATTAGTTTAGAATTAGCCAAAATGGCAAAATCAATAAATTATCTAGTTTCACATATCAGGCTTTTCAATAATCAAAACTCATGTAATAAATGTTAAAGCAGAACAAACATGGGATCAATTGTCTTGGACGGGCAAAAAAGGTAAAATGTGATATCAATTATTTTATGCTTAATACGGAGTTTTAAAAGTAATTTAATCACAAAAACTTAACAATAACCGAAACAGTTTGAATTACTTATTGCGTGACTGCCAAAATTTGAAGACTATTACATGATAAATAATTTTATTTTATAAAAAAAGATAGTAATTCAAACCTGTAATGGCTCATTACGATTTTTCCCCTTGTTAGAATTGGAAATAAATGATCCAAGCATCACTTACATCAAGCTTCAGCTATTATAAATGAAGAATCAAACTTTAAATTGGTATAATTTAGGGGAAAAAAGAGCACGAATATTCAAGAGAGGAAAATATAATTGAGTCAAAAAATTGCCTTTTGCATATGAAATGAATAGATCTCAGATAATTTTTATCCTACAAAATACCCTTAAATAAGAAACTGTCAATTTAATCCGTGCGTATTTTAAAAAAAAAACAAGAGAGAGGTAAGTAGAAGGGATGGGGCATGAAAAGTGAGATGCGGTGTAGAAGGCTGACAAATATAAGCAATTTACGTAAGAGAATGAGGCTATGAGAGAAAATGGTGCACATCGCAGGAAGAAAAAAGGCAATCAATCCCGTATATACCATTATGTTACATAAAAGAGGTCAATGTATCAAAGTTCACTCTAGATATACAATCGAGAAATCTAAAGAACAGCAGCAATGGCTGCTCCTAAACCCTCTCCAAACCCAATCTTCGACAATAACCCCGTTCGAAAGGGGGAATCTTCTTCTTCTCCTCCCCTCTCTTCTGATCCTCCTCCTAAAAACCCTCAATCTACGTCTGATTTCATGGTAGATGATGGTTTCACCACTGTTTCGAATCGAAAGAAAGGAAAGAAACAATTTCCACAAGGACAACCGAATGCTTCTGTACATTTCAGGAAAGGGGCTAGAAGGTCTAATGAAATCCCATCCAAACCGAAATAGAAATTGTTTCCCTCTTCTAATGGTGCTCGCAATCAACCCAAGAATCCTACTAAAACCACGCAAGAATCACAACAAAGTACAAAGGTTTATCAGCCTAAAGATTCTAAAGTTTCTTCATGGGCAGATATGGTGAAAGGTAGGAATCAAGATTCAAGTTATGATTTACAGTATATACCACCAGTTGAGACTATTGGTGAGAGAATAGTGGTGGTTTCGGAAGAAACCAGTATACGCACGGAAGGGAAATGGGGACTCGCCATAGTGGCATATGTATTTGGCAAAAGACCTTCATACTTTCACTTTCGATCTTTCGTCGCTCGTACTTGGAATCTAACAGGTTCATTCGAAATTTTTACTCGAGAAAATGGTTTTTTTATTATCAGGTTTACCAACGCAGAAGATTGTGAAAAACTCCTGAAAGATGGTCCATATTTTATAAATGGAAAGCTAATTATATTGAAAAAGTGGACCAAGAAGATAGTTTTAGATAAAGATCTGCTTAGTACGATGCCAATATGGATTAGACTGCCTGAATTGAACCTTAGGCTATGGGATAAAGAAGTTTTTAGTGGAATTACGAGTCTAGTTGGGAATCCAATCAAGATGGATGAACAGACAGCCAAAGAAACAAGATTGAGCTATGCCCGAATCTTGGTAGAGATTAGTGCCGATTCTGATCTACCTAATGAAGTATCTGTCTATACACATGATGGAGATGTTATATCCCAACAAATAACCTATGAAACGATCCCGGATAGATGCAAAAACTGTAAAATCTTTGGGCACACGCTGAATGATTGCATTCATAGTAAAGAAGGAGAAGACGCACTTAAAGATCCTACAGAAATGGACCAAAGTTCTGATCCTAATAATTCAGGGATCAATTCAAAGGAAAATACTCTGATTTCCTCTGATCATGCTTTCGATTCTTGCAACAATGAAGATTGAATGAATTTGGATGCTCAAGAAGATTGTGTAACAGACTCAGGTATTCCTGAATCGGATCCCACACAATCATATATGGACACTGCTATCCCGTCCAAGAACCTGCAGCCCAATTTAGATCAGAATAGAAAAGATAGGATGAAAACCCCATCAGTCTAAAAGGAGCATTCACAATCAGCTCCTTCAGCTCAAGATAATACTAAGGTGGGAATTACAGAGCAGATTGTTAAACCCCCACCCACATGGAGGGCTCTGCTAATATTACATTGGATTCAAATAATATTACATCTACAACAAATAGTAAGGAATCTAATGTAGGTCTGGAAAGTTGTGCTTCTCTTTTGGCAGCGGACCCCATTTTCACTAATAGCTCACTAGTATCTGAAAGGCTTGCGCCGAAGAGAACTTCATCTTTCTTTGAAACGGACATGCAGAAAGCAGTGAGCCAATCAATAGCAGCAGCCAAACCATCGACAACCTCCAAGCCTGCAACAATTAGCAACAGAAATCAGAGGACTAGAACAAAAAGCCTTTCAGATATTACTTCATTAGAGGAAACTGAAGACATAAAGGATCATGAATTCAGAAAACGTTACATTGGTAAAAATGCCAATTGGGAAAAGCAGCTGAAATCCGCTGAGCATGCTAGTTTTAAAAAAAGTGGAAAACAAGTGGATGTGAAGGTGGGAGTTAGCAAACACAATCCTCCACCATAGAGGCTGTATCCTTGGGTATATCCTTTTATATTATTAATCCTATTCTTTATTATATATGGATATTATTGCTTGGAATGTTAGGGGACTTAATTCCCCTGAAAGGCAATTAGACCTTTCAGAGTTTTTAATTAAATATAAGCCTAGCATCATAGGTTTACTTGAGCACAAATTGCAAGATCAAAAAAATTTTGATCTGCACAGTAGAAAGTTTGCTAATTGGAATTGTGTTAATAATAATAAAATGGGGGGCAATGGTAGGATAATGGTTATGTATGTTCCTTCTATTTGGACTCTCATTAATTATTTTATTGACTTGCAATATATACATTCTCTTTTTGAAAATAAGGGGGGTCTTTTCATTAAGGTCACTTTTATTTATGCTTCAAATTTTGAGGATGACAGAATATAGCTATGGAATAGTATAGAGCAAATTAGTATTTCTAATAATAGTCCTTGGATGTTGATAGGAGATTTTAATACGATATTTCACAATGCAGAAAAAAGAGGAGGCAACCCTGTTCCTTTCAACAAATTGGAAAGGGTTGCAAACTTCATATTAAAATCTGGATTAATAGAGCCCCCCATCCATGGGAATAAGTTTACATGGAAATCAGGTGAATATAGAAATATTCACTGTAAATTAGACAGGGTCCTATTAAATCAGATTTTTATTAATTTTTTCTCCTATGTGAAATGTAGCACTCTCCCTCAAAACTCAAGTGATCACACACCCATTCAAGTTTCTGAGAATAATACTGCACTTAAAACTCCCTTTAGATTCAAAAATGGATGGGTGTATGAGGAAGGCTATAAGGAGACAGTTCACAAGAGTTTTTCTAATAACTTTTTTGGAACTGCTCAGTTTAAATTTAATAAAACTTTGCAAATTGTCAAAACCAATCTCAAAAGTTGGAATTGCAGCAAGAACAAAGGGGATATTAATACTATCAGGAAAGAATGCGCTGAGCTTCAAGACAAGGTTGATAACAAATGCTCTAACAAAGATTTAGCTGACTCATTTTATAATGCCCAAGCTAAACTAGTTAATGCTTTACATATTAACTCTGTTAATATTAAGCAGAAGGCTAAAATAGACTGGTTAACTTATGGAGATGAGGCCAGCAAATTTTTCTATACTAAAATGTCAAATAGGAGGCATAGGAATGATATTGGGAAAATAATTAACAATGATGGTAAAATAATTAATGAAGCCCATGTCATAGAACAGGAGGCTATTAATTATTTTAGTTCATTATATAATTCCTCCAGTTATTGCAATTCTTTTCCCAATATAGAGTACAAATATACAGCAAATGGTAATAGTGCTGACTTATTGATTGCTCCTATTAGAACTGAGGAAATCAAAAACATTATTTTTCATGCTAATAGTGATAAAAGCCCTGGGCCTGATGGGTATGGAGCTAAATTTTATAAAACCCACTAGTCTGATATTCAAGGCCCATTAAGTGATTCCATTACAGAATTTTTTAATTCTGGAAAACTGTTAAAAAATACAAACCATACTTTTTTAACTCTTATTCCTAAAGTGGAAACACCACTTGGGCTTGCAGATTACAGACCTATAGCTTGTTGCAATTTTATATACAAGATTATATCTTCTATTCTTTGCAACAGAATGAAGTATTTTCTAAAATTTATTATCTCTGAAAATCAGAGTGCTTTCATTCCAGGAAGACTTATTTTTGAAAATACTTTATTAGCTCATGAGCTTATAAGAGATTTTAATAAGAAGAATAAAAATCTTATGTGTATTAAAATTGACTAGCATAAAGCTTTTGATAAGATAAACAGAGATTTTATCATTTTTACTATGCAAAGAATGGGGTTCAATGATAAGTTTTGTGGGTTAGTAAAAGAGTGTATTACTAATGTGACTTTTTCTATTATGATTAATGGTACCCCAAAAGGCTTTATACATAGTAATAGAGGAATAAGACAAGGTGATCCCTTGTCGCCCTATCTATTTTCTATTGTTATGGAATATTTCACAATCCAAATGGATATAGAATTAGCCAGGGGTAACATTAAGCCAACTAATAGGAGCAAGCCACATATAACTCATCTATTATATGCTGATGACACGCTCCTCTTTCTGAAAGCTGATAGGATCAGTGCTATTACCATTTGTAAAATTTTGGATAATATGGAAAAATTTGCTGGGCTTACAGTTAACACTAATAAAAGTAAAATTTACTTTAGTAAAGATGCTTCTCATAAAGAGGAAATTCTGAATATTTTGAAATACAAAGAGGGGAAATTACCAGTCAAATATCTTGGCCTTCCTCTTAGTATTAATCAGGTTAAAGACAGAGATTGCTCTAGTTTAATTGACATTATTCAGGGAAAACTTGAAGGTTGGTCTAGTAAATTACTGTCCATGGCTGGTAGGGTTAAGCTCACTCACACAGTCATTATGGTTGTTATCATATATTGGTCACAAACCCACAACATCCCCTCTAGTATTATCCAAAAAATTGAGAAGTTATGCTATAACTTTATTTGGAGGGGTAAGTATCATAAAATTGCCTGGGACAAAGTTTGCAAACCTAAGAAATTTGGAGGTTTAGGGCTCAGAAATATTAGAGACATTTCTGAGGTTTGCAAATTTAAGTTGTTTTGGAAATTTGTTGAGGGTAAATCTCTTTGGGCTAGGTGGATGAAAGCTAAGTACCTCAAAAATAAGAATTTTTGGATTACTAGGAAAGACAGTCAACACTCTTACGTTTGGAAAAGCATTCTTGATTGTAGGGACATGGGTAGAAAATTAATTGACAGAAATATTAAAAATAGAAACCATACTAATTTGTGGTTTGATCCTTGGATTTATGGTAATTCTCTTATTAACCTTCTAGGTTGGAATAATCTTTTTATATTAGGGGGTATAAATGATAAAGTAGATAGTATTATTGTCAATAATTGTTGGAGCTTTCATAATTGTACTGCTGCTACTATATATAAAGAAGCTATCAGCAGTATAAAAATTAATCAAAATTGTTTTAAAGATGATTGGATTTTGAAATTAAGCTCAAAAGATAATAAATTTTCTTTTAAAAAGATGTGGGAATTTATTAAAGGGGAGGAAGTAGAGGTAAATTGGTACAAAGTCATTTGGAGTAAATCAAACTGCCCAAAAATGGCTTACTGTGCTTTTTTTGCTCTCCTTAATAAGTTACCTACTAGGGATAGATGTTGTAAATGGGGAATTTTTTTGGATAATATTTGTTTGCTTTGCAAAAAAGATTTAGAAAGCTCCAAGCATTTATTTTTTGATTGTGAATATTCCCAGTACATTTGGTATAATGCCAAAAATACTTTGGGATTCAATCAATATTTTCCTACATTGGATATCAGAAGTAGTATTGATTATATTTTGAATCATTTCAAGCCCAAGTCTAAAATATTTATTAAGGCTTGTGTTTTCCTTACTGCTGTGGTATTCCACATATGGAAAGAGAGAAATGAAAGGCTACACTCTAATAAATTTATGAGTAGCTCTCAATTATGGAGGAACATTCATACTGACAGTCAAATCATATTGAAAAAAGCCAACAAACAAAAGACTGAAAGCACAGTTAATCAAGAGACTACTAGCAAAGATGATGATTATAATAAGCATGTTGAAGATTTCTTACTAAAGGGTAAGCAAAGCTTTTGCAAGCTTAATATCCACAATCAAGCCACATATTCTGGAGAGCAGAGAAGTGAAGGCAACAAGTACAAGTTCAATTACTATGACTTCCTGCCTGGAGAAAATCATCCCAAACCAGATAACAGTTCTCAAATCTGCAAGGGAAGGGTCCAGATTAATATTAATAGCAATAGAAATTTATTTAATAATCTGAATAGTAACAGTGGGCATTCACTTGTTACAGGTATTAGAGATAATTTCTCATCTAGGAGCGATGCAGATTATAATCAACACAGGAATTGCAACCCTGGCTTCCATGCTGATGTGAGACTAAAAACTGATCACAGACTACATTTCTGTAAGGGAAGTAAACAGGTTACTAATTATTGTCATCCAGTTATACGTGATAATCTAGAATCTAATTACTTTTTACCTGAATCAGTTAAAGTCCACCTCAGTAGTGATCCAAAGTTTCACAATATCCTGGAGAGCAATAAAGTCCATTGGTCATTCCATGAAGATAATCGCAATACAAAGGATATTGATAAAGAAAGAAACTCTTTGCACAAAGTCGGGGATAAACACTATAAAAGCAGGATAAACAACCAAATTTATCACCTATCGTGTTGGGAAGAAGGAGAGAGCAGCTGTAGCAACTTAATTCGTGTAGATCTGAGCTCCAAGAGTCACAGAGATGAAAGCGAGAGCTTATCGAACACGAATAAGAGCAGATCTGAAATTTATACCATCAGGAGACCTGAAGATATGGATATAGTTGACTCAAGCAACCACAAAGTACTCAAGAGAAAGTTCAAGGATAGAGAAGAGTATGTCTGGAAGCCTTCATGACGTTTTAGACGTCTTCGAGAAAGTAAATGACGGAGATTTTTCCTCGTCCTCCATTTTTGATATTGTTGAAGTTTATTTTGACGAGAGGATGTGTCGGCTAGGGTTTGAGAAACCTGGCTTTTGTTATTTCATTCGGGTTGTTTCCCGATGGGCTTTGGGCCTTTTTTTTATCTGTTTCAAAAAAAAAAGGCAATCAATTAAAAAATGGAACAGGGGTGGAGTAGATGAGCAGTTAAAAGAATTTAATAATGTCATATAATTAACGATGTTAATTACTTTGTTCTGTAGTATAGGTCACAAATATCAAATGTCTTCGCTATTCTTATATCTCAGTCGTTCTTTATCCGTTTTTGATCCAATTTTAGTATAAAACCTATGCTGATGGCATGGATGTGATTTCCTTTAAGTAATAATTTATGATGATGTTTGCTGCACAAATACAAAGATCAGTCATAAAACTTACAGCATAGAAAAAATACATTAATGAAATGTGTTATGAGATTGACGGTAATTGCTTGAATAATGTAGAAATCTTATCCATATCAGAATAAAAAAAAATTTGTACATCGGATATGCTGTTAACCCATAGGGGAAAGTATAGTATTCTTTACATTTTTATTGCAGAAACATATACCAAAGCAGTAAAGTGTCACTGTTTTGTTGCAAGGATAAAAGCATGATGTAAATGCAAGGACAGAATGTAAAAGAAAGGAATTACTACCATGAATCTCGGATGAAGAATCCATTTCCTAAAATCACATTTAGAGCTTATAAAGAAGCAATCCATATCTCTATTTTGAGAAGAAGCACAACAACTTTCAGTTCATATTTCCATTCAACTCACAGAAGCTTTTTCTTTTCTTTTTTCTAAACAAATAGGCAATATATGATGCATTAGTAAGATTTAAACTACTTTAACATATGATCTTTCCTATTTCAAATGGAATCATTCAGGAATTAAGTAATAATCTCACCATTATTAAACAGATAAATATCAGGTGTGCCATGGGATTGCATGACTCTAATCTACTACTCAAAACTTTTACGTAATAATTTTCCATTTAGAGTGGGACAGATAAGACCTATATATTCATACAACTGACTACAATGTACGATGCAAACCATATGCGACTCTAATCTTACTTTGTATATATTCATACAAAAGTCCAATATGTCCTTGCCTGATATTCATGGTAAAACATGCAGGTTCATTTACTATCCTATTTTTATACTGGTTCACGTCTGATATTCATGGTAACAGCCGTATTGGTTAGTAATATATTTATGCAAAATGCTAATTATGTATTGCTAATTCAAGTTATGCTAGACATTAAATATCAACCAAACTTAGTGATATCTCACGCATATAGTAAAAAAGACCAAACTGACAGTTAATAATATTGCATTTACGACTGAGCATATTTCCTCTTACCTGTGTTGTTTCCTTCATTTGGCCTGTTAACCCTTTGTAGTCACATTTTTCTGTTGATTTAGCCCTGTCAATGATAAATAGTAAGGGCGAAAGAAAAGGTTGATCCTAATAATACATCAAAAATTTTAGTCAACGTAAAGGGATCAGAAACCTATAATTATGACTCTCCATGACACTTGTATTCCAAATTGGTGATCTTTACCACATTATAAATAATATTTAAGCTAATACTCCATTAATGCAATTTTACCAACTAATATTATCATACTAAATTAAGCTTCTAATAGAAATTGTAAAATTATCAGATGAGTAAATTGGATGGGTAATAGTATCTAAAATAGGCTTAGAGTATGATAGCTTGCATTACGTAAAGCAGTGCTCAAAGAGAAGATTATTTGTTTTCAAAGAAATAAACTTAATAGATTATTCAAGCCTTGCATAGCATTTAATTACCATGTAAACAAAGAAATTTTCAATACTGGACTTGAGAAACTGGAAGAAACTAATTAGTATATGGGGAATCATTATTAAAATGAGAACAAATATATTAGCTTAGGAGTATCATAAGGTATCATTGTATTAGTCTATTCTTTATATCAAATCGTTAATCTTATTTCAAAGAGTAAAATAAGAAGTTATGTTAGATTAAGATGGAAGCAAGCTTGAATAAACAAAAATAATACTGGTTATAGAGCGAAAATGTCCATAACATTAATACAATAAAAGAAACCAAACAATAATCATTCAAATATTAAGTCATAACAAATTGGCATCCAAATGGAAGTAGACAACAGTGAGAATATTTCCAACTAAATAATGGAATATAATTCCAATGTTCAAAGATGATTTTAAATGCAAAAGAATGAATTACAGCAGAAAAAGGAAGACCTATTGAAATTGCACCTATGACTGAACAGGTACTCTCTTACACGTTTTATTTTCTTCATATAGTCTCTTCGAAGTGACAGTTCTTTTGCTGGTTTAGCCCTGCCAATATTAAAACAGTAAAAAAACAAAAACAAAAGTTTAGAGCATAGTAATACAGCAAGGTTTTACTTTATGTAAAAGAAACACAAATGGAGTAAAGTATGAATGTGATATAGAAGGGATGTACTAAGAGCCATTTAAAGTAAGTTTTCTAATGAAACAAAGGTCAAGGTAAACATATACTTATTTATAACTGAAATGAAAAATGGAAATTTTATTTATAACTGAGTAGTATTCATGTTTTTATTTTAGTATATGTAAATTGCAGTATTGATTTATTTACCTATTAAAAGCGCGTCAAGTTTGAAATTAGCATATAAGCAAAGATAGAGCTAATTTACTATTAGTTATGTGACGAGAAACAACCATATTAAGGTCTGGTTGGATAGGTTTTAGACTATACTACATCTTGTATAATTATTAAGCATAAGAAATCGTCATGGAGAGTATCCATCCCCAATAGGTATCTGCTATATTGGTTTAACAGAAAAAGAAATTACACACCTTATTAGATCATAATTTGAAACAAAGTGGAATAAATTATGTTAACTATTTATGTATGTCAAAAAATTCCTTATATTATTTAAGGATTGGTTTCTTTAATGTCAATAACATGATGTTATAAATTTTGAGCTTCTCAAAATATGTTCACTGTTTCAAATTGCAATTTAAAAAGTAGCACTTGTCAAAACAATACAAACATGGAAAAAGTAGTATTTTTTTTTCATATCCATACAATAAAATAAAAGTAAAAAAAGTGTTTATGTATATCATCTTATGGTGTGTGATAGATATAGTGCATGTCAACGTATAAATTTACGTACGTAGAGTGATGCAAAATATGAAAGAAGATCAAACTATCAGAAGCTACAAAATTTGGAATAAGCTTTTGAATTTTGATAGCATTGCATTTAGAATTATTTTTCAATGCTATTATTTACAACTGGAAATTTTAATTATGTCAAAAAAATCTTATTGATGTTAAAAAATTGTTAACTGGAAATTTTGGACCTCTTTCGTAAAGCTTTATCCCAAGGTGTCTACACCATCATGTGTTAACATGAAATAATTTGATTTGCTGCATTATACGTTAATAACTTCAGGCCCAGTTTCACTTAAATCATTAAATCATTGAATGAGGCCAACATAACGACATGTCTAAGTAGACATCAGATGCAATATTACCTACTTTCACGAAGTGATCAAAGTGCATATAGAAGGATTTCTGAAGATTTATATTCTCAGAATACAAACAAAAAAAATTATTTGCTAACCTCATAAAATTGACAATGTATTAGCTTAAACTGGCATTAGTAAACTCAGAAAAACCAATTTGATGGAGCAATAAAAGAAAGAAGGAAGTTTGAGATTTAACTTACACAGGATTTGACGTTCCGTGAAGCCTATAAGACAAAATAAAAACAATGAAATCAGCATTTATAGATCAAAGAAAATTCATAATTTATTTATATGACAAACCATGCATGTCTATTGTATCTTAGAATTTTATGCCACATATAAGACAAAATAACTCTTTTTTACGATGGCCCACAAATCGGTCAAAATTAGATTCAAGAAATCCATCATTTTATAACCAATCCATTGCAAACAAAACAAAGCCATGAGATATCCAAGTCTGGGTACACAAAGATTAAATGGACCCAAAAAATGCAAATAACAATAAAATGTGTCTTACATACTTTAGAGCAAAAGCCAACCTCAAGTACCGTCTGTCCTCATTCATGCCAGTCAAATACACGACATTTAAATTTGAGAAGTAATTTCAAAGGTATAAAGATCAATAAGAAGGAGAAGGAAACATGAATAGTTGGTGGGAATTTAAGTATTCAACAGCATGTAACGCACGTATGCTTTGTAGAAGACATATACGGTACGCCAAAAATATAGTTTAGCCATTGATGTATCATTAGCAATAAACTGTTAAAACATGCGGAACAACCTTCATATAATCTTATTTGACTACTATTTTAAAATGTTATACTTATAGTATTACATCAAATATATGTACTTTGTGGTGTACAGATGAAACCATCCAGAAGAATACGATGAATATAAAATTCAGGGTGGGTAGGAAAGAGGAAACCCCAATTATAATATTTATCAAACTCGACATTTAGGATACAAAATATATAGGAAAAGAAACAGAAGTGGGTTGTTCCTTGAACCATAGGTTTCATTTATCCAACAAACTACACATCTAATTATTAGCTTATGTTAAAATTGAAAGGCTAATCTAGAGTAGCCACTTAATAAAAAAAATCAAATCTTTAACTACAAATAAAATCCATCTCCACATCGGTTAACACAAAGGAGATAAATGGAAAATGCTAGCTTATTTCCAAAAAAAATAAAAGGAAAAATAAAATGAATAGGTAGCAGCATGCTGAGCAATATGTCATAACTTATTAACAATTTGTGTCATGTCCTATTTATAATGCGCCACATTTTTTCTTATATAATGGATATTCTTCCATTATTATGATTATATCTCTCTAGATTAGGAACGGATGTTTAAACCACTGCATCTCATGCATGCCTTATTTTTTATTGTTTATCCTCTGAACACAGTATGTTATTGCAGCATAATTCATGTATTCAATCAAGGTAGGTTCAAGAAATCCATTATTATTGCAGCAGGTGTAATAAACTGCTGCAGCTTTATTAGTGTTAAACTGACATCTTATATATAATGATAACACTAATCAGTTGAATTTATTTTCAACTTTCTAGGTTATCACTGGTTTGGGAAAGGTATAAAACTGGGGAAATTTTGACTAAACAATTTTGAACATGATCATTAAACATTCTAAAGCGCATGAGTATGCAAACATAAATAAGAAAGATAGCACATTAAAACTAAGTTTAATCATACAAAGAACATGTATGAATATTGGAAATGCACAACCTAATTTTCAGTAAAAATTCAAGAGAAAATTATAGTCCTTACCAACCATTACCAGACCTGATTGCACTGTACGGATCGAAGTAGCCATGAAGTATTGAAATTTTTGGCTGCGTAAATCCGCTTACATTGGAGTGTCGAAGAAACATAAAAAAAAAATGGAAAATCAGAAGAATGACTTTTGTAGAAGATAGGGGTATAGAGAAACAAATCAGTTGATGAATGAACGTTAGATTCACATACGCTGCAAGGAAAAAATACAAAATCTATAGTTACTAACTCATTTCAGTCTTATTAGGTCGAACTTGGGAATTTTAGGTACGAATGCATCCAAAATGCTAGAATGATCACTCTACCAGAAGACGCAAGACATTAGGTATCGAAATTGATGCAAGTGTCCAAATTAATTTGAATGCCTCCAAAACATGTAGATCTAAGAATTTTTGGGGATGTTACATTGACGCTTCATGTTGCTTAACTGAGGGTAAACACAGAAACCAGTCAAAACAATTGAAGAAAATAACATTGTTGGGAAATAAGGGGAGAACCGAAGGATTACGCAAAGTCCATGAGAATAAGAGGTTGGAAGAAAATAGGTTGTCAATTGAAACTGGGCGAAAGAGGCAAATTCAGAGGAAAGACGCAAATGTTCTTTATCTATTTTGACCATAGTTGTCAAAGCGAAAAAAGCCCAGGCCCTCGCCTAGAGTTTTTTTGCGCCTAGGGCTTTTTTGGACGCCTCGAATGATATTTTTTTCTTTAGTTTTCAACTAAAAATACTGCATTTAAAAAACGCAATAGAAGTATAGAACATAATTTTTGTTTCAAAAAGGACATATAAAAGCAATATTAGAACAAAACATAATACAATTAACATAAATCAAACTAAGACTGCACAATGTCATTCAAACTAAAGTCTATGAACACAATACTTAAAATATAGAAATTAAAAACAACATTATATAAAGTCATAAATAGAGTTTTAACCTTCCATGAACTATGTTTTATGGATAGTTCAACAGAAAAAAATTAGGTATTTTTTTGCCTTTCGATCGACAAAAGAAAAGCAACGTTTTTACAAAATACACTCTAATTGAACATCCAACCGATCACGTTTTCTAACGATGTTGGATTTCGGGGTCTTAATGGGCCAAATGCTAAAAAAAAAAATCTACTCAAATGTTACAAAAGATGCGCTTTTTTGGCGCTTCACAAGGCAAGCGTCTTGGTGCCTTTAGGGCTTTTTTGGCGTCTTATGCATCGTAGGCGCGTTCGAAGGTAAAAAAAAGCCCCAGGCTGGGGCCTAGGGCTTTTTGGAGCCTAGGCGCGTCTAGGCGAGGGCTTTGATAACATTGGTTTGACACGGGAAGAAAAAGAATAGGCAATTTAGGAGTTGCCAAAAAGGCCTCACTTTGACCCGTTGACCGAAAGTACTCTACCCCCCTCTCCTCCCTCTCCCCCTCTCTCTCCCTTCCCCTCTGCCTCTCCCCCTCTCCCCCTTCTCTCTCTCTCTTTAATATGAAATGATTGGAAGGGAAAAGTGAACAAAAAGAGAAATGTGAAATGATTGGAAGGGAAAAAGTGAACAAAAAGAGAAATGTTTTGGTAAATAATGTAGTATAATATAAGCATCAAATGGACATGAAATTTAAATATATTCTTATTTTTATTACATGATATTCTCGGGAAAAAAGTAAATCTTAAACAAAAATTAAACATGTGCATATGGAGGAAAAAGAGATAGTTGGTTTAGCTTAATGTGGATAGTGGTGTAAAAATATAGTCGGATTTTTCTAATAGACTATAATTGGATTTCTTTGTCTGATGGATTGTTTCAAATAATATCAACAATTAATACCTAGAAGTGGTCATATGATTATTCTGTAAAATTATATGGATGATATGATTCCTTTAAAATCAGCAATTATCATAAGCTAATCCTAAGATCTTACCACATTTATCACTGTAGTGAAAACTGCAAACATGATTCAAAATAGATTTCAGTCCAAAAGTAAATAATAACATAAATAATAAATATTACGATATATTGACTAACGCTACATTTACGCAGCGGACTAATTTGGAGCTATTTTGGATACTTGAAAAATATACAACAACAATAGTAGGGCAGAATATAATTTTAATACTTAATGCACTTTGTCGTTCACAAAAGTGTTATACATAGATGTCGTTATTTATCATAAAATTTGAATAATTGTTTGATCAGAGTCATAAAGTTTATTACAATGTAACGCATAGATCCAGAAGCATAAAACAAACTCTTAAATCCAATCTAATTTTTCAAAATGAAACATATAAATGCTTACACAACTTTACTAAATTAGACTTGAAAGTACAGGTTACTATCAAAGTTTATTTAAGATTCAATGTAGTATGAAGAAACTATATATCATATGTTAGTCTGAAATTCATCTTTGTAAATTGCTAACTTTATACAAAGGTATCCATTTATAACACTGATTTTCACTTGTGCTTATTCTAAAGAAAGAATTCCAAATATAAACTAATTAAACAATTCTTAACGTATAGTAAGTAGAAAACATATACCATATGATAAAGATATAATGATAGTTCAACCAATCTCTATTATTCACAAATGTAAAATAGTCCGTTTAACTTAAAGAGGCAATAATCAACAAGGCTTTCACCATTGGCATGAAATATTATTGGATTTCATTTCCATACTTTACTCAATCAAAGAGCAGTGGTATATCATGTGTTGTCTATTTAGAGAAAGCATGGAAAGTTACCTAGTTCCTATGCAAAATCCCTGTATCACGTATTGAATAATAACAACAATCTTCAAATGGGAGCAGAAGAAATAAAATAATCAAAATTTACTGGGTAATGATGAAGAAATAAAGAATGAAAATAGCAAAGGTTAAACTTACCATATGTTCCCAAAGACATGTTTAAATAACTGGTGTTTACAGTCTACATGAAAACCAGTGGATTTAAAGATAGGCCTGTCCAATTTGGGAATATGCAATCAAAATTCACATGTTGAAATCGATTTCGAATGCCAAAAGGAAGAGAACAGAAATGGAATTATACATACCTTCAGATTAGGGGACATAAATTAAAGTTCACAACTCAATTCGATCGCTGCTGATAGTTCAGATCCAAATTCAATCCCTATATCTACTTTCACCGTGAAAGATTAGGGCTTTTCAAATTGAAGTGGTAAGGATGAAGAGTTTAAGAAAGAGCCATGTAGCGTCGAAGCAAATTGGAAGTGAGAAGTAAAAATGGCGACAGGGAAGAGAATGAAATAACAATTGTGAAACTAAAGCAAGAGTGAAAAAGAAAGAAAAAGGGAATGTTTTATGGTTCATTGATTTATGGCCATGAATTTGGGAGAAAGGGGATCTGTTGGAAGAAATAAATTGTACGATGACGGTTAAAGACGGACTGCGTATATCTGAAGAAGGACACGTGTTGGTGTAAGAAATGCTTGGTTTCTGCTATCCAGTATAAGTAATAGATATGTATGTATGTATGTATGTATGTATAGTTGAAGTGATTAGATATATTTTTCTGAAAATGACTGCAACGACCCGCATTTTACGTATCGGAGGATCATAAAATATTTTTATTTAATTCTCTGAGGGTTGGATGATTCTCATATTTTGATATGTTTGTTATGGGGATGTGAGACATGTCCATAATTTTTACCAATTTTATTTGTAACCATTTTGCCCCTGTCAGTTTTGTACAAGGAATAACTTTTGATTGGGATCGAATCAAGTGCTGGGATCAATTTCATTGGAAAGGAAATGATGTTACCAGTTCCGTAGAGTTGTCACATAAAATATTTGGTTCAATGGTTTGGGAGGAATTGCTATTTTAGTGTTTCACAATTTCTGTACAGGTTTGGCTGGTCATTAATGGGCTGAATTGGTGTGGCCCATTAGTGAGCTAGTTAGAGGCCATAAATAGGGGGTAAAGGCATGGAGAATAGTTTACTTTCTTCATTCTCTCATTTGGTTGAGCTCGTGATCCTCCTTACCCAGTCAAATACATCTTTCCTCCATTAAAATTCTAGATCTACGTAAGAAAATTGAAGATCTCCATCAAACAAAGCTATATCTACATCAAGTGAAGGGAGATCGCATCAAATTAAGAGGTTTGAAGCTCATTCTTCGCTTTTCGGATTGGTAATTTAGTGATTTCAAGTTAATTTGAAGAATTGGTGAGTGATAAACATCGCTTACACGAATTCAATCAAGTATATGAGTTATTTGATCTTATTTTCATCAATTCAAGTTGTTTTCACCTAGATCTGCATCATGGTAAGTGTATTTTCACTCGAATCACCATAGGATCTAATCTAGCAACTTAAGTCGGTAATTATGATGTTAATGTACATGTTTATGCAAGATTAGATTCACAATTTTGTTTATTCATTGATTTATCATGATTTGGTGAGTTACATACGGTTGTTGATGATTAATTGTTGTGCAAGTGTTGTTGGATGATTTCGTGAAGTGTTAATTATTGGATTGATCGATTTGGATGATGTGTGTGAATTGGTGTCAAGTTTGTCGATGGATTGGTCGAGTTTGGCAATGGATCGGTTGGAAAGGGGATGGATCAATGGAGGATCAATTCGGATCGCATGGCTTATGCTCCAAGAAATGATGGATCAAAACATATTGATGGACTGAAGCATGTTGATGGATCAGAACATGTTGATGGACTGGAGCATGTTGATGGATCGGAACATGTTGATGGACTGGAATATGTTGATAGATTAGAGAATGTTGATGGATCAGAACAGGTTGATGGACTGGAACTTGTTGATGGATCGGAACACATTGATGGATTGGAACACGTTGATGGATCGGAACATATTGATGAACTGGAATATGTTGATGGACTGGAACACGTTGATGGATCAGAACATGTTGATGGATTGGAACATGTTGATAGACTGGAGCATGTTGATGGATCAGAACATGTTGATGGACTGGAACATGTTGATGGATTAGAACATGCTGATGGACTGGAGCATGTTGATGGATCGGAATATGTTGATGGACTAGAGCATGTTGACGGATCATAACATGTTGATGGACTGGAACATTTAATGGATTGGAGCATGTTGATGGATCAGAACATGTTGATGGACTGGAGCATGTTGATGAATCAAAGCATGTTTGATGGATCCGACCAAGGTGATGGACCGGACAAGGATGACATCGTTTCTGAAACGCTACAAAAGGCAGTTTAAACGTTGTTCTTAGTTTTTCATAGCGAAGAAGCTGGAAATGCTATGAAATGTATTGTCGACTAGATGATGCTTTTTTTGGGTCGACGATGGTCATGGCTTCGAAGCGAATTAATGCAGGAATGTTCAAAGTGTTGTAAAGTGTTCGTTGATCGATGAAATGCAATGAATATGCAGACAACTCACAGATGTTGAATTTGTGGATAATGGGTGCTCGAGAAGGAACTTGATCCATGGATAGTCGCCGGTGATGACGACTAGAGTTATGAAGGCCGAGGAATTATAATAGGGACGCCTAAAAGACCGGTTGAATGGTCGAGTACCATGGGCAGTCACGATAGGCCTAGAGATACAAGTCACGATGGCATATGGAGTTTTTCTAGAACTGGGGTTTACCATTAGCCCTTGACGGACGACATGAGGTTGAGCAGGTCATACGATTAGCGATGGTTTCGAAGCAAGATTGACGGTGATAGCCCGGGCAATCTATGATGATTGTTTTTCTTGTATCATCTTGTGTAGATTGTTCGACTTCGAAGGAGATATCTCTTGGGCGCTTGTCTGATGTTGGTTTAGGCCTTTCGGGCTTGTGCTTAGGAAATGTCGATATTGATTAGGATGATCTAGGTTGCCATGAATGTACTATTTGTTTCTACTTGATTGGTGTAAAGGCTATCACTGTCGGATGTGAGGAAGACAGGTTTGAGTTCTTATCTGTTGATATTGGTAGATTAGTTGATTAATCTGCCTATTCTCATATACTTTATTGATGATGCTAGATAGTTGTTTTATCGCTCATTAAGACTATTGTCTGACTCAAGGTTTTATGTAACAACCCGTATTTTCAATAACCTGTTATAACATAAATCGAGGCAGAATTTAACTCTAAAATCTGAATTAAGGTAAATGGGCTATGCCATTGCGTTCGTCTCGGAAAAATACGCGAAATAGAGTCCGAGTTTTCGAAAATCGGAGTCCGTATGACCCAGTTAAGGCCCATTGAAGTTTTCAGAAATTTCCATGTTAAAAACAGATTTAAATTTTAAATTAAAAACAGGGATTAGGGCTAACTGGCGTCAGGCGGGAAAACTCCCGCCAGGACCCCCATGTCGACAGGCATGTCGACAGGGTGTCGACAGCCCTGTCGACAGCCCTGTCGACACAGGGTGGCCGGGCAGTTTTGCCTGGCGCACCATTTTGGGTCTTGGTCTGGTCTGGTGGCTTGGTTCTAGAGAATTCCGAAATCTGACGGACCTAAACTAACCTAGGGTTAATCCTAGGGCTAAAAACACTCTAATCTTCTATAAATAAGCCCCTAATCCTACCCTAAAACCCCATTATTCATTCTAGCAACCAAACTATGTCAAATTGAATTCTCAAATGGCCTCCACCTAAAAACCCTAGCCTCCAACCTCTTCATAAATCATTCCTATGAAGATTTTGATGTTCATACAAGCATTTCTAAGTTGTATGAATGATCATTAGCTTGCATACATCATCAAGTTGCAAGCTTTATTTGCTAAGCTAGAGTTTTTGGGATTTTTGTTAATTGGAGCTTTGTTTTGGGTTTTTATATGCTTGCATATAGGGCTTCTCAATCTTTATTAGTAGATTTGTGTCTTCATAATATTTGTAAGCCCTCTTACCTTCATTTTAGAAACTCTAAAGTTAATATGTGATGAAAGTTGGGATTTATGCATGTTTAATAAGTTATGCATGCTTATGCGAGTTCACCATGCCATGTTATGCATGTTTAATAAGTTATGCATGCTTATGCGAGTTCACTATGTTATGTTATGCATGTTTAATAAGTTATGCATGCTTATGCGAGTTCACTATGCTATGTTATGCATGTTTAATAAGTTATGCATGCTTATGCGAGTTCACTATGCTATGTTACACATGTTTGATAAGTTATGCATGTTTATGCAAGTTCACTATGCCATGATTTGCAAGTTTAACAAGCTATGCATGTTTATGCAAGTTTACTACACTAAGTTATGCAAGTCTAACATGTTATGCATGTTTATTATGATATGTAAGATTTATCATGTATGTTGTGCCAAGTTCCCTCTTTCTATCCTTTATGCGTTATAACGAACATGTAAGCGATAGAATGACGTTGGGGGGTTTGGGTAAAACTTAAAATACATAAAAATATAAGATTGGGAATTTACCTATTAAGTTAGGTCTACCCCTTGGGAATTTACCTATTAAGTTAGGTCTACCCAAGTATTAGTTAAACTTGTAATTATGTTTTGAAAATAAAGTGGACATGACACTTAGAAAACATAAGTGTGGCCAACTCGAGGTTGGGTTGAGTTTGTAGCGTAAACCTACCCGGAACCGACCGGCTTAACTAGTTGCTACAAACAATAGGACCCAATGTGAGAAGTTGGTCATGTGTACCTTGGACCCGAGGTTAGACCAAGTTGTGGTGTAAAGCTACCCGGACCCGCCCGGCTTAACTAGTAACCGCAACAAAGTCTAATGTGAGAGGTTAAGGCACAATTAAATTAATTAATGCCTCATGATTAGGGTTAAGTCATGGCCCACTAATACTTAACCAATTTTGGGGATACGAGGGATTAAATGGGGTTAAGTGGTGAACTGTTGGTTACACTTAACTAATTTAATCCATGATTAGTGAGGGGTTAAACCACACTTAACCCTCTTAGGAAACCCTAGCAACGTGGTCTGTTCCAGCAGTAATCCCAGTTTGGTATCATTCACAACCCTAGAGGCTAGGCTAGGGCGGGGCACGATTACTAGACTGATGTAAGCGACCAAAGCGACGGCTGAGTGGTACAGCGGTGCGGGTCCAGGCGGGCTACGGACGTGCACGTAGTCCGGTGTTGGACAAACTCGAGGCACGGGTACCAGTAGGTTTAGACTGTGCATTATTGCTTAGGTGTCTGGGGTTGACACCCGAGGGCTTGATACACCCGAAGGTGGACCCAGCACAGTCTGACTACAACCATATGTGGGCCGTATGGACACCAACACTTGACGTGTTAGGTTTATAGGGAGCCGATCGACTAGCCCGTTGGGCTGGACCTTGCATTAAGGTCACCTCATGTTATTGGGCCAAAGTTTGGGCTGAGGGATCAATACCTGCTATGTTGGTTTGCTAGTACACTGTGGTGCAAAGCTTAATCTTCCTTATGTGATGACACCTTTATCTATTGCCAGTTTGTTCATCTCAGTTTCCATCATGATGTTAACTTTATTAGTTTATAGACTGATCGTAGTAGGGCTTACCAGTCTTTTTGACTGACCTGTTTTCTTTCGCTTCTTTTCTTCCGTTCCCCCCCCCCCCCCCAGGTTCTCAGGGAGGGAATACAGGAGCTTAGCTTGGATCCTACCTGCTTTCTTGGATAGCTCATGTATGCTTTGGACTTGAGCTCGCTATGGTTATTCTGCTTTGGGGATAGCTACTTATGTTTTTCTTTTCAGTTTTCAGATGATGTTGTTTATGTACTAGACTTATTTTATTTGGAAAATTTACATGATGTTGTACTAAGACTTGATTTGAAATGGTTTGAAAATCTCCCGCTGTTATTTACTCTGCTTTACATATATATTTATGTTCTTGTTCTGCCTTGACATATCATTATGCATGCTTACCCAGTTCTAACGCCCCCCAGAAGCTAGTGCCCCCGAAAGAGTGACCCTAGCGGAGGTGGGGTGTTACATTTTATGTCTCCCTCTTATTACCTTGGGTTGTTCATCCGGTTGTGGATGGGAAGACTGAGTAGCAGGTGACATGTAGTAGATCTTGATGAGGACAATGCTGCTGAGCGACGACGAGTGTAACACCCCGTATGTTAAATAACTTGTTATAACATAAATCAGAGCAGAATTAAATTTAATATTCTGAATCAGGGGAAACGGGCTGTGCCATTGCGTTCGTCTCGGAAAAATACGCGAAATAGAGTCCGAGTTTTCGTAAATCGGAGTCCGTATGACCAAGTTATGGCCCGTCAAAGTTTCACGAAAAATCAAAAACGAAAACTGCTCATGTTTTGAGGCCCGGGATGAGTTTTGGGTTGTTTTTTTTTTTGGGCCCTAAATGGTTCCTACACTTGACTTCTTCCCCAAGACATGCTTTAAAGGCTAGGATTGGTTCTAGGGTATATCCTATGGTCCTAAAACATCTAACTAATCTATATATACACCCTAATACCCCCCTTATCCTTACCAAAAATAGATCTAAGGCCATTATGCCACCACTTAGAAAATTGGAGAACCTCCACTAAAAATCCTAAGAGGGTTTGCAAGCTAATCTACATCTTCTTCTACTTAATCATTGGGATTTGCTTCATTTAACTTGCTAATCTTGTTTTGGTGAGCTTCTATCCCTTTAATAATCAATTATTGAATTGATTATGATAAGATGTGATAAAGTATGGCTATGTTTGTGGATCCATATATTTATGCAAGCTTGATGTAGTGAATATTATGTGTTTTGCAAGTTATATGCCTTATGTCATGCAAGTTTCATAATATGTAATCATGATATTTTTATGCAAGTTGTTACATGATGTTTATGATGCAAAACACTAAGTGAATATGGATCCATTATGCAAACATGTTATGCAAGTATGTGAGTACTTATGCAAGTCATGTATATGCTTATATGCATGTTTAACATCTTATGCAAGTATATGAATGTTTATGCAAGTTATGTATATGTTGAAATGCAAGTTTAACATAATATGCAAGCCTATGCAAGTATGTGAATGTTTATAAGTTATGTATATGTTGAAATGCAAGTTTAACATAATATGCAAGCCTATGCAAGTATGTGAATGTTTATGCAAGTTATGTATATGTTGAAATGCAAGTTTAACATAATATGCAAGCCTATGCAAGTATGTGAATGTTTACGCAAGTTATGTATATGTTGAAATGCAAGTTTAACATGATATGCAAGCTTATGCAAGTATATGAATGCTTATGCAAGTATGTGAGTGCTTATGCAAGTTAAGTATATGCTAAAATGCAAGTTCTACATGTTATGCAAATCACATGTATGATGATATGTAAGTTCATATGCAACATGTTATGCAAATCACATGTTTGATGATATGTAAGTTCATATGCAACATGTTATGTAAGACACATGTTTGATAATATGCAAGTTTGGGTTGAATATAGTTGGGTTAATATATGCTCATATATGCAAGTTGACATCCTCTTAACCCATGACAAAGTTGTATGCTAAACCCATGATAGTTGTGATGGATCTTCCCCTTTATTATGTCATGAAATGAGAACGATTTACGTGGGGAAACGATGGGGTTGGTAAATATGTTAATTAAAGCATGGTTGGGTATGATTAAGCATACCATAAAAATAAATTACCATAAGTGGGAATTTACCTATTGAGTTAGGTCTACCCCATGGGAATTTACCTATTGAGTTAGGTCTACCCATGTTATGGAAAACTTGATATTAATTAGGAATAATTAATATGGGGGTGATTAATTAGGTGTAATTAATCGACTAAGACACGAGGTTGGACTCATTTGTAGTGTAAAACTGCCCGGACCCGACCGGCTTAACCAGTTGCTACAAATGTCAGCCCAATGTGAGAGGTCTTAGCCATAAATTAAATACGTGATTAAGGTAAAGACACGAGGTTAGACTCTGTTATGACGTAAGACTGCCCGGACTCTACCGGCTTAACCAGGCGGTCATAACAGCCAGTCTAATGTGGGAGGTCTTTATGGGAGATCACGGTCTTAATTAATTAAGAAACACTTAACCATATTAGCATGTAGTGGGACATGAGGGGTTAAGTGGGTGCCTTGGGTGGCATATAGTAACTAGTGGGGGTGCCTTGGGTGGCATGAGGAAACTAGTGGGTTGCCTTGGGTGGCAATAGAAAATACGATAAGAATACTTAACCAAAGTGGAACATGTAACTAAACATGATTAAAGGGTTAAGTAAGTGCCTTGGGTGGCATGGGGAAATCAAGTAAGTGCCTTGGGTGGCATGTGGGAATCAAGTAAGTGCCTTGGGTGGCATGTCGGAATCAAGTAAGTGCCTTGGGTGGCATGCGAAAATCTAGTGGGCGCCTTAAGGGGCAATTGTAATATAATTGGATGACTTAACCAAACCTTAACATGTAAGGGGGCATGATTATAAAAAGGGGTTAAGTGGGATGCACTAGATAAAATGACAAGCTTAAGTAGTAGCTTGTGGGGGGCCCATTTCAACCAATATCCCAAACGTATCTTTGTGGGCTCGACCCATGTCGAGTGACGGGACACGCATATTGGGCTTGATTATAAGAGGCCAAAACGTGGTAGCGGTGGCAACGCAAGTCCAACGGGTTTCATATGCGTGTGTGGGCCCGGGCTGGTAGATAAGCCGTTGTTGCATCGTGTGGATATAAAGCCGTGCACCGTTGATAGTATTGGGTAGCCACTTTAGGGGAGTGATACACCCCACTGTGGGACCAGCACGGGTATCTACGTTAGGGAGCCGATCGCTTGGGGTAGTGGGGTACACCTAGTAGAGATAGGGGCAGACGGCACCTATGTAGTCAACTAGGGTACAGGAAACTACTGGTTATATTTATCTTTGATATCCTTGGCTGGGATCAACCTTTGAGTAGGAGTGACTGGTGTGGTGCAGTTAGTAATTATCCTTGGGTGGGTAGATGTGTCTTTACGGTTATCTTAGTTCGTCCTGTGTTCGTGGGCAACTTAGTGTAGTCATTATCCCCAAAGATACCATACCGAGTTCATATCATACCCTAATTACTTTAATAATTGTATTTTTAAGGAGATAGGGTTCACTCAGGCTTATGTCTGACCCCCGTTGTTTTTATCTTTTTCCTTCAGGTCCTCGGGTTGGGCCTAGTGCTAGTGGGCTTTGATCAGTTTGCTTTATCTATCTCTTGGAGCTTGGACCGTAGATGTAGAGCTCAGCTTATCTTATCTTTTCTGTTATGGCTATTTGTTATGAGTAGTGGGATTATGTACTTATTTTATTCAGGATGGATATTTTGTACTTGACTCTTGTTATGGTTTTATGATGTAACCAAACATGTTTTACTTTCCGCTGCTATGAGATGATGTTTTAAATTTTCAAGTATTACATTATATCTGTCTTGTTGTAATTTTACTGTTCTATACTCACTAAAAATACTCCACCGATGCTATGGCATTCCTTTTATGAGTGACTATAGCGGGTGTGGGGTGTTACACGTGGTATCAGAGCTTAAGGTTACCAGAACAGATAAAATTTTTAGAAAAACTATTTTCTAAGAATATTTTTTGAAAGGAGTATTTTCGAAAACATGTCTTTTAAGAGAAAAGTTTTTGAAAGAAAAGCATAATCCCCAATAGCCATATCTATATCTTTCGAATTCTCCATTTTGAATCTCTTCCTCTCTCTCATTTTGAGTTTCCCCTCCGCGTATAGATGATCTTTCTAAGATGGATAAGGATGGAAAACCACTTCGAGGGACTCAGACGTAAATCTGGTTAGAAGTTGGTGCAAGAAGAGAGGAAGGCTCAAATAGTTGTTTGGTTAATGAAGGGTGAAACCTCATTGGTGGGAGGTTGTGAGTGGAGAATAGGGAAGAGGAAGGCTAGTAGTTATCCTTTTGAGAGGAATAGGACACGTTATTAGGATTGTCCAAAGAAGCAAGGGCAAGGTATGGAATCTTCTGGGGGGTAATTGTATTCCCTCACGACTAAGGTACCAGATGGGGATAAGACCGTCTAGGTTGGAATTTGGATTTCTTTATTATCCGATTCAAACTTTATTTGATCCTGATATATCGAGTTCGTTTATCTCACCATTGATAGTTGAGTCACTGCACTTAGACACCAGTTTGGTTGATGATCCCTTAGTTGTTTCAAACCCAATTGGGCTCCATGGTGTGGTTGGGTTTGAAAGTTTTTATACTTAGCATTGAGTTTAGATGTGATGCTTGTTGGGCTTCACGGGCTATGGGTTAGTTCTGGGCATGGACTGGTTATCCAGTAGGGGTGTCGTTTTTGATTTTGGAGGGAGAGTTGTTAGGCTTATGGGCCGCTTGGGTAACACTCTCGAGATCTCTTGTAATCCCATAGAATCTGTTATGCTAAGTTATCTAGAATCGCTTGACATGTTGGTCTAGAATTTGTGATCTGTTAGAGCGGTCCGGGAATACCCGGATGTGTATAAGGAGGTGAAGGGCTTACCTCCGGAGCTGGAAATTGACTCCCAAATATATCTGGTGGGTAAGGCTAAACCAGTGTCTTGGCCAGTGTGCCACGTGGCTCCTCGTGAGAGGAGGGAACTCCATAAGTAAGTAGGCGATTTGCTTGAGAAGGGGTTCATAAGACGAAGTATATCGGAGTGGGGCGCTCCAGTAGTTTTTGCCACGAAGGCGGATGGGTCCCTCAGACTTTGTGTAGGCTAAAGAGAGCTAAATAAACTCACAAAGAAGAATAGACACCCATTGTCGAGGATTGATGATCTCTTTGATCAGTTAGTGGGCGCCTCAGTATTTTCGCAGTTGGACTTAGCCACGGGATTTCATCAGTTGAGAGTGGTTGAGGATAGTACAGAGAAGACTGCCTTTAGGACTCCGGATGATTTTTTTTATGAGTGGCTGGTGATGCCATTGGGTTTGACGAACGCCCCCGTATACTTTGATGATTTGATAAGAAGGGTGTTCAAGGAGTACCTAAATAAGTTGTGATGGTCTTTGTGGATGACATCTTGGTCTTTTCTAGGAGCAAAGCCAGTTAGGGAAAAACGGTGGTTTTGGAGTAAGACTGGCGGGGACATCCAGGGTTGGACAAGGGGCTTAATTATTTAGCCGTTTTTACTAGTATCATCTCACGAAGGTCGTCTGAATTCGAAGGAGGTATCCCTTGGGTGTTTGTCTGATATTGGTTTAGGCCTTTGGGGCTTGCATTTGGGGGAATGCCGAGTTCGATTAGGGTGGTCTGCGTGAGGGATGGATAGCTGTGATGATTTTGGATGATATCCTGGTGGAGAAGAGCATGCCCTACATCTTAGGGAAGTGCTGGAGGCTCTTCAAGCGTATAATCTTAGGACAGTAAAAGTGGATGGGATTTTTAGCATCCTATGGGTTTGAGATATCGTATACCCCTGGCAAGGGTAACATGGTAGCGGACACCTTAAGTAGAAAAAGGGATCGTCCTCGAGTTTGTGGTTCGTTGAACGAAGGAGCCTAGAGTTTATTTCTATGATGGATTTCAGACCTTCCGTTAATTGTGTACCCGGTTTACTAGCTTCCTTGGAAGTTAGACCTACTCTTTTGGGGCAAATTGTAGAAGCACAGAGGGACGACCCACAGTTGGTTGAGTTAGTAGAAAAGCTCATAAGGGGGGGAGTCGTCCAGCCATTTGAGTAGGTACACCCTAGATGATAGGGGGTGCTTGTGTAGAGACGGTAGACTTTGTGTACCGCAAGATGAGGGTTTGAGGAAGGTTATTCCTGATAATGCACACCGTTTTAGGATGACCATTCATCCCGGTGGGGACGAGATGTACCAAGACATGAAAAGGACTTTCTTCTGGGCCGGTATGAAGAAAGATGTGGTCGAGTATGTTGCTAGATGCTTGGTGTGCCAACAAGTAAAAGCAGAGCAAAAGAAGCCAGGTGGGTTGCTTCATCCTTTGGAAGTTCCGATATGGAAGTGGGATAGTGTCTCGATGGACTTCGTTGATGGTTTACCGAGATCGAGGAAGGGCAATACAGGAATTTGGGTCGTGGTTGATAGACTTACTAAGAGCGCCCATTTCATACCCGTAAAGAGTAAGAGGACTGCTCCATGGCTTGCTTCAGTCTATGTTCGAGAGATAGTTCGATTGCATGGGGTACCTTCCAGCATAGTGAGTGATCGAGATCCTATCTTCACTAGTGAGTTTTGGAAGAGTTTACAGGAGGCGGTGGGGACTCAGTTGTGTTTGAGCACCGCATATCATCCTCAGACAGACGGCCAGACCGAGAGGGTGAACCGTGTTTTGGAAGACCTTTTGAGGCTTTGTATCTTGGATTTTGGAGGTACATGGGAAGAGCATCTTCCTTTGGTGGAGTTTGCATATAACAACAGCTTCCAGTCTAGTATTGGCATGGCACCTTTTGAAGCTCTTTATGGAAGGCCTTGTCGATCACCTACATGTTGGTGGGAATCTACGGATAAGATCTTGCTAGGGCCCGATATGGTTAGAGAGACTTCAGAGAAGGTTGATTTGATTCGAAGAAGGATGAAAGCAGCGCAAGACAGACAGAAATCTTATGCAGATAAGAGGAGGACTGATCTTGAGTTTGAAGTTGGGGACATGGTTTTTGTCAAAGTGTCTCCATTACGGAATGTTGTTCGCTTTTTGGATCCGCTGGGAAGTTAGCACCGAGGTTTGTAGGACCGTTTCCTGTCAAGGAAAGAATTGGACGGATGGCATATAGGGTGGAGTTGCCAGACAGACTTAGTGGTATACATGATGTTTTCCATGTGTCACATTTGAGGAAGTGCCTACATGAGACCGCAGAGGTGGTAGAGCCGAGCTTGCTTAGAGAAGTGGAAGTAGAGCGTGATGCGACGATTCGACGAGCTCCTACTCGCATCCTTGGGTCAGAGATTAAGAAGTTGAGAAACAGAGAGGTTCAGCTAGTCAAAGTGCAATGGGGAGATGACGAGAGCAATGCTACTTGGGAGACGGAAGCGAAGATGCGTTCTTTGTACCCTTTTCTTTTCGAGAGTATGTTCTTTAACTTCTCCTTTATTGCCTATCTTGTACTTATCTTGTCCTTAGTATGTCCTCTCGTTAGCACCTTTGACCTTTTAGATAGGGTAAACCTATGGTTGAAACATGTGTTTGAGACATGTTATGATTGATGGATGCAAGTGGATGCAAGTGTTTGCTAGTGGTTGCTCGTGGATGCATATACGCACACTTTAGGCACTAGATCGGCTCAATCACTTCATATTGCATATTGCATATAAATGTGTGTAGGTAGCTATATTAATGGATGTATGATGGTTGTGCTATCATATGGATGATGCATTTATTCGGTGATGATTGTGCACGCATGTAGAAATAGTATGTGTCGATAGGGTTCTTTCGCATACATATTGGATGCATGGCACTATCATGGTTTGCATTAAGGAGGTCAACTGAATCAGTAGACCGCCTGATTTTGCATTAGATAGGGAACATATACACACACTTTTTGCATATGTTCATACAACATTAGAAACTTTAAGGACAATGGATGCCAGTGTTTGATGGTTGAGTAGATGGTTGTTTGGTTGGTAGGATACGTTCTTCTTGACTTAGAGATTTCGGGGACGAAATCCTTTAAGTAGGGGAGAATGTAACACCCCGTATGTTAAATAACTTGTTATAACATAAATCAGAGCAGAATTAAATTTAATATTCTGAATCAGGGGAAACGGGCTGTGCCATTGCGTTCGTCTCGGAAAAATACGCGAAATAGAGTCCGAGTTTTCGTAAATCGGAGTCCGTATGACCAAGTTATGGCCCGTCAAAGTTTCACGAAAAATCAAAAACGAAAACTGCTCATGTTTTGAGGCCCGGGATGAGTTTTGTGTTGTTTTTTTTTTTGGGCCCTAAATGGTTCCTACACTTGACTTCTTCCCCAAGACATGCTTTAAAGGCTAGGATTGGTTCTAGGGTATATCCTATGGTCCTAAAACATCTAACTAATCTATATATACACCCTAATACCCCCCTTATCCTTACCAAAAATAGATCTAAGGCCATTATGCCACCACTTAGAAAATTGGAGAACCTCCACTAAAAATCCTAAGAGGGTTTGCAAGCTAATCTACATCTTCTTCTACTTAATCATTGGGATTTGCTTCATTTAACTTGCTAATCTTGTTTTGGTGAGCTTCTATCCCTTTAATAATCAATTATTGAATTGATTATGATAAGATGTGATAAAGTATGGCTATGTTTGTGGATCCATATATTTATGCAAGCTTGATGTAGTGAATATTATGTGTTTTGCAAGTTATATGCCTTATGTCATGCAAGTTTCATAATATGTAATCATGATATTTTTATGCAAGTTGTTACATGATGTTTATGATGCAAAACACTAAGTGAATATGGATCCATTATGCAAACATGTTATGCAAGTATGTGAGTACTTATGCAAGTCATGTATATGCTTATATGCATGTTTAACATCTTATGCAAGTATATGAATGTTTATGCAAGTTATGTATATGTTGAAATGCAAGTTTAACATAATATGCAAGCCTATGCAAGTATGTGAATGTTTATAAGTTATGTATATGTTGAAATGCAAGTTTAACATAATATGCAAGCCTATGCAAGTATGTGAATGTTTATGCAAGTTATGTATATGTTGAAATGCAAGTTTAACATAATATGCAAGCCTATGCAAGTATGTGAATGTTTACGCAAGTTATGTATATGTTGAAATGCAAGTTTAACATGATATGCAAGCTTATGCAAGTATATGAATGCTTATGCAAGTATGTGAGTGCTTATGCAAGTTAAGTATATGCTAAAATGCAAGTTCTACATGTTATGCAAATCACATGTATGATGATATGTAAGTTCATATGCAACATGTTATGCAAATCACATGTTTGATGATATGTAAGTTCATATGCAACATGTTATGTAAGACACATGTTTGATAATATGCAAGTTTGGGTTGAATATAGTTGGGTTAATATATGCTCATATATGCAAGTTGACATCCTCTTAACCCATGACAAAGTTGTATGCTAAACCCATGATAGTTGTGATGGATCTTCCCCTTTATTATGTCATGAAATGAGAACGATTTACGTGGGGAAACGATGGGGTTGGTAAATATGTTAATTAAAGCATGGTTGGGTATGATTAAGCATACCATAAAAATAAATTACCATAAGTGGGAATTTACCTATTGAGTTAGGTCTACCCCATGGGAATTTACCTATTGAGTTAGGTCTACCCATGTTATGGAAAACTTGATATTAATTAGGAATAATTAATATGGGGGTGATTAATTAGGTGTAATTAATCGACTAAGACACGAGGTTGGACTCATTTGTAGTGTAAAACTGCCCGGACCCGACCGGCTTAACCAGTTGCTACAAATGTCAGCCCAATGTGAGAGGTCTTAGCCATAAATTAAATACGTGATTAAGGTAAAGACACGAGGTTAGACTCTGTTATGACGTAAGACTGCCCGGACTCTACCGGCTTAACCAGGCGGTCATAACAGCCAGTCTAATGTGGGAGGTCTTTATGGGAGATCACGGTCTTAATTAATTAAGAAACACTTAACCATATTAGCATGTAGTGGGACATGAGGGGTTAAGTGGGTGCCTTGGGTGGCATATAGTAACTAGTGGGGGTGCCTTGGGTGGCATGAGGAAACTAGTGGGTTGCCTTGGGTGGCACTAGAAAATACGATAAGAATACTTAACCAAAGTGGAACATGTAACTAAACATGATTAAAGGGTTAAGTAAGTGCCTTGGGTGGCATGGGGAAATCAAGTAAGTGCCTTGGGTGGCATGTGGGAATCAAGTAAGTGCCTTGGGTGGCATGTGGGAATCAAGTAAGTGCCTTGGGTGGCATGCGAAAATCTAGTGGGCGCCTTAAGGGGCAATTGTAATACAATTGGATGACTTAACCAAACCTTAACATGTAAGGGGGCATGATTATAAAAAGGGGTTAAGTGGGATGCACTAGATAAAATGACAAGCTTAAGTAGTAGCTTGTGGGGGGCCCATTTCAACCAATATCCCAAACGTATCTTTGTGGGCTCGACCCATGTCGAGTGACGGGACACGCATATTGGGCTTGATTATAAGAGGCCAAAACGGGGTAGCGGTGGCAACGCAAGTCCAACGGGTTTCATATGCGTGTGTGGGCCCGGGCTGGTAGATAAGCCGTTGTTGCATCGTGTGGATATAAAGCCGTGCACCGTTGATAGTATTGGGTAGCCACTTTAGGGGAGTGATACACCCCACTGTGCGACCAGCACGGGTATCTACGTTAGGGAGCCGATCGCTTGGGGTAGTGGGGTACACCTAGTAGAGATAGGGGCAGACGGCACCTATGTAGTCAACTAGGGTACAGGAAACTACTGGTTATATCTATCTTTGATATCCTTGGCTGGGATCAACCTTTGAGTAGGAGTGACTGGTGTGGTGCAGTTAGTAATTATCCTTGGGTGGGTAGATGTGTCTTTACGGTTATCTTAGTTCGTCCTGTGTTCGTGGGCAACTTAGTGTAGTCATTATCCCCAAAGATACCATACCGAGTTCATATCATACCCTAATTACTTTAATAATTGTATTATTAAGGAGATAGGGTTCACTCAGGCTTATGTCTGACCCCCGTTGTTTTTATCTTTTTCCTTCAGGTCCTCAGGTTGGGCCTAGTGCTAGTGGGCTTTGATCAGTTTGCTTTATCTATCTCTTGGAGCTTGAACCGTAGATGTAGAGCTCAGCTTATCTTATCTTTTCTGTTATGGCTATTTGTTATGAGTAGTGGGATTATGTACTTATTTTATTCAGGATGGATATTTTGTACTTGACTCTTGTTATGGTTTTATGATGTAACCAAACATGTTTTACTTTCCGCTGCTATGAGATGATGTTTTAAATTTTCAAGTATTACATTATATCTGTCTTGTTGTAATTTTACTGTTCTATACTCACTAAAAATACTCCACCGATGCTATGGCATTCCTTTTATGAGTGACTATAGCGGGTGTGGGGTGTTACAACGAGCAGAAGGCTAGCGTACTATTTCCTACTATATACTATTGTTGTTTTCCGATGTTTGATGTATTCTCTGAGTGACTTGTAGTGAGGCACGTTGTACATAATTTGATGTTGTATCCAGTTTGATGTTTGGATGATTCATGATGATATGAAAATTAAAAATTTTCCCAATTCTGCTTCACTATTATTGTCTGTTGTACATGTTCTATTATATTTTATCCTTACGCTGTGAGTTATACGACAGGTTCCGCTTATATTATTCTACCCTGATGATCGTTCATAGCTGCCTGGCACGTCTTTCAGCGCATTGTTTCCCTCGTTAAGTGCAGAAGTTTTGGGCGGTCGTCACAATGACTGACGATATTTTTAACGTATAATGTTCGATGTTCACAGTTCGTACGAACCCATACGAACTCTGAAACATTACAATAACTCAATATTTCAGACATGATAGAATTGGTTTCGTCGAGTTCCGTGATCGTTTGTGAAATCGTTATTTTACTTCCAAATGGTTAATTTATCCGTGTTTGTATTATGCACGATCACAAAATAACTCCAATTGACGTGAAACTAGAAATTTCGCAATAATTTACTATTACGGATTTGATAAAATTAGTTTCGTTGGAATCCGTGGTCATTTGGAAATTAACTATTCTTAAGTTACATATTAAATCAATAAAACATACATCGATTTCACAATAAAAAATTCATTGATAACAAATTGTTATTATCAAATATATTCAAACAGAATTTATATAACTTCAAAAATAAACTAGTTAAGATTTTAAACCCAACATATTGAATTTCAAGTTAAATCGGTATTAAATTTATTAAAGTTCCTTCGTTTTATCTATACAAATCGTTATGGTTTATAAACGATTCCATAGTGACTTTCTGAAGATTTAATTTGGACATAACTCAAAATCTACAAGGTGAAATCTCGATTTGTCTCTTTCAGTAGGAAATTATTATCCAATAGATCTGAACGATTCCTGTTTCAAAGAATTTCAACTTATATTGGATCATATACGTTCATTTGAAGTTTAAAACATAATATTACGAACTATTGCGACGTTGCGAGCTCGTTTTTAATTAAATTATAAATTATATGTTCAAACATCGTTTAATAAACGAAATCCTTATTATAATTCAATCTAAACTCAAATGAATTCTTTTATATTGTCCAATTCATATATTATTGCAAATCTAACACATTTTGACTATTTCAGAATTAAATTTATTTATATATTATCTAAATTAAACTAAGTACTCAAAATTATATAATTTGTGTAATTTAAATTCCAAATCAATATTCAAAACCAATATAAATGTTTAAACTTAACGACTAAAAAATCCAGGTCGTTACAGGTTTGTTTTGAATGCAAATGGTGTATATATTGTTAATGAGATATGATTGGATAGGAAGATATTTAGTTAAATTTGGATTTAATTATTTTGAGAAATTAGGGAAGAAAAGGGGCGGCCTTTTTTTTTTTTTTTTGAACGAGTTGGGGATGAAATGTCACAAGTTATTTACTGGGATGCTACATATTAAAAAAAAAATCGTTAAACGGTAAACATAAAACCGTTTAACGACTAAATAGTTTTATGTTTGTCATTAATATGTTTAATCTTCGTACATTTAATAAAAAAAACATGTCAAACCCCCACTCGTTACAGTAACAGTAGGGTTTGGCCATTTTTTTTTTTTTTCTAATCACAAAAATCCACTCACTGCTGAGAATGCTCTAAGTATAGGCAATGATGGATGCTTGAATTAGCTATTGTTTTGACTGTAAAATGAAGGGAGGAAGAGGGAATAATGAGCAGTTACAATAAATGGGAGAATATAGAAACTAGATTAGAGAAAATAGGAGTAGTGGACTGTAAAAGAAACATATGAGAATGATTGTGAAAGGCGAAATAGGAAATGCAGGACAAAAAAAGTTTCCATGTAAGCATGAATTGATCTGTTATTTTGTTTAGGATTTTTTTTATTTGTTTTTGGTCTCATTTCGACATTTTATTATGCAGATAGCCCGGTTTTGGCCAATTCAGTGCTGAGTTGACCAAAATACAGTGGCACAATTTTAAGTTGCACCAATGTAAAAAAATTTGCATTGGTTCCATTTTGGGTTGCGCCAATGCAATTTTTTTAATTTTTTTTTGTTTGGCGCAATTTGGGATGGTGTCTAGCTAAAATCAATTTTTTTCACACTTGAACGATTTGAAATTACACCAGTATAATATAGTCAACTCAATGCTAAGTTGGTCAAAACTGGACTATAAATGTAATTATTTTCAAAATCGGACTATTTACGTAATAAAATGTCAGAATGAGGCCAAATGAAAAAAAAAATCCTTCTTCTAAAAGATAGATACATTGTTTTGTTGTTCGCATATCTGCACCGCACCAAGTTTTGGTGATGCGATGGCTCGTTAATTAGAGCATACCCAGCAGTGGCAAAGCCGGAGAAAACGCGGAGAATCAACGCTTTTTTTTTCCTTCCTTTGCGTTTGCCAGCAGTGCTAATTCGCATGTGGAGAAGGAGGTGAAGTGGGAGCTCCCCATGATTTTTTTTTTGAATGAGGATCCCTAAGCCGAAACTGAAAAGCTAAGGAAAAAAAGAAGGAAAAACAATATTAAACGCGGTTTAACCTTTTTTTTTGGCTAATTCTATTTATACACCAAAAGTTGCTAAACATATACCAAAAATTATAATAAATTACTATACACCATATATTACTTTACATACACCATTTCTTTTACTAAATTGTCCATGTTTTTATCTTCTTTTTCTTTCCTTTTCAAACTTAAAACACAATTACCTAAAATTATAAATTCTTTGCATCAAATTGAGCAAAATTTAACAAAATAAAATTTATTTCTTGCACTAATATTGTAGCTTTTATAAATTTAAAAAAAAATCAACAAAATAACTCCAATTTTAAAAAATAAATCAGCACTTCCAAATTAGTCCATTATTTCTGAATGTTTTCATAATTGAAATTTTAGATTTCATGATTAAATAATTGATTAACATTTTCATTAACATATTTAGTTTGCATCGAGTTTCAATACTTTTAAGAATAATTTGATTATTTATATACAGAAGTTTTAAAAAAGCAACTATGAGAAAAGGGTACTTTTTAAATAGAATTTTATAGAAAAATAATGGTGTATACTAAGTGATTTTTGGTGTATAAATATAATTTGCCTTTTTTATTCTTTTTTTTATTACTTTACCCATGCGCTGCTGGATGATTGGGAATTTCTAACTCTTTGTTTTTTTCTCCCCTGATTCTGATTTTCCCTCTTCTGTTGCGTGTGCTCTTAGGGTTTTGTCTTTGTTTGAAAGATCTTTCAAATTTCAGGTGATAGTTTTCTTGATTACCAATTAAGATTAACTGACTTTTATTTTAGTTTAGTGCTTGGAAACAATGAATGGAACTTTTATTCAATTGTTTTTATTTCTCCCCCTTTTCCCTCTTTACTTTTTTGCTTTGTCCTTATTCCTTTCATTCCGAATGTTTTCTTTGATGTTTTATGACTGTATCTTGGATTTTGAGCATACACCAGCACGTCTGAAGATCAATCGAATTGAAAAAAAATGAAGTCAAATTCCGTTCACTTATCGCGTGTTTTTTCCTTTTCCCTTTTTTTGGGCTTTCATTCCTAATCTTTTCTGTAGTATTTTTATAGAAGTACCATGGATATTTGGCTTGCACCGACAATTCCAGAGCATTAATTAAATGCCATTAAAATTGAGTGTCCACCAGAGACTCAAAAAAATCATTCACTGTGGAAGTGCAAATCTCTATGCTATAAAATAAAAAGTGTAAGTTTTCTACTTGATCTAATTTGTTCGAGCGACAAAGAAAATATTAGAAATGTACAACGAATAAAATTTTAGTTTGGCATCATGACTATAAATAGTACTTTAACAATTGTGCTAATATGGAACTTATGTTGCCCACACGATATTTGGTTGGTGCGGTAAAACATAATTTTAGTGCTTCCCATTAAACCGTATTTCGAATGGTGATTAGTGTTTATGATGTTATGACTGGGGTTGTTTTACTATATCATTCAGGCACAACGACTTCTTTATATTTTGTCACTACAACAATCATTTATGATTGTTAATTATGCATACGATTACAACCATCCAATTTAGTGGTATGGTTAATAATTGAGGTAATTTCAAAATTTTAAACGTTTTACGGACATATTATCAGTTACTTACATATCATTGTTAATAATAACTATGGTCTTAATCAATTTACGAACCGATTTTCTGATTTACAAATTGAATCATGCATGCAGTTATTTTTGACTAGGGTTGCTATGGTATATCCTTTAAGCACAACGACATCTATATATTTTTTCACTGCAACAATCATTTACGATTGTTAAATGACGTTTTACGGACATATTATCAGTTACATACATATCACTGTTAATAAATAACTTTGGTCTTAATCAATTTACGAGCTGGTTTTCTGATTTACAAATTGAATCATGCATGCAATTATTTTTGTCTAGGGTTGTTTTGGTATATCCTTTAAGCACAATGACATCTATATATTTTGTCGCTACAACAATCATTTATGATCGTTAATTGTGCATATGATCGTAACCATCCAAAACTTTAAATGTTTTATGGACGTATTATCAGTTACATATATATATATATATATCATTGTTAATAAATAATTATGGTCTTAATCAATTTACAAACTGGTTTTCCGATTTACAAATTGAATCGTGCATGCAATTATTTCTGCATAAAATCACAATTCATTCACGCACATGCTACCAATCTAGTTTAAAGAGCTAATTGCATATAATTCTTTGTGAATTACCAATCTTAAAAAGAAGGATGTGCATTTCGATAGAAGGATTGTGGTTGTCGAAATTGTAATGTTGTCGTCGTTATCTTGGTAGACGGTATTCGCATGAATGGCTAAGTACAATAGAACTGTTGGTAGTATGGCCACCACAACCATGTTCGAGATGAAACCAGGCAAACTTGTGTTATTTAACATCTAGCGATGTAATGATAATTAGATGACAATAATATGGTATGAAATATGGAACAAAATGACATTATAGACAGTGATATAAGATGACTACAAAAACTGTTTTCAACGTGATGTTGTTTGGATTCCTAAAACGATCGAAATAACGAATTTTCAGCTGTAAATAGCAAACAAAAAATTTACATCCTTCAAAATGCAATATATATCTCGTTAATAAGGTATGACAAAGAGAGAGGTAAAATAAATAACTGTAAAGATGTTTATGTCAAAAAGGATGTTGATGTAAAAAGATAAAGAGAGCACCAAAATATAAAAATCATATTTCATTTGTGTAGAGACCAAAAATATATATTTTTCCCAGCATAAATGGTGGATTTCGTAGTGTGTTAAGGTAAAGAAATCAAGTTCAGCTATCTTAGATAATAACTGAATACATTATCTCATTTCAGTGGAGAATGAATTAGGATCGAATATAGAAAGCTTCAATCTAATCTATGGCATATTAATTTGTAAACATTATGTGTGACACCTTCACATACAAATATTTGTACATATGTAGAGCTTTTCTTGGGGCCTATGTTTGAAAATTTAAGAGGTTATACGCGATAAGTCACGGTACATTTTAAAGTGCAATAAGTTCTTACCATCCAAAAATAATCCTAAATTGACTCTCTTAAAACAAATTTTTTATAAGCCTTATTTTCGATGGTTTTCTTGAAAAATTAAAACTAAATTAGTTTTTAACATATTGCATTGTACAAAATTCAACTTATTCCTAATATAAATTTGGATGAAAACACAACTCAATCTTAGTAGAAGTGAATTGTACCACGCAGAGTGCAACCCTATTCTGATACCAAATTGAGTTGTGCTATGTAAAATGCAACTCAACCCTGACAAAACCTGAGTTCTGCATACAAAGAGCAATTTAATATCGAAAAAATCACACAAATTGGTTTGGACTATGTGTAATGCAACTCAATATTGATAAAAGAACTTTAAAAATTGGATTGCACTACACATATGAAATCCAGTTAGCTCTAAACAATTTCCTCCCTTAGCCAAGAAAATGGATTTATCTTCAATTTTAAAATTTCTCTCACATCTGCTTCAATTCTGAAATCCATTTCAATTTATTGTCAGATTTCACTTTGCAAGGTCATATTTAAATTAGTTTTTGGTTTACATGTCTTATTTCGACAATCATAATTTAAATATAGAAATTAAGGCGATGTTGACATAAGATATTAACCATCATTGATAATGATGGAGGGAAATAGGAAGATGGATTTAGGATTGAAACTAGGAGATAAAAAGTGCGGTAGAGAAAAGAATTGTACATAGGCTCGGTCATGGACTTGCTTTTGTTATGGAAAATCTACCGGGATTTATTAAAATTATTTAAAGAAGGAAAGGGGACATTGTGAAATAATGACTTGTGTACGTATGTACAATTGCCATCCCCTTTTAAGACATGTGATTGCTTCATATTTCTAATTTTTTCCAAACTTGACACTTGGACACATTATCAAACATTGTTGTTTTAAAAGAAATAAAAAATATAAAGATTTGCTTGGCTGTTGATAGGTACACCAAAAATTTGAAATTTATATGCATCCAAAAAGTGAATAAATATCCAATATCAAAAAGAGGATGTGAATGAAGATATCCGCATTTCAAAATTTCCGTTTTTGCAACTTTTGTGACCACATATAATAATTAAATTATAGAAAAAAGATAATTGTAGTCTTTAAGCATTATATTTCTAATACAGATATTGTAATATGATATGACACTTATAAGTAATATGTAGATTGTCTAATCAAATATTTTGTATAGCTAGATAATTTTTCCCTTTACTTCCAATATTTACGCCAATAAGAATAATTCAAAGTAGTCAAAAATCACTATTAAACAAAATGCTTATGGGTATACAAAATACACTTCATGTGCCATTTAAATGAAAATAAAATTCTGATCAATTGGTGTAAAAAAGCATAGTAAATAAAGTAATGAAAATAAATTATCATTATTTACAAAATATGCTCTACATTACACATAAGCCAAAAATTCTTCAGGTATTAATATATATATATATATATATATATATATATATATATATATATAACGATTTGTGAAATGCAAAAGTGCCCAAAATTAGTTACATTTACTATGAATAGAAATATGTGGAATCTGTTAGAAGATCTTTTTTTTTGTCAATACACAATTGTATTACAAAGTTAGATCCTTTTGTCAATACACAATTGTATTGCAAATAAATAGTAACAATATCAATGTTACTCAATAATGCCACAATTGTCAAGTCAAACTGTGATTGCAGAAAAGACAGTAAGCAAGACCGATTGTGCACTGGATTGGAGCGGTACAGAACCGTCACCAACCGTAATGTCCGAGTCCAGAAATAATTCTGTTTCCTTAAAACAATATTGCCGTCGTATGCACTGATTGACGTGATCGCAATTTGTTTCCCAGGATAAAACGGACCAGCCCCGTAGTGCAGTGCCAGCAAACGGAGCTCCGACGAACTGAAGTAGATTATAGAAACTTGAACAGAGGAATGCTTTGAAGAGGGAGTAACAATTGAGAAGAATAATTAATATTTATTCTCTCCTTTTGGGCTATGTATTTATAGGTTGGAGGAAATGCCTATACGAACATTAATGACCTTTGGAAAGGTTGCGACCCTTTAACCAAGCGGTGCTTAAATGTGCATGCGCATTTATGATGAAACGGTTGTATCCCTTCAATAGAAGGGACATACCAGATCATAAAATGATCAAAATAACTCGTTTCAGCACAATAGGCCCAAACTGAAATCAGCGGCCTATTTAACCATGAGACCTCAAGAGTCCCAAGGTCCAACGCCCAATTATTGACACTAATATCGTGTCATGGACTCCAAAAGTCCCCAAATCACTAAGCCCACATTTGACATCAATATAATATTGTGTCATGGACTCCAAGAGTCCCATAGCACTAAGCCCACATTTGACATCAATATAATATTGTGTCATGGACTCCAAGAGTCCCAAGGCACTAAGCCCGATTTGACATCAATATAATATTGTGTCATGGACTCCAAGAGTCCCAAGGCATTAGGCCCAAGTTGACATCAATGTAATATTGTGTCTTGGCTTAGCCACACCTTATATGAGCTCTCTTCTCCTTTATTTATATAAGATTGTAGAAGAGTTGGTACTCATATTTCATGGTGTGGGACTAAAAGTTGTTTTCCTTTCTCTTCTTCCAAAATCCCTCTTTCTCTTTCTCATTCATTTCCAACAATCCCCCACATGAATGAGAAGTCGTTCTTAGTTTCACGAATCATTTATCGCATCGGTTAAAGTAGCACATGGGCCTTGAACTTTCCTAGTGATTACCTATTTGAATCACAGGCGAATCAGTAGACACTGACTGTCCTTGAACTGTAAGCCTTTTGTGTAATTCCAACGTAGATAACACACGATAAATATTTCTTATAACCCTTCGTTCTCTGTATGTGTTCGTTTTTGCCTTGAACACCTGCCTGGTCTCATAAGTGCTTAGAGAATTTGGCCTCATAATTCTCTTTGAAGCGGCGCCTTCGCACTTACGTAGGTGATTCTGTAAAGGGTATTCTCTTAATTCCTCAAATACAGACATCATTAAAAGTACTAATACTTATCCTTATTCAACATATAATGCACTGACTTATCATAGGAATGGTTTGTGTATAACAGTGCCATCAAGTTTCTCTTAAACTTCGTTGTCCCTTTGAACCTAGATCTTGGGATCTCCAGTCAACTAGGTGGGGTTTCCATTTTAGAGAAACCTTTAGTCTATAGGCCTTAGCCCCATTCCCTTCGATAAGATTTGAACTTTCTCTCTTGGCAAGCCTTTGGTACGTGGATCCGCTAAGTTATCTTTAGATCGAATGTAATCTACCGTGATAACCCCATTAGAGAGAAGTTGTCTTATCGTTTTATGTCTACGACGAATATGCCTAGATTTACCATTGTATAGTGTACTATTAGCTCTTCCAATAGCTGATTGACTATCACAATGTATACATATTGGAGGCACAGGTTTGCTCCAATTAGGAATGTCTTCCAAGAAGCTTCGAATCCATTCTGCTTCTTCTACAGTCTTATCTAGTGCAATAAACTCTGATTCCATCGTAGATCTAGCGATACAAGTCTGTTTGGATGATTTCCATGAAATTGCTCCATTTTCTAATGTGAACACGTATCCACTTGTAGACTTTGTATCATTTGATCCAGTGATCCAATTTGCATCACTATATCCTTCCACTATTGAAGGATAGTTTGTATAGTATAAACCATAGCTCTGTGTATACTTTAGATATCCTAGAACTCTGATTATCGCTTTCCAATGATGCTTACCAGGATTGCTGGTAAATCTACTTAGTTTGCTTACAGCATATGCGACATCAGGCCTAGTACAGCTCATACATGATACTTCCTAGTATACGAGAGTATTCCAATTGGTAAATACCATCACCAGTGTTCTTTACCCAATTTTGGTTCATATCTACTGGTGATTTTGCAATAGTTACATTATATTGCTTGAATTTGCGATTGTGATAATGCATATCCATGTGGTGTTCTCAGAATTTTTACACACAATATCACATCAGCCAGTCCTAGGTCTTTCATATCGAATCTAGAGGATAACATATCCTTTGTAGATGTTATTATGGCCTTGTTATTGCCTAGGATTAATAGGTCATCAACATAAAGACAAACAATGACATATCCAATATGTGTATGTTTTATGTACACACATTTATCTGATTCATTTATTATGAATCCATTTGATAACATATTATTATCAAACTTCTCATGCCACTGTTTTTGGAGTTTGCTTAAGGCCATAAAGTGATTTCACCTATTTGCACACTTTATTCTCATTTTCTGAGCTTAGAAATCCTTCAGGTTGTTCCATATAGATTTCCTCCTCTAATTCATCATTCAAGAATACAGTTTTATCATCCATTTGATGTATTTCTAAGTCATGTATGGATGCAATTGCAATGAGCATTCTAATTGATGTTTGTCGAAATAGTCCAGGTCTTCCTTTTGTTTAAATCCTTGGACTACTAGACGAGCTTTGTACTTGTCTATTGAACCATCAGGTTTCAATTTCTTTTTAAATATACATTTACTACCTAAGGTCTTACATCCTTGAGGTAAATCAACTAATTTCCATGTATGATTGGACATAATGGATTCAATCTCATTGTTAATTGCCTCTTTCTAATAAGGGGCATCGCTGGAGGACATAGCTTGTTTGTATTTCAATGGATCATCTTCTAACATAAATGTATAGAAGTCCAGTCCAAAGGTTTAACGTCCTTGACCTTTTACTTTTTCTTGGCTCCTCCACTTGCTGCTCAGCACTACTTAGCTGAGTGTTAATTTGTTCAGCATCCTCAATAGAGTAATGAACTTTTTTTTTTCTTGATCTCTTAGGTGTATGATTTTCAATACCATATTTCAAGCGAAATATATGTTCGAAAAATTTAGCATTTCTCGACTCAATGATGGTATTTTCATGAATATCATCAATTTCAGATTTGTGTACCAAACATCGATATGCGACGCTGCTTTGTGCACATCCAATAAATACACAATCAATTGTTTTTGGTCCAATTTTGACCTTCTTTGGTTTTGGTACCTCTACTTTGGCAAGACACCCCCACACTTTTAGGTATTTGTAGGATGGTGGTCTGTTTTTCCAAAGTTCATGAGAAGATAGAGATGTTTTCTTTCGGGATATTTTATTTAAAATATGATTTGCCGAAAGAATAGCTTCTTCCCAAAAAATTATCTGGCAAGCCAGGATAAGGCATTCATCATTTCTTTAAGAGTTTTATCTTCCGATCGGCTATACCGTTGGATTGAGGTGAATATGGTGCTGTAATTAGGCGTAAAACACCATGTTCAGCGCAAGATTCTTCAAAAGGGAATACATATTCTCCTCCTCTATCACTTCTTAAAGCTTTGATTTTCTTGTTGAGTTGATCCTCAACTTCCGCTTTGTATTGTTTAAACACATCAAATCACATACATTTGTATGTATTATATCTAGCGGTTCTGTTTCTCGTTCAACATAATGAAACGAGATTCTTGTCAATTTTGCTTCTGCACAAATTTGACATTTAAAAATGGTGTCTAGATTAATCAATTTGTGCAATGTATCAAAGTTTACATCCCCTAATCTAGAATATCACACGTTGGAAGAGTCAACAATATAAACAAAAGATTCACTTTTATTCATATCAGTGTGTGGTACAATAGTGATTACATTTTCTTTAAATGAACCATCACACACATGTCCTCTTCCTACATACACTCCATTCTCAGCTTCAAGGATTAATTTAAATCCATGTTTGCTGAGCAATGATCCTGAAATCAGGTTCTTATGAATTTCTGGAACATAGAGAACGTCATTTAAAGTTAGTTCCTTTCCAGGTTGCATTCTGATATTACTGTATATAAATTCATATCAGCAATGCCCTTTTGGGGATTTCAGCCAATTTTTCTTTTTCTTTTTCTTTTTTCTTTTTTTTTTTTTTGAGTCAGAAATTTGGCAAGTCCCAATGTTGTTAGACAAAGCAACATTTTTCTATTGTCAGCACTTAATATTGATGACGTTGAACTTCTCTGACCTTTCTCCATGAGGCAGAGTCATTATTGGAACCATTTGGCGCAATCAGAGCGTTGGTCACCGTCTGTGTCGGTGTAAAATTATTGTTGCTATTTTGTGACACAGCTTATTGTCGTCTGCAACAATCAATATTGTTTTAAGATTGTTAGAAGATCTTTTTTTTGTCAATACACAATTGTATTACAAAGTTAGATCCTTTTGTCAATACACAATTGTATTGCAAATAAATAGTAACAATATCAATGTTACTCAATAATGCCACAATTGTCAAGTCAAACTGTGATTGCAGAAAAGACAGTAAGCAAGACCGATTGTGCACTGGATTGGAGCGGTACAGAACCGTCACCAACCGTAATGTCCGAGTCCAGAAATAATTCTGTTTCCTTAAAACAATATTGCCGTCGTATGCACTGATTGACGTGATCGCAATTTGTTTCCCAGGATAAAACGGACCAGCCCCGTAGTGCAGTGCCAGCAAACGGAGCTCCGACGAACTGAAGTAGATTATAGAAACTTGAACAGAGGAATGCTTTGAAGAGGGAGTAACAATTGAGAAGAATAATTAATATTTATTCTCTCCTTTTGGGCTATGTATTTATAGGTTGGAGGAAATGCCTATACGAACATTAATGACCTTTGGAAAGGTTGCGACCCTTTAACCAAGCGGTGCTTAAATGTGCATGCGCATTTATGATGAAACGGTTGTATCCCTTCAATAGAAGGGACATACCAGATCATAAAATGATCAAAATAACTCGTTTCAGCACAATAGGCCCAAACTGAAATCAGCGGCCTATTTAACCATGAGACCTCAAGAGTCCCAAGGTCCAACGCCCAATTATTGACACTAATATCGTGTCATGGACTCCAAAAGTCCCCAAATCACTAAGCCCACATTTGACATCAATATAATATTGTGTCATGGACTCCAAGAGTCCCATAGCACTAAGCCCACATTTGACATCAATATAATATTGTGTCATGGACTCCAAGAGTCCCAAGGCACTAAGCCCGATTTGACATCAATATAATATTGTGTCATGGACTCCAAGAGTCCCAAGGCATTAGGCCCAAGTTAACATCAATGTAATATTGTGTCTTGGCTTAGCCACACCTTATATGAGCTCTCTTCTCCTTTATTTATATAAGATTGTAGAAGAGTTGGTACTCATATTTCATGATGTGGGACTAAAAGTTGTTTTCCTTTCTCTTCTTCCAAAATCCCTCTTTCTCTTTCTCATTCATTTCCAACAGAATCTATGTATCACTCAAAGATAAAATACGTTCTTTTCCCTTAATAGAAAAGTTAAAAGATTTATGTCCATTACTAATCAAATTTAGTTTCAAGTATAGTCTTTTGGATAATCAGATTAATGGAAACATTTGTTGTACAAATTGAAATCGCTTAATACTAGTCTATATTCAAACATGGTTTTCATTTCAATTTGACTCTTGTTTAATAATTCATTGCCTTTACTTATTGCAAGAAAGTAACCTTCACTTGTTTTTATTCGTAGTATCATGTTTTAAACATGGAATCTTGGTCCAAACAATTATGTTCAGAATTTTGGCATGATTTTTTGTTTGTAGTATTTACTCAACATCGATATTAATGCTTTTGATACTTTCTTTTTATACAAAGAAATGTTAGCCTAATATAATATTAACCCAGACAATATGCAAGGTTTTAAGTTTCAGATACAGGTCATGTTTTGTTTTGGGGATTTTAACGTCTTACCTCATATTGGGAGAGATCTCGGTTGAGATGAGTCTTCCTCGAGGGTTTGTCTCGGATTTCCATCTCGGGTCTAAAAGCTAGTATCGGAACCATCTCGAAGTACATGATATGTTAAAAACTGATATTCTTACACAATAATTTTCATGAATGCTATTATCAAATTAGTAACTTAAATTTGAATTGCAAAATAATTTCGTTGTTATTAATTCAATGAAAAAACATCTGTATTCATAAATCCTAATACGCTTAAAATAAAAAATAACCAAAAATATATGATATATGAACATGAATTATTATTAGATTTAAGATATAGGAAACCCTAAAATATTAAATTGTTCTGTAACACACAATCCAAATTTTTAACGAACAATAATTAATTAATGGATTAATTAATTGAGAAATAAATTGATAAAATAAATATTAATTAGAAAAATATTGAGAATTAAGCAAAATGGATTTCACCGTTCCATCCGTTACAAAATTCTAATTCAAATAAGCTTTTAGTTTGCGTAAGTCGGACGAAAAATGAATAAGTTATGATCAATCAAAGTTTGAAATTCAAATTAGAAATATAATTAATATCCAGAATTAATGGGCGGCCCAGCCCTTAACTGGGTCGACACATGGGTCGACCTGTGTCTAAGGCGGGTTGACCCAGCTTCGATCCTGTTTTGGATCATTCCTTGTTGATGTATTGTTGATGTGTCTTTTATGGTTTAGATTAAAAACCTAATATATTTTATAGTCTAAAATTTAAATATAAAATACAATGAACTTGGACACCAAACTCTACTATAAATAACCTCCAACATCTAACCAAATCTTCACTACTCCATTTCTCTATCTCAAATAACCTGCTTTTCATATATAATTTTAATAGAGTACTGGGGGCTTGGTTCTACACAAATTTCTAGGGAATATTCATAGATAGAGAGAATCTACCAAAGCCTATTGGATTTGCTTAGATTTTTGTGATTACTACTATGATTATCATATTTCTTCTAAGTTAATATTAAAATAGATACAATAATTGTTACAGTGATTGACAATCTAAATAAAAAAGGATTTAGACATTAAAATATATTGGATGTGAAAGTTGACGATTATAGTGTTTATATATTTATCTTTTACATGTTATTGTTCATTATAATTATTGTCCATTACTTATTCCTTTCAGTTGTTATTTGTTTATAAGTACATGCTTCTTCCTTATCCCCTTCTCTGTCATTGTTTTATTTATAGTCTTGTAACGCCTAATTATTCATTGTGTACATTTCTGAGCTTGGATCCATTTCTTCTTGTTTTCTTTGTTTTGCGCTAAGGTTAGGCCAATGAAAGGCTAGGTCTTTACAGTTAAATTTGCGTAAAATTGGAATAATCTGAAATAATATTAGTAAGGAGATTTTAGGCATATTAAGAATTGGTATAATATGATCTGTAAATGGGAAAAATTATGAAGGAAGATTATGCAAACATGTGAATTCGGATAAGCCGTGTTTAGTTATACATTAATTTGAAAGAAAAAAATTGTTATTTGATATTAATTCAACAACCAACCGGTCCAAATGTCACATTTCATGGGCCCAAGAGCGTAGCGTGTCAGCATAAAGTTTAGTATAATCCGTACTGATCCAGTTAGAATTTGTAAACATGTTAATTTAGCATTGACTAGGAAAATATGTTATTTAATATTAATTTGTAAACATGTTAATTTGGCATTGATATAGGATAACATGAAAACATGTTATTTGACAATAATTTGTAAACATGTTAATTTGACATTGATACTGAAAAACTTTGTTATCTGACATTAATTTGTAAACATGTTAATTTGGCATTGATTAGAAAACATGTTATTTGACATTAATTTGTAAACATGTTAATTTGGCATTTCTATTGGAAAACATGTTATTTGACATTAATTTGTAAACATGTTTGTTTGATATTAATTTGGAAAACATGTGATTTGACATCAATTTGTAAGCATGTTAATTTGGCATTGATCTGGAAAACATGTTATTTGACATTAATTTGTAAACATGTTAATTTGACATTAAATTGGAAAAAATGTTCAGTTGACATTTATATGAAAAAACATGTTAATTTGTCATTTATGTTCATTTGACATTAAAATGGAAAATATGTTCATTTGACATTAATTTTTGGAAACATGTTCATTTGACATTAATTTGGAAAGCATGTTAATTTGACGTTAATTCGGAAAACATGTTAATTGTACTTAATATGACATTAAGTAACATGTATTTGGAAAATGTGTTAATCAGATTGAATTATACTTAATTTGACATTAGGTAATCCGTATTAGAAAACATGTTAATTGAAATTAATGGTACTTAATTGGACATTAACATGCAAATGGAAAACATGTGAATTGGGGTAAGTGATACTTAATTATACATTAAGTAAAAAAATGTTATTGTAACTTAATTGACAATAAGTGGCATGATAATAAAAAGGAGTTGTAGATTACTTTCGTTAATTACAATCCAGGGATAAAAGGTATAGATTACTTTCGTTAATTACAATCTAATAAATAACATGTTGTGTCACTGTGCTTATTAATGAACTTCAGTCGTGTTTAGTAAAATCTGTATAATTAATAAGCGGGATAAAAGGGGTTGTAGATTACTTTCATTAATTACAATCCGAAAATAATAGGTTGTAGATTATTTTCGTTAATTACAATCTAAGAAATAACAAGTTATGTCACTGGACTTATTAATAAACTTAAATCATGTTAAGTTAAACCTGTATGATTAATAAGCGGGATAAAAAGGGATTGTAGATTACTTTCGTTAATTACAATCCGGGGATAACAGGTGGTGGATTACTTTCGTTAATTACAATCTAAGAAATAACATGTTATGTCACTGGGCTTATTGATGAACTTAAATCATGTTACGTTAAACATGTATGATTAATAAGCAGGATAAAAAGGGGTTGTAGATTACTTTCGTTAATTACAATCCGGGGATAACAGGTTGTAGACTACTTTCGTTAATTACAATCTAAGAAATATCATGTTATTCACTGGGTTTATTATTGAACTTATATCATATTAAGTTAAACATGTATGATTAATAAGCGGAGAGGGGTCCGTTCCTTTGAGATATAAGGGGCTCGTAGAAATCTTAGTTAAATTAGGGGATAAGTCTCGAGCGGCTTGTGTCATATGCATTTTGTGTGGGATCCGTATCAGTCAGTATTCCTTGGTTATCAAGGGGGCCTCGCACTAGGTAGGGGCTATGGCACATTTATACTGAACTGGATAGTACGAGGTCCAAACGAAAGGTGGGTACGGGCATGTTCTGGTAGAGTCATGAGCATGCATGGATCCGAAAGTGGAAGATAATACATTGTAATGTTGGTGATTAAGACCGCGTCTTCTGAGTTGATGGGTTCGGGACTGATAACCTCGAATGGCATAGCTAACACAGATTATTCACATCCTGTTTAAGAAGCCGATCAATGGCTAATATTAGGAAATTCTTTCCAAAATTAGTTGTTTCTGTCTGAAATTGTAGAAGTGCAAAACAGTCAATCAGTTTGAGTATGATCATTATTATCATCATTGTCTCTTGAAGAATAGTCGATCCTTTATGCAAATTCATATTAGTAACTGTTCACCTTTAGATATGTACAGACACTTACCCTTTTATGACACTAAAACCACTATTTATCTGTTTTTCTTAACTTAGTAGTCGAGCTTATCAGGCTTTATGCCTGTCCCTTTTCCTTTCTTCCTTTCACTTAATTTCCCCCCGGAGTTACAAGGAGAAAGTGCATAGTTCAGATTTCTTTATTGCTCTTATCTTGATGAATTTCTGCAAAAGACGGATTACTTCCTGTCCTTTTTCAAGGTTAGGTTATCTTTTTGGCTATTTGGGGGATAATATTACCTTGATATTGTTTTTGATTGAGATTTCGAGACATGACATTTTGTAACTATCTGGTTAATTGAAACAAAGATGATTTTGTATTTATAAAATGAAAGTTTCATCTTCCGCTGTAAATTTATATTTTTATGCCTTGTGAAATCTTAGTCTTTGTGATGTTTATGTCTTTATACCTATAATTCTCCATAATTTCTTACTGAAATCCTCGTAAGGGTACAATAAGGAATGTGGGGTGTTACAAGTTCAACATAAGCAGAACGTAAAATACATAATATTATATGTAATATGCATGTAAAAAAACGACGAATATGAAAATCATTAAAATTGTAGAATATATATGAATATACATTATTATTATTTAATATTTAAAATATAAAATATTAAGAGATTATCATGACTAGATTTTAGTTTTTTAATTATTGTCGTCATGAGTTTAAATTTTAACTAGAAAAACTAAGATCTCGGATGTTATTTCAATATATCGTCTCAGTTGATATATCGTTTGATATTATAATATCTCGGAAGATATATCTGAAATGAGATTTACGGTAAGATTTGTTATTCCGTTTTGAGAAGAGCTCAAAACAATATCTCATGCGATATTTTCAAGATATGAAACAGTGGCGATATATTATACATGTAAGAGCATGTTTTGTTATATAACAAATATATGATATTTTATTTTAGGCACACAAAATAACATTGTCAAAGAGTGAAAGAAATGATATATTTTGTTCGTTTATTGGAAAAGATTATATTGCATATAAATATTTTTCTCATCTATCTATTCATTTTGACATGAGCAGTTAAAATGCTCAGTGGATTGAATGCGATGGAGATACAAAAAGTCGTAGCAGGGGTAAAACAAGGTTTTAGTAGGGATATAGCGGATGACTCCAAATTAACATGTAAAACTCATACTTGATGTTTTTACAAATATATAAGCAATATTTAAAATTAAAATTGACATTTGATTTAATTATAATTCGTGCATTCTTAATTTTAAATAAAAACATGTGCAAATATATGTAAATAAACGTAAACTTTTATTTTACTTCATTAAATTTAATAAAATATCAAAATATTTTTTTCTAAAAAATTATATGTTAATAAATTCAATTAAGGAATCAATTTTCTAATTTGTTTAATGTGTAAATGTCAATTTTCAATTCATTTCTTTTAAAAATGATATAGCGGGAATGAGGAAATATATTAGAAATGACGTGATATAGCAGAGTCTAAAGCGGAAAGTCTATTTGGAAATAGAAGCATCTCTAGCATAATAGATTAATAAATTCATAAACATATACCCTTCCAAGCGAATGCAAATACCCTTCCAAGATAATTCATCTCCAGCATAGCGTATGCGACCACGATCCTTTGAACTTTTATCTTCCTAAACGTGGAGAACATGAATGTGAACGTGGCTGAAGCATTATCGAAGACCTTCAGCTTCAGCTATAAATAAACGGGGGCATGATGGTGATTTGAGGGGATTTCTTCAGTTGTTTATGAATTTATCTGTAATTCTTGTAATGTTATCACGGCGCTCGACTAGTCAAGGTTGAGGCATCGACTGAAAGCCTCGACTTGCAATTTGTAAGTATTTCGAGCGCATAGAACGAAATTCGTCGACTAGTCTATCGACTAGGTTTTACGACTTGCTTCGACTAGTTGTTGTTCACCAAAAAAAAAGTTAGATCCATAAAAGCAAAGCCGAAGCTAGGAAAACAAAAGTAAAAAAATACGTAGTCGAAGAAAAGCTTCTGCAGTGCTCTTACCTTAGCCATCATTTCCTTTTAAGTGTTATTGTTGCCTCTCCAGTGGAGTCGTATGCTAAAACTTATCACTACCATTCATGAAACTAGTGGTTGTGAGACAAATGCAGAAGTCGAACCAGATGACTATCTTTGAATTGATTGCCTTATTTGTGTTTTTTATGTTGCACTCTATAGATTGAAACTTCAATTTGGTTTGTATTTCCTTTGCAATTTACAGTCTATTAAATTCTTTGCATCATTTTAGTGGCAGCAAATATAACATGGTGTTACTGCCATTACATTAATATACATTCGTTATCAAGTGTCATTATTAATATTCTACACATCTATTTATTTATTGACTAGTCTGCGCCCACGAGTCGACTAATTGGACCTTTGTCGACTAGACTCGACTTACTGCAGCAACAACCCTGATCTTGGAGATTATTAGTGTAACGACCCGGAAAATCTAAACCAATTTAAATATTTTATTTTGGCAATTTTAATGAATTTTGAATATTTAAAATGATTTATTTTAAATAATAAAGACGAAAAAATAATTTTTGACGAAGTTAAATCGAATAAATTTATTTTAATTATAATAGGAGCCTGAAATGGCGCGGTAGTTTGAAATTTCAATTTCGAATTTCAAATGACTATACAGAATTCGTTTTAAGTCGGAATTGGACGAAACCAGAAATATCTAAATTTTTTTGACGATATATTTCTAACGGATGTAAGAAACTGGTATTTCACTTTAGAAGTTGAAAGATATGTCCAGTTTAAAATTCAGAAAAGTCGCTGTGGAATTTATATATATTTTAATATATATAAAGGCCTTTGAAAATGGAAATTCTGCAAACGACCTCTGTTTTCGACGAAACCACTTTTGTTGGATCTGGTATGTCTAGTTATCTCTAGGTTTCAAATTTCGTAATTTTCTGATTCGATATGTGTGCGTTGCAAAGGAAAACGTGTTTGACCAGTTTCAGTTGATTTTAACCGACTGGAAAATGGCCATTTTTCAAACGGTCTCAGAATTCGACGAAATTAGTTTTGTTAGGACCGTCTCGTCAATACGAAGCTAGAAATAATTTTTATGGAATTTTTAGAGTTCGTATGTGGCCCAGGTAATTTAAAATATACGTTCAAATTGAATATATATACATTTATATTTAAATTTTGATGGAAACCTACCATAACAGCCGAATTGGGTTATAAACCTATCCCATTGTGTCCGGGATGGGGGTATTTACTTAGGGGCGACAGTCGTTAGGTTTGATTTGGAGTTTGTAGTGATTAACAGTTATTTTTGGAATTTAAAATATTAAATAATATAAAAAAATTCACTAAAAAGGGTCAAAACCCTAGTATTCCTTCTGCCTTGGTCAAAGCCGCCACTCATTCAAAAACGACGGTGATAATTGCTCCAGGTTTCTCCCTCAAAATTCTCTCAATTCATGAATCATTAAAAGAGATTTATTCAGCGAAGATCGAAGAGAAAGTTTGGATCTCCATCTTCATACGGATGAGATGAAGTTTCGTTTGGAATTTAGCTCGAACTCCGAGCTTCAAGCGGCATCCTTCGCCTAGCAATTCGCACGCCATAGTCCGTTGAGTTGGCCAAGCTGGTCAACGTTGAAGGGGGGAGGCCCAGCGCTCGTTGCGGTGGACTTAGATCGAACTCCGGCGCAACGACGAGGGAGGAATTTCAAGCCCTAGGGCGGAGCAATGGGTTCGTTATCGTGAATAAGGGTCAGGAAGAAGATAACGCTGGAGTGGAGTTTAGGCTGTTAATTGGGGTATTAACTTTTGTTAATTAATTTAATATAATCATTTATGTAATTAAATGTGAAAATGACCATATCTTTTTCGTGCGAGCACGGAATTGGGCAAACCCGGGCTCGTTGTAACCGTCTAGGCAAGATCTACGTAATGAAACTGACTAGATTGGAAACAGTGCACGTCAGAAATTCAAGCAAATTTCAACGCAAACTGTGCTGAAACTACCAGATAAAGACAGATGGAGTGGATCCCAAAGTGAGAAATCTCTCACTATAATTTTCTTTGTGCAGTTATTTATTTTAAAACTGCATATATGAACTGTTCCCCATCATCCACGGACCATGGATGACTTGTTTGTTTGGTTGTATTCTGTGTGAAAATTGATCGTGATGTGAAATGAATTATATATATTAGAAGTGTATGAAATATATATATTGAAAGTGAAAATATCGTATATATTGAAAGTGAAAATATCGTATATATTGAAAGTTAAAATATCGTATATATTAAAAGTTAAAATATCGTATATATTAAAAGTGAAAATATCGTATATATTGAAAGTGAAAATATCGTATATATTGAAAGTGAAAATATCGTATATATTGAAAGTGAAAATATCGTATATATTGAAAAGTGAAGATATCGTATATATTGAAAGTTAAAATATTGTATATATTGAAAAGTGAAGATATCGTATATATTGAAAAGTGAAAATTTCGTATATATTGAAAGTGAAAATATCCTATATACTAAAAGTGAAAATATCGTATATATTGAAAGTGAAAATATTATATATATGAAAGGTGGAAATAATATATATATATATATGAAATGAAAACAATATATATGAAATGAAAACGATATATATATATATATATGAAATGTGAAAACGATGTATATATGAAACGAAAACGATATATATATATATGAAATGTGAAAATGATTTGATTGTAAAAAATATAATTTTTAACATGTATATACACAGTATAAAATTGTCGTGTATATGGAATATTCAATTTTGATTAGAAATTGAATATGAAGTTGAAATTGTTTTGAAAACGAATTTAAAATGATTTATAAAATACGTTTTAAAAGGAAATCGATGAAATGTATATTATATATATAATATAATGGCCTGAATAGAACGCGCCGCGCTGTGGCAGTTCGCGAATTTTGACTATTGACTTCGAATGGACATTACAGGAGATACAACCGTCGGATTCTCCTGAAACTGGAACCATTGGGTTCGTACCGAAATGAGCTTTCTAACGAATATTGGAAATTTGAAATCTAACGGTTGGATTTGGAATTATGTCCAAATCAAATTTGGAAAAGGTCGTTATAAGTGCAATTCGATGGCCTTTGATGAAAATTGACTGTACGGGCCTTGACAAAATTATTAAAAATATCAATAATTTGTGTAAAATCATAATAAATGATTTAGAAAGAATTGGGATGAAAAATTCCATATTTAAAAAGATAAAAATATATTTTTATAGAAACGAACTAGTTATTAACTAGAAAAATAATCCAATGGTTATAAATAAATAATTTGGATTACATTTGAATTGAAATTATCTTTGGATATTTTCGATATTGGATTCTGTGATTATACAGATATTGTGATGGGAATTTGGAAGATATCGATATCGTTATTCCCGATATGATATCTGTTGGTTTTAGGGTTTGATGTTGAATATAAGTCGACACTATCTCTATTCAAAACCTTATATTTAATATCAAATTGGATTGATTGATTGTTTGGATTGTGCTCGACCGGTTTATGAGCAAAATATGCTTTTACATTTAGCATTGGGTTGGGTAGAAATATCTGTGTGTTAACACCTTGTGAAACACTTCACGATTTGACGATAAGGTTTTTAGCGATGTTGAGTTCATTTCAAGTTTAATGAATGATTTTGAAATGATATTTTCCCTAAGTGAAAAGAAATATATTCCAGATTTTAGACAGAGAATCTTTTATAAAAATGTTTTATAAAACAGAAAGGATTTCGAGGCCCAAAACCTGATGATTTCGAAATTATTTAGAAATGTATTATGGTTTTACATTGTAGTTCATCGCATATTCGATTAGTTGCTATTAATGATGTATCTGTTTGGTGGCAGAGAATTTATTCTCTTGCTTAACACCCTTCTTTGAGACGTACGAGCTCAAAGGTTATGTGATATGTGTGAACTACTGATGTGAAATACTATATTTTGAAAGTACTTGTGATTATTATGTTGTGAAATGATTTTCCCTACTTCGGGATATGAAATGATTTAGTATGTGGCTAAAGAGTCGGGTAACCATGAGACTAAAAGTATGGGTGAGAGGGCGGTGTATGCTCTCCATGTGTGGGAGGTGCATCGTCGGTGTAGCCTGCTCCTATGTGGGGTAGGTGCACATTTATATATATATCGAGTTGCGAGGTGCGTACCCTTTGCGTTGTCGATGGGGAGCACAATATTTGGTTGCATACTTGTTTGTATGCATTGTTATGTTTTGGAATTCACATTTCCAGACGATTTGATTTGAGATCCCGAAGTGAAATCTACTTTGACATAGAAAGTTAGATATGTATTTCAAATGATTTGAAATAAGAATTCGGGAATAAAATCCAAAGGAATAATTTCTGTAAATTGAATTGGATTTGGAAAATCTAAGTGTAGTGATTAATCTAAGTGGGTAGATTGGGATATTGCATGTTGATTGATGCATAGTAGATCCAGATATCTATATTGATTGTCGTTTATACACTGGCATTCATAGGGGTAAACCCGTTCCGCGTTAGCGGCGTGGTCCCGTGATATGCCATATGATTTATATAAGGTTATAACTGTTTAGAGTTTCTCACACCAGTCCCATGACTGACCTGTAGTTTGCTTTTCCCTTGCAAACTCGGGTGACCCTATTTTCCTTGGGCAGTCGAGTAGTTTATTTTGCAGATATATAAGCAGGATTCTGGATCAAAGCTTAAAGCTGTGTCCAATGCGTTTATCGTCTTCCGCTGTGTTATTTATTTATTTCCGTTGTGCATTGTATTACATTTATTGTAAATTTATTATCCGCTGTGTATTATTTTCGATATACTCTGATATTCCGTACTCTGATGTAACATTATTATGATGTTTATAAAAGTCTTCTGTTACTTGTTCTGATGTGTTATATACCCAGAGTTAGCGTATACGGGATTCGAACGGTCTTGGTTGATTTAGCGATCGATTAGGTCCGGGCGAAATCCGTGTTGTTACAGCTGGTATCAGAGCTTTGGCTAAGCTTTGTTCTGGATATAACATATAAATGAACTCGTCAGAAATAGAACCAGTAGTGTTCTAGGACGAGTAACTCATTACAGATAAGATCTGTAATATCCTAGTATGAGTATAGAAGAATGAAATACACCTCGATAGACACATTTACATTCAAGTATATGTCTCTATGCTTTATAATATCTTTTCTGTTGACCTGACACTTGGTCTGTTTTTTGCAGAAGTACTAGAAACTGAGTGCCAGAAACAGAAGGAATGCTGACCCAGATATAAAGCTCTATTTATGATATATAGAAATCTGGGTGGAGTACCATTCTTGGGCGAAGAATCTATTGCTAAAACACAAGCTTGGATTCGTTCCGCTGAGAAAATCTTTGAAGGTTTAAAGCTGCGGATGACCAGAAAAGATTACTGGCATCTTGGGCACTCAAAGACGAAGCTTTGTTCTGGTGGGATTCAATTGTTAAAGATAATCCAGAAGGTGATATCACCTGGGATAGACTCAAAGAGCTTTTCAGTGCAAAATTTATTCCCCCAGAAGCAACTGAGCGGCTATGTGATGAATTCTACTATTTGATACAAGGAGATATGAATATCCCAGAATATCATAAGAGATTCAATGAACTTTCTCATTTTGCCCCTCATCTAATTCAAAAGCAAAAGATGAAGAATCTGAGGTTTATTAATGGTCTTCAAAGAAAATACCAGAATAAAGTAATAGGGCATGTGATGCTTCCTTTTTCTGAAATGATATACATAGCCTACCAGTATGAGGATCTCGATAGGAAAGGTATGTTGCGAGACGAAGAGGAAGTCAGTTCTAGCAGCAAAAGAAAATTCGAAACTGATAGCCTAGAAACAAGTGCACAGCCTGAGGCCAGTACGAAGTCTGAGTTCATAAAGAAGCCTAGAATCAATAGGAAAAAGGTAAAGGCAGTCATATGTTTAAAGTGTAATCAGCAGGGACATTTGATGAGGAACTGTGAATCCTCGGAGAAAGAAAGAAATGTCGGATTTAAACCCAATAAGGAGCAAAAGAAATCTCATGGTACAAGAGAATGCTATAAGTGTCACCGAGCAGGGCATCTTGCTAGAAATTGCCGACTAGCAAAGAAATCTGAAATAGTACAAATAAATGAAGTGGCTGAAACTTCAGAACCCTCCGCTACCCCGAGAAAGCCAGATGTTTTAGAAGGCACTCTGACTGTCAAGGATATTCCAGTTAAAATACTGTTTGATACAGGCGCGTCGCGAAGCTTTGTTGCAAAGAATGCGGTTAAGAAACTGGATTTGAATTTGAAGAAGCTCAAAGCACCCTTGACTGTTCATAATCCGGTTGGGGATGCTATCGATCTTAGTTGGGTTTGTGGAGTGCCTGCCTCTTTTTCCCGGTATCGGTTCCCCACTATCGCGATCATAATGAATTTTACAGAATTTGAACTTATACTGGGGTTGTATTGGTTAACCCAATATGAAGCCGAAGTTAAATGCGCCGAGATAGTTGTTAAGGCAAAAACAAAGTTCGGGGAATATATAACCATTCCATGTGAAGGACCGAATTCTAATAGAAAAGACTTCTGGGCTGCTTTAGATGTTTCTCCTGCTAAGATAGAACCTATTCCTGTCGTCGCGGAGAATATTCCGGTCGACATTGTGAACATACCAGTTGTCAAGAACTATGCGGATGTGTTCGAAGAAGTTGTTAGCTTACCTCCGCAGAGAGAAATTGATTTCAATATCGCTTTAGTTCCAAATGCAAGGCCAATAGTTCATGCTATTCGAAGAATGACCTTTAAAGAGAAAGACGAGTTAGATAATCAAACTCCGCAGCTAGTATGGAAGGGTCTGATCAGACCTAGTTTCTCTGATTGGGGGGCAGTAGTGGTATTTGTCCCGAAGTCAGACGGTGCTCTACGACTTTGTGTTGATTACCGGGACCTCAATAAGCAGACGTTGAAAAACAAATATCCATTGTCGCGGATTGATGATTTGTTAGATCGTTGAATGGCGCACAAGCGTTTTCACGAATGGACCTAGCTGCAGGTTTCCATCAGCTTCGTATCGCCGAGGAGTGTGTTCCTTTGACAGCATTCAGAGGTCCAGACTTATTCTACGAGTGGTTAGTAATGCCGTTCGGCTTATGTAACGCTCCAGCCTATTTCGTCGATCTAATGAACCGAGTATTCAGAGGAGTATTGAATAAATTTGTTTTAGTTTTCATTGATGATATCCTTGTCTTCTCTAAGTCAGAAAGTGAGCACGAAAAAAATTTGGAACAAGTGTTAGAAATTCTGAGAAAGAATGTGTTGAAAGCAAAGTTTTCCAAATGTATATTCTGGCAAGAAGAAGTCAAATTTCTTGGCCACGTCATGTCAAAACAAGGAATTTCAGTGGATCCCAGTAAAATCACTGCTATTCAGAATTGGAAATAGCTCATACGCCCACAGAAGTTAGAAGTTTTCTTGGATTGGCCGGTTATTATCGGAAGGTCGTTGAGAATTTTTCGAAGATATCCAGTCACCTAACGAAGCTTACTAAGAAACATTCGAAATTCAACTGGACTCCCGAATGTGAGGCAGCTTTCCAGGAGTTGAAGTTAAAATTGACGACTGCTCCAGTGCTCACAATTATTGACGGAAACCAGGATTTAAAAGTCTGGACCGATGCTTCTAAAGAAGGCCTTGGCACAGTGTTAATGCAAAGAGGCCATGTAGTCGCTTTTGCTAGCCGTCAATTGAAACTATATGAAAAGAATTATGTAACTCACGATCTTGAATTGCTGGCTACCGTGTTTTGCTATGAAGATCTGGAGGCATTATCTATTGGGTGAGAAGTTTGAATTATTCACTGGTCATCAATCATTGAAATATTTATTCACCCAGAAGGATCTGAATATGAGACAGCAGCGTTGGTTAGAATTTCTCGCAGCTTATGATCTAGATATTTTATATACTCCGGGAAAAACCAATGTTGTAGCTGATGCGCTTAGCCGAAAGAATGTGGTCATCGCCAGTATTATCATTACACCATCGTTGATTGATAAAATAGATATTCTTCAGAAAGACGATAGTTTTATTAGGGAGATGATCAGAAGCATTCAAAAGGGCGAAGTCTCCAGTTTCCAAGTGGATAGCGCAAGAGTTCTGAGATTGAAAGGTAGAATTTGTGTTCCCGACAATCTTGATCTCAAAAGAGAAGTAATGGACAAGAGCCACAAGTCCAAGCTGAGCATCCACCCGGGGGTTAGTAAAATGTACAATGACCTCAAGCGAACTTTCTGGTGGAAGGCAATGAAAAGGGATATCTCTATATATGTTAGCCGGTGTTCCACCTGTCAGCAAGTCAAAAGCGATCAGCAGAAGCTCGCTGGATTGTTGCAACCTTTGGAAATTCCCGGTGGAAAGTGGGAACATATTTCTATGGATTTCATAGATGGTTTGCCCAGAACCAGGAAAGGAAATGACAGTATTTGGGTGATCGTAAATCGTTTCACGAAGACCGCCCAATTCATACCTGTCAAATCAAATAGGACTGCTCAGAGTCTGGCGCAGATATATTTCAAGGAAATCGTTAGACTGCACGGAGTTCCCATGAGCATCGTTAATGATCGTGACCCGATTTTTGCCAGTAAATTCTGGGAAGCATTCCAAGCAGAATTGGGAACGAAACTGAACTTGAGCACCGCTTATCATCCTCTAACAGATGGCCAAACTGAAAGGGTGAATCAAATTCTTGAAGATCTATTGCGGGCATGTATCATTGATTTTGGCGGATCATGGGAAGACCATTTACATTTGGCTGAGTTCTCATATAATAATAGCTACCAGGCGAGCTTGAAAATGTCTCCATTCGAAGTATTGTATGGTAGACCGTGCCGATCCCCTGCTTGTTGGGTTGTACCTAGTAATAGACTTGTAATTGGGCCTTATATGGTTCGCGATGCTGTAGACAAAGTCGATTTCGTTAAGAAACGATTACTAGCCACCCAAAGCCGACAGAAAAACTATGCAGACAAGAGAAGAAGAGATATATCATTTGTTGTTGGCGACTATGTATATTTGAAAGTATCTCCGATGAAAGGAGTCATCCGATTTGGTAAAACGGAGAAATTGGCGCCTAAATTCATTGGTCTGTTTCCTATTCTAGAACGGATTGGAACTCTCGCATATAGGGTTCAATTGCCTGATTGGTTGCCTGGAGTGCATGATGTATTTCACGTATCTCAACTTCGAAAGCATGTGCATGATCCAGAACTCGTTGTAGAAGAAGCCGCACAACATGATTTGGAAATCACTCCAGAATTGGCAGTTAGAAGAGTGCCGATGAAGATAATTGGCAAAGAAACCAAAGAGCTGAGGAACAAAAAGGTTCACTTAGTCAAAGTGCAATGGAGTGGAGGTCCGCGAGATTGTACTTGGGAAACAGAGGAAAGCATTAAGAAAGCCTATCCTAAGTGCAAGGTGGATATCTCTGATTGACTCTGGTGCAAGGTACATCTACCATATTTTGCATTTCCATTATGTTCTTTACTTTGCTGTTGTTTTCTTTGCATTGATGTAAACTTTTTAGTTATATAGTCTGAATATTTTCAAAAGAGTATAGGAAATAATTAGTATGATTTTGAAAAGTTAAAAATAATTTGACTGATGTTTGTGTTGTGTGATAGTGGATTTGATTAATTAAATTATTAGAACGATAGTTAATTTAATCAATAGGAGGATGAATGGTAGAATTTATTCGATTAAATCACACATTGAACTGGTTTAAAAATAGATAGAAATATATGCATGTGCATTATATATGTTTCAACAGGTAAATGGATTAGCGGTTGAGTAAAGATTTTATTTGCGTGGCCGACAAATAGGTAAACCTTAATGAGTTGGATGCGAAATTTTATTATTATATCAACTCCTGTGAATGCCATTGGATGCGGAGTGTTGGTTGTTCTGTGTGTAATAATAAACGTCGCCATAGGATAGTAACAATCAATTTTGAACTACACTACATGGCATACTTCTTGAGGATAAGCATACTTCATCATATACCACATAAGCATTTGGAGCTTGTGTGACGAGGTTGAAGATTTACCGTACGAGCGAGAGGCTTGTATGGCGATGACTATATTTTACAGGTTGAACTGATGACTGATATGGACCATATAAAATTGTAACGATAAATTGCCAGATTAATAAAAATCCCACACGGGTCTGGGGTTGACAATAATCACGTCTCTCTAGTTATTAGATACGGCACATGGATTATTTATTTCCCACACAGGACGAGGTGACGAGAATTTATTCTCTGGAGTTCTTAAAAATACACACTCCCTCAGGCTTAGACAGGGTGACGAGAATTTATTCTCTGGAGTTATTATCTATACACGCTCCCCTGTAAACACCAGAATATATCACTATAAATATGTGTATGCTTTATAGGATTTATTGAGTACCTAATACGGCCCAATAAATTTCTAAACCCCTCGCCGTACAAAGGAGGTTATGGCAAAAAAATTCGAAAATTTAGGGTGTTAGCCAAAATTTTTGAAGAATTTGAAAATTCTCAGAAATTGAAAAGTTGGAGAATGGAAGCTAGATTGAGAGTAGAGTTAGTTAATCAAACCACTTTCAACTTTGTTCCTTTTCGGGGATGAAAAGTTTTATGTTGGAGGGATTGTAACAACCCGTAAAATCTGAACCAGTTTAAAAATTTTAAATTGGCTATTTTGGAGGATTTTAAATATTTTAAATAAATATTTTAAATAATAACGACGAAAAGTAGTTTGAATCGATGTTTGAAAGTGAATATAATTACTTTGAATTATAAACATGGCCTGAAATGGCGCGGCAGTTTCAAAATTGAATTCAAACTTTGACTGACTGTACAGGGTGCAAAGTAAAACGGATTTAGTGAAACAAAAAATATTTAAATCTGTTAGTGAATATCTTTCTAACGAATCTGAAAAATCGAAGTTTTGTACCAGAAGTCAAAAGTTATGGCCAAATGAATATTCATAAAGGTCGTTATAGAGAATATATCGCCCTTGAAAATAGACATTTTGCAAACGACCTCGGAATTCGACGAAACCACTTTTTGGATTCGGGATGTGAAGTTATTGCTAGGTTTCAAATTTCATAATTTTTGAAGCTAATATGTGAGCGTGGCAAAGGAAAATGTGTTTTGGTCAATTACAGTTAAATTGGATCGACCAGAAAGGGCCATTTTTCAAACGGTCTCAGAATTCGACGAAACTAGTTTTGTTGGGACTGCAGCGTCAAAACATAGCCAGATTATTTTGCTGGAATTTTTCGAATCAGTTTGTGGTCCTGGCAAATTGAAATGTACGTTCAAATTAAACATTTAATGTTTTATACTTTAATTTGAAAAATAACTGACTGTAACAATCGAATTGGCCTACGAAACATATCCCATTGTGTCCGCGATGGGGGTATTTAGCTAGGAATGACAGTTGTTGGGTTTGAATTGGTGTCCGTGTGGAGAAACACTATTTTAAAATTTAATAAAACCACGGGCCAATCAAAATTCTCCTTTCATAATTTTAAAATTAAAAAGAACCCTCGCCGCCTACCTGCTCTCGACGACGCACAGTGTTCACCACTTCCCGACCATTTTCCCGCCGCCTCAGCCACCTTCACACCCCGCCACCACCTGATCTCGGAAGCGCCGCTCCTCCCCTTCAAATCCGACCAACCCTTGCCCTCTCTCTCCTTGCCAGCGTCGAGAACGATGCCCAAGAAGTCGACGACTTAGGAGAGTCGCCGCCGCTTCCTGAGGCCATCGATCTGGCCAAAATCCCCGGCGCCGCGAAGCCCTCTCCTCCCTCTTCCACGCTGTGCCACCCGATCGTCACATCGTGCTACGGATAACGAGAAACCTTCAAACCTAGTTTTGAAGAAAATAAAGAGGTATACGGCTGTTTTTAATTTAACTATATTATAGCACTTTAAAGCACTACGGTTTTTGATTTCACTGTAAAAATCATATCTTTTCGTTTCTTGACGAAATTCAGTGAAATAAGAGACAGTGGACTCGTGTGGACGTCTTCTATATTCTAGAAGAGACCGCATATTTTTCTGAGCCTTCTGCTATTTTTGGTGAAGTGGAACCCAAAGTGAAATTTCTAATTTATAAACGATATGGAAAACAACGATGTATAAATTATATAGTCAATGTATGAGTTATATAAGCGTTGTACACCTCATGTATAAGCGTTGTATAAGTTGCATGTTCGATGTATAAGTTATATATGCGTTGTAAAAATTATATGTGCGTTGAAATGAACTGAAGTGAATTGAAATATATTTATATACGAATATATATATATACTTCCTTCGTCCACAGACCATGGACAATATTTATTGGTTGTGACATTGTTTGGATTATTTGGTTGATGTGAAATTTGGTGAATAATACGAATGGTTGATAGAATTGTTTGTGGTTGAGAATGATTGATTGTGGTTGAAAAATACCCATCTGTGGTTGAAAACAAAATTAGAATAGATTGTGGAAATGAAAATAAAACATGCTGCCTGCATGCGAACTAGATGCATAAATCCCCATTGTCAAAAACCGCGAGGTTTTAAAGTAGAGCGAGGAGCCGTACTAGGGACGGTCTCGGTTTTAACTACCCTGCCGTTATGCTGCCGAAATTTTCAATAATATTCATGTGTTAGAATTATTTTCATTTTTTGAAATTATTTTCATGTGTTGAAACCGAATTCATGTGTTGAATAGTAATTCATTCGTTGAATAGAAATTCATGTGTTGAATGGTACTCGTGTTTTGAAAGAAATCGTTTTAGAATAAAAATCATATTTTTATCATCTATATGAACTATATAAAATAGTCGTGTTTTGAAATAAATTGTTTTATAATAAAAATCATATTTTGATCATCTATATGAACTATATTAAATAGTCGTGTTTTGAAATAAATTGTTTTACAATAAAAATCTCATTTTTATTATATACACGAACTATAGAGAACATTCATGTGTTGAATAGAAATTCATTCGTTGAATAGAAATTCATGTGTTGAATGGTACTCGTGTTTTAAATAAATTGCTTTTGCAATAAAAATCACATTTTTATTATATATACGAACTATAAATAACATTCATGTGTTGAATAGAAATTCATTCGTTGAATAGAAATTCATGTGTTAAATGGTACTCGTATTTTAAATAAATTGCTTTTGCAGTAAAAATCACATTTTTATTATATACATGAATTGTTAAAAGTAGTGAAGTGTTGAAATAAATGTTTGTTGGATAAAAATAGCATTTTTATCAAATGTATGAAAATAAGATCGTTTTGAAATCGAAGAATCGATTATATATATATATATATATAATTAAAATAAATCGAATAACGAAGCTGAAGTTCGTGTTTTGAAACCGTGATTTGAAACGATTAGTGCGGGAGGTCTGACCATCGTATTTTCCCGAAACCACAACCGTTGGGTTCGCCTTGGAAATATCTTTCCAACAGCACCAACTTTGTAAAGATCCAACGGTTGGATTGTCTGGAATGTTTAATTCAAATCTGAAGAAAAACAGCGCCAGAATCGATTATAATTATATATATATATATAATTAAATTAAATCGAATAGCGACGCTGCAGTTCATATTTTGAAATCGTAACTTCAAACGATTAGTGCGGGAGATCCGACCGTCGGATTTTCCCGAAACTGAAACCGTTGGATTCGTTTTGAAAAGATCTTTCTAATAATATAAAATTTGTGAAGATTCAACAGTTAGATTTTCATATATGTGTAAATCAAATCTGGAGAAAAACAGCGCCATGGCCGCGTTATGGCCTGAAGCGTCGTTTGAATGAATTAACTATTTTTAAATAAATAAAAATAGCGATGAATCGTGATAAAATATTATAAACGATATGGAATGGAAATAAACTGAATTTGCTCGGTTTATGTGATATTTGATGGTTAAATGTGTTTGGCGTGAAAATTACACTAAAGAACAGAATTAGTGATATCGAATAATTTAACCATTGAATTGATTTGAAATTCTAAATATACGTGAATTATTTGAAAAGACCGTGTTAATTCTCATTTTAAATAACTGATCGACAATCGAAAGTCGAAGATATGAAGACGATGCAAGACCAATGATCTTCACGTCAAATGGAGGGGTGCTACTGATGCTCATGATAGGAGTAGCTACCTAGAAGGGATTGAAGTAGTAGTCGTCCGGACGTACATGTTGATTGCATGGATATGCGAGGAATAAAGATCCTCTGGTTTCGCTCAGACCCAGAATGGACTTGTAAATGGACTATGTGTCTGACATTGGATTTCATTCCGTGTGATCGATAGCCATCAGTCGCATGGCATGAATTGCCTGTGTGGCATGCTGAGATACAATGATCAAAGCTTTTGTTGAAAAGCAGAGCTTTGTGGTTGATGATCAAAGCAACGCCTGTGTGGCATAGCTTTGCATATAACGTGAATTCGCGAGCCTCACACCCCGATATGGACCAGAAACGGGAGAGGACTTCAGGGAGGGCATGCGTTTCTTTCTAGCTAGAGGTGTTATCAGTGCTTAAACTGGTTGACATTTATATTATTTTCACTTGTGTGGTTGTTGCTGTTGCGAGGCGCCTCGGATATATCGGTGACTATGTGAAGCCGATGGAGTTGTAGGACTCATTTGCGCCCCCAAAGGGCAGGGAAACACAGTGTTCAGGCATTTTAATCCACATCAGTGGACCAGCTCTGAAGATCCAAAGCTTGACTGAGTACTTGCTGAGACATGGTAGGCTAGATTGTCTCGAAGCGGTGAGGAAGATCCCTTACCTCGGTTCATGATGGAAATCCAATTTCCAAATACGACATCGTGCGGTTTTGATTGTATACCTACATATGGCGACATAGTGGTATGAGGCACTTATGCCGTCTATGATTGATATTTATGATTGTATCTAAAATTAAAAACTAACTGGAAACGAGCCAGGATGGATGGTTTCCTGGGTATTGGTCTGATGTTGGTTTCGGCCTTCGGGGTTAATCCTTAGGGAATCGTTCTCTTACTAGTTTACGGTTGGAGTCTGATTGAGAATTAAACGATAAAATTTACATTTTAAATGATTTGTTTTCCTCGTATCAAGCATATTTGACCATTATAAGGCAAAACTCTATCCTCCGGTTTGTGTTGCATTGTGTGATGGGAACTGAGTTTTATAATGGCTTCATTTTTATAAAAAGCATTGCGATGTTTAAAAGATTTATTTGTTTTAAAGCACTGGCAATCCAATGGAGTAAATCCGTTCCACGAAAGTGGCGTGGTCCTGTGATTAGCCATATTTGAAAATGTGTTAAGTGGATTTCTCATACAAGTCCCATGACTGACTCGTAGTTTATTTCACTTGCAAACTCGGGTGCCCCTTTTCTATATGGGCAGCCTTGTATTCAGGTTTTAGCAGGCTCTTTATGGATAGCTGGAGTTGAAGATAAATTCTATCATTTATCTCTTTTTATGTTGTTCAGCTCCTGTTGTACATATTATGTTTTCTTTTCCGCAGTAGACATTTATGTATAGCTGAACTATATTTTGTACTAAGTATGATCCTGTATACTGTGTAACTCTGATGGTTATATTTATTCAGTGTATTCTATTATACATTATCTAGTGTATTTAATTATTTCTGTTCTGTTGTTATCTGTTTATGTGTTATATTCCAAAGATTACCCTTTCCACCGTCTTATGGGAAATGGGGTCATCAGAAACTTGGTATCAGAGCTTTGGTTAAGCTTAGTTCTGGAATATAACATATGAACGAACTCGTCAGAAATAAAACCAGTAGTGTTCTAGGACGAGTAACTCATTATAGAAAGGATCAGTAATATCCTAGTATGAGTATAGCAGAATGAAATACACCTCGATAGACACATTTACATTCAAGTATATGTCTCTATGCTTTATAATATCTTTTCTATTGACCTGACACTTGGTCTGCTATTTGCAGAAATACTAGAAAATGAGTGCCAAGAACAGAAGGAGTGCTGACCCAGATATAGAAGCTCTATTTATGAAATATAGAAATATGGGTGGAGTACCATTCTTGGGCGAAGAATCTATTGCTAAAACACAAGCTTGAATTCGTTCCGCTGAGAAAATCTTTGAAGGTTTAAAGCTGCAGGATGACCAGAAAAGATTACTGGCATCTTGGGCACTCAAAGACGAAGCTTTGTTCTAGTGGGATTCAATTGTTAAAGATAATCCAGAAGGTGATATCACCTAGGAAAGATTCAAAGAGCTTTTCGGTGCAAAATTTATTCCTCCAGAAGCAACTGAGCGGCTATGTGATGAATTCTACTATTTGATACAAGGAGATATGAATATCCCAGAATATCATAAGAGATTCAATGAACTTTCTCATTTTGTCCCTCATCTAATTCAAAAGTCAAAGATGAAGAATCTGAGGTTTATTAATGGTCTTCAAAGAAAATACCAGAATAAAGTAATGGGGCATGTGAAGCTTCCTTTTTCTGAAATGATATACATGGCCTACCAGTATGAGGATCTCGATAGGAAAGGTATGTTGCGAGACGAAGAGGAAGTCAGTTCTAGCAGCAAAAGAAAATTCGAAACTGATAGCTCAGAAACAAGTGCACAGCCTGATGCCAGTACAAAGTCTGAGTTCAAAAAGAAGCCTAGAATCAATAGGAAAAAGGTAAAGGTAGTCGTATGTTTAAAGTGTAATCAGCAGGGACATTCGATGAGGAACTGTGAATCCTCGGAGAAAGAAAGAAATGTCGGATTTAAACCCAATAAGGAGCAAAAGAAATCTCATGGTACAAGAGAATGCTATAAGTGTCACCGGGCAGTGCATCTTGCTAGAAATTGCCGACTGGCAAAGAAATCTGAAATAGTACAAATAAATGAAGTGGCTGAAATTTCAGAACCCTCCGCTACCCCGAGAAAGCCAGATGTTTTAGAAGGCACTCTGACTGTCAAGGATATTCCAGTTAAAGTACTGTTTGATACAGGCGCGTCGCGAAGCTTTGTTGCAAAGAATGCGGTTAAGAAACTGGATTTGAATTTGAAGAAGCTCAAAGCACCCTTGACTGTTCATAATCCGGTTGGGTGTTTTGTCGATCTTAGTTGGGTTTGTGGAGTGTCTGCCTCCTTTTCCCGGTATCGGTTCCCCACTATTGCGATCATAATGAATTTTACAGAATTTGACCTTATACTGGGGTTGGATTGGTTAACCCAATATGAAGCCGAAGTTAAATGCGCTGAGAGAGTTGTTAAGGCAAAAACAAAGTTCGGCGAATATATAATCATTCCATGTGAATGACCGGATTCTAATAGAAAAGACTTCTGGGCTGCTTTAGATGTTTCTCCTGTTCAGATAGAACATATTCTTGTCGTGCAGTCCATAAGAACATTACTTGTAAACAACAATCAAATCAATATCCCTATAAATTGTTCTATGTGAAGGAACTTCAAAACTAGGACACAAGTGTTGACAAAATTAAGGAAAACTTCACCCTCCATGAAACTAAAAGGAGTTCATCAATATTTATCCTTCGAGCTTACGCTTTTTTGCATAGCTCTTTGCTAAAGGACCATGTTGTTAGATTGCAACTACCTTCATTATCGCTTTCTTATCACTGTCATGTGGAATTGAATTCCATGATTTTGCTATGTGATAATTCAAGTGTATAGTGTCATTTGATCTAATCGCATGCTAATCGTTGACCGCAGTATTTGCAAACACATTTACGAATATTCGAAAAAATATCATTAGTAAAATGTTGCCATACTGCAGAAGGTTTTCTAGAAGAAGTCCTACTACCGAGGTAGAGGTGGTCTTCCACTTCCAGTAGTGAATTCTTCATCGTTGGTTTTCTCATCATCCGCTTCTTCCACATACTCATCATCTCTTGTTACTCTAGTCAATCCATCTGTTTGTACTTATCGTTCAATTTAATATTATATCAATAAACATGTGTTTTTCTTGTTTCTTATATGTAATACACAACTGCCAAATTAATGTCTACCAAAACAATGTTTACAGCATAAGTGGTCAGTTTATATGCTGAAATGGCAATTTATTTTATTATAATTACTATATTTCTTATCATGATACATGCCATGTATGGGTTCCAATAAATAATATCGGTGTTACATAATGCTGGCATAAACAGTTGTTCATATGCAACTATCTCCTTCTATATTACGATGGTTACATATTGCTTGAATTAAGAATTTCGCATATTAATTGCTACCCAGAAACTGAACCAAATACGAAAGTACATAAAATACAGGACAGCACTTGGTTTGTAATACGTGCCTTTCACAAAACTGAAACTGAAACTGATTGGGAGCACTAACATAATAATACACTTCAGTACGGCTGCACACAACCTATATTCAAACCGACCCAACCAACCAATCCAACCCAACCCACATAAACCCAACCCATCCTAGTTCGGATCGGATATGGGTTACAATTTGTAACCCATACTATATACGGGTTGGCTTTGATATTTTGTTCAACCCAACCTTACTTTAACCCAATCCAACCTATATTAAAAAACTAACTTAATATCCACCCACTTAAAAATTAAAATAATATAATCGTAGAATAATGTTTATGTATTCTATAGTAAATATATAGAAAAATATATTTTATGTCAATCCAAACTAGGTAGAATTAGGCAAATATATTTTAAAGAGCATTTTAATATATTTTAAAATGAAACATTTGTTCTATTATGTTGTATATTAATTTCATATGATGTATTTTACAATGAAAATTTAATAAAATGTGTCTCAAAATGAATCAGTTATTTTAAATGCATTATGCTAGCTAAAATCTAATATATTATGCTGAATATTTTAATATTATTTTAAAAAAAATCCTTTATATTCTCACTTTTTATTTTATTCAAGCAGCCCAACCCAACCCTACTAAACCCGACCCAACACATACTTCAACCCAACCCATATCCAACCTCATATAGGGTCGGATACGGGTTGAACTAATTTAAACCCATACCTATGCGGATCGGATGAAGTATTTGGTCCAACCCGACCCAACTCATACTTTGTGCAGCCCTACACTTCAGAAACTGGAAATGCTCAGTTAGTAATGTAGTGGACTTCAGAAAATAGTATACTATTATCAGTATCTGTGGAATATAGTGTGTTCTCAGAAAATAATGTTAGTGCACTCAGATTGGGAGTACCATTATAGTCATTAGTGTTAGTGCTTAATGCTTGATGATTGATAATTCAAATTCTCAGTGTATTATTTTCTGAAAATAATGTAAGTCCACTATTATTTCTTCAGAGACTAAGAATACACTAGCAACTGAGAAAATAATGCACTAGTAACTCTCAATCTCAATGCATGCCTCATTATTTCTCATTTTTATTTGTTTTTTCAGTTATTTCTCTACTGGAATTCTCTGTATCTTTGTGCCTCATTTTGGTATAAATATACAATTCATTCTAGTTGAAGTTAATTTACTCGCAGATATAACCATATCTTCGGTTGATAAGGTTTTTTTGTAAATATCTTCATATGTTTGTGCCACATTTTGGCATAAACATATATTTCATTCTCATTGATGTTAATTTACTTCCAACCGTTATGGATTACCATACCTTCATTTGATGAGCATTTGTAAATATCTCCAAACAATAGAAAATGACAACGTAACTCAGCTCCAAACTAATTTATGGAAAATAATTGATAATTAATTCAGTACACAATAAGATATCTAAGAAATCAAAGGTAAGTAACCCTGGATTAATTGGTAAATGCAGGTCGTTTATAGATATTTCATGTGCCAGTAGATAATACCGTTAAAAAATGAATTAGATAAAGATGGCTATTACATGATTTTACGACATGTATCAAAAACATTTAAATACAAAGGGTTTAAAAACACTTATCTACTATTCAGACTTCTAACTAAGTTTCAACTTGCGTAATGTAGGTAGATCAAAAGAGCTATTTTTTCTTCAAGTTGCCATATGAAGAATTATTCTTTTGACATTTTTGCTTCAGATCCAGTGTTTTTTAACAATTTTTTTCTTGTATAATTATATTTGTTTGGATTGGAAAAAGGAAAATGTTACCTCTAACAGATTATGTAAGATCATACTTGATATCCATGCAACAATAAACTAGATATTCCTTGCATGGTAAATCAATTAAGCAAAATGCAAAAAAATAAATAAAAAAATGAAAAAATGAAAAAAAAATGAAAATCGGTTATTGTACTAGCCTGAGAATAAAATATTACTTGCTTTATCTAATAAATAGGGGGTTGTGTGGTATCCGTAAATCCATGTAGTTATAAAATCATCAACTTTCTGCCAGACAAATCAAAAAAGAACTATGTTCACAATTCCACAAACTCGACCAAACCTCAGGTTAGAGATAATAATTATAAGTTATAAAAGAAACAACAAATTTAACATAAAATTAACTGAAACGAGTAGTAATAAAAAACCTAAACGTTTTTGTTTAATACAAGTGGAAACCCGTGCGATGCACGGGAGCATAGACTTTTGAATGCTGCAGTTTGCATTTATGAATAAGGGGGTGAGAACGTGTGGTATGATAGCGAGATATATAATGTAAATCATACATGTATTTGTTAGGATTCAACTGTAGAAATTAAATTTTGCAGTAAAAAGTAAATGATTCATGTATTGCTAGAAGCTATAGTTTACACGTAGTGTAAACTGTGTCAAATTTCATGTATCTCTATTGAGTTGATGAAAAGATGTATATATGAAATGAAGAATTAAACAACCATGTATGTGTTAATTTGCGTTGGTTGACCACCATGAGGATAGAAAATAGGAGTACCGAAATGAAAAGAGCACATGTGTTGAAATAAAAAGTTGTCATATGAAATTGAGGACAGCATAACGAAATGAACAGTAATTACCAACCAAAATGATTGAAGCAAAAGAGGAGTAAGTAGTAAAAAAAATAGCATTCATAAGATGGAGATAAAAAACTATGTAGTAGTTTAAAAGTCAGCATAGTTCAAAATGGTGTATGGTGGCACCACAACATGTAGCTTGTTGCATACTCCATTTGGATTGACGTGCTTCTAAAACAATTAGATAGCATGGGAATAAATTAATTAGACCCAACTGAATTATCCGTTATTGTTGTATTTGAAAAGGTAAAGATAACACGTAATTATTAAATATGATATTCAGATAATATCCAGACTCCTAAGTGATACTTAGCCATGCGCACATATGCATATAAGTGAATGTTTACCCAAATATAAATGGCCACATGGAAATAGTAAAATAAAAATAAAAATCAACATTATTGAGGAATTTTTTTCTTAAGTGCTTGAGCTTTATGTTGTTGTCTATGTGTAAACTTAAGATACTATTCATACCTTAGCCCATAAAAGTTACATAAACATGATCATTGGCCGTTTATTCATCAAAAATGAGCTTCTCTTTATTTGATTTTTTTTATGTATACATACATATTTCTCAACACTTGCTTCATACAACGACAGATTTCATACATATAGGAGTTCCAATAGCCATCCAAATGGCCCAAACTATATGCCTCTTCAAATATGTGCATGCCAACTCTAGTCTTATACTCCTTCAACTCTTTCATCTCATGTGCCACAAAAGTAATTTTCCGAATACCAAACTTCTACTTCCCTCTCTAGTCCATTGTCGTCTTCATCAGCTTCTCCCTATCTGAATAATGTTAAAGTTAACTGCATAATTGTGTGGGAAATTGCAAAATTTGTAGTACATCTTCCCCAGGAAATGGCTTAGATTTAAAATTCATCTTTGTTATATAATTAAACAACCTAAATGTCAAGTTTCTGCAAAAAAATTTAAAGTTTTGCATAACCACTATACCAGTGTTATGCATGTCGTCGGTCATTGAAATGACAGTGATATTATGATTCTCTTGTAATTATGAAAGATGTGTTATGCAATTCATCAGTCATTGAAATGACAATGTTATTATGATTCTGTTAAAATTATGAAAGATATATGCATGCATCGGGCTAAATAAAAAAGCAGTGTAGTTCAGACTCCCCATTTTTTAGATTACAACATATCACTCCAACTCTTTGGTTACTCAATGCACCGTTATATGAATCATCATCGTTGCCAACTTTAAAATGTCGCTTGTAATGATTATAATACGTGTGAGTGTGAATATTAAAAAATTTAAAACTATATTCCCACTATATTTCAAACCAAAGATTACAAAATAATAATAAAAAGGAAAAACGGTCCGTATATTTCGATATAAGTAAGACATCATGAGTTCGGATGTTTTTTTCATGAACAAAAAATATTATGAAAAATAATCAGTTTGTAAAATTTTAAAGATATAAAAGAAATTATATTAAAGGATTGTAATAAACAATTTTTTAAAAAATAAAAATAAAAATGGAAGCCTGTTTTATATATTTAATTAAAAATGGCTTCTTCTAATACATTTCTAACTTTAAATTAAAAATATCCGTAATGCGATGGAAATTTTATAATTTTATATCTAATATTCTATTTGTTCTAATAAAAAACAAATTTGCCTTCTTCTTATACGTTTCTTCGTTTAAATAAAAAATGTATTTAATTCTATGGAAGTTTTATGATATTATATCTGTGAAACAAAGCATAATCAATCACTTCCTTATGTGCAAGATATTCAAAATTGCTAAAACGACGCAAAAATTATATTGGCATACTTTATACAAAATGAACTCATATTTTACAAAGAACTAATTAAACCTATTACGGCTGATGCTTTATGTTCAAAATATGTAGAAAAAGAATGCATGTTACATGTAGTGAGGGGAGAATCGACTTACAGCATGGGAATGGAGGGGGGAAAAAGGAACGGAAAAGGAGGGGAGAAGTTAATTTGTTAGTTTATTTACAAAGCTAATGCTTTAAGAGCAGTAAGCACTTGGATTATTTTCACTTAACCTCATATCAAATATGCTAAGATACTAGCGATACAATTGAGATGAAAGTGCAGTCATCTCTGAAAATCATCTATTTAGCATAACAAAATGGTTAGAAAGGTGACATATGATAGATACCAAGGCCTCAACGTAATGAACGTCATAATCATTTAATGTTAGTGTACTTTGTGCATATAAAGGGTATAAGGTACGTCCAAAAAGTTTGAGTTACAACATGTAATGCAATGTAGTATACAGTTAAAAGCTTTTAAAAAACTTAAGGATTTTTACCTGCTCTGTTGCAAGGGCTTCTACCATTATTCCTCTCATAGGTCTCACTTGCGAACCGAACATGAAATACCATGTTTGGCTCCCCCACTCTGTTATGACTTAATTCACATCTTATGGCCTCTACTTCCTCGTCTGGATTTTCAGTCACAACCCTTATCTCGTACCGATAGTTGGATCATCTTTATTAAATAACATCTTATCTTGAGTCAAGCTACTGACGCTCCAATGATGCAAAAAAAAAAAAAAAAAAAAAAAAAAACAACAGTGGAGAAAAAATGACCTTGAAAGATATATCAACCACAAAACGGGAAACAAATGCAGCTCCACCTAATTTGCTCATGCTTAAAACAAAACGTACAAAGATAACATCACATGGCATTGATTAAACATGTTATATTCAATTCAGAGGAAACGATAAGAGGTTCAATTTGCAATTGAGTAGACAATTAATAAACTATATTGTTATAAAGAGCGATAGCAGGAAAATTATATGGATGTTAAATATCCTGTTAAGGAGAGATACATAAATCAAGTTTTGAAAGAACATGTCTGTAGTACAGGAATTGTTACATAATTGATGACCAAAATGCCAAGTATATCCTCTCAGGGGATGTATTCAGAAGATGGGTATATATAGCTGCATTAGTCCTTTCATGTTTCCTTGTACTCCAAATATCATTGTACGTCATGCTTCTTCTCACTATTTGTTTGCACCTCACATGCTTTAAAATATTGGCCTTCATTAAAAGCTTGCAAATGTTGTGAAATTTTCAAAACAAATGATTTGGGTTTGGGTATTATTTGAAGAGAATGAAGAATAAAAGGAAGAAGGAATGGACAAATATGTTTTGTCCCACATCATGGAAAATGCAAAGGGTTTCCTCTATATATGTAAAGACATGATGTATAATAACAAAAGAAAGAAGAGAAGGAGAGATAAGGAAATGGGCCTTGAGCATGAACTTGGCATAGATAATAATAAATGAGTTTATTTTGTTTTGCAAACAAAATGGTATTATTCACCAATGTACTGCCCCTTATACACCACAACAAAATGGTGTTGCTGAAAGGAAAAATAGAACTTTAGTAGAAATGGTTAATGCCATGATCATAAGTTCTAATTTACCTTATAACTTATGGGGAGATGTTATATTATCTGCATGTTACATTTTAAATAGAGTACCACTTAAGAAGAACAATATTTCTCCTTATGAATTATGGTTTAATAGAAAACCTATTCTTACTAGACTCAAAGTTTGGGGTTGCTTAGCTTATGTTAGAAAACGAGACCCTAAATGATCAAAGTTAGGTAATAGAGCTTTTAAATGTATTTTCATTGGTTATTCTCTTAATAGTATAACTTATAGATTTATGATTCTTGATACCTTAGAAGTCATAGAATCTGTAGATGTAGAATTTTTTGAAAATCAAACTGTTGATAATCCATTAAGATCATCTAGTCCAGAACCAACTGAGACTAATGATACAAATGATGATGAATATGCTCCTGCTCAAAACAGCAAGGAAGTGTCAGTACCAGATAATAGTACTGAACACAGGAGAAGTAAAAGAGCGAGAATAGAGAAGGACTATGGTCCTGACTTCATAACATATCTTGTAGAAGGCAATAAGGACGAAGTCCTTAATGTGACAAGATATGTAATGAACGTCGATGATGATCCCAAAACTTATTCTGAGGCTATGAGTTCTAGAGATTCTAATTTATGGAAAGAAGCTATCAATGATGAAATGAATTCCATAATGTTAAACCAAACTTGGGTATTAAGCGATTTACCTCCTGGTGCTAAACCTATAGGATGTAAATGGATATTCAAGAAAAAGTTGAATACAAATGGATCCATTGATAAGTTCAAAGCCAGATTAGTTGCTAAGGGATATAAACAAAGACAAGGAGTAGATTATTTTGATACATATGCTCCAGTGGCTCACATATCTTCGATACGTTGTTTAATAGCACTTGCATCAATTCATAACTTGGTCATACATCAAATGGATGTAAAGACAGCTTTTCTAAATGGAGATTTTGAAGAAGAGATATACATGGAACAACTCGAAGGTTTCATAACCCTAGGCCAAGAAAAGAAAGTTTGTAAATTAGTTAAATCTCTTTATGGGCCGAAGCAAGCTCCCATGCAATGGCATGAGAAGTTTGATAAAGTTGCATTGTCATTTGGATTCATAGTTAATGATGCAGATAAATGTATCTATAGCAAATCGGATAACAACGGTTATGTTATAATATGTTTATACGTTGATGACATGCTGATATTTGGTTCCAACATATCCTGTGTAAATGAAACTAAGAAGTTTCTATCTTCTAAATTTGATATGAAAGATCTGGGAGAGGCTGATGTAATTTTAGGAATAAAAATCATTAGAAAAACGGGGGAGTTATTACTAACTCAATCTCATTACATTGAGAAGTTCCTAAAGAAGTATAATCATTATAATGTCAAACCAGCACCAACTCCTTTAGATCCAAGTATAAAGTTAGAACTGGACGTACCATTTCTCAATTGGAATATTCCAGTATTATTAGGAGTCTTAAGTATGCTATGCATTGCACTATACGAGATATCGCACATGCTATAAGTGTATTGTGTCGATTTACGAGTAATCCAGGTTTTGAACACTGGAAAGCTATTTGCAGAGTTTTAGCTTATTTAAAGGGAACAATAAACTATGGTTTATCTTATAAAGGATATCCTGCTGTAATGAGGGATATAGTGATGCAAACTGGAACAATGTAGAATCGAAATCCAAGTCTACGACTGGATGGATATTTACATTAGGAGGCGTTACTGTGTCTTGGGCTTCCAAGAAGCAGACCTGTATATCTGATTCAACTATGTTGTCAGAATTGATTGCATTAGCAGACGCATGTAAAGAAGTGGAATGGCTTAGAAATTTGTTAGTAGAAATCCCATTGTGGAAGAAGCCATCTCCAGCAGTCTTGATTAACTGTGATAATCAAGCAACGATATATAATGTTTCTAATAAAACATATAATGGAAAGTCTAGACATGTAAGTCTAAGACATCACATGGTGAGACAGTTACTCAAAAGTGGAGTTATAACTGTTGACTACATAGAAACAAAGAAAAACTTGGCTGACCCACTTACGAAGAGTCTTCCAAAGGCTATAGTTTCTATGAAGTCAAAAGAAATGGGACTAAGGTCTGTGAATGAAGATTGATCATTCTTAACAGAAACCCAACTTGTGTCTTGAAAAGGATAGACAAAGTTCAATGGGTACCAACAAGTTATGGAAATGATTATGGAACACTAAATCAAAAATCCCATAATGTTTAGTGTTGGATTCTGCATAAACAAAGGATGGATAAAAATCCTTAATAAGTCTAAAAACCCTAAAAGGTGTCTCGCGGAAACACCTTAAGTGACTTACCTATATGAGTATGGAAATCAGGCCGTTTCCTAGGAAAGTAAGACCGCTTTCTAAGTAGACTCATGAACCAGGATTTAAGCACATGGCCATTAACGTGCTGAGCAATACAGAACGCTCTAACTACGGAATACAACATGTGTGATTATTTCGGTTTTATCATTAAGGGATACTTGGTTCAAGATTCGTTCACCATTGAATCTCGATAGAACTTTGAATGGTTTACACTAAGTAAAAGTTCAAATCCAAAAGATACTTTTATTTATGTGTTGTTTCCACGATGAAGCAAATAGGCTTGATCCCACTTGGGTATGTTGGAAGTCACACTAGTGACTCAGCCGTCCACTTTATTTATTTTCTGATTTTGAAAATTGGGGGAGATTGTTGTAAAATTTTCAAAACAAATGATTTGGGTTTGGGTATTATTTGAAGAGAATGAAGAATAAAAGGAAGAAGGAATGGGCAAATATGTTTTGTCCCACATCATCGAAAATGCAAAGGGTTTCCTCTATATATGTAAAGACATGATGTATAATAACAAAAGAAAGAAGAGAAGGAGAGATAAGGAAATGGGCCTTGAGCATGAACTTGGCATAGATAATAATAAATAAAATGTCAAAAGATGGGCCTTGGGCCTTGGGGCTCTTGGGGTCTCGTGATCCATTAGGCTACTGAAACAAATCAGCCAACAGGCCAAAACTCAACCGGTCGACCGGTGAATTTTGGGCAGTCGACTGGTTTCAATCTAAAAGGGTGTGACGCTTCGGAAGCGTTGCAAAACTGAATGGATACGGCGATCTCGAATCGAATTGAAACAGATACGACCGTCGCAAATAGTCGCAGTTATTCACAGATGGACACTTCCGTTCGCTGGCTATACAACGCCAGAAAACTGTTTCAGATCATCTCGAAAATAATCTTCTTCTTCCTCCTTATTCTGCAACGACGTTAAAGCGTTTCAAACGCTGTTCAAATCTGTAACGCTTCTAAGGCGTTACAAATACTACAACAACGTTGCAGAATCATCTTATTCTTCTTCTCTTTGTTCTCTACCATATTTGCGTCATCGGAAAATTGAATATGGAATGTTCTTGGTCGGATCAAAGTCGTACAAACTTTGAATCCGATAACGCTGTTTCAAGGCTTTATTGAATCCTAAGGTCAATAGTTCGTTAACCCGTTTGTACCTGGTGGGTTGAACTATTGTCTGAAAGAATTTGCTATGCAAATACTTGAAGTCAGAAGTACGGCTTTTATTCTCCTCCATTAACGTCTCAAACCACAAAATTCCCCAACAAATTTTCAGACAATATTTCAACCATGGAAGGTTTGAGCGTGTTGCAAGTGATGAATCAGCATTTGACGAAGTTAGAGCGATTTGATGGAGAGAATTTCACTCGTTAGCAAGAAACTATGAAATTCTTTCTGATCACGGTCAAATTATTTCATATTCTCGAAGATGGATTAGAGAAAATACCAGAGGAAACCGATAAGGATAGCGCGAAACTAAAAGCTAAAAGGGCAAAGCGCAAAGAGGAAGATTTTCTATGCAGAGGCCACATTCTGAATGCACTGTCTACTCCGATATACAATGCTCATAGGACCTTGGACAACGCGAAAGCACTCTGGACTGCGCTAGAAAGCAAATATCGCATCTCTGAGGCAAGTAATAAGAAATTTCTCATATGCAATTTTATGGATTTCAAAATGGTCACTAACAAGTCCATAATTGGACAAGTAAGTGAAATACTGTTGTTAGTAAATCAACTTAAGGATGCCGGTATTGATCTCCCTGAATTATTTGTTGTTGGAGTTATTATTTCAAGACTCCCAAATTCTTGGAATGATTATAAGAAAAATTAAAGCATGCGAAAACAGATTATGATTTAGACGGTTTACAGCGTCATCTTCCTATTGAAGAGGATTCTCGTAAACGCGAACTAGATGATAATCCGCAAACTGAGTCTCAATCTAAGGCTAATAATGTTGAAATTAACGATAAGTTGATGCCTAAGAATGAGACATAGTTCAAAAAGAAAGGTACTAATTCCAAGAATAAGAAAAAGGGTGACTGTTTCTATTGTCACAAACCCGGCCACTATGCCTGAGACTGTCGTCTTCGGAAGAAACAACAAAAAGTGAATATGGTCGAAGAAAAGCTTGTGGCTGTCGTACAAGAGACGAACTCCGTTAATGACATTGACAAAGATTGGTGGCTCGATACTGGAGCGACTATTCATATTTGCAAAGGCCGTAATCTGTTCAAGACTTATGATGAGAATAATGGAGAATCCAGCGAAGTAACTGGCGCAAACAAAGTTGCAAGCAAAGTTCTGGGAAAAGGCACTATTGAATTGACATTCACCTCTGGAAAAGTTCTTACTTTAGTCAATGTATTTTATGTACCTAATATGTGTAGGAATTTGATTTCTGGATACCTTCTTAACAAAGGAGGATTCAAGATAGTGTATGAGTCTGATAAATTAGTGTTGTCCAAGAACAGCAAATTTATTGGACAGGGATATTCTTGTAACGGCATGATTAAGTTGAATCTAATGAAGAAATCTTCTGCTTATATTGTTGACTCTGTTACTTTATGGCATGGTAGATTAGGACATGTTAATTATATATCACTTAGAAATATGCATAAATTAGGATTAATTTCTGATTGTGATTTCGAATCCATTTCTAAATGTGAAATTTGTGTTCAAGCAAAGATACATCGAAAATCCTTTAAATCTGTTGAAAGGAAAACTGGTTTGCTTGATTTGGTATATAGTGATGTGGGTGACTTGAAAAGTCATATCACCTATGGTGGTAACCAATACTATATAACATTTATTGATGATTATTCAAGATATGCTTATGTATATCTAATGAAATCTAAAGATGAAGCCTTTGATAAATTCAAAATTTACAAAGCAGAAGTCGAAACACAATTAGGAATCAAAATTAAAGTGTTACATTCAGATCGTGGTGGTGAATATTTTTCAAATGAGTTTACTTTGTTTTGCAAACAAAATGGTATTATTCACCAATGTACTACCCCTTATACACCACAACAAAATGGTGTTGCTGAAAGGAAAAATAGAACTTTAGTAGAAATGGTTAACGCCATGATCATAAGTTCTAATTTTCCTTATAACATATGGGGAGATGCTATTTCTCCTTATTAATTATGGTTTAATAGAAAACCTATTCTTACTAGACTCAAAGTTTGGGGTTGCTTAGCTTATGTTAGAAAACCAGACCCTAAATGACCAAAGCTAGGTAATAGAGCTTTTAAATGTGTTTTCATTGGGTATTCTCTTAATAGTATAACTTATAGATTTATGATTCTTGATACCTTAGAAGTCATAGAATCTGTAGATGTAGAATTTTTTGAAAATCAAACTGTTGAGAATCCATTAAGATCATCTAGTCCAAAACCAACTGAGACTAATGATACAAATGATGACGAAGATGCTCCTGCTCAAAACAACAAGGAAGTGTCAGTGCCAGATAATAGTACTGAACACAGGTGAAGTAAAAGAGCGAGAATAGAGAAGGACTATGGTCCTGACTTCATAACATATCTCGTAGAAGGCAATAAGGACGAAGTCCTTAATGTGACAAGATATGTAATGAACGTCGATGATGATCCCAAAACTTATTCTGAGGCTATGAGTTCTAGAGATTCTAATTTCTGGAAAGAAGCTATCAATGATGAAATGAATTCCATAATGTTAAACTAAACTTGGGTATTAACCGATTTACCTCCTGGTGCTAAACCTATAGGATGTAAATGGATATTCAAGAAAAAGTTGAATACAAATGGATCCATTGATAAGTTTAAAGCCAGATTAGTTGCTAAGGGATATAAACAAAGACAAGGAGTAGATTATTTTGATACATATGCTCCAGTGGCTCACATATCTTCGATACGCTGTTTAATAGCACTTGCATCAATTCATAACTTGGTCATACATCAAATGGATGTAAAGACAGGTTTTCTAAATGGAGATTTAGAAGAAGAGATATACATGGAACAACCCGAAGGTTTCATAACCCCAGGCCAAGAAAAGAAAGTTTGTAAATTAGTTAAATCTCTTTATGGGCTGAAGCAAGCTCCCATGCAATGGCATGAGAAGTTTGATAAAGTTGCATTGTCATTTGGATTCATAGTTAATGATGCAGATAAATGTATCCATAGCAAATCGGATAACAACGGTTATGTTATAATATGTTTATATGTTGATGACATGCTGATATTTGGTTCCAACATATCCTGTGAAAATGAAACTAAGAAGTTTCTATCTTCTAAATTTGATATGGAAGATCTGGGAAAGGCTGATGTAATTTTAGGAATTAAAATCATTAGAAAAACGGGGGAGTTATTACTAACTCAATCTCATTACATTGAGAAGTTCCTAAAGAAGTATAATCATAATAATGTCAAACCAGCACCAACTCCTTTAGATCCAAGTATAAAGTTAGAACTGAATGTACCATTTCTCAATTGGGTTATTCCAGTATTATTGGGAGTCTTATGTATGCTATGTATTGCACTAGACCAGATATCGCACATGCTATAAGTGTATTGTGTCGATTTACGAGTAATCCAGGTTTTGAATACTGGAAAGCTATTTCCAGAGTTTTGGCTTATTTAAAGGGAACCATAAACTATGGTTTATCTTATAAAGGATATCCTGCTGTAATTGAGGGATATAGTGATGCAACCTAGAACAATGTAGAATCGAAATCTAAGTCTACGACTGGATGGATATTTACATTAGGAGGCGCTGCTGTGTCTTGGGCTTCCAAGAAGCAGACCTGTATATCTGATTCAACTATGTTGTCAGAATTGATTGCATTAGCAGACGCATGTAAAGAAGAGGAATGGCTTAGAAATTTGTTAGTAGAAATCCCATTGAGGAAGAAGCCATCTCCAGCAGTCTTGATTAATTGTGATAATCAAGCAACGATATATAATGTTTCTAATAAAACATATAATGGAAAGTCTAGACAGGTAAGTCTAATACATCACATGGTGAGACAGTTACTCAAAAGTGGAGTTATAACTGTTGACTACATAGAAACAAAGAAAAACTTGGCTGACCACTTACGAAGAGTCTTCCAAAGGCTATAGTTTCTATAAAGTCAAAAGAAATGGGACTAAGGTCTGTGAATGAAGATTGATCATCCTTAACAGAAACCCAACTTGTGTCTTGAAAAGGATAGACAAAGTTCATTGGGTACCAACAAGTTATGGAAATGATTATGGAACACTAAATCAAAAATCCCATAATGTTTAGTGTTGGATTCTGCATGAACAAAGGATGGATAAAAATCCTTAATAAGTCTAAAAACCTTAAAAGGTGTCTCGCAGAAACACCTTATGTGACTTACCTATATGAGCATGGAAATCGGGCCGTTTCCTAGGAAAGTAAGACCGCTTTCTAAGTAGACTCATGATCAATACAGAACACTCTAACTACGGAATACAGCATGTGTGATTATTCCGGTTTTATCACTAAGGGATACTTGGTTCAAGATTCGTTCACCATTGAATCTCGATAGAACTTTTAATGGTTTACACTAAGTAAAAGTTCAAATCCAAAAGATACTTTTATTTATGTGTTGTTTCCACGATGAAGCAAAACTTGACCTTAGAACTACATAGGCTTGATCCCACTCGGGTATGTAGGAAGTCACACTACTGACTCAGCCGTCTACTTTATTTATTTTCTGATTTTGAAAATTGGGGGAGATTGTTGTAAAATTTTCAAAACAAATGATTTGGGTTTGGGTATTATTTGAAGAGAATGAAGAATAAAAGGAAGAAGGAATGGGCAAATATGTTTTGTCCCACATCATGGAAAATACAAAGGGTTTCCTCTATATATGTAAAGACATGATGTATAATAACAAAAGAAAGAAGAGAAGGAGAGATAAGGAAATGGGCCTTGACCATGAACTTGGCATAGAGAATAATAAATAAAATGTCAAAAGATGGGCCTTGGGCCTTCGGGCTCTTGGGGTCTCGTGATCCATTAGGCTACTGAAACAAATCAGTCGACAGGCCAAAACTCAACTGGTCGACCGGTGAATTTTGGGCGGTCGACTGGTTTCAATCTAAAAGGGTGTGACGCTTCGGAAGCGTTGCAAAACTGAATGGATACGGCGATCTCGAATCGAATTGAAACAGATATGACCGTCGCAAATACTCGCGGTTATTCACAGATGGACACTTCCGTTCGCTGGCTATAAATACAACGCTAGTAAACTGTTTAAGATCATCTCGAAAATAATCTTCTTCTTCCTCCTTATTATGCAATGACGTTAAAGCGTTTCAAACGCTGTTCAAATTTGTAACGCTTCTAAGGCGTTACAAATACTGCAACAATGTTGCATAATCATCTTATTCTTCTTCTCTTTGTTCTCTACAATATTTGCATCATCGGAAAATTGAATCTGACGTGTTCTTGGTCGGACCAAAGTCTTACAAACTTTGAATCCGATAACGCTGTTTCAAGGATTCATTGAATCCTGAGGTCAAAAGTTCGTTAACCCGTTTGTACCTAGTGGGTTGATGTAACAACCCTGAATTTTGGGGCCAATTTAAAATTTATTTTAAGTAATTTTAAATGAGTTTTGATATTTAGAATAATCTATTTTAAATAATAATGATCACAAATTTGGTTCAAATCGAAGTTAGAATGAATAAATTAATTTTAATTATAAAAAGAGTTAGAAATAGCGCGGTAGTTTGAAAAGTCAAACTTAAACTTTGACTGACCGTATAGGACGCAAAATTTAACGGATTTTAGTGAAACCAAAAATATTAGAATCTATTTAAAAATATATTTCCAACGAATCCAAAAAATCGAAATTTCATAGCGGAAATCAAAAGTTATGGCCAATTCAATTTTTAGAAAGGTCGCTAGGTAATTTGCATAGGTCAATAATGCTACTTTTTGCATATAAAGGAATTTGAACTCGAAACCACTTCCATTGAGTCCGGAATGATGTTTCTGCATTTAAAAAGTATAAACACGTATATATTTGGAGTTTCGAAAATTATTTGTTTAAAAATGTATTTTTAATATAAAATATATAGCCATAAAAAATAGTGATTTTTCAAACAGTGTCCGTTTCTGACGAAACCACTTTTGTTGGATTCGGAATATTAAATTATTGCTAGGTTTCAAATTTTAGAATTTTCCAAGCTAGTACGTGAGCGTGGTAAAAAACAGTATTTAGTCAGTTTCGGTCAAAATTAATTGACTGAAAAATAGCCATTTTTCAAAATGTCTCAGAATTCAACGAAATAAATTTTGTTGGACTCGTATGATCAAAACAAAGCTAAAAATGATTTTTTGGTAATTTTTAGAATTAAAATATAATTATAATTGATTTTTCAATGTAAACGGGCAAATTTTTGACTTTAAAAATTCATTAGAAATTCATACGGGCTCAGAATTGAGTGAAATTAATTTTCATAGGTCCACAGCATCAAAACATAGCTAAATATAATTTTCGTGAATTTTTGAAGTTAATTTGTGACCTCGGTGAATTTTCATGTACGGTATACATTAAAATATTAATAAAATAATATAATTATTCCAAAACTCATAATAAATTTCGGAATTGGGTCCTATAACATTTTCCATTGCGTTCAGAAGGCCTCAAAACATTAAGAACGACAGTAAGCAGGCCTAAATCGGAATTCGGACCAAAACGGACTTTAACGGGCTAATTAATTTATTAACTAATGATTAGGAAAACCTAGTATAATATTATTTATACACGAGTTCACTGTTCATCGTCTCCTTCTCGTCATTTTCTGCACCCACCAAAACACATTACCCTTCAAAACTTCAAACCTTGATTTCTCTCTCATTTCTCAATGAAATTTAGCGTGTGAGTACTCGTTTCGAAGCTCTTCCCAAGCTCTTCGATCTCCGACAAGTCCCAGCCCCTCTCGTGCATCGTAGCGCCGCCACCAGGGCCGAGAAGCCGCCGACGTTCGCTGCAAACCGGGCCCACCACGTGCGTGCGCACCTCCTCCAATTCCTGGCGCCGATAGCTCTCTCCAAGGCGGTCATTCTCCAACAAACGGCACCTAAAACCGTCAACCGTAGCCTGAGATATCTTGATCCAAAGTTTTGAACAAACTCTGAAAATAAGGTATGCTTCAGATTTTTGCGACGCTTTTAAGCGTTGCTGCAGCAGTTGTTAAAAGTCGGAATTATTCAAACATTGATAACTAATGCGTATGAACCCCGAATCTGAAAATTTCAGATCCGACAGGACCGTGGCGACGAGTAGGCTTTGCTGAGACTGATTAGAGTGAATTCTGAATTTATTTGGCATTTTAAATTCTTATCCAATCAAGGTGAGAATTCATTTTAAGTTAAATTTAATTAGTTTAATTGTTATGCTTGCGTTATGAGAAGTTGAAAATCAATAATGGATGTTGTTATGGATTATAGATTTGGATTGCTTTGCGATGTTAGGATGCTAGATCTGAAACTTTAAGTGATTAGATATGCGAGAATTTATTTTTAATTTAATTTAATTTATTTAATTATTAATTCTTAGTGATTAAAGAATATCTCTTGATAAATCCGCTATGTATTAATATTTTGAATACGGATCTAAGTTGTTTATGTCCGTATGATGTTAGATCTATAAACCTAGATATTAGATCTGAATTCATTGACTAATTAAAATGATTATTCGTTAATTCATTTACATCATCCCTCGTTGATTTGTCATATGCCATCAAAAATATCACCTTGTGTAAAATTTGGATGTAAAGTGTTAGATCTATGCGGGTTGATTTATTTGATTTTCTTTTTCTGTTGTTGATTGTAATGATTTATATTTTAGTATGCAAATCAAACATTTAGAATTTGCGATGATTTACATTTTACTATGTAAACCAAAGATTTGGCATTTACGATGATTTACAATTTAGTATGTAAATCAAAATTTTAGAATTTGCGATGATATACATTTTAGTATGTAAATTAAATGTTAGATTTGGCGTTGACATGGATTTACATTTTATTTTGTAAATTCAATATTAAGATTTGGCGTTGACATGAAATTAACATTTTACTTTGTAAATTAAAAGTAGAATTTGGCGTTGACATAAAATTTACATTTTATTATGTAAATTAAAGTTAGAATTTAGCGAGGACATGAAATTTTCATTTTTATTATGTAAATTATAAAGTGAAATTATACTACATGTTAAAATTTACATTTATTATTAATGTAATATGTATAAGAATTTCACCGTAGGGAAAAGTCCACCTTTTATTTAATAAATAAAATAAGAATGTGACATGGAATATAAATATACATTTTTATTAATGTAAATAAATAGAATATTCACCATAGTTAAAGTTTACATTTTCATTGATGTAAAAATAAGAAAATACACCGTGTGTTAATTAACATTATTTTTAGTGTTAATTTAAAAGAAAATTCATCGTATGTTAATTAACATTATTTTAATGTTAATATCAGAATAATTTCACCGTAGGAAAATTTCACATTTTTATTAAAGTTAATATAAGGGAAATGGCACTGTATGTACATTTTACATTATTTTATAATAATTATAAAAAGGATTTACACCGTAGGATATAGTTACATACTTTTAATGTATATTAAAATGAATATTTTCACCGTAGGATAAATGTACATTATTTTTACTATACATAAAAAGAGGAATTTCACCGCATGATAAAAATTACATTTCTCTTTGTAATTAAAAAGGGAATTTCACCGCATGATTGGAATTACATTTTTCTTTGTAATTAAAGATGCGAATTTTACTGCAAAAAAAAAAAGTTTCATTTTCTATGTAAATGAAATATGAGTTTGCATTATATGTAAAGTTACATTATTTTAAATGTAAATGAAATAGAAATCTCACCCGTATGTAAAATTTGACATTATTTTACATGTAAATATAGAGTAGAGTTTGCATGTAGATTAAAGATTACTTTTATTATAAAGAAGTAGAATGTACATGGTGAAATAAAATTTACATTTTATTTTATAAGGTAAGATATATAGAAATCCATCGTATGTTAAAATTTACATGTTTATAAATGTAAATAAAAAGGAATTTAACTGTAGGAAGATTTACATTTTTTTTTTATGAAATAAAAAGAATGGACTTTACATTGTGTTTAAAGAGTAAATTTTACATTGTAAAGAAGAATGGATTTTATATTTTAACTTGATAATAGAAGTTTACATTTTATTGAATGCAAATTCAAGAAATTGTGACAAGCAAGAGAATTTACATTTTTCTTAATGTAAATATATAGAAATTTCACCGTATGTAAAATTTACATTTTTCTTAATGTAAATATACATGAATTTCACCGTATGTCCATTTTACATTATTTTTTAATGTAAATTATATAGTAATCACAACGTAGGATAATTTTGCATTATTTTATAATGTAAATAAAAAGGGGATTTACACTGTAGGAAATTAACATTATTTATAATGTTAAGATAAAAGAATGATATCGTAGGATGAATTGACATTATTTATAATGTTAATAAAAAGAAAATTTACCGTAGGATAAGTGACATTACTTATGATGTTAATAAAAAGAGAATTGACCGTAGGATAAGTTACGTTATTTTATAATGTAATTTAAAGAAATTTAGACCGCATGACATGAATTACATTTATTTATGTAATTTATAAATGAAATTAGACCACATGACATAAATTACATTTATTTATGTAATTTATGAATGAATGAAGCCCACATAATATAAAATACATTTTTATATGTATTTTATGAATGAATTAAGACCTCATAATATAAAATACATTTTTATGTGTATTTTATGAATGGATTAACATCGCATAATATAAAATACCTTTTTATATGTATTTTATGAATGAATTAAGACCTCATAAAATAAATTACATTTTTATATGTATTTTATGAATGAATTAACATCGCATGAAATATAATACATTTGTATATGCATTTTATGAATGAGTTAAGATCGCATGAAATAAATTATATTTTATTTTATAATTTATGAATGAAATTAGTCCGCATAAAGTAAATTACATTTTTATATGTAATTTATGAATGAATTTTCATCGTATGACATAAATTACATATTATTATGTAAATTATGAATGAATTTAACCCGCATGAATGAATTTCATTTTATTTTATGAAATGAATGTATGGATTTACTTTGTAAATAAAGATTACATTTTTATAATGTAAACAAGAAGTAGGATTCACACTGTAAATAAAATTATATTTTTATATGTACTTAAGAACGATGAATTATAAATTACATTTTACATGTAAGAAGGAATTGGACGATGAAATATAATTTACATTTTACCGTAAATTAAAGAAATTAAAAGAATCAAAAAGGAAGAATTCATCATTCAAGTATGATTTGCATTTCTCTGTAAATGAAGGGATAAAAGGATAAAGAAGGAAAATATACTTAAGAATAAAGAGTTAACGGGTTACGTTTATATATATATATATATATATATATATATATATATGTATGTATATATATATAAATATAATTAAAATTAAACGAATCGAGCGCGGTATTTCGCGTTTTAAAATTATATCTTTAAATGACAATACAAGAAGATCCGACCGTCGGATTTTCCTGAAACTGAAACCGCTAGGACCGTCTTGGAAATATCTTTCCAACGATATATAATACGTCAAAATCCAACAGTTAGATTTTGAAATATGTGAAAATCAAAATTGATTGAAATAGCACCAAAATCGACATTGACCTGAATCGTCGTTGATTAAAGATTTAATTATTTTTAATTAAATAAAATAGGAAATAATCGTTATAAATTAGAAATAACGATAAGGAAGAGTTTTCAATATATATATATATATATATATATATATACGAAGATTATTTGGAAAGGCCGAGTTAATCTCATTCCAAATAATCAAAACGACGATGAAGATCGAAGTAAGAAGACGACGCATGAAGACCGTAAATCTTCCCTCGAATGGACAGCGATCGAGACCCTGAATTGACTTGCTACCAATTCATGGGTCAAGGTCATTGCCCAAACGTACGTGTTGGTTTCACGAATTTGACTTTCGTTCAGACCCAGAGCATAAGTTTAAATGGATGGTGTGTCTGACATCGTACTTCGTTATATATCATATTGTTGATTTTCTGTTAAAATATAAATATTGGTGGTGGAGAATTTATTCTCTACTTAACACCCATTTATGTATTGATGGAGAAGCAATGGTATGGTATGGAGTGACTGTATGGCATATTAAGATGCAATGATCAAGGTTTCTTGTTGAAAAGCAGGCCTTGTGGGATGATCAAAGCATAGCCTGTTTAGGCATAGCTTTGTGTATGACGTGACTTCACGAGCCTCACACACCGGCGGAGTCTAAAACGGGAGAAGGGAACGCAGGGAGTGCACACGTTTCTTTCAAGCTAGAGTGGTGCCAGGGTCCTACCAGCGCTGGCATTTATTCATTGTGGTTGTTGGATTTTTCGAGGCCTCGGAATTATGCGGTCGCCACTGGCCGTATTGTAGGTCCAAAAGGACCGGGAAGCGTGTGTTCAGGAATTGCCAATCCATTAAGCGTTAACGTATGGACCGGCCCTGCAGGATCCAAGGGTTGGACAGAGTACCAATCCTGGGGCATTGCTAGAGTGTCTTGAATCGGTAAGGATCTCCTCCCTAGCCTTGACTCAGATGGAAATCCAAATTCCAAATACGACCCTACGGTTTTGATTGTATTACTAGTATGGAGATATAGTAGGATGGGGTACTATGTTTCCTAGGATTGATACATTTATTTTGAAATGTTTTTATTATACACTAATAATAATATTAAACTCGTATTTGCCGTATTTAGCATGTTTTATCACCATAAGGGAAAACTCTATCCTCTGGTGTGTGTTGCATTGTGTGATGGGACTTGAGTCTTATGGTGATTCCATTTTTCTAAAAAGCATTGCGATGTTGTACGTTCTGACACTTTAAATTATGCACGACAATCCATTGAGTAAACCCATTCCGCATTAGCGGCGTGGTCTTTGGATTTGTCATATTATTATTACTAAACTAGTTATGAATTCTCATACCAGTCCCACGACTGACCCGTAGTTTGTTTCACCTTTTTGCAAACTCGGGTGCCCTCTTTTCTACACGGGCAGCCAAGTAAACAGGTTCATTCTTTGCTTGGAGTCTTCTTGGAGTTGCTCATTATCTTTGCTTGGATTTGCTTTTGCGGAGAGGTGATGACTTGGAGCTTTGAGGACAGCTATCATTTACTTCTATTGCATTTTTCTATCTTTAAATTCAGTCATTAGACTTGTTTCATTTCGTATTGCTTATTTTGGGAGCTGGAACTTATTTTCATTTCTGCAAACTTGATGTAATAATTTGGATTCTGTGACTGTTGGGATTCTGTGGTTTATGACAATATATTTCCGCTGCTATAATGTTATTATTCTATGGTATTTCCTCAGCTATGTTGTATCAGTGATATGTATTGTTATATTTATGTTGTATTCCATATGATTATTCCTTACTTTCACCCAGTGGAGGTTTGGGATCATCACAGTTGGTATCAGAGCTTAGGTTAAACTTAGCTTTGGAATATAACATATTTATAGCAAATTCGTTTACATAGAATCACAATATTCTATGGCGGACATTTCATGTGATACATAATAGCCAGTCACTTTCGTCATCTTTTCATTCATCCTTCGATCTTTTCTATCTCTTAGAACCACCATTACAGTTGTTCTGACTCTTCCCTTGATCGTACAGTACTAACTAAAAATGGGTACTCGGGCCGCTAGAACTAGTAGAGCTAGAGCAAGGAGGCAAGACGCTACTGGAACTGAGGAGCTTTATTCCCAACGACACTGTTAAGAAGTTAGAAATTAAACCATTCTACGTTCTCTAGGTTAGTTCCTACTCTTCTATTTCTCTTTTCCTTTTCGAGGACGAAAAGTTTTTAAGTGGGGGAGATTGTAACAACCCTGAATTTTGGGGCCAATTTAAAATTTATTTTAAGTAATTTTAAATGAGTTTTGATATTTAGAATAATCTATTTTAAATAATAATGATCACAAATTTGGTTCAAATCGAAGTTAGAATGAATAAATTAATTTTAATTATAAAAAGAGTTAGAAATAGCGCGGTAGTTTGAAAAGTCAAACTTGAACTTTGACTGACGGTATAGGACGCAAAATTTAACGGATTTTAGTGAAACCAAAAATATTAGAATCTATTTATAAATATCTTTCCAACGAATCCGAAAAATCAAAATTTCATAGCGGAAATCAAAAGTTATGGCCAATTCAATTTTTAGAAAGGTCGCTAGGTAATTTGCATAGGTCAATAATGCTACTTTTTGCATATAAAGGAATTTGAACTCGAAACCACTTCCATTGAGTCCGGAATGATGTTTCTGCACTTAAAAAGTATAAACACTTATATATTTGGAGTTTCGAAAATTATTTGTTTAAAAATGTATTTTTAATATAAAATATATAGCCATAAAAAATAGTGATTTTTTAAACAGTGTCCGTTTCTGACGAAACCACTTTTGTTGGATTCGGAATATTAAATTATTGCTAGGTTTCAAATTTTAGAATTTTCCAAGCTAGTACGTGAGCGTGGCAAGAAACAGTATTTAGTCAGTTTTGGTCAAAATTAATTGACTGAAAAATAGTCATTTTTTAAAATGTCTCAGAATTCAACGAAATAAATTTTGTTGGACTCGTATGATCAAAACAAAGCTAAAAATGATTTTTTTGGTAATTTTTAGAATTAAAATATAATTATAATTGATTTTTCAATGTAAACGAGCAAATTTTTGACTTTAAAAATTCATACGGGCTTAGAATTGAGCGAAATTAATTTTCATAGGTCCACAGCATCAAAACATAGCTAAATAAAATTTTCGTGAATTTTTGAAGTTAATTTGTGACCTCGGTGAATTTTCATGTATGGTATACATTAAAATATTAATAAAATAATATAATTATTCCAAAACTCATAATAAATTTCGGAATTGGGTCCTGTAACATGTTCCATTGCGTTCAGAAGGCCTCAAAACCTTAAGAACGACAGTAAGCAGGCCTAAATCGGAGTTCGGACCAAAACGGACTTTAACGGGCTAATTAATTTATTAACTAATGATTAGGAAAACCTAATATAATATTATTTAAACCCGAATTCACTGTTCATCGTCTCCTTCCCGTCATTTTCTGCAGCCACCAAAACCCATTACCCTTCAAAACTTCAAACCTTGATTTCTCTCTCATTTCTCAACGAAATTTAGCGTGTGAGTACTCGTTTCGAAGCTCTTCCCGAGCTCTTCGATCTCCGACAAGTCCCAGCACCTCTCGTGCATCGTAGCGCCGCCACCAGGGCCGAGAAGCCGCCGCCGTTCGCTGCAAACCGGGCCCACCACGTGCGTGTGCACCTCCTCCAATTCCTGGCGCCGATAGCTCTCTCCAAGGCGGTCATTCTCCAACAAACGGCACCTAAAACCGTCAACCGTAGCCTGAGATATCTTGATCCAAAGTTTTGAACAAATTCTGAAAATAAGGTATGCTTCAGATTTTTGCGACGCTTTTAAGCGTTGCTGCAGCAGTTGTTAAAAGTCAGAATTATTCAAACATTGATAACTAATGCGTATGAACCCCGAATCTGAAAATTTCAGATCCGACAGGACCGTGGCGACGAGTAGGCTTTGCTGAGACTGATTAGAGTGAATTCTGAATTTATTTGGCATTTTAAATTCTTATCCAATCAAGGTGAGAATTCATTTTAAGTTAAATTTAATTAGTTTAATTGTTATGCTTGCGTTATGAGAAGTTGAAAAATCAATAATGGATGTTGTTATGGATTATAGATTTGGATTGCTTTGCGATGTTAGGATGCTAGATCTGAAACTTTAAGTAATTAGATATGTGAGAATTTATTTTTAATTTAATTTATTTAATTATTAATTCTTAGTGATTAAAGAATATCTCTTGATAAATCCGCTATGTATTAATATTTTGAATACGGATCTAAGTTGTTTATGTCCGTATGATGTTAGATCTATGAACCTAGATATTAGATATGAATTCAATGACTAATTAAAATGATTATTCGTTAATTCATTTACATCATCCCTCGTTGATTTGTCATATGCCATCAAAAATATCACCTTGTGTAAAATTTGGATGTAAAGTGTTAGATCTATGCGGGTTGATTTATTTGATTTTCTTTTTCTGTTGTTGATTGTGATGATTTATATTTTAGTATGCATATCAAACATTTAGAATTTGCGATGATTTACATTTTACTATGTAAACCAAAGATTTGGCATTTACGATGATTTACAATTTAGTATGTAAATCAAAATTTTAGAATTTGCGATGATATACATTTTAGTATGTAAATTAAATGTTAGATTTGGCGTTGACATGAATTTACATTTTATTTTGTAAATTCAATATTAAGATTTGGCGTTGACATGAAATTTACATTTTTCTTTGTAAATTAAAAGTAGAATTTGGCGTTGACATAAAATTTACATTTTATTATGTAAATTAAAGTTAGAATTTAGCGATGACATGAAATTTTCATTTTTATTATGTAAATTATAAAGTGAAATTATACCGTATGTTAAAATTTACATTTATTATTAATGTAATATGTATAAGAATTTCACCGTAGGGAAAAGTCCACCTTTTATTTAATAAATAAAATAAGAATGTGACATGGAATATAAATATACATTTTTATTAATGTAAATAAATAGAATATTCACCATAGTTAAAGTTTACATTTTCATTGATGTAAAAATAAGAAAATACACCGTGTGTTAATTAACATTATTTTTAGTGTTAATTTAAAAGAAAATTCATCGTATGTTAATTAACATTATTTTAATGTTAATATCAGAATAATTCCACCGTAGGAAAATTTCACATTTTTATTAAAGTTAATATAAGGGAAATGACACTGTATGTACATTTTACATTATTTTATAATGTAATTATAAAAAGGATTTACACCGTAGGATATAGTTACATACTTTTAATGTATATTAAAATGAATATTTTCACCGTAGGATAAATGTACATTATTTTTACTGTACATAAAAAGAGGAATTTCACCGCATGATAAAAATTACATTTCTCTTTATAACTAAAAAGGGAATTTCACCGCATGATTGGAATTACATTTTTCTTTGTAATTAAAGATGTGAATTTTGCTGCAAAAAAAAAGTTTCATTTTCTATGTAAATGAAATATGAGTTTGCATTATATGTAAAGTTACATTATTTTAAATGTAAATGAAATAGAAATCTCACCCGTATGTAAAATTTGACATTATTTTACATGTAAATATAGAGTAGAGTTTGCATGTAGATTAAAGATTACTTTTATTATAAAGAAGTAGAATGTACATGGTGAAATAAAATTTACATTTTATTTTATAAGGTAAGATATATAGAAATCCATCGTATGTTAAAATTTACATGTTTATAAATGTAAATAAAAAGGAATTTAACTGTAGGAAGATTTACATTTTTTTTTTATGAAATAAAAAGAATGGACTTTACATTGTGTTTAAAGAGTAAATTTTACATTGTAAAGAAGAATGGATTTTATATTTTAACTTGAGAATAGAAGTTTACATTTTGTTGAATGCAAATTCAAGAAATTGTGACAAGCATGAGAATTTACATTTTTCTTAATGTAAATATATAGAAATTTCACCGTATGTAAAATTTACATTTTTCTTAATGTAAATATACATGAATTTCACCGTATGTCCATTTTACATTATTTTTTAATGTAAATTATATAGTAATCACAACGTAGGATAATTTTGCATTATTTTATAATGTAAATAAAAAGGGGATTTACACTGTAGGAAATTAACATTATTTATAATGTTAAGATAAAAGAATGATATCGTAGGATGAATTGACATTATTTATAATGTTAATAAAAAGAAAATTTACCGTAGGATAAGTGACATTACTTATGATGTTAATAAAAAGAGAATTGACCGTAGGATAAGTTACGTTATTTTATAATGTAATTTAAAGAAATTTAGACCGCATGGCATGAATTACATTTATTTATGTAATTTATAAATGAAATTAGACCACACGACACAAATTACATTTATTTATGTAATTTATGAATGAATGAAGCCCGCATAATATAAAATACATTTTTATATGTATTTTATGAATGAATTAAGACCTCATAATATAAAATACATTTTTATATGTATTTTATGAATGAATTAACATCGCATAATATAAAATACCTTTTTATATGTATTTTATGAATGAATTAAGACCTCATAAAATAAATTACATTTTTATATGTATTTTATGAATGAATTAACATCGCATGAAATAAAATACATTTGTATATGCATTTTATGAATGAGTTAAGATCGCATGAAATAAATTACATTTTATTTTATAATTTATGAATGAAATTAGTCCGCATAAAGTAAATTACATTTTTATATGTAATTTATGAATGAATTTTCATCGTATGACATAAATTACATATTATTATGTAAATTATGAATGAATTTAACCCGCATGAATGAATTTCATTTTATTCTATGAAATGAATGTATGGATTTACTTTGTAAATAAAGATTACATTTTTATAATGTAAACAAGAAGTAGGATTCACATTGTAAATAAAATTTATATTTTTATATGTACTTAAGAACGATGAATTATAAATTACATTTTACATGTAAGAAGGAATTGGACGATGAAATATAATTTACATTTTACCGTAATTTAAAGGAATTAAAAGAATCAAAAAGGAAGAATTCATCATTCAAGTATGATTTGCATTTCTCTGTAAATGAAGGGATAAAAGGATAAAGAAGGAAAATATACTTAAGAATAAAGAGTTAACGGGTTACGTTTTTATATATATATATAGTTAAAATTAAACGAATCGAGCGCGGTATTTCGCGTTTTAAAATTATATCTTTAAATGACAATACAAGAAGATCCGACCGTCGGATTTTCCTGAAACTGAAACCGCTAGGACCGTCTTGGAAAAATCTTTCCAACGATATATAATACATCAAAATCCAACGGTTAGATTTTGAGATATGTGAAAATCAAAATTGATTGAAATAGCACCAAAATCGACATTGACCTGAATCGTCGTTGATTAAAGATTTAATTATTTTTAATTAAATAAAATAGGAAATAATCGTTATAAATTAGAAACAACGATAAGGAAGAGTTTTCAATATATATATATATATATATATATATATATATATACGAAGATTATTTGGAAAGGCCGAGTTAATCTCATTCCAAATAATCAAAACGACGATGAAGATCGAAGTAAGAAGACGACGCATGAAGACCGTAAATCTTCCCTCGAATGGACAGCGATCGAGACCCTGAATTGACTTGCTACCAATTCATGGGTCAAGGTCATTGCCCAGACGTACGTGTTGGTTTCACGGATTTGACTTTCGTTCAGACCCAGAGCATAAGTTTAAATGGATGGTGTGTCTGACATCGTACTTCGTTATATATCATATTGTTGATTTTCTGTTAATATAAAAATATTGGTGGTGGAGAATTTATTCCCTACTTAACAACCATTTATGTATTGATGGAGAAGCAATGGTATGGTATGGAGTGACAGTGTGGCATACTAAGATGCAATGATCAAGGTTTCTTGTTGAAAAGCAGGCCTTGTGGGATGATCAAAGCATAGCCTGTTTAGGCATAGCTTTGTGTATGACGTGACTTCACGAGCCTCACACACCGGTGGAGTCTAAAACGGGAGAAGGGAACGCAGGGAGTGCACACGTTTCTTTCTAGCTAGAGTGGTGCCAGGGACCTACCAGCGCTGGCATTTATTCATTGTGGTTGTTGGATTTTTCGAGGCCTCGGATTTATGCGGTCGCCACTGGCCGTATTGTAGGTCCAAAAGGACCGGGAAGCGTGTGTTCAGGAATTGCCAATCCATTAAGCGTTAACGTATGGACCGACCCTGCAGGATCCAAGGGTTGGACAGAGTACCAATCCTGGGGCATTGCTAGAGTGTCTCGAATCGGTAAGGATCTCCTCCCTAGCCTTGACTCAGATGGAAATCCAAATTCCAAATACGACTCTACGGTTTTGATTGTATTACTAGTATGGAGATATAGTAGGATGGGGTACTATGTTTCCTAGGATTGATACATTTATTTTGAAATGTTTTTATTATACACTAATAATAATATTAAACTCGTATTTGCCGTATTTAGCATGTTTAATCACCATAAGGGAAAACTCTATCCTCTAGTGTGCGTTGCATTGTGTGATGGGACTTGAGTCTTATGGTGATTCCATTTTTCTAAAAAGCATTGAGATGTTGTACGTTCTGACACTTTAAATTATGCACGACAATCCATTGAGTAAACCCGTTTCGCATTAGCGGCGTGGTCTTTGGATTTGTCATATTATTATTACTAAACTAGTTATGAATTCTCATACCAGTCCCACGACTGACCCGTAGTTTGTTTCACCTTTTTGCAAACTCGGGTGACCTCTTTTCTACACGGGTAGCCAAGTAAACAGGTTCATTCTTTGCTTGGAGACTTCTTGGAGTTGCTCATTATCTTTGCTTGGATTTGCTTTTGCGGAGAGGTGATGACTTGGAGCTTTGAGGACAGCTATCATTTACTTCTATTGCATTTTTCTATCTTTAAGTTCAGTCATTAGACTTGTTTCATTTCGTATTGCTTATTTTGGGAGCTGGAACTTATTTTCATTTCTGCAAACTTGATGTAATAATTTGGATTCTGTGACTGTTAGGATTCTGTGGTTTATGACATTATATTTCCGCTGCTATAATGTTATTATTCTATGGTATTTCCTCTGCTATGTTGTGTCAGTGATATGTATTGTTATATTTATGTTGTATTCCATATGATTATTCCTTACTTTCACCCAGTGGAGGTTTGGGGTCATCACAGTTGAGCTATTGTCTGAAAGAATTTGCTACGCAAATACTTGAAGTCAGAAGTACGACTTTTATTCTCCTCCATTAACGTCTCAAACCATAAAATTCCCCAACAAATTTTCAGAAAATATTTCAACCATGGAAGGTTTGAGTGCGTTGCAAGTGATGAATCAACATTTGACGAAGTTAGAGCGATTTGATGGAGAGAATTTCACTCGTTGGCAAGAGACTATGAAATTCTTTCTGATCACGGTCAAATTATTTCATATTCTCGAAGATGAATTGTAGAAAATACCGGAGGAAACCGATAAGGATCGCGCGGAACTAAAAGCTAAAAGGCAAAAGCGCAAAGAGGAAGATTTTCTATGCAGAGGCCACATTCTGAATGCACTGTCTACTCCGATATACAATGCTCATAGGACCTTGGACACCGCAAAGGCACTCTGGACTGCGCTAGAAAGTAAATATCGCATCTCTCAGGCAAGTAATAAGAATTTTCTTATATGCAATTTTATGGATTTCAAAATGGTCACTAACAAGTCCATAATTGGACAAGTAAGTGAAATACTGATGTTAGTAAATCAACTTAAGGATGCCGGTATTGATCTCCCTGAATCATTTGTTGTTGGAGTTATTATTTCAAGACTCCCGAATTCTTGGAATTATTACAAGAAAAAATTAAAGCATGCGGAAACAGATTATGATTTAGATGGTTTACAGCGCCATCTTCGTATTGAAGAGGATTCTCGTAAACGCGAACTAGATGATAATCCGCAAACTGAGTCTCAATCTAAGGCTAAAAATGTTGAAATAAACGATAAGTTGAAGCCTAAGAATGAGACACGGTTCAAAAAGAAAGGTACTAATTCCAAGAATAAGAAAAAGAGTGACTGTTTCTATTGTCACAAACCCGACCACTATGTCCGAGACTGTCGCCTTCGGAAGAAACAACAAAAAGTGAATATGGTCAAAGAAAAGATTGTGGCTTTAGTACAAGAGGCGAACTCCGTTAGTGGCATTGACAATGATTGGTGGCTCGATACTGGAGCGACTATTCATATTTGCAAAGACCGTAATCTGTTCAAGACTTACGATGAGAATAATGGAGAGTCCAGCGAAGTAACTGGCACAAACAAAGTTCCAAGCAAAGTTCTGGGAAAAGGCACTATTGAATTGACACTCACCTCTGGAAAAGTTCTTACTTTAGTCAATGTATTTTATGTACCTGATATGTGTAAGAATTTGATTTCTGGATACCTTCTTAACAAAGGAGGATTCAAGATGGTGTATGAGTCTGATAAATTAGTGTTGTCCAAGAACAGCAAATTTATTGGATAGGGATATTCTTGTAACGGCATGATTAAGTTGAATCTAATGAAGAAATCTTCTGCTTATATTGTTGACTCTGTTAATTTATGGCATGGTAGATTAGGACATGTTAATTATAAGTCACTTAGAAATATGCAAAAATTAGGTTTAATTTCTTATTGTGATTTCGAATCCATTTCTAAATGTGAAATATGTGTTCAAGCAAAAATACATCGAAAATCCTTTAAATCTGTTGAAAGGAAAACTGGTTTGCTTGATTTGGTATATAGTGATGTGGGTGACTTGAAAAGTCATATCACCTATGGTGGTAACCAATACTATATAACATTTATTGATGATTATTCCAGATATGCCTATGTATATCTAATGAAATCTAAAGATAAAGCCTTCGATAAATTCAAAATTTACAAAGCAGAAGTCGAAACACAATTAGGAATCAAAATTAAAGTGTTACATTCAGATCGTGGTGGTGAATATTTTTCAAATGAGTTTACTTTGTTTTGCAAACAAAATGGTATTATTCACCAATGTACTGCCCCTTATACACCACAACAAAATGGTGTTGCTGAAAGGAAAAATAGAGCTTTAGTAGAAATGGTTAACGCCATGATCATAAGTTCTAATTTACCTTATAACTTATGGGGAGATGTTATATTATCTGCATGTTACATTTTAAATAGAGTACCACTTAAGAAGAACAATATTTCTCCTTATGAATTATGGTTTAATAGAAAACCTATTCTTACTAGACTCAAAGTTTGGGGTTGCTTAGCTTATGTTAGAAAACCAGACCCTAAATGACCAAAGCTAGGTAATAGAGCTTTTAAATGTGTTTTCATTGGGTATTCTCTTAATAGTATAACTTATAGATTTATGATTCTTGATACCTTAGAAGTCATAGAATCTGTAGATGTAGAATTTTTTGAAAATCAAACTGTTGAGAATCCATTAAGATCATCTAGTCCAAAACCAACTGAGACTAATAATACAAATGATGATGAATATGCTCCTGCTCAAAACAACAAGGAAGTGTCAGTACCAGATAATAGTACTGAACCCAGGAGAAGTAAAAGAGCGAGAATAGAGAAGGACTATGGTCCTGACTTCATAACATATCTCGTAGAAGGAAATAAGGACGAAGTCCTTAATGTGACAAGATATGTAATGAACGTCGATGATGATCCCAAAACTTATTCTGAGGCTATGAGTTCTAGAGATTCTAATTTATGGAAAGAAGCTATCAATGATGAAATGAATTCCATAATGTTAAACCAAACTTGGGTATTAAGTGATTTACCTCCTGGTGCTAAACCCATAGGATCTAAATGGATATTCGAGAAAAAGTTGAATACAAATGGATCCATTGATAAGTTCAAAGCCAGATTAGTTGCTAAGGGATATAAACAAAGACAGGTCGGTACCAAACTTCCATTGAAAGATAGGTCCACTAAAAGAAAAACTATTCTTGGACCGAAGTGGTGCATACCAAGGAAGACCGAAGTGAGTGCTTCATAGAGTTCACGAACGTGCAAACCTTGTGAAAGTTTGGTAGCGAAGCTGGGATTAATATACTGGGAGGTACAGAACGCACTTACGAAAGCACCTCAAGAGTCTCAGTAGAACTCACATTATAAATTAGGTTAAGCAAAGCCGTTGGAAAGGTAGATGACATTACTGCCCTTTCGGTTCCCTTCCTTGAATTTGAGAGCTTAGACCCGAGTTCTTTCTTTGACTTCTAGTATGAGTGTGCCAAGGCATTCTTTCAAGTAGCAAGGCCAGTATATTAATTGCTTACTATTCTTATCATTTCAAACATATTATTTCTAAGAATAGGCTCTTCCCTTATACTAATATAACTAGATAAAGGAAGTGATGGTGCAGTTTATGTACCTGCTCGAACTAGGATCTCTTAATGTAACCCTCCTATCGCAACTAATGCCATGTGAATGGGCCCTGCATTGATAAATGAAACAATAAGGCGGAGTGTAGACCAGGTTGAAACATAGGCGACCCCGATCAATTGGGGGAGGGCGGAGAAACTATTGGCCAGTGTAATGATTGGGCGAAAAGGCACTGGTTCATGGGCCCTCTATGATTTGAGTTCAATCAAGGTGTTGTGCCACACGATATATGGGTACCTCTCTCTCCCGAGTTGGGGCGAAACACGCTTTTTAAGCGGGTCTCCGTTACGCTCCTCGTATGAAATCGAGCGCTCCCGGTGCTTTGTGCTCCGGTCGCCTCTGTACAAGCGTATAAGAGCTATTATAAATGCTCGATAAAAGGAAGTTTATGAAAGACTCTTTCATTATGAATAGTGAGAACTTTGATCGTATGAACAATGCCGTCCGCTTTTATGAGTTTCCAATGATCTCACCCCAGTATATTAAGCTGCGAAGTTGCGGAAGCATGAAATGAAATTTACGAATGAGCATTGCTATCTGATTCCTACAAAAGATATAGGGGAAGCTAACTTTTGTCAAATGGGGCTATGGTGAAAGCATAGAACCCTGTCTTAAATCAACCGGTTAATCCGGGAGATAACGAGAACAGGATATGTTATGAGAAGAGTGACGTGGGAATCTCTTTCATTTCAAAATCTATATAATCGACGAAGTAGGATTCGGAAGATGAAACTGCATGAAGCATATCGATGAACTGGTACGGTGTGAGGAGAGGCCTATTCTCAATAATGAGCAAGATGATGCAACTCTAGTTGCTGGAGTATTGACTACCTTGGACGTGGACGTGGCAGGAATAGATCCAGGGGCGAATAGAAAAGGATTTCGGAGGATCTGAAGAATCGAGGTCATTCATCAATAATATACTGGGGTCTCTTACTACGGATCCCAATTTTTATACTGGCTGCAAGTTACTTCCTTTCTGAAATCCCCGATCTTTGGCATGGCTCCGTTGAACTCATCCCGGACGGGTGGCATATCAATGATCTCTAGGGGAGATTCAGGCGTATTATTACGCAAGCACCTGGGTCCCCAATTAATATCATGGGTCTTCTTTCACTGACATCCTAGGTGCGTAGCGATCTCGATCCTGCTGTGCGAAATCCCAGGATCTCTATGGCGGACCTAGCTTTGTGGATCTATCTGGCAGTTCACTCCACAAAGCACTTTCTGATTCTCTTGCTTCTCTCTGGCCCGGGGCCCCGTATATTAATTTGTCTCCCCAGACATTTCGTTTTCGATACCATGTCCGCTCTTCAATCGTAGGCTGAGCTCGTCTCGTCACAGGGCTCTCGGTAGCAACGGTCTGTAAAAAACTCGTTTTGAGAAAGATAGGACTCTTGCTGTTTCAAATAATGGTTCTTGTTGTAATGAAAGAGTTGGAGTTCGAACTTCTTCCGAAGTCATTCTCTTTTCCGGAAGCAATGATAATCAAGGCAAGGCAATCATTCCTGTGCGGTTCCGGGTCGCATCGTGCCAGTATATTAATTGGGCGTAGGCCGTTGCTAATAATAATAATGGGTAGATCCAGCTAGACAAGTGTGGGCTTCGCTACCTCTCTGCTTGAGTTGTTCCGGTGGCTAAATTTGTTCCAGTCTGCAAGCGCCTTGATTGTATCCGTCCATCCAAGCTTATTTTGTGAAAAAGGATCTCCCTGCTTTGATCTTCTGAGTTAGGAAGAGGTAGCGTAGTTGTATATTAATTGCGGGGACAACCGGCAAAGTATATTAATCTGGGCCTAATAGTTTAGTTGACTCGGCCTTACTCAATAAGTGTCACCTAATCCAGTGAGAAGCCACTCGTGGAAGTCCATTCGTTTGTTCAGCTCCTAATTAATATACTGGCCTTCCTTCGGGCGCCTTATTGTTGCTGATGAGTCAAGGGCTGCTGTTGCTAATGTAGCTCTTGTTGCTAGCTTCATTGCTTGTCTGCTACGCACCTCGTTCTGGTAGGAAGAAACTCGCAAGCACCTGAGAATTCATCTGAATTGGAACGGTCTAACAAGCGCACCCTTTTAGTGGTAATATACTGGCGGTTTATAAGACTGATGATCATCTAGCAACTGGAATAGCCCCTCGTTATCTCCCTGCTCGCGCAGATGAGCTTAAAAGAAGTACAACCTCTGATACTGTTGACTACCCATCTTTCCTTCAACTAGCTTAGCAACCGGGAGTCTCCTGCCTATTACTATGAGTTTCCTCCCTATGGTCGCCTTAGGTCGAACCCAATTAATATACTAGTTGAGTTCATACTGGACCTTAGCTTCACTACCTTGGCTAACTAATACTCTTTCAAGGTCGAGGACCAATACTGCTACCCAAGACGAAGAATTCCTTGGTGTTTGGATCGGGGCTGCATCCCCAGTAGTTGCTGCCTTATCCCTTCGTCCTTCCCTCGTTCAGGTAGGAAGAACACTCCTGTCAGTCCAGTCTTCCAGTTGTTTAGCTTCCCTCGTTCCTGGGTTTATTGGAGGGACAGCTGAGACCGATAGGGCCAGTATAAACATTGGCGCCTAGTACACCAAGTCCAGTATAAACATTGCGGGCAGGACGGTTCTACTCCTGATTATTAGGATAGGTATGATATCCACCCGGTTTCTACCTTCTGGCCATGCCAGTTGTTTGATAGCTATTCAAACATTACTACACTTCTTTTCATTACTGCCAACTATGCCAAACTATTCTTACTCTAGGCCAAGTATATTAATCCGGGCGAAATTGGACAAGCAGCAGGCTGCTAAGGTGACTAATGGATTAAGGACGACAAGACCCTTATTCAACGCCCCTGTATTTCCGTAACGGATGTCTCTGCATGAACTAACCCTAAAGAGGTTCGTAGCTTTAGTGAGGTATAATACTTATACGGAAGGCGAGCTCTTACAGACGGAGCTCCAGTACACTTCAACCAACGGGAGGACAAGGCGCCCCAGATATTAACTCCTAGGAGGGAGTAGTCTGTACTATTGACTTGCGCATTTCCGTCCTCATGATCAACGACAGGCGAGCTAAAATCCTACAAATAAAGAAAAAACCGCCCCCATAGAAAGTACATAATGGAAATGTTCCACCACATAATAAGTATCATGTAGAGCAATATCTAGCCCAGAATTCGAGATCGAATCGTAGCCAAAGTCTTTTTCCAGGTTTAGAAAGACTGGTTCGAAAGGACCAGGAAAGATCAGCTGTTCGCTCTTCTTTAATGGGTGAGAGAGCAAAAGAGAGTAATGACATCGTACCGCCCGGGAATTTGATTAGCTTGCTTGAACAAATCCGCTCTTTTCGAACATCAGGCCAACGGGCGTGAGATGAGATGATATTTGTTGTTGGATTAATATTCTGATCACTACGCTTTAGTGGCCAACGGGCGTGAGATATGAAAAGGGTGACCCTGAGCATAGTAAGTAATATTTCGCATGCTCATTCTATTTTCCCATAGTGACATTCTCCTTCCTGATTCCAGAGCAGAGAGAGGAAATCTGTCTCATTCGGGGAGATGGTCAAGCATTTTGATACCGGGCTCAGAGAAGAAAGATGCAAAGGCAGGGATTGAGTGAAGCTCTTCCCCTCTCTCCAACTAGTCGCTTTTTCGACTCTTGTTCTTTATATACTCGCTTCAAGTATTCCGCTTGTTCTAGCTATCGCTATTTCAAAGAAAAAGGTCTTACGCTACGTAAACTATGCTCTTACGCTTAATCGCTCTTACGTTACTTCGTAACTCTATAGTATTCTCATAAAAAAGCTAAGATAGATCTAATAGTTTGCGGAGAGGCCAGGAGAATAAGAAGATGAAAAAGAATGATTCTCCCAAGTCTAGTGACAGGGCTTGCCCTTAGTCTTTTTGTTCTTATTTAAGTGGGCTTAACTGGTCTAATTAGAAGTACATCGCTAACAGGTTTGCTTGAAATACGCCTTTCAATCTCTTACCTGTTTTCCTAAGCAAACTCTCATCGGCTGGCCGGAAACTTGCCTCAAAATGCTCCCTCGACCTCTCTGATAAGCATGCTTCATAAGGAGGTCTCGGCACGTGAGACCTAGCTCGGGAAAGATTATGCATGTAGGGGGGGCCCTTCCCCAGAAATGAATTGGTGAGCCGACTCTAGCTCTGCGATCATACTAGAAAGACGGCTTCTTGGTCATCATCCTAGAAGGCTGCCCCTATTTATTTAGACTGGAATATTTATACTGGAACTAGACCGACTTATTGAACTGGACTCGATTAAGGTCATTCCCAAGGGTTGCAGGAGAACTCCAACTAAAGATGGGCTTAGAACTTAAATGAACTTTTTGGGAAAGAACAGGTTAAGACCTTAGGACTTTAGGACAGGGGACGGATACGAAGTCTACTAGATGAGGGACTGGTGGGCCATGGCAGGAGGAAAAAATTTTACGGACACTGAAACTCCCCTGTCTCTTAAACACCTTCTGACATGGCTTATCCAGAAGCAATGGCCTGGCCTGAAACTGGCTTGAATGAAAATGGCTTGCTAACAGGATCTAAAACTGGTTTCAAAAGATTACAAACAGCTGTCGCAATTAGTAATATAAACAATGGCTTGCTTTGCTAGCTTCTACTTTTGGGAAAGCTAGTCAATCTTCAACCTTCATAGTACTTGTGTTAAGCATGTCTAATGCCTCAATTAATATACTGGACTTGGGCCCTATTCTCTCAACTTATGCTTAACACAGTCAAAGTTTGCTTTCTTTCGCGTTCACAACATCCCTTGTTTCTCGCTTCGAACGGCTCCTCGGTGGAGGAATAGAAGCGCTGGTCCCCTTCGGTCAAGTGCTTGTGTCTGTTGTTACCTACCGTAGGACCTCCGTCCCTGAAGCGAAGAAAGAGGAGCAGGAGCAACAAGTTGTCCTCTCCTGGCCCAGTAGTTCCGCAACTACTACCGTGGTTGTTGCCAACGGGGATCCCCCATTCCGAAAGGGAAAGGGGCTGGCCGTTAGGTCCAAAGTTGTATGCCACTGCTGTGGTGCCGATAGATTCACTACTTCAGCGCCGTTATCGGACATTGCGGGCTTAGCATCTATTTTTCGTATATCGTACCGAGAAGAAGCCTCCAACAACAACAAGAATGGAACCATAGGCTCCTATGCTGGTAGCAGTTCGGGGTATAGGTCTAACCACCTCAACTCCCCTGGCATGCTATAGTTCGTATAGTCTCTCGAGGGAATGGGAGATTACCGGTAAGCCAGATGCTTCGCGAACCACCGGTACATTTCGTTGCACTTAAATCACCCTCGTTAAGAGGCGCACTCCGATACCATTGATGTCCAATAGCTTTTATAGTAATGGCTGGATCTACTACTACCTCGTCCATTGAGTATAACAGAGCAAACAATGGTATAGCAATGAACATCGGGATGATACTTGGAAAGATGGTCCGAATAATCTCTATAGTAGTTCCATGAACAATCCTTTGTGGGATTGGATTAGTTTGCTTGTGGAAATGCCACAAAGCTCGAACCAAGATCCGTGATACGAAAACCAAAATCAGAATGAGGAAGAAAAAGATATCGTGATGTAAGTCAATGATTCCTTGCATAATAGGTGTAGCTGCGTCTTGAGATCCTAATTGCCATGGTTCCGCAGCATCATAGGGAGCGATTGTGAGGAATCACCATTCTAATGTCCTGAATAACTCTGCCGTCATTTGTCTTTCCATTCTGTGACTGCCCGAAAATCTCAAAGAGACTGATAGATATTTGCGTTGGTTTTTCCAACAAAAGAAAACAAGAAGCCTGGAAGAGCCTGAAAGCACTGGTCTCCCTATTATAGGAAATTTCACAGATGCACGTGTGCAACACGGCCGAGTTGGTGCTATACGTGAATTGGCAAAAGCCCACACAGCAGAATGACGAAAGTCACGTGTCCTCTCTGTCTACGCGGATCAACAAAGCCAATTGGGGACTGACGTGGCAAATGAGCTGAGAGGTGTTTGCGATTGCTTCTTCCTTCTTGAGGGACAGTCTAATAGGGAAGCCGTGGAATGCTCTTGGTCCGCTTTCGATGTGGAACATTTTGTCCCTCCTGAATTAATATACTGACACCTCGCCCTAGCAACTCTCACCCTCGTTTAATCCCTCTCTCGATCGCCTTCGCCCAATTAATATACAGGTTGCTTTCTTTCCTACCTTATTCCTTTAACCAGAATTCGATTCCCCGACATTTCTCTACTGGCTTAACTACTTTCTGGAAGTCTGATAGCACTCTGAACTCCTAAATCAAGAGGCTAAACTCTCACCTCTCGAATCATCCCCTGTAGGCAATGCGGTAGTAATTTAAGCTTGAATCGCAAGCACCTTCTGAGATCTGCTATATTGTCGGAAAAGCAAGAAAAAGAAAATAAGGCGACCCCGATCAATTGGAACTCCCAGTATAAACAGACCAATCCAGTATAAACACTGGCGCCAAACTATTATAAACATTCGGGAGGCTGTATATTAATAGGACCGATCCAAACTATTCTTGGACCGAGGTGGTGCATACCAAGGAAGACCGAAGTGAGTGCTTGATAGAGTTCACGAACGTGCAAACCTTGTCAAAGTTTGGTAGCAAAGCTGGGATTAATATACTGGGAGGTACAGAACGCACTTACGCAAGCACCTCAAGAAGCCAGTTACAGATATGATATGAAGTGGATTCACTTATAGACCCTAAAAGCTTGTGGCTGTCGTACAAGAGGCGAACTTCGTTAGTGGCATTGACAATGATTGGTGGCTCGATACTGGAGCGACTATTCATATTTGCAAAGACTGTAATCTGTCCAAGACTTAAGATGAGAATAATGGAGAATCCAGCGAAGTAACTGGCGTAAACAAAGTTGCAAGCAAAGTTCTGGGAAAAGGCACTATTGAATTGACATTCACCTCTGGAAAAGTTCTTACTTTAGTCAATGTATTTTATGTACCTGATATGTGTAAGAATTTGATTTCTGGATACCTCTTAACAAAGGAGGATTCAAGATGGTGTATGAGTCTGATAAATTAGTGTTGTCCAAGAACAACAAATTTATTAGATAGGGATATTCTTGTAACGACATGATTAAGTTGAATCTAATGAAGAAATCTTCTGCTTATATTGTTGACTCTGTTAATTTATGGCATGGTAGATTAGGACATGTTAATTATAAGTCAATTAGAAATATGCATAAATTAGGATTAATTTCTGATTGTGATTTCGAATCCATTTCTAAATGTGAAATATGTGTTCAAGCAAAAATACATCGAAAATCCTTTAAATCTGTTGAAAGGAAAACTGATTTGCTTGATTTGGTATATAGTGATGTGGGTGACTTGAAAAGTCATATCACCTATGGTGGTAACCAATACTATATAACATTTATTGATGATTATTCTAGATATGCTTACGTATATCTAATGAAATCTAAAGATGAAGCCTTTGATAAATTCAAAATTTACAAAGCAGAAGTCGAAATACAATTAGGAATCAAAATTAAAGTGTTACATTCAGATCGTGGTGGTGAATATTTTTCAAATGAGTTTACTTTGTTTTGCAAACAAAATGGTATTATTCACCAATGTACTGCCCCTTATACACCACAACAAAATGGTGTTGCTGAAAGGAAAAATAGAACTTTAGTAGAAATGGTTAACGCCGTGATCATAAGTTCTAATTTACCTTATAACTTATGGGGAGATGCTATACTATCTACATGTTACATTTTAAATAGAGTACCACTTAAGAAGAATAATATTTCTCCTTATGAATTATGATTTAACAGAAAACCTATTCTTACTAGATTCAAAGTTTGGGGTTGCTTAGCTTATGTTAGAAAACCAGACCCTAAACGACCAAAGTTAGGTAATAGAGCTTTTAAATGTGTTTTCATTGGGTATTCTCTTAATAGTATAACTTATAGATTTATAATTCTTGATACCTTAGAAGTCATAGAATCTGTAGATATAGAATTTTTTGAAAATCAAACTGTTGAGAATCCATTAAGATCATCTAGTCCAGAACCAACTGAGACTAATAATACAAATGATGATGAATATGCTCCTGCTCAAAACAGCAAGGAAGTGTCAGTACCAGATAATAGTACTGAACACCGGAGAAGTAAAAGAGCGAGAATAGAGAAGGACTATGGTCCTGACTTCATAACATATCTCGTAGAAGGCAATAAGGATGAAGTCCTTAATGTGACAAGATGTGTAATAAACGTCGATGATGATCCCAAAACTTATTCTGAGGCTATGAGTTCTAGAGATTCTAATTTCTGGAAAGAAGCTATCAATGATGAAATGAATTCCATAATGTTAAACCAAACTTGGGTATTAAGCGATTTACCTCCTGGTGCTAAACCTATAGGATGTAAATGGATATTCAAGAAAAAGTTGAATACAAATGGATCCATTGATAAGTTCAAAGCCAGATTAGTTGCTAAGGGATATAAACAAAGACAAGGAGTAGATTATTTTGATACATATGCTCCAGTGGCTCACATATCTTCGATACGCTGTTTAATAGCACTTGCATCAATTCATAACTTGGCCATACATCAAATGGATGTAAAGACAGCTTTTCTAAATGGAGATTTAGAAGAAGAGATATACATGGAACAACCCGAAGGTTTCATAACCCCAGGCCAAGAAAAGAAAGTTTGTAAATTAGTTAACTTTCTTTATGGGCTGAAGCAAGCTCCCATGCAATGGCATGAGAAGTTTGATAAAGTTGCATTGTCATTTGGATTCATAGTTAATGATGCAGATAAATGTATCTATAGCAAATCGGATAACAACGGTTATGTTATAATATGTTTATACGTTGATGACATGCTGATATTTGGTTCTAACATATCCTGTGTAAATGAAACTAAAATGTTTCTATCTTCTAAATTTGATATGAAAGATCTGGGAGAGGCTGATGTAATTTTAGGAATTAAAATCATTAGAAAAACGGGGGACTTATTACTAACTCAATCTCATTACATTGAGAAGTTCCTAAAGAAGTATAATCATTATAATGTCAAACCAGCACCAACTCCTTTAGATCCAAGTATAGAGTTAGAACTGGACGTACCATTTCTCAATTGGAATATTCCAGTATTATTGGCAGTCTTATGTATACTATGCATTGCACTAGACCAGATATCGCACATGCTATAAGTGTATTGTGTCGATTTACGAGTAATCCAGGTTTTAAACACTGGTAAGCTATTTCCAGAGTTTTAGCTTATTTAAAGGGAACCATAAACTATGGTTTATCTTATAAAGGATATCCTACTGTAATTGAGGGATATAGTGATGCAACCTGGAACAATGTAGAATCGAAATCCAAGTCTACGACTGGATGGATATTTACATTAGGAGGCGCTGCTGTGTCTTGGGCTTCCAAGAAGCAGACCTGTATATCTGATTCAACTATGTTGTCCGAATTGATTGCATTAGCAGACGCATGTAAAGAAGCGGAATGGCTTAGAAATATGTTAGTAGAAATCCCATTATGGAAGAAGCCATCTCCAGCAGTCTTGATTAATTGTGATAATCAAACAACGATATCTAATATTTCTAATAAAACATATAATGGAAAGTCTAGACATGTAAGTCTAAGACATCACATGGTGAGACAGTTACTCAAAAGTGGAGTTATAACTGTTGACTACATAGAAACAAAGAAAAACTTGGCTGACCCACTTACGAAGAGTCTTCCAAAGGCTATAGTTTCTATAAAGTCAAAAGAAATGGGACTAAGGTCTGTGAATGAAGATTGATCATCCTTAACAGAAACCCAACTTGTGTCTTGAAAAGGATAGATAAAGTTCAATGGGTACCAACAAGTTATGGAAATGATTATGGAACACTAAATCAAAAATCCCATAATGTTTAGTGTTGGATTCTGCATGAACAAAGGATGGATAAAAATCCTTAATAAGTCTGAAAACCCTAAAAGGTGTATCGCAGAAACACCTTATGTGACTTACCTATATGAGTATGGAAATCAGGCCGTTTCCTAGGAAAGTAAGACCGCTTTCTAAGTAGGCTCATGAACCAGGATTTAAGCACATGGCTATTAACGTGCTGAGCAATACAGAACACTCTAACTACAGAATACAGCATGTGTGATTATTCCAGTTTTATCATTAAGGGATACTTGGTTCAAGATTCGTTCACCATTGAATCTCGATAGAACTTTGAATGGTTTACACTAAGTAAAAGTTCAAATCCAAAAGATACTTTTATTTACGTGTAGTTTCCACGATGAAGCAAAACTTGACCTTAGAACTACATAGGCTTGATTCCACTTGGGTATATAGGAAGTCACACTAGTGACTCAGCCGTCCACTTTATTTATTTTCTGATTTTGAAAATTAGGGGAGATTGTTGTAAAATTTACAAAACAAATGATTTGGGTTTGGGTATTATTTGAAGAGAATGAAGAATAAAAGGAAGAAGGAATGGGCAAATATGTTTTGTCCCACATCATGGAAAATGCAAAGGGTTTCCTCTATATATGTAAAGACATGATGTATAATAACAAAAGAAAGAAGAGAAGAAGAGATAAGGAAATGGGCCTTGAGCATGAATTTGGCATAGATAATAATAAATTAAATGTCAAAAGATGGGCCTTGGGCCTTGGGGTCTCGTGATCCATTAGGCAACTGAAACAAATCAGTCGACAGGCCAAAACTCAATCAGTCGACCGGTGAATTTTGGGTCGTCAACTGGTTTCAATCTAAAAGGGTGTGACGCTTCGGAAGCGTTGCAAAACTGAATGGATACGGCGATCTCGAATCGAATTGAAACAGATACGACCGTCGCAAATAGTCGCGGTTATTCACAGGTGGACACTTCCGTTCGCTGGCTATAAATACAACGCCAGAAAACTGTTTCAGATCATCTCGAAAATAATCTTCTTCTTCCTCCTTATTCTGCAACGACGTTAAAGCGTTTCAAACGCTGTTCAAATCTGTAACGCTTCTAAGGCATTATAAATACTGCAACAACGTTGCAGAATCATCTTATTCTTCTTCTCTTTGTTCTCTACCATATTTGCATCATCGGAAAATTGAATCTGGAGTGTTCTTGGTCGGATCAAAGTCGTACAAACTTTGAATCCGATAACGCTGTTTCTAGGCTTCATTGAATCCTGAGGTCAATAGTTCGTTAACCCGTTTGTACCTGGTGGGTTGAACTATTGTCTGAAAGAATGTGCTACACAAATCCTTGAAGTCAGAAGTACGGCTTTTATTCTCCTCCATTAACGTCTCAAACCACAAAATTCCCCAACAAATTTTCAGACAATATTTCAGCCATGGAAGGTTTGAGCGCGTTGCAAGCGATAAATCAGCATTTGACGAAGTTAGAGCGATTTTATGGAGAGAATTTCACTCGTTGGCAAGAGACTATGAAATTCTTTCTGATTACGGCCAAATTATTTCGTATTATCGAAGATGGATTGGAGAAAATACCAGAGGAAACTGGTAAGGATAGTGCGGAACTAAAAGCTAAAAGGGCAAAGCGCAAAGAGGAAGATTTTCTATGCAGAGGCCACATTCTGAATGCACTGTCCACTCCGATATACAATGCTCATAGGACCTTGGACACCGCGAAGGCACTCTGGACTGCGCTAGAAAGAAAATATTGCATCTCTGAGGCAAGTAATAAGAAATTTCTTATATGCAATTTTATGGATTTCAAAATGGTCACTAACAAGTCCATAATTGGACAAGTAAGTGAAATACTGCTGTTAGTAAATCAACTTAAGGATGCCGGTATTGATCTCCATGAATCATTTGTTGTTGGAGTTATTATTTCAAGACTCCCGAATTCTTGGAATGATTAAAAGAAAAAATTAAAGCATGCGGAAACAGATTATGATTTAGACGGTTTACAGCGTCATCTTCGTATTGAAGAGGATTCTCGTAAACGCGAACTAGATGATAATCCGCAAACTGAGTCTCAATCTAAGGCTAATAATATTGAAATTAACGATAAGTTGAAGCCTAAGAATGAGACACAGTTCAAAAAGAAAGGTACTAATTCCAAGAATAAGAAAAAGGGTGACTGTTTCTATTGTCATAAACCCGGCCACTATGCCCGAGACTGTCGTCTTCGGAAGAAACAACAAAAAGTCAATATGGTCGAAGAAAAGCTTGTGGTTGTCGTACAAGAGGCGAACTCCGCTAGTGGCATTGACAATGATTGGTGGCTCGATACTGGAGCGACTATTCATATTTGCAAAGACCGTAATCTGTTCAAGACTTACGATGAGAATAATGGAGAATCCAGCGAAGTAACTGGCGCAAACAAAGTTGCAAGCAAAGTTCTGGGAAAAGGCACTATTGAATTGACATTCACCTCTGGAAAAGTTCTTACTTTAGTCAATGTATTTTATGTACCTGATATGTGTAAGAATTTGATTTCTGGATACCTTCTTAACAAAGGAGGATTCAAGATGGTGTATGAGTCTGATAAATTAGTGTTGTCCAAGAACATCAAATTTATTGGACAGGGATATTCTTGTAACGGCATGATTAAGTTGAATCTAATGAAGAAATCTTCTGCTTATATTGTTGACTCTGTTAATTTATGGCATGGTAGATTAGGACATGTTAATTATAAGTCACTTAGAAATATGCATAAATTAGGATTAATTTCTGATTGTGATTTCGAATCCATTTCTAAATGTGAAATATGTGTTCAAGCAAAAATACATCGAAAATCCTTTAAATCTGTTGAAAGGAAAACTGGTTTGCTTGATTTGCTATATAGTGATGTGGGTGACTTGAAAAGTCATATCACCTATGGTGGTAACCAATACTATATAACATTTATTGATGATTATTCCAGATATGCTTATGTATATCTAATGAAATCTAAAGATGAAGCCTTTGATAAATTCAAAATTTACAAAGCAGAAGTCGAAACACAATTAGGAATCAAAATTAAAGTGTTACATTCAGATCGTGGTGGTGAATATTTTTCAAATGAGTTTACTTTGTTTTGCAAACAAAATGGTATTATTCACCAATGTACTGCCCCTTATACACCACAACTAAATGGTGTTGGTGAAAGGAAAAATAGAACTTTAGTAGAAATGGTTAACGCCATGATCATAAGTTCTAATTTACCTTATAACTTATGGGGAGATGCTATATTATCTAAATGTTACATTTTAAATAGAGTACCACTTAAGAATAATAATATTTCTCCTTATGAATTATGGTTTAATAGAAAACCTATTCTTACTAGACTCAAAGTTTGGGGTTGCTTAGCTTATGTTAGAAAACCAGACCCTAAACGACCAAATTAAGGTAATAGAGCTTTTAAATGTGTTTTCATTGGGTATTCTCTAAATAGTATAACTTATAGATTTATGATTCTTGATACCTTAGAAGTCATAGAATCTGTAGATGTAGAATTTTTGAAAATCAAACTGTTGAGAATCCATTAAGATCATCTAGTCCAGAACCAACTGAGACTAATGATACAAATGATGATGAATATGCTCCTGCTCAAAACAGCAAGGAAGTGTCAGTACCGGATAATAGTACTGAACATAGGAGAAGTAAAAGAGCGAGAATAGAGAAGGACTATGGTCCTGACTTCATAACATATCTCGTGGAAGGCAATAAGGACGAAGTCCTTAATGTGACAAGATATGCAATGAACGTCGATGATGATCCCAAAACTTATTCTGAGGCAATGAGTTCTAGAGATTCTAATTTCTAGAAAGAAGCTATCAATGATGAAATGAATTCCATAATGTTAAACCAAACTTGGGTATTAAGCGATTTACCTGCTAGTGCTAAACCTATAGGATGTAAATGGATATTCAAGAAAAAGTTGAATACAAATGGATCCAGTGATAAGTTCAAAGCCAGATTAGTTGCTAAGGGATATAAACAAAGACAAGGAGTAGATTATTTTGATACATATGCTCCAGTGGCTCACATATCTTGGATACGCTGTTTAATAGCACTTGCATCAATTCGTAACTTGGTCATACATCAAATGGATGTAAAGGTAGCTTTTCTAACTGGAGATTTAGAAGAAGAGATATACATGGAACAACCCGAAGGTTTCATAACCCCAGGCCAAGAAAAGAAAGTTTGTAAATTAGTTAAATCTCTTTATGGGTTGAAGCAAGCTCCCATGCAATGGCATGAGAAGTTTGATAAAGTTGCATTGTCATTTGGATTCATAGTTAATGATGCAGATAAATGTATCTATAGCAAATCAGATAACAACGGTTATCTTATAATATGTTTATACGTTGATGACATGCTGATATTTGGTTCCAACATATCCTGTGTAAATGAAACTAAGAAGTTTCTATCTTCTAAATTTGATATGAAAGATCTGGGAGAGGCTGATGTAATTTTAGGAATTAAAATCATTAGAAAAATGGGGGAGTTATTACTAACTCAATCTCATTACATTGAGAAGCTCCTAAAGAAGTATAATCAATATAATGTCAAACCAGCACCAACTCCTTTAGATCCAAGTATAAAGTTAGAACTAGACGTACCCTTTCTCAATTGGAATATTCCAGTATTATTGGGAGTCTTATGTATGCTATGCATTGCACTAGACCAGATATCGCCCATGCTATAAGTGTATTGTGTCGATTTACGAGTAATCCAGGTTTTGAACACTAGAAAGCTATTTCCAGAGTTTTAGCTTATTTAAAGGGAACCATAAACTATGGTTTATCTTATAAAGGATATCATGCTGTAATTGAGGGATATAGTGATGCAACCTAGAACAATGTAGAATCAAAATCCAAGTCTACGACTGGATGGATATTTACATTAGGAGGCGCTGCTGTGTCTTGGGCTTCCAAGAAGCAGACTTGTATATCTGATTCAACTATGTTGTCAGAATTGATTGCATTAGCAGACACATGTAAAGAAGCGGAATGGCTTAGAAATTTGTTAGTAGAAATCCCATTGTGGAAGAAGCCATCTCCAGCAGTCTTGATTAACTGTGATAATCAAGCAACGATATATAATATTTCTAATAAAACATATAATGGAAAGTCTAGACATGTAAGTCTAAGACATCACATGGTGAGACAGTTACTCAAAAGTGGAGTTATAACTGTTGACTACATAGAAACAAAGAAAAACTTGGCTGACCCACTTACGAAGAGTCTTCCAAAGGCTATAGTTTCTATAAAGTCAAAAGAAATGGGACTAAGGTCTGTGAATGAAGATTGATCATCCTTAACATTAACCCAACTTGTGTCTTGAAAAGGATAGACAAAGTTTAATGGGTACCAACAAGTTATGGAAATGATTATGGAACACTAAATCAAAAGTCCCATAATGTTTAGTGTTGGATTCTGCATGAACAAAGGATGGATAAAAATCCTTAATAAGTCTAAAAACCTTAAAAGGTGTCTCGTAGAAACACCTTAAGTGACTTACCTATATGAGTATGGAAATCAGGTCGTTTCCTAGGAAAGTAAGACCGCTTTCTAAGTAGACTCATGAACCAGGATTTAAGCACATGGCCATTAACATGCTGAGCAATACAGAACACTCTAACTACGGAATACAGCATGTGTGATTATTCCGGTTTTATCATTAAGGGATACTTGGTTCAAGATTCATTCACCATTGAATCTCGATAGAACTTTGAATGGTTTACACTAAGTAAAAGTTCAAATCCAAAAGATACTTCTATTTTTGTGTTGTTTCCACGATGAAGCAAAACTTGACCTTAGAACTACATAGGCTTGATCCCACTTGGGTATGTAGGAAGTCACACTAGTGACTCAGCCGTCCACTTTATTTATTTTCTGATTTTGAAAATTGGGGGAGATTGTTGTAAAATTTTCAAAACAAATGATTTGGGTTTGGGTATTATTTGAAGAGAATGAAGAATAAAAGGAAGAAGGAATGGGCAAATATGTTTTGTCCCACATCATGGAAAATGCAAAGGGTTTCCTCTATATATGTAAAGACATGATGTAAAATAACAAACGAAAGAAGAGAAGGAGAGATATGGAAATGGGCCTTGAGCATGAACTTGGCATAGATAATAATAAATAAAATGTCAAAAGATGGGCCTTGGGGCTCTTCGGGTCTCGTGATCCATTAGGCTACTGAAACAAATCAGTCGACAGGCCAAAACTCAACCGGTCGACCGTTTTGTTCTCTGTTTGAAAACGGTTGGCTGGTGAATTTTGGGCGGTCGACTGGTTTCAATCTAAAAGGGTGTGATGCTTCGGAAGCGTTGCAAAACTGAATGGATACGGCGATCTCGAATCGAATTGAAACAGATACGACCGTCGTAAATAGTGGCGGTTATTCACAGATGGACACTTCCGTTCGCTGGCTATAAATACAACGCCCGAAAACTGTTTCAGATCATCTCGAAAATAATCTTCTTCTTCCTCCTTATTCTGCAACGACGTTAAAGCGTTTCAAACGCTGTTCAAATCTGTAACTCTTCTAAGGTGTTACAAATACTGCAACAACGTTGCAGAATCATCTTATTCTTCTTCTCTTTGTTCTCTAACATATTTGCATCATCGGAAAATTGAATCTGGAGTCTTCTTGGTCGGATCAAAGTCGTACAAACTTTGAATCCGATAACGCTGCTTCAAGGCTTCATTGAATCGTGAGGTCAATAGTTCGTTAACCCGTTTGTACCTGGTAGGTTGAACTATTGTCTGAAAGAATGTGCTACGCAAATCCTTGAAGTCAGAAGTACGGCTTTTATTCTCCTCCATTAACGTCTCAAACCACAAAATTCCCCAATAAATTTTCAAACAATATTTCAACCAAGGAAGGTTTGAGCGCGTTGCAAGTGATGAATCTGCATTTGACGAAGTTAGAGCGATTTGATGGAGAGAATTTCACTCGTTGGCAAGAGACTATGAAATTCTTTCTAATCACGGTCAAATTATTTCATATTCTCGAAGATGGATTGGAGAAAATGCCGGAGGAAACCGATAAGGATAGTGCGGAACTAAAAGCTAAAAGGGAAAAGCGCAAAGAGGAAGATTTTCTATGTAGAGGCCACATTCTGAATGCACTGTCTAGTCCGATATACAACGCTCATAGGACCTTGGACACCGCGAAGGCACTCTGGACTGCGCTAGAAAGCAAATATCGCATCATTGAGGCAAGTAGTAAGAAATTTCTTTTACGCAATTTTATGGATTTCAAAATGGTCACTAACAAGTCCATAATTGGACAAGTAAGTGAAATACTGCTGTGAGTAAATCAACTTAAGGATGCCGGTATTGATCTCCCTGAATCATTTGTTGTTGGAGTTATTATTTCAAGACTCCCGAATTCTTGGAATGATTATAAGAAAAAATTAAAGCATGCGGAAACAGATTATGATTTAGACGGTTTACAGCGTCATCTTCGTATTGAAGAGGATTCTCATAAACGCGAACAAGATGATAATCCGCAAACTGAGTCTCAATCTAAGGCTAATAATGTTGAAATTAACGATAAGTTGAAGCCTAAGAATGAGACATAGTTCAAAAAGAAAGGTACTAATTCCAAGAATAAGAAAAAGGTGACTGTTTCTATTATCACAAACCCGGCCACTATGCCAGAGACTGTCGTCTTCGGAAGAAACAAACAAAAGTGAATATGGTCGAAGAAAAGCTTGTGGCTGTCGTACAAGAGGCGAACTCCGTTGTGGCATTGACAATGATTGGTGGCTCGATACTGGAGTGACTATTCATATTTGCAAAGACTGTAATCTGTTCAAGACTTACGATGAGAATAATGGAGAATCCAGCGAAGTAACTGGTGCAAACAAAGTTGCAAGCAAAGTTCTGGGAAAAGGCACTATTGAATTGACATTCACCTCTGGAAAAGTTCTTACTTTAGTCAATGTATTTTATGTACCTGATATGTGTAAGAATTTGATTTCTGGATACCTTCTTAACAAAGGAGGATTCAAGATGGTGTATGAGTCTGATAAATTAGTGTTGTCCAAGAACAGCAAATTTATTGGACAGGGGTATTCTTGTAACGGCATGATTAAGTTGAATCTAATGAAGAAATCTTCTGCTTATATTGTTGACTCTGTTAATTTATGGCACGGTAGATTAGGACTTGTTAATTATAAGTCACTTAGAAATATGCATAAATTAGGATTAATTTCTGATTGTGATTTCGAATCCATTTCTAAATGTGAAATATGTGTTCAAGCAAAAATACATCGAAAATCCTTTAAATCTGTTGAAAGGAAAACTGGTTTGCTTGATTTGGTATATAGTGATGTGGGTGACTTGAAAAGTCATATCACCTATTGTGGTAACCAATACTATATAACATTTATTGATGATTATTCCAGATATGCTTATGTATATCTAATGAAATCTAAAGATGAAGCCTTTGATAAATTCAAATTTTACAAAGCAGAAGTCGAAACACAATTAGGAATCAAAATTAAAGTGTTACATTCAGATCGTGGTGGTGAATATTTTTCAAATGAGTTTACTTTGTTTTGCAAACAAAATGGTATTATTCACCAATGTACTGCCCCTTATACACCACAACAAAATGGTGTTGCTGAAAGGAAAAATAGAACTTTAGTAGAAATGGTTAACGCCGTGATCATAAGTTCTAATTTACCTTATAACTTGTTGGTAGATGCTATATTACCTGCATGTTACATTTTAAATAGAGTACCACTTAAGAAGAATAATATTTCTCCTTATGAATTATGGTTTAATAGAAAACCTATTCTTACTAGACTCAAAGTTTGGGGTTGCATAGCTTATGTTAGAAAACCAGACCCTAAACGACCAAAGTTAGGTAATAGAGCTTTTAAATGTGTTTTCGTTGGGTATTCTCTTAATAGTTTAACTTATTGATTTATGATTCTTGATACCTTAGAAGTCATAGAATCTGTAGATGTAGAATTTTTTGAAAATCAAACTGTTGAGAATCCATTAAGATCGTCTAGTCCAGAACCAACTGAGACTAATGATACAAATGATGATGAATATGCTCCTGCTCAAAACAGCAAGGAAGTGTCAGTACCAGATAATAGTACTGAACACAGGAGAAGTAAAAGAGCGAGAATAGAGAAGGACTATGGTCCTGACTTCATAACATATCTCGTAGAAGGCAATAAGGAGGAATTCCTTAATGTGACAAGATATGTAATGAACGTCGATGATGATCCCAAAACTTATTCTGAGGCTATGAGTTCTAGAGATTCTAATTTCTGGAAAGAAGCTATCAATGATGAAATGAATTCCATAATGTTAAACCAAACTTGTGTATTAAGCGATTTACCTCCTGGTGCTAAACCTATAGGATGTAAATGGATATTCAAGAAAAAGTTGAATACAAATGGATCCACTGATAAGTTCAAAGCCAGATTAGTTGCTAAGGGATATAAACAAAGACAAGGAGTAGATTATTTTGATACATATGCTCCAGTGGCTCACATATCTTCGATACGCTGTTTAATAGCACTTGCATCAATTCATAACTTGGTCATACTTCAAATGGATGTAAAGACATCTTTTCTAAATGGAGATTTAGAAGAAGAGATATACATGGAACAACCCAAAGGTTTCATTACCCCAGGCCAAGAAAAAAGTTTGTAAATTAGTTAAATCTCTTTATGGGCTGAAGCAAGCTCCCATGCAATGGCATGAGAAGTTTGATAAAGTTGCATTGTCATTTGGATTCATAGTTAATGTGCAGATAAATGTATCTATAGCAAATCGGATAACAACGGTTATGTTATAATATGTTTATACGTTGATGAAATGCTGTTATTTGGTTCCAACTTATCCTGTGTAAATGAAACTAAGAAGTTTCTATCTTCTAAATTTGATATGAAAGATCTGGGAGAGGCCGATGTAATTTGATATGTAAAAACCCTAAAAGGTGTCTCGCAGAAACACCTTAAGTGACTTACCTATATGAGTAGAAATCAGGTCGTTTCCTAGGAAAGTAAGACCGCTTTCTAAGTAGACTCATGAACCAGGATTTAAGCACATGGCCATTAACGTGCTGAGCAATACAGAACACTCTTACTACGGAATACAGCATGTGTGATTATTTCGGTTTTATCATTAAGGGATACTTGGTTCAAGATTCGTTCACCATTGAATCTCGATAGAACTTTGAATGGTTTACACTAAGTAAAAGTTCAAATCCAAAAGATACTTTTATTTATGTGTTGTTTCCACGATGAAGCAAAACTTGACCTTAGAACTACATAGGCTTGATCCCACTTGGGTATGTAGGAAGTCACACTAGTGACTCAGTCGTCCACTTTATTTATTTTCTGATTTTGAAAATTAGGGGAGATTGTTGTAAAATTTTCAAAACAAATGATTTCGGTTTCTAGTATTATTTGAAGAGAATGAAGAATAAAAGGAAGAAGGAATGGGCAAATATGTTTTGTCCCACATCATCGAAAATGCAAAGGGTTTCCTCTATATATGTAAAGACATGATGTATAATAACAAAAGAAAGAAGAGAAGGAGAGATAAAGAAATGGGCCTTGAGCATGAACCTAGCTTAGATAATAATAAATAAAATGTCAAAAGATGGGCCTTGGGCCTTGGGGCTCTTGGGGTCTCGTGATCCATTAGGCTACTGAAACAAATCAGTCGACAGGCCAAAACTCAACCGGTCGACCGGTGAATTTTGGGTGGTCGACTGGTTTCAATCTAAAAGGGTGTGACGCTTCGGAAGCGTTGCAGAACTGAATGGATACGGCGATCTCGAATCGAATTGAAACAGATACGACCGTCGCAAATAGTTGCGGTTATTCACAGATGGACACTTCCGTTCGCTGGCTATAAATACAACGCCAGAAAACTGTTTCAGATCATCTCGAAAATAATCTTCTTCTTCCTCCTTATTCTGCAACGACGTTAAAGCGTTTCAAACGCTGTTCAAATCTGTAACGCTTCTAAGGCGTTACAAATACTGCAACAACGTTGCAGAATCATCTTATTCTTCTTCTCTTTTTTCTCTACCATATTTGCATCATCGGAAAATTGAATCTGGAGTGTTCTTGGTCGGATCAAAGTCGTACAAACTTTGAATGCGATAACGCTGTTTCAAGGCTTCATTGAATCCTGAGGTCAATAGTTCGTTAACCCGTTTGTACCTGGTGGGTTGAACTATTGTCTGAAAGAATTTGCTATGCAAATCCTTGAAGTCAGAAGTACGGCTTTTATTCTCCTCCATTAATGTCTGAAACCACAAAATTCCCCAACAAATTTTCAAAAAATATTTCAACCATGTAAGGTTTGAGCGCGTTGCAAGTGATGAATCAACATTTGACGAAGTTAGAGCGATTTGATGGAGAGAATTTCACTCGTTGGCAAGAGACTATGAAATTCTTTCTGATCACGGTCAAATTATTCATATTCTCGAAAATGGATTAGAGAAAATACCGGAGGGAACCGATAAGGATAGTGCGGAACTAAAAGCTAAAAGGGCAAAGCGCAAAAAGGAAGATTTTCTATGCAGAGGCCACATTCTGAATGCACTATCTACTCCGATATACAATGCTCATAGGACCTTGGACATCGCGAAGGCACTCTGGACTGCGCTAGAAAGCAGATATCACATCTCTGAGGCAAGTAATAAGAAATTTCTTATATGCAATTTTATGGATTTCAAAATGGTCACTAACAAGTCCATAATTGGACAAGTAAGTGAAATACTGCTGTTAGTAAATACGGTCAAAGAAAAGCTTGTGGCTGTCGTACAAGAGGCGAATATGGTCAAAGAAAAGCTTGTGGCTGTCGTAAATACAAACTTTGAATCCGATAACGCTGTTTCAAGGCTTTATTGAATCCTGAGGTCAATAGTTCGTTAACTCGTTTGTAACATGGTGGGTTGAACTATTGTCTGAAAGAATTTGCTACGCAAATCCTTGAAGTCAGAAGTATGGCTTTTATTCTCCTCCATTAACGTCTCAAACCACAAAATTCCCCAACAAATTTTCAGACAATATTTCAACCATGGAAGGTTTGAGCGCGTTGCAAGTGATGAATAAGCATTTGACGAAGTTAGAGTTATTTGATGGAGAGAATTTCACTCGTTGGCAAGAGACTATGAAATTCTTTCTGATCATGGTCAAATTATTTTATATTCTCGAAGATGGATTGGAGAAAATACCGGAGGAAACTGATAAGGATAGTGCAGAACTAAAAGCTAAAAGGGCAAAGTGCAAAGAGGAAGATTTTCTATGCAGAGGCCACATTCTGAATGCACTGTCTACTCCGATATACAATTCTCATAGGACCTTAGACACTGCGAAGGCACTATGGACTGCGCTAGAAAGCAAATATCGCATCTCTGAGGCAAGTAATAAGAAATTTCTAATATGCAATTTTATGGATTTCAAAATGGTCACTAACAAGTCCATAATTGGACAAGTAAGTGAAATACTGCTGTTAGTAAATCAACTTAAGGATGCCGGTAATGATCTCCCTGAATCATTTGTTGTTGGAGTTATTATTTCAAGACTCCCGAATTCTTGGAATGATTATAAGAAAAAATTAAAGCATGCGGAAACAGAATACGATTTAGACGGTTTGCAGCGTCATCTTCGTATTGAAGAGGATTCTCGTAAACGCGAACTAGATGATAATCCGCAAACTGAGTCTCAATCTAAGGCTAATAATGTTGAAATTAACGATAATTTGAAGCCAAAGAATGAGAAACAGTTCAAAAAGAAAGGTACTAATTCCAAGAATAAGAAAAAGGGTGACTGTTGTTATTGTCACAAACGCGGCCACTATGCCCGAGACTGTCGTCTTCGGAAGAAACAGCAAAAAGTGAATATGGTCGAAGAAAAGCTTGTGGCTGTCGTACAAGAGGCGAACTCCGTTAGTGGCATTGACAATGATTGGTGGCTCGATACTGGAGCGACTATTCAAATTTGCAAAGACCGTAATCTGTTCAAGACTTACGATGAGAATAATGGAGAATCCAGCGAAGTAACTGGCGCAAACAAAGTTGCAAGCAAAGTTCTGGGAAAAGGCACTATTGAATTGACATTCACCTCTGGAAAAGTTCTTACTTTAGTCAACGTATTTTATGTACCTGATATGTATAAGAATTTGATTTCTGGATACCTTCTTAACAAAGGAGGATTCAAGATGGTGTATGAGTCTGATAAATTAGTGTTGTCCAAGAACAGCAAATTTATTGGACAGGGATATTCTTGTAACGGCGTGATTAAGTTGAATCTAATGAAGAAATCTTCTGCTTATATTGTTGACTCTATTAATTTATGGCATGGTAGATTATGACATGTTAATTATAAGTCACTTAGAAATATGCATAAATTAGGATTAATTTCTGATTGTGATTTCGAATCCATTTCTAAATGTGAAATATGTGTTCAAGCAAAAATACATCGAAAATCATTTAAATCTTTGGAAGGAAAACTGGTTTGCTTGATTTGGTATATAGTGATGTGGGTGACTTGAAAAGTCATATCACCTATGGTGGTAACCAAAACTATATAACATTTATTGATGATTATTCTAGATATGCTTATGTATATCTTATGAAATCTAAAGATGAAGCCTTTGATAAATTCAAAATTTACAAAGCAGAAGTCGAAACACAATTAGGAATCAAAATTAAAGTGTTACATTCAGATCGAGGTGGTGAATATTTTTCAAATGAGTTTACTTTGTTTTGCAAACAAAATGGTATTATTCACCAATGTACTGTCCCTTATACACCACAACAAAATGGTGTTGCTGAAAGGAAAAATAGAACTTTAGTAGAAATGGATAACGCCATGATCATAAGTTCTAATTTACCTTATAACTTATGTGGAGATGCTATATTATCTACATGTTACATTTTAAATAGAGTACCACTTAAGAAGAATAATATTTCTCCTTATGAATTATGGTTTAAAAGAAATGGGACTAAGATCTGTGAATGAAGATTGATCATCCTTAACAGAAACCCAACTTGTGTCTTGAAAAGGATAGACAAAGTTCAATGGGTACCAAAAGTTATGGAAATGATTATGGAACACTAAATCAAAAATCCCATAATGTTTAGTGTTGGATTCTGCATGAACAAAGGATGGATAAAAATCCTTAATAAGTCTAAAAACCCTAAAAGGTGTCTCGCAGAAACACCTTAAGTGACTTACCTATATGAGTATGGAAATCAGGTCGTTTCCTAGGAAAGTAAAACCGCTTTCTAAGTAGACTCATGAACCAAGATTTAAGCACATGGCCATTAACGTGCTGAGCAATACTGAACACTCTAACTACGGAATACAGCATGTGTGATTATTCAGGTTTTATCATTAAGGGATACTTGGTTCAAGATTCGTTCACCGTTGAATCTCGATAGAACTTTGAATGGTTTACACTAAGTAAAAGTTCAAATCCAAAAGATACTTTTATTTATGTGTTGTTTCCACGATGAAGCAAAACTTGACTGTAGAACTACATAGGCTTGATCCCACTTGGGTATGTAGGAAGTCACACTAGTGACTCAGCCGTCCACTTTATTTATTTTCTGATTTTGAAAATTGGGGGAGTTTGTTGTAAAATTTTCAAAACAAATGATTTGGGTTTGGGTATTATTTGAAGAGAATGAAGAATAAAAGGAAGAAGGAATGGGAAAATATGTTTTGTCCCACATCATGGAAAATGCAAAGGGTTTCCTCTATATATGTAAAGACATGATGTATAATAACAAAAGAAAGAAGAGAAGGAGAGATAAGGAAATGGGCCTTGAGCATGAACTTGGCATAGATAATAATATTTAAAATGTCAAAAGATGGGCCTTGGGCCTTGGGGCTCTTGGGGTCTCGTGATCCATTAGGCTACTGAAACAAATCAGTCGACAGACCAAAACTCAACCAGTCGACCGTTTTGTTCTCTGTTTGAAAACGATCGACCGGTGAATTTTGGGCGGTCGACTGGTTTCAATCTAAAAGGGTGTGACGCTTCGGAAGCGTTGCAAAACTGAATGGATACGGCGATCTCGAATCGAATTGAAACAGATACGACCATCGCAAATAGTCGCGGTTATTCGCAGATGGACACTTCCGTTCGTTGGCTATAAATACAACGCCAGAAAACTGTTTCAGATCATCTCGAAAATAATCTTCTTCTTCCTCCTTTTCTGCAACGACGTTAAAGCGTTTCAAACGCTGTTCAAATCTGTAACGCTTCTAAGGCGTTACAAATACTACAACAACGTTGCAGAATCATCTTATTTTTCTTCTCTTTGTTCTCTACCATATTTGCATCATCGGAAAATTGAATCTGGAGTGTTCTTGGTCGAATCAAAGTCGTACAAACTTTGAATCCGATAACGCTGTTTCAAGGCTTCATTGAATCCTGAGGTCAATAGTTCGTTAACCCGTTTGTACCTGGTGGGTTGAACTATTGTCTGAAAGAATTTGCTACGCAAATCCTTGAAGTCAGAAGTACGGCTTTTATTCTCCTCCATTAATGTCTCAAACCACAAAATTCCCCAACAGCAAATCAGAGTCCCATGATTATACTTTTGCAGAACAAAGGCAACGATTAATGGTAGTTTTAGTCTTATACGAATCAGTTTAGATGAACATTATGCGAATGTTTCACAATACCAAAAAAAATTACAGAGAACGAATAAAGTTATGAACATAAACTTATGATGCAGGACTGAAGTATTCAAACAAATGTTGTCATTTTGCACTAATAGTTGACAATGAATAAATATTTCTTAAGAACTAAATTATAGTAACACGCCTCCTAGCATTTATTTCCATAAAACAGAGAATACAAACAGCAGTATCTCAGTATTAAACGGCTTCCTTAATTACCAAAATCACTCGTTTAATGCATGAATACCTGGAAAAGTACGCATAAGCATTTTCCATAATAAATGTGAACTAAAAATGAATCAATGTTCCAAACAAAAATAAGAGGTTTGTATACAACAGGATATCCATGCAAACATATGTCTTGAAGGCACAATCATTGAAATTAACAAAAGAGGTCGCACCATTCTATATTTAGATCTAACTATTACTTCCTAATATCTTACTTCTATCATGGAATAGGAAGGAAAGAGAAAGGACTGAAGTTTGTTAACCAAGACCGAGATTATGAATGATACTACTATAAAATATCAAAATTTTCAGTTTTAAATATATATGCATCACATTTCAGTATTTATAATTATTTAAAAGCTTAAAACTTTCTTACATAAAATTAATAAAATAGCAATATCTATTAATATGTCAACCCTCTTCTTGTAACTTAAGAAGTGTCAACGGCAGAATTTTTATATGATTCGGTGAATTTTAAACTACTCTAAAATAAAGTAACAAATACATTGAGTTATAGTATGGCAAAAAATTTCAAGTAACAGAATATTAAGTATAGCTAAAATTTGGAAAATATATGCAATAAATAATAAGAAATTAAAAAACATTACCCGAGTATGAATTAAAGGCTGTACGCCTAACAATACATAAATAGCAAGTGCAAATCAGGAACCCTGTCACAGTGTCACGTACCAATTAGGATGCATAAATTAGATCATAGAAATAAATCAGGAATCCATAATTTCAATACTAAAATATATAATCAAATAACTATAAAATTCATTTCAGCACCCGTTCTATAAATTTACCGAATCATTTAAACACATAAACCAAGTTATTGATTTTCGCAAATTTGGAAAGGAGAAGCATACCATTCTGAAATCAAAGATGTTGTTTCGATTGTGGTGTACTTCTGACTGGTAGACGAAGAAATCATAGACAGTCCATGCAGCATTTCATAGAGCAGGGCTGGATGAAGTAAGAAGAAGAACCTGTGCAGTAAGGGCAATGAAAACGTAGATCGGACAATTTTCATGGCATTATTTGTAACGGTCGGTAATTTCTCAAATTTTCTAGAAATTTGAGGAAGCCAGTAGAAGGGGAAAATCAGATTGTGGGTTAAGGGAATGAAAGCAGTTTCTGAGTCGTGTTCTTTCTGGCAGTTATTAGGGAAGTAGTAAAAAAACAACGCTTTCTATGGAACATCGTAGGAGTGAAACGAATAAAGGGCACAAATCTGAGCCTTTCTTTAACCATGGCGGTATTAACTCCTAACCCTTCTTTGTCTCTTGGTTTGTCCTACCAAAAGAATTTGTTATATAAATTTTATGTCTTTTTAAAATATAACTAGGCTAAAAGTTTGCATATGATGCTTTATTTTAGAAAATCAAAGAGCAATGGCGTGAAAATAAAGAATATGTCACTCTCCTATTGCTTTTGGTTGTGGTAATCATAGTTATTAATGGCGCATGGCGCAAAAAGGCGCAACATCAGTATGGAGCCTTGGCGCACGGCACGGCAAATGGCGCGCACCTTTCTGATTTACTGCGCATGTTTATTTTTTAATTTAACATATAACAACAAATTTAAAAGTTTAGTATTTTTTGTTAAAACATATGTAATCAAAGTTTTTATAATTTTGTAAAAAGAAACATCATCATATTTGACATCATTAACATAGAATTTCAAGCATAATAGTTTTCAAAATCCAAAATAATAATATATATTACTAATAAACTAGAAAATCTGAATCCGATTCAACAATCATATTTTCCAAAAGTTCTGGTCTAAAACATTAGCTGATGCACTACTTTTGTAGCATGCAGCAATTTGTATGTAGACTTACTATATGCAGCAGGGAGCATAAGAATGCATACTCACTGTATGCTAAATATTTGTATGCAGCAATTACAAAGTCAACATACTACTGTGTACGCATGCAGCATTTTGTAGAATTGTTTATATATAACTACATATAATATATATATATATATATATATATATTTGATTTACCTGCTAGTAGATATGTTTGTATACAAAAAACAAGCAAAAAACAAAATAAAAAACAAAAGGCGTGCCATTTTGCGCCGTGCACTTTTTTTGCGCCGTGCGCCTTTTGCGCCATTTGTTGTCCCTTCTCATATGCGCTGGGCCGCAAGAAGAAATGGTGCAGATGTCGGGTCGTGCGCCATAGCGCGTCATTCATAACTATGTTGGTAATTGTCTTTATTGTTGTTAATGTTGTGCTTGTCAGTGCCAAAAGATCTAGGATTGGTATCATGATTGCTATTGCATCATTCATGATGATACAACTCATGCATCTGATAGTGATCGTTGCTTAGAAAAATTTAACTCCAAAATCAAAGGTATGCATACTTGTATAATCAATTATGTTATAATATACTATCTGGTTCTTTTGATAACTTAATACTTTGAATTTTGCAGTATGCATATATTGCACAGGTCCCTCTAATCGCAGTGACGATAGTACTATATTGGGAGTATGATAACAACATCAGCCTTGCATTAGCTGTTATTATCTCCCTTATGTCATTTATGCTTGGATCATCAGTTATCACTGCATTGCTACACGGAACAAGAAGCAAGTTCATATTATTACTTCTGATTTGTGATAAATATCAAAACATTGAAAATATCATTTTAACTAGGTTACTTATATAAAATTGTGTATTCTTTAGGTGATGCTACGCTTGTTCCTTCATCTTCTGGTCGGGTAAAATATGAAGTTACACAAACGCATGCGCACACGCGCACGCGCGCGCACACTCGCGCGCGCACACGTGTGTGTGTGTGTGTGTGTGTGTGTGTGTGTATATATATATATATGTATGTATGTATGTATATTACAAAATTTTATATGTTAATTTATTCAAAAATGGCTATTCTTTAATGTAGGATTGGGATAGTATGTCTGTTGTAGACGATAGCATCTCTCGACCGTACGATCCAGTAGCCATGCTATCACGGGTATATATCGTAAATTTTCTTGTTTCCATAACATGTACCAATTAGATATTTGTTTATTTGCATAGCATGTCAATTCACTAGTTGTGAAAAGGAATAAAAATAAATCAGTAAGTATCATGAGATGTAATTTGTATACCTTTTTCATGTGTGTGTATGCTTAATTCTTGGAGGATTTAGATATCGAGTTCTTATTTTAATGTTCTGAAAAAGGCATTCCACTTTCCTTGGAATTTAGCATAGTATGCTGTATAAATTATGATTTATTTTGCACTGTTCTCTCACTGGAAAATAATACTACTGTTTATTATTTTAATATTGCTTTAGTGGTCTTTTAATTTCTTTTTCAAAAGCTCACAATTTTACGATAAAATATTGCAATTATTTTCTAATGTTTGAAGCGTCACAATGGAAAATAAACATTAGCGGTAGAGTGAAGGAGAATGTATGACAACCTTCCTAATATGTTTCATAAAAAATGTAGTCTGAAATGGATCTTTTTCTCATTTGGCATCCCACAAATTCGGATCGTAATGCTTTTTGGTTCCAAACAGATCTGATCTTTTACCTATGACAGCGTTACTATTAGTGATTATTTAGACATGAATTCATGATAAGAGATCAATAAATGAACTCAGTTCCACTAAAAAAATAAACATTAAAGTTCATTACGCTGCATCATAAAAACACAGATGGATTAATAGAAACATTTCCTGGACTATTTATCTATAGGGTTTTGTCCATTACACAAAATATCCAGAGTGTACTCTTCTAGCCGAATCAAATTGTAGGATAGTTATACCAGCGTGCTTAATATTTGTCGTAGTAGAAAAATTATTGCATATATAGGAAATCGATTTAGGGTGCGTTTTTTATAGGTCCCTATTATGTTTTAAAATGTAAAAAAAGTCCAGCCATAAAATTTATACAAATTACATCCCTGTTTTCAAAACGCGACGGATAAATTTCCAATTTTATCCTCAAAAACCCTCGTTACAATCTATTCAGAAATATCATCGCCCATTTATTGCAGACGTTTCACAGCCGACTATCATCTTCTAGCGTCGATCGAAAAAAATAACCATAATTGTTGCCGAAATAAACTGAAATTTTGCACAAATTGGCGATTTCAACAGAAGATATCTGCCAATCTGACAAAAATCTGCAAAATCGATGACGATTTCATCCGATGTTTCCACGAAATGTCGAGATCTAAGGTATAATGTTGATTTATTTATTTTACCTTCCACATTCATAATTGTGCGTATTATATACTGAAGTAAGAGTAAAAGGTTAGGTTTATAGCAAGTATTATACATTTTTTTTTTTAATTTCGGTAGTTGCAAAAAAGAACTGTAGTGGATTTTTATTCATAATTGTTGAATAATTATATGAAATTATCAACTGATTTTTGAATTCATGTACTCGGAATACTATTACATTTATCAACTGAATAGACGCAATTATCACATGAAAAAGTGAATACAATAAGAAATTATGCAGGTATTCAGAATAATTTTGTTTGCATACATGGATTCATTTATGCAACATAGTTGTATGAATCAAAAAATTATGTAGAGTAGTTACGTACAGTAATGAATGTAATAAAAAAATTGCATTCTTGCAGACATTATATTAAAAATGTTGCATAAATGTGTGCAAATTTAATCTGTTTGTTGCACGGTTTCGTGCATTTAATTAGGAATGTTGCAAGCATGTGTGAAAATATCAATAGATTATTGCATAGTTCTATGAATTTAATTAGAAATGTTGCATTCAAGTGTGCATCTATTGAATGATTGTTGCATAATTGTAGGCATTTAAGTAGAAACGTTTCATACAAGCGTGCAACTATTAATGTATTATTGCATTAATCTATGCTTTTAAACAGAACTGTTGAAGGCAAGTGTGCAACTATCAAAAGATTGTTGCATGGTTATATGCATTTAATTAGTACTGATGCAGGCAAGTGTGCACCTATCAACAAATTGTTACATAGTTTTATGCCTTTACATGGAAATGTTGCATTCAAGAGTACAAATATAAACATATAGTTGAATGGTTATATGCATTTAATTAAAAAACTTGCATTAAAGTTTGCAAATATTAACAATTGTTGATATATTTTATGGATTTAAGTAGAGCTGTTGCATGCAAAGTGCAACTATCATCAAATAGTTGCATGGTTCTATGCATATAAATTTTAATTTTGCTGAATAAACGTGTATTAAAAAATTTATATTTCTTATTACAGAAACCTATGGTGGACGAAGTCGATGCAGTAGACCGTAAACAGGAAAACGCATGAGTTACAAGCATGCAAAAGAAATTTGCAAGCAAGAGTGTTTAAAATTGGAAAAGTTGGTGTTAAAATTTTTTGTAATTTTGTTTAATGATATTCTATTTTCTATGTACTGGCAAATGATTATTAGTTTTGAAACGGAAGCATTGTTGAAATTTATGTACTGAATTAAGTTCTTTTGAGTTTACATGATATTGCGAATTGTTGCTTACTTATGTACATTTATCTAAAATCCTAGCATGCTTATATGAAATTATTCTGGTTAGTTGCACATGTATTTGAATACTTGAATATATTTATTCATTTATTCTGAATAATAGCTTACATAATTACAAAATTTTCCAATATTAAACAGGCCGATGATGCTCCATTTGTATATTAAAATACTTTATGTAAGATCAGAGTTGCAAAATATTTAAGGAGTAAATCGGAAAATTAAAACTGAAGTATAAGCAGAATAAATAAAAGAATTCAAAATTTAAAACAGGAACAAATATTCAAGGTTAGAAGAGAGAATGCGTATATGTGGAATATTTGCATATTTGCATGCAAATAATATGAATAGTTGCATAATTCTAATCAAAAATGAAAAATAATTGTTTGTTAATATCCATATTTACATGTTACTTGCCTAACTATATGCAGCTAGGAAGAATTTTTTCATACGTATATTCATCTATTTTGAATATTTGCATCCCAGATGTATACAAATATTCATAATAATTGCATATATGTATGCAACTATGCAAAATACCGGCATACATATAAGCTAGTAATGATAACTGTAAATTTCAAAGAAAATAATATTAAAATACTGAACTAAATAGAAAGCATTAGTAGAAATGTTCACAATAATTACAACCAGTAAACATTACAACCAAACATCATAAAAAAACAAAAAAAATATAAATAAAAAAATCTACTAGTTTTATGTAGAAAACAACCTTCTATTTTGACCCCACTGCTTGAATCTCTCGCGATATCAACAAAACTATCAACATAAAGACGATTAGAATAGCTATAATTCTCGAACTTCAACAACACCAGTACACCAATATCAGCAGGAACACTATTACAGAAAGAATAAAATCAAAATTAATAAGCGTGATCTGCAGTAATCAAATAAAATTACGTAAACAACCTAAAATTAGTGTAAATATCATACGCATATATCATTCAAAGATGCATACTTGTATGCAGCTGTTCATAATTGTTACATATATCATTCAACACTGTTACAGAAAGAACAATTGTGTGCATTTCATTACAGTTCTGCATTATTACATGCTAATATTAACTAAAAGAAGCATAATTAAAAGCATATATACAAAAGAGTATTATAATGTTCATATTATATTCATGAAAACTTGCAAATATTCAGAAAAATTGAATATATGTATGCTAAAAACACAATAATTGATGTTATAAGTAAAAAATAAACTGTAACACATCATACCTTCATTTCCATTTTTTCAAGTAGCGGTTATTAAAAATCCTTATTCACGTCTATCATTACCAAGCATCAACAGCACCAGTACACCATTATCAGTAGGAACACGATTATAGAAGAAAAGAATAAACATTAATAAACATAATCTGCAGTAATCAAATAACATTATGCAGAAATTTACAAAAATTAAAAAATTAACAATATATGCATATTTTATATATTTTATTATGCATATATTAAGAAAATATGCATATTTGTATACAATCAATCAACAAACACACGCAAACAGATATTCAAAGTAGTTTTATATTCTAATGCATTTATACAGAATATATGAATACATATGGAAATTTCCTGAATATATGCAAAACACTATACATCGGTTATAACAATAGTTGCATATTTTTATGCAAATATTAATAATTTATGCATAATTGTATGCTCCTATTCAGAATATAAAAACAAGTGTATTGCCAAATTTAACAAATAAAACTGTACAATCTATAATAAAATTAAAACTTTATACAGTGATTAAATTATCAATCGTCAAGTCTATACAATTAAAGAAGATCAAATTAACCAACCAACAAAGATCGAGAAAAAAATGATACCCGTAGAAAATAAAAATTATAAATTACCTTGAAGAAGAAACATTCATTACAGAAATCAACGATGGATCGAATTAAATAATTGAAAGAATTCTGAGCGAATTAAATTTTACATCAACGAAATAAAAAAAACTGAGAAATACGAGGCGCCTCTATGAACAGAATTATATGATTGTGGAAAGAACTAAACCCTAATACGTGTTTCGTATTATTTTAATTACGACGTTAATTAACGAAAAAGGGCAGTTCTGGAAAAAAAGGAACCGCTATTTAAAAATAGGGATGAAATTTATATGTTTGAAAAGGGGAGGATGTGAGTCTAATTAAGTTTGGTTTTAAGGATGTGAGCCTAATTTTCACATCGATTTATGTAGAATGTTTAAGTTATATCACTTGTGTGTGTGTGTGTGTGTATTGATCAAATCCACCATTATTTTCTGTTAACTGAATTAAAAGTAGATGGATTACATAACTGGTTATGTCAGTCTACATGTCCACAATAAACATGTAATTTAAATCGATAATTTTTCAAGTTACTAAATCTGTGTACAGAATAATTAATGTGGCTCTGATACCAGCTAGAAAAAACAATTCATTATACTTCAGCGATAGCTGATTATGAAACCCTATGTCCAAATAGATAGACTCGTGTTGTTATAATTGAGAACAAACTATAGCAGAGTATATAATATGGCCCTGGTACCAGTTAGAAAAAACAATTCATTATACTTCAGTGATAACTGATTATGAAACCCTATATCCAAATTGATGGACTCGTATTGATATAATTAAGAACAAATTATATGAGAGTATATAAAATTGGGGAAGGCTAGTTTGCATTGAAATAGAAGAAGAAACGGTTTGGTTTTCTAAATTGATAATCTTTTATTAACTCTCCATTTGAGAGGGTTGGAATGTTAATAAGACTTGTGTAATTTACGATATTAGAACCTCTTATTTATGGTGTTGGATAGTTTTTTAATTTTACCTTTCAACAAATTCGCCTTAAGCCAATCAACTTTAATCCACACTAAAATAGCATAACGTATATTATTTGAGGGGTAATTAGAGAGGACAAATTTTGAAGGAAAAAAAAAGATTAAAGGACACCAAGTTTTATTTTTAGGCTGAAGGAAAATGCTAAATACGGCTAGCATTATATTCGATTTTTATGCTATACCAAAATGCTAGTTTTAAAAAGCATTATACTTGGTTTTACATTGTGCAAAATGCTAGTTGTATATAGCATTGTCCTTCAGTCTAATATTTTCAAAGTTTGTCCTTCAATCTAATATTTTTCAAAAATTGATCATTGTGCCTATTTTCCACATTATTTGACGTGTCCATGGTGTGCATTTCAATTCATAATTTAACTCCTTGTAGTTGTGTGTCTATGTGTATATATCAATAATTTGACTCCTAATCGTGTGTGTATACATGCGTCAACTTGATTTTTTAAGGATTTGAGTTTAAGTTTTAATTTTAATTTAGTGAGAAAAGCACTGTCTCACTTTTTGAATATATATGCATTAATCTTTCTTGTTTTGTAATGGATAGTTTTAGTATGAGCGTTTCTCTCAGTTATAAAAAAGACTGAAAATGTGAAGAATTGCTATTAGTTGTTATTATAGTAGCGAATATAAGAAGGTGAACACTCTGCATTAAAGAAAATGCAGAATATACGATATAGCAGCATCATATAGTGGTAGTTATATATGTTTATAATCTATAACAGATGGATTACTATTGTAGAAGCATCACCGAATACGTTCACATGATGGTGTAGAAGGAGGCAACGAGAAACAAGGCTTTAGAGGAAACACGAGCTTGCTTGGATGCAGTGACTGCACTTGTAGATCTGGAGGCTGCACGAGCAAATGACGAGGAAGCTCGTGCCAATAAGGAGGCGGCACATGCAGCAAAAGAGGCTACACGTGCTGCCGAATTGTCTACCAAAGTAGATGGTCAGTTAGAAGTGATTAAAAAACTGAAAATTGAAAGAGGCGTGAAGGACTGGGGCAGGTGAAAGGTAACACTACATTGTTATTTTATTTTAAATTTTTTTTAACAGTATATTCTTTTGTTTACAAAATATAAGAAGTTGTTCCCCTATTATAATACATTTTCCTCATGTAAAATCTTCAACTTTACTTTGAATTCAACAACTATTTAGTTTTTACTATATATCTTCCATTTTCCTCATGCAAAATATAAGATTTTTTGTTTGTAATGATTGTGGAACTAATTAGATGGTTCAAGTCTTGGCCTCTTCACTTACGTAAGGGAAAGGCTATGCGCACTAATCAACCACCACCAGAGCCCGGAAAGTCGTGAGAATAGTACTAGGTGGGAGACTGCCTGGGAAGTCCTCTCGCTTGAGTACGGGAGCCTTTTGCACTGGGTATCCACTAATGATTATGGAACTAATTCCTATGTTGTGACCTTTTTTATGACACAAGAAGATACAACTTGAAAGGTCGCTAAGTCGGCATATGTTACTCATTGATTGCAAGCCAACAAGTTAGTTGTAGCATTCAGGTTGCTATGCAAGCATTTGCAAACTTCCAAATTTTTTATTATTTTTTATACTCATCACTAATAAATTTGTAAAATATAATAACTTACACAAGAATATATGAGCATACTATTTACTACATACATAAAAGACTAAAACTAACAGGATACATAAAAGATTAACAGTATGGAAGACATATTGCATATAATCGGGTTTGGCGGGTCAAGATCGGGTTAGCGGGTCAACCCTAAACTCATCCGTTTATAAACGGGTCAAACTTGAGTTGATCCGAAAATGACCCTCCAACTAAATGGGTTGGGTTAACCTATTAATTTTCGTGCGGGTTTCGGGTCGTGTAGGAAATTATAGCCCTAGTACTTTTGATGTATTTTTTAAATAATTGTCACAACCTAGCAGTCAGAGATGGAGAAGACATACTAGAGCTGATATTGACTTAGCAGAGATTGAGGAGTTGAGGTCTAGGGTGCCGCAGCTTAAGGAGCAGAATCGCCGCTAGACCATTGAGATGACTTAACTTCTAGACCAGCGTTTGGTCAAGTTCACGCAGCAGTACGGCTGCTTTTCATCTCCAGCTGGCTCTGCAGGTTCCGGAGAGGATGATCAGTGATGGAGTGCGAGGTTGGATTTTTTTTGGCAGTGTTGATATGACTTGTGATTGACATAACTGTGGGTTGATATTTTGTATGTATTATGATGGTCGACGTTGATGGTAGACATGTTTTTGTAGACTTATTGTATTTATTGTTGTTATGATGGTAGAGTATGTGGTATGTACAAATTTATGTATTGTATAATTTGTGGTTTGAGTTTGTGGTGAAATTTACGTTGTTTTTGTTGATTTATTGAGTTAGAGTTGGTTTTATTTTGATATTTGCTTGGTATATGGTATGTTGGGGTTATGTTGAGTTAGTGGTTTGTGTGAGAAATGTAGTTGGAATGCTAAATAGCAACAGAAATACAAAAAAATACAAGTATTTCTGACGGCTTATTGGCGGTTGAATATGCAACGGTTTCCAATGGCTTGCAACGGTTTATTGGTGTTGTGTACGGAACGGTTTCTGACGGCTTACAACGGCCGACACCATCCATTAGAAACCGACAATAATCGCCTCTAGCCGTCGAAATTACAATCGATAGGCTATGCCGATAGCCGTCAAAAACTTTGTTCCCCGACGCCTTAAGAAGCGATGACTATTTTCGACGGCCACTGACGACCGTCGATGGCCTGCGACCGTTTTAAGCCGTCAGAAATAGCATATTTTCTTGTAGTGATACATATATAAAATATTTCCTAGATAGGAAAACCAAACTACACTTTTTTAAAACAAAACTCGTTTTCATCGTTTTAAAACAAAACCATTTTTAACGTCAAAAATTTATTTAACAAAACGTTCCTCTTTACGAAAGATGCTTGCATATAATTCCATTTCATTTCCCAATTTTTCTAATTTTCAAACCAAATATAATAATATTATTTACGTTTCGACTATGGAGGAGATTTAACCGACCATTGCGACGACACCAAAACCCCGTACGACGGTGGCAAGGGTAATCTTTAGAATATAACACATAAACAGATAACAGCATATCTGAAGTAAATAAATACACAAGATAATGTACAGTAGAATACACTGGATAAACATAATCATCAGAGTTACACAGTGTACAAGATCATACTTAGTACAAAATACAGTTCAACTATACATAGATGTCTACAGCGGAAAACAAAACATAATATGTTCAATAGGAGCTGAAGAGCATAAAAAGAGATAAATGATAAAATCCATCTTCGGCTCCAGCTATCCAGAAAGATCTTGCTAAAACCTGAATACAAGGCTGCCCATGAAGAAAGAGGGGCACACGAGTTTGCAAGTGAAACAAACTACGAGTCAGTCATGGGACTGGTATGAGAAATTTACATAACTGGTTAACCAATACTAACAAGGCAAACCATAGGACCACGCCACTTTCGCGGAACGGGTTTAGTCCAGTGGTTGCCAGTGCTTTAAAAACAGGTAAACCTTTTAAACATCGCAACGCTTTTTATAAAAATGAAGCCATTACAAGACTCAGTTCCCATCACACAATGCAACGCAAACCAGAGGATAGAGTTTTACCTTATAATGGCCAAAATATGCTTGATACGAATAAAACTAAAGCGTTTGATATTATTAATAGTGTTTATATGTTCCAAAAACAATTTCAAATCATAAGTATCAATCATAGATGGCATTAATGCCCATACCACTATGTCGCCATACATAGGTATACAATCAAAACTGCACGGTGTCGTATTTGGAAATTGGATTTCCGTCATGAACCAAGGCAAAAGATAGTCCTCACCGACTTCGAGACTCTCTAGCCCGAGCCTTAGGGTCAGAGCGCATCGACCCTTGGAGCGACAGGGCCGGTCCACCGATATGGATTAAAATGCTTGAACACTGCGTTTCCCCGCCCTTTGGGGCGTAAATGAGCCAGATGACTCCATCGGCTCCACATAGTCACCGATATATCCGAGGCGCCTCGCAACAGCAACAACACACAGGTGAAAATAATATAAATGTCAGGGCTGGAAGGTCACTGACACCACCCTAGCTAGAAGGAAACGCATGTCCTCCCTGAGGTCCTCTCCCATTTCTGGTTCATACCGGGGTGTGAGGCTCGCGAATCAACGTTATACACAAAGCTATGCCACACAGGCCTTGCTTTGATCATCAACCACAAGACTTTTCTTTTCAACAGAAGCCTTGATCATCTGCCACTTAGGCATGCCACACAAGCAATTCACCCTATTCGACTGATTTCTATCGATATACAACCTCTGAGCTCATACGTCTTAGAGAAGGGTGTTAAGCAAGAGTATAAATTCTCCGCCGCCAAATAGATATATATTTAATAGAGATCAATGAACACAGAACAAAATCCAATGTCAAACATACTGTCCATTTACAAGTTCGTTCTGGGACTGAACGAAACCGGAGACACTATATACCTCGCATATCCATCGATCTCCAAGTACGTCTGGACGATCACCACTTATTATCTATATTTCAGGATGCCCCCCAGTCAAGACATCAATTATCATCCAACCGAGGTGAAGATCTCAGGTCTTCAACCACCGTCTTCATCATCGACTTCTTATCGCCGATCAATTATTTGAAATGAGATTTAACTCGGCCTTTTCAAATAATTCACGTAAATTTGGAATTTAAATTAATTCATTTCAATGGTTAGATTATTCGACATCAATAATTCTGTTCTTAAATGTAATTTTCACACCAAACACATTCAACCATCAAATATCTAATAAACCGGGTAAATTCGATTTATTTCCATTCCATATCGTTTATAACATTTTATAACGATTTATCGCTATTTTTGTTCATTTAAAAATAGCCAATTCATTCAAACGATGCTTCAGGCCATAACGTGGCCGTGGCGCTGTTTTTCTTCAGATTTGATTTACACATATCTGAAAATCTAACCGTTGGATCTTCACAAATTTTATATCATTAGAAAGATCTTTTCAAAACGAATCCAACGGTTTCATTTTTGGGAAAATCCGACGGTCGGATCTCCCAGTACTATCGTTTGAAGTTACGATTTCAAAATACGAACTGCAGTGTCGTTATTCGATTTAATTTAATTATATTTATATATATATATATATAAATATATATAATCGATTCTGGCGCTGATTTTCTTCAGATTTGATTTACACATATCTGAAATCTAACCGTTGGATCTTCACAAATTTTATATCATTAGAAAGATCTTTTCAAAACGAAGCCAATGGTTTCAGTTTTGGGAAAATCTAACGGTCGGATCTCCCGGTACAATCGTTTGAAGTTATGATTTCAAAATACGAACTGCAGCGTCGTTATTCGATTTAATTTAATTATATTTATATATATATAAAAAAATATAATCGATTCTGGCGCTGTTTTTCTTCAGATTTGAATTAAACATTCCCGACAATCCAACCGTTGGATCTTCACAAAGTGGGTGTTGTTGGAAAGCTATTTCCAAAGCGAACCCAACGGTTTCGGTTTCGAGAAAATCCGATGGTCGGATCTCCTGCACTAATCGTTTGAAATCACGGTTTCAAAACCCAAAATGCAGCTTCGTTATTCGATTTATTTCAATCATGTTTATATATATATATATATATAATTCATTCTTCGATTTCAAAACCATATTCATTTCACACATTTGATAAAAACGATATTTTTATCCAATAGCTATTTATTTCAACACATCACTATTTTTTACAGTTCATATATATCATAAAAATGTGATTTTTATTGTAAAACAATTTATTTCAAAACACGATTATTCTATATAGTTTATACATAAGGTAAAAATGTTATTTTTATTGTAAAACAATTTATTTCAAAACACGATTATTTTATATAGTTTATACATAAGGTAAAATTGTTATTTTTATTGTAAAACAATTTATTTCAAAACATGATTATTTTATATAGTTCATATATATCATAAAAATGTTATTTTTATCTTTCAAAGAATTTATTTAGTACACGAACTCCATTCAACACATGAATTTATTTCAACACATGAATTTCTATTCAACACACGAATTTTATTTCAACACGTGAATTTCTATTCAACACATGAATTTCATATACTAATCCTATTAGGATTTCGACCACAATCAATCATTTCAAATCAACCATTCATGATATTCACCAAATTTTCACGTCAACCGATAATCCAAACAATATCACAACCAATATATATCGCCCATGGTCTGTGGACGAGGGGAGTGTGTATATATATATATATATATATATATATATATATATATATATATATATATATATATATATATACGTATATAACTCGATTTTGATTTCATTTCAATATCAATTCAATTTATTTCAATGCATATATCATTTTTACAACGCATATACAACTTATACATCGAACATACAACTTATACAACGCTTATATAACTCATACTTCGACTATATAATTTGTACATCGTTGTTTCCGTATTGTTTATAATTCAGAAATCTCACATTGGGTTCCACTCCTCCAAAAATTGTAGAAGGCTCAGAAAAATATCCCGTCTCCTCTAAAATGTAGAAGACGTCCTCACGAATCCACGTCTCTTGTTTCACTGGATTTCCACCACATAGCAAAAAGATATGATTTTTAGAAGATCAATCAACTTTGCGACACTTTTATATGTTGAAACCAGTTTAATTATATAATAGTCGTACCTCTCAGCAAAAGCTTCAAAACTAGGTCTGCGATTATCACCAAATCCGAGCAAATAGGGGATGATCGGCCAATGCCATGAGGTGAAGCTTGGAGTCGCGCACCCGCGCCTGGAGGCGGCGCTCAGATTGAGGCAAGGAGGAGGGCGTAGTGGCTCTTCCAAGGCCCGACTTCAGGGACCCGTAACTCGAGAAATACTCGATGATAGGGGACGAGGCTGGGACTGATTTGAAGCTTGGAGGTTTATCCACAAAAACCCCAACTGGAGCTAGCGATTTTGGTGCATGGTTGAGGAGACAGGGAGGAGAGAAGTGGGGAAGTGTTTATCGCCGTCGGCTGAAGGGCATCGGGGAGAGAGAAGCGGGGTTATCAAATTTGATTGGCCAATGGGGTTTTTTTTTATTTTATTTTTTCATATTTTTAAAATTCTAAAATACCCCTCTTCACATACTAGTTCCAATCCAAACCCAACGACTGTTGTCCCCTGCTAAACACCCACATCTGAACACAATGGGATATGTTTCGTAGGCCCATTCGACTGTTTCAGTCAGTTATTCTTCAAATTAAAATATAAAACATTTAATATTTGTTTTGAACGTACATATCAATTTGTCGAGGCCACATACTGATCTCAAAAATTCCAGAAAAATAAATCTAGCTATGTTTTGACGATACGGTCCCAACAAAACTAGTTTTGTCGAATTCTGAGACCATTTGAAAAATGGCCATTTTCTAGTCGATCCAATTTAACAAAAATCGACCAAACACATTTTCGTTTGCCACGCTCACATATTAACTTCAAAAATTATGAAATTTGAAACCTAGTAATAATTTGACATCCCGGATCCAACAAAAGTGGTTTCGTCGAACTCTGAGGTCGTTTGCAAAATGTCGATTTTCAAGGGCTATATATTCTCTATAGCGACCTTTTTGAAAATTCATTTGGCCATAACTTTTGTTTTCCGCTATGAAACTTCGATTTTTCAGATTCGTTAGAAAGATATTCACTAACAGATTTAAATGTTTTTGGTTTCACTAAATTATGTTTTATTTTGCACCCGGTACGGTTTGTCAAATTCAAATTCAAATTTCGAAACTGTCGCGCCATTTCAGGCCTTGTTTATGATTAAAAATAATTATATTTATTTTCAAACATTGATTCAAACATACTTTTCGTCGTTCTTATTTAAAATAATTTATTTTATATACTTAAAATCCAATAAAATAGCCAAATTAAAAATTTTAATTGGCTCAGATTTTCCGGGTTGTTACAATCTCCCCCACTTAAAACTTTTCGTCCTCGGGAAGGAACGAAGTCGAAAGTTGTTTTAATTACCCAACTCAACTTTCCTTCTGGCTTCCATTCTCCAACTTTTTAGTTTCTAAGAATTTTCAAATTCTTCAAAATTTTGGCTAACACCCTAAATTTTCGAAAATTTCGCCATAACCTCCTTTGTACCGGGAGCTTTGGGATATTTCAAATAGCCTCCCATGGCTCTCACCAATCCAAAAGAAAAAGAAAAAACCAAGCGGCTAGCCAATTGGCTCATAAAATCCTTAAATTCCCAAGAAATACAATAAACATGTACCTATTCGTCGGGCAAATAATTTTATTCCTCTGCTTAGCTGTTTATCCATAACCTATTCACACATATATAATGCACATGTATATATTTATGCTTATTTTAAATTCAGTTCAATATTTGCTCAATTTGGCTAAATGGCTCAAAATTCTAATTAATCAACCAAAAATCAAACAACACAATCAGCAATCAATTTGTTGGTTAACTTTTCAAATATATATCTTTTATATATTCAAAAATCATATTTCTAAAACCAGACTATATATATAATCACAAATACGTTACTTATAAACCTATAACTCTCAACTCATTCTGGGGCATTTCTGACCCCATCTCTAACGAGTTATTCTGATTCTGCTATACTCATACTAGGATATTACTGATCCTATCTGTAATGAGTTATTCGACCTAGAACACTACTGGTTCTATTTATGACGAGTTCATTAATATGTTATATTCCAGAACTAAGCTTAACCAAAGCTCTGATACCACGTTTTGACGACCCCAAAACCCCGTACGACGGTGGCAAGGGTAATCTTTGTAATAAAACACATAAACATATAACAGCAGAACTGAAATAAATAAATACACTAGATAATGTACAATAGAATACACTGGATAAACATAATCATCAGAGTTACACAGTATACATGATCATACTTAGTACAGAATACAGTTCAGCTATACATAGATGTCTACAGCGGAAAACAAAACATAATATGTACAATAGGAGCTGAACAGCATAAAAAAAGATAAATGATAGAATCCATCTGCAGCTCTAGCTATCCAGAAAGAGCCTGCTAAAACCTGATCTGCCCATGTAGAAAGAGGGGCACCCAAGTTTGCAAGCGAAACAAACTACGAGTCAGTCATTGGACTGGTATGAGAAATCTACTTAACTAGTTAACCAATAATAACAAGGAAAATCATAGGACCACGCCACTTTCGCGGAACGGGTTTACTCCAGTATGCCAGTGCTTTATAAACAAGTAGACCATTTAAACATCGCATTGCTTTTTATAAAAATGAAGCCATTATAAGACTCAGTTCCCATCACACAATGCAACGCAAATCGGAGGATAGAGTTTTACCTTATAATGGCCAAAATATGCTTGATACAAATAAAACAAAAGCATTTGATATTATTACTAGTGTTTATATGTTCCAAAAACAATTTCAAATCATAAGTATCAATCATAGACGGCATTAATGCCCCATACCACTATGTTGCCATATATAGGTATACAATCAAAACCGCATGGTGTCGTATTTGGAAATTGGATTTCCATTATGAACCAAGGCAAAAGATAGTCCTTACTGACTTCGAGACTCTCTAGCCCGAGCCTCAGGGTCAGAGCGCATCGACCCTTGGAGTGACAGGGCCGGTCCACCGATGTGGATTAAAATGCTTGAACACTGCGTTTTTCCGCCCTTTGGAGCGTAAATGAGCCAAATGACTCCATCGGCTCCACATAGTCACCGATATACCGAGTCGCCTCGCAACAACAACAACCATACAGGTGAAAATAATATAAATGTCAGGGCTGGTAGGTCACTGACACCACCCTAGCTAGAAGGAAACACATGTCCTCCCTGAGGCCCTCTCTCGTTTCTAGTTCATACCGGGGTGTGAGGCTGGAGAATCAATGTTATACAAAAAGCTATGCCACACAGGTCGTGCTTTGATCACCAACCACAAGACTTTTCTTGTCAACAGAAGCCTTGATCATCTGCCACACAGGCAATTCACTTTATGCAACTGATTTCTATCGATATATAACCTCTGAGCTCGTACGTCTCAGAGAAGGGCGTTAAGCAAGAGAATAAATTCTCCGCCGCCAAATAGATATATATTTAATAGAGATCAATCAGCACAGAACAAAATCCAATGTCAGACACACAGTCCTTTTACAAGTTCGTTCTGGGTCTGAACGAAACCAGAGGCACTATATACCTCGCATATCCATCGATCTCCAAGTACGTCTGGACGATCTCCACTTATTATCTATATTTCGGGTTGCCTCCAAATCAAGACATCAGTTATCATCCAACCGAGGTGAAGATCGTCGGTCTTCAACCACCGTCTTCATCATCGAATTCTTATCGCCGATCAGTTATTTGAAATGAGGTTTAACTCAGCCTTTTCAAATAATTCATGTATATTTGGAATTTATATCAATTCATTTCAATGGTTAGATTATTCGACATCAATAATTCTGTTCTTAAATGTAATTTTCACACCAAAAACATTCAACCATCGAATATCTAATAAACCAGGTAAATTCGGTTTATTTCCATTCCATATCATTTATAATATTTTATAACTATTTATCGCTATTTTTATTCATCTAAAAATAGCAAATTCATTCAAATGACGCTTCAGGCCATAACGCGGCCATGGCGCTGTTTTTCTTCATATTTGATTTACAAATATCTAAAAATCTAACCGTTGGATCTTCACAAATTTTATATCATTAGAAAGATCTTTTCAAAACGAATCCAATGGTTTCAGTTTTGGGAAAATCCGACGGTTGGATCTCCCGGTACAATCGTTTGAAGTTATGATTTCAAAATATGAACTGCAGCGTCGTTATTCGATTTAATTTAGTTATATTTATATATATATATATAATCGATTCTGGCTCTGTTTTTCTTCAGATTTGATTTACACATATCTGAAAATCTAACTGTTGGATCTTCACAAATTTTATATCGTTAGAAAGATCTTTTCAAAACGAATCCAACGGTTTCAGTTTTGGGAAAATCCGACGGTCGGATCTCCCGGTACAATCGTTTGAAGTTACAATTTCAAAATACGGACTACGACGTCGTTATTCGATTTAATTTAATTATATATATATAATCGATTCTGGTGCTGTTTTTCTTCAGATTTGAATTAAACATTCCAGACAATCCAACCGTTGGATCTTCACAAAGCGGGTGTCGTTGGAAAGCTATTTCCAAAGCGAACCCAACGGTTTCGATTTCGGGAAAATTTGATGTTCGAATCTCCCGCACTAATCGTTTGAAATCACAGTTTCAAAACACGAACTGCATCTTCGTTATTCGATTTATTTTAATTTTATATATATATATAATTCATTCTTCAATTTCAAAACCATATTCATTTCACACATTTGATAAAAACGATATTTTTATCCAACAGCTATTTATTTCAACACATCACTATTTTTAACAATTCATATATATCATAAAAATGTGATTTTTATTGTAAAACAATTTATTTCAAAACACGATTATTCTATATAGTTTATACATAAGGTAAAAATGTTATTTTTATTGTAAAACAAATTATTTCAAAACACGATTATTTTATATAGTTTATACATAAGGTAAAAATGTTATTTTTATTGTAAAACAATTTATTCCAAAACACGATTATTTTATGTAGTTCATATATATCATAAAAATGTGATTTTTATCTTTCAAAGAATTTATTCAATACATGAACTCCATTCAACACATGAATTTATTTCAAGACATGAATTTCTATTCAACACATGAATTTTATTTCAACACACGAATTTCTATTCAACACATGAATTTCATTTCAACACTTGAATTTTATTTCAACACATGAATTTTATTTCAACACATGAATTTTATTTCGACACATGAATTTTATTCAACACATGAATTTTATTTCAACACATGAATTTTATTTCAACACATGAATTTTATTCAACACATGAATTTTATTTCAACACATGAATTTTATTTCAACACATGAATTTATATCAAACACAGAAATATTTCAGAAAATTTTGGCAGCATAACGGCAGGGTAGTTAAAACCAGCACCGTCCCTAGTACGGCTCCTCGCTCTACCTTAAAGCCTCGCAGCTTTTGACAATGGGGATTTTCAATATCTAGTTCGTACGCAGACGAATTTTCCCATATACTAATCCTATTAGGATTTCAACCACAATCAATCATTTCAAATCAACCATTCATGATATTCACCAAATTTTCACATCAACCAATAATCCAAACAATATCACAACCAATATATATCGTCCATGGTCTGTGGACGAGGGGAGTATATATATATATACATAGATATACGTATATAACTATATTTCGATTTCATTTCAATATCATTTCAATTTATTTCAACGCATATATCATTTTTACAATGCATATGTAACTTATACATCGAACATACAACTTATACAACGCTTATACATGAGGTGTACAACGCTTATATAACTCGTACTTCGACTATATAATTTATACATCATTGTTTCCATATCGTTTATAATTCAGAAATCTCACATTGGGTTCCACTCCTCCAAAAATTGTAGAAGGCTCAGAAAAATATCGGGTCTCTTCTAGAATGTAAAAGACGTCCTCACGAGTCCACAGTCTCTTGTTTCACTGGATTTCGACCACATAGAAAAAACATATGATTTTTAGAAGATCAATCAACTTTGCGACACTTTTATATGTTGAAACCAGTTTAAATATATAATAGTCGTACCTCTCAGCAAAAGCTTCAAAACTAGGTCTGTGATTATCACCAAATCCGAGCAAATAGGCGATGATCGGCCGATGCCACGAGGTGGAGCTTGGAGTCGCGCACCCGCGCCTGGAGGCGGCGCTCAGATCGAGGCAAGGAGGAGGGCGCGGCGGCTCTTCAAAGGTGTCGACTTCAGGGACCCGTAACTCGAGAAATACTCGATGATAGGGGACGAGGCTGGTACTGATTTGAAGCTTGGAGGTTTCTCCACAAAAACCGCAACTGGAGGTGGCGATTTCGATGCGTGGTTGGGGAGATATGGAGGAGAGAAGTGGGGAAGTGTTTATCGCCGTCAGCTGAAGGGCATCGGGGAGAGAGAAGCGGGGTTGTCAAATTTGATTGGCCAATGGGTTTTTTTTATTTTATTTATATATTTTTAAAATTCTAAAATACCCCTCTTCACATACTAGTTCCAATCCAAACCCAACAACTGTTGTCCCTAGCTAAACACCCTCATTCCGAACACAATGGGATATGTTTCGTAGGCCCATTCGACTGTTTCAGTCAGTTATTCTTCAAATTAAAATATAAAATATTCAATATTTGTTTTGAACGTACATTTCAATTTGCCGGGGCCACATACTGATCCCAAAAATTCCAGAAAAATAAATCTAGCTATGTTTTGACGATACGGTCCCAACAAAACTAGTTTCATCGAATTCTGAGACCGTTTGAAAAATGGCCATTTTCTGGTCGATCCAATTTAACAAAAATCGACCAAACACATTTTCCTTTGCGACGCTCACATATTAACTTCAAAAATTATGAAATTTGAAATCTAGCAAAAATCTGACATCCCGGATCCAACAAAAGTGGTTTCGTTGAATTCTGAGGTCGTTTGCAAAATATCTATTTTCAAGGGCTATATATTCTCTATAGCGACCTTTCTGAAAATTCATTTAGCCATAACTTTTGATTCCCGTTATGAAACTTCGATTTTTCAGATTTGTTAGAAAGATATTCACTAACAGATTTAAATATTTTTTGTTTTACGAAATTCTGTTTTATTTTGCACCCGGTACGGTATATCAAAGTTCAAATTCAAATTTCGAAACTGCCGCGCCATTTCAGGCCTTGTTCATAATTAAAATTAATTATATTTATTTTCAAACATCGATTCAAACATACTTTTCGTCGTTCTTATTTAAAATAATTTATTTAAATACTTAAAATCCATTAACATAGACAAATTAAAATTTTAAATTGGCTCAGATTTTCCGGGTTGTTACAACCATCAATGCACACTACACCAAAACAGTGGTTTAGCAATATTTTTATTTACATATCTCTAACACATATACACATTACAGGCTGCTAACATAAAAAAGTGTCATGAGACCGAATAAGTGTTGATAGAAATTATCTCCTTTGTAACGTAAACAAACGTTACAATGAGCTACAAAGCACATAAATAATTATTGCAAAGATTGTACTTCTTGCTAATTTTCTATTCCTTTGTTTTCTAATGCTTATCCATCACAATCCAAATATCGGCCGCACTTATATCAATTTGAAGACCAGGGTTCCTTACTGAATAGCATTAGAAACCATAGAAAAATAATTTAAGATAAATAACCTCATCTTTTTCATTAAAGCATTAGCTATTCGCGAAATCTTCATTCGTGTATAAGTTCTCGCCCTTCATTACTAAGAAATCCAACAGTAATGATTACTAAAGTAATTTTTCCTCAAATTACAATAAAATTGAGAATTAGGGTTTAAGAGGAATCAATTGGGGAAGAAGTGGATGTCGGATCATGTTAGGAAGCAAATCAGATCGACATTTATATTTGATCGATCGAGATAAGATGATAAAAAGAAATAGGGTTTACATTTGAACTAATAACGGGTGATGGAATACGTTCGGTGATTAGCGATTGAGTGGAGAAATAAAACTGGTATTAGGAAGTACATTAATTTAATTAAGAGTGGTTAAATTAAGCATGGTGTTAGGAAGCACATTTCAGGGTGCTTTTAGCAGCACACATTTTAAATTGGTAAACTGAATGTTTGAAGTAAAGGTATTCCAAGTCATAAATTTTAGATCCATATGATATTCATGTCTTTATCTCTGTATAATTTGGTTATAAATTCACCACCTTATTTTTACATTGATTTTCTTGATATCGGAAAACCAAAGAACATTCGATGCCACGAATTATGTGCCATGATTTCGCCAAATAAATCATGTATCATCGTATCTAGGGGACAGGAGGTGCAGTTGTGGGCTTGGACAGTGACAATACGTTCAATGGACTGTGTAGTTCAGTGCCCAATGACTAGAGAAATGGGGGCAAGAGGTTTGGTTATGCTATTTCCACCAATATTCTATCTGATGTAAGTAAGTGTAGTTACAAGTAATTAATATCTTATATCTTCACATTATATTGTTTAACAGTGGCAATATTCTGTTTGATAGGTTCTATTCGGACAGTAAATTAACAACATGTTGTTACACATTCTCACAATCACAATGATGACGATGTTAATGAATTCTGAAGAGCATATAGAGACCCATTCCTTGATACATTTTATAAGATTTTCTCTTGAGGTATTTTGTAAATTCTTTACTTATGTTGTCTTCTACATTTTTATTTTGGTTTGTTTGTCCTGTTTTGTTTTTGTTTATTTGTTTCATTTCCCTGATACATTTTTATCCATCTAACTGCTAAGTCTACAATTTAATAGACGTATACAAATATTTTTCGTAGATTAAATGCATATTTTATGGAAATAAGTTAATTGATGGGTGCTCTGCAATTTTTTTAATCTATAACTATATAAGAATGCATTTGCTTTTATGGAATATTGTATGGGCGCGTTCTTAACGAACGCGAGCGGGGTATTTGAGCAGGGCATTTGAACGGGGTATTTGAGCGTGGTACTATAGCGAACGGGGAATGTGTTTTTAGCTACGAACAGGGTATTTGAGCGGGGTATTTAATTGTTAAATTAACTATTTTGAATTGATTAAATACTAATTGCATAAAACAAAACGACTGTATTTTTCATTAAACGAACAGAAATACAAACATAAAGAACACAACAGGATTGAAATTAAAACAAATACATGAAGCGGCTGGCATAGGCGCTGGTGGAGGTGGAGGTGCAGGTGCAGTAGGAGGCGCAACCTCAGGAATTGGATACGCACAAGTATCTCTGTGCGAACATCCCTCGAACATAATGTCCTGCTCTCGGAACTTCAACGGCGAGTTCTTCCTGAATTTTCTGTATGGTCTGCCACCGCCGGTACTCCAAAAATCATTAGGCTCGTCCAAATAATCGAACTCTGCATTCCATACACCGTCAGGTATTCGTAGAAGTCTGTCCCAATCGCGAAAAACGCGCTTCATGTTGTCCCATTTATTTTTGATCTGGGTTTCGGGGAACTCCAGATTATAACGGTCATTCATTGTTGTCGCGATTGTTGAGTAGAATCCACTGACGCCTATCGCGAGCGGCTATAAACTCAACGCAACTATCTATGAAAGCGGACTCTAGGTCGTCCGTCCAGTTCGCAAATTGCTGCGAGGTAGCAGAGGTGGAAGACGAAGGCATCTGCATAACCAAAAAAGAAAATCGAAAAAAACATATGTTATAGGAAATTGAAAAATATACACAACCGTATAAAAAATTACCGTTTTTGAAGCTTGAAATTCGGGGGTTAGGAGGAGAGGAATCGGACTGAGGTGGGGAGAAAAGGGGGAGGCGGTGCGGTTTTATAGAGTAGGAAAGGATACGTTGGAAAATCAACCATTGGCGTCGGGCGCGTCGGGCGCCAACGGTTGATTTTCCAACGTTCAAGAGTCACGCTATCTGGAAGGGGGAAAAGGTACTTGCGTCCGACGCGAAAAAAATTGAGCGTGCCTAAATTTGACTGCGAACACACCCTATAGCTCAAAGCTTAATTTTTCTAAACACGTAAGCTTAATAATGCTGCCGTTTTTTCAAATTTTAACCATTTTTCCTTTAAATTGTATCGCTTAAAAGTTCCAAAATTTAGAATCTGAATGCCATTTATAAACTTCATTATTTAATGCGTAAGTAGAAATAATGCATGGTTATTTCAGGTAGGTAATAATAGTAATAAGCCATAACCAGCATATTCATTTTTCTTTTTTTTTGAATTTGTTCAAGAGGGAAAACGACCAGAGTCGTAAAATCCTCCCTAGTGCACCTAGCCTGGTCCGCGAGCACCACATAAGTGGTAGATCTAAGCGTATTTGGTATAAAATACAAAATTTAAAGGTAATTGTCAAACCTTTGGGATGAATGATGATCTTGTTTATAGAAACAAAATGAGGAAATCATTCCAACGCAATTGTATAAACACAAATGGTAATAACTATTGCTCAATTCTTGATCGATATTGCAATGAAAAATGGATACCATAATTAACAACGCACTTCGCATTGAATGAAGAAACAGTTTCAACAATGGATATAGCATTTATTTTCTAGACAATTGGATGGTTATAGAACGTTTACTTCCAATTAAAATTCTTTGATGTTACTCTATTTGAACATGCAAAACGAGAATAAGAAAAAGTTTGATGATCAGTATGTAGTTTTATGGATATCTTGTATTTTTTTTTGTTCTGAATGGTTCTGCAATTTTTTTCCAGTTCTCAAAGAACACTAGCGAAACAACATGTTATTCTCATATTGTTTTTTGCAAGTGTCAATAAGTGATGACTTTTTTTCAGGTATTTGAACATGAGAGAGACATACATGCAGACGACCAAGGTTCAATTGATTTCAGTTAATGTTTATATTAATAGTTTTAGTTTGTGATTTGTAGTTTAAATTTGGCGGATTTTCTTTTGTATTTAATAGGTGGAGTCAACTCTCTCTTTCAAAGAAGCTGCTAAAGGATGCAGAAAATTGGTTTCTTTCAAAGCATGAGTTAACTGTGATTCCTATTGTGAGTTCGAGCATAACTTAACTATTAAATTCATGCGCTAATTTGAGTACATCTCACTAATATGGATATACCTTTCTCAAAATCAATCATTTTGAATTTTTTATGTACTTCATATTACAAATGAGAAAACACACACGATAGCACAACCGAAGACATTATGTTATCTCATATGGACTGCTAATATGGCTTCATATCCGTCGCTCATTTCATTCATCATCAACCGTCCATTTTTGTATCCAAACCAATTCTTGTGGCCAATAAGTTCTTAGCCCAAAAAGCCCATCTACTTGTATATGAAGACTGGGCTTCATTTTGCAAATTGTATATTGAAAATTCTCGTTACTAATAAAGCTTACATTTCAATTCTTGCAAAATATTCTGTAAATCTTAATTTGGTATCAGAGCCATCTGAAAAGCCTAACGGCATTAAGACTTTTTGCAAGTTTTGTAGTGATAATATACCCATTAGCTAAAATTCATCATTTGGGTGTATTTTTCTCTCATCAGTAAATCAGTCATCATTTGAGAGATCAAAGTATAGTATGATCATCGGTGCATGCCTGAAATTACTTCGAATTTAGCTACATTCGATAAAACATACTATACTTATTGAAATTCTACATCAATCACCAAGTATCCAATTCAAGAAAGTTAAAGAAACTCACCAAAACTCAGTTGAAGCCTCACCAGAGAGTTCTAATCAGATTTTTTTACACCTGTATATCATCATCAAACTCTCGGCTGCTCCTCTCTGAGCTTTAGTCATCTCTTCCTTTCGATCAGAAACGATATTTGATTCAGAATTTCTTGAACTTCTTGGAGTTCTTGTTTTTTTTCTTTTCATCATGGCGGATACATCCAACTCTTCTGCTTCAGCTACAGGGACAAACACTGGATCAAATCCAGGAAATCCACCAAATCCGCCAACTGGGCCTGTACATCAATTAGTTAAGACTGGTATAAGTCCTCAAAGTCAACTAATCACAGTTCAATTACAAGAAGAAAACTATTTGTTTTGGAAATTGCAAGTTGAGACTGTTATTCAGGGCTACGGTTTAGAAGGATTCATTCTTGGTACCACTCCTGTTCCCGCCAAATTCATTACTGATCAAGACAATAGAACCATAGCCAATGAAGCCTATGTTCAGTATCATCGACAAGATCGACTAATTAGTTCTTGGCTACTATCTTCAATAAGTGAAGACTTATTACCAACCGTTATTGGATGTTCATCTGCAAATGATATATGGACCAATATCGAGAAAGAATTCAATAACCAGTTATCTGCCAAGGTTTTGCACTTCAAAAGGCAACTTCAAACATAAAGATGGAAAACTTAAACATGAGAGAGTACATAGCTAAAGTAAAGAAACTATGTGATCTACTTGGAGCTACAGGCAATAAAGTACCTAATGGGGATCATGTTCTATACTTACTAAATGGTTTAAATGAGGAATATGAGGCAGTTGTTGCAGTTATCACCACTCAAAGAGTTGTTCCCCCAATTGATGAAGTTCATGCCATTTTATTGTCTCATGAATCAAGAATAAATAGCAAAAGGATTCAAGAAATTGACCTTAATGCAAATCTTGCAACAGGTGGCAAAAACAAAAATCAGAATACCAAAAACAGAACTGAAACATCTTACTAGAGAGGTGGGGGTGCAAACAGAGGAAGAGGCAGAGGCAGATGGAATAACAATAGTAAACCCAAGTGCCAGATCTGTGAAAAAATTGGTTACACTGCCCTAAAATGCTACTTCGGATATTCCAACAGTAATCAGAATCAGAAAAACAACAATCATAATGCAAATGTTGCACAAATAGATCAAGAATCAAGCAGTCAAAAGGGAAATGAAACTACCAGAGTGGAGCACTTGCAAGATGACAGCTGGTATCCTGATTCAGGAGCAACCAATCATCTCACAAGCAATCTGGACAATCTGAACATTGGGTGCAAGGAGTATCGAGGTAACAAGTCTGTTTCTATTGCTAATAGTAAACACATCCAAATCACTCATATTGGTAACACTTATATTAATGGCAATAAACAATTACACTTATGCAATCTTCTTAGAGTACCAAGAATCACCAAGAATTTAATTTGTGTATCTCAATTTGCCAGAGACAACAATGTGTACTTTGAATTTTTTCCTAAGTACTGTCTAATTAGAGATATTCTAACTAGAAAAACCATTTTACAAGGTAATCTGGCAAATGGTTTATACAAGTTTAATTCTGTTAGATGCAGGAATGACATTAATCAAGGAAAATGCAATGCCACATGTAACTTGGATATTAAAACTGATAGCAATATGAATGTGTTTGATTTCTGGCATTGCAAGCTTGGGCATCCTAGTGTCAAAACTGTTCAGACTATATTGAATGACAATCATATCAAGTTTGATCCTGTATCCTTACCTTATGTTTGTGAATTTTGTCAAATGGGGAAGAATCACAGATTGCCATTCAATGATTCTAGCACTATATACACTGAACCTCTACAATTAATTGCCATAGACTTATGGGGTCCTGCACCAGTTTATTCTGACTATGGGTATAAATATTATGTGTCATTTGTTGATGCTTACACCAGATTCACATGGATTTATTTTTTGAAAACCAGTCAGAAACTCATAATGCTATCATAAATTAGATTACTATGGCTGAAAAACAGCATGATCATAAGGTTAAAATCATTCAAACTGATGGAGGTAGTGAATTTAAAACCTTACGTAAATTCTTTCAGCAAAAAGGCATTATTCATAGAATCACCTGTCCATATACTTCACAACAAAATGGACTGGTGGAAAGAAAACACAGACATCTAGTTGAATCTGGGTTGACATTGCTTGCAAAAGAAAATATGCCACTAAAATTCTGGCCAGAAGCCTTTAATACAGCTGTTTACCTAATTAACAGGCAACCAACCAAAGTATTAAAGGACACATCTCCATTTGAAAAACTATACAATATCAAACCAGATTATAAGCAACTTAAAATGTTTGGATGTCTGTGTTTTCCCTACTTGAGACCCTATAACACTAATAAATTAAACTTCAGATCAAAACAGTGCACTTTCCTAGGATATGTTGTTAATCAAAAGGGGTATAAGTGCATTGATAATACTGGAAAAATATATGTCAGTAGGCATGTTGTGTTTGATGAAAGAGTATTTCCATATAGAACAAGAAGCATAAGCACTACAGGTAAAGTCAGAAATTCAAAAATTTCCATACCTGCTATACCTCATATCAATGAAAGTTGGCAGCAAATAGAAAATCAGCAACAACCTGATGCTCAAGGCTCACCAATCAATGATGATCATGAAAGCTTTGAGCCACCCAGTGTGACTTCCCATTCACCTGCACAAAGTCAGAATCAGGGAAATGATGAGTTCAACAATCAGCAACTAACTCTAGAAAGATCTGAAAGCAACAATGACTCACCACCAAACAAACAACCAGTTCAAACTGGCCACCCAATGGTTACAAGATCTAAAAGTGGTATCTTTAAACCCAAAGTATTCACTGCTGTATCCAGTAATGATGAACCTGAATCTTTTGATCAGGCAATCAAAAACAAACACTGGAAAACAGCAATGGATGAAGAGTATAATGCTCTAATTAAAAATAATACTTGGGATATTGTATACCCACCTGCCAATAAAAACATAGTAGGTTGCAGGTGGACATACAAATTAAAAAGGAATCCAGATGGGTCCATAAATAAGTACAAGGCTAGACTTGTAGCCAAGGGTTTTACACAAGAGTATGGGTTTGACTTTAATCAAACTTTTTCTCCAGTTGTAAAACCTACAACTATAAGACTTGTACTAACTATTGTTGTAAGTAAGAATTGGCATATTAGACATTTAGATGTCAATAATGCATTCTTAAATGGTGAGCTCAAAGAAGAAATCTACATGAGTCAGCCACCAGGTTACAGTGTTAACTCAAACTATGTCTGTAAACTAAATAAGGCCATATACGGTCTGAAACAGTCACCTCGTGTATGGTTTGATAGACTGAAAAACACCTTATGCAAATTAGGTTTTCAGTCCACCAAATCAGACAATTCCTTGTTCACAAAAGTTAATCAATCATCTACAACATACATATTAATATATGTAGATGATCTGATAATAACTGGCAACAACAACAAGGACATAGATGAGTTAACACAATATTTAGACAAACAATTTTCTATTAAAAATCTAGGCAATATCAATTACTTCTTGGGCATAGAAGTAACCAAATCAAATGATAGGATATTTCTATGCCAAAGGAAGTATATCACTGAACTGCTAAGTAAAACAAAAATGTTGAATGCTAATCCCCAACCAACTCCTATGATAAACAGTCAGCAATATTCTAAATTTAGGGGAGAAGCAATTTTCAACATTACTGAATATAGAATGGTTGTGGGGGCATTACAATCTGCTACTATAACCAGACCTGATATTGCTTACAGCGTTAATAAAGTATCTCAGTTTATGCAGAAACCTTTGGACACACACTGGAAGGCAGTTAAAAGAATTTTAAGATATCTCAAGGGGACAATCAACCATGGTCTCATACTAAGAAGTAGTCAACACCTAAACATAATGGGATATGCAGATGCTGACTGGGCTTCAGATCCTGATGATAGAAGATCCACAAGTGGCTACTGTGTTTATGTGGGACGAAACCTAATCTCATGGAGCTTGAAGAAACAAGCCACAATTTATAGGTCAAGTACAGAATCGGAATACAGAGGTATAGCTAATGCAGCCGCAGAAATTAAATGGGTTCAAACTATACTAAAAGAACTTCAAATTACAACCACAGCAAAGCCAATATTGTGGTGTGACAATAAAAGTGCTGTGTACATGTCAGAGAACCCAATACAACAAGCTAAGACAAAGCACATCGAAATAGATTTACATTTCGTCAGAGAAATGGTTCAGAAAGGAGAAATTGAAGTTAATCACATACCTAGAACTTACCAAAAGGCTGACATACTAACAAAATCAACAAGTGTGAAGAATTTTACCAGATTTCGCTCTGAACTCAACGTCGGCGAACTCAAGGATGAAACTGAACCAAACTCTGACGGTAACAAAGAACTGAGTGAACGCAACAGCAAAGAATATTCATCTACACTCCAATCTAAATACTATGAAGCCAAAGAATCTGTGGAAAAGAAGTTCGGGAGACAGAAAACAAAGATTTCTAAAGCGCCGTCATGATTAATGTGAAAACTAGGGTTTGAGAAACCCTAGTTTCCAGAGGGGTGTATTACAAATGAGAAAACACACACGATAGCACAGCCGAAGACATTATGTTATCTTATATGGACTGCTGACATGGCTTCATATCCGTCGCTCATTTCATTCATCATCAACCGTCCATTTTTGTATCCGAACCAATTCTTGTAGCCAATAAGTTCTTAGCCCAAAAAGCCCATCTACTTGTATATAAAGACTGGGCTTCATTTTGCAAATTGTATATTGAAAATTCTCATTACTAATAAAGCTTACATTTCAATTCTTGCAAAATATTCTGTAAATCTTAATTCTTCAAAATTTGTAAGTTGTCATTAGCAATTAAAACATCGATAATTAAGATGAGTAGTTTTGTTGGAAATGATTGAAACATCAAAAGTATCCTACAACCCACTTCCAGTTCGAATTTTTTTTGAGAGAGCGAATAAAACATCAAATGATTAAAACATTTGTTGGAAATGACTAAAACATCGATAATTTGTAAGTTGTCATTAGCAATTAAAACATCTATAATTGAAACATCTTCTCTACATTCCACTTCCAGTTTGAAATTTTCCTTAATCACTTTCGCAACTTCGAAAGTATCTTAACTTTAGTTCTCTACCATTTTACTAGCATTACTAGATCCATCCTTTCCCAAGATTACTGGACTTCCTCAGTTATCTTTTTTTATTTTCCCCATCTTCTTCCACTTCATCTTTAGTAACAATAGTTGATCTCTACACTCCTTTTAGACATGTTAAATAATATTTCTTTTGTGAAATGTGATTGTTAAACTAAACATAGACAACAGAGTTGGTTTATATCCATGTATGCTTTTAATTTTTCCACCATGAATTCTAGCGTGTGATAAGTATTCGGATAATGTCAAAGATAAAGAACCCTAGATATCATGGCAGCAAAAAGAGAGCACACGTTCATACATGTTTTTGTTTGGGATCCTTTAATCCATCAATGTCACAAATGAATGATTTTTCTCTCTCTTACTGTTTAGAAAGTCCATTTATAATATGCCTGTAAAGCACTTCTTTACTTTTGTTGTATGTCCCTTATTTCTTAAGTTACTGCAATGTTTCAAATGTCGGTTTTATTCACAAGCTTCAGTTTGAGTATTACATTTTTTTTCATATATAACCATTAGAAGTTTAATTTTGTTGTTCGATCATCACTAAGTGGCAGCAAGAATTATTCAATACATGTTCTCTCTACAAATCATTAACATCAGTGGATTCTTTGAGGCTATTTGTATCAAGATTGTATGACAGTATCTGATAAACCATGAAGATTTCCCATGACTGTTTAAAATGATTTATAGTGTCTGATAATTATAAGAACCTGGAAATCATGTTGGTCAATTTAGGTGATTCACTTAAGTTGTTGTTTGTTCTTAGTGAGGATATTTCTATAATTTGTGTTTTGGAAGAGTAGAATATCATGATACAATCTTCGCAGTATTGATTTAGTTCAAATTTACCTTACTGGCCGTTATCTACAGTCTTGTAATGGGATTATATACCAGAAAATTTATGTTGTAGATTGCTAAAGCTGTTAAAGTATATGGTATATTCTTGAACATTTAGGGTGCGTTCTTAACGAACGTAAGCGTGGCATTTGAGCGTGGCATTTGAGCGTGGTACTGTAGCGAAGAGGAAATGTGTTTTTAGCTACGAACGGCGTATTTGAGCGTGGTATTTTAATTGTTAATTTGTTTATGGAAATGAAAAAATATAGGTTAATCATCATCCCCTTCAGCTAATCACCGCTAATCACCATCCCCTTCAGCTAATCACCATTAATCACCGCTAATCACCCTTCCATTTAACAAAACAGCCCCTAATCTTCCCCACCTACCCGCTAATCTTTCCTCTCCTCCCCCTAATTACCCACGCTCAAAGCTGAAAGCAGCTCCCAGCTACTTCCGCCCAGCGTGCCTTTGAGCGGGGCAAATCCCACTCAAACGTCCGACGCGTCGGACGCAGCCACGACTGCATGTGGCACGCTCAAAGCTTGCGAACGACCCTTAGAAACATAAGAAAACTTTTTTGATTTTGTAATATTCTGTTTCATTTCTTTCTGTCTATTCTGAGGTATGATGACTGTTGATGATAGAGGTTCTTTTAAAGTCCTTGTGTTGTTTAATAAAATGCGAGATTGAATAAGCTATCAAAATTTATGTTTGGTTGTTAAATCAAGTATATTTAAGTGGACCGATTTTAGAATATATTATTAGTATGTTGCATGTATTCTGGACCATTTCCTAATTTTTTGTATAATTGTAAATTCTAATAATTTTTATAACAAAGATCTGATATAAACTTTGTTTTATAGCATTGGCGTGAACCAGGCTTATAATATTGTGGACCGTGACGGATACGTGAGTTCCAATTTTAATTACAATTTTATACTAATGACCGTGTGCATCTTTTTGAAATAGATAACGAAGTTGCATATAATTTGGTGGTACGTGCATTTAAGAATTTGTTTATGAGATTGAAAAGGTGCAGGAAGCTAAATTTCCACCAATATGATTTTGTCTATTGTTGCAAGTGGAGATAAAAAGCTTTAAGCTGTAAAAGGAGGTATTAGGCTATTATGGCAGGCAGTTCAAGTTTGTCTTCACTGCTTGTGTTTATGAGTGTTTGATATACTCGGTTGAAAACTAAGGTGCAAACTCATTTTCCTAAACTGAGTTACAAACTCAGTTTCTGAAACTGAGAGTTGTAGTTTGCGAAACTGAATTCAACTCAGTTTCGGAAACTAGGCGAAACTGAGTTCCATTTTGTGAAACTGAGTTCAACTCAATTTCGGAAACTGGGCGAAACCGAGTTTGCACAGTTTCGCGAAATTCAGTTCAACTCAGTTTCGGGAAACTGTGTTGCAACTCTGTTTCGGAAACATAGTTCAACTCAGTTTTGGAAACTGAGTTCAATTCGGTTTCGAAAACTGAGAAAAAGAATTTGCATAGTTTCGCGAAACTCAGTTCAACTCAGTTCGTGAAACTGAGTTGCAACTTAGTTTTAGAAACTGAGTTGCAACTCAGTTTCGCAAGACTAAGTTTGCACAACTCAGTTTCGCGAAAATTAGTTTGCACAACTCAATTTTGCGAAAATGAGTTTGCATAGTTTCGCGAAACTCAGTTCAATTCGGTTCGTGAAACTGAGTTGCAACTCAATTTCGGAAACTGGGTTTGCTCGACTCAGTTTTCGGATATGAGTTCAACTCAATTTCGCGAGACTGAGTTTGCACAAGTCAGTTTCGCGAAAATAAGATGTGCAAATTCAGTCTCCCGAAACTGAGTTGTGCAAACTTAGTCTCGCGAAACTGAGTGCAACTCGGTTTGCGCAGCTGAGCTGGAAACTCAGTTTGCAGCAAAACTTAAAGCATTATTGATAATGGACTTAGCATTGTAATGTTCCGTATATTTTACGGTGTAATAATTAATTAATGTAGTTATTTAAATAGTGATTCAGAGAATTAAATGGTCGTTTAATTAAATAATATTTACATTTAATTAATATAAATTATAGAATAATATATTTAATTCTAAAATAATCAGAATTGGCTGAAGTGGCGATATGGTGTGAATTGGGCAATTCAAAATATATTATTCAGTTTAAAATTGAATTACGATCACAAATATATTTAATTAACAATGGTTGAACGTATAAATTATATTATAATTATAATCGAGCTCGAAATGGCGCTGCAGTTCGTAATTTAGCGATTTGAACTTTAAATGAATATACAGAAGCCGTTTTAAATCGGATTTCTGTGAAACAAGAAACGTTAGGAGCTGGTGAAGTATATTTTTCTAGTAGAAGAGAAAAATCGGGATTTCGTCATGTGGATTATGAGTTGTGTCCAAATCAAATTTTCGAATAGTCGCTATGGAATCGTTTATCAACCATAACGATATACTTAATTATAATTAAATATTGGCCTCGAATTTAGACAAGCCCTTTGAGACGTAGTGATAAATTAATTTTTAGAATTTTAATGTAATTTTTAATTAATTAAATAAGCAACTTTTTATTTGGAGTATTTTACACCCTTAATAAGCAATTTTGAGATTTCATAAAATAAGTTAACGGACCTATATTATTATATTTTTGGGACAGTGGTACATTGCTGGTCACAACAGTATTTTTATTTTTGTCCCTAACAGTTCATAACTTAAATATATATGTATATATGTATATATATATATATATATATATATATATATATATATTCATACCTTCAACGCTAAGATTTGTTGTACGTTCTTTTGTTCACACAACAGACCTAAGGAGGCTACGAAGTGAGACCTCAACGCAAAAGTCAGAACAATCCCTTCAACGCTGTACTAAAAACTTAACCACAAAGGCACCAAATTACCCCACGTTACACAACCCAGTAAAAATAGTACTTTCCGCAAGAAAAAAAAAGAAGCTGCAGTGTGTGATCAAATCAAGAGCAATTCATTAGTTCCCCCCATCAATAGCCCACTGTGTAAAATCGCACCGCATACCTAAAGGCAGCTATACGTGTACCACTGTTCTTCATAAACTGCGAAGCATCGGTTGTTCATAAATATCCATCCAAATCTTCAGTTCTTCTTTTTGGTTGAGAGCCAGAAGTATTCAAAGAAAAACCAGCGTTCTTCCCTTTTTAAAATTTTATTTCCTCTAAACTAAACTCTTGGGTATTTCAGGTGAGCAGATGTATGAAGTTTGGGTTGTTTTGAATGGAGGAGTGGCAACGTTATGATGTGGCGGTGGGAAATTTCGTGAACGGTGGACAAAGCAAAAGGGTATTGGGTCAAACCTTGGACTGGTTTTAACGTGCATGACGTGGAGAGTTTGGAGCTGTGTTTGGTATTTTGATGTGAAACTGTGGTGTTAGGGGAGGTCCGAAGTTCTCAAAGTGGTGTTCGAATGTAACTGGAGTCGGGATTTGGAGATTTGGGGAAGACGGGTATAAAACGGTGGCGGGTGGGTTTTTAAGGATTGGATGGGCCGAAGAAAAACGCGAAAGCCCAAATGAAATTTTAGTTCTAACTTTTTATTTAAAATAAATGTATATTAACTTGAACGTGTCATATCTTATTCATATGGTAACGGAATTGAGCGAAACAAGATCCGTTGGGATCGTATGGACGGACACTACACCATGGAACTGACGGGGAGCGAATTGAAGCTCGTTACAATTTATTGCGAAATAAATTGTCCGTCTAATTCAACAGACGCAAATCGTTATTTAACGGTTAATGCGAAATGTGAGTAATACTCACCAACTCTGAACAGTTATATTTTTATAACGTATTCTTAGAACTGATAATTATCTGTTGATTGCTATGTGTTAATTGTTTGGTTGAATTGCTTGTGTATTGGTTGAAATCATATATAACGATATATATATATATATATATATATATATATATATATATATATATATATCGTTAATCAAATATTGATTCTGTTTAACAGAATATTTCATATTGAAATGAAATTGATGTTAATGGTATTGTTTAACATCTGTGATGCAGGGAAACAGGTTGGAGGAATCCAACTGGATTCCTCCACATTTATTTTACTGTTTTCATATATTGTAATGTATGATGTGATATATATAATCTGTTGATGATTATGTGTTTTTAAATGATATCAATCATTGTGATTTGGCATTTTAGATACCGTAAGATATACTAGGATATAGAAAGGGGATTTTCAAAAGTATATTTTTGAAAATAAATTATTTATATAAAATCAATGGATTTTATATATAAAAGGAAAAGGGATTTTACAAAAGAAAATAGTAAAAAAATCAAGAGGGTTTTGAAAAGGAAAATATTTGTAAAACAAATATAAAGGGAATTATTTGTAAAACAAATATAAGAGAAAATATTTGTGAAACAAACAGAAGTATAAAAGGAAATATTTATTTGGGAAATAAATAGAAAGAATAAAGAAATATTTATTTGTTAAATAAATAGAATTGAAAGGGATTATTTATTTGAGAAATAAACAGGATTTTATAAATGGAATATTTATTTAAAAAATAAATAGAAGTATAAAAGGATTATTTATTTAGAAAATAAATAAAATAGAAAGAGAAATATTTGTAAACCATTTACAAATAAGATAAAAAGAAAAATATTTGTAAACATTTACAAATAAAATAAAAAGGGAAATATTTGTAAACCATTTACAAATAGAATTGAAAAAGGATTATTTATTTAGAAAATAGATAAAGACGAAAAGGGAATTATTTGATAAATAAATAGAGTTAATGAAAAAGGAGTTATCGATTATAGTTTAATCAAAAGGAGTTATCGATTATAGTTTAATCGAAAGGAGTTATCGATTTTAGTTTAATCAAAAGGAGTTATCGATTTTAGTTTAATCGAAAGGGGTTATCGATTATAGTTTTATCGAAAAGAGTTATCAATATTAGATTAATCGAAAGGAATTATCAAATATAAGTTAAATCGAATATAGTTATTCGAGATAAAATTAAAACAGACATAGTTATTCGAATATAAGTTAATCGAATATTAGTTATTCGATAAGATGAGTTAATCAAGACCAGCTAATCAAACTGAGTTAATCCAAACGAGTTAATCCAAAGGAGTTAGTCGAATATTAGTTATTCGAATAGAGAAAGAAGTTAGTCGAATATTGGTTATTCGAATAGAGAAAGGAGTATCGAATATTAGTTATTCGAATAGAGAAAGGAGTATCAAATATAGTTTATTCCAATAGAGTTAAAGGAAAGGGTATCGAATATGGTTTATTCGAAAGGAGTTATCGAATATAGTTTATTCAAACAGAAGAGTTATCGAATATTAGTTATTCGAAGGAGGTATTATCGAATATAATTTATTCAAAAGTAAATTAGTCGAATATAATCTATTCGAAAAGAGATAATCGAATATGATCTATTCGAAAAGAGATAATCGAATATAAGCTATTCGAAGAGAGTTAATTGAATATTAGTTATTCGAAGGAGAGTTAATCAAATAAAGATTTACTCGAAAGGGGGTTATATGTCGAATTCAATTATATCGTATTCGGGAAAGTACTTATACTTTCCGGGGTTTAAATCAAGATTAATCTATTTATAAATAAATGAGAGTAGGTTAATTATTCAAAGTAAGAAATAAATGTTAGATGTTAAGTTAGATATTTCAAAACTAGGGATTTTAACGCTATAGTTATAATCAATGTTTTCAATAAAGAAGTGGATACGTAAATAGAATCCGAGAGTTACGTAAGGAAGTTTGTTAAAGGGGTAAAAGATAAACTTTGTCTATTCCGAAGTTAAAACGTTGTTAAGTTAAGGTCTAAGAGGTAATTATACCCCAACTTGATTGACTTCCTTCTTAACTAAGGAATGGCTAAGGTTTGATAGTAAAGGGTGGTTAAGTGAATTTAGTTAATGAGTGAAATGGTTTGAGTTGGCATGGCGATGTTTGATTTAAACATCAGTCAAATCCAGTAAAGGAGTTTTGGAAATGTTTTCCAAATAAGAATCAAAAATGTTTTCTGATAATAGAAAATAAGAAATTAGAATATATGGAAACAGGAGATAAGTAAATTAATGAACTAAAGAGTTAAATGTTAAATGATGATTGATCGGTATAACTTCCATTTGGAAATAATATCGTTGTTTGCACACGTGTTTATCTTTGATAGTTAACTCACCGACTATCGAAGTTTTGACAATTTTAACGTTGTTAATATGGAGAGACCGGTTGGGTTATTATCCGAAGAACCACTCCGTATTGGCATAAGCGTTGCGAATCATATATGCAAAAGATAATTGATGACGGAGTAAAGTGCAAGGGCTGTTGCATAAATCTTAGGTAAAGATTGCCTAAGATGGTTGTACTGAATAGTGCCTTCGGTTTGTCCAGTCCCAGGACAACTTGTATGGACGAATGTCTGACAAAGTATATTTAATAGATCGTGTAAGTTGATCTCTTTAAACGTATATACGTTTGGTGGCGGAGGAATTTGTTTCTCTTAGCTGTATACCCATGGTATTTTTGGGGAAATCAATTTGTTATTTGGCGGGTATGACGATGTGACATTCAATGTAACAACCCGAATTTTAAACAACGTGTTAAGACAAGAATCAAGGCAGAATTAAATGTTAAAATCTGAATCAGGGAAAACGGGTTGCGCCATTGCGTTCGTCTCGAAAAAATACGCGAAATAGAGTCCGAAATTTCGTAAATCAGAGTCCATATGACCGAGATATGGCCTCGCGAAGTTTCACGAAAAATTTAAATTCAAAACAAATTCAAAATTTCAGAAAATCAGGGTAGGCGGGAAAAATCCCGCCCAGACCAGGTCGACCTGGGTGTCGACCTGGGTGGGACCAGGTCGACTGGGGAGTCGACCCCAGGGTCGACCTGGGGGTCGACCTGCCTGGTCGAACCCAGACAGCCTGGTGCACCTGTTTTGCTGTTTGGCTCGGTTTTTGGAAGCTTGTGACGATTTTTGAGGGCTTGGATCTATCCTAGGGTTAATCTAACGGCCTAAACTACTCCTAATCTCTATAAAAAGTCCCCTAAGCCTACCCTAAACCCTCACAAATCACTCATGCCACGAAGTGTTGCCCAAATGCCAAGTGATCATGGCCTCCATCTCCAATTCCTAGAGACTGTGCATTCAAATCGGTTCAAATCAAAAGGTGCAAGCTTGCTACAACAAATAGAGGCCAAATCAACGTTGCTATGCGAGTTTCATGACGGTTCTTCGGCAAAGGAGCCACCTTTCTTCGTCAAGATGATGCATGATCCTTTTCCTAAGCCTCGCTATGTAAGTTCTAGCTACTTCGAGATATTAACGGTAGTTTAATCATGGCATGGAATAAAATGTGGTTAAACATGAATGCTATAACCTATGTGAGCCTAGTTTACTCCTTTAACATGAACATATGACTTTGGGTTATGTTTTAGCGACTAAACCATGTTATTCATGTTGCATTGGACTTAGTTTGCCATGCAAGATTGGAACTTTACTTGTAGTATGATAGCATGAACACTTAGAGCCACTTTGACTTGTGAAATAGTTACATAAATTGGACTTTGGGGGCTTATGCATGTAAATGAAACCAACTTATGATATCATGTTTAGGTAAGGTCAAATCCCGTTATGACAACATGCAAGTTTGTGGCCAAATTTCCTATGATAATATGCAAGTTTGCGGCTAAATCCTTTATGACATTATGCATGCTTGTGGCCAATCCCCTTTATGTTATGCATGCTTATGGCCAATCCCTATATGACACCATCGTTCATGTTTTAAGGCCAAACCCCCTTATGGTACCATGCATGTTAGGAGCCAATCCCTTTTGTGGCATCGTGCATGTTTTGGGGTCTACATGTAGCCATAGTATACCTACTATGTTGACTCGCTTTTACTCATGTGAAAACACGATTTGGGGTAGGACAGAAAAACATGAGAATGACGCGAAAAACTTGACTTGAGGTTACATGTGAACACGACATATAGGTTGAACCAAAATGGGGACATGACACGTAGGGTAAACATGGGACTTGAAACTAGACACGTATGGGTTATAAGTGTAACATAACACTAGACCAAACATGAAAGTGGCCAACTCGAGGTTGGGTTAAGTTTGTAGCATAAATCTACCCGGACCCGCCCGGCTTAACTAGTGACTACAAACAATATGATCCAATGTGAGAAGTTGGTCATGTCGCGCTTAAGACCCGAGGTTAGACTAGGTTGTGGTGTAAAACTACCCGGACCCGCCCGGCTTAACTAGTAACCACAACAAGGTCTAATGTGAGAGGTTGAAAGTGCATTAATTAAATTAATGCCACATGATAAGGATAAGTAAATTTGACTAATGACACTTAACCGATATGACTCGAATGGGTAGGTTAAGTGGGACCGGGCTTGATTTCTTAATGACACTTAACCATACAAGACAATTAAGGGATGGGGTTAAGTAATTCACGCTTAACTAATCCGACTTGGTGATTAGATGGGGTTAAGTAATTTAGACTTAACTAATCTAAACACGGTAATTAGATGGGGTTAAGTAATTTAGACTTAACTAGTCTAAACACGGTAATTAGATGGGGTTAAGTAACCTGTACTTAACTAATCTAAACAGGTAATTTTATGAAGTTAAGTTAAACACTTAACCAATCTAAACTTGGTAATTCAACGAGGTTAAGTAACCAATACTTAACCAATTTAACATGATAATTTAATGGGGTTAAGTAATTTATACTTAACCAATTATACGTGATGATTTTATGAGGTTAAGTTACCTACACTTAACCAATCTAATATGTGGACATGGTTGGGTTAAGTCACAAGACCTTTTAAATTAGGCTTAACCATTGTAATACGATTAGTGGATGGGGTTAAGTTAACCTATACTTAACCAATCCGACTCGATAATCTGATGGGATTAAGATAATCTATGCTTAATCAATCTAACATGATAATCTAATAGGGTTAAGACAAATAAATACTTAACCAATTTGACTTGATAGGGTTAAGTCATGAGCTTCTTAGTACACTTAACCAACTTGTAGGGCTAAACCTTGAACTTGAGTACTTAGCCAATCTTGACATGATTCGTAGGCGGGTTAAATCATGAACTTGGATAACAGCACTTAACCCATTTGGCAAAACCCTAGATCAGGGGACTAGGTTGAAAATCGTGGTTAACAAGGATAGCGGGAAGAGAAGCTAAGTGGTAAACCTTAGTTAAGGATAACTAAGTAATAATTCTTAGCCAAGGACATGGGACTAGTTCATAAACAGATGAGTAACCTGATACGGTAGGTCATCGCTTAGTATACGAGGAGGAGCAAATTATCTGACTTAGATAAAGGCTCCAACGAACTGGGTGACGAAGCGGTAGCTTCGGGGGACGAGAGGGTACTCTTGGTATCCCTCTGTGAGGTGGCAGATGGTCCATGAAACCCGGCCTCACAGGGGTTAAGGTCTGCGGTAGAAGAGCCAAGAGTATGCCTTGGTTGCTATGCGAGCGACCTAAAGACTGGGTTGGATTAGTGTGGAGTCAACGATACTTGATTTTGCCCTGGATAGCATGCCGCCGACTACCTACCATCTTTAGTCAATCGTGTACGTACGGAAAGGCAGGGAACTCCCAACAGACCATATACTTGCTATCGAGTTATGGGTGAGGTTGGCTATCTGGAAGTGGGCATCGATGGGCCGTAGTGTAGTTCTCATACATGATTTTTCTTGGATTGCCTTTCAGTAGTTGAGGGAGGGGTCACGTGGGACCATAGCCACGGGTACAAAAACAGACCTTGATATCTGCATCAGCAGACGACTTAAAGCTCCCGACCGAGTTCCGTATTTCTTGATTTGCCCTGGCACGGAACTCAGATGGCACATTGAGGAACATGTGCGTCTAGACATGGAAAACGGTTCACGATACATACGTGGGATAAAGGGCGCGGTTGACGGGTGGCATAATCCTTAGTGGCCCTAGGTGGCTTGAACCCAAACCGAGACACGGAAACGTTCATTAGGTAGCATAATCCCTAGTGGTCCTAGGTGGCATAAATCCTAAGTGAACACGCGATAGTTCATGGTAAGAAAACATAACCAGATCAAGGGTAGCAGTCCAAAATAACATCAAGGATAAAATGTTTACATGGAAAGGCCCGTATGGCCTACGGCAAAGTACTGAACTTATACATGGAAGGAAACATACGAGTTAGGAAAACCTACATATGCTATATATTAGGTTGACATGGACCATTACATGACATTGGGCAAGGGACATTCATAGTTAACACATGACGCGGGTTGGGATACTAGTACGAGAGGTGCAGAGCAAATATACATGATAGATACCTTGGGATGTTATACAGGATAGATACCTTGGGATATTATTCTTGATAGAAACCTGACGATGTGATACCTTGATTTATCATGACACCGTAGTTTATCATGATATCTTAGTTTACCTTGCTACAGTAGTTCAGCCTGTTACCCTGGTCTAGTTTATCTATCTTGTCGTCATCCTTATGTTTACTTTCAGTTTATGCATGTCATGTTACCTTTACCTGTTTTTATACTGGAAGTAGATAGGACTTACCAGTCTTTATGACTGACCCCGTTTTGTTTCGCCTCTTTGTCTTCCGTTCCCCCCCCCCCCCCAAGGTTTCAGGGAGGAAACACTATTATCTAGTTCAGACTTCTTCTGCCTGAAGATCATCACGCATGGCTTGGACTTTTCTTGGCTATGGCTACTTTACTGTTTTATTTGGGGAATAATTTATGAAAAAGGTTTTATGCTTCTTTACCATTGCAAGACAGGTTTTGATGTATTCTGATGTAAAAGGCTTTAGACCTTATTTTATAAGGTAATGAAATTTGTTTTACTTCCGATGTTTTATATATGTTCTGTCTTGTAATATTTCTTTGCATGTTTACCTCGATAATGCTTCACCAAACCAAGTGCATTCCCTTTGTGAGTGACCCTAGCGGAGGTGGGGTGTTACATTTGGTATCAGAGCAGAAGGTTGCCAGACTGGGCAAAAGTTTTTAAAACCTTCTGAAAAGTATTTGAAAAATCATTTACAAAGAAGCATTTTTCAAGAAAAGTTTTTAAAGGCTATTCCCTAAAGGCCATTAGCACGATCCTTCGTTTCCTTGATTGAATTTCTTTTCCTTTCTTTCCTCCATCTGTAGTCACAGTAGTTTTAACTGCGACTAATCTTTTCGTGCTACGGAGTGTTTTCCGTGGGATGGAGGTGGTTCTCGAGAGACCGGTTGCCGTGGTACAAGGAAGGATAATAAGAGTAAGGATAAAGAACGTGAGCTTAAGGATAAGCAACTGTTGCTATGGCTTAGTCCATCAAGGAGGACAAGGACAAGATCATCGGGGAGGGAAATTGTACGCTCCCATTTCTAGGGTACCTAAAAGAGATGGTACCGTTTCTGGTAAAGGGTTAGCCGTTCTTTTCTATCACACCGTCCAGACTTTGTTTTGATCATCGTATCATTTAAGTCTGCTTGGATAGTTGAGTCTCTGCACCTTAGTACTAGCATGATAGAGGATCCCATTTTTGTCCTAAATCTTGTTGGACGATCGATCCATTTATTCATGACTTGTTTGGATCTCAGAATGCCTATGTTTCTAGGCCGTGGATGGATTCTAGGGATAAAGTGGTCACCCAATAAGGGGTGCCATTCTCGGTTTTGGAAAGAGGGTAGTTAGACTCTCGACTCACCTCGGTGATACCCTCGAAGTCTCGTGTGACCTTTTGGGTTCCGTCATGGTTAGTTACCTAGAATCTCGGGATGCAGTTGTTGGTAATCCGTTCGAATAAAAAAATTCGCCGCAAAGGCGGATGGTTCGTTTCGCTTATGCATGGGTTATAGGAACCACCCTAGTAAGTGCACATGGTAACATGGATTGGCATCGGTAAACGAGATCCAGAATCCACTAGTGAATTTTGGAGAGCTTGCATGAGTACGCAGATATGGTTGAGCCAAGTATACTAGGGAAAAAATAAGTGAAAGTGGAACGAGAGGCGACAACGAAATGAGTTTCGACTCATACCTTGGAAATAGGAATTAGGGAGCTACAAAATCATGAAGTCAAAAGGCAATCAAGGCACAATGGAATTAAGCTCAAGGAATTGCGGCTTAGACGCGCACATCATGTCTCTTTTTAAGAGTACATCTTTGATCCTTGGTCCACCTATAGAGCTTGCTTGCACACTATCTCTTGGTGGATATCCTCTCGGTCCTGTTTCTGTTACAAACCCCGTAAGGAGTTTGTCTTGTTTATCTCCTCGATCCTATCTTGAGAACCTTAGGTAGAATCCTATGGATGTAAACATGTATTTGAAACGTGTTATGATTGATATGGTTGCAAATGGTTGCAAGTGGTTGCTCGTGGATGCGCGAATACACATTAGATACTAGATTGACGCGGTCACATTTCACGTTGCATATGCACGAGTATTTGTACTTGTTTATGGATGAAATTGAATGTGTTATCATGCGGATGTCGCATATGAATGAATGTTTGTGCACGCATATAGTACTTATATGACTAGGACTATTTGCATACATGTTGGACTCATGGCACTAAACATATTTTGCATTAGAAAGATCATTCAAGCCTGATCATTAGCATTAGCTAAGGAGCATATACACACACGTTTTGCATATGTTCATATGGCATTAGAAATCGTCTAAGGACAATGGTTGCCTGTGGATGATGTTTTGAGTAGATGGATGATGGATGGTAGGATGCGTTCTTCCTAACTTGGAGATTTCGGGGACGAAATCCTTAGAGGAGGGGAGAATGTAACAACCCGAAATTTAAACAACGTGTTAAGACAAGAATCAAGGCAGAATTAAATGTTAAAATCTGAATCAGGGAAAAGGGGTTGCGCCATTGCGTTCGTCTTGGAAAAATACGCGAAATAGAGTCCGAAATTTCGTAAATCGGAGTCCGTATGACCGAGATATGGCCTCGCGAAGTTTCACGAAAAATTCAAATTCAAAACAGATTCAAAATTTCAGAAAATCAGGGTAGGCGGGAAAAATCCCGCCCATACCAGGTCGACCAGGGGGTCGACCTGGGTGTCGACCTGGGTGGGACCAGGTCGACTAGGGAGTCGACCCCAGGGTCGACCTGGGGGTCAACCTGCCTGGTCGAACCCAGGCAGCCTGGTGCACCTGTTTTGCTGTTTGGCTCGGTTTTGGAGGCTTGTGACGATTTTTGAGGGCTTGGATCTATCCTAGGGTTAATCTAACAGCCTAAACTACTCCTAATCTCTATAAAAGGACCCCTAAGCCTACCCTAAACCCTCACAAATCACTCATGCCACGAAGTGCTGCCCAAATGCCAAGTGATCATGGCCTCCATCTCCAATTCCTAGAGACTATGCATTCAAATCGGGTTCAAATCAAAAGGTGCAAGCTTGCTACACCAAATAGAGGCCAAATCAACGTTGCTATGCGAGTTTCATGATGGTTCTTCGACAAAGGAGCCACCTTTCTTCGTCAAGATGATGCATGATCCTTTTCCTAAGCCTCGCTATGTAAGTTCTAGCTACTTCGAGATGTTAACGGTAGTTTAATCATGGCATGGAATAAAATGTGGTTAAACGTGAATGCGATAACCTATGTGAGCCTACTTTTCTCCTTTAACATGAACCTATGACTTTGGGTTATGTTTTAGCAACTAAACCATGCTATTCATGTTGCATTGGACTTAGTTTGCCATGCAGGATTGGACCTTTACATGTAGTATGATAGCATGAACACTTAGAGCCACTTTGACTTGTGAAATAGTTGCATAAATTGGACTTTGGGGGCTTATGCATGTAAATGAAACCAACTTATGATATCATGTTTAGGTAAGGTCAAATCCCGTTATGACAACATGCAAGTTTGTGGCCAAATTTCCTATGATAATATGCAAGTTTGCGGCTAAATCCTTTATGACATTATGCATGCTTGTGGCCAATCCCCTTTATGTTATGCATGCTTATGGCCAATCCCTATATGACACTGTCGTTCATGTTTTAAGGCCAAACCCCCTTATGGTACCATGCATGTTTGGAGCCAATCCCTTTTGTGGCATCGTGCATGTTTTGGGGTTTACATGTAGCCATAGTATACCTACTATGTTGACTCACTTTTACTCAAGTGAAAACACGATTTGGGGTAGGATAGACAAACATGAGAATGACGCGAAAAACTTGACTTGAGGTTACATGTGAACATGACATGTAGGTCGAACCAAAATGGGGACATGACACGTAGGGTAAACATGGGACTTGAAACTAGACATGTTTGGGTTGTAAGTGTAACATAACACTAGACCAAACATGAAAGTGAACAACTCGAGGTTGGGTTGAGTTTGTAGCATAAATCTACCCGGACCCGCCCGGCTTAACTAGTGGCTACAAACAATAGGATCCAATGTGACAAGTTGGTCATGTCGCGCTTAAGACCCGAGGTTAGACTAGGTTGTGGTGTAAAACTACCTGGACCCGCCCTGCTTAACTAGTAACCACAACAAGGTCAAATGTGAGAGGTTGAGAGTGCATTAATTAAATTAACGCCACATGATAAGGTTAAGTAAATTTGACTAATGACACTTAACCGATATGACACGAATGGGTAGGTTAAGTGGGACCGGGCTTGATTTCTTAATGACACTTAACCATATAAGACAATTAGGGGATGGGGTTAAGTAATTCACGCTTAACTAATCCGACTTGGTGATTAGATGGGGTTAAGTAATTTAGACTTAACTAATCTAAACACGGTAATTAGATGGGGTTAAGTAATTTAGACTTAACTAATATAAACACGGTAATTAGATGGGGTTAAGTAACCTATACTTAACTAATCTAAACACGGTAATTTGATGAGGTTAAGTTAAACACTTAACCAATCTAAACTTGGTAATTCAATGAGGTTAAGTTGAATACTTAACCAATTTAACATGATAATTTAATGGGGTTAAGTAATTTATACTTAACCAATTATACGTGATGGTTTGATGAGGTTAAGTTACCTACACTTAACCAATCTAATATGTGGACATGGTTGGGTTAAGTCACAAGACCTTTTAAATTAGGCTTAACCATTGTAATACGATTAGTGGATGGGGTTAAGTTAACCTATACTTAACCAATCCGACTCGATAATCTGATGGGATTAAGATAATCTATGCTTAATCAATCTAACATGATAATCTGATAGGGTTAAGACAAATAAATACTTAACCAATTTGACTTGATAGGGTTAAGTCATGAGCTTCTTAGTATACTTAACCAACTTGTAGGGCTAAACCTTGAACTTGAGTACTTAGCCAATCTTGACATGATTCGTAGGCGGGTTAAATCATGAACTTGGATAACAACACTTAACCCATTTGGCAATACCCTAGATCAGGGGACTAGGTTGAAAATCGTGGTTAACAAGGATAGCGGGAAGCGAAGCTAAGTGGTAAACCTTAGTTAAGGATAACTAAGTAATAATTCTTAGCCAAGGACATGGGACTAGTTCATAAACAGATGAGTAACCTGATACGGTAGGTCATCGCTTAGTATACGAGGAGGAGCAAATTATCTGACTTAGATAAAGGCTCCAACGAACTGGGTGACGAAGCGGTAGCTTCGGGGGACGTGAGGGTACTCTTGGTATCCCTCTATGAGGTGGCAGATGGTCCATGAAACCCGGCCTCACAGGGGTTAAGGTCTGCGGTAGAAGAGCCAAGAGTATGCCTTGGTTGCTGTGCGAGCGACCTAAAGACTGGGATGGATTAGCGTGGAGTCGACGATACTTGATTTTGCCCTGGATAGCATGTCGCCGACTACCTACCATCTTTAGTCAATCGTGTACGTACGGAAAGGCATGGAACTCCCAACAGACCATATACTTGCTATCGAGTTATGGGTGAGGTTGGCTATCTGGAAGTGGGCATTGATGGGCCGTAGTGTAGTTCTCATACATGATTTTTCTTGGATTGCCTTTCAGTAGTTGAGGGAGGGGTCACGTGGGACCATGGCCACGGGTACAAAAACAGACCTTGATATCTGCATCAGCAGACGACTTAAAGCTCCCGACCGAGTTCCGTATTTCTTGATTTGCTCTGGCACGGAACACGGATGGCACATTGAGGAACATGTGCGTCTAGACATGGAAAACGGTTCACGATACATACATGGGATAAAGGGCGTGGTTGACGGGTGGCATAATCCCTAGTGGCCCTAGGTGACTTGAACCCAAACCGAGACACGGAAACGTTCATTAGGTAGCATAATCCCTAGTGGTCCTAGGTGGCATAAATCCTAAGTGAACACGCGATAGTTCATGGTAAGAAAACATAACCAGATCAAGGGTAGCAGTCCAAAATAACCTCAAGGATAAAACGTTTACATGGAAAAGCCCGTATGGCCTACGGCAAAGGACTGAACTTATACATGGAAGGAAACATACGAGTTAGGAAAACCTACATATGTTATATATTAGGTTGACATGGACCATTACATGACATTGGGCAAGGGACAATCATAGTTAACACATGACGCGGGTTGGGATACTAGTACGAGAGGTGCAGAGCAAATATACATGATAGATACCGTGGGATGTTGTACAGGATAGATACCATGGGATATTATACTTGATAGAAACCTGACGATGTGATACCTTGATTTATCATGACACCGTAGTTTATCATGATATCTTAGTTTACCTTGCTACAGTAGTTCAGCCTGTTACCCTGGTCTAGTTTATCTATCTTGTCGTCATCCTTATGTTTACTTTCAGTTTATGCATGTCATGTTACCTTTACCTGTTTTTATACTGGAAGTAGATAGGACTTACCAGTCTTTATGACTGACCCCGTTTCCGTTTTGTTTCGCCTCTTTGTCTTCCGTTCCCCCCCCCCCCCCCCCAGGTTTCAGGGAGGAAACACTGTTATCTAGTTCGGACTTCTTCTGCCTGAAGATCATCACGCATGGCTTGGACTTTTCTTGGCTATGGCTACTTTACTGTTTTATTTGGGGAATAATTTATGAAAAAGGTTTTATGCTTCTTTACCATTGCAAGACAGGTTTTGATGTATTCTGAGGTAAAAGGCTTTAGACCTTATTTTATAAGGTAATGAAATTTGTTTTACTTCCGCTGTTTTATATATGTTCTGTCTTGTAATATTTCTGTGCATGTTTACCTCGATAATGCTTCACCAAACCTAGTGCATTCCCTTTGTGAGTGACCCTAGCGGAGGTGGGTGTTACATTCAAAGTGAATAAATGTGATCTGTCAGAAATAAGCGTGGCCTCTAGCTTCACTACTGGGAAATGCCAAAAATCTGGCAGGCAGCATGGCTATGTAGGTCGCACCTATTAGTGTGTATAATCACCTGATCTAGAGTTTCATTTACTTCTAAAAATCTATTGTCGATGTTGTCCCGTTCAGGAAACGGTTGTTGATCCCAACCGTTGGTGATATACATTCGATACACTTAAGCGAAATGAGTGGTCGGTCATGTGTGGCCGGGTTGCAAGATGTTCTTGTTGAACCCAGTGTATTCCTCTCTAGAGGTACACTAGCGAAAGGTGATTCCGTAACTTGTCATAGTTGGAAATCCATTATCCAATAAGCGCTCGTGGTTTTGATTGTATACTATATATGTAGAACGTGCGATGAAAGTGTTTCTGCTAGATGATTATTATATTGTGGTTTATAGACACTATTACAATATCATGAATTTTGATATAAGGACTATTTTGGATTCTCATAAGGAAAAAACCGTTCCGTTATACGGCGTGATCTGATGAGATATCGTTAAATTGCTCAAACTGTTTTAAACTGTTTTACTTACACCAGTCCCATGACTGACCCGGAGTTTATTTTGTTTTGTTTTCCCTAAACTCTTGGGTGCCCAATTTTGTACGGGCAGTCTAGTAGTCAGGATTTTATAGATATACTTGGAGAGCTTGGAGCAGGAGGCTTCAGGATTATATAGCTGTAGTTATTTCCGCTGTGTTGTAAGTGTTGTACTCTGATAATGTTACTGTATACATATACTGATTTTATTTAAGGATATGTTATCTATTATATGTTGTTCGTTTCGCTGTGAGATTCGTGTTACTCTGATGTTGTATCTTCTTCTTATTATTATTATATTCTAAGTTTCTATCTTATTTATTCTCACCCTCTGTTTTCTTTCTATTAGTTTTCTGGTTTCTAGTGCAATTGGGGTTGGACTTGTGTTATTTGGTCAGCTCAAATTGGCCATAATTTCGGGACCTTACAAGCATGGTCAAAGTTGGTATGTCTTCCTGTATTTTTATGAATTCAGAAAAAGCGTATTTATTTATGAGTGCATTTATATTTTTTAGGCACTTATGGAGGAGGAACAAAATAGATTTTGGAATGTAATGACAACTAGGAAGTAAACACGTGTGACATTGACAATGGTCCACGTTTCACCTTCCCAATATCCAAAATTCTATATATCTTTAGTAAAAATTTATCTTGCTTTTTATCGTTTGGACATGATATTATGGTATTTAGAAATTGGAAGCATGTAGCTTGTATTTGAGTATTATGGAAATGTAACATTGTTGAATTTGAGATATGGAAGTGTACTAAATCTTATATTGAATTGATATGTTGAATTATATATGTGATATGGAAATCATAAAGATATTGTTGACCAACTTTTTGGCAAAAGCTGTCCCCATTTTAGCACCAACAAATCGAAGCCCAATGTCAAAAGGTCCTCATTTTAGCACCAACAGAACAACCTCCGCCCTAGAAAGCCCGAACACGATTTAGCCCGAGCCGGTTTCCCTCAAGCAATGACGTCTCACGCCCCGACATAATCGCTCTCCCAGACCGATCCAGTCAGCTATTCCCTTAAAGATCGGATCGATCAGTTATCTTTGGATCTACATAGAAATATCCAAATGAGTCATTCATTACTAAGCCTTATTCTCAAGGCATTAAAGGTGGACAAATACGTCCGGCCAAGGCGCAAATTTTGATACACCTCATCTTGAATGTCATCCAAGCCACAATTCTCGAGAATACTATTGCTCAGCAGTGGAGTAGGTCAATCAGCCGCAACTATGCCCAAGGATCAAGCTCCAGGTGACCAAGCTCCGCAGAAGAGGCAGGCTACGTTGCATCTCAAATCCGCCTACTTCTTCACCTATAAATACCTCCATGCCAGGAATGAAAGATGGAGAGACTTTGGACCAACTTCCTCTCTCTAGAAAAATTCTCCACGGCTAATTCCAAAAATAGCCAAATCATCCTCTGTAACACAAGGATTTTGTGTTCATCTCCCACTTTCTTCAAAAAGAAAGCATATTTTACTTGTAATCAAAAGCAGATTAATATATATATATAAAGTGGACGTATGCACCATCTTTACCGAACCACTATAAAAATTTTGCGGGCTCGCCTTTTTATTTACTTTTCTGCACTTTGTGATTATTGTTCGTGTGTTCTTCGCACGATTGGGGGTTGACTGTCGCTAGTTACCAACTTTTGACGTCAACACTTTGGCGCGCCAGGAAAGGGGAACTAAGCATCCATACATACTCTATGACCGTCGACCGCCTTCAGCAATTTCTAAGCCGACCATGGCAAATAAGCAAAAGAAGGATGCAACGTGTTCCCGTCCCACGAACGCTGATGCAGCCGAGACAAACGCTGCAGAAGCAAGTCAGGAAGCCTCCTCTCATGAAGACACGTCCCAATATCATACCAGGGATGACGAGATATGATTCTGGCTGAGTTCAGAGGTCAGATGACATCTCAGGGTAAACTCCTCGAACAACAACAGTTGATGAATAAACCTCCTCGCTCAAATGGAAAAGAGATCTAACTCTTCAACATCAATTCCCCCACCGGGCGGAGTAGGGACATCAAATGATCTTTGGTCTACATAAATACAAGTCGCAGATCAGACCACACCATTGCTTCCTTCTGGTTCGGCTTCATTTCTAGAATGACCACCGCCAGGAGTGTCACTTCCATCGACCAGCGCAGCCACGACTGCAGATTCACAGGAGGCCCGCGATCAAGATCTAGATCGTTCACCATTCTTCCTCCACTCCAGGGAACATCTCAACTCCCTAGACCAACCAAACAGTGGTAGGGTCAACCGGGATCAGTGCCATTTCCATTACAACCCGGCATCTTACCACAAATCCGTCTTATGTTGCCTTCTCTCCAACGAAGAGCTAGTGGAGCCTTCCCTTCGAACCAGGAAGATCACTCTACCATACTGGTTCCCAATGGGGTGGACGAAAACTCTACTGTAAACTCTTCTAACATCGCCCCGAGCGGGGCAATACAGAGCCCCGAACATCACATGCTATGTTGGATCAGGCTGCACCTCCATCATTACAGTTCGATCTAATCCTTCTTGGATTCAAGCGGCGCCATTCTTCCCCGAACCAGTAGCGGGGACTCATCCTCACCCTTACCATACTCAACTCTTGGAGGTCGAGCCCAACAACCGGCTCCCCTTCCGAGCATGCTTTCGGCGGATCCTAGCACCGGAATCCTCCCAAATGCAGAACTGGATACATGGCAGCGACTCCTTGGAGATGGAAGCCAGCATCCAAGCATCATCAAACGCTTCACCCGGGGCACATATTCTCAACAAGATATAGATGATATCCACCGCAGCCCATTTACCAGGGAGATCAGAAACTCCCTAAACCTTCCAGATTTCAAGTTCCCGGCTATTAAACCCTACAATGGCTGGACCGACCCGACCATTCATCTCATGCGATGCATGCGTCATATGGAAGTGCTCTCTGCATCGACCAACATCATGGCCAAGTGCTTCCCACTCTTCCTTATAGACATAGCCGGTATGTGGTTTCAGCAGCTAACAACGGAGTCGATCAGCAGCTGGAACATGTTGGGCACCCGCTTCATCGAATAGTTCTGCGTCCTCATCTCCCGACCTAAGGGTGTCATGTTCCTAACCTCCATCAAGAAACGACCCGTGAAACCCTCCGGTCCTTCCTATAAAGATTCAATGCGACCATAGCTTCAGTCGATTGACCCGAGCCATCGATGGTGCTTATGGCCTCCATTGCAGGTGTTCAGAACTGGTCCGAGTTCAGGATTTCTTTAACCGAGGATCCTCCCAAGGACATCGAAGATTTTTATGCCGAGGCTGAAAGGTTCCTCTGACAAAAGGACGCCAGCATTGAGATGGAGAGCCTTGTGGTGCTTGCTACCAAAGATGGAGGTCCATCCAACGCCAATGGCCAGAACAAAAGAAAAGGAAAGGTCTCGAAAAAGAATGATTGAAATGTACGACTCCGAAGAGAGAAAAAGTATGACTAATACATCGATCTCAACTCCTCCTTGCTCGACATCTTCCTTGACATATGAGGATTTCTGCCCTTCCCAAAACCTCCTCGAAGAGAGCCGACGCAAAAAGAACTCGATTCAGGGAAGCACTGCATGTACTACAACATGGCAGACCATAGCACCATTGAATGGAGGCACTTACGCGATCTCATCGATGATAAGGTCAGGCGTGGAGAACTACCCGAGTACGTCAAGAATCCCGTACAGGCCATGCCGCCCCAACCTTCTACCCAAGCTGCTCAGGCCGGTCCTTGAGCTCCTAGAAACGGAAAGGACCCTGAGCCCAGCAATCGCGACAATATCATTAATTAATAAGTTGTAGATGTTTTTTTCCTTTTTTATAAATCTATTTTTCTTTCAATAATATAGGTATGATGAAGTACACACATACGTAATTAGGATTTAGCTCCTAGGCGTGCTCTGGATCCATCCTTCGCTCACTTAAAATTTATTTTCCTTATAATAGCTCCCTAGCAGCAATAGATTCCCTTTTTCAATCTTGAATTACATTTAAGCCGAGCACGATTGACGCTCGCCGACCCAAACATGGTCAATGTTAGATACCATTGTTAAGTCACGGTCAATACCTACCACCATATCAAACTAATTTCTCGAGCCGAGCATGGTTAATCTTCCATAAGCCGAGTATGGACAATGCTCGTCCCCTCTACAAACCGAATGCATCTTCTACTCGATAAGTTTCACGATACTCAAATATTACTTATGAGAATATGGCCGATACCTGCCACCATTTCTAACTTCACTAGCTGAATACAGGCAAAATTATATAAGCCGAGCTTGGTTAACACTTGCCACAAGCCGAGTATGGTTAATACTCGCCACCTCCGTAAGCCGAGTTTGGTTAATGCTCGTCACCTCCATAAGCCATGTATGGTTAATGCTCGCCGCCTCCATAAGCCGAACATAGTTAATGCTCGCCACGTCCGGAAGCCGAATATGGATAATACTTGCAATCCCACTAAGCCAAGTGTGATTACTTCTCGCCAACTCTTTAAGCCGAGTATGGTTAATACTCGCAAAAACAAATTCAAAGCTATCTCTAAACCAGGAATGACCTATACAATTTTTGCAGGTATTGAATCCTATGGCAAGAATCCTCGACCATTTTCATAGCACTCTTGGCCCTTAACTCGATCTTCGATGGTTGTCGGTTTTCAGGCCTTAATACGAACTGCACCGATCATCGGTTTCTCGGTCTTAATACAACCGTCGGGAACGTTGGATTTCCGGCTTTAATATAGTTCGGCGTAACCATAGTTACCTGCAGATTGAGCTCCAATATCACATCCAGAACATACCTTCTTTTACCAAGAAAGATGTGTTCTAGGGGGCAAAGTATTGACCAACTTTTTGGCAGAAGCTGTCACGGCTCAACGATTCGAAGCCCAATGTCAAAAGGTCCTCATTTTAGCACCAATAGAACAGCCTCCGCCCCAGAATGCCCAAACATGATTTGGCCCAAGCTAGTTTCCCTCGAGCAACGACATATCATGCTCCGACATGATCTCTCTCCCAGACCGACCGAGTCAGCTATTCCTTAAAGATCGGATCAATCAGATATCTTTGGATCTACGTGGAAATATCCAAATGAGTCATTCTTACTTAGCCCGATTCTCAAGGCATTAAAGGTGGTCAAATACTTCCAGCCAAGGCGTAACTTTTGATACACTTCATCTTGAATTCCACGCAAGACACAATTCTCGAGGGTATTATTGCTCGGCAGTGGAATGGGTCAACCAGCCACAATTATGCCCAAGGATCAAGCTCCACGTGCCCAAGCTCCACAGAAGAGGCAGGCCATATTGCATCTCAAATCCACGCACTTCTTCACCTATAAACACCTCCATGCCAAGAATGGAAGAGGGAGGGACTTTGGACTTCTACCTCTTTTGGAGACTTCAACTTCATCTCTCCAGAAAAATACTCCACGGCTAACTCCAAAAACAGCCAAATCATCCTCTGCAACATAAGGATTTTGTGTTCATCTCCCACTTTCTTAAAAAAAGAAAGCATATTGTATTTGTAATCGAAAGCAAATCAATATATATATATATATATAAAGTGGACGTAGGCACCATCATTACCGAACCATTATAAAAATTCCACGGGTTCCCCTTTTTATTTACTTTTCATCACTTTATGATTATTGTTCGTGTGTTCTTCGCACGATTGAGGGTTGATTGTCACTAGTGACCAACTTTTGACGTCAACAGATATGTTATATTCATTTGTTTTAAGATTTTTAATATTAATTGTGTAAAACATAAAAAAACATAATTTCGTATTGTAACACGAATAAGTGTTACCAATATTTTTAATTAGCAACAGTTATAAATGTTGAAAAACTAAAAAAATCAACAAAGGAATTTACGTATGGCAACATTTACAAGCCCTAGTAAGATTATGATCCCGACACTTTATGGTTCTAACATTTATAAGTGTTGGCAATGAATATGTTTTAACACCTATAAATGTCACAAATTTAGCTGGTCAATTCCCCACAGGCCATTAGTCACACTTTAAAGTGTTACGGAAACTATTTGTAACACTTATACTCATTGGGAATCCCCTGTTTTGGTGTAGTGGCAATACCATAATTGTTGTGTCATAGTGTGTGTCACACGACATTAACATCCATTGTCAACATCATTAAAGAAATAATAACTATGCAAAATGTTTTAACACTAACGCTTGATAGTGTGTTTGTGTGTTCTAAACTACGCAACTATCATCCATCAAATAATCATCAACCATTAAACATTCATAACCAAATTAATTAACACTAGTTAGTTGTTAATTAATTTGGTTATCCAGTTGGAATAGCAATTTTTTATCAAAAGCAGGAAGATTAGTTCTTATTAATTCAATCTTATCAGCTATTCCTACATATTAAATGGCTATACGCCATTTTCCTAATTGGGTGATTGATAAAAATTAACAGAACTAGGCACAGTTTTCTCTGGAATAGAGAAAACATTCATAGAGGATACAAATTTTTAGTTAATTGGGAAGTTTGTTGTAGACTGAAGAAGGATGGAGGACATGGGGTTATCAATTTATATAATTGTAATTCATCATTGTTAGTTAAATGGTTGTTGAAATATTGAAATCCTGAAGTATAGGCAACTTAGAAGCATATAGTATCTAAATTTTATTAAAAGGGGGTAAAATTATATTTGATACCGATCATATTAGGAATAATATACTATCTTCTTTTTGGAATTCCATTTTGAAATGCTTTGAGTTTTTTAATATAGGTTTAATCTGATTGTCCATTCGGGTGATAATACATTTTTTTGGCATGATTCCTAGATTTCTAGATTACCCCTTAAAATAGAATTTAAAGAACTCTTTGAGATTTGTTGCTTTAAAAATGCCTTAGTTAAGGACGTTTATAGGGAGATTTTAAGTTCCTCATGGGAATTTACATTCGAGAATATATTAGATGGAGCAGTGTTCACACAATTTGCCTTGCTAAGTGCTAAGCTATCATTGTATCATATCAATAATATTAGTATTAGTATTTATTGAGGGTTAGATAAGAGTACGAAGTACCCTTCTTGATCTATGTATAAGTTCCAAAATTTTACAGGAATTTCGATTTTAAAGTTTAAATTTATTTGGAAGGCAAACGCTCCGCCTAAAGCCAAATTTCATATGTGGCTGATTATGCATAATAAACTAAACATTATAGAGCAATTAAGAAAGAAAATATTATTTTTGATTCTAAATTTTGTTTTTGTAATCGTTTTGATGAAAATGTTGATCATTTTTTTTCTTGTAATAAAACTTTATATATTTTAAATGTGGTATTAAGAATTTATTCTTTATTTTTCTCATTATCTTATGAATTGTGATATTTACTGGAATTACTTTAGATTTGATTTTAATTTTGAAAATAGATATGCACTTAACACATTAGTAACCATTATCTTTTTGTTTATTTGGTTTGATAGAAATCAGAAAATGTTTCATTCTGATTCTGATATAGGTGGTAAATTAATTATTAAGATTATTTCATTTTGTTTAGCTTGGATGACTAACCCTTATTATAAAATGATTAGGGATCCTATGTTTGATAGATTCGTTATTAAGATTAGAAATAATATGAATTTGTTTATTTAAATCACAAAGCATTTTAGTTATAATAGAATCTGTATTTGTTATTGAAAAATGAATTGATGTGCTTTTCTCCTATGTTGTCATTTTATTAACACACACACAAACTCATATATATATAAATATATATATATATGTGAATATATATATATACATGAATATATATATTTGTAAATGCATATATATATGTGTGTGTGTGTGTGTGCATGTCTCTGTGTGTGTTGTTAGCTTATTAGGTAGGTAGATTTTCGATAAGGAGCTTATTGGATATTAGTTCTGGATGAGGAGCTTATTGGAGCCCAGAGCTAGAGTTTTACTTTATTCGATTAGGTTATATTGATCATTTTATATTTTGTGGATGACCTTTGTATTATCTAGGAGTAGATACACTTCAAATCGGGTGGTGGCCATGCCGGAACTCGATTTGGATGTATGATGGGCGGTGGCCTTGCCTGAGGTCATCCATCTACATCCTAGATTTATGTTCATAGTCTGAGCTGTCTGTATATATCTGGCTACCTGTTAGGTATGTTGATAGCTATCGTCTATTATTTGTTTTATATATATATATATATATATGCGTGCTCTCTTCTTTTTAGAGGATCACACATTTTTACTTTCAAAATTTTAATTTAATTAACACTAGTTAATTATAATCTAATCAATCTTCACTAATTATCATTTACCGAACTAGTGCATAAATTTGGGAGTTCTCGCCCTCATATCTTTCCAAATGTTTTGTGGTAGACGAACCTAGCTGACACTGTCCAGCAGAACTTCGCTTGCACCGATAAGCCGACTGAATACGTATGAATATATATACACGTATATATACATATATATAACTAATAATTTCCTTTTTTAAGAGGTGAGGGAAGGGCCGGGCTTGGTGGAGGAGGAAGAGGGGTGAGGTTGTGATGGTGGCGCATGGAGGAGATGGAGGAGCTTGATTTTGGTGAGGTGGAGGCTTGATTTATGAGTGGAGGAGGTGGCCAAAGTTTGGGCCGTGAAGAGGGAAGGCCAAGGCCAAAAAATGAGAGGGGGAGAGTAAAGGAAGGAGAAGGAGAAACCATGGCTATAGACCAGAAGAATGGAGGAGGAGAAGGAATATTGTGGATGGAATAAAATGTTAAGAGGTAAGCTCCTTATGTAGGTGCATTTAAGGGTAAAAAGGGAAAAGCCATAAACGACACATGTCCTTACATACACATGCATAATTACACTTAAATTGGACACTTGTTTTGTCTTAAAGTAGCCATTTTTCGTGCCTAACAAACTATTGACTTGTACATGGTTTTGTTTAGAAACACAATTTGTCACACTTTTAGGTGTTACCAAATTGAAATGTTATATTAGGGTTTCAAAACTTAGGGTTTTTACTTAGTAATTTCAACAAAACAACATTTCCAAAACTCAACGACAAAATCTGACGATATTATAGACAAAATAAGATGATGTAAATTGTTAAATCTTCTTATTAAATTTAATAATAATTTGGTTTTGATAGTCATTACTTAACAAAAAAATTTGATAAAAAAACCATATTATAAATAGTTTCACAAGTATTTGACGAATTTATTATAACAAAAGTTTTACCAATTTATTACCAAAGTATATTGTTATATTTTGACAAAAGGCCATATTAAAAATAATACGTATTTGACAATTTTTTTGGCAAAAGATGAGAAATCCATGTTAAAATGATATCATTATATTTGAAAAAATCAAATACTATCCTTATTATTTAAATTATATCTATATTTGACAAAAGATTATGTTAACAGAACCAATTGACAAATAAATATTTGACAAATTTGATGTAACAAACTGACAAATTCCCACTTAATATTTTACTATTATATTTTAACAAAAAATCAAAATTCGACAATATCAAATATTATTTTGTCACCTGAATTATATTTATATCAAATCAAATTCTTATTTAAATCAAACTAAATTTATCTTATATTCAAATGTTGTAGTTTTTAAATTCAAAAATCTATTTTTAAATTGGTTAAAAATTATGGACCGTCACATAATGTCCTATGGAACTTAGACCTCTCATATTAACCAGTCTTACTGGTAGATGCTGGATATGCCGGTCGGTTCCGAGTAGGCTCCTACTACAAGTAATGGTTAACCTCGTGTCTGTGTGTCATTGACTATAATTAAATCCATTAACTCACACACATACAAATTTCCTATAGGGACATTTTCAATTTACGACTTCCTAATTTAACCGTGTTTAGTACACATCTAGTACACATTAATATTATGTTTAATTATGTTATAAATATATAGTAATAAATGAGGCGTAAATCAAGCTTACGTAAAGAAACATCCTAAATCGTTTGAAATGTCAGTCGCAACCTATAATAAAGGTATACAAGTGTATTTTCCTAACTTCATCAATCATAACATAAAGTGCGTATTTACATTTAAATAACAGGGAAATAACAAACATACATAGAGTAACTTGTAACTAAGGTTTGAATGATTATTTCAATAACAAAATAGAGACAAGGTGCAATTCCAAATACATACGTAAAATCCCCTTTTTGGTACTAATTCACTTTTTATGTAATCTTCATTTACATAATTTTAATTTAGCGGCTTGCAAATAATACGTTCAAACAATCTATTTGGAAAAATAAATGCTTAAACCTATTCAATTCAAAATACTCAAGTTCTTAAGCTTTTGCAGCAATAACACATATACATGAATTTAAATATGTACAATGAAGTGAATTAGGCCATTTTCACGAATCATACAAACACCCAATTGTATTTCTTTTCATTACATCAATAATCCAAACCCAAATACAATTGATTGACCATTTCTGCAAACAAATGCAAACAATAAGGGATTTGATATTGTTTTTGTTTCCGTACAAATCTAAATCCCTTTTATGCACAATAATCCAAACCTACATTATCATAATATAGTAAACATCAAACTTATAAAATTTCCACTCATTGAGATTAGAATAGGGTATTACTGGATTATATTGTAGAATCTAATAAAAAACTAGATTTATGCCTTCAGACCAACGTATTCCAACTCTTCATTATATATATATAAGAGAATCAAAGTTTAGAATCTCATATATATATATAACTTAATTCCAAAGTTTATACATATAAGAATTTAGATCTAGAAGGATATAATATAGGTTAGAAGAGAGAAGAGAAAGCTAACCCGGATTTTGGAATTAAGAAACGGAGTGACAAAGTGGAGGAGCAGAATAGAATGAGGTGTAGGGTTTAGGGCGTGACTAAGAAACTTATTTATAGATATAAGTGTGCATACAGACAGTAGGATTAGTTAGATTTAATCTGGGTAGACCATTGTTGCAAAATTATAAATAAATCCCCAAAAAACAAAGCCTTCTCCACTCTTCACCAAGAAGGGCGGTCTACCCCCTAAGTAGAAGGATGGTCGCCCCCTTCTGGGATCGAGCCAGAGAATTTATTTCACTGTACGTTTCTTTTCATATTTATTATTTGATTAATAGGATTGATTACTTTCTGTTTGTTGATAATTCTTGTCCCCTACTTCATATATATATATATATATATATATATATGTATATGCACACACAAATTCTAATCCTTGTGGAATATTCCATTATGCCAAACAATAATTAATGACATTCCAGATTTATATTTGAATTTCAAATCTTTTGTGTAAACAATTTATGTATAACTTGTTTTATTAATAACTTCTTCATACAGACTTTGTTTTCAATAAATAAAATACGAAATCGGATCAGAATCTGGTCACGAATATAATAGTAATATTTTCGTTGATCAATTGTCCAAAATTTTGTTTTTAGCCCATTAATGATTTATTAATTTATTATTTCATATATTTAATTTAATTACCTAGGTCTATTTATGGTGGTTTTTACTGGATGTTACAATAATACCCCTCTAAGGAGGTCTCGGATTGGACAACCCAGGTGTCGCTTGGATCTGAGGAGGTATGGGCGTAGCATTCTGGATTTAATTTAATTTAATTACCTAGGTCTATTAGCATTCTGGATGCATTGCTCGAGGCATTTCTCATGAATGAGCTTCTCGATTGCATGCCAAAGGTGTCAGCAGTCATTTGTGTTGTGGTCGAACATGTCATGGAAACTGTAGTATTTGTCGGCGTTTTCCATTCGGTTGGTAGATTCCCTCGAAGTCGATTTCTTATACTAATTTCAATTCATTAGATATATTGTCTCCAACCGAGTATTCAGTGAAGTTCACACTGTAACGGCCCGGGAGATTTTCGATTTTCGACCCCGAAAATCGACATAAAAACCCATGTCAACTATTAAAGCATTGAAAATACTGGAACAACAATAGAAAGAAGTTAGAGGGTGAGAATAGATAGAAAGAAGTTAGAATAAAAGAAGAAGAAGAAGAAGAAGAAGAAGAAGAAGAAGATCACAATAGAACAGAATAAGAATAAACATGAATCTTACAGCGAAACGAAAAAAAAAATTATATAACATAACTTTTGAAATACAAACTTATAACTGCATATACATACCATTTCAGAGTACAACACCTAACAGCACATGGGAAATAAACTCTATATATAACTAATGTTGAAGCCTCCCGCTCTAAGCTCTTCCAGGTATATCTGTAAAATGTCGTCTACTTGACTACCCGTACAAATTTGAGCACCGAAGAGTTTAGGGTAAAACAAATCAAATAAACTCCGGGTCAGTCATGGGACTGGTATGATTAAACGATTCTAAAACAACTTGATAAATAAAGGATATCTCATAAGACCATGGCGTATAACACGGAACGGGTTTTTCCCTTATGATAACCAAGAACAGTTGGTTTAATTCCAAACAAATTTTTGAAAGAAAATGTAATGTAAGACCAACCTATACATAAACATGGATGGTTTTTACCTTACGATAACCCAAAACATTTCTTTTAAATCCATACTCTTCTGATATTATAAAAATGTCTAAACCAAATAAATAGAAATCTAGTGGAACACTTTTGTCTCACATTCCACATATATAATACATAATCAAAAACCCATGGGCGCTTATTGGGTAATGGATTCCAACTGACAAGGTATGAGACCACCTTCCGACAGTGTATCTCTAGAGACGAATACACCAGGTTCAACAAGAACATCTTGCAACCCCGGCTAATCATGACTGGTCACTTATTTCGCTTGAGTGTACCGAGTGTATTATCACCAACGGTTGGGATCAACAAATGTTTCCCGAAAGGGATAGCATCAAAATAGGTTAAGGAAGTAAATAAATTTCTCTAGATCAGGTGACAATACACCCTAATTGGGAGCTACCCACTTAGCCATGAGAGTTACCCGAGTTTATACCATTTCCTAGTTGTGAGGCTTGGGGCCACGCTTATCTTTGACAGATCACACCTTTATTCACTTTGAATGTCACATCGTCATACCCGCCAAATCACAAATTGATTTCTCCAAGAATACTAAGGGTATACAGCTAAGAGAAATGAATTCCTCCATCACTAAACATAAATACGTTTGAAGAGATCAACTTACGCGATCGATTAGATGTACTCTATCAGACATTCTTCTATACACGTTGTCCAGGGATTGGACAAACCGAAGGCACTATTCTGTAAACCCATCTTAGGCAATTTCTACCTAGGATTTGCCAGAACATCCCTTGCATAAACTCCATCTTCAATTATCTTCATCATATTTGATTCGCAACGCTAATGCCCATACGAAGTGGTTTTCAAGTAGTAAATCCGATCCCGATCTCTCCGTATTGACGATGGAAAAGTTGTTAAAACTTTGACAGTCGATTATTTAACTATCAAAGGAAAACATGCATACACACAATGATCTTATTTCCAAATGGAAATTTTATCAATCAATCATCAATCAATATTTTTCCCTTTAAATATATTTGTCATTAATTTATACGTTTCCCCGTTTTTCGTTTCCATATATTCATACATTCTTATTTTCTAGATTTAGAAAATATACGTTATCAACATTGGAAAACATTTCCATTTCTTATTCACGCATCACTATTCTTCCAAATTCCTCAGTCCTTAACTGTAAACTAGTAAGAGAACAACTCTCTGAGTATCAACCCGGAAAACCGAAACCAACATCAGATCAATACCCAAGAAACCATTCAACTTAACTAATCTTCAGTCAGTTTCTAATTTCCTTGACTCCATTTCTTATCTCTTATCAAATCATTGCTTATGCAACTCTCAGATTCGTTTTTACGATTCCACTTCTTTTATGAAAAACATTGATTATAGCGATAGCGTTATAATCTCCACTTACGAAATATCTAACTTCAAAATATAACTTTTATTCATAAATTTGAATAAATAATAATTTATTTATTTATTTATTAAATAAATAAATCTTGATTTAAAGACCGAAAAGTAAATAGTACTTTCATATATTCGATATAGTCGAATCCCAATGTACAATTCTCTCTCGAATAATCCCTATTCGATAACTCTTCTTCGAATAATCTTTATTCGATTAATGTTACGAACTTCGGAATAAATTACCATTCAGGTTAACTCAATTCCCGTTTCATTCTAAATTCTCCTTTGAATTTATCACTTTCAATTCTTTAACCATCTCTTTATATAATCATTTTAATCTGCAAAAGGTTTACTTTAAAAATCCTTATCCACTTTAAAACGTACATATTATTCTTTTGTAGAAACCGAACTTGTTTTATCAAATCAAAACTTGATTTCAACTTATAAATATTATTACAGACTCAAATCCTGTTTATTGAGTCATTTTAAAAATCCACAACTAATCTATTTTCCCGTAATAGAATCCACCATTTTATTTTAATGCAATTTCCAATCTCATTCAAATTTCTATTTGAATTCTTATTTCAAAATCCAATTTCCTTTATAAATGTTTTTATTTGCAAAATAGTTACTTCGATCCATTTTTCACATTGAATGTGTATAATATTTCTTTTATAAATTCAGTTCAGTTTGATTTTTCTTTTAAAAATAATATCCTATTTCCAAATTCTATTTATACTTCTATTTATAGAATTTTTCATACAAAATCCTATTTATATTTCCAATCACCTAAAATCTCCTTTATACATTTCTTTTATAAATGTTAAGTTTACATTCCATAAAATATCGATGTTAAAACCGATTTTTACTTCTTAGTATAAATTCATACTTATATATATATATATATATATATATCCAATTTATCCAATAATAAATATTTTAATTAATTTATAAATATCACTTAAAAATTAATCCTCTTAATTTATCTATTAAAATAGATTTCTATTTAAAATCTCCTTTATATCCATCATCTCATAGTTCTTTTATATCTCGCCATTCCCCTTTTATAATTCTATTAATTTTCCAAATATTTCCTTTTATAAAATCCATTGATTTTATAAAATCCTTAAACTCAATATCCACTTCAAAAAATCCCTTTTTATAAAATCCTTTGATTTTATATAAATAATTCCATTACAATATACACTTTGAAATTTTCCTTTTTATATCCCAATATTATTTATGGTAAATAAAAAGGTCGGTATCATCCAAACACATCATAATCCATCACAGATTATATATCACATCATATGTCACAATATATGTGAAAAAACAGTAATATAAATGTTGAGGAATCTAGTTGGATCACCCCAGTTTGTTTCCCTGCATCCACCGATGTCAATCAACACATATAACACTAATTTCATGTCAATATGAAATATTCTGATAAACAGAATCAATATTTGGTAAATGATTTATATATATACGTTATTTCAACCAATTGATTAGGCATCCATACAAACAACCATCACACAACATTTAATTATTATTTATCGACATAAAATAATATTTATAATATTTTAAAACTGAACAGAGTTAGTGAGATTACTCACTTTGGACGTTTATCGTTAAATAACGATAAACTGCCGTCGATTCAGACGGACGTTTAATTTTGCCATAATTCGTATCGAGCTCCAATTCACTCCAAATCAGTTCCATTGTGTAGCCCTCGTCCATATGATCCCAATGGATCAAACCGTTTGCAATTTTGATAACATATGTTCAAGATATTACATTAACAAATTAATACGTTTATTTCAATAATTTAAAGTTAATAATAAAATATTGGGCTCACCACAAAAATAAAGTCCCTAGCCTAATACCCAATAGTACCCAACCTGATTACCATGTTCTTCTTCCTACATATTATGTCGCTCCTCCCAGACAAGTTTACTTCACCATTTTGAACGGATTTTCCAGCTCTTTTCTCCATCAGTGTTCCATTAATTTCTGAACCGTAATCACCAAAATCACCCTCTTCAAATTCTCGTTCTCCTCCACCCAAATTTACATGACTCGAACGACCATCGTCAATCACGACTTTATGGTCTTCACGCAGGATATTCAGGAAGACATCGACATCAATATGTCTCGATTTCACCCAGGATTTGCCTGAAAACATAACACGCCCTCACGATCATGAATTCAACCTTCGTTTCCACCGTCGATGCCTATAACTCACAAATACCTAAACCCTGGTCTCTTTGTAAGTTTAGTGACATTCGAAACTTAGTGTCACACCATCTAAAAACTGTACTGAGTTGTAGAGAATTACAATGCGAATCCACATTTACATATATTATCATTTATAGATTTTAGTTGGATATTTGATGGAATTTTGAAGATATAAGCTTCCACGGTTTTCTTGCTGTTGGTGGTGGCGTGAATGACATTTGACTAGGGAATGAAATTAGGTTTAGTTAGGATGGCACAGTATTTATAGGTAGAGGGAATAATATTTTTATTCATTGTTTTATCAATTTATATTGTGACGTTGTTTATATTTATCATTTAAAATTCAATATAGTCACATATGATATCCAATCTCAATGAAAATGGACATACAACTAGAGTTTGACATTACATACCCAGCGAAACTTGTTTCGTCGAATTCCGACTCCTTTGCTCACACAACGTATTTTTAAAGCCAAATTATCAACTGTTTTTCAGATTAAAATCGTGCAGGGTCACATACTGACTCCAAAAATCATGAAAACTGAAATTTAATAATAATTTAATATTCCGTATCCGACAAAATTAATTTCGTCGAAAACGGAGGTCATTTGCAAAAATGGCTATTTTCTAAGGCTAAATAAACCAATTAAATATAAATATATTTCAAAACAATTTAATTTAACAAAATAAATTAATAATGTCGTATATTTTCCAATAGAATATCATACAGCTCCAAAATACACATATGTGGATTTATAACTCGACATTCAAAATCCAAGTTAAATCGATATTCAATTTATATTAAAATCCTTTTATAATATAAATAAATTATTATAAACTATAAACGAATTCCATAGCGATTTTCTGAAAATTTTATTTGATCATAATGCACAATCTACATGACGAAATCTCGATTATTCACTTCCATTAGAAAATTTTAGTTCACCAGATCCGAACGTTTCTTGTTTCACAAAAATCCGACTTAAAACGGATTCTATATATTCAATTGAAGTTCAAAACTCAATATTATGAACTACCATGACATTACGAGCTCGTTTTTAATTATATTATAATTAATACGTTCAACTATCATTTATTAAATATGTTTGTCATAAAAATTCAAATCTAAACTTAACCAAATCTATTATATTATCCAATTCACACAATATTGTGAATTCTACTATTTCCGACTATTTCAGAATTTAATATATTATATTATTATTCATATTAATTAAATATTCAATATTATTTAATTCAAGTCATTTAAAATTACCAAACCATTAATCAGATAACTAAATAAGTTAATTATTAAACTGGTATACATAACGTTACATACACCTTCTAAGTGGGGAAATGATCGCACTTCTTGGAGTCCTTTTCTAGATTATTGCAGCTCCGGTTTGTCGTTGTTCGTCTTGGACTTGAACCGAGCGATCATTTTGTGTTTGTTAAAGCTTTCTCCAACTTGTTTGGCTTTGACGCTATCTTGAGCAGAGCCTTGGTGTGGGTTGTTGGGAGTGGCCAGCTCAAGTAACCCTGTTCCTGAGTGCTTCTACCTGGCACTAGAACTGATTCGCCTTCTTATGGAGAACTTCCAGAGACTTAAGTTGTTTTCCATCGATCTGAGCCCCAAACTCAGAATTTGGTAGTATGCACTTGGCAAGATGAACAAGGACGATACAGTATTCAGGATCTTCAACTTCGGTCAAGGCATTATTGAATCATCCAAGGTAGCTCTTAAGGGTTTCCCCGTGCCTTGGTATATGTTCGAGAACGACAAAGTATATTTCGGTCTGGTGACGTGCATTTTGAACTGCTTCACCAACTCGGTAGCCAACTGGTCAAAAGTACCAATGGTTCTAGGCGAGAATCGAGATAATAAAAGCAGAGCCATGCCTTCAAGAAAGACGGGAAACACTTTCACTTTACTGCATTGGTGATGCGGATCGAGTCCACGTGTCACTCATAATTGTTCAGAAAGTTTTGAGGATCAGTCTTCCCCAAGTAAGTCTTTAGTTGTGGCATGTTGAAGTGTCTTGGACATTCAGCATTAAAGATAGCCAGAGTTGAAAATTAGGTGTGACTTAAATAGGACCTTTATATGGATATAGTGGAAATTTAAATGATAAGCTAACTGGTTAAGCTACAATAGTTATGCAAACAAAACTAAGCTATAGAGATATATCACAAGTAAATAAAATGTAGTAAGTAAAGACAACAAGAATTTTATACTGGTTCGGACTTCCTGTCCTACGTCCAGTCCCGAAGCTCCTCTTCGGAATTCACTATCGTGCCCTCTCTAAACCCGGAGGAATATGTAACAATACACCCGAGAACCAACAAGGATGTCCACACCTAAGAACCCATGCAGGACTTCACAAATTACAACTGGTTTTGACTTCTGAGTGTTTTCTTGTATCAACACTGAATATCAGGATGAAGTATACCCTTCGTATAATCTTATCCTCAAGTATTTAATGTGTATGTGAGGATTTAAGAAAGTACGTTGCTTGTCTAATCAAGAGATTTGAAATAATATCAAAAATTCAACAAGTAACTTGAATTTGAGAGAGCTTTAAAATGCAATAAGTATAGAAGTGCAAATCAAAAAATAGAGTAGAATATGTAAGAATCGGTGATTTAGAAAACATGTTTGTAGTGCTTATATAATTGTAGACAAGTATCATTCCTTCATGAAAAGTTTCGGCAAAAAGTTGCATCTATTTATGTTCATAATTGAAGAGGAATCTCTTCATGAAGGAAGGTGATTCTTCATGAAAATGTTTGTTTTTCTCTGATCAGTCGACTGGTAGAAAAGTAATCAGTCGACTGGTTAAGAAGAATTCATATATATATTTAAATATACTCAAGAACTAGCCGTTACAGAATTTCTGGTCTGTGAACAGTCAACTAGTTTGTTTCCTACCAGTCAACTGGTTACAGTACCAGTCCACTATTAGCTAGTTTTTAGTATGTACACACACACACACACACACACACACACACACACATATATATATATATATATATATATATATAACTAAAAATTTGTGCAATCGTGTTGTACTTTGAGGATAGATTTTAACATAAATCAAACACGACACAATACATATATATATATATATTAAAAAAAAACTTAGCTCCTTGACATGATTTCCATCGCTCTTCTCTCTGTTGTCATTAATCGAAATTCTCATGAATCAACATTCTCCCCCTTTTTGATTGATGACAACATATTGCATTCAGATATAAAATATTGAATTTCCCCCCTGACTATATGCTTGTAACCATATCTAGCTCCCCCTGAATTTCCGCAACATTTTGCTAGTTCAAATATATAAACTTACCGTACAGATTCCTGCAACAAAATGTTAGTGCAAATAATATTTGTGAACATTTATAATATTCTCCCCCTTTATCATTGATTAAAAAGCATTAAACAATATGATTTCAAAATAATCGAATCTGAAATAAGTCTTCATAGTTCTTCAAAAGAAACAATTCCTAATTCTCTTCGAAATCTTATGGAAGAATTCTCTAAAATGGGTTTAGTAAATATGTCAGCAATTTGATTTTCTGAGTTTACAAACTCTAAGTTGATGATTTGATTTTCAACATTATCTCTCAAGAAATGGTGTCGTATATCAATATGCTTAGTTCTAGAATGATTTACCTGATTTTTAGTTAAATTTATTGCGCTTGTGTTGTCGTAATAAATTGTGGAGTTAGTGAGAAGAATATTAAAATCTTTAAGTGTTTGCTGCATATGTATTACTTGAGCACATGCTAGTGCCGCAGATATATATTCAACTTCACATGTTGATAATGAAACGCAATTCTGTTTCTTGCTGAACTAAGATATAAGTGATTTACCAATAAAATGACAAGTTCCACTTGTACTTTTACGATTTGTCCGTGATCCTCCAAAATCAGCATCACTATATGAAACTAATTCAAAGGAACAATCTTTCAGATAGAAAAGTCCAAAATCTTTTGTACTACTAAAATAATGTAATATACATTTTACTGCCCTCAAATGTGATTCTTTCGGATTAGCTTGAAAACAAGCACATAAGCAAACACTCATCATAATATCCGGTCTACTAGCAGTTAAATGCAAAAGTGAACCTATCATGCTTTGACATAACTTATGATTGACATTTTACACTCTTCATCTTTATCTTAATGTGTCATCGTACTCATTGGTGTAGGTTTACTTGAAGTATTTTCCATTCCAAAATATTTTATTAGATTAGTGCGATATTTTCTTGATTAATGAAAATTACATTTGATAATTGTTTAATTTGTAAACCCAGAAAATAGGATAGTTCTCCGATGTGAGACATTTCAAACTCACTAGTCATTATTTTTGAAAATTCCTGACATAATTTATCATTTGTAGATCCAAAATTAATGTCAATGACATATATTTGTACTATCAAGATATCTTTATCATCTTTCTTAATAAAAAGAGTTTGATCAACTTTTACTATCTGAAATCCTGAGTCTAATAAATAGGTCTTGAGATGTCCATATCAAGCATGAGGTGCTTGTTTTAAACCATGTAATGCCTTTTTTAACTTAAAAACATGATCAGGAAATTTTTCATGCACAAATAGAGAAGGTTGTTCAACATATAGTCTTTCTTTAATATAACCATTTAAGAAAGTGCTTTTAACATCCATCTGATATAGTTTATAATTATGATAACATGCATATGCTAGTAAAATTCGAATTGCTTCTATTCTTGCGACTGGAGCAAATGTTTCTTCGTACTCTATGCCTTCTTCTTGATGTATCCTTGTGCAACAAGTCTAGCTTTATTTCTAGTAATATTACCTAATTCGTCTGCTTTATTTTTGTAAACCCATTTTATACCAATAATAATTTGATCGTTTGGTCTAGGGACTAATTCCTAGACTTCATTACGTTCGAAATGGTTTAATTCATCTTGCATGGCAATAATCCAATTTTCAACTGTAGATGCTTCTTTAGGATTTTTGGGGTTCGATACTTGATAAGAAGGCTACATTACTTACTAAATTAAGTTGGCTTCTTGTTCTTACATTTGAAGTTACTTCCCCAATAATATTTTGAGTCGGATGGTCTCGTAATATTCTTGGTGGAGATCTAACTTCATTTACAGGAATATTTTGGTTATCGATATTATCTTGAATTTTTGTAGTATTATTCTCTAAGTTATTATGTATAATGTTTTCATCTTCTCTATATATTATAAAATCATCATCTTGAGAAGAATTATTAATACCTGAATTAAAAGAATTTTGAATAAAATTTTCGTCAAATGAAACATGAAGTGATTCTTCTATTTTACTAGTTCTCTTATTATAAATACGATAAGCTTTGCTACGCTTAGAATATCCCAATAATATTCCTTCATCATATTTTGAATCAAATTTTCCAAACTGTTCTTTTGTATTTAAAATGAAGCACTTTGAACCAAAAACTTTAGAATAAGATATATTTAGTTTTCTACCAGTAAAAAGTTCATATGGAGTGTTTATAGTAAGAGGTCGGATGGAAACACGATTCAAAACATAACAAGCCGTTGCATATGCTTCATCCCAAAAACGCTTTGGTAATGTACTTTCATTTAATAGCGTTCTGACACATTCTTGTAAAATTCTATTTTTACATTCTACTACTCCATTTTGTGGTGGAGTTCTAGAAAAAGAAAAATTATGAAAAAATCCTTTCTTCTGACAAAATAAATCAAATTTCTAATTTTCAAATTCTCCTCGATGATCACTTCGTATATTCTTTATTTTTAAATTGGTAAAATTTTGAATTTGTTTGACAAAAGTTTTAAAGAGATCAAAAGTATCACTTTTATTCTTTAAGAATATAGTCCAAATATATCTTGAAAAGTCATCAACTATTACAAATACATATCTACTATGGTTTATGGACTAAACCTAAGTTGGTCCGAACAAATCCATATGTAATAATTCAAGCAGTTGTAATGTTGATATAACCTTTTTAGATTTAAAAGAAGATTTAGTTAACTTTCCAAGTTGACAAGCATGGCATAAATTTTCAATTTTCAATTTTATTTTGGGTAAACCTCTTACAAGATCATTTTTAGAAATCTTGTTTATCGTTTTAAAGTTAATATGACAAAATCGTTTGTGCCATAATCAAGGATCATTTTATTTTGCTAATAAACACATACTAGGATTATTATTAACTGCCATATTCAAAACATAAATATTTTTATCTCGGTTTCCTTCGAAAATAAGATTTTGACTAGAATCTAATATACTACATTTATTTTTAGAAAAAGATATTTTAAAACCTTTATCACATAATTGACTAACACTTAATAGATTATGTTTTAAGTTCTTAACTAATAAAACATCAGAAATAAGAGGTGAATTGGATATACCGTAATTGCTCACATCGCCTTTGCCGATAATATATCCTTTGGAATTATCTCCAAATGTGACAGTTCCTCCTTCTGAATAGGTAATATTGGTTAACATCTCTTTATCTTTTGTCATGTGTTTAGAGCAACCACTATCGAGTGTCCATTTTCCTCTGGTTTTGTTAAGTGTGACCAACAAAAATAAATCAGGCTTTATTGGTACCCACTTCCTCCGTTAGGGTCATAAGGGTTAAATCTTAGGAAACCAAACCCAAGAGGGTTCTGAATCCTTTTTGAAAATATAATTAATATTGTTATGAACAGTATCTAAGAAATTCTTAATGTATCTATCTCTAATCAAAATATTATTGGTTTTTAGAACCCATATACTAATATTTCTCGAGTAATTTTTCTTAGTAGAAATATTACTACATGGAATTACAGGTTTAATACTAGATTTCATAGGACTAGATTTTCTTTTAGATTTAACTTTTTGAAATTATCTTAGTCCTTTTTTACTAGAAACTGGTTGAGAATTTTCTAATATCTTAGATAATTTTCTCTACCTTTATTAAATTTTTTAACATTCTTAGAAATGCTGTCTAATTTAACTTATAAACTAGAATTTTCTAATTCTACAATTTTAACCTTAGTATTCAGATCATGATTCTCAGAAACTACTGTATCATTTTTATTCTTTTGAGTCTCAACTTCTTGACTCAACATAGAAATCTGAGAATTTGCTAACGATAAAGATTTTTGTAATCTCGTCTTCTAAAATTTCTTTTTCATCTTTGAATAAGTCTCTTTCAAATTCTACTCTTTTTCTATCTTCATTCGCTTGTTTATACTTTCTTTTAAAATTATTTCTAGATTCTAAATCTCCCGTATTAATTTCTATTAATTCATCATAGGTAAATTCACTGACCTCGGTATCCTTTGCCACGAAGCATACGTTTGCTTGTTCGCTGTCACTATCAGAAGATGATGAATCTGAATTATTCCAAGTGACTGAGAATGCTCGTCTTTTTTATTTTTCCTTGTTGTTGCGATTTTTCTTCAATTCTGGATAATTCTTTTGATAATGTCCGGTTTTGTGACAATTAAAGCATTCCACCAGGGGAGGGTTAGGCTCTTTTGATGAATTCATTTTCACATTATTGCTTTGGCCTTTTCTATATCTTAGAATTTTTTTGAAATTCTTTGCTACTAAAGCAATATCTTCTTCATCTGAATCTTCCTTCTCAGCATGAAAAGTAAGATTTTCTTGTCTTATACATGTGCTTTTTTTGCTTGTAAAATTAATTCATAGGACATGAGATTACCAATTAACTCTTCGGGTTTCATGGTAGAAAGATCATTAGCTTTGTGGTGTCCTGAAATTCCGGTACCCATTGAGCTGACCAAATAACACAAGTCCAACCCAAATTGCACTGGAAACCGGAAAACTAATAGAAAAAAAACAGAGGGTGAGAATAGATAAGATAGAAACTTTAGAATAGAGGAAGAAGAAGAACATACAACATCATAGTAAACACGAATCTCACAGCGGAACGAACAACATAAAATAGATAACATATCTTTGAAATAAAATCAGTACATGTATACAGTACCATTATTAGAGTATAACACTTACAACACAGCGGAAATAACAATCTATATAATCCTGAAGCCTCCAGCTCCAGCTCTTCGAGTATCTGTAAATCCTGACTACTTGACTGCCCGTACAAAATTGGGCACCCAAGAGTTTAGGGAAAACAAAACAAAATAAACTCCGGGTCAGTCATGTGACTGGTGTGAGTAAACTCAAATCATTTGATTTAACTTTCAAAAATCCTTTTGAACCAAAAGATAATCGTAAGTCCACACATAAACACGGATGGTTTTTACCTTACGATAACCCAAATATTTTTCTAAAACAATACTTGTCTGATATTATAATAATGTCTAGATCAAGTCAATAGAAATCTAGTAGAAACGCTTTCATCTCACATTCTACATATATAAGATACAATCAAAACTGCAGGCTCTTATTGGGGAATGGATTCCAACTATGACAAGGTATCAATCCACCTTCCGATCAGTGTACTCTAGAAGCGATACACTGGAGTTCAACAAGAACATCTTGCAACTCGGCCACACATGACCGACAACTCATTTCTCTTGAATGTATCGAATATATTGTCACCAACGGTTGCTAGCAACATAACCGTTCCCGAGAGATACAGAAGCAAAAAGAGGTAACAAATATGAATATTCTCTAGATGGTGACAATATACCCTAATTGGGTGCGGCCCACTTAGCCATGCTGCCTACCCGATTTTTGTCATTTCTCAGCTGATAAGGCTTGAGGTCATAACGTATCTTTTACAGATCACTCCTTTATTTACTTTGAATGCCACATCGTCATACTCGTCAAATCACATATTGATTTCCCCAAAAATACCACGGGTATAAGATAAGGGAAATGAATTCCTCCACCACCAACGTAAATACGTTTGAAACGATCAACTTACACGATCTACCAGATATACTCTGTCAGACATTCTTCCATACAGGTTGTCCTGGGACTGGACAATCCGAAGGCACTATTCTTTAAACAGGACATCCCTTGCATAACTCCGTCTTGAATTATCTTCATCATATTTGATTCGCAATGCTAATGCCATACGGAGTGGTTTTCAGATAATATATCTGATCTCAGTCTCTCCGTATTGACAAAGGAAATGGTCAAAAACTTTGATAGTCAGTGATTTAACTATCAAAGGAAAACATATGTGCAACCAACGACATTATTTCCAGATGGAAATTCTATCGATCAATCATCAATCAACATTTATTCATTTTCCCATTTCTCTTTTCCATATATTCATCAAACCCTTATTTCCTAATTTTAGAAATATATGTTATTAACTTTGGAAAACGTTTCCATTTCTGATTCACGCATCACTATCTTTTCACATAAATCAGTCTCTAACTATAAACTAGTAGGAGAACAACCCCCTACGTATCCCCGAAGGCCGAAACCAACATCAGATCGATACCCAGAAAGTCATTCAACTCAACTAATTTCTAGTCAGTTTCTAATTCCAGTAATTCCCATTAAATTCCAAATTCAAACCCCAAATTCCTTTATGATATTTTATTTGCAAAATATATACTTTAATCAGTATCATGTTACTCCCCTGTGCGAAGCACGGGTCTAAACCTTCCTAATGTGAAATTCTCTTTTTATAAAACTCTATTCATTTTCCAAATATTTCCTTTTCATAATTCTATTTACTTTCTAAATCAATATTCCTTTTATAATTCTATTTATTCTATATAAATATTTCCTTTTATAAAATTCTGTTCATTCTATATAAATATTTCATTTTCAATATTCACTTTGAAATTTTCCCTTTTTACATTCCAGTATTTCATATGGTATTTAAAATACCAAATAATAATGATCGATATCATTCAAACACACATAATCAACAACATATTATATATCACATCATATATTATAATATATGAAAAGCAGTAAAAATAAATGTTGAGGAATCCATTTGGATTCCTCCGACCTGTTTCCTTGTATCCACAGATGTTAACAATATAATTAACATCAACTTCATTTCACTACAAAATATTCTGCTAAATAGAATCAATATAAAATTAACGATTTATATATATAACTGTATCTATATTTTTAACCAATCAATCAGCAATTCAATCAAACAATCAACACACAGATATCAATCATAATTTATCAATTCTAAATATACGTTATAAAAATAAGAACTGGTAGAGTTGGTGAGTTTTACTCACATTGGACAGCCATAGTTAAATAACGATTAACCATCTTTTGATTCAGACGGACAATTTATTTTGCTATAAATTGTAACGAGCTCCGATTCGCTCCTAGTTAGTTCCATTGTGGAGCTCTCGTCCATACGATCCCAAGGGTCTTGTTTCGCTCAATTCTGATCACATATGACAAAGATACGATTTATACAAGTTTATACATTATTTTATTTAATTATAACTTAATTTAAATTCATAGATGGGCTTTACCATCCATAAGGTCCATAACCATATCCTCAAATACCCGACCCGCGTGAACAGTAATTGTCTTCACCAAAATTCCAGTGCGAGCTCCAGTTTTCACCGCTCCGTCGATCTCAACAACTACCGCGCCTTCATCCTTACATCGAAGACCAAACGGAAACCAACATGATACTCCTCATCTCTTTCTCGATCCACCCATGCCACCATTACCCAACTCACACTCCATTATCGGAACCCGACTTCGCCACTTCGTGCTGTGCTCGAAGAAAAGATGCGACCTTTTTTTTATCCCCAATCCTACCCAAACTTGGCCTGCTGAAACACCTCACCACCAGGAGCATAGCGCCCCACTGGCCTTCCTTCCTTGTCGCTAGAATCTCCGATACAACTCAGCCCTAGCCGTCGCTGTGTAGACAAGGAGCACGGCTAAACTCCATCGCACCAGAAACGAGTGCTATAGACTTGGAGCTCTCGAGCATACGAGACTAATGGATCCATAGGTGTTAGATTCCATGAACTATTGATTTTGATTTCATTGTTTGAAGTATTTATGAGGATGGAGATTGTTTAATTTTGGCGGCCTCTTTTTATTTTGTTTACAGCAGATTGGTATTAGGTCTTAAGGAAATGAACGGTATTTATACGCAAGGAAGGTCAAATATTTGTTTAGAGATATTTTTATAGATATTTTGTTTTTAGATATTTTAGTTTTTTTTTATATTCATTTATATTTGTTTCTGCACTCTAAAAATTGCTACGAACACACATGATATTTAAAAATCATGAAAATTGACATACAGCTACAGTTTGACATTACGGACCCAACGAAACTGGTTTCGTCAAATTCCGACTCCGTTTGCTCATACAGCGTATTTTTAACCGTCAAAATACTGACTATTTTTCACATTAAAAATCCGTACGGCCACACATTTACTCCAAAAATCACGAAAATTGGAATCTAGCAATAATTTAATATTGTGGATCCAACAAAAATAGTTTTGTCGAAAATGGAGGTCGTTTGCAAAACTGGCTATTTTTAAAGCTCTAAATAACCCCATTTAAATATTAATATATTTAAAAATAATTAAATTAAATATTTAAAAATAAATATTATCGTATATATTCACAGTAGAATACCATACAGCTCTAGAATATTCCTATATGAATTTCTAACTCGATATTTCAAATCTTGATTAAATCGATATTCGATTTATAATGAAATTCCTATTATATATCAATATAAATTATAAAGGAATTCCATAGCGACTTTTCTAAAATTTGATTCGGACATAAATCAAAATCTACACGACGAAATCCCGATTTTCTCTTCCATCAGAAAAATATACTTCATCAGCTCCGAACGATCCTTGTTTCATAGAAATTCAACTTAAAACGTCTTTTGTATCTTCGCTTAAAGTTCAAATCGCCAAATTACGAACTACCACGCCATTTCGAGCTCGATTATAATTATAATATAATTTATACGTTTAACTGTCATTATTTAAATATATTCGTTAATATAATTCAACTCTAAACTGAATTATATATTTTAAATGGTCCAATTCACACAGTATTGTGAATTCTGTTAATTTCGATTATTTCAGAATTAAATATATTATTTAATTATTATATTAATTAAATATTCACTATTATTTAATTCAACGACTATTTGAAACTCTAAATCACTATTTATATAATTAAATTAATTAATTATTATATCGTAAAATACGGGACATTACAAGCTTCTTCGATAACTAATACTTTTCTTTCCCATTCATCCTTCAAAGAGTTTAATATTTTTAAACTATATAAAATTAGAGTATTTTTCTCCTATTCCTAATAGAGAATGATAAATATTTTGAAACCGTGAGTATATGTCATTTATAGACTCATTCTAATTCATTCTGAAAATTTGAAGCTGGTTTTTAAGCATGGATATCTTGCTTTGGTTTGATCTTCTTTGTTCCTTCGTGATAACTTTGAGGGTTCTCCAGATTTCATATGTTGTGTTGCACATGCAAACCCGGTTAAACACATTTCTATCCAAGGCACAATGCAACATATTCATGGCTTTAGCATTGGCACTAGCCTCTGCTTTTTGATTTGCAGACCATTTAGTATATAGAGTAGTAGGTTGTGTATACTCTTTTTGTGTAATATTCCAAGCATCAAAACTATTAGCTTGCATATATATTCCTATTCGTGTAGCCCAATAACCATAATTCATGCCATTGAAAAAGGGTGGTCTTGAAGTAGATTGGCCTTCAGCATATCCAGTATTAGTACTAGTACTAGTGTTGTTATCCATATTAACTATATATATATATATATCATATAACAACTTTATGGTTAAATGATGTCCTTGCTCCGATACCAAATGAAAAGTCTGTGTGACTTAAATAGGATCTTTATATGGATATAGCGGAAATATAAATGATAAGCTGACTAGTTAAGCTACAATAGTTATGCAAATAAAACTATGTTATAGATATATATCGTAAATAAATAAAATGCAGTAAGTAAAAACATCAGGAATTTTATACTGGTTCAGACTTTCCGTCCTATGTCCAGTCCCGAAGCTCCTCTTCAGAATTCACTATCACGCCCTCTCTTAACCCGGAGGAATAGGTCACACTACACCCGAGCACCAACAAGAATGTCCACGCCTGAGCACCCACACAGGACTTCACAAATTACAAGTAGTTTTGAATTCTGAGTGTTTCTTGTATCAACACTGAATAGTCACGACGAAGTAAACCTTTCATATAATCTTATCCTCAAGTATTTAATGTGTATGTGAAGATTTAAGGAAGTATGTTGTTTTTCGAATCAAGAGATTTGAAATAATATCAAAGATTCAACAAGTAACTTGAATTTGAGAGAGAGCTTTAGAATGCAATGAGTATAGAAGTGCAAATCAAAAAATATAGTAGAATATGTAAGAATCGGTGATTTAGAAAACATATTTGTAGTGCTTATATAATTGTAGAAAAGTAGCATTCCTTCATGAAAAGTTTCAGCAAAAAGTTGCATCTATTTCTGTTTATAATTGAAGAGGAATCTCTTCATGAAAGAAGATGACTATTCGTGAAAATTCTGTTTTTATCTGATTAGTCGAATGGTAGAAAAGTAATCAGTTGACTGTTTAAGAAGAATTCATATATATATTTAAACATACTCAGGAACTAGCTGTTATTGGATTCCTGGTCTATGCCCAGTCGACTGGTTTATTTCCTACCAGTCGAATGGTTACAGTTCCAGTCCAGTATCAGCTAGTTTTTAGAGTATGTGTTCATATATAAATATATATATATATAGCTAAAAATTCGTGAAGTCGTGTTATACATTGAGGATAGATTTTAACATAAATCTAACACGACTCAAGACTTATATATATATATAAGCTTGGCTCCTTGACATGATTTCCATTGCTCTTCTCTTTGTTGCCATTTATCGAAATTCTCGTGAATCAACAGGAGTGATAGGGTTACGTCTCATACTAATTTCCCACCCGTCGTTTACGTTCCCTTGCAATTTCCTCATGATCGTACGAACCATGTCGGTGAGAACCACATGTTGAACCTCTGTTGGATTCCAGCCGTCGTGGTCCACCTCAGGAGTTCATGGCATAGGGCATCATCTCAGAAGAACTTCAGCATCATCATATGGTAAGTCATCAATCTTGACTCTCTGATTTTATGGAGGTTGGTTAAGAGGAACTTGATCTTGATTTGTAGTTGGCTGAGTTGGCAAAAAATTATGAATGGAGGCAGGCAGAGGTTACCTTTTAAAGGGTTGGGCGTTAGTTCCAGTATCAAGATTAATCCCCAACCAGGCATTCTCATAATAACGGGTTCCTTCTATGATAGTGATCGTAGCTCGGTTGTCGTTGTTTTTTCACTTTTAGCTACGGTTGCTATGATAAATATTGAAAGAAAAGATTTCTGAAATGTACTGAGGAAGCTGAGCAGCCCTGTTGGCTTGAAGGTGTGTGATACCCCTATGGGTACTCTGGAGCGGCCTTTGCATCAAGTCAATATTCTGCTTAATCTAGTCATTAAGCAGTCATTGAGTTTCCTCAAACATTTTGGCCACTTCGAAAAACTGAGCTTGGGTGACCGGATCTTCCGGGTTGGAGGAAGTCGCCACATTCATAGTGGTTGGGCCTTCTAAAGTTTGATGTTGAGGAGAGGTTTTCGGATCGACGGTCGAAGGTCCAACTAAAGCAGCTTTTCTTTTCTTCACCTTTTTGGTATACTTGGTCGACAAGTCTAAGGAGACCTAAGTAGCACTTCCAAGTATCGGTAGAAGAACAGTAGGATAGATGAAGTCTTTAATTTCTCAGCAAAAGCACCAAAATGTTAACGCGCGGAAGTTGGCAACAAAACCCAACGAGTTCCAAGACAATGAAAATAAACATCCAAAGCGGAAATTATGAAGGAAAGTAAATCAACGCAATATTTTATAATGGTTCATTCCGTGAGAACCTACGTCCACTTTGAAGATTTTTCTCCTTTTATTCACTTTTATGTCAAACTACAATGGTGGGAACAATAGTTCTTTATGATTACAATATCAATGGTGGAAACAATAGTTCTTTATGATTACAATAACAATGGTGGAAAGTATGTTCAACCTGGCCCAAAATGGAGCTCAAGTTCTTCTCGAAATGCCTATGCAGCCCAAAAAGTTTAAGTGTCCAAAAAGAGGTAAGTTTCTCCTTTCTGGAGGGATGGAGAAAGCTTGAGCATCAAAGAGGCAATATCTTCTTCCCAAAGTGTCAAAAGAGCAAGAATTCAATCCTTTTCTCAGAATACAATGATAGGTCGTTGTAAAAGGGGGGAGTAGGTAGGAGCAGAGGTTAATGGGCACATGCTCGCCATTTTGGGTATCTCAGGATAGGTACCGATCCCGAGATCGGTACGTATCCCGTAATACTTAGTTTGTTTTTTGGCCTGCTTCTCGAAGCCCTGAGTATCTGAATCCACTTGCTCTTCGTCTTCATATCCCATTATACAAAATGACATATATTGATCCTGGAAGTTGTCTTATCGGAATACAAAAACTCGTGGAAGATGGGACACAAATTGGTGAAGAGACTCTGGGATACGAAGTATGGAAGTGAGGTTCGGGATACAAATTGTGGCATAAACACCGGGATACGATATGTTGAAAAATGACTATACCAATCACGGAAGTTGCGTGTAAGGGATACAAAACTTGATGGATGAGGTCGGGATATGAGTTGTGATGGATGAATACCGATCCCGGAGTACTTTGTTGTTTTTGAGCAGTTTCGACGACCCGCGACTACTATAGTTGAACGACCCCATCTGAGTTTTGTTCTCGGGTATCTTGGCGACACTTCTGGTTTGTTTAACCACGCGATGGGCCGTGTCATGTGGGCTTGGACTGCTTCTGGTATCTGAACCAAAAGGTCGGGCAACAATTGGCATTCATGAAAGTAATTGTTGATAATTAACCAATGGGTATCTTTGGGCATTCTGCTTGGAGGACTAGGTTTGCACAATATCACATTCCCCTATCCTTGACTTCTAAGTTGGTAGGATGCTTTAGTGACCAAAAAAGGAATACTAAAATCAATTATAGTGAAATTTTCTACTTTTCCATAAAGGGAATGAAGTGAAACAAAAAAATGATTCTAACATTATCCACAAGTTTGAATTTATAGTGATAATTGGATAAGAAATGCAATGTTTTAAACCCTTAAAATAATGCAATTTTTTTTAGGGAAACTATGGTAACGCTTGGTCTGTTATACGTTTTGTGTTTTCACCACTAGTTACAAAAATAAGAATAGTGGAGGATTGACAAAGGGCATGGAAGAAAAACAGAGAGGACAATGGAGAGGCTGAAGAGACTAGTGATGTTATGGTAATGATTATCGTTAAAATTTAACAAATATCATTACTGTGCCATTTTTACTGGTAAGCCAAAATTGTTTACCGTTATCAATCGATTGGTATACGGAAGATTGGTATACCAATAATATGGTAAGGGTAAATTACTGGCTATCCATCAAAATTTGTATGTTGACATGTTTTTTGTACATAGTGCATCTTTATTATACTATATGTAGTGTTAGTTAATAAAAAACACGAGTGAAAAAGAAAATAAGTATACCTAGAATTATTTCATTTGATTGTTGAACTAAATTTAATCATTTAATAAACGTTATCGATAATTTACTGTTAAAAATGGTAAACTTACTGTCACCATATCATTTTAATTGGTATATCGATTTCAATTAGAAATGGTTACCTATCGAATAGTAATGGTAAATTTACCGTTACCATAATAGTCATAAAAGAGACTACGGAAGTATAATTATCTTTCGTCCAAAGCGCAAAACAAAACAAAAAGGGAGGGAAACCCATTTGTTTATAGATATTTCGCTTTAATGCAAAAGTTCTAATTATAACACGTTTTATTAACTCTGAAAAAATAAAATGGAGGTTAGAAATGAATCATGTGTTTTACACTCACCATGAGCGCTTGAAGGAGAACAGTTGCAGAACGACAGAGCTTAAAAAATGGAGAAAATACATTAAAAAATTGTAAATAAAAGTCATTGCGATGATTAATAGACAACAGAAGAGTTGATTGTTCCTCATCTGTGTTATCTTTCAAAACATAAAAAATCAAATAAAGTTCTGTTTTATTTTACATGTTAAATTTTGTTTTAAAACTACAGAAGATGGACACATTTTTGTTTAGATGAAAACAAAATTCTAAAAAGACAAACCAAACAAAGTCATTTTTCCACGATATATGTGCCCTTTGAACATTCTGTACCGGAGAAAATACAAGACAAAAAAATAAGGTAAAAAGAGCTGATCAAACGGAGTTTTGGTATTTTCACTGGTTTATTGCGTGTTGTGTTACCTTTTTATTCTGAGTAGGAAATTTGCATTACCCTGGAAACCAGACGAATATAAAATTCTAGGGTTATTTAGTTTGAAGGACAAGTTTTTTTTAAAAAAAAAAAAATAGATCAAAGGACGACTAAGTTTCATTATTAAATTAAGGACAAAGGCCAAATTTTATTATGTAACATAAAATTCACCTTAACTCTCATTATTAATGAATTATTTTATAGAATAAAATAAAACCCTAAAAAATGAAAGCAAAAAAATATGATTTTAAAATTATTTTAGTCGATTTATGTTATTATAAACATACAAAAATAATTAGTTAGGAAAGTTAAATGAATATAGCTTTATAACTTAAAAATATAGTTTTATATTGTATCATCCAAATACAGAATTAAGTCATTTTAAAGCTAATCTCATTTACACCATAAAAAAGCTATACCGTAAATAACGAAGCTATATGCATTTAGCTTTCCGTCCAGAATTTTCTGATATAACTTGTTCTTCCATATTTACAACAAAAAAACATTTTTATAATTAATTTTTATTATTTTTTAATCTTACAATCGCAGAAAAATATTTTTATATTAATTTTTATTATTTGTGAAATGCCAACACATGTTCTTAGTTTAAAATATTTGGACTTTTTCAAATTAAAGCATGAAAGTGGTCCTTAATTTACATAGCAAAAGTCGCTTGTCCTTTGATCTAATTTTTTTCTAAAATGTGTCCTTGAAACAAATATTCACGAAATTCTAACTATCAGGTCAAAGAAAAGAAAAGGCGTGCTAGCTCATGCCAATTTATTCAAAAGCTGCTCCGAAGCTAGAAAAATTAAGGTGCGGAACAACTGAATTAAACTAAGGGTGTAAAATGAGTCGGACCCAACAAAATAGTGGTCTATTTTAGAACTGTTATGGTAATGGTTACCGTTACCGTTTGGCAAATACTGTTACTGTACCGTCCTTACTGATAATCATAAATTGTTTACCGTTACCGACCGACTGGTATACCGAAAACTGTTATAACGATAATCTGGTAACCGTTACACTGATAATGATAAATTATCATTTGTCCATCAAAGTTTATATCTTGACATGTTTTTTGTACATAGTGCATCTTTATTATTTATATATGTAGTAGTGTTAGATTATAAACAACATAAACGAGAAAGAAAATAAGTGTACCTGAAGTTATTTCGTCTGATTATTTAACTAAATATAACCATTTATTTGGTTCTAAATACATGTAATAAAACATATTAGATGAGTATACATATGTTTCAAATTAACTGGTAAAATTATCGTTATCGCTGGTATTGAATAACTGTTATCGGTAATTTAACGTTAAAAATGATAAATTTATCGTTATCATACTGATTTAACTGATATACTGATTTCAATCAAAAATGGTTAGTATGGTATGGTAATGGTAAAATTTACCGTTACCATAACAACCCTAGTCTATTTTCTAAATGTAGTTAAATCAGACAAAGACTAACCTAAATTTAGCTTCAACAAGTTTTGTAGTATCAGTCCAAGGTCAAAATGAAATTAAATAAATACGGACACATGTCTTTTGTACACGGACACGAACGATGATTGACAATGATATTTACATTGAAGTCTATGTTTTTAATAATATTTTCTTTGGTTATACATTGAAGTCTATGCTTGTGGGCAGCCCTAAGTTGAGGATTCATCATTATTTAATGATCCGCTCGGACGTAAAGCCCGACATATAATTTGGGCCTTTAAGAATTGCTTATTTTTCTTTTAGCGAAATGCATATATCACAATTTGGGATAAAAAAACTTTTTAACCAATAGTAAATTTATACCATTTTGATGCATGTATATTGTCGTTTTGAAGATTTCGTTCTTAAGCTTCCCTCTTGTAACAAGGACAGAGGCCAATGCCCTAGCAGTCGGACCACTGTCCTTTCTCCAACGGTCATTCGCTTGCTTCTCTTCCATTCATTATTTTACTTCATTTTCCTACGTTGTTCTTTTCGAATGATTTTTTTACCCTTGTGTTGTTATTAATTGTCCGATCGCCTTGTCTTTTATTTATCTGACATGTAGATCTTGTGTTGTTATTAAATGTCATATTCAACTTTTCCTTCCGGCTTTACAGCAAAATTCAATCAAAACATAAAAGTCCTTTTCTTATTCTACAGTAAGCATCCCTAGACCATTCCACATCTCTACTGCCTTTTCACCTTTTTAGTATATTATTATGTCTATTTTCTGTATAAAAATAAAAAAAGAGGGAAATGTATGGAAAAAGAGAAATGCTAGGGACAGTCGCTTTCAAGCAACTGTCCATGATACTCGCCATACAATTGGCTGTTATTGTGATAGTGGGGCCAGTATATAACATGGAAAACTGCATAAAAATAATTACATAGAATCTTTGACCAATCAATGAGCAAGTAACATGGACAGTTGCTTGAAAGCGACTGTCCCTAGCATTTCTCATGGAAAAAAAGCACAACAGTAACGGACAAAAAAAAGCACGCTAAGAGTGCCTTGTTTTGGTCAATGTATGGAGTTTTGAACGTGTTTCAAATATATATCATTATTAATAGTTACTTTAGAATCGTAAATTTTTTTATCCAACTGTAAATTTTCAATAATACCTTGCCTTTACGCTTAAAATTTTGAATTATCAACTATTTTTTTTTTCAAATTCAAATCATATTTCTCCAAATATTAACATATTTTAAATCACTTAGATATAAGATTAAACAGATAAGCATTCTTTACAGTATCTTTTTCATTGATTAATAATACAAATACAAAATAAAAAAAAATCGATATCGTAACTTAAAAGCAAAAGTTCAAATTAATTATACATTATTTCAATGTGAAAATATAATTAAAAAATTCGTGCAAATCATTTTATCTCGAACTTGTTAAACATATATCGTAAAAACATGATTTTTAAGAGTGTACCTTAATATCTGTACATACATATATAATATATAGAGTGTCAAATATCATTTCAAACAATGCAACATGGTAATAGCCAATTTCAATCTTGAATTATTAATTTTAAGTTCGAGGGTGATTTGACTAGGAAATAATCAAAATGTATAAATGCATAATTAAGTGATGATCTGCCAGAAAAAGAGTCATCGTCATCAGATGCATTGCATACGTCCGACAATTTTGAGACCAACGATCTAATATTTAGAGGTTCGCTTGAACCAAGCAAACGAAAGGACCACCTCGGCGAACATATCACCCATTCACGTAAATGAAGCAAAATTTAACTTCATTCAATGCATCTTCTCAAAATGTGCCCTTAAGTTATAACATATTTATGTAGATTAGAGAATAAGTTCACTTCTTAGCTTTATGATCAAATTAGTGAAACTAGCGAGAACCACCGACTCAGTGTTTCATCGGTGTAGACGTGGCGAATTAATTTTACTGTCAACTGTAAGCACAATCGTTGTTGACGGTTAGGAATATCTATAACTATTACCGTAACCGTCTAACCATTACCGTAAATTTACATTGTTATTCATAAATAATTCAAGTTCTAACTTTTTTTCTTAAGAAGTAGTTTGTTTATCTATGAAACAAACCATACATGTGCATATTGTTTATAAATAAAAAAACAAATAATTTATGCATACGTTATTTTTCTAACTTAAGTTGTTAAAAAACACAAATCTTTTTATGAAATACTACAAAAAAATCATGTGTGGTTGGTATGTTTTACCGTGGTTATCAAAATTCACAGCCGTTACCGTCACCGTTACTATAGTAAACGGTAACCGTATAAACGGTCGGTACGGTTTGGCCGTGGAGCGGTTCAAGCGTAACAGTACTGCCATTAAGTTGAATGGGTCCCAATAAGTGGAAACTTGTGAAAGAAGCACAGAGGCAATAGAGACAGAATGAAATGGTGGTTGGTGTGCACAGTGCACGCGGCCTTTAGACAAGGACAGGGGTCTATGCCCTAGCACCCGAACCACCGTCCTTCTTCAACAGCCATTTGCTTACTTCCTTCCGTTCATTGTTTTTATTTTACTTTCTTACATTGTCCAATCCCAACGATTTAACCCTTGTTATTAATTGTTTTATCGCCTTGTCATTTATTTATCTGACATATAGGGTCCTGTGCATCTATGTAGAGCATGTTCTCTTCTTCAACCCTCAAACGTCATATTCAACCTTTTTCACCCCGCTTTAATGAAGAACAGACCTTTTTTTTTTTTTTTTTAATTTAGTCGATTTTTAAAAACTTATCAGGTATACAGCTCGGTTTCAGAACTAATTATAATCGTAGCTTTGTTTCCGTGAACACAATCTTGAATTGATCAGAACGCAATGCTGTCATTTCAAATGACATCAGTGTATTATTTCCACTAGCACAATGCAAATAGATCATAACAAACTGCCGTCATTTAAAAAAACATTTCAAACACCTTCATTACTAATGACATTTAATATAGCATCAATGTATTTTTGATCATAATTTGATCAAAACAAGACTATGTTTATAATTAGTTTTGAAACTTGTAGTCTAACGTATATGCATAATAAGTTTTGCATCTATGTAGAGCATATTCTCCTCTTTAACCCTCAAATGTTATATTCAACTTTTCCATCCGACTTTACTAAAAAAGCAAAAAAAAAAAAAAAAAAAAAAAAAAGTTTTTTTTTTTTTTAATTTTAACAAGATTTTTAGACCTTAGCAAGCATATAGCTTAGTTTCAAAACTAATCATAAACATAGTTTTGTTTTTGTCAATACAATGCTGAATTGATCAGAATACACAATTATCATTTCGAATGGCATCAGTATATACATTTTTTTTTTAGTGTTCCTGAGCGATATTTGCAATTGCATCAGTTGATGACTTTTCAAGTACCATCCACTATTAATGTCATTTAATACGACAATGTATTTTGGTCAATTTAGAAATGAATTGATCAAAATCATACTAGCTATGTTTATGATTACTTTTGAAAGAAGAAGTATATATGCATGATAAGTTTTGGAAACCGGGATAACCAAAAAAAAAAAATCATTTCTAAAATTTCAATCAAAACATACGTTCTTTTCTGGTTCAACGGTAACAGTATCCCTGGGCCATAGCAAAATTAGCTACAAACAAATTACCGTCTGTATAGAAACAACGACAAGTATATATGAAAAATTAGCATACCTCTAAAATTTATTTTGATGATGTGTAACTTGTTACTCATGTTTTCTATGATTTATACTATTAGTTATGCATGCCTGTCTTTACTGACAGATATCTATATAACTATTACTGCATCTGCATGTTATCTCACACGATGATGGATATATCACTGTGTTTCTAGCTACCATGAAAACACCCTGATATACGTTGCGCAGTGTTGTTACTTTGTTCTACGTCGTAACTAACGAGTTATTTTGTATATGTTATTAACACAGCTTTTACCACTTTCACCCCTTTTTCGACTCAAATGGTAGTAACTCGCGTTCTTCCGCCTTCTGTACACTGTCATTCACGATTCCGGAACGGTAGTACAATGTTCATTTTTTGGGTTTTTGCATCAACAATTGTACGTAATGTTTGACAAGATACGACATTAAATATTATACATACACACACTAGTACTTGTCTGTTTTACCATGCAAAATAATAATTAATTGTAAGAGCATTCCTGTAAAGAAGAAAGATGATGTCCCTCCTCTCTCATCAATATGTCGTGGAGGAATTTTGATTCAAGACCGCTCAAATCAAAAATCCCCAACGTCGCGGAAAACGAGAACGTGGTAATAGTGCAAAAACAACCAATCGAACAATCTCAATCTTATCCAAGCCAATCACAATCACCAAATAATGGAAATAATAGAGCAATAACAAGAAACTAAATCACACGGGGATTTATAGTGGTTCCACCGACGTCTTGTCAGTGTACGTCCACTTTGAGAGAGAAGCCTTTATTAATATCAATAGAAGAGTACAAGAGATGGATTACAATGATCAAATTTACTAGAAAAATTTGATTTTGTGGAGAAAGGAATTGAAGATGATTAGGATTGCCTAAACCCTAATTAGAATAAACTTAGATCTAATCTCTTGATTTTTCATATCTCCTTTTGGATTTGATGTAGCTTATATAGGCATAGAGAAGTATATGGAAATTCCCAAAATTTCCTCTAGATCCGAAATATCCTCCAGATCCAAAATATCCTCCAGATCCAAAATATTCTCTACAATAGTATCGCATACTTCAACACTCCACCTCGATACTATATCCATCTACATCACAACCTTCAATGCACCCAAGCATTTCCTTCTATCTTCAATCAAGAAAGCTTGAATGTTTCCCCAATGAACTCCGGCATAGCCACCGCCCATTGCACTTCACTAACGAGTTCAGGCATAGCCCCCACCCGTCAATAAAGTGTTGAAACATCCAACTCCTAAACCAGTCCCACCGAAAGACAATGTACTCGAGAGTGAAAACGAGTATATACCATGAAGATAAAACAACAACCTCTCACCGATACTCTTCTACACCCAGGTTTCTCTCTCAACTGTGCCACCTCATGGCACCAAGCATCTCTCCAAGCGAATTAAGTTCGAGCAATGCTCAAACTTCCCAACCGGCAATGTCTTAGTGAACATATCCGTCGCGTTATCCTTTGTGTGCACTTTCCGAAGGCATAATTGCTTGTCTTCGTCCATGGCTACTAGAAATGACTCTCTCACTTCAATATGGTTCGTTCGTGAGCTAAACGCCAAATTCTCCGCCAAATGTATAACACTTTGGCTATCACATCGAACATCAATACTCTCATGTTCGAAACCCAAGTCACACAATAGTCGCTTCAAATAGAGTGCCTCCTTTGCCGCTTTCACAGCGGCTATCAACTCCGCCTCCGTAGTGGATAAAGCAACTACGGTCTGCAATCTCGATCTCCAACTAATGGTCGTACCACCAAGTGTGAAGACATATCAGGAAGTTGATTTCCTCCGATCCCTATCACAGGCGTAGTCCGAGTCACAGTAACCAACTAACTTGCAACTCAATCCATCACTACCACCAAAAACAAGACCATGAGATATTGTGCCTTTCAAGTATCTCAATATAGCCTTCATGGCTTCCCAATGCGATTTCCCCGGATTAGCCATATACCGACTAACCACCCCGATGGCATTTGCAATATCGGGCCTTGTACACACCATGGCATACATTAAGCTACCAACCGCACTTGCATATGGCACCTTTGCCATATAAGTCTTGTCTTTCTCTCTGATAGGTGATCCCTTATCTGAAAGCTTCATATGTAATGGTAAAGGTGTATTTAACGCCTTTGCATTCTCCATGTTAAACCGGCAAAGCACCTTCTTAATGTACTCCTTTTGAGTCAATCTCAACTCAAAACGCTTTTGGTCCCTTACAATCTCCATGCCCAAGATTTTCTTTGCTTCTCCAAGGTCTTTCATCTCGAACTCCGCCTTTAATTTCTCTTTCGACTTGTTGATTTCTGCCTTGTCCTTAGAAGCAATGAGCATATCGTCCACATACAAGAGTAAATACACCCAACAATCATTTCTCAACCTCTTGAAATAAACGCAAGCATCCTTGATGCTTCGATGGAAGCCACTTTCAAGCATGAAATGATCAAATCTCTTGTACCATTGCCTAGGTGATTGCTTCAAACCATACAGTGATTTCTTCAACTTGCAAACTAGTTCTGACTTACCTTCTACAACAAACCCTTCCGGTTGCTCCATGTAGATGTCTTCATCCAAGTCTCCATGCAAGAAGGCGGTTTTCACATCTAGTTGCTCCAACTCCAAGTCGTAAATAGCAACTAATGCAAGTAATATCCGGATAGAAGTATGTCTCACAACCGGTGCGAAGATTTCATCATACTCCTTTCCTTTTCTCTGTGCAAACCCCTTAGCCACTAGCCTAGCTTTGTATCTTCCATCGTCCTTCACCTTATATATCCATTTGCACCCAATAGCACGGTTTCCTTGAGGAAGTGGAACCAACTCCCAAGTCTGGCTCTTCATCAACGATTGCATCTCTTCCTCCATGGCGCAAATCCACTTCGAGCTATCATTCGAACCCATGACGTCATCAAGGTCCATCGGCTCATTTTGGACTACATGAAGAGCATAGTCCAAATTCTCACAAAAGCTAAGATAGTTCCAATCACCATATCTTTCGGGTGGCCTTATAGCATGCCGACCAACCCGAGTAGCAATACCATCACCCGGTCTTCCTTCAGCTCCACCTTGAACTGAATCTTCTCTAGGCTCGTGCACATCACCAACACTACTAGAGGAATCCTGTGGACTATGTGATGTAACATCAACCGCATTCACCTCGCAAGCACCTCCAACAACTCTACTCTCTCTAGGTCTGAAAGTGGGAATAACTTCCTTCTCCTTTGATTCACCATGAACCAAATCTGGAACATCCGATGAGCCTTCGTTCTCCTTGAACATAGCCGACTCATCAAAAGTAACATGACGAGAAACCATAGCCTTCTTCGTTTCCGGATTCCAAAATTCGATAGCCTTTGACGCCATCCATATATCCGAGAAAAATCCCTTTGAAAGCTCTAGGCGAGAGCTTATCATTCCCCGGATCATGCACATAAACAGGACTGCCAAATACACGAAGATAACTCAAGTCAATGCTCTTCCCTTTCCACACTTCCTCCGGAATTTTGTTATCAATAGCCGAGCACGGAATTCGATTAATAATATGCAGCGCAGTTGACAAAGCTTCGGCCCAAAATCCCTTAGACAAACCCGATGTCAATCTCAAGCATCGAGCTTTCTCTAGTAGAGTTCAGTTCATTCTCTCCGCCACTCCATTAGATTGTGGATCTCCCGGTGTAGTAAAATGCCTCCGAATACCATGATGCTTGCAAAAATTCAGAAACTCTCCGAAAACATACTCGCCGCCATTATCGGACCTAAGAACCTTCAAAGATTTTCAACTCTCATTCTCAACAAGAGCCTTCCATTCTTTGAATCTTGCAAATGCCTCCGACTTGGCCTTCATTACATACACCCAAACCTTCTGAGAAAAATCATCAATGAAAGAAATATAATATTTTGCTCCTCCCAAAGAAGCTACAGACGCTGGTCCCCAAACATCTGTGTGCACATACTCAAGAATCCCTCTTGAATCATGTTTTCCTTCACCGAATGATACTCTAGTTTGCTTCCCCATGACACATTCCTTGCAAAACTCCAACTTGCTGAAACTCTCACCATCAATCATCTCCCTTCGACGAAGAACATCTAAACTCTTCTCCAAGACATGACCCAATCTCAAATGCCACAGCCGTGTAGCATCTAAGCCATCAGAACTATCAACACTGACACAAGTTTCACCTTGCATGGTCACTCCTTGAAGCAAATAAATACCATGAGTTCTAGCACCCCTCATAACCACAAGCACACCCTTCGAAACCCTCAAGCTATCACTCTCAATCGTGATCTTGCAACCTAAAGAATCCAACTGTCCCAAAGAGATAAGTGACTTCCGTAGTCCCGAAACATAGCGCATATTAGTTAGAGTACGAACCACTCCGTCAAACATTCGAATTTGCACGGATCCAATGCCCTTCGACTTGCAAACTGCACCATTTCCCATAACAATTGATTTTCCTTCCCGTTCAACATAAGAAGAAAAACAATTCCTACTAGGCGTCATGTGATATGAAGCCCCCGAATCAAGCACCCAATCGCTGCCCGAAACATCTGTTGCTACTGCCGACAAAACATCTGCGTCTCCCTCACCAACATTTCTCTCCACCGCAACTGATGAAGATGCTACTTCCTTCTTCCCCTTCTCTGGACAATCATTCTTCCAGTGACCAGGTTTCTTACATATAAAGCACTTGCCATTTCCTTCCTTTGACTTTCCTCTTCCACCGGGCTTCTTAGACTTAGAACGCCCCTGGTTTCCCTTCTTTTCTGACTTTTCTTTCTCCGCAAATAAACCTTGACCATTACCAGCACCACTACTACCATCACTCAGCTCCTTCATCTGATCTCGCAATTCCTCACTAAGAAGACCCGTCTTGACATCATTTAGAGTCAATGTATCCCGGCCATAGATCAAACTGTTTGAGAACCCAGTATAGCGCTCAGGCAATGAACATAGCAATATCATCGCCTTCTGCTCCTCCTCAATCTTCAAATCTACTGCCTTCATCTTCATTAGCAAATCATCAAACACATTTAAGTGTGCCTTTAGCGAAGTTCCTTCCTTCATCTTGTAGGTAAAGAAAGTCTGCAACAAGATCAGTCGATTTGTGAGTGATTTCTTCATATACAACTCCTCCAACTTGTTCCAAATACCTTTAGCAGTCGTCTCACCACTAATTTCGGAAATAACATTCTCCCCCATGGCAAGTTGAAGTGTAGTGAATGCCCACTCTTCCAATTCTTCTCTCTCTACATCTGAGATGTCCTCTGGCAATAAATGTGTATCAAACACTACGCGATGTACCCGATTCCGCCTAAGAACCACTTTCATCTTCCATTGCCACTTTTCGAAATCATTATCGCCATTCCACTTGTTGATAACCAATTATGAACCAGCAGCTGCATACGACCCACGTACATAAGGAGCCACACCACTTGGACCAACTGTTGATGAATTATTTGAACCTGATTCCGGCATTTCTACAACTATCTACCAACACCAATGCTCTGATACTAAATGTTGTGGAGGAATTTTGATTCAAGACCGCTCAAATCAAAAATCCCCAACGCCGCGGGAAACGAGATCGTGGTAATAGTGCAAAAACAACCAATTGAACAATCTCAATCTTATCCAAGCCAATCACAATCACCAAATAATGGAAATAATAGAGCAATAACGAGAAACTAAATCACACAGGGATTTATAGTGGTTCCACCGACGTCTTGTCAGTGTACGTCCACTTTGAGAGAGAAGCCTTTATTAATATCAATAGAAGAGTACAAGAGATTGATTACAATGATCAAATTTACTAGAAAATTTTGATTTTGTGGAGAAAGGAATTGAAGAAGATTAGGATTGCCTAAACCCTAATTAGAATAAACTTCGATCTAATCTCTTGATTTTTCATATCTCCTTTTGGATTTGGTGTAGCTTATATAGGCATAGAGAAGTATATGGAAATTCCCAAAATTTCCTCTAGATCCGAAATATTCTCCAGATCCAAAATATCCTCCAGATCCAAAATATTCTCCAGATCCAAAATATCCTCCAGATCCAAAATATTCTCCTGATCCAAAATATTCTCTACAATAGTATCGCATACCTCAACACAATACACAATTTTATCTTATCTTATTTATTTACCCATACATATATAAGCATGTGCGATCAAGAATTTAGTCATTTGATGAGCAATTCATTACCACAACACATAATTATCTATCTATCTATTATTATTATAAAGACAAATGTTATCATATGCTTTAAACACATATGTTAAGTTTGGTGAAATTAAGCAACTAACACTCTTAAATTTCACAAATTATTTATATTGCAAGGACAACTTATGTTTTTTTATATAGTTTTATTTTCCTGGTAAAAGTTGCTTTGTAATCTCTTCAGCCTTCATCATATAATACTTTCTTGCAAGCAGTGATGTTATAATTAAAAAAGCATTTAACAAGTTTGATAGAAAAGTGGCTAAGTAAGATGAACCGAAGGCATAAAGATGTGGCCGGATCGTCAACCTTTTTTTAGGAAGGACCAATCTAGTTCTAGATGGGACTCATATTGCTCAGCATGACATTAACAATGAGATGCTTATTTGTTAGAAAATTTTGTTTAACAATCAACCCAAAGCAATTTTATCAAGTACTTTTTTTACGTTGATGATAATAATATCTATTATCAGAAATTATGCGTTGGGTAAGGATCAAGTTAGCAGTGTGGATATGAATGACTAATTTATTATTCGTATTTCCTATTTATCATGTTCATGTTTTCAACTAATTGTATGTTAGTGAGCTTGATTTATTTCATCTGTTTTTGCAATTTTTACATTTGAAAACAGCTAGATGAACTCCAATATGAATGTGGATAATTATACAAAGACTATACCATTATGGAATGATTTACTGTTGAATTCTTTGAAGTTGTCAATGTACTATGATCTTTGCATTGTTATCTTCACTTTTCCATGTAACTCAATTCGTCGATTTACTTGGACAATTTAAGTACTTGAAAGAGCTACTTGTGTTTCCCAGTTATTTGCATTAGGCTTATGCGTAAAATAGTCGAAAATAGGTTACAATGTTGGGACAAAGGTAGTTGGGTTAAGAGCATTTGTTTTACTCGGTTATATTGTCTGAAAAATTGTGGCCAATGTACCATGTGATGGTTGTGTAACATAGGTATTATAAATTTAGCCTTGCTTATAATGCTTCATAACCTGTTATATGTAAATAAGCAATGCTTGTGTTTTATTCAGTTCTACACTTTTTGTTTTCTGATCTTGACGTTATTCATATTTTTCGTGCTTAAAAGAGTTTTGAATAAAATCTATTTGCAATTTTGAATGATTGATTTTGATATTGCAAAAGAAACATAACTTTTGATTGTATTGAATGAATATTACAAACAGTTTTGAGCCTTATATATAGGCTTTTATGATACAGATAATGAAATACACGGTGGACCAAATTGTATTGCTGATGGGCTGAGTAAGTGGGCTTTGGCCTTGAGTATATATTATCTTATGTACGGCCGACTGTTTTATTTGCTCTTTTACTCCCCATCAAATCGAGATTAGGGTTTTCCTCTTCATGCCCTTTGATATGGCGATCTGTCGATTCAGACATCCTTGAACAAATCTTCAAAGATGCGTGACTATTCTCTCTTCCTTCTTCACTCAATTTGCTTTGATTTTCTCTGGAATTCCAGATCTGAACTTTACTGACAGTAGCTTCGCTTGTGTTGTCGATGTTAGGGTTTTTGACAGAGAAGCTTCCTCCTTTCAAGTCTGTGTTGGATTGACGATCTCTGGTGAGCTTGGCTTCTGATTTGTGGTGAGTGATTTCAATGACCTTTAGCTCATCTCGAAATTTTGTGAAGTTTTGAGATGATAAGGCTTTCGTTAGTGTATCAGCTCGTTGGTAAGTAGCAGGTACGTGTCTGACCTCTATGGTCCCCTTTATTACTTGATCTCTGACGAAATGTTGATCTATTTCAATGTGCTTAGTCCTTGAGTGTAAAATAGGGTTTGATGTCATGTATACTGCACTTTGATTATCACACCATAAAATTGATTTGTCTGTTTTGATATTTAATTCAGAGAGTAGAGAGGTTATCCACATTATTTCTGATGTAGCATTAGCCACACTCCTGCATTCAGCTTCAGCACTTGACCTAGGTATTGTAGATTGCTTCTTAGAACACCATGATACAATGTTGTTTCCCATAAAAATACAATATCCAGTTGTAGATTTCCTGTCATTAGGGTCTGATGCCCAATCTGCATCAGCATATCTAGTTATATTGTAGTTGTTGCTTGCCTTTATGTGCAGTCCATAGCTCATTGTAGCCTTTATATATCTCAGAATTCTCTTTACTGCTTTCCAATGATTGTCCAGAGGAGCTTGCATAAATTGACAAACTTTATTCACACTAAACACAATATCTGGTCTAGTGATAGTTGCATACTGTCAAGCACCAACTACACTTCTATACTGTTTAATGTTACATATGGGTTCTCCCCTGTGTTTTGAGTAATGTTGACTGCTAATCATGGGTGTAGGCATTCCCTTTGCATTGCTCATTTGTTTCCTTTCCAGTAGTTCATCTATGTATTTCTTTTGAGACAAGATGATTTCTGTTGATGACCTTTTTATGACTTCTATTCCCAAAAAGTAATTTAGCTGTCCCAGATCTTTGACAGAGAATTCTTTATCCAACCTTTTGATAATTGATTCAATCTCATCTATACTATTACCTGTCACAATGAGATCATCAACATATATTAGGACATAGATTGTAGAATGCTTGCTGGTTTTGATAAATAGAGAGTTATCTGATTTGGTAGATTGAAAATTCATTGCGTGCAATGTGTTTTTCAATTTGTCAAACCAAACTTTAGGAGCTTGTTTTAGTCCATATATAGCCTTGTTGAGCTTGCAAACATATTCTGAGTTTTCACAATATCCCTGTGGTTGAGTCATATATACATCCTCTTTAAGTACGCTATTGAGAAATGCATTATTGACATCAAGTTGCCTTAGAATCCACCCCTTTCTTATGGCAATGCTAAGAATAATCCTGATTGTTGATGATTTAAATACTGGAGAGAATGTCTCCTTGTAATCAAATCCTAGTTATTGAGTATATCCCTTTGCAACTAGTCTGGCTTTGTATCTGTTTATGCTTCCATCTGGGTTCCTCTTTATTCTGTAGGTCCATTTACACCTAATTATATTCTTGTCCCTTGGTGGTTTCACTAAAGTCCAAGTTTTATTCTGTATGAGTGCTTGATATTCTTCATTCATGGCTTCTTTCCATCTTGTATCTGTCTTTGCTTGATCATAACTTGCTGGTTCTTCAAGTAGGGTGACAGCTGTGAAAAGTTTGGGTTTGAAAATCCCACTTTTTGTTCTTGCTACCATAGGGTGTATGGATGTTGCCTGAGGTACATACACAGGTTGTTCCTGACTCTCACTTTGCTTGATTCCTTCTTCATCTTCCCTGTTTTGATCATCATTGATGTGTTGATTGTTGTCATCTCTTGTAGGTGATTCACTGATATGGTCTGAATGTTGATCAGTGTTACTGACAGATGGCACTGATCTGACATTCTCATGCATTGGTTCACCTGCACTTATTATATCAGAGTACACAGGTATAGATGGTATGGATACACTTGTGTCATATATTTTGTTTGTAGTTTTTATGCTTTCAGATTGATATGGGAATACTTTTTCATTGAACACAACATGTCTGCTTATAAAGAGTTTGCCATTTTCATCTAAACGTTTATACCCTTTTTGATTATGAGCATAACCTATAAAAGTACATGGCTTAGACCTAAAGTCCAATTTGTGTCTATTGTATGGTCTGGTGTACGGGTAAAATTAACATCCAAAAGTTTTTAGGTAGTGATAATCTGGTTTGATATTCAATAGCTTTTCATGAGGATTATTGCCTTTAAGAACTTTAGTAGGTAGTTTGTTTATTAAATAAACATCAGTACTAAAGGATTCTGGCCAAAATTTCAATGGCATTTTGGCATTAGCTAGGAGTGTCAACCAGTTTCAACAATATATTTATGTTTCCTTTCCACAAGACCATTCTGTTCAGATGTATAAGGACATGTAGTTCTGTGAACTATTCCTCTTTTAGAGAAATAGTCCTTTAGTGGTTTGTATTCAGTTCCACCATCTGACTGAAAAATTTTCACATGTGCATTACTCTGTTTTTCCACTTGAGTTATGAAGTGTATAACCATATTACATGTTTCAGACTTGCACTTCATAAAATAAATCCATGTATATCTACTAAAAGCATCTACAAAGGCAATGTAATATTTGTATCCATAATCTGAACTGATTGGTGAAGGACCCCACAAGTCAGTTGCAATTAAGTTTAGGGGTTCTGTGTATTCAGATTCAGATGCATTAAAAGGTAATTTGTGACTCTTGCCCATTTGACAGTATTTACAAACATGATATGAGTGATTTTTGTCAAATTTGGCATTGTTTTCAACAAGAATAGACTTTACAATATCATAACTTGGATGACCAAGTTTATTATGCCACACATCTAAGGTATTACAGTGATTTTCATCATTGACTTCACTGTGATTACACAACATACTTTTCTTCATATCATTATTGTAGTGACTGGTAGTGAACTTGTATAGTTCTTTGCTTTCATTGCCCTGCAATAAAATAGTTTTAGTAAGTATGTCCCTGATCAAGCAATACTTTGGGTGAAATTCAAAATATACTTGATTGTCATTAGCAAATTGTGATACACTTAAAAGATTTTTCTTAATATCAGGGACTCTTAGTAAGTTATTTAGAATTAAATGTTTATGGCCATTGATGTATCCACTACCAGTATGAGTAATAGAGATTGACTCACCATTTCCCATGCTAACTAATTTGTTACCTTTGTACTCCCTGCATCCAGTGTTGAGATTTTCCAGATTGTTTGTTAGATGATTTGTAGCTCCAGAATCAGGATACCAGGTTTCATCATTTATGTGATCTATTCTTGAAATGTCTGATTGTCGTGTGCTGTCACTTTGAGTCGCTTGATCTGATTGAATATTTTCCATATTAGCATTAGGGTTCCTTTGATTTGTATTGGTCTGATTTGAGGTGTAATTCTGGTTGAACCTAAAATAGCACTTGAATGCAGTGTGTCCAACTCTTTCACAGATTTGACACTTTGGTCTATTTCCTGTGTTGTTGTTCCTACCCCTTCCTCTGGCTCGACCACTGAAACCACCCCTTTGTGTTTGATTATTGTTTCTTGTATCTTTGCCTTTGAAACTGTTGGCATAATTGATTGATGGATCCAGTTCTTGTGGTTTCTTGCTTTCCAATTTTGCTTCATGTGCCAAGAGTATTGAGTGTACCTCTTCAATTGGTGGAGTCACTCTTTGAGAGGAAATGATTGCCTCTACGGCCTCATACTCATTTCCTGATCCATGTAAAATAGTCATAACATGTTCAGATTCAGGAACCTTTTGACCAGCAGCCTCTAACTTGTCACATATGTTTTTAATTCTTGCCAAATATTCTCTCATGTTGCTGTTATCCTTTCTTGAATTGTGTAACTGCCTTCTGTATTGCATGATTTTTGCAGAGGATTGAGAATTGAAGTTCTTTTCAATGTTGTCCCATATTTCATTTGCAGAATTGCATCCTATTACTTGTGATAAAAGGTTGTTGCTTATTGATGATAACAGCCATGCACTTATCAGTCTATCTTGTCTGTGATACTTTGTATATTCTTCATTTGGTATAAACTTGTTTTCTTGATCAGTCACAAGCTTTGCTGGTATTTGCAGGGTACCATACAAGTGTCCCTCTAATCCATATCCTTCAATAGCGGTTTGCACCTGAAACTTCCACAACAGATAGTTGTTTTCATCAAGCTTGGTTGTGATGAGTTGACTTTGGGGGCTTATCACAGTCTTGACCAGTTGATCAACTGCTGTTAGTGGTGGCACAGGTGGATTAGAGGATGCAGTTGATCCAAGAACAGAGCCTTGAACAGGAGTTGAGTCCACCATGATGAACTCTCCGATGAACAGAAATGATCATAAATCAACAAACAGTTGAGATTCAAGACAGGTCACCTTCTTGATGCGGAATGTCTTGAATGATGCTCAGGTGTGATGCAATCAGATGTCTATCAAATGATGATGGTTTTCTGACGATAAGCACTGGTAAGGCACTTTCTTGAGTTGATTTTTTGGTTTTCTTGGTGGCAAATGGTAATTTTCCTTGATTCTTTTACTGTTACGGCTGGAGCAGATCAGATTTGATGCAGCCAAATTAAAGTTTGGCGAGGCACTGATCTGAGATGAAGGTCAACTCTCAAATGATGAGTTTTCAACTCAGATGAGAAGATTAACCCAAATGATGATAATTTTCTGATGGGTTAATTTCTTTTTCCACAACAGAGAATTGTTTTAATTGATTTTTCCGTTGAACTTTAGCTCTGATACCATAAAAGAGTTTTGAATAAAATCTATTTGCAATTTTGAATGATTGATTTTGATATTGCAAAAGAAACAAAACTTCTGATTGTATTGAATGAATATTACAAACAATTTTGAGCCTTATATATAGACTTTTATGATACAGATAATGAAATACACGGTGGACCAAATTGTAATGCTGATGGGCTGAGTAAGTGGGCTTTGGCCTTGAGTATATATTATCTTATGTACGGCCGACTGTTTTATTTGCTCTTTTAGTGCTGTCACCCATTATCTATTCAAATTTTTGGTCAGCATGCATGCTTTGTGCAAATTAGATTAACATGTGAATTAAATCCCAGTGGTAACAGATGTCAAGTGTTTATGGACTAGTTTGGTTATTATTACTAAAAATAAATGCCTAGTTTTCTGTTTGGAAGGGCAGATGCATCCAACACGACCAAACAACAAAACGGGGTATTACCCTATTCAGCCAACGGGGCAAGAAACATCTGTTGACGGTTGCGTCGGATGAATCCGACTTCAACAGATTTTTTTTTTCTTCCTAAGTTGTCCGTGTAACTTGTAAATAATCCGTTTAACCCATAAATACCATGTTTGTTCTATAAATTAAAATAATCCATTTAGCATATAAACTAAAAAACTCCAATTAAATGTCGTATTTAAATTCTCCATTTGATGTCGTAAACACATAGTACGCTTCATTCAACTCTGTTTAAATACTTCGCTAAAATGGTCTGGTATCGCTTACCGTAAATGCACAACTAAGTTATGCTTATATTCTGCATTATTTGCATTAGTTTATCACCCAATTTGTTGGCTCTATTGAATATATATCAATAAATATATATTGCAGCTGGAGCCGTAATTGATAATCTTTTATATGTTTTTCCATGATAAGTATTCGATTGAAGATTCCATGCTATAATCTTTGCCTTAAAATCGGACTTAAAATAAATTTTAATAAATAATTTTATATTTTATATTAAATACGCTAACAGTTAGTTTTTTCACCGTTTTGCGATTATACTAGTATATAGAGTGTTAAATAGCATTTTAAATATTGCAGCATCTTAATAGCCAATTTCAATCTCGAATTATTAATTTTGTGTTCGATGGTGATTTGATGAAGAAATAATAGAAATGTATAAAGGCATAAATAAGTGATGATCCGCCAGAAAAAGGGTCATCGTCATCAGATGAATTGCATACGTGATACGTTCAACAATTTTGGGGCCAACTGTTATTTGAAGGTTCACTTGAACCAAGCAAACGAAAGGACCACCTCCGCGAACATATCACCCATTCACGTAAATAAAACAAAATTTAACTTCATTCAATGCACCTTCTCAAAATATGCCGGTTAAGTTATAACATATTTACACGTCTAGTATTATGCACACAGGCCTGAAGTCGTTGATAATTTTGAAAAGTAGGGTAGAATAGAAAACGTTCATTTCTTACCTTTATGAAATTAGTGAAACAAGCGAGAACCACCGACTCTTTGTTTCATTGGTGTAAACGTGGCAAATGAATTTTGGGCTTTAGTGCCATTAAGTCGAAGAGGGCCCAACAAGTGGAAACTTGTGAAGGAAGCACAGAGGCAATAGAGACAGAATGAAATGGTGGTTGTTGTGCACAGTGCACGCTCCCTTGAGACAAGGACAGAGGCCTATGCCCTAGCAGCCGGACCACTGTCCTTTCTCCAACGGCCATTTGCTTACTTTCCTTCCGTTCATTATTTTTATTTTATTTTCTTACATCGTCCATTCCGAACGATTTAACCCTTGTTATTAGTTGTTTTATCGCCTTGTCATTTATTTATCTGGGATGTAGATCCTGTGCATCTATGTAGAGAGCATGTTCTCCACTTCACCCCTCAAACGTCATATTCAACTTTTCTATCCTGCTTTAATGAAAGGCCTACTGGATTGGTATACATCTTGGTTTCAAAACTGGTTATAAACGTAGTCCTATTTCTGTCAACATAATGTTGAATTGATCAGAACACACTACTGTCATTTCAAATAACATTTCGTATTATTTCCGCTAGCACACCGATGAGTTGAACAAAACAAAATAGTGTCATTTAAAATAACATTTCAAATATCACTCACTACTAACGGCATTTAATACGGAATCAGCGTATTTTTGATCAATTCAGGCACTAAGTTAATCAAAACAGAACCATGCTTATAATTAGTTTTGAAACTTGTAATCTAATGTATATGCATAATAAGTTTTGAAAACCGGGATAAATTGAAACAAAAAATAATATCTTTGATCTGAAAATTCAATCAAACCATGCGTTCTTTTCTAGATCTACAATAATAGTACCTCTGGGCCATAGAAAAGTTAACTACAAACAAGTTTCCCCCGGTCTAGAAACAATGACAGGTTTAATTGTAAATTAAGATGGTTTATATGATTTATACTATTAGTTACGCATGCCTTTCTTTACTGACTAATATCTATATAACTACTATTACTGCATGTGTTATCTTACACGACAATAGATACACAACACGCAGTCCCAAATAGAAGACGACGACAGCTGCTCACTGTGTTTCTAGCTACCATGAAAACACCCTGATATACGCTGCGCAGAAGTACGATTTTGTTCACATCTTTTAAGGGATATTAACAAAACACTCGGTCTCCATTGATGGAAATCAGGGAGTCTATAAGGACTCCCCTGATTTATGCGCTCCCCTGATTTCCACCGATCAGCGTGGAATGTTTGTATATATTATTAACTAACCAGTTATTTTGTATATATTATTAACACATCTTTTACCACTTTCATCCCTTTTTCGACTCAAATGGAAGATAACTCGCGTTCTTCTGCCTTCTGTCCACTCTCATTCACGATTCCGGATCGGTAGTACGTACAATGTTCATTTTTTGGGCTTTTGCATCAATAATTGTACGTAACGTTTGACAAGATACGACATTAAATATTATACATACACACACTTTATATATTGTCATTTTATGCTAGACAGATCTGAACACTCTAGTACTTGTCTGTTTACCATGCAAAATAATAATTAATTGTAAGAGCATTCCCCTAAAGAAGAAAAATGATGTCCCTCCTCTCTCACCAATACACAATTTTACCTTATTTATTCCCATACATATATAAGCATGTGCGATCAAGAATTCAGTCATTATGAGCAATTCATTACCACAACACATAATTATCTATCTATCTACCTATTATTATAACGAAAAATGTTATCACATGCTTTAAACACGCATGTTAAGTCTGGTGAAATTACGCAACTAACACTCTTAAATTTCACGAATTATTCATGTTGCAAGGACAACTTATGTGTTCAAAATAAATATTTTTGTCCTTTAATATATAAATACCATAATTCTTAGCATGTGCCGTCAGAGCACTCGTTAACAAAACCCTATTATAAATGCCAAATAAGTAAAAGAAAGACGGATATGCTATTTTATTTGTGTGATTGATTTACGTGTTGAAAAGAATTAAAGTAAATAATAATATGTTAAAACATGCAACACTCACATTTGCACTACTTGAAATAAGCAGTATAGCATCGGGTCTTTCCAACGGCCGTTAACCAACGACTTACAACGGAAGCCAAATTACGGATTTTTCTTACGGATACAAAAATACGCCATTGATAAACCGCTTGCGGACTTTTATTTTAAACCCGTTGAAAGTCATTGGCACCCGTTACATGGGTTGAGCATAAATCAGCCGGAGTTGCTACCTTCTTCCTCATTCTCTAAACCCACGATTTTTATCCCCAAATCCCCAATTCTGAAATCACCAATTCCACTCCATCATTGGCCTAAGATCTCTCCAACTCAATCATATCACTCTCTCATCCTCTCTGATCTCCGATTCTCTCCGATTTCAAGGAATTTGTTTATCCCTAATTTTGTTTAATACCTTAAGTTTAGTAATTTAAGCCTAATTAGAGTATGTTTGTGTGCCTAGTGGTGTACTTGCTAATGTAGGTTTTAATCATTTAACTTGTTAATCTAGGGTTTTTGTTTATAAGTTACTTAGTTGTTATGATCTAGGGTTTTAATTAGTTTAAGTAGTTGTTGTTAATGAGTTTGTATTTATAGATTTATTTGATTATGTTGCTAATCTAGGGTTTATTTAGCTAAAGTTGAATATGTATATATGCATAAATATAGTGTTGTATGTGGGTATACATATATACATATACATATATATATATATAGTTGATAATTAATCTATGTATTTTTTTATTTGATTGAGCCCCAATTCATTGAAAATAATATTTAATTTGTCGAAAACGTGTCGTGGAAATGGAAATATTTTAAATTTATGTTTTGGGCTAAGGCACACAAAGGCGCACAAAAAACACTTCAATCATGAAAAAAACCAAATCATAATATATTATATTCATAAAGCCTTAGAGAGTTATTTTGGCCCCGTCTGATAAGTATTGTATATAGTCGTTATGTGAATGTTCGTTTTATTAACGAAACGGACATTTATATTCATCGTATGCAATATTTGCTGGATTTATCATTTGTATTGGACAAGTTACAAACACAATAACGAAATTAAATCTCGTAAAATATTTTATTTTAAATGGTTCTTAAAATTTCGAAAGCACTTCCTTTATGTTCCCTGTGTACACGCAATTGTGTACTATTCAGAGAACTAAAGGAAGGTGCTGCCGAAATTTTATTGAATCGTTTAAATTGAAAAGATTTATGCGATTTAATTACGTTATTGCATTTGTAATGGGAGGTAGGATGAGCCACCAGTAAATGATCAATTAACATAACATGCATTCAGCACTAAAATTGTTTTAACAAAATGTCAATGCAAATTTTATCATTATAATTAATACATAAAAGAAATGTTTTCATTAAAATACAATCTTAGCGTTTGAGCGATCGGACGCAAAAATTATGAAGCTACTTTTATATCATACTTTCTAATTTTATATGTACTTAGGAAAAATGGACGATTATTTTAATGATTGAAGCCGGATGTACAAATGAAGAGAAACTGATGGCACAATAAATAAATAATTTATAAATGGTGTCAGCTTGTTTATTGATTTCGCTTTAAGTAACGATGGAAATGACGTCGAATTCCGTTGTCCATGTAGCAGAATCAAGTTATTGAAGCATTTGATACCGCAAATGGTAAGAGTTCATTTGCGTCAGTACGGTTTTGTGCCGAACTATTTAGTTTGGGATCGTCATGGAGAACTATTAGCATCTATTTCTATACAAGTTGAGGAGGTAGTAAATTATGAAATTGCTACGATGAATCTCGTAGAACAATTGGTTGAAGATGTTGCACGTTCTATGTTCCCGGATCAACAATCTAATGATAACGATGGTAATGATGAAGAAGAACAAAATATTGAAGCCAAAAATTATATGATTTATTAGATGTCGCGAAAGAAACCCCTTTGGGAAGGATGTGAAAACGGAACTCAATTATCAGTAACTGGCTAACTGCTGAATACATTGCGATTAAATCTAAATACAACATCACAGAAGCTAGATTTACAGTTGTTGTACAAGCTGCGAAGCGGCATATGTCTGCCAATAATTTAATGTGCGAAAACCATTATGAAGTAAAAAAAAAAAATGATGTCGGCCTTTGGTTTACCGTATCAAAAAATAGATACATGTCTAAAGGGTTGCATGCTATTTTGGAAGGAAGATATCAACCTTAAGAATTATAGAATATGTAATCAAAAAAGATACAAACCAAGAAAGAAAAAGGGAAAGGAAGTCTCGTATGAACGTATGCATTATTTACTTATTATTCCTAAACTTCAAAGGTTATATGCATCTTCTGTAACCGCGCAACATGAGATGGCATAGTGTGAGAACACAGGAAGAAGGTACGTTAACACACTCATTCGATGAAGAAACTTGGAAGCATTTTGATCAAAAGTATCTCAATTTTGCATCTGAGAGTCGCAATGTTAGACTTAGTTTATGTACGGATGGCTTTTCACCATTTTCTCAATTTGGTTCTAAATATTCATCTCAGTCAGCAATTGTAACACCTTATAATTTACCTCCGTGGATGTATATGAAAACTCCTTATATGTTTCTTACAATTGTCGTCCCTGCTCCTGATGATCCGACACAAGGAATCGATGTTTATTTACAACCGTTGATTGAAGAATTAAAAAAATTGCCGTATGAAGGGGTAGAAACATATGATATTTCCCAAAAGAAAACTTTCGTATGCATGCTTCTTTGTTGTGGACAATTAGCAATTTTTCTGCTTATGCAATGCTTTCAGGTTGGAGTACGACTGGTCGTCTAGCTTGTCCGTACTGTATAGAAGAAACAAGAGCATTTTCTTTATTTATTGGAAAGAAAATTTCATGGTTTGACTGTCATAGATATTTTCTTCATATTATTCATCCTTTTAGAAGAGATAAGAAATTTTTTTTAGCCAATAGACATAAAACTTTACGACCAACTAAAGTATGGACAAGTGAGGAAATTTATGAACTTGTACAAGATTTTCCCAAGATTCATGAAACTGGAGTACAGACAGAAATTCAAGGTAAATCAACGATTCATAATTGATGGAAACAAAACATATTTTGGGAGTTGCCTTATTGGAAAGATCTTCTGATCCGTCATAATATTGACGTGATGCAAAATGAGAAAAACGTGTTTGATAATGTAATCAATACAGTTTTGAATGTTAAAGGGAAGACGAAAGATGATTTGAAATCAAGACGTGATGTTGAAGCAATACGTAATCGTCCGGAGCTTCATATAAAGCAAAATGACACCAGAAAACCGAAAGCATGCTATGAACTAGACAGTAATCAAATTAAAATATTTTTAAAATGGATGGAAGGATTAAGATTCCCAAATGATATATCTTCCAATCTTCGTAGATGTGTTGACTATAAAAAATGTAAACTTAGCAGGATGAAAAGCCACAACTGTCATGTTATGATGGAAAATTTATTGCCCGTCGCTTTCAAAGAACTATTGCTCGTAAAAGTTTGGACTGTTGTAACAGAGCTAAGTTTGTTCGTTAAAGAGCTTTGTTCATCCACACTAAAAACTGACTGTCTAGTAAACTAGAGGAAGAAATCCCCATATTAGTCTGCAAATTGAAAAAAAAAATCCTCCAGGGTTTTTCAATGTTATGGAGCATTTACCTATTCATCTTCCATCAGAAGCACGTCTTCGAGGGCCTGTACAATACGGATGGATGTATCCAAGGTATAATAATATTCAATTAATTAAATTTTAGTTAATGAAATGTATGAGAAAATAATTTACAATAATTCTAAACAAGTATTTAAATCATCTAAAGAAAAAAGTGAGCAGAAAGCTCGAGTTGAAGGTTTTATTTGCAAATCATACATCGAAGAAGAAGCTTCCTTTTTCTCTCTCATTATTTAGTGTTCATGTGAACATATCATTTGCAAGTACCGCACGTAATGATGAAGGCATTGATCAAGATGACGGTCAACGACTTTATCTATTTTTAAAAAACATGGTCGGCCTTCTGGTAGATGTGTGGAGGAATAGTTGAATGATAAAGATTATAATGCAGCACACACATATATTCTTCTCAATTGCACCGAAGTTGCACCGTTTGTTAGGTAATGAACTTATGCATCTATGTATACTTGTATTGTATCTCTAATCATATATGTAAGTTTGTCCTATAATTGCAGCATTTATGAATCACAGTATCCAAACGGCGATATCAGCAAAGAATTCACTAGTTGGTTTACTAATTATGTTTTTGATCAAACAAATTGTATTGTGGATGAGGGATTGAAACACTTGGCATTGGGACCAAAAAGAAATGTCAATACATATCCAATATTCTTTGTCAATAGATATAAATTAGCACTAAAGAATATGGTGCTGAAAAATTAACTGACAATAGCGGTGTATTTGTTAAAGGTAGTGATGATCCAAACGACCATATACACAAATTTTATGGCATGCTAAACTAGATTCTGCAAGTGATATATTTCACACGACCCGCGGAAGAAGTATTTATATTTAAATGCAGTTGGTTCAGCAACGTTTCAGATCCGGAATCAACGTGCACCTAAAATATAATCTTATATAAGTAAGACATACTTCCCATTATTATAAGTACGATCCTTTTGTACTTTCCAAACAAGCTCTTCAAGTATATTATGCTCCTTATCCCTCTATGAGAAGAGACAAAATAGACTGGTGGGCTATTTTCAAAACAAAGGCAAGGTTTACATTTAACAGACGTAATATTCCCGACGACCAAGCTTATCAAGCAGACGTCGAGGAAAATGCAGAAATAGTAATAACCGATGATCAAACAGATTTTGGATCTCTAAACGATGAATCGAATGCATTAATTGATGTATTTGAGACTACAGATGAACCATATATAGAGGAGGAAATAGAGTCAGAATCTAAAAGTGATGAGTACGACTAACCAATACTCCTCCTTTTCAAAAAGTAATTTTATGTTTATCTTTACATAGTTAAACTCAAATTCATATTTAATAGATATTTCTTATGTTATCTATCAATAAGTAACATACCATAAATAAAAAATATGTTATCTATCAGACTTATATTAATTAAATAAAAAACTAGGTTTTTAGTAAAAAATTAATTTAAGTTTAATAAATTATTTAAGTATAATAAACTTATATTTATTTTTATGACATTTCTATGAATCAACCTCATATGTTAACTAGACATATCTATGAACTAAACGTATATTTAACACTTCTACGAATGAAACTTGTAATGTTAACTAGACATATGTTATGGCATTTCTATTATCAAGTACTCATGTTATCTAATACCATGTTTTTACATAGCTCTTTCATGTTATGTTATGTTGTTGTTTGTAACAGGTATAGCGTCAGATGGCGATGAGGGTGGTCCGTCTCGGAGTTATCTGGTCCTGTGGTCTGCCTTAAGCCAAAAGCGTCCAAACGGTAAAAACTAAGTTTTTAGTATACATTTAATTTAAATACAATAAATAATTTAAATTAAGATGGTTTATATGATTTATACTATTAGTTACGCATGCCTGTCTTTACTGACTAATATCTATATAACTACTATTACTCCATGTTATCTTACACGATGATAGATATACAACATGCAGTCCCAAGTAGAAGAAGACGACAACTACTCACTGTGTTTCTATCATGAAAACACCCTGACATACGCAGTGTGATTTTGTTCTACGTAACGAGTCATTTTGTTTATATATATATATATATATATATATATATATATATGGCAAGGGATCGGGAGCACCTCAAATACCCCATAATTTCCACTTCTTAGTTATATTATTTTATGTGAGTAGAAGGTGAGTGGGAGGTGAGAGAGTTAGTGGAAGGAGAGAAGGAGGAATTGTGTGTAGAAAAGTGGTAGGCTATTGGGGTGCCAAGTCTTTGGGGTGCCATTGAAATGGAAGATAACTGGCGTTCTTCTTCCTTCCGTCCACTGTCATTCCCGAATCTTTATCGGTAGTACAATGTTCATTGAGCTTGCATCGATAATTGTACATAATGTTTGACAAGATACGACTAAATATTATACTTACACACACTATATATATTGTCATTTTATGCTGGACAGTCTGAACACTCTAGTACTTGTCTGTTTACCATGCAAAATTCTAATTAATTGTAAGAGCATTCCAGTAAAGAAGAAAGATGATGTCCCTCCTCTCTCACCAATACACAATTTTGTCTTATTTATTTACCCGTACATATATAAGCATGTGCGATCAAGAATTTAGTCATTTGATGAGTTACCACAACACACCATATTCTATTATTATAAAGAAAAATGTTGTCATATACTTTAACAAACTCATGTTAATTTGATGAAATTACACACCTAACGCTCTTGAATTCCACAAATTATTTATGTTGTGAGGACAACTTAGGCATTCAAAACAAATAATTTTGTCTTTTAAATATATAAGTACGATTCTTAGCATGTGCCGTCAGAGCACACGTTAACAAAACCCTATTATACAAGTTAAGTAAGCAATAGAAAGATCAATATGCTATTTTATTTGTGTGATTGATGTTAATATTTTCAAACATTGTTTTGGGTTTGGGTTTTTTTAAAGAGGGAAGAAAGAACAAAAAAGGAATGAGAATATTGTTTTGTCCCACATTGCAGAAGATATGTGATTATGCAAGGAATATCAATAGCATTCTTAAAAGGATGTTGGAGCCTTGGGGTTTCCACATGTTTGCTTTGTTGTGAGGAGAGAGACCATGTATCTCTACCACACGCTCGCCCGCTGGCCATTTGATCGACCCGGACCGGATATGAGTTACGGATCAAATAAGAATATTTTTGAACCGGGGTCTTAAACTGTAACGAGTCGAATTCAACCCGTTAAGGACCCAGCCCCGAAACCGTTTGAAATTAAGGTGGGATGGGAACCTCACAAAAAGACGCTGCAATTCAAACGCGAGAGGATGCAATGCTTCAGAAACGGCGCGACGATTTAAAACGGACAGACCATTGCAAATGGATGCATCACTTCGCTGTATATAAATAGCAACAGTTTTAGACGTTGAAAAAACACTTCTGAATAATCCTCTTCTTCTTCCAAAATTCTGCAACACCGCCATTACCAACATTCTAGAAGTCTTGCAAATTTGCAATGCTTGTACACTGTTGTAGAATTGATCTTGTTCTTCCTCTTCTTTCTATTCTGAGATTGCATCAACAGAAACCATATTCTAGAGTGTTCTTAATCGAATCAAAGTCATACAAACTTCGAATCCGATTTTGTTGTTCCAAGGCTTTATTGAATCATGAAAGTCGATAGTTTGATAATTCGTTTGTACCTGATGGGCTGAAAGATTGTTTGAAAGAATTTATTCTATATATCCTTAAAGTCTGAAGTACGACAATTATTCTTCATCCAGTGTCCTCAAACCGTAAAATTCCCAACAAATTTTCAGACAATAACTCCAATCATGGAAGTTTTGAGCGCATTACAAGTGATGAATCAACATCTGACTAAATTGAAGCGTTTTGATGGTGAAAATTTCACTCGTTGGCAAGAGACAATGAAATTCTTTCTGATCATCGTCAAATTATTCTACATTTTAGAAGATGGATTGGAAGTTATACCAGAGGAAACCACTAGCGAGGATGCCACTCTGAAGGCAAAACGTGCAAAGCGCAAAGAGGACGATTTTCTATGCAGCGGGCATATTCTGAATCCATTGTCTAATTCAGTCCACAACGCTCATAGGACCTTGGAAACTGCAAAAGACCTCTGGACTGCATTGGAGAGCAAGTATCGCATATCTGAGGAAAGTAATAAAAAAATTCTTATTTGTAATTTTATAGATTTCAAAATGGTCGCCAGGAAGTCCACAGTTGGACAAGTAAGTGAAATACTACTATTGGTGAATCAACTTAAAGATGTCAATATTGATCTCGTTGAATCTTTCGTTGTTGAAGTTATTATTTCGAGACTCCCGAATTCTTGAAATGATTATAAGAAAAAATTGAAACATGCGGAAATGGATTATAATTTATACAGTTTATAGCGTCATCTTCGTATTGAAGAGGATTCTAGTAAACGCGAACTGGATGATAATCCATAAACTGAGTCTCAAGGTAAGGCCAATAATTTTGAAAATACTGATAAATTGAAGTCTAAGAATGAGACGTAGTTTAAGAATAAAAATAATAATTCCATGAACAAAAAGAAGGGTGCATGTTACTATTGTAACAAATCTGGCCACTATGCCCGAGACTGTCGTCTTCGGAAGAGACAACAAAAAGTGAATGTGGTCGAAGAAAAGCTTTTGGCAATTGTAGAAGAGGCAAACTCCGTTAGTGGCATTGATAATGATTGGTGGCTCGATACTGGAGTAGTCATTCATATTTGCAAATACCGTAATCTGTTCAAGACTTACAAAGAGAATAATGGAGAATCCAGTGGAATTACTTGCGCAAACAAAGTTTTGGGAAAAGGCACAATTGAACTTACATTCACCTCTAGGAAAGCTCTTACATTAGTCAATGTATTTTATGTACCAGATGTGTGTAAGAATTTGGTTTCTGTATACCTTCTTAACAAAGGAGGATTCAAGATGGTGTATGAGTCCGATAAGTGAGTGTTGTCCAAGAACAGTAAATTTATTCGATAGGGATATTCTTGTAACGGCATGATTAAGTTGAATATAGTAAAGAAATCTTCTTCTTATATTGTTGATTCTGTTAATTTATGGCATGGTAGATTATGGCATATTAATTATAAATCTCTTAGAAATATGCATAAATTAGGATTAATTTATGATTGTGGTTTTGATTCAATCTCTAAATGTAAAATTTGTGTTCAAGCAAAAATAAATCGGAAATCCTTTAAATCTATAGAAAGGAAAACTGGTTCACTTGACATGGTATATAGTGATGTTGGTGACTTAAAAAGTCATATCACTTATGGTGGTAACCAATACTATATTACATTTATTGATGATTATACTAGATATGCATATGTATATCTAATGAAATCGAAAGATGAGGCTATTGATTAATTCAAAATTTACAAAGCAGAAGTCGAAACACGATTAGGAGTTAAAATTAAAGCGTTACATTTAGAACGTGGTGCTGAATATTTTTCAAATGAATTTACCTTGCTTGGTAAACAACATGGTATAATTCACCCGTACGACCCCTTATACACCACAACAAAATGGTGTTGTTGAGAGGAAAAATAAAACTTTAGTAGAAATGATTAATGTCACGCTCGTAAGTTCAAATTTACCTTATAACCAATGAGGTGATGCTATGTTATCTGCATGTTACATTTTAAATAGAGTACCACTTAAAAATAATAATATTTCCTCTTATGAATTATGGTTTAATAAAAAACCTAATTTTACTAGACTTAAAGTTTGGAGTTGCTTAGCATATGTTTGGAAACCTGACCCCAAACGACCAAAGTTAGGTAATAGGGCTTTTAATCATGTTTTCATAGGATATTCTCTTAATAGTATAACTTATAAGTTCCTTATTCTTGACACCTTAGAGGTTATAGAATCTGTAGATGTAGAATTCTTTGGAAAACAAATTATTGAGAATCCTTTGAGATCATCTAGTCCAGAACCAACTGTGACTACACACCAAAACAGGTGATTCCAAACGAGTATAAGTGCCGCAAACAATTTCAGCAACTCTTATTAGTGTTGATATGGGGGCGTGGTAATTTATTTCCAATGCATATAAGCGTTGGAAGATTTTCACTCCCAACGCTTATAAGCGTTGGTAGATTTTCATTCGGAACGCTTATAAGCATTGGTAGATTTACTTTCGCAACGCTTATAAGTGTTGGTAGATTTTCTCTGCCAAAGCTTATAAACGTTGGAAGATTTTTGTTTGCAACGCTTATACATGTTGCAATGTTTTTGTTTGCAACGCTTATACTTGTAAGATCTTATAAACGTTAATAGCAACATAAATATGTATCACTAATTCTCATATTTTAATAATAACAGTCGATTAATAATTAACATGATTATAATATAGACGATATTTAATATGAATCTAAAACTAATATCATTCTCAATTTAAAAAGTATAACTCAATGATAACAATAGATAACATACATAATCAAATAGCGACATAGGATATTATTTAATAACAGACAATTACAATACATAATTAAGTTGCTAAATTCAATACATAAATGAAAATCTACAAATACCGAATACGAAAATCCGACCATAGAACGAAGTCTACAAATAAGAACCTTGTAATACTCACGCCCAATAATGCTTACACTTTGGTTTGCAAGTTGCAAATCTAAACAGAATCCAACTATTTCTTCCTATATAGTGTAGACAAAGAATTAAAAGATGTTGGTGTCAAATTATCTTCCATTCAAAAGGCTCATTCTCTATAGAACAATTATATTATATACATACAGGGGAAAACATAATCGTAAAGCATGCAATATGAGTTTCTTCTGTCTTTCTTGTTGCCACTATGTCATCATTTTGTTCTTATAAAACAAGTATGAAATGGTTATCAAAACAATTTAAGACATAACTACAACTTTCTCTGTCCCTAAGTGTCATGTACTCCATGTCCTCACTCAATCACAACCATTAATTTCATCCACTAACTCGTTAACTAAATCAATTAGTTAAAGATGAATAGTTGAGATTTCATCCTAGTGGCAACTAAAATCGACATGTGAAATTTTCAGCAGGTAACTACACAAAATATGGATACTGAAGCATATGGAGTATGTGCAGTAAAGCGAGAATACACTGTTGATTTTTTTTTTTAGCATATGGTCCTTTAACTATTACATTATAACTGTACTGGCTAATTTAACTCATTCACTAATAACCCAAAAGTGAATATAGGTTCTTTTCGCTTGCTGTATATACATTAAAAGGCTAGAAGCAAAATCGACAATTTGACGATAAAACGGGAAGTTTTAACAGTAAGATTTACAACCTGCTATTCTTTGAAAGCCAATTTTTATTTGAAAAAAATATACTTAAAGATGGATACTTCACATTTCTAATATTATTTCTGGCCGTTTACTTTAAAGTTTGGACTTCGTTATCTTTGAAATACATAAAGACAAAATCATCTTATTAGTTTTCTATACATTTATGATTCTATAAATGCCTATTTTTACATTTGAATAAATTTAAGAGCACGGATATACATGTTACTTGTATTTGTAGATTTTTAAGTTATACAAATAAATGTAATCTTCTAAGTTATACAAATATTTGTAGATTTCTAATATCTATTTTAAAGTTGTTTTCATATAATATTTTTCCTATATTTTTTTACTTTCATAATAACTAATATATCTCGATTTTATTGAAGTTTATGAATTTCAATTTTTTGAATTTTCACAGTTGTACTGTTCTACTTTTTCTGAACATCTTGAACCTTTTGTCTATTGTCGCTTTTTTGAAATATAATATTTTTTTATTTCTACCTTTCTTTTGAATTTTTATTATTCTAATTTAAAGGTTTATCAAAAAGAAAGTATGATATTTGAATTTCACCAATCTGTGAGTGGTGGAGCGCTCAAGACAAATAAATAATTGGTGCTCATTGGCCTTCATCGATGGTAGTGTCGAGTGTGAAAAGCTGGTGGAGTTGAGTTTGAAAAGTAAATGGTGGTGGAAAGATCTCAAAGGTGAAATAGTAGACCATAATAAAGATGTCCGACATATAGTTGCCCCTCCATAATTCAAGAAGATGGTAATAATATGATAAGCAACTTATTCTAAGAGTTGATAAATGACACCATATTATATAATTCAACTTTAAAGCCAAGGCGAACAATTTCCAACAAAACTTTAGCTCATCATCCTGTATACGTTCTTGACAATATAGTAATTATATGCTACACCATTGTGGCAACACTGTTTATTAGAAATTCATCCATCATATAAATTATAAAGGTTTTTTATGAACACGGTAAATAATATTTTACTTGAGAATACCAATTGAAACCTTTTATTCCAGACATCACTAGTGCACCAATTTTGGGCTAATCTACTATATTCTTACCATCCAAATACATTAAAATATTCTGTTAAGTCGGCTGCAAATAAAATAAACTATTCCCAGATATATAATGCCAAATTCCAAAAAGTAGCATCAACTTGATTCAGTTCACACTAATAGTTGACAGAGCCATACTAACAATAGACATATATTACTACACCCTAATGCCAGAACCCTAAAGTTGAGTATATGGTACTTTCACATGTATGGATATTAGTATTGCAAATTATAGGTTAGAAAAAAAAGTAGATTGTCTCTATGCATTCCTGAAATTTAATATATAATTCTCTTGTGGCATAACCATTCAAACTAAAGTTTGGAAGTTTTATTTGCTGTTTTTAGGAACAAAATCCAAAAATGAAGCAATGCGAAGAAGAAAATTTTAACCATCGTATATCCAATAGTAAATCTAATAGTGAAATAAAAAAAACCGCAAACACGTAACCTCAGATTGAATCTAATAGATTGATGCAAGCTACCCCACATCGACAACTGAGAGACTCATAAGAACTCTCGACTTGAAGTTAGCTGAAGATTTAGCACAGCAAAAGAGAAATACTTGCATGTTAGCTAAAAGTAAAAAATATAGAATTAAATGAACAACAAACCAAATTATTCGAGGGTAGACTGTAGAGAAAAGGAAAATAAACAGATCAAACGGTGTAATCTGATCTAATCGAATCTAATAGAATAACAAAAAAACGCACACTTACGGAGAAGAGAGAAGGACTGGAGGACTTGGGTTCGCCTGAAGGACTGGAGGACTTGGAATCAGATTTGCAAAATTTTGTTATCTAATTTGATTTGGAGCGGCCGATGAATGAAAAAGCGTTGGCGAGGTAGAAAATAGGGTTTGAGCATGGGCATTTACGTTTTTGCCCAAAGAAATTCAAGTTAACGGAAATTGTTAACCCAAATATGCGTTGGTGAAATAGGAGATGTATATTTGTATTTACGGTAACACTTTTTTTAACTTAACATGGCTTATTTCGGTGACTAAGCTGCAACTCGAATAAGTGTTGGCGTCTAGAAAAAATAAGTGTTACCAAATGACTGTATTGGTGTAGTGTAATGATATCAGTAATGATGAATATGCTCCTGCTCAAAACATCAAGGAAGTGTCAGTACCAGATAATAATACTGAACACTGGAGAAGTAAAAGAGCAAGAATAGAAAAGACTATGGTCCTGACTTCATAACACATCTCGCAGAAGGCAATAAGGACGAAGTCCTTAATGGGACAAGATATGTAACGAAAGTTGATGATGATCCCAAAACTTATTCTGAAGCTATAAGTTCTAGAGATTCTATTTTCTGGAAAGAAACTCCATAATGTTAAACCAAACTTGGGTTTTAATTGATTTACCTCCTAGTGCTAAACATATAGGATGTAAATGGATATTTAAGAAAAAGTTGAATACAAATGGATCCATTGATAATTTTAAAGTCAGGTTAGTGGATAAGGGATATAAACAAAGACAAGGAGTAGATTATTTTGATACATATGCTCTAGTTGCTCACATATCTTCCATACGTTGTTTAGTAGCACTTGCATCAATTCATAATTTTGTTATACATCAAATGGATATAAAGACAGCCATTCTAAATGGAGATTTAGAAGAAAAGATATATATGGAACAACCTGAAAATTTCATAACCCCAGGCCAAGAAAAGAAAGTTTGTAAATTAGTCAAATCTCTTTATTGCCTGAAGCAAGCTCCCATGCAATGGCATGAGAAGTTTGATAAAGTTGCACTGCCATTTGGATTTATTGTTAATGATGCTGATAAATGTATTTATAGCAAATCGGATAATACTGGTTATGTTATAATATGTTTATACATTGATGACATACTAATATTTGGTTCCAATGTATCATGTGTGAATGAAACTAAGAAGTTTCTATCTTCTAAATTTGATATAAAAGATCTAGGAGAGGATGATGTACTTTTAGGAATTAAAATCATTAGGAAAGCGGGGTGTTATTACTAAATCAATCTCATTACATTGAGAAATCCCTAAAGAAGCATGGTCATTATGATGACAAACCAGCACCAACTCCATTAAATCCAAGTATCAAATTAAAAAAAAACACTGGACGTGCCATTTCTCAACTGGAGTATTCAAATGTTACTAGGAGTCTTATGTATGTTATGCATTGCACCGGACCTGACATTGCACATGCTATAAGTGTATTGCATCGATTTACAAGTAATCCAGGTTTCGAACACTGGGAAGCTATTTCCATGGTTTTAGATTATTTGAAAGGAACAATAAACTATGGTTTATCTTATAAAGGATATCATGTTGTAATAGAAGGATATAGTTACCCAACCTGGAACAATGTAGAATCCAAATCCAAGTCTATGACTGGATGGATATTTACATTAGGAGCCGTTGCTGTGTCTTGGGCTTCCAAGAAAAAGACTTGTATATTTGATTCAACTATGTTGTCAGAATTGATTGCACTAGTAAATGCATGTAAAGCGAAATGGCTTAGGAGTTTGTTAATGGAAATCCCATTATGGAAGAAGCCATCTCCAGCAGTCTTGTTAACTATGATAATCAAGAAACAATATTTAGTGTCTCTAGTAAGATATATAATGGGAAGTCTAGACATGTGAGTCTAAGACATCAGATCACTACACCATATATGCTGATTAGGCTTTGTTTTTAGATGTATCTAAAGCCGCTGGGCACGGTAAAAAGCCGTATCAAAAAGTGACGTGCCTAATTATTAGATACGGCTACCAACCGTATCTCAATATATTATCATATGGCTTTTAGCCGTATCTAAAGTCTAATAAGACACGGTCTTTGACCGTGTCGAATTATATGTGTGTGCATATATATATATATATATATATATATATATATATACCCATGTGTATATATATATATCATATATGTGTATATATATAAAACAGAAACTGTATCGCATATGTTTCATAACACAGGGCATTCATACCGCAAAGTATACACAGGAATAACACAAATTATATATATATATATACACTCAAAGCTTTACAAGGTTTTTCATAACACGATGTGTACATACAAACATATAAAATAAAAGGAAATTGTATTAGATTCTCATCACATTTCAAAGTAACAAAAATGAGGTAAAAAGATAACAGCCTAATAAACAGTCCAGTCGAGGCCGGGAAGTCCAGTCCATTCGAGGTCTTGATATAAAGTCCGCAACCTGATCGTTCCAACAAAGCACCATAATCTCCAACATGACTGCCTATAAAATACAAGAAACAGTTATTTTAATATACAACATTGGTTCAATATACAAATGTAGATCGACATTGTAACATTTGGTGACTGAGATACAAACATGAATACAACAATGGTTCTAACAGTGAAAGCTTCAGTTATCAAACCCATCCATGGTGACTGAGATGCAAACATGTGTTTGTGTAGTCGATCAGTATATGTCTCAAAAATGAATGAATACACATTGTAAACCAAAAAGAAGAATCACCTGAAGTGTTAGTCCATCTGCAACACCGGTAGTTCGTACCCAAGCGTACAGAACATCCTCCTATACACACAAAAAGGAACAAATAAACGAAAAGAATATTCAAGATGTGCACACAAGTACATGTCCATTCAATTCTTATGTAAGATACTATGTAGAGATAAGTGTAAAATAATATATACCTGCTCCAATGTCTAAAGATATCGTATCATCATCGTCGGATGACACACATACTCGACTTTATGATTAAGAATTTACTGGGTGATCCACCAGGTGGCTGCATTTTAGCTCACTCGTAGGGCCAGTAATCCATGCTAATTAGTTTTATTCAAATGTCGAATGCCCCTCCACTTAACCTTTGGAAAAAGCTGCTTTCACTTGCAACTTTCAGTTTCCTTGAAGCAGACTGTGTAGTGCAAGATTACTTACACTAAAGTCTCTGCTACAAAGTAAGGGAAAAGTTGCTACTGATAGCAGCTTTTTACTAAGGTTAAGTGCAGTAGCATCCGATATTTGAATAAAACTAATAAGCATGGATACCCGATCCTACACATGAGCTAAAATGCATCCACCTGGTGGATAGCCTATTAAAATATTAACCAGAAAGTCTAGCAATCATCCATCTACCAAAATTTTCAACAAACCTGTTAAAATATTTTCAGTGCAGTTGTTATCTCTCAAAACAGAGTAAACTTGTTATAAGACAACCCAATTTAAATTTCAAACATACAGTAAACAAACAGTCAAATGACAAAGAAATCATGGTTAAATATTGAACTATAGAATTATCCATTTGCTCGGTTTAAGAAATAGACAACTTTTAGTTGCTAAATAGTTAAACTAAAAATCAGTGACAACTTGTACATGACTGTGGTTACTACATTTCGGATTCAACGTGGCAAGCGATCTAAAGAACATATCAACAAACCTGTTAAACTCATTGTTATTTCTTTGTTTCATGGATAAATATACCGCAATCTAAAATTATACCATACACGTTTCAATTCAACTCAATTGAAATAGCTAACACACTAACAACCAGCTAATTAACAAACTAGTACCATACATTTCTGATTTCAGGGTACAACAACCAGCTAACACACAAGTACATACCAACTCAATAGAAATAGCTAACACACTAACACAAAGTACCAATCGGCTTACACACAAAGACTTCTACTTGTTCCCTAATCCCTACTATCAGGCAAGCACAACACAATTCAATTGAAACAGCTAACAAACTAACACAAAGTAGCAATCAGCTAACACGCAAAGACTTCAACTTGTTCCCTAATCCCCACTATCACGCATGCAAAACACGATTCAATTGAAACACATACCTGCGGTGAACGAAGGGCTACGGAATAAGGGTTGCTGCGTCGAAGGGAAGGGTTGTTTACTTTTTCATCTCTGTCGGTAGGGGAGATTCCAGAAAAAGGCGGAGACAAAATTTGGTGACTGAAAACCCTAATTTGGGTTTTCGGTCACCATTGAAGTAAAACAGAGGGAAAAGGGAGCGGCTAAAATTTTAATTTGGAGTGCCTAATGGGGTGCACAATATGATATGATTCGACTTGGCCAAAAGCCATATAAAATTAACTGATCCGCAGCTTCATTGATGAACGGTAAGATTTAGGGTGTTTGGGGTGGTGCGGATCGCAAAAGGTAGTTTGATACGGATCTTAGCATTATCAAATATGATACGGCTATAAACCGTAGTTTACTTTCGCATCCCGGTGTGCCAAATTGGCTGATATAGTGTAGTGGATGGTAAGATAGTTACTCAAAAGTGGAGTTATAACTGCTGACTACATAGAAATGAAGAAAAAGTTGACTGACCCATTCCAAAGGCTACAGGTTCTATAAAGTCAGAAGAAATGGGACTAAGGTCTAAGAATGAAGATTGATCATCCTTAATAGAAACCCAAGCTTGTGTCTTGAAAAGGATAGACAAAGTTCAATGGATAAAAACAAGTTAAGAGTATGATCATGAAACACTAAATCAATAATCTTGTAACAACCCGGAAAATCAGAACTAATTTAATTTTTTTATTTTGCGGATTTTAACGGATTTTGAATATTTAAAATGGATTATTTTAAATAATAACGACGAAAAATTTATTTTCGATGAAGTTAAAATGAATAAATTTATTTAAATTATATAACAGGCCTGAAATGGCGCGACAGTTTGAAAATTCGATTTCTAATTTCACATGAATATACAGAATTCAGTGTAAGTCAGAAATAAATGAAACATGAAATATTTGAATCTACTTGACGATATCATTCTAACGGATGTAAGAAACTGATATTTTGTTTTATAAGCTGAAAGATATGTCCAGTTTAAAATTCATAAAAGTCGCTGGGGAATTTATATATATTTTAAATATATATATGGCCCTTAAAAATAGCCATTTTACAAACGACCTTCGTTTTCGATGAAACAACTTTTGTTGAATCCGGGATGTCAAATTATTGCTAGATTCCAATTTTCATGATTTTTGAAATTAATATGTGAGCATGGCAAAAGAAAACGTGTTTTGACAGCTTCAGTCAATTTGGATCGACCAGAAAATGGCCATTTTTCAAACTGTCTTCAAATTTGACGAAATTAGTTTGTTAGGAACGTATCATCAATATGTAGCTAAAAATATTTTTTCTGGAATTTTTAGAATCAGTATATGGCCCGACAAATAAAAACGTACGTTCAAATCTAAACTTGAATGTTTTATATTTTAATTTAAAGGAAAACTGATCATAACAGCCGAATTGGGTTACGAAACATATTCCATTGTGTTTGGAATAGGGGTATTTGGCTAAGGGCGACAGTCGTTGGGTTCTGTTTGGCGTTAGAAAGCAAAATCTCTATTTTAGGAATTAAATAAATAATAAAATATAATATAAAAATCTTATAAAACCTAACCTTATGCCCAATTAAACACAGTCGCCTCCCTCTCATCATCATCGAAGGAAATTGCTCGATCCCTTTTCCCTTAAAATCTCCTAAAACTCGGTGAATTAATACACGACTATTAAACAAAAATTAGAGGGATTCGAATCAGCTTTAAATCCGTATGGATTTGATTGGGTTTCGTGGAGTGTTGTGTTGGATTTTCCGCCTCAAAGGGCTCACGATCGAACCGGAATTTTGGGTGACGAGGTTTGTTCGAGAATTAGTCAAGGCAAAATGATGAAGACGATGGGATTAAGCGGCTTAATGGTGATTAATGAAATTAGTAATGACATTAGTGACTTAAAATTATTCAAACTTGTTTAAAATATTGTAATGAGCGTAACATCTTCGTACGACAACAAATTTCAACAAAACTGAGTCCGTTGGAACCGTGGGATCGAGCATTACATTTTATAACTGACCAGAACGGAAACAGTGCAAATTTGAATTAAAAGAAAATTTGAATCCGAACAGAAATTCAGAAATAAAACCGACGGAGTAGAAACCGAAAGTGAGAATTCTCTCACTATAATTCTTTTTGTACAGTTAATTATATTATAACTGTGTATATGAACTGCTCCCCGTCGTCCACAGACCATGGACGACTTGTTTGATTGCATTGTATTGTGTGAAAATTGATTGTGATGTGAAATGGACTGTATAAAATATTCATGTGTTGAATAAAATATTTGAACAATAAAAATACCATTTTTATTGTATATATGAACTGTATAAAATATCCATGCGTTGGAATAAATATTTATAAACAAAATCGGATGATTTTTTTACGTACACCCATTTATCTAATATTGATTGAGACGATAAATTTTACACATCGCCCAACTACACAAATAATAATCTGTTTTTGTTGTTTGAAAACCCCATATGGGTATTGGGATGATATTTGACATACACTGACCTCGATAATTAGTGGTATGTCAATCGATGGGTTGGCAGGTTGTGATGAGCGTTAATTAATTATATTTAACGCTTACACTGTTGTAAATTGCACTTTTTGGATGATGGATGATTGTTTATCACTATTGTTGTATACATGTGCTGTGTGAAATCCGTATAAATAACATTATATAGTAATTGACTGTGTCTAATTCCAATAAAGAATATTTGAAATAGAAATGTTTAGAAATAAAGAATATTTGAAAATAAAGAATATTTTAAAATAGAAATATTTTAAAATAATGAATATTTTAAAATAATATTCAGAAAAGAATCAAAATCTGATTTTGATGTCCGATTTGGGATGGATGGACACGAAAATATTTAAATATACAAAGCTGTGTCGATTAGATTAACACCATTTTGACGTGAACGATATTTATATCGATTTTATTCATCTTTATAATGAATATTGAAAAGGAAGTGATTTCAAAATCTAATGTTTTGAAAATATTATCATTTATATATTAATGATATGGAATATTCAATTTGATTTGAAATTGAATATGAAGTTGAAAACATTTTGAAAATGAATTTAAAACGATTTACAAATTACGTTTTAAATGGAAATCGACGAAATATATATTATATATGTATAATGTAATGGCCTGAATAGAACGTGCCGCGCTGCGGCAGTTCGCGAATTTCGACCATTGACTTCGAATGGACATTACGGGAGACTCGACTGTCGGATTCTCCTAAAACCGGAACCGTTGGGCTCGTATCGAAAAGAACTTTCTAAAGAATATTAGAGACTTGAAATCTAATGGTTGGATTTGGAATTATGTTCAAATCAAATTTGGAAAAGGTCGTTGTAAGTGCAGTTCGATGGCCGTTCATGGAAATCAACTGTATAGGCCTTGATAAAATTATTAAAACTACCTACAATTAGTGTAAAATCATAAGAAATGATTTGGAAAGAATTGGGATGAAAAACTCCATATTTGAAAAGATAGCAGTATATTTTTATCGAAATGAACTAGTTATGAACTAGAATTATAATCCAATATTTTTTTAAAAAAAAATTGGATTTAAAATGATTTTAAAAATAACCAGGATTTCCAATATATAAATTGGAATGGATTTAAATCGAAATTGTCTTCGGAATATTTCGATGTTGGATTTTGTGATTATACAGATATTGTTATGGAAATTTGAAAGATATATTTATATCATTATTTCCAATACGATATTTGTTGGTTGTAGTATTTGATATTGAATATAAGCCGATATATTTTCTATTCAGAGCCTTGTATTTAATATCAAATAGGAATTTGGGTTTGTCGTGAACGGTATCTTCAATAACATTGTTCTTGAACCCAATGTGAAGAGAATAATTAATTAAGATTATTAGAATTTCCAGTTATATTTAATAATCGGAATAAAATGGAATGTGAATTGGGTTTATCGTGAACTATGTTTTTAACGACATTCGTTCTTTAACCCGATTTACCGTGAATTGTGATTTGGAATCTATAAATCTTTTGTTAAGATTTAAAAGAGATTTTCCACAGTAAAGTTTTCCAATTTAACATATTAAATTGGAATTGAATGGAATTCGATTTGGTAATAATCAAAGTGAGCTTCTGTAGAGGAAGACTGTTAATATATATGGAATTTAAAAGGCTTGGACGTTATTCCATTTATATTATCGGTTGGATATGGAAGTTCATATCGATTATATATATTGATCTGTATTCCGTGAAGTTTCCATTGTTAATGGAATGTGATTTTGGGTTTATCGTCGGCTATGTTTTAAATGACATTAGTTCTTTATCCCAGTTAAGACAAGATTAATTTCTTAACTTTGAATAATCATTAAGTAATGATTTTTGGAAATTAAAACAGAATTAGAATTTTAATGAATCTTTAAATAGATTGAAAGGCGAACTTGATAACTAAAATTATCAAATTCAAGAAATGATCGAGAATAGAGTATCACCAGTTTTGCTCTAGGCGATAGTTAAATCTTTAGTTAGATTTGAACACGAAATGGTAATTAATTTTACCGATAACACTGTGGTGTTAGATATGAAGTACTACCAGTTTTACTTCATGGGATAATAGGTTGGGATTGTGAAATTAAACAAATGATTACTTCGGTAAGGTGCGCTAATCCCAACTAGTTTGGAAAACCTTAATATGGTTTAAATTATGAAAAGAATATTTGAATAAAAGAATATTCTGAATTAGAATGAGGCGTTTGTTGTGTTTTTGTAGCACTCGTTTATAATATACGCGAGTTATTCAGAAAGATCGGGTTTATCCCATTCTGAATAACTGATACGACGATAAGTTGAAGATGAAGACGGTGGTTGAAGACCGGAAGTCTTCACATTGTTTGGACGATTACTGATGTCTTGATAAGGTTGTATACCCAAGACAAGGTAATAAGTGGTGATCGTCCAGACAAACTTGGAGATCGACCGGATATGTGAGGACCTCTCTCCTGTATTGGACATATAAGACGAGAAACAAGGTGCCTCCGGTTTCGTTCAGACCCAGAATGAACTTGTAAATGGATGTGTATCTGACATCGGATTTCATTCTGTGTGATTGATAGACATCGGTTGCATAACGTGAATTGCCTGTGTGGCATGCTGAGATGCAAATGATCAAGGCTTCTATTGAAAAGCAGAGTCTTGTGGTTGATGATCAAAGCATGGCTTTAATATAGCATAGCTTTGTGTAGCGTTAATTCGCGAGCCTCTCACCCTGGTGTGAACCAGAAACAAGAGAGGACACCAGGGAGGACATGCATTTCCTTTTAGCTAGGAGTGGTGTCTGGGTTTTGCACGCCCAGATGTTTTACTTATATGGATTATGGATAGCGAGGCGCCTCGGATATATCGAAACTACGGGTCCGATGGATGATATGATCTTTATACAGACTAGATTTACGCCACATAGGGTGGGGAAACGTAGTGTTCAGGCATTTTAATCCACATCAGTTGAACCGGCCCTGACGATCCAAGGCTTGTCTGCGCGTTTGCCTGAGACATATGCTAGATTGTCTCAAAGCGGTAAGGACAATCCCTTGCCTTGGTTCACAGACGGAAATCCAACTTCCAATACGTGACATTTCGGTTTTATTTGTAGAGCCTAGTATGGCGACATAGTGGGATGGGGCACTATGTCGTCTATGATTGATACATTTATATTTGAAGCTGTTTTCATACACTTTACACTATAATAGTATCAAAATGATTTGTTTTAAACGTACCAAGCATGTTTGGCTATTATAAGGTAAAACTCTATCCTCCGGCTTGCGTTGCATTGTGTGATGGGACCTGAGTCGTATAATAGTTTAATTTTCTTCATTAAGCATTGCGTTGTTTGTTATATGCACTGGTATTCTTGAGGTTAAAACCCGTTTCGTGTTATATGGCGTGGTCCCTTGATATACCGAACTTTAAAATAAAGATTGATAACTGTTTTAGTTCTCTCACTAGTCGCATGACTGACCTGGAGTTTATTGTTTTAACCTAAACTCTGGGTGCCCCTATTTTCCACACGGACAGCTAGTAGTTTTGGTTTTGCAGATTTACTCTTACAGGATCATGGTTTATAGCTGAAGTGATATTCGGAAAGCTCTGTATCCGTGTATTTCTTTCAGTTGTATTTTGTATTGTTTTCCGCTGCATTGTAATTTGTAAATCTCTGATGTTTATCAGATGTATATAATTTATTCAGACTCTGTTATATTCTTATACTCTGATGTAATTGTTGTAATAAGCAATGAAATGTTCTTCTGTTTGTGTTCTGATTTGTCGTGTTCTCAATTCAATCCGGACTTTCCTTTTTGGGGAAGTTTGGGTCGTTTCAGAATATTTAGTGTTGGATTATGCAAGAACAAAGAATGGATAAATATCCTTAATAAATCTAGAAACCTTAAAAGGTGTATTATAGAAGCACCTTAAGAGACTTACGTATATGAGTATGGAAATCAGGTTGTTTCTTAGGAAAGTAAGACCGCTTTCTAATGTAGACTCATGAACCAGAATTAAAGCACATAGCCATTAACGTGCTGAGCAGTACAGAACACTCTAACTAAGGAAATTAACATGTGTGATTGTTCTGATTTTATAATTAAGGGATACTTAGTTCAAGATTCATTCACCATAGAATCTCGATAGAGACTTGAATGATTTACCCTAAGTAAAGGTTCAAATCTAAAAGATACCTTTTATTTTTGTATTGTTTCCACGATGATGCAAAACTTGATCTTAGAACTACATAGACTTGATACCACTTGGGCATGTAGGAAGTCACACTAGTGATTCAACCATCCACTTTATTTAATTTTATTTTGAAAACAGGTGGTGATTGTTAGAAATTTTCAAACATTGTTTTGGGTTTGGGTTTTTTGAAGAAGGAAGAAAGTAGGAATGGGAATATTGTTTTGTCCCACATTGTGGAAGATATGTGATTATGCAAAGTATATTAATAGCATTCTCAAAGGGATGTTGGAGACTTGGGGCTCCCACATGTTTGCTTTGTTATAAGGAGGAAGACCATGCATCGCTACCACACATGCGCGCGCCGTCCGTTTGACCGACCGAATCGAACCGGGCTGGTCCGGCTACGGGTTTCGGATCAAATAAGAATATTTTTGGACCAGGGCTTTAAACTATAACAGGCCGAATTTAGCCCATTAAGGACCCAGACCTGAAATTATTTTGAAATAAAGAAGGGATGGGTTTGTAACGTTTTCTGAACATCACAAAAAGTCGTTGCAATTCAAATATGAAAGGATGCAACGCCTTCAGAAAGGGGGCGACAACTTAAAAACAGTCATGAACGTTGAAAATGGATGCATCACTTCATTTTGTACAAATAACAACAGTTTCAGGCGTTGAAAAAACACTTCTGAATAATTCATCTTCTTCTTCCAAAATTTTGCAACAACGCCATTACCAACATTCCAGAAGTGTTGCAAATTTGCAATGCTTCTACACTATTGCAGAATTGATTTTCTTCTTCCTCTTCTTTCTATTCTGAAATTGCATCAACAGAAACTATATTCTAGAATGTTCTTGATCAGATCAAAGTCGTACAAACTTTGAATCCGATTTCGCTATTCCAATGTTTATATATACACATATATATTAATAATGCGTAGGGGAACGGTCGGATATGCATGCAATCCAACCAAACACTGAAGACAAGCACTTCGTGGAATGTATAGTGCAGTAAGAAACAAGGCTCAAGGCAATAGGTACAAGCAACATGGCATGCAACACAACTTGGAAATTGCATATACATCAACACAAAATATACAAAGTCGACGTTGCAAATATAAACCAATGCAATAAGGAATGGCAAAACGTAAGCATAAAGAAAATTTTAAAATCGAGACTGGAGATACATACACTATGCCATAAGTTGCATACTGCAACACCAGAGAAATGATGCAGGAAGTGCCAAAAAATGTTGCAATATGCCCGAATTGTTCTGTGGCAACACTTTCTCAGTGTTGCATTTTGCGGCGTTGCCTTAAAGTCAAAGGCAACATCTTTGCGACCCTAAGACAACATCGGTATACGTGTTGCCATAGGTACTAAATTTACAAAAATGCGGGGTCCACTAAAATCTATAGTCAGGGTTCGCGGAATCCTGTTGTGCGGCCCACATGCATTAATCTATTGCAACACTTTTACCATCCAATGAAAACTTTATATCATAGCTATGGCAACATTTAACATCACATACTACAACATTATATCATAGTTATGGCAACATCACATCACATACTGCTACATTACAGAATTTAACATCACATTGAATTAAATAAAGAACTTCTCATCTCAGATTAACAAGCAACACAAGTTTCTTAACCAAGAATTGCAGCATATAACACACTGAAACCCAAAGCAAAAGATCACCATCATTAACGAATAAAATCTGAGTAGCTCTTTAGTACAACTAATATTGATCATGTGCAATAATGAAGCATTTTTGGACCTGTAGATATCCTGCTATTGGTTTCAACAAAATAAGATCTAATTCTACAATAATGTTGATCATGTGCAAAACGAAGCATTTTTTTTGACATTTGATTGAGGAGAAAATAAAATTCTTACAATTCTGTGGTTCATTACTGAAGCATCATTCTTGTACACCTTTCCTTCTTTCCACTTGCAAGTTTTAACAAAAAGTTCTCCGTCTGATTCCTTGGACTGATACAAAAAACATTAGACAGTAAAATGATATTAAAGCAATTGTTCCCCAATATATATCACTAATATTAACAAAGTTAGACAGCAAAAAACTTTTCAATCAGAATCTTCACTGATATACGTAGTTTATTCACAAGCTAAACAAGGATACTACATTCGAGTTAAACAAGCATACCTCCATATGACCGATATTGTTAAACAAGCCAACCATAAAAATAAGCAAAATACATATCATCTTACGTCGAAATTGGGGAAAAAAATTTGGGCCAGCAGTATGTGTATCAGTATATGATTTCCAATTTGCAGAATTTTTAAGGGCCTTGGACTACAAAAACATGAGATAAAGATGTTTATCTACCTGATTTTAATGAATAAAAAGGAAAAAAATCTGTGATAAAATTTAAAATTATACCTGAATTTTTTCATCTCCCTAAAACATCAAGATTACTTAAAAATCCTCAAGTGCAATTTCGTCCGGCTTATTTTCAAGTCTCTCTTCATCAGTTTCATAAGCCGTATAATATGCCTTTTTAATATGACTCTTATACCCCCTTCAAGAGTCATGAATTGACTTCAAAACCTAATATTCACATTCATCCGGAATAATATACCATTGCTTAAATACAAATCAAACATTAAAAAGAACAGTCATGCCACTTTTGTGACAAGTTTCATAAATTTAAGTTAAATTCAGCTAAGTTTGCAAATTACCTTGACATAATTCCACTGCGTGCCTTCCAAACTTAAAGGAACATCAAACCAAGACTTGTAAATAAGTGGAACACTCCTCTTCAGTGTTCCTAAAAAAACACTCAGTTTAGACATTACTTGGTCATCATCTGAAATAGATTGGCCCCGAATATGTAACTCTTTTGTCATATGGCCTTGTATGAACTTTATCCATCTTTGTTTTTCCCTTGAGCCTTCTGGGAGCTCCGACTTCCATTACAAAGTACATACAATAGTAATGAGGAGGCTAGACATAACATAAATGAGAACTTATACTACTAAAATCAGAACTCAATTAGATAATACCTTCAACTTCTTCTACTTCACCTTCTTCGTTTTCAATATTTGTCAAGACATTTCCAACAACAACCTTATTCCTTGCCTTATTCCTTACGCTTCCACTACTGTTATTCTTATGGCGTTCTCGCATAACCAAATAAGCAGTCATTGTTCATATTCCTTCATTTTGACGGTGGACCATCAGTTTGTGTACGAACTGGATTTTCCCCTGCCTTCGGAGTTGCATTCTTATCAGTTGCAAATTCAACATTGGCTCGTGAAAGAGTTGTTGGTCCAGACTAAGGCTTTGTAACCGTAACCTTTTTGGTTCTCTAAAATACACAAACAAAAACAATAAAATAAAAATAATAATGTAGCTAGTCTATAGTTACCAACATAATATTAAATCTTTAGTTATAATGCACCTTTGCCTGATCTTTTGAGGTATATATCATTTTCACTACAATCATCAAATTCTGTAATATAATCTTTGCTTTCCTCAGCCGGTATATTTGATTTTACTTTATTTTTCAAATTCATTTACCAGTCCAGTAACTAATATAGGCATCCCAAGTTTTTCAAAAACACTATTCTTCTATGAGACATTTTTAGCTCTCTCCCTTTCGTATTCTGTAAGCGGTGGAGCTGGCTTTGAGGTGATAGATCATCACTTTGAAAGTAATTTAGCAAGACATTATTGTAAATATTAACAAAATATGTAGATCATATTAGAAGATCAGATTGTAGTCTTCTTACCAGAATTTCATTTTCATCCGCATTTTCCTCTTCATGTGGAGAATTATCGAAATCCAATTTACTCCTGACACTTGCTGAGTTGATATTCAAAGATGCATCGCTGACGTCAGTTAGATTTTCCTTCTCTGCTAACTTCGTCGAAATATTGACTCCAGTTGACTTCTTGTTGACCAACCATTTCTTATTGATAAGTGGCCTCACAGCAGCATCGTTGATCATTTCTGAATTGTTGGTTACTGGATTATTTAGCTGTGCCGACTTTCTAGGAGTAAAGTCTTCAGTTTGCTTGTTGTTGATAGGTGGACTCACAGCAGCAGCGCTGATTACTTGTGGATTGTTTAGCCGTGCCGACTTTGTAGGAGCAAAAACTTCATCAGTCTGCTTCTTTTTTGTTGCCTATTGCAGATGGTGAGCAGTGACAAATTGCCGTTTCTGTGATTTCGCAGCTGCAACATACAAGTTCTTTATTATTCTACTAAGTGCACTAAAAATAAAACAGGTCCTAATATTCAAACATGAATGCAAAAAAATTTATGTACAATAAAAACAGCAAAATGAAAAACTTATTCAGCAAAATGACCAAATTCATCAAAATAGCACAAATGAGAAGATATGTTTATACCTGGAAACAGATTCTTCCTTAGGCTTACGATGACATGTGGCTGCATTTGTTTTATTAACTCAGTTTTATCATCGACCACAGTGTCGACATAGAAATCAGTAATCACCAATATTTTTTATCTGGTTCATAAACAACAGCTCTATATCATCGACCACCAATTTTCACCCACTTGTTGGACCTTTTCATGCATATAATCCTACAATTTCGGCGTACTGTAGCTCATCCTTGACAAACTCCATCAGTACTGTGTACGAAAAAATATCCAGAATAACTCCCTTGACAATAGTCTCTTCTCCACCAACATATCCATTCTTACCAAATTTTCCCTCGTGATGCAATCTTAGATTTTCCTTCATCCTATACAAAATAAGGAAATTAACATTAACATAATTACAAAATAAAATAAACCAAGTGCATTATAAAAGAAAACAACCACTTCAGTAAAATGTAATATAGGCAGAAACAGTAAAAATATATACAAAAAGAAACCATAAATATGATACATCAGTTACAACATTTAATCAAGGTAGAAACAACATTTTTTTACTTAAATTTGGTACATTTTTTTCGATATAGCCCATCTTGAAACACCACAAGTTTTGCAGTTATTTTCCTTTTCATTTTCTTCCCGATATAACATGCAGTCATTTGGACGTGCATGTATTATTTGGTAACCGAGGACTAAATTTACAGACAAATGACATGCAATCATCTAAACTTAGGAAATTTTTCCCATATTTTTTTCTCATTCATCACTAATTTACACACAAATATTATTTAGCCATGACTATAAGGCAAAATAACACAATAATATCATATAAGCACTATTCAACATAAGTTTGTTACAAAGACAAACATAGTAATAAAATCAGAAATATGATCACACTTGAACGCACAAGTAAATCAAAGAATTAAGCAACACAACAATCTAATCAGGAAATAATTAAAATATACACTGAGTGATATCTTAAGCAACAAATTAAATCGAAGCCCTAATTGAAATTTGAGACCCAAAAGAACCCCATTTGAAGACCTAATTGAAACACCAAAGCCCTAATTAAACTTGAACTCGAACTTGCCCTAATCGAACCCCAATTAAGCTTGTAAACTTGAACTTTTAGCCCTAGTTGAACCCGCGAGTAAGAGTGTTTGAGAGGTTGAGCGGCGGAGTATTTTGTTAAGTTTTCGATTAAAACCCTTGAATATTTTGCTAAGTATTTTGCCGCTTTGGTTTTGCTTCCTGCGTTAAAGATTATTTCACGCGAATTGGTAAAGTGGATCGTTAAATCGTAATCACCTGGGTTGATAATTTTATTCATGCGGCTACTACAACACATTGAATTTTCTATACTGATAACTTGAAGCGTGTGTTGCAATAGACAAAAATCAGCATAGCAATCGATACATTGTAGCTAGAAACATCTTGGATTTTCGTTGCAGTAGGTCATCTATGGCGTAGTGATATAAATGGTTCAGCTTCAAATACATGATTACAGCAAGCACTTATCGAACCGGTGCTCATGAACAAGGAGCACAGTGGCATGAACACAATGGACTAACACAACTTAGTACAACACAAAAGAGGCTCATAATATGTACAAGCACATGCATGTAATGGCTGACACAACAAAAGCTACAAGGAGGTAGGTTTCAATATATACAAGTAACAAGAGTCATGAACAAGAGAGTTGCATACTCAAACATATGCAGATATGTATGTATGTGTGTGTGTGTAGTGTAGCAAGAAATAAGACATATTCTAGGAGTTGATCAAACATATATAGGCAACATATGCAATAGTCCATGTACATGCTAGTGTAATTATAAACAAGTGCATGTGGGACAAACGCACAAAGGACCAATAGTTACAACAGTTCCAAGTCCAAAGCAGTAGGATAAAGCAAACCAACTCAGTTCAGTGAAAAGTACAAACATGGCATAGTGCAGAGTGCACACAAGCCGTAGTCAAATGACTCAAAGACAATGCAAATACAAGACCATGTACACACAAGTGCAACACAAGCTGAATGGCCAAGCCATAAGTATTCCAGATGCAAGCACATAAGCACAAGCATGATGGCACAAGTACAATAGTTCGAAATTAGTCAAACATGAATAAAGAAACCAGAGAAGTAAAAGAAGCAGCATTCACATACACACACTAACACACATATACATATATATGTGTATGTGTGTGTGTATACACACACACACACGTAATTATATATATATATATATATATATATATGTATGTATGTATGTATGTATGTATGTATGAGGGTCTATACATACAACAATTTGCAACATGGGTAGCAAAATGGCATAGTGCACAGGACATGTGCCAATATATAAAAGAATAGCATGGCATATATGATCATGGCTGTTATGGTAACGGTAAATTTACCAATACCATGCCACTACCAGATGATCGATTACCATTTTCAAGTAATACTGGTATACAAGTATAATTGGTGCGGTACCAGTAAATTTGTTGTTTTCTATGGTAAAATATTATCTTTTGCTAAATGATACGATAAAATGTACACTAAGACATCGTTACCATGTATATGTCAAATTATTGATTGTTTTCTAGAAATGGCAATTTACCATTAACAGTGTAATAGTTACCAGTTTATCAGTGCCAATCATCGGTATATCAGTCAATTGGTAACGGTATTGGTAAGTTATTCTGACTTACTAGTAAAAACGGCATGGTAACGATAACCATTACCATAACAACCCAATATGTAACGTCCCGCCTTTTTGACCGCTTCAAGTCAGTAATTAAACTAACTCGAAACATTCAAAGCGACAGATCCGTTATTAGCTTACAGGAATTAAATGGAATATACACACAGAATCACAGAAGACAACAATTTGTAGTGGATATAAATTTTATACATAGATCAGAGTTTTACAAGACATTTTTATACAGCGGAAGATTTTATAAATACAGTACAAAAAATTTAAAATAAAACAAAGTTAACACTTTAAGTCGGGCCTTGCGTGCGCATAACCGTCTTGCGTCTTCACGTTCCTCTCCAGTTTCGCGAGGTGAAAACTTTAAGCCTGGAACACTTAGGATAGACGTGTTATTTGATTGCACTATACAAAAGGTTGTGTGTGGTCTGATGTCAGGAATAAAGTTCATGATCACGTGTCACTCTAGTAAAGACTGAATTTTATTCACTATGCAAAGGTTCAAGTCGGATAACACGTTTGTTTATGCACAATCTTATATTTTATAGAAATTGTTCGAAAAATATTTTAAATTTTTTTTAAGTGGGAGATTGTTGGAAATGTTTTATGTATGTTATGAATTTATTTGAAAAATTAATTGCATTACCAAAAATTTATTATTGAGCAATTAATATACCAGAGCCGTTGAAAGTTATAATGGTAATATATTTACATATATTGTGATGCAATTAATGTAATAGAACCGTTGAAAGTTATAACAGAAATATATTTACATGTATGTAAATATTAATGAGATCATTATTGTGATTGAATAGTAACGGTCATATATGCATGTGATCTTTTTTGAGTTGTTACAAGAGAATAAATATATGGTATTCAATCTTGCAATTAATGATAATCAATTAAGAATGATTATCATTTATCTCTTTTGAAACATGTAAATTTACATGTTAAAAATTACAACATTTTTGAACGTTCCTCTGATTTAATAATGGTATTAATTATGTCCAATTTTTCTCACACTAATTTAGCTAATGTTACTCTTTATTTTTTCTATATAAAGAATAAGATAGAAAAAGCAATAGACAAACATTCTTCTCTTTGCTTTCTATCTCAAAAAAATCTCTTGTTTCATTGAATTTATATTATAAAACAAAAGAGCAGCCATTTTTTTAACTGGAATGCAAATCAAACTCAATTCGTTATGCAAGCGAATTAATATTAAAGAAGAAGACTGTTTTATCCTAGAGACGGCGGCGAAGGGTACGAACTGCTTTGCATCATTGGGCATATCGCTGAAACGCCTTCAAGAAAGCGACTATGTACGTGACTCAGCCATTAGTTTTCAACAAAATATACATTCAGCACGACATGAATTTTGGGTAGATTGGCCCGATGCAATCCAATAGAATGTGGTGCTCTATAATAATTGAAACCTAGTTTACTTAAGCATGAGATAAACCTTCACACGCCAAGTTTTTCGTTTTAAAAATGTGAATATTAGAGATTTGTCCCTAAAATGAAACTTATTTCAAAGCGGCTCCTCTTCTAACTTTCAATGCAAAGTGAGTCTCTATTTTATTGTAGCAACATATTTTTGTATTTCTTTGCGCTGCTGCTTAAAAAATTTAAAATTATATCAGCATGAAATTACCGAAAAACAAAAAGTTGTAGAAATGTTTGCATTTATTGTGAATAAGTGCTAACATATCCGTAATTATTCACATAATGTATCGTAGATAATTAAAAAGAAAAAAAAAAAGATGCAAAAATGTCTGCACATATGCGAATAAGTGCAGACATATCTGTAAATATTTTAAAGTTTATTGTAGACATGTCTCATCATATAGAAAACTATAGACATGTCTACAATTTTTTTTCATAGTTGCTTCTTGTTCTACAATTTTACTGAAAGTGATATATTTTTTATTTTATGCAATACTTTTTGATGATTTGTTTGTAATAATGTGATGTTTGAATAAGCGTATGCGTTGAATTTGAAAGTTTAAAGCAATCAGCAAGAATTGCCTAAAATCATGCACAATTTTGATATATTTGTTGCGACATCTGCAATTTTTCAGAAAATTGTAGATTTTTCTATATTTTCACTGAAGCGTGAATTTTCGTTGTTTTTTGAAGGTTTTTTTTTTTTTTTTTTTTTTTTTTTTTTGGTATTTTTCTTACATGAATACCAAGATGATTATACATTGAATTAAGTTATGAAGTTTGGTAATTTTTTATGCTAATTTTTTTTGTTTTTTAATAATTTTCGAAAAATAGAGATTTAATTTACAATTTTGATAGACTTTTAGTATGTAGGACTGTTATGGTAATGGTAAATTTACCAATACCAAGTAATTGGTAAACAAAGTTGAGCCATTTTGGTTTACCAATGTTATCGGTATGGTAACAATAAATTAACATTGTTAACGGTAAATACAGCGGTAAAGAAAAGTCAAAATCAGTAGTAATGGTAAATTTACCAATCATATTAGATTTATTTTTCACTAATAGATCAAATTTTACCAACCAACGGTAAAATTTCTCATTACCAACCAATGGTATACCGATTTATCGATATACAATGAATATTTTACCATTGGTAACGGTAAATCATCAGTAGCTATTTTTGATTTACCAGTAGTACTGATATGGTAATGATTCTCATGTATCGGTAGTGGTTACCATTACCATGACAGCCCTACTAGTATGGTTATACAAGTTAGTGAAGTTATTTATCTATCTCAAATGGTTACAGCGGCATCTAATCAAAAAACAGTAAAAGAACTGCTTTAAAACCTAGTGGAGCCTAACCACATTAGCAAAAAAGGTCATCCTCTCTACCATGGATGTACTGGAGCATCCATAGGAGCTAGTAGCATGGAGGCTTTACACATACGCTTTAGATGCAAAAATATCTCCTAAATATTCTTCTAAAGCAGACTTTGGATGAATCATATGACCCACCAAAGTAGGTGAAGGCATGATCACAAATTTTTTTTTTCCTTGTGTATTTTCCCTTTTGACATCCAACCTTTGGTGCGATCTGGCCTCATAAAATTTTGAATGATAAACGTTTTAAATTTAGTGAAAATTTGTCTAAAAACGTTAAACGCAGAAGGTCTTTCAAGTTTCACCTTTGATTCTGGAGTATTATAACTAGAGATCAATCTTCATTTCCCTTGTCTTCATCCATAAAAAACATCTCAGACATTATATTGAAGACATAAAATCATAACATTCAATAAACAAATCATGGTTTATTATTGACTCGACTCCAGTGACTTGTTGAACGTTATCATCTCAGTTTAATATTACTGCAAAACAATTCAATAAACAAATAAAACCTCCATCACGTATCATTGATACAAAACATATCGTGCTTGATAGACACAAGATAAGACAATATACAAACCCAATTGTGTTTGATTGCTACATGAAGACGTCAATTTAGGGCCATATATGGTATGTATATATAAGAGCCACCCACGTTATTACATAAAAGATAATTTTGTTGCTTCCTTGAGGCGCAACCAATAGTTTTATCGTTACGAAGAAAATAATACATGCATATAAATGTTTGCAATATATAGCTGTCGACCACCCAAATTCATAGGCCAATGATTGCATAATGCAATTGCAAGCGTAGGTGGAAAGCGAAACAACTTCTTCTTCCTTCCCTTTTATTTCTTTCTTTTTCGGCATTTAAAGAAAAGAATTTCCGAAAGTGACTTGTCAGCTACGCCTTCCCTTTCCATTTATTATTTTAATGCGGTCTTTATTGCATTTGTACCTTTCTTTTTTATTTCTTTTATTGTATTGCAGCTTTGTTTACCATCATTGTGTGATTAATTATACTATATTCGGTTTCATCAATTAGGTGTAACCCAGCTTTCTGCCTGCAGTACGTATCAATGAATATAATAAGCGGATATATATATATATATATATATATATATATATATATATATATATATATATATATATATATATATATATATATATATATATAAAGTGATGATGGTGGCTTTATTCTTTTGCAATCGCACTTCATTTGCTTTTAGACAATCGTCAAAAAAAGTTGAGTAAAGTGTAATCATGTTCGACGGTTAATGAAACACTGCTGAAAAAAATTAACCCAATCTGGTTTACTGGTGGAAAAAAAGCTGGACCAAAATATGATGCTCAAGTATGCCCCACCAAGTCAATTCAATACACACACAAGAGCATATCCACCACTTTTCAAGCTATAATTCTACATCCGAATATTACGTTTTGTGCCCAACAAAAAAACATTGATTTAATTAGTGCCCTTCGATAGGACGTCACTTCGTTTAATAAGAACACTAATTAAGGGTCCGTTTGATTTTGAATAGAAAGAAGTATTTGAAAAAGAATTTTAGAAGGGTATTTGAAAGAGAATTGTTGCGAATGGAGAATGCGTTTTTTTTAACGAAAGCAGCAAATTGGAAGGGGCATAGTATTTATTTGTTTTTGTAGATATTATTTCTATTGTTTGTGTTTGTGTGTTTATTGTCGAACAGAATAACAGAATGTAGAATACAAATATAGTTCAAACGCATAATTTAAGTTTAATCATTCAAACACCATTACAACACAGAATACTTTTTCATAGAAAACACCAACAAATACATAAGAAAACTTACAGCTGTCCAGTCTTCAGCTTATGAACATAATAAATAATACAACACCTAAGCTGTGCGGGATTGTCAAGCAGAAAATACAAAGAGTTGGGACCCCTTCTATTGTCTAATGCTGGTAGAATAACCACGGGCTCCCGCTGCAGATAATCATCATCATCTTGACGTACTGCTATGCACAAAGCAATCGGTTCTTCTTATTTCATTAATTGACATGTAGGGATTTGGTGAGGAATGAATTTTGGTGATAAAAAAAGCTGAAAATGAAGTGGAATTTATAGTTGAAGAAAAGGAAATCAACAGTTTCAGAAATTTCATGGCGTCCGACGCGAAAGCTAACTTTCCAATCGTTCGTCTCGGAGGGGCAAATGTGTGGGTCTCATTGTCAGAGCGTCGGACGCAGACACGAACGTTAAATGACCAGTTGGAAAATCAAACGGTACCTAAATCAACGTCCAAAATATGACACATATATTTATTACGCATCTTACTGATTTTCCCTTTTCCCACCACAAGCTTTTAGATTTTAATTATGTAACGAGTTGACTTTTCGGCTGCTTCAAGCCGGTAATTAAACAAACTCAAATCACTTGAAACGACAAATTGTTATTTAGATTATGGGGTTTAATCATAATAAAACACAGAAATAAAAACTGACAACGGAAGCATTTTACATAAAATATCAGAGTTGTACAATAAATTTTACACAGCGAAATAATATACATAAATTTTTATTAAATAAGACTTCACAAATTTTTCGATTCAGAGCGCATGCGTCTTTACGTGCCTCTAACTTCAATAGCTGAAATCTTGAAGCTACAACACTCAGTCTGACCCGATCGTTCCCTGCAAAACACAAACACTAGAGTCAGGATTAATATTCTTATTCAAATAAAATCAACTAACATGAAATAATTAGGTAATAAGTACAAGTAATTTAACACATGAATATCTTCAAGATCCTGACATCATATCTCATTTTATTAATTGGTTCATTTCAAATCTCGACTTCACAATCATTTCCAATAATCGACTTAATATTCAAATTCAAACTTCAAATCCCAATTCCATGTCATAAATTAGTTTTAACGTCAAATTCAATTCAATATTTTAGGAAGATTCATTTCCAATTTTCAGTCATAAATTAAATTCTTTCCATTTAGTTTAATCTAAATAATCCAATCAATTCAATCTTTTAAGATTCAATTTAACCTTTAAATCAACAGATTAAATCTTAAATTAAATATCAAATTGGATCACTATATCTAAAATTAAACTGGATCACTATATCTAAAATTAAATAAAACAAACATACAACAATCACCGTAATTGCAATACATAAATCAAACACTACTATTACATCTAATTATCCACAATTGTTTTAGGTAAATTATCAACAACTATTTCAGGTAAACTTCAACAATCATTTCATATGATTTAAATCAACAGTTCAAAAATTTAATAACTAATAAATTCAAATCGTTCAATTAAGCGGGGTTTCGAGTGAGGCCAGAGGGAGCGGGCTAGAGGTGGTCTGGTGAGAAGCAGATGGTCGAACGTGGAGGGCGGGCTCAACTGGTCATGGTCAGTGGGTGATCGGAGCTGAGCTGAGGAGTGTGGGGGTGCAGTATTTTTCTCGAGGGTCGGAGTGGGACGACATGTTGGAGGAAGGCGGTGATTGTGACTGGCAGTGGAAGACGAGGGTGAGGCTGGTTCGGCGATGAAGGGTGGCGAACGAGTCAGAACGATGGGTTTAAGATAGAATATTATCAATTTCCTTTTTTTTAGGCTTTGTTTTTTTTCTTCTGTTTGAGTAGAAGGACAGCAGCCTGTTTTATTTTATATAATTTTTAATGGTCACGTAAAAATTGGAGAAATAATCAAGGGATTTGAATCGAAGTAGCGTTTTCTTTGCTAGGCTATAGTTTTTTTAGTATATGAAGTAACGTCTCAAAAAAAATCTGGACAATGTAGGGATATAAAACGTGTAAAGGTAAGAAGGAGAGAGAAAACCGGTGTAGGAACGTTAACGACATTTTTAAGTTTATTGAACGAATGCTATGATTATTTAGTAAAACGAAAAACACCGCTTTCGAATCTAGTTTCCAAAGTAAATGTTTACAATTCACATTACTCCCTAACGTACGTCAATTAATTTATATTTATTACAAATCAGAATCAAACCCAGTTATGGACCGTTAACCATTCATATATAATTGTTTGAACGTGAATACTACATTTGATAAAACAAACGTTGACGTTTTAGATTTAAATATTCTCGATATCATTTTACGTAGAATAGTTATGTTTAAGTCTCAATATTATTATCGTTAAATTTTTACTAAATTGTACAACAAAAATAATAATTCAAAATGGAATTATATTTCCATTTTAACGACTTATTCAACTTCTTCAACTTAAACTAAACGTAGGTAATACGAAATTCCAGTTCGAATTTACTGTTGGAGTTTAAATTCAAATGTTAAACCACTTTTATATTATTACAGTTATTATGTCACGATCAACAACTATCGTTTCAAAACATAGATTTAAAAATATGCTTTAAATTTATATTATCAAGTCTAGTTGACATTTTCTTGGTTATTGATGTTACCATAAATTTCGTTAACTACGCTAATTAAAACATATGTTGTACATATCGTTTACACTACATTTCTTTACAATTTCTTATGAAAAATTTAAATAAAAAAATGCTAATTTATCTATCGATTATCATATTTGTTCTATTATTAAATTTCTAAACGAATCAATGATTCAACTACTACTTTTTCTTCTATAACCAATAGTTCAATGTTAACGATTCCATACAATTTGATCGTTATTGCCATTGTTATAAATCACTATTCATCATAACAAAATTGTTGTTTATTATAAATAATAATGAGATCGTTCATCAAAACATTATAAATTTAAACTAAAACCATTCAAAAATCAAATAATACATTATATTTAATAATTTTAAAAGGTCGAAATTTACGGGATGTTACATTCTCCCCTACTCATAACTTTTCGTCCTCGAAAAGGAACGAAATAGGAAACCGATAACTTGTTTGAATACAAAAATTTGCTTCCAATTAGTATTGGTAACCCGATCACTTTAGTGCGGGTTTCAAATTTGACTTCTTGATTAGAAACTTCTATTCTCCTTGCATAGCAACAAACTATGATAGAGAATTTCAGATTCATATCAAAAATTCTTTTTAGAAATTCGTCGTCGAGAATCAAGCAAGCAATTCTATTTGGAATCAAAATTGAATATTCAGAACTAAGTCAGAAATTTTATGCGAATAGAATGATTTATGTTTAACTAAGTATTTATTCCATTAGTTCTTTTCCTTTCCAAAGACGAAATTTAGTATTTTGATATATTTCAAAACTGTGAACTTGCAAAACATTAAAAACCGTTTTCTTAGTTTATTATCTTGAAATGATATAATATTAAATTTCTATCTTATTGATTTTCTATTTAAAGTCAAAATATTTATAACTCAAAATCTTAACAATTTTATTTTTGTTCTTACAAAATTTAGACATTCGTTGATCAGACGCATGACTAAAAATCTTCAAGTACTCAATATACTTGTTTCAATTTCCAGTGAAAATACTTAAAAACTTTTAATAGACACGTAAAGCACATACCCCCATGGATCGCGGTCGGCGGTTACGCTACTTTCCCACTAGAATCGCTTGTAAGCATAGGCGTCGCGCCCCTCGAATTTCGCTATGGTTGTTGCATAGATCGCGGTTGCTCAACGGTTTCGCCATTGTCCCACTGGAATCGCTTGTAACCGTAGGCATCTCCTACCTCGAATTTAGCTATGGTTATTGATCGTAGTTACACAGCGGTTACGCCACTATCCCAGTGGAATCGCTTGTAACTGTAGGCATTTGGTCCCTCAAATTGTGCTATGAAAATTTCATATGAGTATAGTAAATCAAAATGACCCCACCGAGTGGGATTCCAATATCAATGGATACTCCATTCTACGGAGCACCAACGTAGCTACGATTTTCAATTATCAATGGACATGCTTGACTAGCGCCAACACAATCCCTCTCATTAGGAATTGCGATTTTCAATGGAACGAACATCTCATATCTTTATTTCGAAAACATACATATTATATATATAGTACTTCATTTCACGTTTCATAATATCTTTATTTCGAAAACATACATATTATATATATAGTACTTCATTTTACATTTCATATATATCGCACTTACATAAATATCAATTTCATAAAATTTTCTTTCCAAACCATGTTTCCAAACATATCATTCTCATATAAATTTTATTATACAAGACTATTATTCAATCAATTATCTTCCAAATCAGTGGTTTTCGAATTAATCTCGTACTTATATAAGTCATATACTTTTCAAACATTTCATATCACATTATTCATAAGTCCATAATCTTCTAAATTTTCATCTAAATATCATATTAAATAGATTTCAAATTGATTCGAGTACTCAATGCCATTTCAAAATTTTAAATTTATATTTACAAATCGGTTCATTATCAAATGTTCACATTCAAAATGGGCTTCACATTTCGATTATCGGTTTTCAATTGAATCTTTATATTCAATTATTTTGGATATTAAATTATTCGAGTTGGATATATTACTACTATCAATTAAGTAACATACAAAATAGTTTTGAAAAAATAATAGCTTGATATAAAATAGGTTTGAATAAATAAATAGATTTTTTTTGGAAAATAAGTTCGAATAATTAGATAAGTTTGAAGATGGGTTTGAAACAAACTATATAGAATCAGAGAATTGAATTTGAATAAACTACGTAGATTTAAAAAAAATGTTTACAATCAAAGATAATTATAATGGTTTAAATAAGATAGATAAAGATAATGTTAATTTGAATAAAATAATTGTATAATAAATAGTACTAATTTCCAAAAATAACCCAATCCAAAATAATTATCCAAAATTAAAAAATTTAGTTAATGTCGGTCTCGTTTCAAAGTTAACCTCAATTTAACATGAGACCCAGTTCGGTTACATTTCAAATTGAACCGAAGGTTCAAATTAGATCACATCTCGAGTTTCCCATTTAAATCTTCAATTTCAATTTGATTTGAAATTTAAACCTCAATTTTGATTACATTCCAAGTTAATCTAACTGTTCAAAATTTCTATTCAGATTCAATTTCCTTGAGCTTATAGGGATATAACCCGAAAATTTTAATTCCATTTGAAATGATCGAATTTGTTCAACTAATCGAAAAATCAAATTTTTAATCGATCATTGGGAATTCACACTCGGTTGGTATTCGAGATATATTTTATCTGAGATGTATAGATCAGACTGCCCTAATATATAGCATTATATTGCTCAACCCATACTCATATTTCAATTCAGGATTTTATTTCAATCATTCAGGATATATTTATATTTGTATATTCAAAAATATTTCAGAAATAAATTTCGCTTTATCAAGCAAAGCTAACTATGCCGGTCTCCCTTACTTTAAAACTTGATAATGAATTCCAACGAAGAAACTTTTATCATCGAATTTATTTTTTTGAGACAAAGTGGGTTCTCCATTCAGATATTTCCTTTCGAAAATATTTTGGATAATCACTTGAAAACACAATTTTTTCCAAAAATACTATTATAAATTACTAGCATATTTCAATAACTTAAAACATTTCCATTTCAAATGTTTAGCAAGATAACTCAAGTATTTCTCGACATTTCAATTAGAATCATATGGTTATCCCACTTTCGAGACTCGAAAATAAATAATAGTGACGTTGCAATAATCACCAAAATCATCTTCAACCGACTACGGTGTGATTTCATATCCACCTAGTATGTATAAGACTTTGTATATACGTTGGCCATGCGTATATTCAAAATCTTCTCATACCGACAATCCAGTCGTGACGTCGAATAAAATACTCAAACTCCTATTATAAGATATATTTTAAATTAATCATGTCAAATGATTTATTAATTTTAAAATAATTTATATTTTCAAAATACTCTCTCTATATTGATTCTAGTGATGATTCCACTCATTCTAGGATATTACTACCCTATCTCTAATGAGTTTTTATACCTGATAAGCTAAGCTTTGCATAACCAAAGCTCTGATACCAACTGTAATGACTTGCCTTTATGACTGCTTCAAGCCAATAATTAAACCAAATCGAAATGGAAGATTATTATTTAGCTTATGTGGTATAACCAGAATCAAACACAGACTTCACATAAATAAAAACTATAATATCTCACAGCGGAAGCATTTTACACAAAATATCAGAGTTGTACAATAAATTTTACATATCGAAATAAAATACATAGATTTTATTAAATAAAACTTTACAAAATTTTCGATTCAAAGCGCGTGCATCTTCACATGCCTCTAACTTCGATAGCAAAAATCTTGAAGCTACAACACTCGGTTTGACCCAAGCGTTATATGCAAAACACAAAACACTTGAGTCGAGATTAATATTCATATGTAAATAAAATCAACTAACATGAAATAATTAGGTGACAGGTACAAATAATTTAACATAAGAATATCATCAAGATCCCGACATCATATCTCATTTTATTAATTGGTTCATTTCAAATCTCGACTTCACTATTGTTTCCAAAAATCACTTAATATTCAAATTCAAACTTCAAATCCCAATTCCACGTCGTACATTAGTTTTAACGTCAAATTCAATTTCTATATTTCAAGAACATTCATTTCCAATTTTCAATCATAAACTAAATTCTTCTCACTCGGTTTAATCTAAATAACTCAATCAATTCAAATCTTTTAAGATTGAATTTAAGCTTTAAATCAACAAATTTAATTTTAAATTAAATATCAAATTGGATCACTATATCTAAAATTAAATTCAATCTTTTCTCCAATCGTTTATTTTATTAAAACAAAAAATTTCAAGCTTAATTTCTAAGTTCAAACATAAGTTCAAATTTAAAAGTTTCGACTTAATTTCTAAATCTATTCGTTAAATCAAAAATATAGGTATGTCTTATTTAACCCATATCTATATTTCCGTAAAATTTCGTACGATTTCTGGAACTTGTAAATATGCATGATGGCAGGGGTGATAAATGGTCAATACAACAAACATACAATAATCACCATAATTGCAATACATAAATCAAAAACTATTATTACATATAATTATCCACGGTTATTTTTGGTAAATTATCAATAACTATTTCAGGTAAATTATGAAAATCATTTCATATGATTCATATCAACAATTCAAAATTTTAACAACTAACAAATTCAAATAGTTCAATTAACAATTCATAAAATTACGAATAACAATTTAATGACTAGGGTTCATGAAATTAGCGGTTAACTAACAAACAATTTTAATCTAACAATCAAGCAGTTATCAGCCAAACAAGCACAAAATAAATTTAATTTCATATGATGTTAATTTAATAGCATATGAATATTAATCGTGAGAGCGATGCTCACCTTTCATGGATTTAGAAGAAGATGACAAGTTGCTGCACCATGACATAAATCCAAAGCTCGAGCACCACTCACATACTAGCTATGACATAGGACACGCGAGAAGGAAACACGACACCTCCAACCAATTAAAAGAGAAATAAAACAATTTCTTTTTTTAAGAACAATAACGAGAGATATATAGAAGTTGGAGTTATGCAACGATCTAGGGTGATGTGGCACAGTCAGTTGGTGGAGGTGGTGGCAGTTAGTTGTGGCGAGAGGGGCAGCTGTAAGAGGTTGAGGGAGGAGTTGTCGGAGTTGGTTCCAAACGATGGTTTTTGGTTGGATTGGGAAGGCCAGGTTCGAGAGAAACCAAGGTGGAGGATTTCAGCGGGGTTTCGAGCGAGGCCAGTGGGGACAGGCTACAGGTGGTCCGGTGAGAAGCAGATGGTCGGACGTGGAGGGAGAGCTCAACTGGAGGTGTTCGGTGGGTGATCGGAGCTGAGCTGAGGAGTGTAGGGGTGCGGTATTTTTCTTGAGAGTCTGAGTTGGGCGGTCTGCTGGTGGAGGGCGGTGACGGTGATTAGCGAAGGCAGGCGAGGGTGAGGCTGGTTCGACGATGAAGGGATGGGTGGCGAAGGAGTTAGAACGATGGGTTTACTACGTCGTATTATCAGTTTCCTTTTTTTTTGGCTTTGTTTTTTTTCTGTTTGAGTAGAAGGGCATCAGCATGTTTCATTTTATATATAGTTTATAATGGTTACGTAAAAGTTGGAGAAATAATCAAGGGGTTTGAATTGAAGCAGCATTTTCCTTGCTACGCTATAGTTTTTTTATACGAAGTAACATCTCAAAAAAAATCAGGAGAAGGCAGGGATACAAAACATATGGAGCAAGTAAGTAGGAGAGAGAAAAGCGGTGTAGGAATGTTAACAACATTTTAAGTTTATTGAATGAATGCTATGATTTAGTAAAACAAAAGAGCACCACTTTCGAATATAGTTTCCAAAGTAAACATTTACAATTTGCATTACTCCCTAACGTACGTCAATTAATTTGTATTTATTACAAATCAGAATCAAACCCAATTACGGACCATTAACCATTTATATGTAATTGTTTGAACGTGAATACTAAATTTGATAAAACAAACGTTGACGTTTTAGATTAAAATATCCACAATATCATTTTACGTAGAATAATTATGTTCAAGTCTCAATATTCTTATCGTTAAATTTTAACTAAATTGTTCAACAAAAATAATAATTCAAAATGGAATTATATTTCCATATTAACGACTGATTCAACTTCTTCAACTTAAACTAAATGTATGTAATAAGAAATTCCAGTTCAAATTTACGGCTGGAGTTTAAATTCAAATGTTAAACCATTTTTGTATTATTACAATTATTATTTCATGATCAACAACCGTCGTTTCAAAACCTAGATTTTAAAATATGCTTTAAATTTATATTATCAAATTCAGTTGACGTTTTATTAATTATCGATGTTACCATAAGTTTCATTACCTACGCTAATTAAAATGTTCGTTATATATATCGTTGACACTGCATTTCTTTACAATTTCTTATAAACAATTTAAATAAAAAAATGCTAATTTATCTATCGATTATTGTATTCGTTCTTGTATTTAAATCTTTAAACAAATCAATGATTCGACTACTACATTTTCTTCTATAATCAATAGTTCAAGGTTAATGATTCCATATCATCTGATCATTATTTCCATTGTTATAAATCACTATTATTCACAACAAAGTTGTCGTTTATTATAAATAATTATGATATCATTCATCAAAACATTATAAATTTAAATTAAAATCATTCAAAAAGCAAATAATATATTAAATTTAATAATTTTAAAAGGTTGAAATTTACGGGATGTTAGAAAATATTTTTATAAGAAATCGCATCGAGATGTTGTCATGTGCAACCGAAATCACCAGACGTACCGTTCGAGACCGTAGACAAAATAGATGGCTGATCTTGTGCACATTGCTTCAGTACCCGAGACACGAATAAAACTAATGAATTCTACATGAGTTATCCGATGGTTGCTCGCACCATATGTCCATAGCTTTGAAGGCTGTGGAAGTATGATTTCAAACCGTTGTATAATTAGTAGTTTACAAGATAATTATCTAGCACATTACATATAATAGTCATGTTGTTGTGTTATTTTATAGTATATTAAGCATGAACAAAATATTTTCTTATTAGTCTTGCTAACTCAGTTTTCGCTGCATTAGGCGAGTTGTTTATCATAGTATTCTGATAGACTATTTCAGACATTGTTGAATGGGCTGAGCCCTAGTTTAATCGCCCAATTCTTATTGTATATAACAGTGTTGTATACACAATTATATGATTTTTTTGTTTGATGATAACAACCAAATATTTATTATTTTAAATGTGTTTGTTACTGTACTGTTTTCATATATCATCACAGATAGGAATATAATATTTATATTCAAACAAAATACAACTGTACAGACATTCAAATATTTACACAGTATTTTGTTTAAATATAATATTTTATTTCAATTTTCAAATAGTATAGTTTTACAACTCCACTATTTGTACACTTAACTAATATTTCACATTTCATATACGTTCACATGATATTGTACTTGTATATAAATTGAATACGATAGATAAATTTGTTTGAACACAATAAAATAAAATTTTATTTCAATCAAATTTGTTTATTACAAATATCAGTACAATTTTTCTCATTCTATACATTTGTTCCTCGCTACAAACGCTCATCACAAATACAGTCATTGTCTCACTACAGCATTTCACTCATTCACATTACAATTATGGAACACAAAAAAGGAGGAACAACATTTTTTTCTGTCTAAGTAACTCACAATGATACTAATACAAATTAGCAAGCCAAAGAACAAAGCAAGAAACCAGGTATGCAAGCAGGTGATGTTCACAAGTGTACAACAGTGAAAAAGGGCATGTTTCAATTATTATTTGAACATGTGAAAATTTGGCAACTACAAAGCAATCTTCATTTCAAGCAAGATGTTAAAAAAAAGGCCAAAAGCAACAGTGTACAACATGCATCAACATGCAAGGCTCAAATGAACTAATTTGAAGAAAATATACATGCAGAGGTTCAGTGGAGCAACAAAGAATTATTTTCATGTTCAAATGGGTAAAAAAAAGGGGGGGATCTCTTTTGAAATTTGAAAAGAAAAGTCACAGGTTCAAAAGAAGGAAAGAGATTAAGCTTGCAATCTTGGCAAATGTAAAAAAAGATTTGGATAAAACATTTTTTTATCATGCATGTATTCATAATTGCATGGTGCAATAATACACAATCAAAAAGCAATTTCCTGGTTTGAAAAATCTAGCACATGCAGAATCTAACTTAGAAAACATTTTTATTTTGTAGGAACATACAAGCAGGGGATAAGCCAACAAGCATGCATGCAACATCATGTTAGGGTGATACCACAAGTCAACATGAACCAGTATGATCAAGTATGGTTAAGCAAGTACAAAATAATGGACCAGTGAAAAACATGGAAGGTTTACACAAATATGTGTATGAGCAATTCAGAAATTATACAAGGGAAGTTTCTTTTTAACTTTAATGTCTCATTTTTGGTAAAATATAAAAAGGCAATTCAGTTCATCAACATGCACAGTTTTTGGGCAAGAACATTCTCAAAAATATTTTCAGTTTTTCAGAAGCATGGCAAAAAGTTTATTTTTGGCAAATGCGCATTCACATTGACAAAGAACAGTGTCAAGGCATGTGTACACATTCAACCCGACACGGCAATTTTTTTAAGTGAACAAGTTGCATGAACATGGAGCAACTTCAATGCATGTGAATACTGTTTTTGCATGTGGTGCAACACATGAATATGGACAACAATGGTGAAGAAGAGTGATCAAAGGCAGGACAAATCATGCATAACAAATCAGTTTCCAGAAAACCACAATTCAAGTCTTTATGGTAAAATACAATTTTTAAATGATTGTCTAAATCACACAAGAGCACACATGTTTTGGACAAAGATACCTTTGGCAAGAAAACATTTTTTATGTTTCCAGAATTGACAAAAATCAAATTGAACACTCTTTAATGTTTCATGCATTTAAGGATTTTATTCGGGGCCAAGAAAAACAATTGAATGATTTCCTAAATCATATACAATTATTTTTTCAGAAATGAATAAATATTGTGGCAAGTACTCAATCAGTGAACAACACTTTTTGGCAAGTAATTACATCTTTCCAGCAAAGCAATCAATTGACAATTTATGGCAAGTTGTAGATTTCCTAGAAACAAGTTTTTTTTCCAGTATGGTACTAGGCAAGAAAACTTTTTAGGAAAAACATTTTTGGCGATAGTTTCTGTAGCATCAATCAAGCAAAATGTTTTTTTTCAAGAATTCAGAGAGACATATTTGGCAAGGTCTTTGAAATATTTCCTGAGATATTCATGTCAGTTTTTAATTTCCAGGAAACATGTTGTCAAACATTTCCACAAATACACAATCAGTGAGGAATTCTTCTGTTAAGGTTCAATGTATTTCCAGCAATCAACAAGTTATTCACGGCAAAGTTTATAAATCACTCAAATTCAAACTTGACAACAAAGAAGGTAATTTACAGAGCATTCAAAAGGGGCAACACAAAATCAAAGCCAAGTCACTAGTTGATATCAGAGCATTAATAGGATTCTATAATCCTATTTAATCACCACTTCATCACAGGCATTAGTGCACGGAAAAACCAAAGCAACAACTCAAAAAGAAAACAAGTTCAAATCAGTACTGCTCACTTTGTTTTCGATCACAACCTCAGCCAAATCATCGACGAAAAACAACGTTAAAGATCATCAGAGAATCATTTTTTTCCAATCGAAGTCGAATTTATTTGGGGCAAAACCCCACTTTATTTTCTCAACCACCATCAACAAAGAGGAGAGCAAGTTTTTTTTGACAAAGCAAAGTGACAGGCCTATATTACTTTAGACAAAGGGGGTTTATTTGTTTTATTTCTTTTGTAATCATTCAAACAATTTTCTAGAGTCTATAAAATTCTAAGGCAATCCAGTTAGGGTGTTAACTGGCAGTTTACTAGCGTTTGTAAAACTAGGGGAAATCTAGTCTAGGGGATTTAGACTAGTCTAGAGTTTTGAGCGTAGAGTTAGAATAGGAGCGAGGGGTTCGCAAGTGTACATGGTCTTGTATGCGGGATCTATTCTATCATCTAGTAGAAACCTTAGGAATGCAGCAGTAGGCAGGATTTTGCCGAGGCTGGGTATATCTTGTGTCATTTACTTTTCTGCATTTCTATTTCTGCTATATTCTATGATCTGTGAATGTTTTAATATCCCGTGATATTTGAACTCTACGATAATTTGCAATAAACCCTATTCACCCCCCTCTAGGGTTAATCTAGATCCAACAAGTGGTATCAGAGCTGGTATAAGGTTACAACATGATAGGGAGTTCTCGCTCTATGATCTAGTGGCGAAGTAGTGACTCTTATCCCTACATGTCCGTGGGTGGTTGTCCATGTCGAGAGGCAGGACGTGAAATCAATCTCTGAGGTGCCATTGTAGGCCATCGGTTTGATTAAAATCCTCGAGAAGGAGACTACAAGTGGTATCAGAGCAGGTTATTTCTTTTACTCTAGAGTCATGGGTCATTCTAGTTGTCAGCCCTTAGAGAGTCAGTCTAGTCGCATTCCATCTATTTTTAATGGTTCAATTTTTCAAATTGGAAGTCATAAATGGAATCCTTTTTAAAATCTATTAATTTTAAATGTTGGTATGTTTTCATTAATGGTTATGATAAGGAAGATAAATGTTTTAGTAATCATGCTACACATATCTTATATTCCCATATTGATGATGTTCAGTATGGCCTTATCTCCCATTGTTTAACTGCGCAGGGAATATGGAATACTCTCAATAGAGGTATGGAAAAATTGACAACAACAGCTCAAAACCCAAAAAGATCAACTCAGATTCGGATCTATGCTCAGAAGAAGAAATAGATGAAAATTCAAGTAGATCAGACGATAGAGACTCAGCAGACAATGAAACTGAAAGCTTCCCATATGAAGATTTGGTTTATATGCGTACTGATTTGACAAAAATCGTTGATAAACTCCATCGTAAAAATAAATCTTTAAAATTTAAAAATCACGAGTTATATTGAAAAATTAACTGTTTGGAATCAGAAGTTACAAATGTCATGAAATTAGAAAGTTCTAACTGTGAAAGTTGTTTGAAGTTGAAAACTGACGTCGTTCATCTCAATAAAAATATTCAAAGGATTAAAGGGGAAATTTTGATTTTAAAAGATAACGAAGTTGATTTAAAAGATTCAAACAATTCTTTGCAAAAAGAATTTAATAATTTAAAGGCCATCAAAAATTCCAAACATGAAATTGCTGAAAAAGAAAGCTTGTTGAAAAGTGATTTAATTTTAAATGAGCTTGAAAAAGAGATTGAAAATTTCAAGAAAGTTGAATTTGAAAAACAAATTAATTTTGAATCTGAGATTCTTGAATCCAAGACCAAAATCAAGTTCCTTGAAAATGAAAATTTGATTTTGAAACAGAAAGATACTAAAAAGAGAAAGATTAGCATTAATCGTTGCTCGAATCTAATGAAAGAGAATTCTGACCTTAAATCTAAAATTCAACAACTTGAATTAACTCTAATCAAATTCTCTAACGGAGAAAAATCTTTAAATATATTGTTGAAAAATCAATAATTTTCAGGAAATAAAAAGGGTATTGGTTTTGCGAAAGGAAATGATTTTTTGAGTTCGTGTGATTTTAAAAATCCTTCAAACTGCTTCAAGATGGGTCATTCTGAAAATCTGAATTGTGAAAATTCCAAAAGGTTTTTAAATCACAAACGAAACAAGAATTGTTTTGATAACAATCCAGTTGAACAGTTGTGGACCCCAAAAAGAAATAAAATGATTTTTGGATAAACTAAACATGTTTGGGTTACCAAAGGCACAAAGGTAGATTCAAATCGATTGTTATACAAACAAGTTTGGGTACTGAAAGATGTTAACAAAACTGTGAGTGGTTTTACAAATTTTGTTAGACCACTCGATCGTTTCAACTGTTAGGTACCGAAGAAGGTTGAGAAACTGCTGTGCTAAAAAGAGATTGATTTCAAGCTATTTTATATTTCTGTATTCTTTATAGTTCCTTGGCCAAGATTTGTTGAGTTAGAGATTCTGATTTACATTGGATTCTGGTATGATCTCTAAACTCACCTTTATGAATATTCAATGTTTTTATTTTCATTGTTTATTTCTCCTTCTGTCCCTTCTGTTTATTTTTCTTTGTTTTCTATTTTGATTTGTCACTGTTATATCATTGTAACTACTTTTGGGCTTCATTAACTTCCAATTGCATAACTCTTGATTTTCTGGAAATGTGCTTCACTTGAATGAAAATCTGATGTTTTAGTCTTTTTTAGATCTTGAATATAAATTTGTAAATATCTGCAATTGTTTTGAAGTTTATTTTCTGTTTTCTGAATTCATAACAGTGTTGATGTATTCTTGTTATATCTTGAACACTGTTAATGTGAATTCTAAATTTTTGAAGATCTGAAAATTAAATGGATATTCACGCACCTCTGCTGTTTTGAGTTTCTTCTAATTCATTTTAGAAAAGCTTGAAATATTATACTCATTACAGCACACTGCTACTTCTCAGTTGTGAAAATTTCATTGTTTTTCAGATTGGCTTGGATATTTTGAAATGTCTTGAATTACAGTGATACATCTAGTAATTCTTCTTATATTCATGATCATTTTATGGTTGAAATCTGTTTGTTTGAAATCATCTGAAATACTTGATATTCTGAATCTCACATACATCTTAAATTTGAAATTCTCAATCTTGTGTGATTGATTCATTATATCTCAAAACTTGACATTGATTCAAGTGATTTCAAATAAATTATTTTTTAATTTTCTTGATCATGAATATCTCTTAAGTTTGATGTAAATGATCTGAAATTACTCATGTGCTTGTCAGAAATTGTTTTGAAAAATTCCTTGAAAAATTTGGGTCTTGAAATTTATTGGTATTTCATGATTATTTGATTTGAATATATGTTTTTTAAAATCATTTGAAGTTATTGATTTATTGAATCACACACATATCTTGAATCTGAAATTTACATTCTGGTGTGACTGATTCACTGAATCTTAAGAGTTTCATATTTCTCAAATGATTTCAAATAAACTATACTTTAATCTTGGATCATGAATCATCCTATGTGACCATCATCTTGACAAGTCTACTTTAAGATTGGTTATCATGCTGTTCTAATTATAAGATCTTGATTTGAAAAATGCTTTAAATGACTTCTTGTTTTGAGAAGAACTGTTTGCTGCTCTGATTAAAAAAAGCCTGATTTGTTAGTCTTGTCTATTTGGGCTTTATGCTTAAAATTATTTTGTTTTAGATATCCTTGTTTGTCTCTAGTGTCTTGTTACAATCCTCATTAATAGAGACATAAAGTGGTGGTACTGAATTTGTTTTGCTGTATATATTTTTAATCTCTCATGTCTTGTATCGATCTTTCAAATCCCTCTTGTAATTGATTTTCAATTTTAAAATTATTTATTGACTATTCATTCAGAAATTGAAATCAATATCCAAATTGAACTATATTTTTAATTCATCAAAATTATTATTAGATTTTGAAACTGTGATGAATTGTGACTGCAGTATATTTCATATCAAGAGGAGATTTTATTTAGATTTTCGTGATGGTTGAATAATTGTTATAATATCTATGAATTGGCGATTATTTCACGACCTTCTTCTTTGTCTACCATTATTCTGGCATCCGTCATGTTTTTTATATTAATGTGGAGAGTTTAATATTTAAAAAAAACTTTTTAAATAAACAGTGAAGATATTTGTGATAGAAATTGGACTATGTTATTTTTCCGAATTAGTGATAATTGAAAATTTTCAATGATCCCGGTACAGTCGAGCATATTTCATAATATAATTAATTTAGAAATTTATTTCACAGTCCATTTCTGTACCTACCACATTTCTATCATTCATATTGGTTGTATATACCGAGGAGTTTTTTCTTTTAAAGCTGAAAACGATAAATATATAATTAATACATAAGTGTGTCTCTAACCTCATTTAAAAATCCAAGCTCTGGTCATGCATGGTTATAAGACAACTTGTAATTTAAGCTGCGACTGACCTCATTTAAAAATCCAAGCTCTGGTTATGCGTGGTCAGTGTGCTCTTAAATAAAATAAAAAGAAAAAGGAAATATTGTGCTATAAACTGAAATTAATCTGAAATTCTCCTTGGTGTATAAAAACCAGCCTATCAATCCATCTTTCTAATCTGTGAAATGTGTTGAAATCTTATGAAGTATTATGATTTGTTGATTGATAGCTATTGGGATTTGAGATTATACGATTTTGTCACTTAAATTGAATTATTAACTATAGTCAAAATCCATCACTGTTTTTGTGCTAAATTTTACAAAATAATTGGAAATCATATTTTTGTAAATCTCTCCATTTTATATAAAATTCATCGTAAATCCGTCATTCTCTACAATGTGAAATATGCCACCAGTTCTTAGTTTATTATGATTTTTGTTTGACTGATTGAGATTTATGATGACCGTTCTTCCTCTTAAGCTGATATTGTATTTGTTAGTCATTTGTCATCTATATTTTAAATTCTATATCCTTTTGATGATAACAAAAGAGGGAGAATGGGTTGAGATTTTGATTTATGAGTGAATATTTTATAAATATTTTTAATTTTGAAAATTCATTATTATTCAATTTTTTCACTCATGCACAATTATAGTGGGAGTTTTTTTGCTTTAGGGGGAGCTAATAAATAGGGGAATTCAGTATTCATTGTCAAACACATTTATTATGCTCAAAATCTTATATTTGTTTGTCATCATCAAAAGGGGGAGATTGTTGTATATAACGGTGTTGTATACACAATTATATGATTTTTTTGTTTGATGATAACAACCAAATATTTATTATTTTAAATGTGTTTGTTACTGTACTGTTTTCGTATATCATCACAGAAAGGAATATAATATTTATATTCAAACAAAATACAACTGTACAGACATTCAGATATTTACACAGTATTTTGTATAAATATAATATTTTATTTCAATTTTCAAATAGTATAGTTTTACAACTCCACTATTTGTACACTTAACTAATATTTCACATTTCATATACGTTCACATGATATTGTACTTGTATATAAACTGAATACGATAGATAAATTTGTTTGAACACAATAAAATAAAATTTTATTTCAATCAAATTTGTTTATTACAAATATCAGTACAATTTTTCTCATTATATACATTTGTTCCTCGCTACAAACGCTCGTCACAAATACAGTCATTGTCTCACTACAGCATTTCACTCATTCACATTACAATTATGGAACACAAAAAAGGAGTAACAACATTCTTTTTCTGTCCAAGTAGCTCACAATGATACTAATACAAATTAGCAAGCCAAAGAACAAAGCAAGAAACCAGGTATGCAAGCAGGTGATGTTCACAAGTGTACAACTGTGAAAAAGGCATGTTTCAATTATTATTTGAACATGTGAAAATTTGGCAACTACAAAGCAGTCTTCATTTCAAGCAAGATGTTAAAAAAAAGCTAAAAGCAACAGTGTTCAACATGCATCAACATGCAAGGCTCAGGTGAACTAATTTGATGAAAATATACATGCAGAGTTTCAGTGGAGCAACAAAGAATTCTTTTCATGTTCAAATGGGTTAAAAAAGGGGGAATCTCTTTTGAAATTTGAAAAGAAAAGTCATAGGTTCAAAAGAAGGAAAGAGATTAAGCTTGCAATCTTGACAAATGTAAAAAAAGATTAGGATAAAACATTTTTTTATCATGCATGTATTCATAATTGCATGGTGCAATAATACACAATCAAAAAGCAGTTTCCTGGTTTGAAAAATCTAGCACATGCAGAATCTAACTTAGAAAACATTTTTATTTTGTAGGAACATACAAGCAGGGGATAAGCCAACAAGCATGCATGCAACATCATGTTAGGGTGATACCTCAAGTCAACATGAACCGGTATGATCAAGTATGGTTAAGCAAGTACAAAATAATGGACCAGTGAAAAACATGGAAGGTTTACACAAATATGTGTACGAGTAATTCAGAAAGTATACAAGGGAAGTTTCTTTTTAACTTTAATGTCTCATTTTTGGAAAAATATTAAAAGGCAATTCAGTACATCAACATGCACAGTTTTTGGGCAAGAACATTCTCAAAAATGTTTTCAGTTTTTCAGAAGCATGGCAAAAAGTTTATTTTTGGCAAATGCGCATTCACATTGACAAAGAACAGTGTCAAGGCCTGTGTACACATTCAACCCGACACGGCAATTTTTTTAAGTGAACAAGTTGCATGAACATGGAGCAACTTCAATGCATGTGAATACTGTTTTTGCATGTGGTGCAACACATGAATATGGACAACAATGGTGAAGAAGAGTGATCAAAGGCAGGACAAATCATGCACAACAAATCAGTTTCCAGAAAACCACAATTCAAGTTCTTATGGCAAAATACAGTTTTTAAATGATTGTCTAAATCACACTAGAGCACACATGTTTTGGACAAAGATACCTGTGGCAAGAAAACACTTTTTATGTTTCCAGAATTGACAAAAATCAAATTGAACACTCTTTAATGTTTCATGCATTTAAGGATTTTATTCGGGGCCAAGAAAAACAATTGAATGATTTCTTAAATCATATACAATTTTTTTTCAGAAATGAATAAATATTGTGGCAAGTACTCAATCAGTGAACAACATTTTTTGGCAAGTAATTACATCTTTCCAGCAAAGCAATCAATTGATAATTTATGGCAAGTTGTAAATTTCCTGGAAACAAGTTTTTTTTTTCCAGTATGGTACTAGGCAAGAAAACTTTTTAGGAAAAACATTTTTGGCGATAGTTTCTATAGCATCAATCAAGCAAAATGTTTTTTTTTTCACGAATTCAGAGAGACATATTTGGCAAGGTCTTTGAAATATTTCCTGAGATGTTCATGTCAGTTTTTAATTTCCAGGAAACATGCTGTCAAACATTTGCACAAATACACAATCAGTGAGGAATTCTTTTGTTAAGGTTCAATGTATTTCCAACAATCAACAAGTTATTCACGACAAAGTTTATAAATCACTCAAATTCAAACTTGGCAACAAATAAGGTAATTTACAGAGCATTCAAAAGGGGCAACACAAAATCAAAGCCAAGTAACTAGTCGAAATCAGAGCATTAGTAGGATTTTATAATCCTATTTAATCACCACTTCATCACAGGCATTAGTGCACTGAAAAACCAAAGCAACAACTCAAAAAGAAAACAAGTTCAAATCAGTACTACTCACTTTGTTTTCGATCGCAACCTCAGCCAAATCATTGACGAAGAACAACGTTAAAGATCATCAGAGAATCATTTTTTTTCATTCGAAGTCGAATTGATTTGGGGAAAAACCCCACTTTATTTTCTTAGCCACCATCAACAAAGAGGAGAGCAAGTTTTTTTGACAAAGCAAAGTGGAAGGCCTATATTACTTTAGACAAAGGGGGTTTATTTTTTTTTATTTCTTTTGTAATCGTTCAAACAGTTTTCTAGAGTCTGTAAAATTCTAGGGGAATCCAGTTAGGGTGTTAACTGGCAGTTTACTAGCGTCTGTAAAACTAGGGGAAATCTAGTCTAGGGGAATTGGACTAGTCTAGAGTTTTGAGCGTAGAGTTAGAATAGGAGCGAGGGGTTTGCAAGTGTACATGGTCTTGTATGCGGGATCTGTTCTATCATCTAGTAGAAACCTTAGGAATGCAGCAGTAGGCAGAATTTTGCCGAAGCTGGGTATATCTTGTGTCATTTACTTTTCTGTATTTCTATTTCTGCTATATTCTATAATCTGTGAATGTTTTAATATCCCATGATATTTGAACTCTGCGATAATTTGCAATAAAACCTATTCACCCCCCTCTAGGGTTAATCTAGATCCAACAATTCTTACAGCTTAGACTTCCGCAATCATTTGACTGTCCATTGTTATTTATCTTATTTGAGAGGTGGTGGCCCACCACATATACATTTCATTTTTTTCCGTTTTTTGAGCTCAATATAACCCTGTAAATTTTCACATACTTCTTAGGATTGAGAGGGGGTCCAGATAGATTGTCGTATCCATTTGACCTTTGTTAGAGACACATGATATTTACATCTTACATCTTATATTCACCTCAATTCGAGGAGGATCATGTAACGTTTGGAGTTGTTATCCTTTCATAACTACAGAAGTGTATTTTAGCACATATGGATACTGATGCTATGAACGATGCAGTGTTTCAGACATTTTTATTATATATTTTTTTGGTTCTACATTCTTTTCGAACCAAAATACGGTACTAATAGGGCATTTAGCAACGATAGCTAATTTAGAGCATCTGCATATAGTAGATAAAAGTTCGTCTATATTGGGTTGTCTGTACACTGCTCTAGATTCTTTTGCTCTCGAGAAGGTGAGACATATGTTATGTTTCTGGTACACATTGTCATGCTAAAACTACGAGTACACGATGAACATGCATCACCATAATGTCGAGGCTGCTAGTAATGTAGTAGATATTTTCCACACATGCGAAAGTGAGATAATATTTAATGGTTTCGCATACGGCTACTAGTGGTAGGCACGACTTGGTGGAAGATCGATTTGAGGTGCAGGGCCAACATTTTATCTACATCGTGGGCTTCATACTAGATTTCCATGAAATTTGTTGTTTTGTTGCATGATGATCGCTCTCTCCATGTTATACCATTTGTATCTTTATCGTGTTGTTTTGCACACTATGGCATATCTTCCCATTTAATACTTGGTAGAGTGATGCAATTACCAATCCATAGGTGAGTTGTGTGTACTTGAAGACCCATTGTCTTGTTACGATATGCTCGGCAGATATCATACTTTATGGTCATAGTACATACAGGGCCTCGGGCATGCTAAATGGATGGATACACATACATTTTTCATACCGGTGCAGATCATGATATATATTAGGATAGAGTTGCTCCTCAATGCCATATGTTGTTGAATTACAACCGAAGTGTGAAATGTAATCATGTGGGTCCACATCTAGTTAAAAATAGAGTTTAGTCTTTACCATTTATTTTTGACCTCACCTCTTCATTATACTCGGAACAGTCTATGGATTTTGGTTTGGATGATTGCTTCATAACATACGGTCTCGCGATGCTTTGATCATAGAGCCTATGATATCCATCGGATGTGGCTATTACTGGTATTCACACCCATGGATTGTACCCGCCTTTGAAGGTAATTAAACTAATTGTTAAATTTTTGCCCATAAATTTTTAAGAAATATACCGTGGAATAATGTTTTTCTTTTTTTAAAGTTACTCGTACCCATGAACACATATACTATGATTGATCACAGAAACAAAATTATGTTGCGTACATACGTGGCTGTAAGCCATGAAATGTTCTGTAGCCTGGTGAATCAAACTTACAACAATCATCCAGACATCCCGATGAGGCAGTCTTATTTAGAAATCAAAACAACTAATAATGCTTTTCTGATAGCTTATGATCGTTATCGTGATATTAACAAGCATATCGAAGACGAAAACGCTTTTCAGTCAAGTCATTATATTTTTGGTTCACATTACTTGTTAGAGTAGGGAACAAAATCCATTGGGCGTGAAGCATTTGGACTTCATTATAGTTGTCTCATACGTCTAGGCTCTGAATAAACATTAATACTGATTTAGATTGTGTATTTTGATATACGTTTTATGTTCAGCAATTGAATACTCTTAGAAGTTATGTAGTATGCCCTTGCGTTTAATGTTTTCTATGACTAATGGACATCGTTTAGCATGAAATATTTAAGAAACTTCATATTTCATATTTTAGTATCTTCTATTTAATAAATTATTTAATTTTTGGTTTATAATCTAAAAAATAACCTTTTTTGGAAATTTGATTTTAACATATCTAAAAATCTACAAGATGAAGTCTAGATTTTTTTTCAATTTCATTTGAAAATGATATTCCTATAGATCCGCAAGATTCTTGTTTCAGAGAATTTTGACTATGTCTTCGAATTTTGCTAAATTTATAAATTACAAAACATATTCTCTTACATTTTCATATAAACTTGGCTATGTCTTCAAATTCAATGTGAAAAAGATTCTCAGTTGCACATGGCCATGTGATTTACCTCATCATGTAATACAATAAAACTTCAAAATAGAGGGTGACCCATCATTTACTGGGATAGATCCTTGTTAGAATACACTTCATTATCAAAATAAAATAGTCTTTTAACCTTGGTAGACAATCTCACATGGTTACAGTGAGTGGCACTATCAAGGCATTACAGTCGTTTTGTCTACATCTGTTGATGCCGAAAAATGGTCGTCAACCCTCTTGATTTCCATTGAGTGAAAATAAACATCCAGCGGTGGAAAATAAGTAAGTAGTGATGTAGTGTATGGGAAAAGCACAAGTAAATGATCACACAAAATTCATAGTGGCTCGGCTCGTTTGAGCCAATGTCCACTTTGAATGGTTTTGCTCTTTTATTATGCTCTTGGTATAAATTACAACATTGGATCGAAATGTTTCCGAGTGTACATGGGTTTGGATGACTTCCGGTACATAATTAAGTATATAATTTCTGAGTACTACGCTTGGTAGAGAAGGTAGTCTATTCTTCGTGATCCGAAAGTTCATAAGTTGAAGGATAAGACCGTGTGTCTGCGAATTCCAAGTTCAATTGAGTATGGACGGAGTGGTTATGGTGGTTTGATGAAGCTATCATGGTCATGGTGGCAAGGATGTCCAAAGATAGCTTCTTTAACTTCTTTCCAAGAATATGTTCATATGTTCAAGAATATGCTTCTCTTCTTCCTAGGGTTATGGAAGGTGCTAGGGAGGCTTTGGGATTCCTTCTTAAGCAGTCATTAGAGCTTAAAGGTGAGCAAGAACCAACGTTCTTCACGATAGAAATGAGGGGGAATTTATAGAAGTGGTATGGAAGTGGAGTAGACGATGGAGTGGCTAACAACTGAATTTCGTATCCCATATGTCAGTTGCGAATTCCACATCCCAGGGGTTAGATACGAATTAGTACCCGCAGAAGGGGCATGAATTCGCATCCCACGTTGAGTTGCGAGATCGCATTCGGGAAATGCGATATCATATCCAGGTGATGCGAAGGGATATGAATTTGCATCCCACGAGGGGATATGATTCATGCCCCAAATTTAGAGGTGGAATATGAATTCGTATCCCCCGAAGGGATATGAATTTATATCCCTCAGTATGTGCTGAATGTGAATTCTCATCCCTTGACATATCATGGGATACGGATTCGTATCCCATAGAGGGACACAAATTCACATCCTATACAGGATACGATATTCATGTTGAGGGCAGGATCGAGGAGTCGTGATGCCAGATGGTGAGTTGATGGCGAGGTTGGAGGCTGATCTCGGGACATTGATTCACTATCAAGTAGTTTGGTGAAGCTGGATCGAGTATCCTTACACGATTCCATTCGGACTTAGGCTCTAGACATCTCGGCAATGCTTCTGGGCTGATGTTCCATGTGATTGTCTAAGCCGGGTGGTCTTTAACTACTCTTGGGAATCGAAGCAAAAGCAGTTAGCACTTGCTCCCCAAAGGATGTCTTGCGATAACATGACGTGCTTTGAGAAGTGTTAGATATCCTCACTGATTAGAGAAATCTTCAGGTTATGCTAGATAACTGGTCCAGACACTCGATGATGATAACTTGGAGTTCCAGCGCTGTTGAGAATTCTGATTGCTAAGATTAAGATCCCATGACGTTGTTCAAGTGAATGCTCAATTTGCTGTAGACCCACGAAATTAAACGTATGATATCGACTCCCATTTATGTCAGGACGTAAACGATTCATTGTCGACACGAGTAGTCATACACACTCACACGCTTGCACATGAGTTTGTGCGATGCAATCGAAGTTTGAAATAACTAACGTAATTGGTAAGTAGTTCGCATACCTAAGCAAGGTAGGAATAAAGTCGTGCCCCTTGGCTTGATATTCGCTCTACACCTGGCGTACGATGATCTGTGAGTCGAGGTAAATCAGGATAGCCTTGATGTTGAGTTCAATTGCAATTCCAAGTCCAGTGATTAAGGCTTCATATTCTGCATCGCTGTTGATGGCAGGGACGCCGAGCTTTAGAGCTTAACAGATCAAGCGTTCCTCCAAAGTGATGAATACGACTCAGCACCATAACACTGACTATTAGATCATCCATCCACGAATAGTTTTCATTAAATGTTGGGAGGCTTACTCTCTTCCGAAGAAGGCTCACTATCTTCCGGAGGAGGCTCTTCGAGAATAGTGGACTTTGTTATGAAGTCTACGAGGGCTTGTCTGAGGATGGATCGACGAGGAATGAAAGTAATCCTAAATTGGCTTATCTCTACATTCCACTTCAAAATTCGCCCAAACACCTCAGGTCATTGGAAGATCTGTCACAGCATCTAGTCAGTGTAGGCTTTGATCGGATGGGACTGAAAGTATGGTCGTAGGTTCCTGGAATAGATCAACAAGCAGTAAGCAAGCTTTTGAAATTTCGGATAATTCTTTTTTATACCCGTCAACCTCTTGCTGATGTAGTAAACTAGCTAGTCGACCTTTGGAAGCGGGAAAATGACCTCTGGGCATGCTTTGTTCATATTTGAGTAGTCAACACATGTTCGCTACTTTCTGTTCGATTCCTTAACCAAGACCGAGTTGGAGACCCATTCGGGGTAGAGGGCATTGCAGATAAAGCCGTATCCTATCCACCTCCTATTTGAGTGTTGTTGATCTCTCTATTCCTAAAATTCGTCGCTTTTGTTTGATTGGAAGATGCTTCGGGTTGATACTGAGCATGTGACAAGAAATTCCTAGGTCGATGCCACACATATATGAGTAGGTTCAAGCAGATACATCGAGGTTGGCCCTTAAGAAGTCCATGAGCCTTTCCTTTATTGGTGGGTGGAGTTGCGATCAAATCTTCAAGACTCTAGTCGGATCGGCGATATCGACTGAAAATGTCGATAGTCGGTTCCACTCGGGCAGCCTTCTCGATATCAGGCTCTTCGTCTTACCTTAGATCAAGATCGTCAAAAAGATGGAAGTCACGTCTGAGCCAGGACACAGACTCTATTAGGTGCTATGTTCTAGCAGTTTTGGCGTAGAGGATTGGTTATGCACTCTTGACTTTCTCCTTATTGACGAATTCCTTCCATTCAGGAAGGTAGCAAGCTCTCGCTGTGGATCGATCGCCCTTGACGGTTCCGATCCCATTCTCAGTTGGAAATTTCATGAAAAGGGAACAGGTGCCATGCAGACTCTAAACTCTGCAAGGAAAGGACATCCCAGGAAGACGTTGTAAGGAGAGATGACATTGATGACTACAAAAGTTAGGATATGGACTCTGCTTTGATCCCCATTACCGATCTCGACTGGTAGGTCTGCTATTCCCACCGACTAATTGGAGAAGCCATTGAGGCCATGGATAGTGGCATGGCAAGGCTTCAAGTTCGTAGCGTCAAATTTATTATGGTGGTAGTACAACATGAAGATTATGTTAACGGAGCTTCCAGAATCAATGAGGATTCTTCGAACATAGGGTGGACCTATATGTGCAGAGGTAACGAGAGTGTCAATGGTTGGTATTTCAATTCCCGTAGACTCTCTCTAGCAAAAAAAACTATATCATCCTGCATTGTCTTCTGAAGCTTGGAGGGGACGGGATAGCCAAAGGCAGAGCATTCCTCCAAGCTGGCATGCTTGATGGAACTGGCGTACTCCTCCATGCGCGAGAAGCTATTATTTGCGGGGTGAGGTCCACCGCAGATGGTGTTGATCATGATTCCACGTGGTCTTTGATTTGACAGCCCTAGGGCTGCATTAGACAGAGGAAGTGCGGGCGTTGAAGGGATCACAGCTGCCTCTTGAGGACCAGGGGATTGAACGTACTACTCCAAGTGTTTCTCTCGGATGAGCTTCTCTATCGCATCCTTGAGGTGGCAGCAGTCATTCATGTTTTTGCCGAACATGTCGTGGAGTCTGCAATATTTTTCGGAGTTCTTCTCTCGGTCAATAGATTCTCTCAAGTTCAGCTTCTTGTACTGGATGGTATTGCAGGTCCTAAGATAGATTGCCTTCAGCTTATGATTGAACAGAGTGTAGACCTTACAAGTTGGGTAGCGACCGCATTTCTTTGTATCTCCAGGTGCCTAGTTGTGGTGGTTATCTTGTTTGTCATTGTTCGACTTGGGATTGAACGGGACCACTCCCTTACATTTGTCGGAAGATCCTCCGACTTGTTTCCACTTGACGTTGTCCATGACAGTGCCAGAGTGTAGGTTCTAAGAATGTCTGCTTTGAGCTGCCCTATTTCTTCGTGCTTCTTCTTGGCATAGAAACTGATTGGCCTTCTCATGGAAAGCTTCTTAGGTCTTGGGTTGCTTTCTGTCAATCGATGCTTCAAATTTGGAGTTAGGTAGGATGCCCTTAGCATGCTGAACCAAAACTGTGCGTGTCTATGGATCGTCAACCTCAGCGAAGCACGGTGTCGAAGCGTTCGAGGTAACTCTTGAGAGTTTTCCCCTTGTTTGGTAGAGGTTTGAGAGAGTTAAAATATCCTTCGGCCTTGCGACATGAATTCTGAGTTGCTTCACCATTTCGGAAGCCAATTAGTCAAAAGTGGAGATGGATCGAGCTGGAAGTCGAGTAAACCAGAATAGAGCTTTGACTTCTAAGAAAACCGGAAAGCACTTGCATTTGACGGCGTTGGTGGCTCGATTGGAGTCCATATGCTATTCATAATAGTTTAAGAAGTTACAAGATCGATCTTTCCCGCGTAAGCCGTTAGCTGGGGCATATTGAAACGTCGAGGCCATTCTGCTACGTGGACGACCCGCGTGAAGGGGTTACGCGTCATGTTCATTTCCCAAATGTCGGCGGCGTTTCCCCCGTCTCTCCCACAGTCCTTCGGATCATGTCAGTGAGATACACAGGCTGAACCTCCATACGATTCCAGTAGTCATGGTTCAGCTCGGGAGTTCGGGGCCGTGGGCGTCTTCTCGGATGAATATCAGCATCATCTTCATCCATGTCGTCAACTTTTTTGGTTGATTATGTTGAGATTTATTAGGTTGAACCTGGGACTGTTGAGATGCCGAATGCGTAGGCGCTAAGTTCAAAATGACAACAGTTGGTTTATGCCGTAGAGGGGGTCGGTTACTAGTTCTTGCTTTGTCGTTAATAACCAACTGGGAACGGTCACGTTGACGTGTTACCTCACTAAAGGTCACAATAGTTCCATTACTATGTCCGTTGTCATTGCCGTTGTCGTTGCTATTGACATTGGTATTGCGCGCTAGTCCTCCTGCTTTGGCTTCGGTTCCCATGGTGAGTGTCGGAAGAAGAACTTTCTGAGGCATTAAGTAAAGGACGAGTGTTATTCTGGTTTGAGTTCAAGGCAAGTGACATTGTGTTGAATTTCTTGAAGTCACTGCATCATCAGCTTGATGTTTGTCCTCCACCGGTCATCAAGTTCTCGATTCCTGTCTTCCAACTTCTTATTGAGCTCGAAGAATTGAGCTTGGGTAGCCGGAGTGTCAGGATCATAGGAGGTAGCGACATTCATGTCAGTTGGAAGTTCCAAGGATTGGGGCTGAGGTGAAGTTGCATGTCAACCGCTGTGGAAGTTCTGATCATTTGGGTCTTTCCTTTCTTAGTCATCATAAGTAAAATCAGAAAGTAGGCCGAGAAAACCCAAGTAGCGCTATGAAGTTGAGATGGAAGTCGGTCGGAAAGAAGTGAGAAATTCTCATTGAAAGAAATAAAGTGTTGACGCGTAAAATTGGCGTCACACCCAATGATTCTTGACTAAGCGAGAATAAAATTTCGCGTATGAAAAAGTAAGTGCAGCAAGCAAAGAACACAAGAATTTGTAATGGTTCGGTATATATTGAACCTACGTCTACTTTGAAGCGTCTGTAGATTTTTTATTCATATTTGAAGGTTACAAGTGTTGGATATCATCGTTACAATTGTCTACAAAATTTAGCTAAGTATTCGGGAGTCATATTTTGCATATATTAAGTCTTGGGAAAAAATAGTTGTTCTCCTTCCTCAGGGCTTAGGCTGCCATTAATGGGGTCCAAGTTCCTCCAAGAGCTGTCAAATCATGCAAATACCAACCCTTTTGAAGTATGAGGTACTCATAAGTAGTGGATCAGGTGGGACTGTGGGAGTATGTGAGATTTGGGGACTACAGCAGGAATTTCGCATCCCAAAGAAACAACATAGAGAATTTCGCATCCCCAAAAGTTTGGTTGTAAATTAAGTACCTTCCCGGGGGTACGATGGCCTGTATCCCCTGGGGATGCGAAATCTCGTATACCCGTAGGGATGTGATATACGTACCGATGGGATGCAAATTTTGGTATCCCGAGGGATATGACATCCGTATCCCGGGGGATCCCTCGGGATACAAAATGTGAGAGGGCTCTTAGGGGATGCAAATTTCCAAGTGCATGTTTTCCCGAGGGATACAAAATTAGTGGATGTGAATTTCCGAGATGAGAAATTGAGTGGTGTGAAGTGTGTACGAGATGCAAAATGATGATTGTGAGGGGTTGTGAAGCCTACGCTCGCACAACTCCTTCCAGGCCTGGATCCTAAGTATTTTGGAGATACTTGGAGATTTTGTGCCACGTGATGGGCCGAGTCGAGTGGGTCTAATATGCTTTTGGGAACCAGACCAAATGGTCGGTTAATGCCGTCCATACAGTGCCATGTGATAATGTGCTATGTGATATGATGTTGATTGTTCTCCGTCATTCATATGCTATAATGGAATATCTAACATAGATTCTTATTTGAATACAGTGTGATGTCAGCACTATTAGATCACAGGTTTTTGATGCATGACATGGAAGAGGAGAAGATCAAAAGAAAAGTGATATAGGTTATGATTATCTGTTTAATTGCGTCGTAGATGTGTTATATATTGTTAAAATCTATCCTCAAATATATAACATACAAAAATGCACTTACGAAAAGGCACTTCGCGAAAAGACACTTCACGAAAAGACACTTCGTGAAAAGACATTTAACGAAAATACACTTCATCACTTCGCGAAAAGACACTTCACGAAATGGCACTTCGTCACTTCGCGAAAAGACAATTCGCGAAAAGACACTTCACGAAAAGACACTTCGCGAAAAGACGCTTCATATTTCCGATAGTCATATTTTACAACAGTCATATTTTACAACGGTCATATTTTCCAATGGACATATTTTCTAATGGTCATATTTCTAACGGTCATATTTTACAACAGCCATATTTTCTAAAAGGCATCATCTTTCATGAAGAGATTCCTCCTCATTTCTGAAAGGAAATGGGTGCATCTATTTGATAAAGCTCTTCATGGAAGTTGACAACTCATCAATGATTATATAAACATCCCAAACATGTTTTCCAAATCACCGAATCTTCTCAAATTTTCTGATCTTAAACACTATACATTCTTGCATGCTAAAAAGCTCTCCAATATTCAAATTGAGTATACTTCCTTCAATCTTCACAGACACCTTATATATTTGAGGATAAGATTATTGAAAGGGTGTACTCAACTGTTGGCTATTCAGTGTTATTCAAGAACACATTCAAAGTCAAACTCTTGTTATTTGTTGAAGTCCTGTGTTAGTGCTCAGGTGGGATATCCGCGTTGGTGCTCGGGTGTATTGTAGACCTGTTCCTCCGGGTGAAGAGAGGATTTTAGTGTTAGTGAAATACCAGAAGTGAGTCTGGGACTAGACGTAGGACAATGGTCCGAACCAGTATAAATCGATTGAATGATTTACTGCTTTCTACTCTAATATATACATTACATCCTATTCTCCATTCTATACGATCCTACTATCATATAGCCTCTTTCAAGCACCAATGAGTCTTCCAATTGTGGTAGTTAATTTCGCATGGCTAGAATGAGCGACACTGATAAGGTGTTGTAGTAGGTTTGTCTCCATCCATACAATGATATGTGACAATGTATCAAGTTGTCTCAATCATTCAGAAGCTATAATTAGATGTAACATAGATTTTGGTTTGAATACAGTGTGTTGTCAATACTGGTTAGTATTTCAATCGTAGGAGATGATCTCACATGGATATAGTGACTGGAACCGACGTAACACCGTATTTGGTTTGTCTCTATCCATACACTGTCATGTGATAGCATGTCAAGTCGTCTGAATCATTTAGAAGCCATGTGATAGTGTGTCACATATAGTGTGCAAATATTTCCAACCTTATGCCATGTGCCATGTGCATTTGTACAACTTTTATGCTTCTATGCTTCCGTACAATTTATTGTATAAGTCCATTACAAAGGCGGTAATTTTTCTACATAAGATCACCGATTTAAGTGTAAAGCCTCCTCATCTTTTCTTCCAATTCCCAAGCATAACTAATAGCCCTAGAATGGAAATGATCACCTATTCACTGTCTAAATTCACATTCATTTGGATGTTGCATACAACGATAGTATCGGCGACCAACATTGTTTCGATGTTGAACGACTAGAACTGGTGCTTCAAAACCAGTAAAGCATACAATATTCACTCAGTTACCTTATTGACTTTAATAGGATTTTGGATAGGAGGAATTAAATTGTGTGACCTTTGGGTAGGTTCAGAAAGTTATTGTCGGTGATGGTCTATTTGCATTTGGTGCATCCCTACATCAAACTCTCATTGTCATAAATCATCGTAATGTCGCTCTTCCATTTCAGTGTACCATGAAGTCGGTTCTCCAGGTTAAGATGGATTAAGAATTGATGGTCCATACAGATGGTTGGTGTAATCGTATGATTATAGATATTCAATTGGCATTCTATGAGTTGAGTTAAATTTTTGAATAAGTTTATCTCACATCCGTTGGTATTTATGATGACAAAGTAATGAAAGCTCAATGGTTTATTTAAAAAGTGAGTGAATGCTGCTAACTATTAAGAAAACTGCGCGTCGTGACTATAGCGATGACTATGACTAGACACTATAGCCACGTTCTCTAAAGACATTCAGTGATCGAAAAATGAAAACCATGCAACGTGGCCACAATGACTGACTATGAGTAGACACTATAGCCACATTCTTCACGATCATCTAATGATTGAGAAAAGAAAAGCATGCAACGACTATACAATGACTGATAAGGTGGGTATAATGTTTGTTCTATCTCGATCATTGATTGTTTGTAAATAATGTGTCTCACAGTTAATACTTTTTAAACTCGGTATTCCTACTGCTTATAAATGTTCCTTTTTTCCCTAAAGTTAAACATAACCTACCGAACTAAAATATCCACCATTAACTGGTCTTCTTCAGAGTTACTTATACTTATAAAAACATATATTGATGTAGATCGCAAGCCTGAAATTATGCAGCATGTAGACATGGTTGTAAGCCATAAAATGTTTTAAAACATGGTAAAAGAAGCTTACAACAGCCATCCTAACTGCCCCCGAGGTAGTCTTATTTATAAATCCATAAAACAAATGGCTGGTTTATGGAAGCTTATAAACGTTACCACAAGATTATCAAGATTATTGAAGATGAAGGCATTTATCAATCAAATCGTTTCACTTTTGATTCGCGTTACCTATTAGAATATATAATATAATTAATTGATCATGAAGCATATGAACTTCGCTATAATTTGCTTCTACGATATGCCTCCGAATAAGCATTACTATTGCTCTAGGTTGAATGTTTTTTTGCACCTTTGTTTTTTGTTTAACAATTGAAAATGCTCAACAATTTATACAGTTTTTTGTTGTTGTATAACATTTGTTATGAAAATACTGAATATTAAATTTAATTAAGTATTTAGTTATGGTTGACAAACTACCAAACTGTGATTTTTTTGAAAAATTGATTTAGATACATCTCAAAATTTACAAGACCAAATTATGGTTTATCACTTCCATTTGAAAGATATATTCTAATAAGTCCCGAAGAATATTGTTTCAAAGGATTCTGGCTTATTTGGGATCTTGTATATTAATTTGAACTTCATATCGAAAAATTATGAAATACCACTATGTGACGAGCTCGATTTAATTTAATTTAATTAAATCGTTCAAACTTTATAAATAGAGGACGACCTAACTTGTCTAACTAATTCAAAATTTATTCTCAATTATGTAACATAGATTCTTGTTTGAATACATTGTGTAACATCAGTGGGAGGCAATCTCACATGACTACGGTGAGTGACATTGATAAGACACTCTAGCATTTTTAATGTTTAGCACTGAATATTGATGAAACTACACACTCCATATTTTAGCTATGTTTTAAGTTAATTAAGTATTTACTTATGGTTAATAAACTAACGAACCATGATTTTTTTTGGAAAAATTGATTTAGACGTGCCTCAAAATTTACAAGACCGAACCACTTGTCACTTTCGTTTGAAAGCTAAATTCCAATAAGACCCGAAGAATCTTGTTCGAAGGATTCCTACTTATTTTCTATCTTATGTATCAATTGGAACTTCATATCAGAAAATTACGAACTACCACTACTCGATGAGTTAGAGTTAATTAAATCTTCAAACCTTATAAATAGATGACGACCCGACATGTCTAACTCATTTAGAAGCTATTTTCAATTATCTAGCATAGATTTTTGTTTGAATACCTCATGTGATATCATTGGGAGACAATCTCATGTGGCTACAGTGAGTGACATTGATAGGACACTGCTGTTGGTTTGACTCCATCTACACACTTTACCATGTGTCATATGATAACAAAGTGTCATGTGATAACATGTTGAGTTGTCTCAATCGTTCAGAAGCCATGTGATATATTGTCATGTCTCTTGTGCTAATATTTCCAACTTATACCATGCGTCATGTGATAACGGGCTGAGTTGTCTCAATCATTCGGAAGCCATGTGATATCTTGTCATGTCTCATGTGCAAATCTTTCCAACCAATATCATGTGCCATTTGATAATTATTGAGTTGTCTCAAACATTCAAAAGCGTTGTAATAGCTTGCCATGTGCCATATGCTAATGTTTTCAAACTATTTCTTATATAAGACAGTAAGCTTTCAAAGAATAGCTCATAACAAAATTATAGTAAACATAAAAATGAGTTCATAATGGTTTCTCGAATACATGAAAGCTTTTGACAGTGATTCTGAGGAAGAAGCCATCTTTTAAAGGGAAGCCGAAGAACTACAACAGTTTATCGATATATGTTACCAAGCTTATGGTTCCTCGTCCAGAAGCACGGTGGATCGGTACATGGTCGTAAGTTTATAAATCGTAATCAAGCTGCATTCAGTCAACCTCCTATGCAAGATTACTTTAATGTTAATTGCACGTATGTACCTGAGATGTTTTAAAGAAGATACCGAATGAGAATATAACTATTTTTGAGAATTTTGGTAGGTATTTAAAACAATAATAAATACTTTAATATTGACCAAATGCTTCAGAAACATAGGGGCTTAGCAGTGAACAGAAAATGATGGTTGTGATGAGAATGTTAGCTTATGACATCTTTGAAGACACATTGGATGATGTATACCGAATTGCAGAGAGCATGTCTATTGAAACTCTCAAAAAATTCTGTCAATCCATCGTAGATGTCAATGGAACTAAGTACCTAAGGTCCCCGAATGAAGCTAATGTTGTGCGGATCAGAGAAATGGACGAAACTTGTGTATGGCCTAACTTGTTGGGAAGTCTCGACTTTATGCATTGGGAATGGAAGAACTACACTAAGACATATCAAGGTTCTTACAATGACAAGGAAAGACGAATGAGCATTATTTTGGAAGACAACTTCATATGATTTATGGATTTGGCATGCTTTCTTTGGAATGTCTAGTTCTAGTAAGACTTAAATGTTATTAAAAGATCACATCTATTTAACGATCTAGCTCAAGGTCAGGTTTCTCTGATAACATTCACTCTCAGTTAAAACACTTACAATCATGGCTACTACCTAGGTAATGTCATTTACCAGAGTTGGAGCACCATTGTTAAAACATGTCTAAATCCCATAACATCGGAACAAGCAAAATTTGTTGTGAAGTTGAAGGGGCAAAGAAGACGTAGAAAGAGCTTTTTATGTTATGCAGTTTAGATTTGCAATGATCAGTAATCCTTGGCGTTTGTGGTATAAGAAAAACAATCAACAATCATGTTTGCCTGCATTGTTCTACACAATATGATCATTAAAGAAGAAGAGATATAGATGAAGGTCACAACACTACGAATATGAAGGTGCTTCGCAATCAATAAATGTATTCTTAGACAACACCCGTATAACAGAAGAGGTCTTCGACATTCATCTTGACCGCCAACTTTCATTCAGAGACAGGCATGGTCAGGCATGCTCGCTTCAGGCTCTCTCTTCGTAGGCTGCAGTCCCTTGGGACGCAAGGCAATCCCTCTTCCCTTACTGATGATGAGCTTGGGTTACTATCACATTGCTATGCTTTATTTTGGTTGTGTACCTATATGTTATGTTTCCTGTTGTTTTATGTTCATATTATGTGATATGCTTGGACTTGCTGTAAGGACCTATATGGCTTAGACTTTATTCACCACTGGTTGGGCCTGTCAACCATATTATATTTATAGCTATATATATCTACGCGATACCGGCTGTGTAGCACCATGCTACACACCCATCTTCATCAAAAAAAAAAAAAAAAAAAAAGCAAAGCCTTTCATTCAGAGACGCACAATTACACAACAGGCTAAAAAATAATAATCTTATGAACCATATATAGAATCACTTTGGAGATTTTAGCTACAATGGCTATATGTTTATTTATGGTTGTATGAACTTGTGTTGAGTTTATGATGTAGTACTTTATTAAGAGAGCACGTCATTTGCTTCAACATGTTATTTTAACTAATTAGCAACTAGTATTCATGGAACTAAAATTATTGGCTAATAGCAAAACTAATTAAATAAGTCAAACAAATATTACGTTGATAAGAAAATAGTTACTACAATGGTAATAATAAAACAAACTAAATCTAAGAAAATTTTGATATAAGAATTTGCCTTTTGAAAGTCATCCATTCAAGTCAAGTCTTTGTCCATCATTTCTTGCTCTTGTCTTTGTTGTTCCATAGTCTGTCTTTATGGCTCAATAGCCAACTTCCGCATTTCAATTAACAACTTCTACCACTCAATATCAACAAACATACTTATTACTTGTATTTTCTTTTGGGGATGCATAGTTTTGTCTTGATGTCTACGTTCATGCATGTTATGTGCAGCATCAAGTTTTGCATCCACGACAACATCAACCTTTCTCTTTCTCTTTGCAGTTTTAACGTCCATCGGTCTATAACATTCGTAGTGTCTTTGACTAAGCTCATCAGCTTTGTTTTCCCTCTCAAATCGAGAATCTCTTCCCGATGACTTTCCAAAACTATATGAGAGTTAATAAACTTTAATTTTCCTTTTGCGAAAGTTTGAACATCACTAGGCTCTTAGCAGTATCACAGTTCCAATTTTGTTGATTGGTTAGCACTCATAACAATTCGAGAACTGATAATAATATTGTCTTTTAGCCCTATTTTCTCTTACTAGTAGCTTTTGAAACTCCTTGTTTGCTAATCGCTTCTAACAACAAAAAATTGAATCGATTCGTAAATAGCTATAATTAACCCATTAACAAACGTATTAATTAAAAAACAAACCAAATGCTCCTCATCTCCCATTCTATTTGATTTTTTTATTTTATTTTATGAACCTGTGATTCGTAAAATAATGTTTGGCTGTTTATTCTTTCGACTCGACTCTGAATCACTTACAACATTCATATGCTTTTAGGATGCTGGTGGTTGAACATATTCTTTTTTTTTTTTAAAAAAACTTATCTGATTGGTCCTTGTCTGTAATCGAATCATGTGAAAAGTGACAATAGATATTGCATAGATCAAAATCCTCCTTGTTTGTCCATGGGATGATTGATTGCTTGCTTGAAGAAGTATTTTGATAGTTCTCAGCGTCGTCTCCGCAAACATCATTTTCGGACATCATCAAATATGCGATTTCTTCAAAAAATGAAGATATTATTCTGTTTTTGTTAATTTAATAATGTAAGATAGGAATAAAGAAAAGTAGTGTTGTAATATTGTATTGTAGAAGATGATAATTAGTTTATGCCCGGAAATAAAGTCTTTGGATGGGAATATGACCGTTTTATCGCCAAGAGTGAAAATATGACCGCTTTGTAAACGTTGGTGGGCGAGTAGCCGTAAGAGGTGAAAGAAACATAAGACATTGATTAAATCAACGCATTTATAAACGCTTTCAAAATGCGTTGATTTAATTAGCATTCTTTTGAGGGTATTGATTAAATCAACGTTCTTTTTATGATGCTGATTTAATCAATGGTCTTATTCAGAACATTGATTAAATCAATCTCGAACAAATTAAAAATACTGAATTAACCTTTGAAATTTTTTCTAAATTTAATGCACGTTTTTTTTTTCTCCTTCGAGATTCACGAACTGAATACGGCTCTGTTTGAGTTGCTCTAACATACCATGGCTCTGGTTGTACCTGATGTTTCTTGGTTCATTTCAGATTGAACTTAAGCCCACCTTTAGTGGTTTGAATCTCCGTTTTTACTGGAGCAACAGAAAATTCTCCTACCAACTTAATTATAGGCTGCAAATTCTCCTACCAACTTAATTATAGCTGCATAGAAATATGTATCAGTAGTTACTATTTATGATTGAATAATAATTATTAATTTCTTACGATCCAGAATAAATGTTGCTTCGAATAGCTTCAGACCCAAGCTTTAAGTAAAAAGTGAGGGTCATCACTCCCGACTCACCAGCTCTCATCTTTTTGCTCCCACTCGCTGCCAGCCCATAAAACTAGCAAGATACCAATAGCAACGCAATAAAAGAACATCCTTTTTCTGTATACCAACGTAAATACAAATTCCTTTTCCAGAGAATCCAAGGAAGAATTTATTGCCAGATATCAATCCAGTACATGTTTATCTCCCCCGATTCTTCATTTTTATCTGCATTTTCTGGTAATTTCCTCTCAGGCCTTCGTCTCTTTTATTCATTTTCTGCTCTGTTATTCTCTTTTATGTTTTGCTTTTTCTAGAGATTTCTCAATTGTTTTTGCATTGTAAAAACTTGCTCATATGAATGTGGAGTACAACAAGCTTTTCATAATTTTCATCATACTGAAAGCAGATTTCCTTTTTTTGGATTTGTTTATTTGTTTGGAAGGAGTGCGGCGAATGATTTCAATTTACTCACAAAAGTGAAGCGATTGGTAAAGATTTTTGATTTGTTCAACTATACTTTGGAGTGATTTGGGAGTGGTAGTTACTGGGTTGATTTGAATTTTCGGCTTCAATAAATTGCAAGACAAGTAACATTTACTCGCTCATTTCCTGTTTCCATATATCATCAATTGTTTTAGTAATTATAAGGTGGGAATGTTGAGACATCACTGTAAACCGAATTTCGTTCCTCTTTAAAAGTTTACAATCTATCGGTGTTCAGTCTTTTCTGTCAGCTACCTCATTTGTACGTACTATTTTTATTTTTTAATGTTGCTTTCCTAAGAAAGTTATTAATAAGAATGAATTAGGTTCATGGAAGTATTTTAATAAGATATTCCCACATTTGATCGTATAAGCAATAAAAAGGATTATTCATTAAGCCAGTTTTTCAACCCGTTTCTTTGATTTTTCTTAATAAATACCGCTGAATTGTATACAGCAAGGCAACTAGACTGTAATGGATTACGACTTTAGCTATATATTTTACTATTTACAGTTGACTTGTGAACAGTTACTACATGCATCAATAAACTTGTTGGTGCACTGCATCTACCCTCCATGTTACTTCTCACTTCACAATTTTACATGTTGATGGCTATATTGTACTTACTTAAAAAGTCAGTATACAGGGATTTACATGGCCTGAGTCAGCATAAAGGAATGCAAATGACTCTAATTGTTTGATTGATATTGATACCATAATTTCAGTTGTAAATATTTTTTGGCACAAGCTGATTTGGGCAGTTCAAATCTTTATTACAGGACAAACATGGGACACCTTTGTATTTTTAGCTATTTGCTCTTTAATCCTTGTACATGTATCTTAAATGATGTTTCTCGGGGTGCAGAGGATCATAAAGGCCTTGTTTCCTCTATTACTCTGAAACCAAAACACATCTGCATTTATTTTAAAATTCTAATATTCATTTTGCAGGTTTTATTCTTGTAAATAATGGATAAGCGAAGCTGGCCTTGGAAGAAGAAGACATCGGAAAAATTAGATGCTAAAGTTCCTTCCCCAGTTAAGGTTTGTTCTAGTCAAAAATTTCAGATGACCAATAATGGTTTTTTTTTTTTTTTTTTTTTTTTTTTTTTTTAATTATTATAACTGTTGTTATCAGTAATAAAGGTGATATGCTTATTTTGATACAATAACATAATGACATGTCAAAATTTGGAACCCTGAATTGCTTAATTGTGGATGTATAATGTGGAAGTACATTCGACTCTGTTTTGTTATATAGTTTATAGCTGCATTCAGTTTTCTTAGGCTTTATTCCATATTCAAATAAAATATTGCTCGTTATGCAGGATAAGAAAAAGAATGTACAAATTTCAGCAGATGCTTATGCCCGGCTGATAGAAACTGAAACTCAAGTGAAGATTTTGAATGAAAAGTTATCTTCGGCTCATGCTGATATAACTAGCAAAGATGATCTTGTAAAACAACATGCCAAGGTCGCTGAAGATGCAATAGCAGGTAAACATTGCCTCCATACTTTATTATACATCTATGTTACCACAACTCATACTTTGGTTTTCGTATTCCATTTGATATGTATGTTCCAAAATGCAGTACTATAGCGTTTCGAAATGCTCTGCACGTACAATATGATCATTGATTTTGACGTTCCAAAACTTTGAATCCTACGTGATGAAACATTGAATCTAACAGTCCTGAACATCTAATTCAAAAAATTCATTTTGAAGATTTCAAGTTTGTTATATTAATATACATTAAGTAATAATTACATCAACATGCATAAACCAATATCGTTTTTTTTAATAAACAAAGAATGATTTCAAATCAACCATCCAAAGATTTTTGTTTTTGTTTTTACTTTATTTTTGTTGTGATTTATGATACAAAATTTGCATTTAGGGAAAATAAATATAATTAAAGGGAAACATATACTTGGACTTGCTTGATGTAATATTGCATACCGTAATAAATGGGAAGATTTTACTCATTTTAAACTAGATGAAACAATTATTTGCGGTCATATATGTGAGGTTTGAGCATTAAATAATCTTTTGTTATAAGTAGAGACATCATTTTTCATTTTCGTTAAGAGCATTGTTTTTTGGTTTTGAATTTGATACTCAAATTAGAGTTTTGTTCCTGGAGAGTTCAATAAAAATTTGGTTTGGAGAAACCATTTGTGTACTATTTTTCTTCATTTATTATCTATTTTCAAATCTAGTTGTGTAAGAAACTAAGAATCCTTGGGATATCTAGAACAATTGGATATTGGAGCTTAACTATATAAAGTTTTCTGAAGTCTATACCGTTATGGATAAAAGAGACGTTGAAAAACTCAATAGGAGAACTTAGGAGTTGTAGAGCGCAAAGATGGATTTTTTTATTTATTTATAAATATTTAATGATCTTCATCGACTATTAGAGAAAAATGAGAAGAGACCTACTGGTATAGCAACAAAATACGAAATTAGAATTAAAATATTGTGGCAGCCATAGTTGTCAAGGCGAAAAAGCCTTAGGCCCTCGCCTAGGGCTTTTTCGGGCCCCTTGAATGACATTTTTTTTCCAGTTTTCAGCTAAAAACTGCATTTAGAAAATGCAATAAAACACAATTTTAATTTTAAAAAGGGCATATAAAACATTATTAGAAGTGAAAAAAAAAAACACCATACGATTAACATAAATCAAACCAAGAATGTGCAAAGTCATTCAACTCAAGCTTGCAAACAATAAAATACTTAAAATATAAAAATTAAAAGCAACATTACGTAAAGTATTAAATAGAGTTTTAACCTTCCATTAGCTAGTTTTTTTTGGATGATTCGACAAAAAAAAATATGGTTTTTCTTTTCAATTGGTTGACGAAAGAAAAAGCATTTTTTTATATATAGAATACGCTCTAAACCAAAAATCAAACGTGCATACTTTTCTTAGCATGTTGGACTTTGGACTCCTATTAAGGCAAATGCTGAAAATTAAAATTTCTACTCAAATGTTGCAAAAAGCTCGCTTTTTTGGCGCTTCATGCATCTTAGGCGCCTTAAAAGGTAAAAAAGCCTCAGGCTGGGGACTAGGGATTTTTGGAGTCTAGGCGAGAGCTTTGATAACATGGGTGGCAACTAATCTATGCTTTATGAAGAATACAATATTTCATATTGTTGATAATAAAACATCTCTTTGTGCGGTATGGAAAAAGTTGAAAATAATTTTTACAAAGAATTCTACAAGCTAACATGACTTTGTTTATGAGAAGGTTGATAAATCTAAAGCTTAAAGAAAGAGATTCAATTGGAGAGCATTATACCAATTTTCAAGCAATTATCAATCAGCTGATAACCATGAATTACAAGGTTGATGATGTAACATAAGCCTTGACGTTGATGAGCTCGTTATCAAAGAGTTGAATAAACACTTATGGTTGTACCATACAACTCAAATTTGGATGAAGTTGTTTTGAATGATTTTGGCAGTTAGTGTTGGGGTTTTGTACGCAACGGAAAAGATAAAAAAAAAAAATCTTTTATAGCCAATCACTTGAATATGAATTTGATTGAAAATAACAACACAATAAATCAGAAATAATAATAATACATAAATATTATGGCCAACCACCCTCTTTATTAATTCACCAAAAACAAATTTTGTTTACACTCAGTGAATCAAAACAAAATATAAATAAAATTACAATTGAATCAATAACCTTACTGAGAAAGGGAAAAAATATCTAGATAACTACAAATATTCTTGAAGAGGAAAAGCAATGAAAAAGACGACAAACCCGCGATTCAACATGGAGGCACCAACTGTGTTTATCAGCAGTAAATATAAATAACTTCTTTCAGTCCTAATTCCTACATTTTCCTCTCCAGGGCGCAAGCCCTGTAAGCACACAACCTATGCATATATCTCACATGGTTTCTGATTATTTGATCTAACCAAGAAGGCTGCATATATAGGAGAATAGAAGACCTAGGCAAATATCTAAATTGCCCATTCAAAATATCTTCAGAATATAATATTTTATTTCATTCCTTATATGATAAAACTAGTCAACCAATCAATCAAATCAATTAACTGATTATATTTCTCTTCAAAAAATATTTGAATCGACAATATTCAATACTAAACCTTGATTTAAATACCACATATCTCCAATAATCATGAAACAAGTCATCACCAGCTCTTTCTCGTCTCCAATTTTTCAGCCGCCAATTCAAGGCTACGAGTTACATCCTGCCTGTTTCCGAAGTACAATGGGACTCAATTAATTTTCGGGGTACAATCGTATCCAGTCGATTTGAATGGTCTACGACCACACCTTCTCAACTAAAAACGAAACGCAGCGTCTACAAAAGATGCATCTTACGCCTGAGGTGCATCATGCAAAACTAACGGTCTCAAAAGCTTTTTGTAACACCACAAAGATCTCAATCTTGTGGATTTTTCAAATCGGCATTCGTTTGTCACTTGACCTGAACTCTTTACTCGACCACCCCAGATCCCTCGAGCATAACCGTAACATCAAGGCATTGATGAACCAAAACAATTGCCTTCTTCTTTGTCTTCTTTCATCTTCCCTCATCCATATCAGAGGGTTTCTTCTCATCTCCATCAATCAGACCATTAGGGCATGGAACATGCACCATCATAGACTTTCAAATCCCCCAGTATCTACCATAAAAAATAATCATCTACAAAAACAACACCATCTCCAATATCTACAATCTTCAATCCAGAATCAGTCTAAGCTATGCGTTGAACTGAGCTCTGATACCAATCTGTTGGGGTTTTGTGCGCAACAGAAAAGACAAAACACCAAAAAAAGGGATCTTTTTTATTCAATCATTTGAAGATGTATTTGATTGAAAATAACAACACAATAGATTGAAAAAAATAGCAATACATAAATATTCCACCAACCACCCTCTTTGTTGATTCAACAAAAACATTTTTTTTTTACACTCAATGGATCAAGATAAAAAATAAACAAAATCCAATTGAATACCTTACCGATAAAGGAAAAAAAAAATATAGATGACTACAAGTATTGTTGGAGAAGAAGAACAATGAAAACGACGATAAACCCTTGAATCAATCTGGAGGCACCAACTGCGTTTATCAGCAGCAAATAAGAATAACTTCTTCCAGCCCTAATTCTTACATCTTCCTCTCCAAGGCGCAAGCCCTAGAGACACACAACCTGAGATATCTCACATGGTTTCTAATCTTTTGATCCAACTAAGAAGGCTGCATATATAGGAGAATAGAACACCTAGGTAAATATACAAATTTCCCCTTTAAAATATCTCCAAAATATCTTCAATGATAAAATCAATCAACCAGTCAATTAAATCAACTAATTGATTACATTTCTTTTCAAAAAATATTTGAATCAACAAATTCAACAGTTAGCAGCCTCCTTGATAAGGAGATGTAAATGATGAACTTAATAAAGGGGAATGTCAGTGAAGAAAGCAAAACTAGAACATTGTTTGAGCATGTATCATTTGCTATTATTGCAATAACATGGTTATTTATTAAAATCCTGCTACAAACTAAAGAAAGATTAAGACCATGCAAGAGGCCAAAACAAACAAAAAGATGATAATAATGAAGATGTGAGTTTTGATGAAGGAATCTGATGAAGATGACCTAACGTATATATGTAAGTGCAAATTCAAGGGTTAAGTGCTTGATTCAAGCGCATGTTTCCATACATGCAGAAATAAAAAGACATTCACCGATTTTATGGAACAAGGTCGAATCAGCTATGATATGGAGACTGAACGAATATGTTCGACCAGACTATGTATGATAGAAAGGTGATGAAATTCACAGTGGTTAAGAATATTGCAGAAATTAAGCATAGTCTTATTTTCAGTTAAAACTTGAAACTCACAGGAGTCAAAATGACATGAAAAGTAATTAAGGAGATACTATGTGCAAAACGAAAAAAGCAATAATATAAACAAATTAGTTGAAAAAACTATGGTGTATATATGAAATTCTCAATTTAGAGCTGGAGAAGTGAATCTTCCCAAACCATGATAAAGCATACAGTGCAAAACCACAAAGCTTGCGTGCAGTCCTTTGTGATACAACAAGCAATTTTGAATAGATTGCTAGTGGATGTCCTTTTAGTAATCATGCATAATTAGGTGTCTTGGTTAAGTTGTAAATTGAGTATGAATTGGAGTGGGGTGATTTTGCATCGAAGTGAAGTGTTATGATTTGTGATAGAAGATCACATTTAGAGAAAATATTTTTTTACTATTAATAATGAAAATTCAATCAATATGATTTCTATCATTCTTTTTGAAATTTCAAAAGTATCCTACATAGTATTTTCTTATTGTTATCTATTAATGAGATCCCACCATCCATTTGTGGCCTTCATCATTATATTCTTTCCGACCATCCATCCATGGGGGGTTCTACAAACAATTTTCATTAGATGCCACTGACAAACTGCTTGAAATAAATGTATTGTAATCTTTTGTAATTTATAACATACATTTCCCCTTAAATTTAATCAAATAAAAAATAGATATATGTAGCTATTAAATGCACATATATGTGTTTTATACTAGTATAATAATAATAAAAGAAATACTTGGACTTGTTGGAAACAATGTTGCAAATATGGATATGCATGATATAATAAATGCAAATGCAGATTTCAACCGAAAAAGTTGTCTTCAGCTCATGCTGATATAACCACCGAAGATGATCTTGTAAAACAACATGCCAAGGTCCTGTGTTATCAAAGTGTGCGCTATAGCGACAAGTAGCGCAGTGCTTGCGTTATCGTAGTTATAATAGCGCAAGGGTTCCTATAGCGCAAAAATAGCGCGCTATTTTATCATAGCGCATAGCTCTAAATAACACGCTATTTTGTTTTTGTCTCTTTTTTAAATGTTTGATCAATTAATTAACCCCAAAATAGCACGCTGTTGTATTTATAATGACTCAGAGGAAAAATGCCATAGATTTTGATTTGATGATTGTTTAAATAATGATTAATGGTTATGATTTAGATGAAACTAGTGAATATGTTTTAAAAATTTAGAAGCATAATATAATTTCTATGTTTTGTTATTATACACTTTAATCAAATTAAATAGTAGAGCCTAACCTCCTAACAACGCCTGGGCTTTTTGAGAAACAAAACCCCACTTCTATATGTGGGCTGAGTTAGTGACAATATCTTACGCGAACGAGGTGTGGGCTATTACAGTGGTATCAGAGCCAATAGTCATTCGGAAATGTGACTCGCACGTCGACCACCACGCCTGAGTGGTGCGGAATGACGAGCCAACGAGGACGTTAGGCTCTAAAGAGGGAAGGAGGAGAGAGAAGGTAACATCTCTTTAGGTAGAGCCTAACCTCATAATATCACCGAGGCCTTTCGAGAAACAAAACCCCTCTCCTATAGGGGGCATAGTTGGGGATAATATCTTGCGTGAATAGAGGTGTGGGCTATTACAACCCCGCTTTTGGATTAAGTGGTTTTTGGTAGGTATGGTCTAATAGTGGGTCACCTCTTGTAATGTAAATTTTTTTTAGGTATGGTCTACATGAATTTTTATGTTCATTTTATCCAAAAGTAGAGAGTATTTAACAATGATCGTGCTAGTATGCATAAGTGCTGGTAATTTGGTTATGTAAAATATGAACATGAACAAATAATGAAGATTGACTTCAAATCAACCTTGTAAGACTAGTAGTTTTGTTTTTTGCTTTATACAAACTTTCGACCACAATAATACTGTAAACTACACATGTTTGTGCACTCAACATTTATTCTTAGTTCACAATATTTTAACATTTCGTAATTTTGTTTGGTTTGAATTGTTGTAAGTTGTAATTTGCAACTAGTTAGAAATGAACGGTACGGTATGTTTGTTTGTACTAATATGTTTATTTTATGTTCATTCATATTATACAGCTTTGTATGTAAAAAGAGGGTTTAAAAAATGTTTTTTGTTCTGGTTAAATGTATTACAAACTCAAAAAAAATAACGAAGCTTAGCCTTAGCGCATTGTGTTCCACAGCATGATTTTTTTTTTTCATTTCAATTTACGAAAATGAATCAGTCCATGTACCAAGTAACATAGTTATACGTACATCCTTTAGCATCAGATTCAATTCGGATAGTTCCAAATTCTAAATTTAAGCCTAGATGCTATAATCATAACTTGAGCCCGGTCTAAATCAATCGTGTATTTCGAACTCTTTGTCCAAACCCAACTCATGGGTATTGAGGTAAAATCTAAACACCATTCTCAGTGTTATTAAGGCGCACGGCTCGCTTAAAGTGCAAAAAGGATCAAATGGGACAGCCACACTTTTTTGAAGGAGCTTGGTGCCTAAAAAGGGCGTCTTTCATTTAGACGACGAATCCCAGTATGTCTAAAATGCGCATCTCAGCTATACGGTTTGGTTACTTTTATGTAATTATGAGCTTCATGAAATATTTACGTTCTTCATTCCAACGCAACTTCCTCTTTTGAGTTGTCCAATTAATTTCAAGCTCATTATCAACCGTAAATTTAGCGCAAATTTAAGCGGTTTCAACTTCAACAGTAGTAGAAAATACTCTATCACAAATCGAGCTCCAAATTGCTATCTCTGCCATCACAACCACTGCTCCAAGCACAGCAACCTTCTACCTAGTGTCGTCATCACGTGCCTGAGGTTCTTTTTGCGTCGCCTTCTAGGCTCAAATACCTTTTTCATTGTGTATTAACTAAGTTAAGTAAAATCTTAGTATTTTAGAAGTAACTGGTATTCTAAGTTAATTTTAAGCTTTTAAATTAAGTTGAACTTAGACTGAAATAATTTATTTAATTTTAATTTTGGTTTTAAATCTAATTTAGACTGAAATAATTAATTTAATTTTAACTTCAGTTTTAAATTTAATTTGAAGTGTACTTAATTTTGTAGTTAATGTTAATTTGATTTCGATTTTAATTTAAGTTAATTTGAATTCGAATTTTCAGTTTAGTTTAATTAGTTATAATTTTATTTTTTATTAATGTAATTTAACTTTTAAATTTATTAATTTGAAATTAAATCTAAAGGCGAGTTAACTTCAATTTATAGTTTTATTAATTTTAATTTTATTTTAGTTTAAAGTTTAGCTAATATTAGTTTAGCTTGAATTTGAAGTTTAATAAAATATTAATTGAATATTAGTTACTAGGAGTTGGATTAGATCCTTAATGCTGTACTGAACACTTAAACATCAATATGATTTCTATCATTGTGTTATAATTTCTATATTTTAGGTGTTGTGGATTTGAATTTGATATTGTTTTGGTGAATGTTTTCATTCTTTACTTCGTATCTAATGATAGCTAGTGCTTTTTACTTGCAAAGAGACTATTTACAAACATCTGGACACTTCAACTATTATTTTGATGGTAGTTTATATGTGGCATTTTGAAGCGGAAAAAACACAAAATTGTATGAATAGTGCACAAAAAGGCTCAAGATGCTAAAAAGCCCAAGACGTAAACGTGACTCCTTTTTGCGCCTTAGCGGCCATTCTGAAATATTGATGTTAAAACTATTTTTATAAGTCCAATTCTCTAGGTTTAAAAATGATGTACAAACATGGTTTATAAAAAAAATTGGATAGTAAGGAAATTTACTTCGTGAACAAAAATATTTCAAAGAGTCTACAAACAAATAAATTAACATGTATCTTCCATGGGGAATAATTAACAGTAGGTCGTCAGCTTAACTAGGGATGAAGAGTGATAAAATTATACTTGATCCTAATGATTAGTGCTGTGGGTTATGACTCAAGCAATAAAGTTAATCTTGCTCTAAATCAATATAACGGGTTTGGGTCGAATTCATGATAAAATCGTAAAAGAATATGTAGATACGTTCTTAACTAACTCAAGGTCATCTTTATAAAATTCGGTTCAATTTGAACAATCATAACATATTCAAAATCATGTTTTAAATCATAGTTAAATTAAATTTTTAGTCGTTGATCTTCGACTTAACATTTTTAACACGTTATGAGTTTCAAATCTCATTTTTTGTGGACATAATGTTTGTATTGTAGATTAAACTTCCCCATAGTTTAATTTTATTTGGAATAGTGTAGCATAAAAAACATAGAACTCGAAGGTATAATGAAAGATGAGTGCAGTTGATGCTTATATATATGTATGTGTATGTATATCATGGTACGAGGTCTTAGACGAAATTTTGCAATTTCAGAGGTACCATATCGGTATCATCGTCGGTCGAACCAGTCGTAAGAACATCCATTTTCGGTCTGGGATATATATATATATATATATATATATATATGTATATGTATATGTATGTGTGTGTGTGTGTGTGTGTGTGTGTGAAACAATTAAAAATCATGTTTGAAATCTCGTCTTGTTCTAGTGTACAATTGATGTTTGAAATCTCATCTTGTCAAAGTGGATATGGAGTGACATTTCAGACAAGATGAAAAAGATGTAGAACTCTTGCTATGTTACACCACATTTACAAAAATGAGCTCAGTATGGACTTTTTGTTATTTAAAAACTAAGTGAAATCATAGCAAATAAAGTGATGGGCGATTTGGAGACTCATCATTCTCTACAGAATGTGGCTTAATTTGAACAGTCATTACATATTTAAAATCATGTTTTAAATCAATGTTAAATTAAATGTTTTAGCGGTTGATCTTCGACTTAACATTTTGAATACATTAAGAGTTTCGAAATGATATCATTTTCTGCGAATATAATGTTTGTACTGTAGACTAAATATTCCTGAAGTTTCATTTTAGTTGGATAGTGTAGTATTGAATAACATAGGTTTAGTATAATGAAAGATGAGGGCAGTTGATGCTTTATACATATACATATACATATATATATATATGTGTGTGTGTGTGTGTGTGCGCGTGTACGTGTGTGCGTGTGCGTGCGTGTGCGTGCGTGTGCGTGTGCGTGTGTGTGTGAGACACACGCGTGTGTGCGCGCGTGCGCGGTCTGAGACGAACGTGAAACAATTAAAGATCATGTTCAAACTCTCATCTTGTCCTAGTGTACAACTGATGTTTGAAATCTCATCTAGTAGACTTGTCCAAGTGTAAAAAGTGGATATCGAGTGACATTTCATACGAGATGATGGAGATCTAAAACTCTGGTAATGGACACCATATTTACAAAAAAAATAGCTCAGTATAATCTTTTTGATATTTAAAAACAAGGTGAAATCATTGCAAATAAAGTGACGGGCGGTTTGGAGACTCATCCTATATATTTAGTTGCGTCTGTAAATCGGAAACTTTATTTTCAAGAATAAAATTGTTGGAAGTAAAATGGTTTGATCGTGAGAATGATTGCCTACATGATACGTACATATCTAGAATTGCAAGGCATTATGTGCTTTTGGAAACTGACCCTGTAATATGGTAATGGTGAAATAAACATGTCAATGCCAATGCAATGTAATAAATATTAAATTATCTAATACACACGATTTCAAATTTAATTGCTGTATGACATATTTATATATAATCGAAATAGGCTGGTAAATGAAGTCAAATAAAGGATGCTAAAAATGTAAAAAGTAAAGTGACATCGATTTATGCTGGTTTGGATCTTCAAATCTACATTTAGTTCCATAGCAACAATTTTAAGAATTCACCGGCAACGGTGTTGTTATCAGTCATAAGTATAGGTTTTTCAGTATAACAGTTGTTTATTCAATGCTCAACATACCGGTTGCACACAACTGTTCCCCATAATTCAAGCTCAAACTAAAAAAAAATTTGAAGGACAAACATGGATACAGCAGCTTTTGAATAATCAAATTACCGCACTTATACAAACTTCCATACTGAATATAAAAGTGTGTGAAGTATACGTTTTAAGCGAGATCTAAAAATGGTTTAGGTTTGAAGTGCAAGTTCACTTAAATCGCAAATCAAATAGGATAAGATTAATGCACAACATCTGCAATTTAATGCTGAAATTTTTTAGACACGAAGATCAAGAGAATTTACTGAAAATAGAAGTTTTGTGAAATGGAAATTGGTTCAGAAAATTTGAAGTTCGTCTCTGTTCATAAACAGCTGAAGTTGTGTTCATTCGCGAACAGTTTCAACTGGTAGAATTCGAAATTTAATTAGATAGTTGCAACTGGCAGATTTCAAAATACATCTCTATCTCTACTATTAATAAAGATAATTTATTGAATATGATTTCTACACTGTCATTTTGAATTTCTGAAGATACCCTCATTCATCAATGGAATCTAATAATTGGTTTGCAATCTCCACCCCAGTCCCATTTTTGAATTTCGTCAATGAAATTTTACCACCAATTTAACACCGACACCACTAAAAAAACAACTTGGAATAAAAATGTTGTGATTATCAAACTTTTACACGTACAACACACATTTGTCCACTCATTTTTTTATTCAATCGAATGAAAACATCTTTAGCTTTTAGATGCACATATGTGCATTTATAGTAGTATAAATAGGTGTGAGTACTATGTTTAAGTGTTTGTTCTCTTCAGTTTGCATCTGAGTTTTATATAATTACTTTTAAGATCAAGAAATATTTTGTGCATAAGGAATGTTGTTGCATGTTGTTCAAAAATGATTCTAAGATCCGGACACTTGATCAAACTCCAATACATTTTTCCATTGCTCCCTTATGGTTTTTGAATTTCTTGTTTCTCCTTTAGTTGAAGCAGATGATCGATTGTACTCCGTAAATGGTGAGTAGTATAGTTTGTGTGACTGTTGTCACCAAAGCACATCATTTAGGAATCTATCATTTACAAGTTTAGCTTACAGCCTCATGAAAAGTGGCTTTATACACGACATAGAATCATAAACAGTCATTCATATCTCACTTAATACATAGAAAGCATGTGTGTTATAGCCACCAAAAACATAAAACCCAATGTTATTTTGTCTAGGTTGGGAAAAAGCAGAAGCAGAAGCCACTGCATTGAAAAAACAACTTGATTCAATTACAGCTCTAAAACAGCTAGCTGATGATCGAGCATCACATCTTGAAGATGCTGTAAAGGAGTGCATGATCGAAATACGCAACGTGAAAGAAGAGAGCGCTCAAGAATTGCAAGATACCATCTTTGTCAAAACGAAACAATATGAATCTATGAAATATGAGCTTGATTCTAGGATATTGGAGCTCGAACAGGAACTTCAGAAGAAGTCTGCAGAGATCGCTGCATTATCGAAATCTCTTCATGAACGAGCTAATATGCTTCTAAAAACAAGAGATGAAAAATCTCAAGCTGAGGCCGAGATCGAAGTACTGAAGTCTCATATCCAGTCGTGTGAAAAGGAAATTAATTCTATGAAATATGAAGTACATGTTGTGACAAAAGAGCTAGAAATACGCAATGAAGAAAAGAACATGTGCGTGAAGCTTGCTGAATCCGCAAATAAGCAGCATTTAGAAGATGTGAAGAAGGTAAGCAAATTAGAAGCAGAATGTCAAAGATTGCGTGGACTAGTTAAGAAGAAGCTTCCAGGTCCTGCTGCTTTAGCTCAGATGAAAGTAGAAGTTGAGAATTTAGGAAGAAGTTCACCTTCGAAGAGTTCTAGTTCATATTTATCTTTGCCACCTAATTTCTCTCTCGAAGAAATGCAGCATTGCCAAAAAGAGAATGAATATTTAACTTCGCAGTTGTTGGCAGTTGAAGAAGAGGCAAAGATGTTGAAAGATGCATTGTTAAATCGAAACAACGAGCTGCAGGCAACACGAAGTATTTGTTCTAAGACATCCAGTAAGTTAAGAAGCATTGAGGCTCAAGTTTTAGGTATGAATCATCAAAAGAATTCACCGAAATCAAGATTTGAATCCTTATATGATGAGTCTTTATTCAAACATAGGAGAAATCAAAGCATAGTGTCAATGTCTGTAGATAGTATTGATGAAGAAGGGAGTTGTTCTGAGTCGTGTTCTACAATATTGGAAGATAAGTCGAAGAATGTGGACGTAATCAACGACTTTTTAGAAATGGAGAAACTTGCTTGTTTATCGAGTAAAGAGGGTGGGGTTGCTACTAATCCTGTAATCGATGAGAATCTGAAAAATGCTATCACACAAATACATGATATTGTCATACAGCTAAGCAAGGAGGCTATGGAAAGACAAGGAAATCTTCATGATGATCAAATGTTTGAAGAAAAAGCTACTGAATTATCTTCTTCCATTTGCAGTGAAATAAATTTAGATAAATTTGTATTTGCATTATCTAAAACGCTATGTGAAATTAGAGGTACAATGTCAGCTAAAAAAGAGAGAATCGGTGATGGAAACAGTAACGATTGCATTGATAAGCTAACTTTATCAGAGAATCAGTCCGACCCTACAAAACCCAAATCGCTGGTGAACTTGGAAGAATTTGAAGAAATGAAAGCTGAGAAGGATAACATGGAGCAACAAATAGCCAATATGAAATCACAATATGCTGCTTATGAGAAGTCTATCAGTCTGACTGAAACACAGTTGAAATGTATGGCTGAATCCTATAAATCATTAGAATCTCAAGCACAAGAATTAGAGTCTGAAATAAATTCATTAAGATCAAAAGTAGAAGCACTAGAGAATGAACTAGAACAAGAGAGACGAAACCATGAAGATGACTTGTCAGAATTTAAGAATCTTCAGGAATTATATGAAAGGTTAATATCTAACGTGTTCAATTTTGTGATTTTACCTTAAGATTCATTTACCGCATTCTATTTTGTGTTTGTACCTTAAATACCATAGTATTCTTCATTTTATATTTTGAGATTCATATTGATTCAGGGACACAAAGTGCATGGCGTGTTCGGTTCGTGAAGATGTAGATGATGTCAAGGCAAAACAGGTGATTATTTCCACTCTTATACAAATGGGTTGTAGTATGATATATGGAAATAACATTTATTGTTATGAAATATTGAGTCATTGACATGGGTTAGGATCTGGTCCAGTCTTTTCCATGTTCTCAGATATTTTTTGAATCTTTTTGTTCATTAGTAAGAAATTTGATAATTGAAAAAGTGTTGGACACACTTGCGTGCATGTAACATTTAAGTGCCCGGCTATTTGAGCACAAGATTAAATACAAATGATGACTCAAAAGTTTAGGACCATTGGATCATTTTGTCTTTTATGTGAAATGTGGAACTCAAGGGGCAATTCAATGGTGTAAATTCTATATCAATAATTTTGTCTATATTTTATGTCTAAATAAACTTTTCTCCCCTCTCTATCTATACATATATAAATATACATATATGTATGTATCTCTCTTTCTCTCTCTATATATATGTATGTATGTATGTAGAGAGAGAGAGAGAGAGAGAGAGAGATGAGCGTTCCGGGGCATTCCTGTTTTGCAGCATCCTTTTAGCACCCCTACCCTACCATAAGCTACTCTAATCCAAATCCAACAAGATTTTGTTGTTCAATCCACATATATATTATCATCTATCCAAAATATGAGCTTATTCCGATATTCATAATATTTTCAAAATCTTAGCTAAATTATTTACCGTTCAGATATTTATTAGTACCGTTAAATTTAAAAACAAATATATTATTCTACGAATGTCGGAATGAGGTCAAATTTTGGATAGTTTATAATATATATGTAAATTGAACATCTACAAAATCTTGTCGGATTTGGATGAGTATAATTCACGGTAGGGTAGGAGTGCTAAATGGGTGCTGCAAAACAGGAATGCCCTATAACGCTCCTCATATGCATTATATATATAAGAAGTGATCGGGGGCACCTGTGTTGCACCCACTACCCTACCGTGAGCTACGGCGATCCAAATCCAATGAGAATTTGTAGATGTTCAATCCACATATATATTAATATCTATCCAAAAATTTGAGCTCATTCGTACAATAATATATTTGATGTTAAATTTAACGGTTTAAATAAATGTCTGAACGGTGAATAATTGAGCTATGATTTTGACAATGTTACGAATGTTGGAACGGGCTCAAATTTTGGATAGATCATTATATATGTGTGGATTGAATATGTATAAATTTTCGTATGATTTGGATCGTCGTAGCTCACGAACGGATAGAGAGGGAAACAAGGGTGCCCCCGATCGCTCCTAAATATGTATGTATATGTGTGTGTGTGTGTATATATATATATACACACACACACACACGAGGGAGGTTCCAGGGCACCCCTATTATATGACACCCCCATTGCTACTCATCGTAAGCCTTTCATTTATATTTAAATAAGCTAGTGTATAGAGAGTAAGTTAGTAGGAGGAGAGAAAATCAGAATGTGTGGTGGAAATCAGGGGCTATAGGGGTGATGCACTATTTAGGGTGCTCTTGATCTTATATATATATATATATATATATATATATATATATATATATATATATATATATATATATAAAGAGTAATTGCATCAACGAGTCAATTAAGCAGTTGCCGATTATATTGGCAAACGTTGATGTATACATGCATTGTTAATTTGTTACTTGAATAGTCGATAAGATCTGCTTCAATTGGTCAAATTAGCTATTGGACCTGACAATGCAGTTGATCAGATCCATGTCTGAGATTATAGGCACCACGCGGTTAATTTAACATGAGTGATTGCACCAAGGTGGCAATTAAGCAGTCACCAGTAATGTTGGCAAACGTTGATGTATACATACATTGTTGCTTGAACAGTCGATGAGAAATGCCTAGATTGATAGAAGTAGCTATTGTACCGTCAGTAATTGACAACTCAGTTGCTAAAGCAATCGGACAGATCCATGTCTGATATCATAAGTAGGACCTATTGTATTTATCATGTAGCAATTTATCACCTGTCAAATTGTATAAGAAAAACGAAATAGCAATTGACAATAACTGCTTTTCAAAAATGAGCACAATCACTCTTGTTCAGTGTTTCATTATTTGGCAATCAAATGTGCACCCTCCACAAGATAGAAGCATTCAGTTATCTTTCCATTGGTACACCGGGTAATAGCCCAAAGTAATCTCTTCACAACCTGCAAAACAAGTCTTGTAGATCCTTTTCTCATTTGGAAGAAACGACCAACCTACTGATATTGGAGGACCGAAAAGTTTCTTCTAATAAAATACACATATCCCTGAATATATTTTTACTAACGTTCTCTATTTATATATATGGATATACAGGATAGAGAAATAGCTGCAGCTGCAGAGAAACTAGCCGAATGTCAAGAGACTATATTTCTGCTAGGAAAGCATCTTAAATCACTAAAACCACAACCAGATGCAACTTCAACATCAACCGATAAAGCTCAAACAAACGCCTACAGCTTACAGTCAATTCTAAACACAAATAACCCCGATCAGTGTTCTACAGACAACGACGATGCTTCATCAGTCATACTGAAAAATGGAGAGCCAGACTCCCCTTTGAGCGAATACAACTCTCACTTCAATGCTGCTTATTTCGAATCAAAAGCCGATGTTCCACCACAAGAAGGCAGCTTAAAACGTAAAAAGAACAGAACAAGATCAGATTCACATTCTTCAGTATCAAGTATATTGAGTGAGAGTCAAAAAAGTGGATTCAGTAGATTTTTTTTCAAGGGGAAAAAGTGATCGATGGATTTGTCAAATCCTTTGCATATGTTACTGCTTTTATTATTGTTACTTGTATGTGATGGTTGAACTAACTGCTCTGTTTATGGTTGTCATTGTGGTTATGTTTGTAATGTGTAAAAAACAGTGTTGATTTGTCTAATAATAATGGCGATATTTTGATTTGCACAATGGTCTGTTTTGTTACCAATAATCGTTATGTATGTGCTTTGAATTTCACTGAATACATCTGATGTAGGAGTTCATATATTCAAGACTGAAACATATTAAATTTGGACGATTTGAATCTGTCAAATTAATTATAAAGAAGATTTTAATTGTTTTTCATAACTTCCTTACTCATACGATTAAAGAGGCATTTGCTCATCTTTTTCATCACATGCCAATAGTGCTATGTTCAATATATTCCCAACAAGGTCTCTGTTTCTGTATCAATTATAGAATGAGAAATTTATATTGAGTGTTTTGTATATTTTTTTTTGTACTCCCTTTTGAATTGAAAAAAAATAAAAGAAGTTGTTATGTCTTTGTGAACGTAGGATATTCATATTCAAACCAGGTAAATCTTCTATATCTCTTATTGAGAATATATTAGCGTTGGTGTTTGATGGATACTACACTGTTAATGAAGATTCATGACATAAAATGGCTACTAGAAATTAAACAGTGATACACTGCAAAAACCATACATACCTAAAGTAACAATGGAAATTAAGGAGAGGAACAAAGAAATATTAAGGGCATTACATCTACTATTACTTCTGCTAGTGTACATACTCTTATGCATAGCACATTCACATGCCTTATACCCATGTCATCTTGCAATTACCATCATATCTGTTCTGACATTTACACGTGAAATCCCAGAAAAATCAGCTTGATTATCTTGAAAAACATAAGCAAAATATGCATTTTAAGCAAGTGTGGAGGTTAAGGACTTAAAAGCAACTTCCTCACAAGGAATTGTGATGCCCTTATCATGCCTGAATCCAAATTCCTCTTCAGCTCTCTGCAGTAGCTTCTGAAATTCAGGGTGGGATAAGAAAGAAATAGGTACAATATGTCTGCTTCTATTCTCACCCACATACACTGCAAAATGACCTTTTGGGACATCACTTGGCAGTTCCTGTTCAGTTGAAGTATAAGCAGCTTTTCCCAAGCTTGAACACCTTTTCAGAATTTGCTTTAAACTTGCAGATTGTGTGAGTCTGATGCTTTTCTTGACACCCATTTTTTTTAGTTTATTTGTATGAAGAGAATCATGTGAATGTTCTAAGTGGAAAGTGCGTGCTTTTGCACTATGTGGAAATGAAACTTGGGGGTGAGGGATATATAAAGAGCTTGGAAATGAAAGAATATTAGCGTTGGTGTTTGATGGATACTACACTGTTAGAGCATCTCCACCTGTTTAACTGCGGAAATTCGATTTCCCGCACTTCAAATAGTCGGAAAGCTCGATTTTTTCAATAGTTTTAGAATCGGACGTTTGTTCAACAAACGTCTGACCCACAGGTGTTTGTAAACGAACGCGCAAAAATTTAAAAAAGTCGGACGTCTGTTGAACAAACGCCCGCTTGTTTTAACAAGCGAGCGTTTGTTCAACAGACGCCTGAGTGCCAGGCGTTTGTTGAACAAGCGCCTGACCTTTACGTCTATGTAAGGTGCAAATCGGTCGAATTTCATTTCATTCCTCACAAATATTTCGTTTTTAATTTGTTTTATTAAACGTTACGTTGAGATGCCGCCACGTGCCATTAAGACCGATAGACGCATCGTCCGATATTCGTCAGACGCGAATGTTGGACCAGCTCATGTCCCACCTGATCCTACCGTGATTGCGGATAGCCTTCGAGTTTTGCACGTCCTACCGCCGACTATTACGCATAGTGTGACTACTGCCCTTGCGACTCCTCAGGTATTTTTTTTTAATATTATTACGTAGATGGACACCATTTGACTATACATGAATGTTAATAATTAATTTATGTTTACAATAAATAATTATATATTTTTGTCCACATGTAGTGGCGCAACAGTATGTTACCCGCTTCTTGTTAACGAGGTCGCGGATTCGATATCTGTCTGCCCTACTCCCATTCAAGGCACCGAGATGGGTGCCCATAAAACCTACAACTCAGTTGGAGACAAAAGCATATGTGCTGGGCTAGTCAAAAGGGGGCCGATGTGGTGGACAGACGAGTAACCTAGTTGTCTTCGATTTCATCAAGTAGTTAAAAAAGAAAAAATAGGTTCAACATGTTGCTATGCGTGGTAGTTGATTTCATTGTATGACACAATATTATGATAAGTTACCAGAGCCGATATTAGTTAGGCTTCTTGCGACCCCTTTTGGTGATTTCTTAGACTTACCTAGGTTCGCCCATGTAGACCGATGCCTTGTAGAGGCTCTTAGTGAACGTTGGTGACCTAGTGCACGCACCTTTCACTTTGCTGATTTTAAGTTAGGTTTGGGCTTATCGGCATAGAGCTAGGTCGACCCGATCGTGCCGCTGTTACTTTTGATACATCTTTTGGGGTTAAACCCGGATACGGTTGAGGGAGGCATCGTTACCCTTCCTACTCTGCAGGCCTATATAGTAGCTCATAAGACTACTACGGACATGCATACTCCAGTGATTAAGGCCTTTTTTTATATCTTTTTGGGTCCACCCTTTTGACATGCATACTCTCAGATTTCAGATTAGTATTTCGGGGCGTAGGGTTTGCTTTTAGGTACCTTCATGCCCATTCATCTGGTATTTGGGGGCCGCTGTTGCTAACAACTGTACGGTATAGTGCGTATTCCTTCCGATCCGCCCTTATGGGACGAGATGTTTGACGATATACGGGTAGGACAGGCATACCTTCAAATTTTGGGGGCCGCAGGATGGGTTGATGGGGGCCTTTTACAGTCGCTAGACACTTTAATTCTTACTAGGTTCGAGTAGCTCCACGGGATTATGCATTACCAGATTACATTCGGGGTTTGAACTCCGACCATATTGGGCCTTCAACAGTTTCTGGTAGAATTTCAGTGCCTCCTCCCACATTTGAGCCTATAGCGTCACAGTCCACACAGAGTGGTGCACTGGACCCCCTCCTCCTCCTCACATTTTTAGGGCTTACGATGTACAGGGTCAGATAGTAGAGATTCCGTTGCAGTATCCATCAGTTGACCCTCCCGGTGTACCATCAGCTTGATTGTACCATTCACATCAGGTATTTAATTTTTACTTACATAATAGGTGTTCTTATAATTTTTACATCAGTATAATACGTATTTTACAATTTCAATACTATATGTGGACCATGATCGATGAATGCTGGGCGTATATGAGCGTATGACGCTCGAGTACATGCAGGTGATGTACCAGACTATGCATACAGCCATGGCCCAGTACCAGCCTAGTTACAAGGCCCATATAGCAGCGTTACAGGCTCAAATCCAGCAGCAGGATGCTTGTGACGATTCATCTCCTCCCGTTGATGGTGATGACGCAGGTGAAGGTAGTTCCGATGCAGATGGTAGCGATTATATGCATATTGACTGATGTGTATGTTATTTGTCCTTTTGTATATGCTACATCATGTTGTTTTGTTTGCCATGTTGTATTTTGCATATTATGGTACTTGTAGTAGCTGTCATATATTTTGTTGTTTTGTCTGGCATGTTGTATGAATATGTGTTCTATATTTCATTTGTTGCTTTGTCATGTTGTTTACCCTAATACTAATTCCGGAGAGCAGGGACGACCCGCTATATTAACTCCTTCTTAAAGGTATATAAGGTTGAATCGAGTATGGTTAGTAATAGTGTAAATGATTTAAGTAAACAAGCTCGTAACGTCGCGGTAGTTCGTCGGTTTCCTATTCGAACTTCGAATGAGTGCACTTATTTCGACATACATCGGATTTTGATAAAACAAGAAACGTTGGGAATTACTAAATTATATCTATGCAACGAAAGTGATTACCCGTGATTTCATGTATAAAATAGTAAGTTATGTATAAATTAAAATCTCAAAAGGTCGCTATGAAATCGTATTAATATTTTTTTTTTATTTAAGTAAATTAAACCATAACGGAATTCCATACAAATTAAACCAAAGGAGTTCAAACTCCTAAGTCATTGATTTACCCTAATACCGATTCCGGAGAGCGGGGATGACCCGCTATATTAACTCCTCGTTAAAGGAATATAAGCCTAAATCGAGTATGGTTAGTAATATTGTAAATGATTTAAATAAACAAGCTCGTAACATCGTAGTAGTTCGTCGATTTCCTATTCAAACTTCGAATGAGTGCACGTATTTCGACATACGTCGGATTTGGATAAAACAAGAAATGTTGGGAATTACATAATTATATCTATGCAAAGAAGTGATTACTCGCGATTTCATGTACAAAATAGTAAGTTATGCATGAATTAAAATCTCAAAAGGTCGATATGAAATCGTATTAATATAATTTTCAATTTAAATAAATTAAACCATAATGGAATTTCATACAAATCAAACAAAAGGACTTCTACTAAACTAACTATTTACATTCGCTACATAGACGACTTAACTTTTACCAGTACATATGCTACATAGACAACCAGACTTTATAATGTACTGATGCTACATAGTTACCTAAACTTTAAACCATACAGATGATACATCGTCATAAATAATCAAAGCCCTTCTTCTCTTCTATGCCTCATTATCTCACATCTCCGAGACTACGTATATTCGCATTGCAAATCATCCATGTGAGAAGTATCCAGTAACATGATTGCATCTTCCTTCTCTCATCGCTTCACCTTTATGAGCTCATGAATTGCGTCAATCCGTTGTTGGTGGTGATTGGCTCTGCTCTCTAGTGCACTCAAATACATTTCATCAGACTCCTTTAGAAGTTTTCGGATTTCGCCTTCATTTCCTCCAGCAACTTGCTTTTTCCTTGCTTCCTTGGATCCTATAGGCCATATATATCGGTCCTCATTAGGGGTTAAGTCTTCTTCTGATCCCAACACAAAACTGTCATGTGATTCTCTAGGACCCGAACTTTCTCCAATTCTTACGGCTTTCCCACGACTGCTACTTGTTTAAACGTCTTGGGCAGTCTTCTGAAGTGTTGATTTCCATTTCACATGATTAACCAGTAGGTCATACACATGCATGAACTGATAGAAATGAGGTCCTCGTTTACTTTCTGGTTTATAAATATGTTTGAATAACTTGTTTACGGCAAGTCTCTGCAGCAACAGTATGATACTTCAAGTACACTATATGACACACAATATAAAATTATAAAGTAAACAAATATTCCCATATGAGTATCACTTCCGAATCCGCTTGGGTTACTCTGTGTAAGCTTGAATATCTGAGAATCAAAGCATTGGGTTTGACGATTAATTTTACAGTAACAACATTTTGATGGAAACCAAACTTCTATTTCGATACATGTTCTTCCTATTGTACGCATTAGCGATTCTTCCCCCAAAAAGTTTCACCACTCTTATCAGCACCCCGAACTGGATCGAGGGAAATTGAGCAGTAGATGTAGCAAAGATCATAGTCTTCCGCAATGCTCCAACTTGAAGTAGTAACCGTTCCACCAATTGGCTGGGTACCATCTTGTAAATCAAAACATTTGAAACTATTTCTTGCCGCATCAACATCAAAATTAATATTCATTTTAGTTTAGAGGATTAGAATTTTAGATTTGTAGAAGTAAATTTGATATTGAAGAGAATAGAGGAGTGGTGTATTTATAGGATTGTAAGGAAAGTGGTCTTTGCTAAAACTAGCTGTTTAAAATAAATCCGTTGGCCTCTAGGCGTCTGTTGAACAAACGTCTGGAAAATTAAAGCCATTATATTCGAGGGGGTTTATTGAACAAACACCTTTAATCAGGCATTTTTCCAACAAGCGCTCTTATAGTTTGCATATTCTGGAACGTTTCCCCCCGAAATCCAAACAAAGGGTAAATGTGGAACCTTGTTGGAGCTGCTTTTAGGGTTAAATATCGAATTTTTAAATTTTCGAGCTATAGTTGGAGATGCCTTTATTAATCGCATGATAGGATCTAGTTTATGAATTAGGCATGGAAAATTTGAGCAAGAGTCTTTTGGTTTGATGATATATTGATACACATGACCGATCAAATCGGGCCACCAAGCACTAAGTTAAATTGTTGAATTTCAACTTCTTTTAAAGGATTTTACGTAGTTCATGAAGTTTAAACTGATTTAAATCTATGATTTTTATTTAAGGTTCATACTTCCTAGGATATAATCAGTGGCCTCGAGTTGGTCATGATTGTTGGGTAGCTTCCCAGCGTCAGTTCAACAGTCAACTAGCCCTTAAAACTTCCTTTTTTCATCAAAAAGCTAGGATAAATTGGGTTCTAGACGGGGATTCTAATTCTAAATTCTTTCACCCTACCATTAAAAAAACATTTTTAATATTTAATAACTTCGTTGGTCTGACAACTCATTTACTTCATCTCACTCGGAAGTGGAGGAGGTCCTTCTTGACCATTTTCGATCGCTTCTGCAATGTCCTTCAGTTAATGTCGTCAACTAGGGGTTGCTTTCTTACATTCCCTACCTGATTCTCTCGTCCGGTGACCTCGACCTAACGTGTCCTCCCTATCTAGAGTAAATTTGGAAGGTAGTATTCTCTCTTAACAAGGAGAGAACCGGGGGAGGGGGTTTGACGGCTTCAACAGTCATTTTTACCATCATTTTTGGAACATTATTTCTTTGAATATCATTCTTTCCATCTAATATTTTTCTCATGTGAAGTCCTTCCCAAGAGCTAGATATCCACTAGTCTGATTCTCATACCAAAGATTCCCAACCTGTGACACCCCACGTCCGTTAATGTCACTCACAAAGGAAATGCATTAAGTTTCGTGAAGCGTTATAGGTAAATAGACACAGAATATTACAAGACATATATAAATAAGATAGCAGCGGAAATTCAAACGTTTATTTCAACCATAAATCATACATCGTGGTCCAAAATACCATAAGTCACTAAAACCATTACAACAATATAACTTCTATCTTTTACCATCAGAGTACATAAACACTTAAAAGAAAACATAATTCCCCAAATAAAAGAGACAAAGCCATAGTAGAGATTTGAGCCATACTTCGAAAGCAGCTCTAGCAAGATGATATCTGAATCTTGACTAAGCCTGAGTGTTTCCTCCCTGAGAACCTGGGAGAAGGGGGGGGGGAATGGAAGAAAGAAGAGGAAATAAAAGTGTCAAACATGAAGTCTGGCGAGTCTAGTTACTTTTAGCAAGTAAATAAATAAAAGTAGCATGACAGGCATATAAAGTGGATAAGAGAGATCGCTACATAAATGGTAGGTGTGACAAGGTAGACATGATAAGGTGCATACACTTCTCTAATGATTACTCTGCACTATTACTAGTATAAGCAGAATGAGATGATCCCTTCCACTACAAGGCGGTAGAGTTAGGCATACGTCCAAATGCACTCTAACTACTACCCTAATTGATCGGCTCCATACTCCGTGAATACTCTATGCCGACCCCACAGTAGGATGTATTACGTCCTAAAGTGGCAACCCCTCGCTCATATGCATAGCCCCATATCTACAGGTGTCACGGTCGTCTTATCCCCTTCTTCCCGGCTCATGCACGCACATGGCCCGGTCGGTTTGCGACGCCCACCCCATCCTCCACGTTTGGATCTCTTACAATCAGTCCAGTAAGCGTGCCCCTTTTCCGACCTAGTATGGAGTACATGTTTTGATACCTACTCCGGGTTACTGGATGAAATGGATCCCACACAATATGATACAAGCTCTCCCCTTTGTTTTATATCCCCCACTAGGTTTTCTTTGGCTATATATACCACTAGGTGTCTTTAGTTACATAACCCTATCATTTCTACAAGTTATGTTTACCCTAAAGGGTGTCTTTAACTACATAACTTTATTATTCCAACTGGTCATGTATACCACTAGGTGTATTTAATTACATAACCTTATCGGGTTAAGTTTGTGGGCCTATATGTAAATATTACCCACCCCTCCGGACTTGCTTAACCCATCCACTATCCAGCCAATTTTACTTAACCCTAAATTTAGTTCACAATCATACAATTCCTATGGATTAGATTTGGTTAAGTAGTCCAATTTATTACCATGTCCATTTATGGTTTATAATGGGCTAGACCTCTGACATTAGGCCTACAACTTGTGGATGCTGGATATGTCGGTCGGGTCCGGGCAATCTTATTCCACAAGTTGGGCCTAACCTCGTGTCATAGCCTGATTTGTATGTGCGCACTTAGACCTCTCACATTAGGTTCAACATTAGTGGCTACTGGATATGCCGGTCGGGTCCAGGCAAACTTCCACCACTAATGCAACCTAACCTCATGTCATAAGCGCCATTACAATTTCTAATTGTAATCCTAGGCATTCATTATTAATTAATCAATTAATTAAACCTACGCCTTTATAGGTGTTAATACCCATTTTACCCAATAATTTGAATTATATGTCCAATGATGTTTATATTCAAATTATGCCAATATCAACCATTTTCCCCCGTTCCTTAATTATCGCACTTGCAAAATTGGTGGCATGTCTAGGCTAGATAATAACCTAGTCATAAATGATAAAAGGAAAAAAATAATAGGAATATAACCAAAGTCATTATTTTAACATAACTCGACATAAACATAAACTAGCATGGTGATAAGGTGGACATATGAGTATAAATCTGATGAACTTGTAGCAATTACTAGTTCTAACATAACTATGATGTCATAGTGAGCATAGTAAGATCTAAATTAACCATTTAGATGTCCAACTATTCAGATCTAACATAATAGGCACAAGATGATAATCTGGATCTGATTAACAAATTAATGTCCACACAATTTCGATCCAATAGTTTAAATGTGGATATACACAAATAAGATCTAAGATTCACATCACGACATGCCATAGAAGTTACAATAGATCCGACTAGATAGAGATTTAGATCCAAATCCTAACCAATTCAGAATGTCATATAATCACAATTAACAATGGATCTGATATAGTCTAGGCATATAAACAAGTCCAAGTCATGGTCGTGTCATATTTACTTTTAAGTATTCAAATCTAAAAGCAACTAGAAACACACAGTGTTAAGATTAGAAAATAGAACTAGAAAAGATTGGATCTTGAATCTCCAATTGATTTGCTTTAGTTGAAGAAGATAACAGATCCAGATCAGTTCAGATACCGGCAGAGTTTGGCCACCATGAATTCTCAATGAAGAAAACAAGAGAAATGACCACGTATATATAGCTACTAGACCCTCTGAAACTGACTGCCACATCAGCCCTAGGGGTGTCGACATGTGACACCCCACGTCCGTTAATGTCACTCACTAAGGGAATGCATTAAGTTTCATGGAGTGCTATAGGTAAATAGACACAGAATAATTACAAGACAGATAAAAATAAGGCTGCAGAGGAAAATTTAAAATTTTATTTCAACCACAAAGCATAATACCGTGGTCCACAAATTCATAAGCCACAAAAATCATTACAATAAAATAACTTCTGTCTTGCATCATCAGAGTACATGAGAATATGAAAAACATAATTTTCCCCAATTAAAAGAGTTAAGCCATAGTAGAGACAAGATCTTGAGCCATACTTCAGAAGTAGTTCGTAGCAAGATGGTATCCGAGTCCTGATTAAGTCTGAGTATTTCCTCCCTGAGAACCTGGAAGGGGGGGGGGAATGGAAGAAAGAAGCAGAAACAACAGGGTCAGATATAAAGTCTGGTGAGTCTAGTTACTTTTAGCCAGTAGATAAATGAAAGCTACATGGTAGGCACATAAAGTGGATAAGAGAGAGATTACTACATAAATGGCAGGTGTGACAAGGTAAGCAAGATGAGGTGTATGTGCCTCACTAATGATTACTCTGCACTTTTACTAGTATAACTAAAATGAGATGATCCCTTCCACTATGAGTTGGTAGGCTTAGGTCATACGTCCAAGTATAACCTAACCACTACCCTAATAGATCGGCTCCCTACTCCGTAGATATCCTATGCTGGCCCCACAGTAGGAGGCATCACTTCCTAAAGTGGCAACCCAAGATTTGCACAACCATATCTACTGGTGTCACAGTCGTCTAGGCCTCCTCTGCCCGGCCCATGCACGCACATGTCACCGGTCGGTTTGCCCCCCTCCCCCCCCACACCGTCCGTCTCGTTTGGATCTCTTACAATCAATCTATAAGCGTACCCCTTCTCCGCCAAGTACAGAGTTCTTTACTTGATACCAACTCCGGGTTACTAACTGAAATGAGTCCCACACAATATGATACAAGCTCTCCACCTTATCTTGTATCCCCACCAAATTTTCCACTTACTATGTATACCCTTAGGTGTCTTTAATTACATAGCCCTATACTAGTTATGCTTACCCTAAAGGGTGTCTTTAATTAAATAGCTTCATTACATTATTTATCGGTTATGTATACCACTAGGTGTCTTTAATTACATAACCTTATTGGGTTAAGTTCGTAGGCCTATATATAAATACTACCCATCACCTCTAGTTTACTTAACCTACCCACTACCCATCCAATTTTACTTAACCCTATCTTAAGTTCATAATCATACAATCTTTAAATTAGGTTAAGTAGTCCAATTCAATACCATGTCCAATTATGGTTATAATGGGCTAGACCTCCTACATTAGGCCTACAACATGTGGATGTTGGATATGCCGGTCGGGTCCAGGAAGTCTTACTCCACGGTTGGGCCTAACCTCGTGTCTTAGCCCGATTCCTATTTACATACTTAGACCTCCCACATTAGGTTCAGCATTAGTGGTTGCTGGATATGCCGGTTGGGTCCGTGCAGACTTCCGCCACTAATGCAGCCTAACCTCGTGTCATAAGTACAATTACAATTCCTAATTGTAATTACTAAACATTCTATTTTTTTTAATCCAAATCTACCTATGTCATTATAGGTAATTATTTCTATGTTTCTTTATTTGAATTGTATGTCCAATAATTATAACTCCTTTTTCCCTGTTTCATAACTAACGTATTCGCACGTATTTTGGCGGCATTTAGGCTATAAAGTAGCCTAGCCACAACAATGAAAAAGGGGATATGACAAAGGATGATAGTTTCTCAACATGTCTTGGCATACACATAAGCTTAACATGATAACAAGGTGAGTGGGCATGTAATTTTCATCATAACAAGGTGGACATAAACTAATGAACTTGTGGCAACTACAATGTAAAAGCAACATAATGAGATCTAGTCCAACTATTTAGATCTAGCATAATTAGGGTGACATAGCAACATGTTTAGATCTAAAAATGGGTTCATATATGTCAAGTTTACCACATATTTAAACTAATCACAATATGACAGGTGAAAGGTGATTTACATGAAGAACTAGATCTAGCCAATGTTACATCTTCCAATAGATGTACATTCACCATAATACAATTACAAGTTCAGATCCACATTGACAAAATAATAGAATAATCACAATTGTATTTGATCTAAGGAATTATATCTATCATGATATGGTATATGATTTAACACTTGCTTAGAGTCATACTTCACAGCATATCTAAGTCATAGTCTTTCACAATTTACTTTCATTTATCTAAACCTAAAAACAACTAGAAACTCACAACGTTAGGTTTAGAGAATTGAGAAAGAACGGATCTAGAATTTCCGAATTTGATTTGCAAAGTATGTTGTTGTAGAAAACGGTTTAGTTCGCACTCCAGCAGCATATGTCATCCATGAGTTCCAATGAAGAAAATATGATAAATAGCCACATATTTATAGCTAAAGAGCCATCTGAAACCGAATGCCACCTCAGCCCTAGGGGTATCGACACCCCTATGGGTGGGTCGACCCCTAGGTCGACACCCCTCTAGGGGGTCAAACCCCTAGAGCGGGAATTTTGGCGCCCTGACGAATTTTTCAAATTCGAACTGTTCCGGGTAGAATTCTGACTCAGCTCTGACTCATACGTACGTATATAATTTTTCTACGCGTGTACAAACTTAAAACCCTGATAACTTCCTCATCCGGTGTCCGTTTTACGTAAACTAAATGTCTATCTTGACCAGAATTTCGAGACAGACGCAGTGGTGCACTCCGTTTCCTCTAATTCTAAATATTAAATTAATTATTATTTAATTTATCCTCTTTTAGTGTCAGTACGAACTCAGGGTGTTACATTCTCCCTTACTCAAAGGATTTCATCCCGAAATCTCTAAGTTGAGAAGAATGCCTATCCTACCATCCATCATCCATATACTCATCCACCAATCACTGGCATCCATTGTCCTTAAATATTTCTAATGCTTATATGAATATGCGAAGGTGTGTATATGTCCCAACACTAATGCGAAGATCAGGCGGTCTACTGATTCAGTTGAAATCCTTAATGCAATTTATGTTAGTACCATGAATCCAATATGTATGCAAATAAACCTATCATATCATATAAGTTCTATATGTGTGCACATTCATTCGTCCAAATGCAACATCCATTTTCTAACTCATCCATTCCATTCATAAAAAAAAAATGCACATACATCCATATGCAGTATGTGAGTGATTGAGCCGATCTTAGTGCCTAATGTGTGTGTATATGCGCCCACAGGCAACCACAAGCAAAAATTTGCATCCACTTGCATCCATCAAACATAATATGTTTCAAACACATGTTTACATCAATAGGATTCCTATCTAAAGGTCAAAAATACGATGGATATGATATATTCTATTGACAGAAACAAGCACTGATAAAACTTAGGAAAAGGAGTTAAGAACATACCCTCGAGAAGAAAAGGGTAGAAGCACGAATCTTGTCTCGGTCTCCCAAGTCGCATCTTCTGGGGTCGCATCTTCTGGGTTATCTCCCCATTGAACCTTTAGCAACATGATCTCCTTATTGTGCAGCTTCTTAACTTCTGACCCAAGAATATGGGTAGGGACTCGTCTAACTGTCGCCTCCCGTTCCACTTCGACTTCTTCCAACATACTCGGCTCAACAACTTCTGCAGTGTCATGCATGCACTTCCGCAGATGAGAGACGTGGAAAACGTCATGAACATCAGATAGATTTTCTGGGAGCTTTACTCGGTAGGCCATTTAGCCAATCTTCTCGGTTATGGGAAATGGTCCCACAAACCTAGGTGCCAACTTCCTTACTGATCCGAAGCAAACCACATTCCTTAAAGGCGATACTTTGATAAAAACCAAGTCTCCCACTTCGAATTCGATGTCAGTCCTTCTCTTATCTGCATAGGACTTCTGACTATCTTGAGCCATCTTCATCCGCCGTCGAATAAGGTCAATCTTTTCGGATGTTTCGCTAACTATATCTGGCCCAAGTAATAATCTTTCTATATATTCCCACCAACAAGTTGGCGATCTACAGGGTCGCTCGTACAGTGCTTCGAAGGGTGTCAGGCCGATGCTGGCCTGATAGCTGTTATTATAGGCAAACTCTACTAAAGGAAAATGCTCTTCCCAAGTCCCTCCGAAGTCTTGGATACACAGCCATAAAAGATCTTCAAGAATCCTATTCATTCTCTCTGTTTGTCCGTCGGTCTTAGGATGATAAGCGGTTCTCAAACACAACTGTGCACCTAATGCTTCTTGCAAGCTCCTCCAAAATTTGCTGGTAAAGATAGGGTCACGATCGTTCACGATGTTGGAAGGTACTCCATGAAGACGAATTATCTCACGAACATAAATTGCTGCCAACCATGATGCCGTCCTCTTACTCTTAACTGGAATAAAGTGGGCGCTCTTAGTGAGTCTATCCACTACCACCCAAATACTGGTGTTACCTTTCTTCGATCTAGGCAACCCATCTACGAAATCCGTAGAGACGCTCTCCCATTTCCACTGCGGAACCTCCAACGGATGAAATAATCCACCAAGCTTCTTTTGCTCAGCTTTGACTTGGTGGCAAACTAAACATTGAGAAACAAATTCGGCCACATCTTTCTTCATCCCAGCCTAAAATAAAACCCTCTTCATTTATCTATACATCTTATCACCACTTGGATGAATAGTCATCTTAGAATGATAGGCTTCTTCTAGGACTATCTTTATCAAGCTTCTAGTTTGAGGAACACAAAGCCTTCCATCTCGTCGCAACCACCCCTTTTCATCTATGGCATATCTACTGAGGTGACTAACATATCTCCTCTTCTGAGCTTTTCCATGATGTCTAGAATCTATGGGTCACCTTGTTGCGAAGCTCCTATCTGATCCACAATGGTCGATCGTAACTCCAAGGACGCAAACAAATCAAGCAAAACTCGATAGCGGGTCTAAAATCAAAAGCTGATATAACTCCAAGCACTTTGTCTCCACAAGCAGAGGACTCAGGACCACCCTCTGCCTACTTAGTGCGTCTGCCACCACATTACCGTTACTAGGGGTATAAGCCATCTCAAAATCATATGAAGCTAAGAACTCCATCCACCGTTGTTGCCTTAAGTTTAGATCCTTCTGTGAGAATAGATACTTGAGAGATTTATGATCGGTGTATAACTCGAACTTTTCTCCAAGTAAATAATGACGCAATGTCTTTAATGCAAATACTATGGCAGCTAGCTCTAGATCATAGGTGTGGTAATTCTTCTCATGAACTCTCAACTGTCTACCCCCACAACATATTACTTTCCCTTCTTGCATCAAAACCACACCAAGCCGTGTACTGCACGCATCAGTGTAAACAGTAAACACTTTACTTCCATCAGGCAAGGTCAAGACTGGGGCTGTTGTCAGGGCCCTCTTCAGTCGTTGGAAAGCAACGTCAAAGTCTATGTCCCATGAAAATGCCAAATTCTTCTTTGTCAGCCTGGTGAGAGGGGCTGATATCTTTGCGAAGTCCTTAATGAACTTCCTATAATAACCTGCCAACCCAAGAAACTTCTCACCTCAGTTGCATTTTTAGGAATCTGCCAATCTTGCACTGCAAGCACCTTAGCGGGATCTAAAACTATCCCTTCTTTGGAGACTACATGCCCTAAAAATCCCACCTCTTTTCTCCAAAAACGGCATTTGGAGAACTTTGCCTTAAGCTGATGGTCACAGAGAGTTTTCAAAACTTCTCTCAAATATTGGGGATGCTCTTCTTCATTCGTGGAGAAGATCAAAATATCATCAACAAAGACTATAAGAAATTTGTTTAGGACCTCCTGAAACACCCTACTCATCAAATCAACAAAATAGGCGGGTGCATTTGTCAACCCAAAAGGCATAACTAGCCATTCAAAGTGTAACAACCCGAATTTTAATAACATGTTGAAACTAGAAATTAGGGTATATTTTTTTTTTAAAATAAGAATCAAGGGAAATCGGTTACGCCATTGCGTTCGTCTCGGAATTCTGCTTGAAATAGAGTCTGAGTTTGCGTAAAACGGATACCGTATGAAGAAGATATGGACGAACGAAGTTGGGCAGAAAAACCAGAAACGGGTCAGAATGCACTGGCGCACTTGGGAAGTGCGCCAGAACAAAATTGCACTAGCGCACTTGGGAAATGCGCCAGTACAATTTTAGCACTGGCGTACCTGTCAAGTGCGCCCAAGCCAGAAAACTGGCTTGGTCAGGCCCTGGCTGGCCTGATCGGGTTCTGGTCGATTTCTGAGGCTTGGCTGAGTCACTAGGGCTTACATGTCACTTTCTGATTGGCTTCTCTTGAGATGGATGGTCTGGATTCACTCTAGCTTCATCGACGGCTCAAATCAGATTAAAATTCTATAAATACAACTCAAGTCTAACCCTAAATTGACACAAATAATATAATACTAAAGCCGTCATGCTGCTGAACTCCCTCTTGAACCATGGCCGCCGTCCCAAATTAAAGCTTAAGCATTCAAACTCCAATCAATTCTAGGGACAAAGCTTTCATACAAAATTTAATTCGAAGAACAAGGCTTCTACAATGATTCAAGACAATAAATCAACAACGCCGCGACATTTTTACAACAAATTCAGTTCGTAATTCATTTGCCATGCTCTGTAAGTTCTAATTATTTTCAGATTAAAATATTTAAATATAATATGGGCATGTGATGAAGTGAAGCTGGATTTAAGTATGTTTATCGATCTATTTCTGTTGCTTCTTGAATCTTGAGATTTGAGACTTGTCTATCTTTATTCTCATGCCAAGTTTATGATCTATTCAGCAGTTTTCTTGATTCGTAATAATGTTATCATCAAGTTGTAATCTTTATGCCTATCATGATGATTTATGTTGTTTCCTTTCTGATCTTGCTCTTATTGCAACTTCTACCTCCCCCTATTTATTTTCTTTTGATGAACCTTGGTCAATTTGGGACCTAGGCCTAAAACGCGATTTGCGTACAATTGAATACGGGGAAATATTGGGTTAATACCTAATTGGATATATGTGTTTGGTGGAATTGATGGCATAACATAAAAAATGGATATTTGGGTATTACTACCATTAACATGAAATTGAATATTTGGGTATTGTCATTGTAATAGTAGTTGCAAGAATGGGGATTGGCATATATAGTTTGACATGGATCTTGATATATGTAATTTGGCTATAACTCGTTATGGGTAAATTGGTGTAAACATGTTAAACATGTAATTTTGGGTATAAAACTGGATCTATGTAAATTAAGCATAGCTTTGTAAACATGTAGATCATGAATCTTGACATATGTAAAACGGTATGAAACTTGATATATGTGTAAATTGGCATAAAATTTGCATACATGTAAAACGGCATGAATTGAACATATGTAAATTTGGTATGAATTGGGCATATGCAAAACTGACATGTAACCTAGAACTTGGGCATATGTTAATTATGTAAAATTTGGAGTAGAAACATATATGATAATTTATGATTTGGAGAAAGTTTAATATGAACGCGCCTAAGTTGGGTTTTGGGTAGTTGGTATGTATTGGAAATAGGAGGCTATAACTTGGCATAACCTTATAGTAAATTATGATAATAATTTGGGAACACGATTTCGGCAAAAACGTGAATCATGAACATTTATATATGTTAAACACATGAACTGATATTGGGGTTTCGGGTGGAATGCGATCATTAATGAACCTTTGACACGAGGTTAGACTCAGTTTGTGGTGTAAATCTGCCCGGAACCGCCCGGAAAATCCAGTAGCCACAAAGTGTCAGTCTAATGTGAGAGGTCAAAGGCCAAATTATAGGCGTAACGGTTTATGACACGAGGTTAGACCCAGTTTGTGGTGTAAATCTTCCCGGAACCGCCCGGCAAATCCAGTGGCCACAAAATGCACGGTCTAATGTGAGAGGTTATGATTCGTTCGTCATAATGAATGAATTAAGGAATACAAACCATAATAAGACGTGGGTATGGTTAGAGGGTTAGGTGGGATGACATGGAAATTTGTCATATAAATGGGGACCTAACCGGTATGAGTTAAGAACATGTAAAACTTATAAGTGCAAGCTCAACCAACATAACTGTTGATCAGACCAATGTGTAGGTTAAGTAATATGACTAGACTAATGACACTTAACCAATATGATATGAGTGGGTGGGTTAAGTAACGTGGCTAAGCTAATAACACTTAACCATTATAACGTGACTAGCGGATGGGTTGGGCTAACTTGAATAGGTTGATAACACCCAATCGATATAACCTGATGCGTGGTAGGGTTAAGTAAACACACGAGAGTAACACTTAACCATTATAATATGACTGGTGGATGGGGTTAAGTTAACGTGCACTTAACCAATATAACGTGATGCGTGGTAAGGTTAAGTAACAACAGAGGGTAACACTTAACCGTCACAACATGATAAGTAGGTGGGCTAAGTCAATATACACTTAACCAATATGACATGACATGCGGTGGGGTTAAGTTAACACAAGGGAGAACACTTAGCCAGTATAACAAGGCTTGCGGTAGGGTTAAGTAACACAAGGAACAACACTTAACCAATATAACATGATGTGTGGTAGGGTTAAGTAAAACAAGAGAAACACTTAACCAATTTAACGTAATGGACGTAGAGGGTTAAGTACATCACGGGAAGGTGGGTAATATCTGCATATATAGGCCCACACACTTAACCAGTAGGAAACCCTAGTAACGGGGATCCATTTCAGCAGTAACCCAAAATCAGGTATCCACGGTACCCTGAAACTAGGCAGGGTGGGGCACGATTACTGGGCTGATTGTAAGCGGTCAAACGACGGAGGTGGGTGCAGAGTGCAGGTCTAACGGGGTGCGGGCGTGCACACACTCCGGAGCAGACAACCAGGGCACTGGGGACACCAGTAGTATAACCTGTATCTTCTAGTTTTGTGTCAGGGCCGCCACCATGGGTCTTGATACACCCTATGGTGGGACCAGCATAGGTATCTACAATCATTGGGGGCCGTATGATACACGTAGGTAGCATAATCCTTAGGTTGGACCTAGGTGGCATAAACCGTAAATCCAAGAAGCGTTCAATTAGTAGCATAATCCCTAGGTTGGACCTAGGTGGCATAAATCCTGGTTGAATCTAAGAATCGCTCGATCGAAAACCCTAGATTAGATCTAGGTAATAAATAATAGATGTACACGTGAAAGCAACCTTAATTTCGGGGATTGGGATCACTTTATGATTTTATCATTTTATATAGATTACTAGTTAGGACACTAGTTAGGTGGTGCAGAGCAAATAGATATCATTTTAATGGTGAAGTAGAGAAATCTTGCGATGCTTGATAGAAATCTTGCGAAACTATACTTAGTTCATCTTGAATGGGAACCTTGCAATGTTATACATGACAAAAATCATATGAGGTTATTCTTAGTTATCTTTCCTATAGCTTATCTTGTCATCATGCTTATGTTTACTTTCAGTTTATTCATGCCATGTTATCTTTACCTGTTTTTATGCTGAAAATCACTAGGACTTACTCAGTCTTTATGACTGACCCGTTTTGTTTCGCCTCTTTTTCTTCCGTTTCTCCCCCCCAGGTTCACAGGGTGGGAATACAGCTTAGTTCGGATCTTACCAAGCTCCAAGGCTCTTTCTTGTACGGCTTGGATTTCTCTTGGCTATGGCTTGCTTTGCTTTATTGGGGAATACTACAACTTATTTTATGCTTCTTTGTTTTTGAGCAAGACAAATATTTTAACTATGTAATTGGGTATTGAAAGTTGATGGGATTTATTGTAAACAATTATATTTAACAAGTGATTTGAAGTACTTCCACTTTACTTTCCGCTGTCTTATATATGTCTGTCTTGTAATATTTCTGTTCCAGTACCCATAATGCTCCATTGAAGTTAAGGAATTCCCTTTGTGAGTGACCTTAACGGATGTGGGGTGTTACATTTGGTATCAGAGCAGAAGGTTACCAGACTGGGCAAAAGTTTTTAAAACCTTCTGAAAACTATTTTCAAAAACCGTTTACAATGAAGCATTTTCTAAGAAAAGTTTTGTTTTACGAAAGGCATATTCCCCAAAGCCATATGCATTATCTTTTAATTCTCTCGTTGAGTCTTTTCTCTCTTTCTTTTCCACCATAGTTTGTAGGCATACAACGCATGTCAGAGGGCAAAAGAGTACCCAACTTCCATCTGTAGCCGTAGTAATTCCATCTGCGTCTAATCTTATTTCAAGCTTTGTAGAGTTGCCGTGCGATGGAGGTAGCTTTTCAAGAAATTTGTTAACAAGCTATACAAGGATAGCAAGAACGAGGATAAAGAACACAAGCCTAAGGATGAGAAACTTGTTGATATGGCTTAATCCACGAAGGAGGAAAAGGTGAAAGGGAAGAGGCCAAAGTGGAAGAATACTAAAACCCACGACAAGAAAGAGTATCTTTAGTATGGTAAAAAGGGACATGTAGTTAAGTATTAGGGACAAGGGCAAAGGACAAGATCGTCGAGAGGGCAATTGTATGCTCTCACTGCTAGCGTACCTAAGAAGAGGTGGTAACGTTTCTGTTAAAATTTTAGCTTTCCTTTTCTATCATCCCGTTAGAATTTTGTTTTTGTACATCGCATCCCTTTTTAATTCTGCTTCGATAGTTGAGTCTCTGCACCTTAGTACTAGCGTAGTAGAGGGTCCCATTTTTGTCTCAAATCCTATTGGGGAATCGGCTCATTTATTCATGACTTGTTTGGATTTGAGAATGTCTATGCTAAGTGTTAAGTTTAGAAGTAACGTTTATGTTTTTGGGCTATGGGTTGTTCTAGAGATGGAGTGGTTATCCAGAAATGGTACTATTCTCGAGTATGAAAAGAGGGTAGTTAGACTCTTGACTTGCCTCGTTAATACCCTCGAAGTCTATTGTAACCCTTGGGGTTCTGCCATGCTTAGTTACCAAGAATCTCTTGATACATTTATTAATCCGCTCGAGTAGTGTTCGCCACTAAGGCGGATGGTTCATTTCGCTTGTGCATGAGTTATAGAAAATCACCTTTGTAAGTACACTTGGCAACATGGATGGCATTTATTTTTTCAAAAGATAATTCATTTATGTGGAATACCTTCTAGTATGCGAATTCACTAGTGAATTTTGCAGAGCTTGCATGAAACCATGAGTACGCAGTTATGTTTAAGCTGGGTATACGAGAAAAAGAATAAGTGAAAGTGGAATGAGAGGCGATAGTGAAATGAGTTCCAACTCATATTTTGGAAATAGGAATTAAGAAGCTACGAAATTGTGAAGCTAAAGACGGTCAAAGCATAATGGAGTTAAGCTTAAGGAAATACGACTTAGAAGATTGAAGACTAGACATGCACATCATATCTCTTTTTAAGAGTATATCCTTGATCCCACTTTTCCTGTAGAGCTTACTTGTATATTATCTTTTAAGTATAGCCTCTCGGTCCTATTCTCAATCCTATTTCTGTTGCAAAACCCCATAGGGATCATCTGTTAGTAATACATGTTGGAGCTTGAGGGTGTCCGTTGGGTTGAGTAATTCTTTGGGCGTCAGCCTGATGTTGATTTCGGTCTTCGGGCTGGTGCTTAAGGAGTTCTTCTCCTAACCAGTATATATGTGACGTAGGTTTCCAGTTCTGACATTGCCTAATGGGCACAAAGTTTTTACTTGCTTCTATCATTCGACTATACCTTTAGGTAGGAACAATTGGGTGTAAACATGTGTTTGAGACATGTTATGATTGATGGTTGTAAGTGGCTGCAAGTGGTTGCTAGTGGTTGCTCGTGGATGCATTTACACATTAGGCACTAGATTGGCTCAGTCACCTTTCATATTGCATATGCATGAGTGTTTATACTTGTTTATGGATGAATTTGAATATGTTGTCATATGGATGTTGCATATGGATGGATGTTTGTGCACACATATAGTGTTAGTGTGACTAGGACTATTTGCATACATGTGGACTAATGGCACTAAACATATTTTGCATTAAGAAGATCAATCAGGCCTGATCATTTGCATTAGATAAGGAACATATACACACACTTTCTGCATATGTTCATACAGCATTAGAAATCTCTTAAGGACAATAGATGCCTTTGATTGATGATTGAGTAGATGGATGATTGGATGGTAGGACACATTCTTCTTAACTTGAAGATTTCGGGGACGAAATCCTTTAAGGAGGGGAGAATGTAACAACCCGAATTTTAATAACATGTTGAAACTAGAAATCAGGGTATAATTAATTTTTTTAAAAATAAGAATCAGGGGACGCCATTGCGTTCGTCTCGGAATTCTGCTTGAAATAGAGTCCGAGTTTGCGTAAAACGGATACCGTACGAAGAAGATATGGACGAACGAAGTTGGGCAGAAAAACCAGAAACAGGTCAGAATGCACTGGCGCACTTGGGAAGTGCGCCAGAAAAAAATTGCACTGGCGCACTTGGGAAGTGCGCCAGTACAATTTTAGCACTGGCGCACCTGCCAAGTGCGCCCAAGCCAGAAAATTGGCTTGGTCAGTGTAACACCCCACCTCCGCTAGGGTCACTCACAAAGGGAATGCACTTGGTTTGGTGAAGCATTATAGAGGTAAACATGCACAGAAATATTACAAGACAGAACATATATATATATATATATATATAAAAGTGGAAGTAAAACAAATTTCATTACCTCATAAAATAAGGTCTAAAGCCTTTTACATCAGAATACATCAAAATCTGTCTTGCAATAGTAAAGAAGCATAAAACCTTTTCATAAATTATTCCCCAAATAAAACAGTGAGGTAGCCATAGCCAAGAAAAGTCCAAGCCATGCATGATGACCTTCAAGCAGAGGAAGTCCGAACTAAATAACAGTGTTTCCTCCCTGAAAACCTAGGGGGGGGGGGGTGGGGGGAAACGGAAGAAAAAGAGGCGAAAGAAAACGGGGTCAGTCATAAAGACTGGTAAGTCCTATCTACTTCCAGCATAAAAACAGGTAAAGGTAACATGACATGCATAAACTGAAAGTAAACATAAGGATGACGACAAGACAGATAAACTAAACCAAGATAATTGGATGAACTACTGTAGCAAGGTAAACTAAGGTATCATGATAAACTACGGTGTCAAGATAAATCAAGGTAGCACATCGTCAGGTTTCTATCAAGTATACTATCACAAGGTATCTATCATGTATAACATCCCACGGTATCTATCATGTATATTTGCCCTGCACCTGTCGTACTAGTATCCCAACCCGCGTCATGTGTTAACTATGAATGTCCCTTGCCCAATGTCATGTAATGGTCCATGTCAACCTAATATATAGCATATGTAGGTTTTTCCAACTCGTATGTTTCTTTCCATGTATAAGTTCAGTCCTTTGCCGTAGGCCGTACCGGCTTTCCCATGTAAATCTATACCACCTCAACATAGTACCATTTTATCCTTGAAGTCGTTTTGGACTGCTACCCTTGATCTGGTTATGTTTTCTTACCATGAACTATCGCGTGTTCACTTAGGATTTATGCCACCTAGGACCACTAGGGATTATGCTACCTGATGAATGTTTCCATGTCTCGGTTTGGGTTCAGGCCACCTAGGGCCACTATGGATTATGCCACCCGTCAACCGCGCCCTTTATCCCACGTATGTACCATGGATCGTTTTCCATGTCTAGACGTGCCACCCGAGTTCCGTGCCAGGGCAAATCAAGAAATACGGAACTCGGTCGGGAGCTTTAAGTTGTCTGCTGATGCAGATATCAAGGTCTGTTTTTGTATCCGTGGCTATGGTTCCACGTGACCCCTCCCTCAACTACTGAAAGGCAATCCAAGAAAAATCATGTATGAGAACTACATCCCGGCCCCACTATAGCCCCACTTTCCTATGGGCCAACCTCACCCATGACTCGATAGCAAGAACATGGTCTGTTGGGAGTTCTCTGCCTTTCCGTTCGCGCACGATTGACTAAAGATGGTAGGTAGTCGGCGACGTGCTATCCAGGGCAAAAACAAGTATCGTCGACTCCACGCTAATCCATCCCAGTCTTTAGGTCGCTCGCATAGCAACCAAGGCATACCCTTGGCTCATCTACCGCAGACCTTAACCTCTGTGAGGCCGGGTTTCATGGACCATCTGCCACCTCACAGAGGGATACCAAGAGTACCCTCACGTCCTCCGAAGCTACCGCTTCGTCACCCAGTTCGTTGGAGCCTTTATCTAAGTCAGATAATTTGCTCATCCTCGTGTTTTAAGCGATGGCCTACCGTTATCGGGTTACTCATCTATCTGTGAACTGGTCCAAATCCCTTGACTAAGAATTATTACTTAGTTTCCTAAACTAAGGTTTACCACTTAGTCTCCTTTCCCGTTATCCTTGTTAATCCCGGTTTTCCACCTAGTCCCCTGAACTAGGGTTTCGTCTAATGGGTTAAGTATTGTCGTTTAAGTTCATGACTTAACCTGCCTACGAATCATGTCAAGATTTGGCTAAGTATACAAGTCCAAGACCTAGCCCTACAAGTCGGTTAAGTATACCAAGAAGCTCATGACTCAACCCAATTCAATCATCAAGTCAAATTGGTTAAGTACTTGTTTATCTTAACCCTATCAGATTATAATGTTAGATTGATTAAGCATAGATTATCTTAATCCCATCAGATTATCGAGTCGGATTGGTTAAGTATGGGTTAGCTTAACCCCATCCACTAATCGTATTACAATGGTTAAGTTTATTTAAAAGGCCTTGTGACTTAACCCTATCAGGTCCTTATATTAGATTGGTTAAGTATAGGTTACTTAACCTCATCAAATCATCATGTATAATCGGTTAAGTATAAGTTACTTAACCCCATTAAATTATCATGTTAAGTTGGTTAAGTATTGATCACTTAACCTCATTGAATTACCAAGTTTAGATTGGTTAAGTGTTTAACTTAACCCCATCGAATTACCGTGTTTAGATTAGTTAAGTGTAGGTTACTTAACCCCATCTGATCACCGTGTTTAGATTAGTTAAGTGTAGGTTACTTAACCCCATCTAATTACCGTGTTTAAATTAGTTAAGTCTAAGTTACTTAACCCCATCTAATTACCGTGTTTAGATTAGTTAAGTCTAAGTTACTTAACCCCATCTAATTACCGTGTTTAGATTAGTTAAGTCTAAGTTACTTAACCCCATCTAATTACCAAGTCGGATTAGTTAAGCGTAAATTACTTAACCCCATCCCTTAATTGTCTTATATGGTTAAGTGTCATTAAGAGATCAAGTCCGGTTTAACTTAACCTACCCATTCATGTCATATCGGTTAAGTGTCATTAATCAGATTTACTTAACCTTATCATGTGGCATTAATTAAATTAATGCACTTTTAACCTCTCACATTAGACCTTGTTGTGGTTACTAGTTAAGCCGGGCGGGTCCGGGTAGATTTACACCACAACCTAGTCTAACCTCGGGTTTTAAGTGCTATGTGACCAACTACTCACATTGAGTCCTATTGTTTGTAGCCACTAGTTAAGCCGGGCGGGTCCGGGTAGATTTATGCTACAAACTCAACCCAACCTCGAGTTGGCCACTTTCATGTTTGGTCTAGTGTCATGTTACACTTACAACCCATACGTGTCTAGTTTCAAGTCCTATGTTTACCCCACATGTCACGTCCACATTTAGGTGTATCATGAGTGTCATATTTTCATGAAATCCCATGTCAAATTATCATGTCATAATCACACTCGTCTAACCCACCCCAAATCGTGTTTCCAACCCAAGTAAAAGCAAGTCAACATAGTGAGGATACTATGCTACATATTGGCCCAAAACATGCATGATGTCAAAAAGGGATTGGCCACAAACATACATGGTATCATAAGGGGTTTGGCCTCAAAATATGCATAGTATCATAAGGTTTTTTTGGCCTCAAACATGCATAATGTCACAACGGGATTAGCCACAAACATGCATAGTATCATAAGGGAATTTGGCCATAAACATGCATAGTATCATAAGGGAATTTGGCCACAAACATGCATGATAACATAAGGGGTTTGGGTTCATTCACATGCATAAGCCCCAAAGTCAAGTCTTTGCCAATGTTTCACAAGTCAAATGGTTCCCAAAGGTTCATGCTAACATTCCATAGATAAAGATTCAAACTTGCAAGAAAAACTAGGTGAAACATAACATGAGTGGCATGATTAAGTCGCTAAAACTTAGCCCAAGGTCATAGATCATAGAAAAGGGGGAAAATTAGGTTCAAATAGGCTAGCATACTTATGTTTCATCGCATTTTATTCCATGTCACATTAGAACCACCGTTAGAATCTACAAGTAGCTAGAACTTACATAGCGAGGCTTAGGGAAAGATCATGAATCATTTTGACCAAGAAAGGTGGCTCCTTTGTTGAAGAATCGTCATGAAACTTGTAAAGCAACGTTGATTCACTCCCTTGATTTGATGTAGCAAGCTAGCACCTTTGATTCAGATCCGGTTTGAATGCATGAGCTCTTGGAGTTGGAGATGGAGGCCATGATCAAGATAGATTTTGGCGAAACTTCGTGGCATGAGTGATTTGTGAGGGTTTAGGGTAGGCTTTGGGGTCTTTTTATAGAGATTAGGAGTAGTTTTGGCCATAGGATAAACCCTAGGATAGATCTGAGCCCTCAAAATCCGTCACAAACCTCCAAACATGTCTTGAGGAACAAGTCAGGTGCACCCAGGCCAAACTGGCCGACCACCCAAGTCGACAGGGGTGTCGACTGGGCAGTCGACACCACCTGGGGTGTGTCGACTCCCAAGTTGACTCCCCAGTCGACTTGGGGGTGGCGGGAATTTTTCCCGCCTCTTCTGCTTGGCTGAATTTGAAATCTGAATTCAAATTTGAACTTGGTTTTGAACTTGAAATTTTCTGAAAACTTTGACGGGCCATAACTTGGTCATACGGACTCCGATTTTCGAAAACTCGGACTCTATTTCGCGTATTTTTCCGAGACGAACGCAATGGCATAGCCCGTTTCCCTTGATTCAGATTTTATAATTAAATTCTACCTTGATTCTCGTCTTAGCATGTTGTAAAAATCCGGGTTGTTACATTCTCCCCAACTTAAAGGATTTCGTCCCCGAAATCTCCAAGTTAGGAAGAACGTATCGTACCATCCATCATCCATCTACTCAAAACATCATCCGCAGGCAACCATGGTCCTTAAAAGACTCCTAATGCTTTATGAACACATGCAGAAAGTGTGTGTATATGTTTCTTAGCTAATGCTAATGATCAGGCCTGAATGATCTTTCTAATGCAAAATATGTTTAGTGCCATGAGTCCAACATGTATGCAAATAGTCCTAGTCATATAAGCACTATATGTGTGCACAACCATTCATCCACATGAAACATCCGCATGGTAACATATTCAATTTCAACCATAAACAAGTACAAATACTCGTGCATATGCAACATGAAACGTGACCGCGTCAATCTAGTATCTAATGTATATTCGCGCATCCACGAGCAACCATTTGCAACCATATCAATCATAACATGTTTCAAATACATGTTTACATCCATAGAGTTCTATCTAAGGTTCCCAAGATAAGATCGAGGAGATAAACAAGACAAACTCCTTATGGGGTTTGTAACAGAAGCAGGACCGAGAGGATATCCACCAAGCGATAGCATGCAAGTAAGCTCTACAGGTGAACCAAGGATCAAAGATATAATCTTAAAAAGAGACATGATGCGTGCGTCTAAGCCGCATTTCCATGAGCTTAATTCCATTGTGCCTTGACCACCTTTGACTTCATGATTTCGTAGCTCCTTGATTCCTATTTCCAAGGTATGAGTTGGAACTCATTTCACTATCGCCTCTCGTTCCACTTTCACTTATTCTTTCCCTAGTATACTTGGCTCAACCATATCTGCGTACTCATGCAAGCTCTCCAAAATTCACTAGTGAATTCTGGATCTCATTTACCGATGCCAATCCATGTTAACACGTGCACTTACTAGGGTGATTCCTATAACCCATGCTCAAGCGGAATGAACCATCCGTCTTATTGGCCGAGGTTACTCGATCGGATCAGAGATTTCCGACAAATACATCAAGAGATTCTAGGTAACTAACCATGACAGAACCCAAAAGGTTATACAAGACTTCAAGGGTATTACCAAGGCAAGTTAAGAGTTTAACTACCCTACTTTCGAAACCGAGAATGGCACCCCTTACCAGATAACCACTTCATCCCTAGAATTCATCCATAGCTCAACAATAGAAGCAATGCTTCTAATCTCAACACTTGGCATAGACGTTCTCAAATCCAAACAAGTCATGAATAAATGGACCGACTCTCCAACCAGATTTTGGGACTAAAGTGGGATCTTCTACCATGCTAGTACTAAGGTGCAGAGACTTAACTATCGAGGCAGACTTAAATGATGCGATGATCAAAACAAAGTCTAGACGGGAAGGTAGAAAAGAAAGGCTAAGCCTTTAACAGAAACGGTACCATTCCTCTTAGGTACGCTAGAAATGAGAGCATACAATTGCCCTCTCGCTGATCTTGTCCTTATCTTCCTTTGCGGATCAAGCCATACCAACAAGTTGCTTATCCCTAAGTCCGTGTCCTTTATCCTTGCTCTTATTATCCTTTCTTATAACTTCGGTAACTGGTCTCTCGAGAACTTCCTCCATCGCACGGGAAAACACTTACGTAGCTAGACAAGGATTAGTCGTAGTTAAAACTACTGTGACTACAGATGGAGGAAAGAAAGGAAAAGAGGTTCAATCAAGGAAACAAAGGATAGTGCTAATGGCTTTTGGGGAATAGCCTTTAAAAAAACTTTTCTTGAAAAATGCTTCTTTGTAAACGGTTTCTCAAATAGTTTTCAGAAGGTTTTAAAAACTTTTGCCCAGTCTGGTAACCTTCGGCTCTGATACCAAATGTAACACCCCACCTCCGCTAGGGTCACTCACAAAGGGAATGCACTAGGTTTGGTGAAGCATTATCGAGGTAAACATGCACAGAAATATTACAAGACATAACATATATATATAAAACAGCGGATGTAAAACAAATTTTATTACCTTATAAAATAAGGTCTAAAGCCTTTTACATCAGAATACATCAAAACCTGTCTTGCAATAGTAAAGAAGCATAAAACCTTTTCATAAATTATTCCCCAAATAAAACAGTGAGGTAGCCATAGCCAAGAAAAGTCCAAGCCATGCATGATGACCTTCAAGCAGAGGAAGTCCGAGCTAAATAACAGTGTTTCCTCCCTGAAAACCTGGAGGGGGGGGGGAACGGAAGACAAAGAGGCGAAAGAAAACAGGGTCAGTCATAAAGACTGGTTAGTCCTATCTACTTCCAGCATAAAAACAGGTAAAGGTAACATGACATGCATAAACTGAAAGTAAACATAAGGATGACGACAAGATAGATAAACTAAACCAAGATAACTGGATGAACTACTGTAGCAAGATAGACTAAGGTATCATGATAAACTACGGTGTCAAGATAAATCAAGGTAGCACATCGTCAGGTTTCTATCAAGTATACTATCACAAGGTATCTATCATGTATAACATCCCACGGTATCTATCATGTATATTTGCTCTGCACCTCTCGTACTAGTATCCCAACCCGCATCATGTGTTAACTATGAATGTCCCTTGCCCAATGTCATGTAATGGTCCATGTCAACCTAATATATAGCATATGTAGGTATTTCCAACTCGTATGTTTCTTTCCATGTATAAGTTCAGTCCTTTGCCGTAGGCCGTACGGGCTTTCCCATGTAAATATATACCACCTCAACGTAGTACCATTTTATCCTTGAAGTCGTTTTGGACTGCTACCCTTGATCTGGTTATGTTTTCTTACCATGAACTATCGCGTGTTCACTTAGGATTTATGCCACCTAGGACCACCAGGGATTATGCTACCTAATGAACGTTTCCGTGTCTCGGTTTGGGTTCAGGCCACCTAGGGCCACTAGGGATTATGCCACCCGTCAACCGCGCCCTTTATCCCACGTATGTACCGTGAATCGTTTTCCATGTTTAGACGTGCCACCCGAGTTCTGTGCCAGGGAAAATCAAGAAATACGGAACTCGGTCGGGAGCTTTAAGTCGTCTGCTGATGCAGATATCAAGGTCTGTTTTTGTATCCGTGGCTATGGTCCCACGTGACCCTTCCCTCAACTACTGAAAGGCAATCCAAGAAAAATCATGTATGAGAACTACATCCCGGCCCCACTATAGCCCCACTTTCCTATTGGCCAACCTCACCCATGACTCGATAGCAAGAACATGGTCTGTTGGGAGTTCTCTGCCTTTCCGTTCGCGCACAATTGACTAAAGATGGTAGGTAGTCGGCGACGTGCTATCCAGGGCAAAAACAAGTATCGTCGACTCCACGTTAATCCATCCCAGTCTTTAGGTCGCTCGAATAGCAACCAAGGCATACCCTTGGCTCTTCTACCGCAGACCTTAACCTCTGTGAGGCCGGGTTTCATGGACCATCTGCCACCTCACAGAGGGATACCAAGAGTACCCTCACGTCCCCCGAAGCTACCGCTTCGTCACCCAGTTCGTTGGAGCCTTTATCTAAGTCAGATAATTTGCTCCTCCTCGTGTTTTAAGCGATGACCTACCGTTATCGGGTTACTCATCTATCTGTGAACTGGTCCAAATCCCTTGACTAAGAATTATTACTTAGTTTCCTAAACTAAGGTTTACCACTTAGTCTCCATTACCGTTATCCTTGTTAATCCCGGTTTTCCACCTAGTCCCCTGAACTAGGGTTTCGTCTAATGGGTTAAGTATTGTCGTTTAAGTTCATGACTTAACCTGCCTACGAATCATTTCAAGATTTGGCTAAGAATACAAGTCCAAGACCTAGCCCTACAAGTCGGTTAAGTATACCAAGAAGCTCATGACTCAACCCTATTCAATCATCAAGTCAAATTGGTTAAGTACTTGTTTATCTTAACCCTATCAGATTATCGTGTTAGATTGATTAAGCATAGATTATCTTAATCCCATCAGATTATCGAGTCGGATTGGTTAAGTATGGGTTAGCTTAATCCCATCCACTAATCGTATTACAATGGTTAAGTTTATTTAAAAGGCCTTGTGACTTAACCCTATCAGGTCCGCATATTAGATTGGTTAAGTATAGGTTACTTAACCTCATCAAATCATCATGTATAATTGGTTAAGTATAAGTTATTTAACCCCATTAAATTATCATGTTAGGTTGGTTAAGTATTGATCACTTAACCTCATTGAATTACCATGTTTAGATTGGTCAAGTGTTTAACTTAACCCCATCGAATTACCGTGTTTAGATTAGTTAAGTGTAGGTTACTTAACCCCATCTAATTACCGTGTTTAGATTAGTTATGTGTAGGTTACTTAACCCCATCTAATTACCGTGTTTAGATTAGTTAAGTCTAAGTTACTTAACCCCATCTAATTACCGTGTTTAGATTAGTTAAGTCTAAGTTACTTAACCCCATCTAATTACCGTGTTTAGATTAGTTAAGTCTAAGTTACTTAACCCCATCTAATTACCAAGTCGGATTAGTTAAGCGTAAATTACTTAACCCCATCCCTTAATTGTCTTATATGGTTAAGTGTCATTAAGAGATCAAGTCCGGTTTAACTTAACCTACCCATTCATGTCATATCGGTTAAGTGTCATTAATCAGATTTACTTAACCTTATCATGTGGCATTAATTAAATTAATGCACTTTTAACCTCTCACATTAGACCTTGTTGTGGTTACTAGTTAAGCCGGGCGGGTCCGGGTAGATTTACACCACAACCTAGTCTAACCTCGGGTTTTAAGTGCTATGTGACCAACTACTCACATTGAGTCCTATTGTTTGTAGCCACTAGTTAAGCCGGGCGGGTCCGGGTAGATTTATGCTACAAACTCAACCTAACCTCGAGTTGGCCACTTTCATGTTTGGTCTAGTGTCATGTTACACTTACAACCCATACGTGTCTAGTTTCAGGTCCCATGTTTACCCCACATGTCACGTCCACATTTAGGTGTATCATGAGTGTCATATTTTCATGAAATCCCATGTCAAATTATCATGTCATAATCACGCTCGTCTAACCCACCCCAAATCGTGTTTCCAACCCAAGTAAAAGCAAGTCAACATAGTGAGGATACTATGCTACATATTGGCCCAAAACATGCACGATGTCAAAAAGGGATTGGCCACAAACGTACATGGTATCATAAGGGGTTTGGCCTCAAAATATGCATAGTATCATAAGGAGTTTTTGGCCTCAAATATGCATAATGTCACAACGGGATTAGCCACAAACATGCATAGTATCATAAGGGAATTTGGCCACAAACATGCATAGTATCATAAGGGTATTTGGTCACAAACATGCATGATAACATAAGGGGTTTGGGTTCATTCACATGCATAAGCCCCAAAGTCAAGTCTTTGCCAATGTTTCACAAGTCAAATGGTTCCCGAAGGTTCATGCTAACATTCCATAGATAAAGATTCAAACTTGCAAGATAAACTAGGTGAAACATAACATGAGTGGCATGATTAAGTCGCTAAATCTTAGCCCAAGGTCATAGATCATAGAAAAGGGGCAAAATTAGGTTCACATAGGCTAGCATACTTATGTTTCATCGCATTTTATTCCATGTCACATTAGAACCACCATAAAATCTACAAGTAGCTAGAACTTACATTGCGAGGCTTAGGGAAAGATCATAAATCGTCTTGACCAAGAAAGGTGGCTCCTTTGTTCAAGAATCGTCATGAAACTTGCATAGCAACGTTGATTCACTCCCTTGATTTGATGTAGCAAGCTAGCACCTTTGATTCAGATCCGGTTTGAATGCATGAGCTCTTGGAGTTGGAGATGGAGGCCATGATCAAGATAGATTTTGGCGGCACTTCGTGGCATGAGTGATTTGTGAGGGTTTAGGGTAGGCTTAGGGGTCTTTTTATGGAGATTAGGAGTAGTTTAGGCCATAGGATAAACCCTAGGATAGATCTGAGCCCTCAAAATCCGTCACAAACCTCCAAACATGTCTGGAGGAACAAGTCAGGTGCACCCAGGCCGAACTGGCTGACCACCCAAGTCGACAAGGTGTCGACTGGGCAGTCGACACCACCTGGGGTGTGTCGACTCCCAAGTTGACTCCCCAGTCGACTTGGGGGTGGCGGGAATTTTTCCCGCCTCTTCTGCTTGGCTGAATTTGAAATCTGAATTCAAATTTGAACTTGTTTTTGAACTTGAAATTTTCTGAAAACTTTGACGGGCCATAACTTGGTCATACGGACTCCGATTTTCGAAAACTCGGACTCTATTTCGCGTATTTTTCCGAGACGAACGCAATGGCATAGCCCGTTTCCCTTGATTCAGATTTTATAATTAAATTCTACCTTGATTCTCGTCTTAGCATGTTGTAAAAATCCGGGTTGTTACAGTCAGGCCCTGGCTGGCCTGATCGGGTTCTGGTCGAGATCTGAGGCTTGGCTGAGTCACTAGGGCTTACATGTCACTTTCTGATTGGCTTCTCTTGAGATGGATGGTCTGGATTCACTCTAGCTTCATCGACGGCTCAAATCAGATTAAAATTCTATAAATACAACTCAAGTCTAACCCTAAATTGACACAAATAATATAATACTAAAGCCGTCATGCTGCTGAACTCCCTCTTGAACCATGGCCGCCGCCCCAAATTAAAGCTTAAGCATTCAAACTCCAATCAATTCTAGGGACAAAGCTTTCATACAAAATTTAATTCGAAGAACAAGGCTTCTATAATGATTCAAGACAATAAATCAACAACGCCGCGACATTTTTACAACAAATTCAGTTCATAATTCATTTGCCATGCTCTGTAAGTTCTAGTTATTTTCAGATTAAAATATTTAAATATAATATGGGCATGTGATGAAGTGAAATTGGATTTAAGTATGTTTATCGATCTATTTCTGTTGCTTCTTGAATCTTGAGATTTGAGACTTGTCTGTCTTTATTCTCATGCCAAGTTTATGATCAATTCAGCAGTTTTCTTGATTCGTAATAACGTTATCATCAAGTTGTAATCTTTACGCCTATCATGATGATTTATGCTGTTTCCTTTCTGATCTTGCTCTTATTGCAACTTCTACCTCCCCCTATTTATTTTCTTTTGATGAACCTTGGTCAATTTCGGACCTAGGCCTAAAACGCGATTTGCGTACGATTGAATACGGGGAAATATTGGGTTAATACCTAATTGGATATATGTGTTTGGTGGAATTGATGGCATAACATAAAAATTGGATATTTGGGTACTACTACCATTAACATGAAATTGAATATTTGGGTATTGTCATTGTAATAGTAATTGCAAGAATGGGGATTGGCATATATAATTCGACATAGATCTTGATATATGAAATTTGGCTAGAACTCGTTATGGGTAAATTGGTGTAAACATGTTAAACATGTAATTTTAGGTATAAAACTGGATCTATGTAAATTAAGCATAGCTTCGTAAACATGTAGATCATGAATCTTGACATATGTAAAACGGTATGAAACTTGATATATGTGTAAATTGGCATAAAATTTGCATACATGTAAAACGGCATGGATTGAACATATGTAAATTTGGTATGAATTGGGCATATGTAAAACTAACATGTAACCTAGAACTTGGGCATATGTTAATTATGTAAAATTTGGAGTAGAAACATATATGATAATTTATGATTTGGAGAAAGTTTAATATGAACGCGCCTAAGTTAGGTTTTGGGTAGTTGGTATGTATTGGAAATAGGAGGCTATAACTTGGCATAACCTTATAGTAAATTATGATAATAATTTGGGAACACGTTTTGGGCAAAAACGTGAATCATGAACATTTATATATGTTAAACACAAGAACTGATATTGGGGTTTTGGGTGGAATGCGACCATTAATGAACCTTTGACACGAGGTTAGACTCAGTTTGTGGTGTAAATCTGCCCGAAACCGCCCGGCAAATCCAGTAGCCACAAAGTGTCAGTCTAATGTGAGAGGTCGAAGGCCAAATTGTAGGCGTAACGGTTTATGACACGAGGTTAGACCCAGTTTGTGGTGTAAATCTGCCCGGAACCGCCCGACAAATCCAGTGGCCACAAAATGCACGGTATAATGTGAGAGGTCATGATTCGTTCGTCATAATGAATGAATTAAGGAATACAAACCATAATAAGACGTGGGTATGGTTAGAGGGTTAGGTGGGATGACATGGAAATTTGTCATATAAATGGGGACCTAACCGGTATGAGTTAAGAACATGTAAAATTTATAAGTTCTGGCTCAACCAACATAACTGTTAATCAGACCAATGTGTGGTTTAAGTAATATGACTAGACTAATGACACTTAACCAATATGATATGAGTGGGTGGGTTAAGTAACGTGGCTAAGCTAATAACACTTAACTGTTATAACGTGACTAGCGGATGGGTTAGGCTAACTTGAATAGGTTGATAACACCCAATCGATATAACCTGATGCGTGGTAGGGTTAAGTAAACACACGAGAGTAACACTTAACCATTATAATATGACTGGTGGATGGGGTTAAGTTAACATGCAACGTGATGCGTGGTAAGGTTAAGTAACAACAGAGGGTAACACTTAACCGTCACAACATGATAAGTAGGTGGGCTAAGTCAATATACACTTAACCAATATGACATGACATGCGGTGGGGTTAAGTTAACACAAGGAAGAACACTTAGCCAGTATAACAAGGCTTGCGGTAGGGTTAAGTAACACAAGGAACAACACTTAACCAATATAACATGATGTGTGGTAGGGTTAAGTAAAACAAGAGAAACACTTAACCAATTTAACGTTATGGACGGAGAGGGTTAAGTACATCATGGGAAGGTGGGTAATATCTGCATATATAGGCCCACACACTTAACCAGTAGGAAACCCTAGTAACGGGGACCCATTTCAGCAGTAACCCAAAATCAGGTGTCAACGGTACCCTGAAACTAGGCAGGGTGGGGCACGATTACTGGGCTGATTGTAAGCGGTCAAACGACGGTGGTGGGTGCACAGTGCAGGTCTAACGGGGTGCGAGCGTGCACACACTCTGGGGCAGACAACCAGGGCACTGGGGACACCAGTAGTATAACCTATGTCTTCTAGTTTTGTGTCGGGGCCGCCACCATGGGTCTTGATACACCCCATGGTGGGACTAGCATAGGTATCTACAATCATTGGGGGCCGTATGATACACGTAGGTAGCATAATCCCTAGGTTAGACCTAGGTGGCATAAACCCTAAATCCAAGAAGCGTTCAATTAGTAGCATAATCCCTAGGTTGGACCTAGGTGGCATAAATCCTGGTTGAATCTAAGAATCGCTCGATAGAAAACCTTAAATTAGATCTAGGTAATAAATAATAGATGTACACGTGAAAGCAACCTTAATTTCAGGGATTGGGATCACTTTATGATTTTATCATTTTATATAGATTACTAGTTGGGACACTAGTTAGGTGGTGCAGAGCAAATAGATATCATTTTAATGGTGAAGTAGAGAAATCTTGCGATGCTTGATAGAAATCTTGCGAAACTATACTTAGTTCATCTTGAATGGGAACCTTGCAATGTTATACATGACAAAAATCATATGAGGTTATTCTTAGTTATATTTCCTATAGCTTATCTTGTCATCATGCTTATGTTTACTTTCAGTTTATTCATGCCATGTTATCTTTACCTGTTTTTATGTTGAAAATCACTAGGACTTACTCAGTCTTTACGACTGACCCGTTTTGTTTCGCCTCTTTTTCTTCCGTTCCCTCCCCTAGGTTCACAGGGTGGGAATACAACTTAGTTCGGATCTTACCAAGCTCCAAGGCTCTTTCTTGTTCGGCTTGGATTTCTCTTGGCTATGGCTTGCTTTGCTTTATTGGGGAATACTACAACTTATTTTATGCTTCTTTGTTTTTGAGCAAGACAGATATTTTAACTATGTAATTGGGTATTGGAAGTTAATGGGCTTTTATTGTAAACAATTATATTTAGCAAGTGATTTGAAGTACTTCCAATTTACTTTCCGCTGTCTTATATATGTCTGTCTTGTAATATTTCTGTTCCAGTACCCATAATGCTCCATTGAAGTTAAGGCATTCCCTTTGTGAGTGACCTTAACGGATGTGGGGTGTTACACAAAGCAACCATCCGGAGTTCTGAAAGCAGTCTTGTCTATGCTGTCCTCAGCCACCCTCAACTGATGGAACGCCGTAGCCAAGTCCAACCGAGAAAATACCAAGGCACCAACAAGCTGATCAAATAAATCATCAATCCCCAGAAATGGGTGCCTATTATTCTTAGTGAGCTTATTCAATTCTCTATAGTCATCACACAAATGAAGTGAACCATCCGCTTTAGTTGCAAATACTTCTGGAGCACCCCATTCCGATATGCTTCGTCTGATAAACCCTTTATCAAGTAGCTTCCCTACTTGCTTACTCAGCTCCCTCCTCTCCCTTGGAGCCATGTGACGCACTGGTAATGCAACTGGCTTTTCATTGTCCATCAGATATATGCGGAAGTCAATCTCGTGCCTTGGAGGTAAACCCTGTACCTCATCAAAAACATCGGAATAATCTCGAACCACTGGAACAGATTGCAAATCATCTATGGATGCATCTAGAGACTCTAGGAAGCCAAGCATAACAGACCCTTGGGGGTCACAAGAAATTTCGAGGGTCTTCCCATGACAAATCAGAAGTCTAACAACCCTCCTCTCACAATCCAGAATGGCCCCATATGTGGTAAGCCAATCCATTCCTAGAATCAAACCATAGCCATAAACCTGAGCACATACGCGTCGCATTCAAACTCGACGCCTAACACAGATATTTTCAAACCCCAACAAATCATTGATAAATGAGCCGAACCGCCAATGGGGTTTGAGACAACTACAGGATCTACTACCATACTAGTAATTAAGTGCAAAGATTCAACTACAGAACTTGATATAAACGAGTGTGAAGCACCAGAATCAAAAATTGTTCTAACTGGATGGTTTGAAAGAGAAATTAAACTTTATACAGAAATTTTTCTACCTCCTTCAGGAGCACTGATCACGAGAGCATGCAAATGCCCTCCAGAAGTCCCTACTCTTTGACCTTGTCCTTGCGATCCCTGTTTCTTCGGGCACTCTTTAGAGAAGTGTCCGACCTCTCCACAATTAAAGCAATTGGCCTTCCTTCTCTTGCAATCTTTGATCAAGTGACACTCCTTCCCATAATTGTGTCATTTTATCTTATCCTTGCCTTTATCATCTTTCCCTCCTTTCTTCTGCTGTTGTTGCTGCCCCTTCTTGGGCCACACCTTCTTATTCTGCGATGTCCCCTCAACTTTTATTTCCTTCTTTTCTCCCTTCTTCTCCTCATGCATTAGGGCCATATCAGCAAGCTTTTCAAAGGTGCCCCCCCATTGGAATGGACATAGCTAAACCATGCAGAGGCTCGTTCAATCCTTTAGCAAAACGCAAAGCCTTTTTGTGCGTGTATCCACTAACTCTAGCCCGAACCTTGCCAGTTGGTTGAATTTGTTCACATACTCCTTTATCGTCAAATTTCCTTGATTGAGTGTTAAGAACCTCTCCATCTGTATGCTTCTCTCATCTTGGGAAAGAAATTTCATTCCGAACCTCTGTCTAAAATATTCCCAAGTTCCCACTGGATGTCCAACTTGGGTGATTTCCTACCAAAATGAGGCTTCTTCCTTTAACAGCCAAGCAGCTAACTGGATCTTTCTTTGGTCCTCCACTTCAAAGATTACGAATAATCCCTCGATCTCCTTAAGCCAATTCCGAGCTTATACGAATGTATCGTTCCCATGGAATGGCCTTCCTCCCATAGCCTGGAAGTTTTTGCATATCTTGGAAAAGTTGTCAGCTCTTGGAGGGGGAGAAGGAGGAGGAATGAATGGTGCAGCTGGGGAGGGAGGGAACGTCTCTTTGGCCTTCGACCGGCGACGTGGCCTCTAAATACCTACAGAACCATCGGGGTATTGTTACACCCTCTGGGATATTAGGGATATTTTGTTCCCTAGACATGCTGAAAAAATGGGAAAAGGAAGAAATTTAGATAAAGGACCGAAGGATACTACATATGGCTTTTTGGGGAATGTTTACCAAAATAGACTTTTCTTTAGAAAATGATTTTCTTTTAAAAACTTTTTGAAAATAATTTCTAAAAACTTTTATCTAATCTGGTAACCTTCAGCTCTGATACCAAGTGTGACACCCCACGTCCGTTAATGTCCCTTACTAAGGGAATACATTAAGTTTCGTGAAGTGCTATAGGTAAACAGACACAGAATAATTACAAGACATTTATGAATAAGGCAGCAGCGGAAAATTTAAATTTTTATTTCAACCATAAAGCATAATACCGTGATCCACAAATTCATAAGCCACAAAATTATTACAATAAAACAACTTCTGTCTTGCATCATCAGAGTCCATAGGAATATGAAAAACATAATTTCCCCTAATTAAAAGAGTTAAGCAATAGTAGAGATAAGAGCTTGAGCCATACTTCAGAAGTAGCTCTTAGCAAGATGATATCCGAGTCCTAATTAAATCTGAGTGTTTCCACCCTGAGAACCTGAGGGGGGGGGGACGAAAGAAAGAAGGAGAAACAATAGGGTCAGACATAAAGTCTGGCGAGTCTAGTTACTTTTAGCCAGAAGATAAATAAAAGCAACATGATAGGCATATAAAGTGAATAAGAGAGAGATTACTACATAAATGGAAGGCGTGACAAGGTAAGAAAAATAAGGTGTATGTGCCTCACTAATGATTACTATGCACTATTACTTGTATAACTGAAATGAGATGATCCCTTCCACTATGAGTTGGTAGGCTTAAGTCATACGTCCAAGTATACCCTAACCACTACCCTAATCGATCAGCTCCTTACTCCCTAGATATCCTATGCGGGCCCCACAGTAGGAGGTATCACTTCCTAAAGTGGCGACCCAGGATGTGCACAACCATATCTACTGGTGTCACAGTCGTCTTAGCTCCTTCTGTCCGGCCCATGCATGCACATGTCCCTGGTCGGTTAGCACCGCCCATACCGTCCGTCTCGTTTGGATCTCTTATAATCAATCAGTAAGCGTGCCCCTTCTCCGCCTAGTACGGAGTTCTTTACTTGATACCAACTCCGGGTTACTGACTGAAATGGGTCCCACACAAATATGATACATGCTCTCCCCCTTGTCTTGTATCCCCACTGGGTTTTCCACTGACTATGTATACCCTTAGGTGTCTTTAATTACATAGCCTTATACCCGTTATGCTTACCCTAAAGGGTGTCTTTAATTACATAACTTCATTACATTATCTGTCGGTTATGTATATCACTAGGTGTCTTTTATTACGTAACCTTATTGGGTTAAGTTCGTGGGCCTATATATAAATATTACCCACCCCCTCTAGTTTATTTAACCCACCCACTACATATCCAATTTTACTTAACCCTAACTTAAGTTCATAATCATACAATCTTTAAATTAGGTTAAGTAGTCCAATTCAATACCATGTCCAGTTATGGTTATAATGGACTAGACCTCCCACATCAGGCCTATAACATGTGGATGCTGGATATGCCGGTCGGGTCCGGGCAGTCTTACTCCACAGTTGGGCATAACCTCGTGTCTTAACCCAATTCGTATTTACGTACTTAGACCTCCCACATTAGGTTCAACGTTAGTGGCTGCTGGATATGCCGGTCGGGTCCAGGCAAATTTCCGCCACTAATGCAACCTAACCTCGTGTCATAAGTACAATTACAATTCCTAATTGTAATTACTAAACATTCCATTTTTTTAATCCCAATCTACCTATGTCATTATTGGTAATTATTTCTATGTTTCTTTATTTGAATTATATGTCCAATATTAGATAAATTATGCCAATTATAAACCCCCTTTTTCCCCGTTTCTTAACTAATGTATACACACGTATTTTGGCGGCATCTGGGCTATAAAGTAGCCTAGCCACAACAATGAAAAAGGGAATATGACAAAGGATGATAGTTTCTCAACATGTCTTGGCATACACATGAACTTAACATGATAACAAGGTGAGTGGACATGTAATTTTCGTCATAACAAGGTGGACATAAACTAATGAACTTGTGGCAATTACGATGTAAAAGCAACATAATGAGATCTAGTCCAACTATTTAGATCTAGCATAATTAGGGTGACATTGTAACATGTTTAGATCTAAAAATGGGTTCATATGTCAAGTTTACCACATATTTAAACTAATCACAATATGACAGGTGAAAGGGGATTTACATGAAGAACTAGATCTAGCCAATGTTACAACTGTCCAATAGACGTACATTCACCATAATACAATTACAAGTTCAGACCCACATTGACAAAACAATAGAATAATCACAATTGTATTAGATCTAGGGAATTAGATCTATTATGACATGGTATATGATTTAGCACTTGCTTAGAATCATACTTTACAACATATCCAAGTCACAGTCTTTCACAATTTACTTTCATTTATCTAAACCTAAAAACAATTAGAAACTCACAGCGTTAGGTTTAGAGAATTGAGAAAGGATGTATTTATAATTTCCGAATTTGATTTGCAAAGTATGTTGTTGTCGAAAACGGTTCAGTTCACACTCCAGCAGCATATGGCCTCCATGACATCCAATGAAGAAAATATGAGAAATAGCCACATATTTATAGCTACAGAGCCCTCTGAAACCAACTGCCACCTCTGCCCTAGGGGTGTCGACACCCCTGTGGGTGGGTCAACCCCTAGGTCGACGCCCCTTCAGGGGGTCGACCCCCTAGAGTGAGAATTTTGGCGCCCTGACGAATTTTTAAATTCGAACTGTTCTGGATAGAATTCTGACTCGGCTCTGACTCATCTCTGACTCATGCGTATGTATATAATTTTTCTATGCGTATACAACCTTAAAACCCTCATAACTTCCTTAAACGGTGTCCGTTTTACGTAAACCAAATGTGTATCTTGACCAGAATTTCGAGACGGACGCAATGGTGCAGTCCGTTTCCTCTAATTCTAAATATTAAATTAATTATTATTTGGTTTATCCTCTTTTAGTGTCAGTACAAATTCGGGGTGTTACACGATACCCTTGTGGGTGGGTCGACCCTAGTGTCGACACCCCTTAAGGGGGGTCTACCCCGGTGTCGAACCCCTCTAGGGTGGTAGACCCCCTAGAGCGGGAAAACTGCCGCCACTTTTTTTTTTCAATTTCAAACCGTTTTAGATCAGATTCTGACTCATCTCTGACTCGTGTGTATATATATAATCTTTCTACGTGTATACAAACTTAAAACCCTTATAACTTCTTCATACGTTGTCCGTTTTACGTAAACCTAATGTCTATCTTGACCAGAATTCCGAGACGGACGCAATGTCGCTGTCCATTTTCCTTAATTCTGAATATTAAATTAATTATAGTTTTATTTATCCTCTTTTAGTGTTATTAGAAATTCGGGGTGTTACATTCTCCCCTGCTCAAAGGATTTCGCCCCCGAAATCTCTATGTTGAGAAGAATGCATATCCTACCATCCATCACCCATATACTCATCCATCATTCACTGGCATCCATTGTCCTTAAAGACTTCTAATGCTTATATGAATATATGCAGATGTGTGAGTATATGTCCCAGTACTAATGCGAAGATCAGGCGGTCAACTGATTCAATTGACCTCCTTAATGCAATGTATGTTAGTGCCATGAACCCAATATGTATGCAAATAAACCTATAACATGTAAGTTCTATATGTGTGCATACTCATTCGTCCAAGTGGAACATCCATATGGTAATACATCCATTTCAATCCATAAAAGAAAAGAAAATGCACACACATCCACATGCAATATTAGAGTGATTGAGCCAATCTAGTGCCTAATGTGTGTGTATATGCATCCACAGGCAGCCACTAGAAAACACTTGCATCCATCAAACATAACATGTCTCAAACACATGTTTACATCCATAGGATTCCTATCTATAGGTCGAAAATACTATGGATAAGATGTATTCAAATGATAGAAACAAGCACAGATAAAACTTTAGAAAAAGGAGTTAAGAACATACCCTAAAAAAAAGGGTATGAAGAACGAATCTTGGCTTCGGTCTCCCAAGTCGCATCCTCTGGGTTATCTCCCCATTGAACCTTTAACAACTTGATCTCTTTATTGCGTAGCTTCTTAACTTCTGACCCAAGGATACGGGAAGGAACCTGCCTGACTGTCACCTCCCGTTCCACTTCCATTTCCTCTAATATTGTAACACCCCACGTCCGTTAATGTCACCCACAAAGGGAATGCATTAAGTTTCGTGGAGTATTATAAGTAAACAGAACGGAATATTACAAGACAGAGAAAGTAGTACTTTACAAATTTTATAATTTTATTACAGCGGAAACAGAAATAAGTTTGATTACATTTCCAAATACCAAAACCAAGTACATAATATCAGTCTTGTACAAAACCTTCAGACTACTTAATATTAAAACTGTAATCCCCAACAGAAAATGCCACAGATAAGCTGAATCAAAGCCAAGCAATTGATCTTTCAACTTCAAGCTGGAAGAAGGGATATCCGAACTAAGCTTGAGTATTTCCTCCCTAAAAACCTTGGGGGGGGGGGGGGGGGGGGAGGGGAAGGAAAGAAAAGAGGCGAAAACAAACCAGGTCAGACATAAGTCTGGTGAGTCCAGTGACTTTAACAATATAATCATTAAAGTAACAGGATAAGAACATAAACTGGAAAGCAAGAAATGACTGTAGAATAAACAGGCATGACAAAGCAGACAAGATGAACAAGATATAACTTTGATTGCGCTTCTAATCACTACAGGATAATTACTAAACTGCATCAATGCTAGTAACGCCGTATCATTACTAGTTACGTCGCACCCTTACTAGTCCCATACTAAAAGTTGATCCCTCTTAGTAATCATGATAATGGTAGTTTCGTGTACTTCTAGCTGCTATCGTAGGTTCCCCTTTTTGCTCCTACCCCCATGAGTTGTACCCACTACCTTCCTCATTCGATCGGCTCCCTAACTTGCTTGTATTTATTACTTGTGTCATTCGACCTCTCTTGTATGTATCCATTACTTGTGTCATTCGGCCCTGCTTGTATGTAGATACCTGTGCTGGCCCCATCATGAGGTGTATCAATTCCCATGATGGCAACCCGACACGATTCAAGAGGCACGGTGTATACTACAGATGCCCAATGCCTGCTTTTTTCACTCTGGAGCACGTGCACGCCCATACTTCGTCGGAACCTACACTGCTGCACCACCCACCGCTATTTTGACTACTTATAATCAGCCCAGTAATCATGCCCTACCCTGCCTAGTTCAAGGTACCATGATACATCTTTGTGGGTTACTACTGAAATGAGTCCCCGTTACTAGGGTTTCTTACTAGTTAAGTTTGTGGGCCAATATATGCAAATGTTACCCACCTACACGAGATGTACTTAACCCTCCCACTGATTCAAACATGTTTTTTAACGGTTAATTTTGTGGGCCTATATACACTAACATTACCCACCTGCCCAAGGTTTACTTAACCCTCCTACTTATTAAGTCAATATGTATTATTGGTTAAGCTTGCCTTAACCATACCCCCTTTTATTCATGTAATATTGGTTAAGTGCTGTCCATTCATATTAACTTAACCCACCACACATCATGTTGTATTGGTTAAGTGTTTCTTATTTACTTAACCCTGTTCATTCATCATATTATATTGGTTAAGTGTTTTAAATTTACTTAACCTCACCCACTTGTCTAATTAACATGTTGTATTGGTTAAGTGTTCGCAATTTACTTAACCCCACCACTTATCTAATTAACATGCTGTATTGGTTAAGTGTTCTAAATTTACTTAACCCCACCCACTTGTCTGATTGACATGTTGTATTGGTTAAGTGTCGCCTATTCATATGTTACTTAACCCTTCCGTTCTAAGCATGTCTGTTCATTGGCATTAATTAATTTATTAATGCACCAACCTCTCACATTAGAACTGTTGTTTGCAGTTGTTGGATGTGCCAGGCGGTTCCGGGCAAATTTCTACTGCAAACTCATTCTAACCTCGGGTTTTGGGCTTAATGCGCTAACCTCTCACATTAGATCTGTGTTGTTGCGGTCACTGGATGTGCCGGGCGGTTCCGGGCAGTCTTACACCACAATTCAATCTAACCTCGGGTTAGGCATGTTCATCTTTTAACCAATTTACATATTTACCACCTATGTCCAAGTCTAGATTTATATGTAAATTATCCGTAAGTGTGGTCAATTCAAGTTATGCCACATTTACTAGATATGCTCAGAATTAATTATATGATTACATTCTATTTTATGCCAATTACATAATGTCCAATATTTAATGTTTCTCAACTGTTTCCCAACATCAATCGTTCGTATGATTTATATAATACGTTAGGCTCGCAGTTAGCCTAACTCATAAGAAAAAGGGAAAGAAAGAGACGTATAACGTCCAAACTGGCATAAAACAGTATAGATCTAGTTATGAACATAACTAGAATATAACAAGGATCCTCATTTATGAACTTCCATAACAAAATAGATCTAATTAACATATGAACTTGCATAACAAGTTATATCTAAATTAACATATGAACTTGCATAACGAATTAGATCTAAATCAACATATGAACTTCCATAACAAATTAGATCTAAATTAACATGTGGACTTGCATAACAAATTAGATCTAAATTAACATATGGACTTGCACAACAAATTAGATCTAAATTAACATATGAACTTGCATAACAAATTAGATCTAAATTAACATATGAACTTCCATAACAAATTAGATCTAAATTAACATACGGACTTGTATAACAAATTAGATCTAAATTAACATATGGACTTGCACAACAAATTATATCTAAATTAACATATGAACTTTCATAACAAATTAGATCTAAATTAACATATGGACTTGCATAACAAATTAGATCTAAATTAACATATGGACTTGCCTAACAAATTAGATCTAAATTAACATATGAAAATAGATTAGCATGGATCATAAACTTGCATGATCATAATTTACATTGACATAAATTTGCATAACCAATGACTTGCGTAAGCAACAGGCATATAAAATATGAATTTGCATAAACATATAAAAAAGCATGGATCTAATTATATAAAATATGACTTGCATAGATCTAAACATATAAATAGGAACTTGCATGTATGAATATGATTTTCACATAAACTTGCATATGATTTGCATTCAAACTTGCATATAAACTTGCATATGTAATTAGACATGTAGACTAATATCATATGATTTACATATAAACTTGCATATGATTTGCATACGAACTTGCATACGACAACATCATAAAATGAATCTAATCGAGCATACACAATTAGACACATGAATTAACATCTTAAAATGGACTTAATCAAGTATATGTAATTAGTCATATTCATATAGTCCAACTTATAAATCCATCACAATTACGTTCAACAATTATCTTGTTAAAGAAGTTGTACTCACTATGAACGGATTAAAGAAGACAATAAATTAAGCATATAATCCTTTTTCCACCATCCTAAGTTTTAATTCGTTGAATAAGAGAAGCTTGCTCAGTCTATGTTGCAGCAGCATGGCGGCTTGAGAATGATTTTTGTTTTGATTTAGGGTTTAGGTTAGATGTGATTATATAAGAGTGTAGGATTAATTCTAGCCTTTAGATCAGTCTAGGATTAATCAAAGCCATCCAAACCAAAGAGATGTGTCACTCAGCTAATCACAGCACGACACATAAGCCCTAATACCTCAGAATTCGTCACCAGGCCAATCAGAGAAGGCCATGCTAAAAAAAACAATCCTTGACCAACAAAAATGCGCCACCTGTGCCACATGATGCGTATACGTCATATATATGTATATATATATATTTTTTCTATATATATATATATTTCTTTTTAATACACACATTACTTTGCAAATCTTTTTTTTTATGCGTTCCTTTTTTTGTTGTCAATTAACATAAGTGACAAATTACCAAATTCTCTTTATAAGTGACAAATTAGCATAAGTATTCATACAAATCATACAAATTAAGATTAATTACATGGTGTCCTAAATTATCATCAAATAAACATAAATGACAATCAATCAAACATAAATGACAAATTCCTTGTTTTCTAATCAATGTCATATTAAACATATCTACAAATCAATGTTTTTCTCTCTTTTGTTGAAATCAATTTTGCATGTATTGATTCCTTCTGTACTCACACATTTTTAAATTTGTATCTTTATAACATAATTGCACATATGTACATATATGCATCTATTTATTTAATACTTTTACCGTATGCATTATTGCGTTAAATGTCCTTATTTAACGCACTAATATGTTAATCTTCTTACCATTAATTTGTCACATGCATTCCTTTACATTAATGCTTTTCTACATTTTCTTGCGCACTTTTGAATTTTCTTCCCTAATTAATTAATCCATAAATTAACCATATAAAAATTTGGGTTATTACAAATATACCTGGCTCAACAACTTCTACGGTGTCATGCAAGCACTTCCGCAGATAGGAAACGTGGAAAACATCATGAACACCGGATAGATTTTCTGGGAGCTTTACCCTATAAGCCATCTGGCCAATCCTCTTGGTTATGGGAAACGATCCCACAAACCTAGGTTCCAACTTCCATACTGACCCGAAGCGAACCACATTCCTCAAAGGTGATACTTTGGTAAAAACTAAGCCTCCCACTTCAAATTCGATGTTAGTCTTTCTCTTATCTGCATAAGACTTCTGGCTATCTTGAGCTGTCCTCATCCGCCACCGAATAAGGTCAATTTTTCAGATGTTTCTCTAACCATATCTGCTCCAAGTAATAATCTTTCTGTAGATTCCCACCAACAAGTTGGTGATCTATAAGGTCGTCTATACAATGCTTCGAAGGGTGCCATGCCGATGCTAGCTTGATAACTTTTGTTATAGGCGAACTCTACTAAAGGAAGGTGCTCTTCCCAACTCCCTCCGAAATCTAGGATACACAACCTCAAAACATTCTCTAGAATTCTGTTTACCCTCTTCGTCTGCCCATCGGTTTGAGTATGATAAGCGATGCTCAAAATAACTATGTACCTAACGCTTCTTGCAAGCTCCTCCAAAATTCACTGGTGAAGATGGGGTCGCGATCGCTCACGATGCTAGAAGGTACTCCATAAAGACGAACTATCTCACGAACATAAATTGCTGCCAACACTACAACAAAACAAGTCAGTTTCTTCGCCTCATTTGCTTCGGTTGTGCTCACAACCAAAGTAAGTACTTTCATTTGCTTTGGTTTTTCACACAACAGAAGCAATGTGCTGATGCAAATAGTGTTATTTGCTTCTGTTGTGCTCACAACAGAAGCAAATATTATCGTTTGCTTCTGTTGTGTTAAAATCTGAAGCAAATGCACCGAAGCAAATAACGTTATTTGTATTGGTTCCTTATGAATCGAAGTAAATGCACCAAAGCAAATAATGTTATTTGCTTCATTCCCTAAGAACAAAAGCAAATGCATTATAGCAATAAACAATTTATTCTAAATAATGAGTAGCAATAAGTAATTTAAAATTATTAAATATTGTAATTAATCAATAACTATTATTTTCATTTAATAATATATTATAATTAATATTAACACTTATTAATTACATTTAGTGATTATCAAATATGATCAATAATCAGTATTAAGTAATAAATATTGAATAATTAATAATTTGTATTTAATAATTAAAGTTTGAAATTTAATATTAAATTAATAATTAATAATTATTTATTAACATTAATGTTCAAGAATTAACGTTCAGTAATTATCAATTAATAATAATTATTAATTAATTCTAAAAAACTGTGATATTTAATAATTAATTTCCAATAATTATGTAATAGTTAATACTAATAATTAGTAATAAAATTTAATACTTATGAAGTGATAATTAGTACATCGTAATTAATTTTAACCAAAAGGTTATTAATAATGATAGTTAAAAAATAAAAATTTATAAATGGAATCTTTTATTTGTACTTAACTTTAATTTACCACCAATGATTATATTATTAATAAATTATTTGTAACTTTTAATTATTATCTAAATTATTTTTTTACACTTAATTATTTAATATAATTAACCGTTAATGATTAATAAATTATAGTAAATATGTTCTCATTACCAATATTAATAAATAATTTACTTAATAATTAATATCAAATAATTTATATTCAATTATAGTTAAGAAGTTGTATGTAATAATTAATTAGTATGAAGAGATAATTAATATTTACTATTAAATGAATAACAGTAAGAAATGGAATTTCAATGAAATTTAAAATTTTATATGGTATATTTAGAATTTTATGTAATAAATTTAAAATTGTCCATAATTATTATTTTTTAAATCAAGAAGTTCCATACTAAAAGAAAAAATAGGAACTTAGAAAAATTTAACTTTTATATAATCAATAATTATTATTATTAATAAATCAGAAGTAAGTAAGTAGTTTATAGATCAGAAATAATATAAATTGAATTGCGATGAATGGCAGTTTATAAGATATCTAAAACTAATAAATAATAGTCACTAGACTTGAAGTTTTCTAATGGTTCAGTTTTAAATCCCTGGATACCACTCTTACCCGATAAAACCGCCCTGATCGATTTCACAACACTAAAACCTAGTAGCCGCCGTATCCATCCTCTTTAGATCCCCAATTATCAAAATGGCGAAATCGCTAAAGAAGCGAGGTGCAGATTTGTTATTGCCAGTCACACCATCCTTCGCTCTACTAGATCGTTCTCCGTCCCTAATCTAAACCACGACTTCATGTTCACTTTCAAATTCTGACAGTTCCACCCTTCATCTAACCGATTCAATCGATCTATTCCTAGATTTTAGATTGTTTTTGAGAGGAACCATTAGAATCGAAAGAATCTCCGTCTGCATATATAGTTGAGATTGAAAAGCTATTGATGAATGATAATGATACTGCAAGGGTTTTAGTTAAGGACTGTTATACTGAAGTAAACAGGTTTTTGTCGGACCTTATGGTCGATGTATCTGGATCCGAGAATGTTAAGAGTGAGCTACTTTAACCACAGTCTACTGCTGATACAAGGGTTAGAAGACTGGGAGCAAATGAAGAAGCGAAAAAGGTACATTTGATATAATTAATTAGGTGTTTGTGGGTAATATTGCGAAGAAATGGTCAAGTTCCTTTCTCTAGGAAATCTGCTTTCATATTGATATATTCCAACGGTTGCAGGAGATTTAATTTCACTTTTCAAAGGGGCCGTTTGAATTCCTTCCTTGTGATGTGGTCAGGAAATCAGTTTTCCTATCAATAATCTTTTCCATCACAAAAGATTACCTAAAACTATTACATATAACTGATGATATTCATGTAATTTAAGATCTTACGGTACACGTTATAAAATATGTTAATTACACAGTTCAAATTCAAAATAATATACATTGAACGAGAATTAAAATAAAACATAAAAATCTTGGGATAGACTGAGGTTTACACCATATATAATGGACTGGATGCAAACTTTGATTACAACATGTGAAGTAAACAAATAAAATGGACAAGTAACATAAACAAACAAATCAAAGTGTGCTAATGCTCTTCACCTACAACATGTATTGGATGTTTAATTTTGTCCCATGCTCATTGAAATAGTTTACGGTAAGAGTTGAAAACCTATGTCGACAGGCTTTCTTCTTCCTGCTTTCTTTCAAGAAATAAGTACTAGAGTTGGGGCATTTATTTGATAATTAGTGAAATAACGTTTAGTAGTATCCAATGTGTAATATTTTTCTACTGCATCCAGCAGCGGATGAGTTTTGACTCCTAACAATCAAATCACTGTTGATAGTCATACTTCGGTCACCCAATAGTTTACAAAAGACTATTAAATGTATAACATGAGGCAAATGATTATTGTTTATGTAAGTAAAAATGTTTAGTGCATAATGTATAATAGCATGCAGATTACCATTGAAACTGGTATGCCTGTGGATTATAAATGTATACCAATTGCCTCATTTACATAACAACTATGCACTGAACATTAGCAATGGTAATAGCATGCATAATGTTTAGTATAATTTTGCAAATGATTATTATTTCAGTATTGCTCCTATTTTAGTACCGATAACCACTGAAAGGAACCACACTTAACTAATTTATTTCAGTATTGTACTTTTATTTGATTTTTTGCGTTCTTTTTCATTACTGTTTCTACACTCGTTTCATTACCTTTATAATTATTTTTTATCCTCATTTAACCTAAAAAGCAAGATTATTTTGCTATCAATATTTGCACCTGCACTTGCAGTAATGTATGTTTAGATGTTCTAATTTTGGCTGATTATTGTCTTTTATATTTAATAAATTTCATTTCCTTTGTAGTATAGACGTCCAAATTACAAGAATTATATAAAAAACCATAAATCAACGCAACAAAAAATGTACCTTGAATCTGGCATATTATGTCAACCAGGTTATTTACAAATACAAGCTACTACTGTATAATTTACCTCCTTGTAGTTTTATATATGTTTAAACATCCTAAATGAAAAAGCTACGCGGTTGATGCAAGAATCGGTGATTTTCATTTCCAGTTGTTGCAAATTAACACGGTAAAGAATAAAATCCAAAATCTTTGAATCTTTTACAGTACGTAAAAATTCGAAAAATGACATAAAAGTCAGATTATGCTTGGTCAGATTCTTTCCTTCCAAGTGGACACTTCATGTAATTTTAAGAAATGTACTTTAAGCTTCCTGTTTAGAGCTAGAACTATGAACAAAGTTATCCTCAAGTATAATTACTATAATATGTACTTTGTTATGTTGTATGTGCTTAAATATAGTGGTATAATGTAACTTTATTTTCTTTAAATTACTGTAATGGAAATTTTTTTTTTCAATACAACTTTGTTCGGTATGCATGCAAGTGATTAAACATAAAACAAAAGATTGATATTCTTTTTTGGTCTAAATAATAGTTTGTAGTATGGTTGAATTATATTGTGATTCTAATATGTAAATTGTAACAGGTCATAGGGCTATTTTGGCGCAGTTTGTACTATGTTGAGAGTGAGAGCTGCATTCTCTAAATACTGCATACATCTTATTGAAGCTGTGATATTGTTAGTATGTTAGAATTTTTAGTTTGTATTTGTATTTTTCCCTCTATAAATTGTTGATACTCCTCATTTGTAAATACTGCACTACATCATCTTGTTCCATTTTGTTGTATTAATACCGTATTTTTAATGCTATCAATGAATTATATTGTTTTCTATTATGTTGTTTCTCCTAAATGTATGGATTATTAACACTACGAATGAAATATTATGTGTGTTGTACTATCCAATTTATATTGTTATTTTATCTTATTATATAATTGTGAGTGTTAATTATTTGTTTTGACATGTATATCCATATTGCTGCATATTTGAAAATTATTGTAAAGGCAAGATGTTTTTTTGTTAAAGGGAGTTTTTGATTCGGTTGTAACCATAACAGGAGCAAGTAATGTGTCATTTTTAGGCTGATGGTGGACCTTTTTGCTCCTGTTGTGCTACCAACCGAAGCAAAAAAATAGATCTTGCTTCGGCCGAACAACCGAAGCAATAGATTTTAGCCTGTCGCGTCTACTACATTTACTTCGATTGCTGAACCGAAGCAACAGGGGGTAAATAACCGAAGCAACTGATATGTTTTGTAGTAGTGCAACCATGATGCCATCCTCTTGCTCTTAACTGGAATAAAGTGAGCGCTCTTAGTGAGTCTATCTACCAAAACCTAGACACTGGTGTTGCCTTTCTTCGATCTAGGCAAACCATCTATGAAATCCATAGAGACGCTCTCCCATTTCCACTGAGGAACCTCCAAAGGATGAAGTAAACAACTAGACTTCTTTTGCTTAGCTTTAGCTTGTTGGAAAACTAGACAATGGGAAATAAATTCGGCCACATCTTTCTTCACCCCAGCCCAAAAGAAAACCCTTTTCACATCTATGTATGTGACAACCCGGATTTTAACAACATACTAAGACAAGAATCAAGACAGAATTTAATTATAAAATCTGAATCAGGAGAAACGGGTTGCGCCATTGCGTTAGTCTCGGAAAAATACGCGAAATAGAGTCCGAGTTTTCGGAAATCGGAGTCCGTATGACCCAGTTATGGCCTGTCAAAGTTTACAGAAAAATTCAAATTCAAAAACAGTTCGAAATTCAAATCTGGAGCCAAACGAACTGGGCGGGAAAACTCCCGCCCAAGCCCCAGGTCGACTGGGGTGTCGACTGGGGAGTCGACACGCCCGGGGGCAGGTCGACTGCCCAGTCGACACGGGTGTCGACCTAGGTGGTCCGACCACTTGGGCCTGGGTGCACCTGCTGCTGTCTTGGCTCGGTTTTATGGGCCTGTGACGGATTTTGAGGGCTCAGATCTATCCTAGGGTTTATCCTATGGCCTAAACTACTCCTAATCTCCATAAAAAGACCCCTAAGCCTACCCTAAACCCTCACAAATCACTCATGCCACGAAGTGCCGCCAAAATCTATCTTGATCATGGCCTCCATCTCCAACTCCAAGAGCTCATGCATTCAAACCGGATCTGAATCAAAGGTGCTAGCTTGCTACATCAAATCAAGGGAGTGAATCAACGTTGCTATGCAAGTTTCATGACGATTCTTGAACAAAGGAGCCACCTTTCTTGGTCAAGACGATTCATGATCTTTCCCTAAGCCTCGCTATGTAAGTTCTAGCTACTTGTAGATTTTATGGTGGTTCTAATGTGACATGGAATAAAATGCGATGAAACATAAGTATGCTAGCCTATGTGAACCTAATTTTGCCCCTTTTCTATGATCTATGACCTTGGGCTAAGTTTTAGTGACTTAATCATGCCACTCATGTTATGTTTAACCTAGTTTATCTTGCAAGTTTGAATCTTTGTCTATGGAATGTTAGCATGAACCTTTGGGAACCATTTGACTTGTGAAACATTGGCAAAGACTTGACTTTGGGGCTTATGCATGTAAATGAACCCAAACCCCTTATGTTATCATGCATGTTTGTGGCCAAATTCCCTTATGATACTATGCATGTTTGTGGCCAAATTCCCTTATGATACTATGCATGCTTAAGGCCAAATCCTTTAGGATAATATTCACGTTTGCGGCCAATCCCTTTAGGATATCTCGCCTATTTGAGGCCAATATGTTGGCATAATACCCCTACCATGTGACTCGCTTCCACTTGGATTGGAAATACGTTTGGGTAGCTAAGGAAAAACGTCAATATGACACGAAAACTTGACATGGGGTTTACATGAGAACATGACATTCATGATACATTTAAATGTGGTCATGACACGTAGGAAAACATGGAACTTGAACTAGACATGTGTGGGTTGTAAGTGTAATAAGACACTAGACTAAACATGAAAGTGGCCAACTCGAGGTTGGGTTGAGTTTGTAGCATAAATCTACCCGGACCCGCCCGGCTTAACTAGTGGCTACAAACAATAAGACCCAATGTGAGTAGTTGGTCATATAGCACTTAAAACCCGAGGTTAGACTAGGTTGTGGTGTAAAACTACCCGGACCCGCCCGGCTTAACTAGTAACCACAATAAAGTCTAATGTGAGAGGTTGGGGTGCATTAATATAATTAATGCCACATGAAAAGGTTAAGTAATTTTGACTAATGACACTTAACCGATATGACACGAATGGGTAGGTTAAGTTAAACCGGACTTGATTTCTTAATGACACTTAACCATATAAGACAATTAGGGGATGGGGTTAAGTAATTTACACTTAATCCGACTTGGTAATTAGATGGGGTTAAGTAACTTAGACTTAACTAATCTAAACACGGTAATTAGATGGGGTTAAGTAACCTACACTTAACTAATCTAAACACGGTAATTCGATGGGGTTAAGTTAAACACTTAACCAATCTAAACTTGGTAATTCGATGAGGTTAAGTAACCAATACTTAACCAACTTAACATGATAATTTAATAGGGTTAAGTAACTTATAATTAACCAATTATACATGATGATTTGATGAGGTTAAGTAACCTATACTTAACCAACCTAATATGCGGACCTGATAGGGTTAAGTCACAAGACCTTTTTAAATATACGTAACCATTGTAATACGATTAGTGGATGGGGTTAAGCTAACCCATACTTAACCAATCCGACTCGATAATCTGATGGGATTGAGATAATCTATGCTTAATCAATCTAACATGATAATTTGATAGGGTTAAGACAAACAAATACTTAACCAATTTGACTTGATAGGGATAAGTCATGAGCTTCTTGGTATACTTAACCAACTTGTAGGGCTAAGCCATGAACTTAAATACTTAGCCAATCTTGACATGATTCGTAGGCGGGTTAAGTCATGAACTTGAATGACAACACTTAACCCATTAGACAAAACCCTAGCTCAAGGGACTAGGTTGAAAATCGTAGTTAACAAGGATAGCGGGAAGAGAAGCTAAGTGGTAAACCTTAGTTAAGGATAACTAAGTGATAATTCTTAGTCAAGGAAATTGGACCAGTTCACAGATAGATGAGTAACCCGATACGGTAGGTCATCGCTTGAACACATGTGGAGGAGCGAATTATCTGACTTAGATAAAGGCTCCAACGAACTGGGTGACGAAGCGGTAGCTTCGGGGGACGTGAGGATACTCTTTGTATCGTATCCCTCTGTGAGGTTGCAGATGATCCGCCTGGGCTCACAAGAGGTTAAGGTCTGCGGTAGAAGAACCAAGAGTATGCCTTGGTTGCTATGCGAGCGACCTAAAGACGGGGATGGATTAGCGTGGAGTCGACGATACTTGATTTTTGCCCTGGATAGCACATCGTCGACTACCTACCATCTTTAGTCAATCGTGTACGTACGGAAAGGCAAAGAACTCCCAACAGACCATATACTTGCTATCGAGTTATGGGTGAGGTTGGCCAATAGGAAAGTGGGGCTATAGTGGGGCCGGGATGTAGTTCTCATACATGATTTTTCTTAGATTGCCTTTCAGTAGTTGAGGGAGGGGTCACGTGGGACCATAGCCACGGATACAAAAACAGACCTTGATATCTGCATCGGTAGATGACTCAAAGCTCCCGACCGAGTTCTGTATTTCTTGATTTTCCCTGGCACGGAACTCGGATGGCACATTGAGATACATGTGCGTCTAGACATGGAAAACGATTCACGATACATACGTAGGATAAAGGGCATGGTTGACGGGTGGCATAATCCCTAGTGGCCCTAGGTGGCTTGAACCCAAACCGAGACACGGAAACGTTCATTAGGTAGCATAATCCCTAGTGGTCCTAGGTGGCATAAATCCTAAGTGAACACGCGATAGTTCATGGTAAGAAAACATAACCAGATCAAGGGTAGCAGTCCAAAACAACTTCAAGGATAAAATGGTACTACGTTGAGGTGGTATAGATTTACATGGGAAAGCCCGTACGGCCTACGGCAAAGGACTGAACTTATACATGAAAAAAAACATACGAGTTGGGAAAACCTACATATGCTATATATTAGGTTGACATGGACCATTACATGACATTGGGCAAGGGACATTCATAGTTAACACATGATGCGGGTTGGGATACTAGTACGAGAGGTGCAGAGCAAATATACATGATAAATACCTTGGGATGTTATACATGATAGATACCGTGGGATGTTATACATGATAGATACCTTGGGATAGTATACTTGATAGAAACCTGACGATGTGATACCTTGATTTATCTTGACACCGTAGTTTATCATGATACCTTAGTTTATCTTGCTACAGTAGTTCATCCGGTTATCTTGGTTTAGCTTATCTATCTTGTCGTCATCCTTATGTTTACTTTCAGTTTATGCATGTCATGTTACCTTTACCTGTTTTTATACTGGAAGCAGATAGGACTTACCAGTCCTTATGACTGACCCCGTTTTGTTTCGCCTCTTTGTCTTCCGTTCCCCCCCAGGTTTTCAGGGAGGAAACACTGTTATTTAGTTCGGACTTCCTCTGCTTGAAGGTCATCATGCATAGCTTGGACTTTTCTTGGCTATGGCTACCTTACTGTTTTACTTGGGGAATAATTTATGAAATGGTTTATGCTTCTTTACTATTGCAAGACAGGTTTTGATGTATTCTGATGTAAAAGGCTTTTGACCTTACTATTTTATAAGGTAATGAAATTTGCTTTACTTCCGCTGTTTTATATGTTCTGTCTTGTAATATTTCTGTGCATGTTTACCTCGATAATGCTTCACCAAACCTAGTGCATTCCCTATGTGAATGACCCTAGCGGAGGTGGGGTGTTACAATGTACATCTTATCACCGCCTGGATGAATAGTCATCTTAGAATGGTGGGCTTCTTCTAGTACTGGCTTTATCAAGCTTCTAGTTTGAGGAACACAAAGCCTTCCATCTTGTCGCAACCACCCCTTTTCATCTATGGCATATTTATTAAGGTGACTTAGTGCGTCTGCCACCATATTGCCCTTGCTAGGGGTATATGCAATCTCAAAATCATAAGAAGCTAGGAACTCTATCCACAGTTGTTGCCTTAAATTGAGATCCTTCTATGAGAACAGATACTTAAGAGATTTATGATCGGTATATAACTCAAACTTATCTCCAAATAAATAAGGATGCCACATCTTAAGCGCGAATACTATGGCAGCTAGTTCCAAATCATGGGTGGGGTAGTTCTTCTCATGAACTCTCAACTGTCTACCCCCATAACACACTACTTCCCCTTCATGCATCAGAACCGCACCAAGCCTTGTACCACATGCATCAGTGTAAACAGTAAACACCTTACTTCCATCAGGCAAGGTCAAGACTGGGGCTGTCGTTAGAGCCCTCTTCAGTCATTGGAAAGCAACATCATGGTCTATATCCCATGAAAATGCCAAGTTCTTCTTCGTCAGCCTGGTGAGTGGGGCTGATATCTTCGTGAAGTCCTTAATGAACTTCCTATAATAACCCGCCAACCCAAGAAGGCTTCTCACCTTGGTTGCATTTTAGTAATCTGCCAATCTTGCACTGCAACCACCTTTGCAGGATCTACAACTACCCCTTCTTTAGAGGCCACAGGCCCTAAGAATTTCACCTCTTTTCTCCAAAAATGGCATTTGGAGAATTTCGCCTTAAGTTGATGCGCACGGAGAGTTTTCAAGACTTTTCTCAAATGTTGGGCATGCTGTTCTTCGCTTTTTGAGAAGATCAGCATCTCGTCAACATAGACCACGACAATTTGTTTAGAAACTCCCGAAACACCCTACTCATTAGATCAACAAAATAGGCGGGTGCATTTGTCAACCGAAAATGCATAATTATCCTTTCAAAGAAACCATCTAGAGTTCTAAAAGCGGTCTTATCTATGGTGTCTTCTGCCACCCTCAATTGATGAAATCTCGTGGCCAAGTCTAAGTGGGAAAACACCGAGGCACCAACAAGATGATCAAATAAATCATCAGTCCTTGGGAGTTGGTGCCTATTCTTCTTGGTGAGTTTATTCAACTGTCTATAGTCAACACACAAACGAAGCGAACCATCTGCCTTACTAGCAAATACAACTGGAGCACCTCATTCAAATATGCTTCGTTTGATAAATCCTTTCTCAGGTAGCTCCCCTACTTGCTTACTTAGCTCCCTCCTTTCCCTTGGACCCATATGGCACACTGGTAATGCAACTGGCTTTGCATTGTCCACCAGATATATACGGAAATCGATCTCCCTCCTCGAAGGTAATCCCCGTACCTCATCAAAAACATCAGAATAATCCCGGACTACTGGAACAGAATGCAGATCATCGATAGATGCATCAAGAGACTCTAGGAAACTAAGCTTAACCGACCCTTGTGGGTCACAAGAAATCTCGAGGGTCCTTCCATGCCAAGTCAAAAGTCTAACGACCCTCCTCTCACAATCTAGAATGGCACCATACGTGGTAAGACAATCCATTCCTAGAATCAACCCATAGCCCATAAACTCGAGCATATACGCATCGCACTCAAACTCGACGCCTAACACAGATATTTTCAAACCCCGACAGATCACAGATAAATGAGCCGAACCACCAACGGGTTTGAAACAACTATGGGATCCACTACCGTACTAGTAAATAAGTGCAGAGATTCAACCACAGAACTAGATATAAATGAATGTGAAGCACCAGAATCAAAAAGTGTTCTAATAGGATGGACTGAAAGAGAAATTAAACCTTCCACAGAAATTTTTCTACCTCTATCAGGAGCACTGATCGCGAGAGCATGCACCTGCCCTCCACAAGTTCCTGCCCTTTGACCTTGTCCCTATGATCCCTGTTTCTTCGGGCACTCCTTAGCAAAGTGTCCGACCTCTCCACAATGGTAGTAAGAGTTCTTCCTTCGCTTACAGTCTTTGTGACCCTCTTTCCCACAGTTGTGACATTTTCTCTTATTCTTGCCTTTGTCATTCTTTCCACCTTTCTTCTACTGTTGTGTTATTGTCCCTTCTTGAGCTACACCTTTTTATTTTGTGTTGTTTTCTCAGCTTTTACTTCCTCCTTTTCTCCCTTGTCTTCCTCACGCATTAGGGCTATATCGACAAGCTTTTCAAAAGTAGTCCCTATTGGAATATGGTACATGGCTAACCCATGAAGGTGTTCATTCATCACTTTAGCAAATCGCAAAGCCTTTTTATGTGGCGTATCCACCAGCTCTAACCTGAACCTTTCTAACTGGTTGAATTTGTTCACATACTCTTTCACCTTCAAGTTTCCCCGTTTGAATGCTAAGAATCTATCCATCTGCATGCTTCTCTCAGCTTGGGAAAGAAATTTCATTTCAAATCTTTGTCTAAAAGCTTCCCAAGTTTCCACCTGACGTCCAACTTGGGTGACTTCCCACCAAAATGAGGCTTCGTCTTTCAGTAGCCAAGCAGCTAACTGAATCTTCCTTATATCCTCTACTTCAAATATTACGAACAAGTCCTCGGTCTCCTTGAGCCAATTCCGCGCTTCTACAAATGTCTCATTCGCATGGAACAGTTTCCCTCCCATAGCATGGAAGTCCTTGTAGATCTTAGCGAAATTATCTGCCCTTGGAGGGAGAGGAGTGGGAATGACTGGTGCAGCTGGGGGAGGAACGTTTCCTTGGCCTTCGGTAGGCGCCGTGGCCTCCAAATACCAACGAAACCATCCGGGTATTGTGACGCCCTCTGGGATATTAGGAATGTTTTGTTTCCCAGACGTGCTGAAAAAGGAAAAGGAAGAGATTTAGAAAAAGGACTGAAGGATATTACATATGGCTTTTTGGGGAATGTATTTCAAAACAAACTTTTCTTTTTGAAAATGGTTTCTTTTAAAACCTTTTTGAAAATAATTTTCAAAAACTTTTATCTAATCTGGTAACCTTCAGCTCTGATACCAAGTGCGACACCCCACGTCCGTTAATGTCACTCACAAAGGGAATGCATTAAGTTTCGTGAAGCGTTATAGGTAAACAGACACAGAATATTACAAGACATATATAAATAAGATAGCAGCGTAAATTCAAACTTTTATTTCAATCATAAATCATACATCGTGGTCCAAAATACCATAAGTCACAAAAACCATTACAATAGTATAACTTCTATCTTTTACCATCAGAGTACATAAATACTTAAAAAGAAAATATGATTCCCGAAATAAAAGAGACAAATCCATAGCCATACTTCAAAAACAGCTATAGCAAGATGATATCTGAGTCCTGACTAAGCCTGAGTGTTTCCTCCCTGAGAACCTGGAGGGGGAGGGGAGAACGGAAGAAAGAAGAGGGAATAAAAGGGTCAGACATGAAGTCTGGCGAGTCTAGTTACTTTTAGCAAGTAAATAAATAAAAGTAGCATGATAGGCATATAAAGTGGATAAGGGAGATCACTACATAAATGGCAGGTGTGACAAGGTAGACAGGATAAGGTGTATTCGCTTCTCTAATGATTACTCTGCACTATTACTAGTATAAGCAGAATGAGATGATCCCTTCCACTATAAGGTGGTAGACTTAGGCATACGTCCAAATGTACCCTAACTACTACCCTAATCGATCGGTTCCCTACTCCGTACATACTCTGTACCGGTCCCGCGGTTGGATGTATCACGTCCTAAAGTGGCAACCCCTCGCTGGCATGCATAGCCCTATAGGGGTGTTGACAGCCCTAGGGCTGACATTGCAGTCGGATTCAGAGGGTCTGGCATCCTTATATACATGGTTATTTCTCTTGTTTTCTTCATTGAAAATTCATGGTGGCCAAACTCTGCCGGTATCTGAATTGTTCTGGATTCGTTATCTTCTTCAACTAAAGCAAATTAATTGGAGATTCAAGATCCAATATTTTCTAGTTCTATTTTCTAATCCTAACACTGTGAGTTTCTAGTTGCTTTTAGATTTGAATATTTAAAATTAAATATGACACGACTATGACTTGGACTTGTTCATATGCCTAGACTATATCATATCCATTGTAAATTGTGATTATATGACATTATGAATTGGTTAGGGTTTGGATCTAAATCTCTATCTAGTCGGATTTATTGTAACTTCTATGACATGCCGTGATGTGAATCTAAAACCTTATTTGTGTAGATCCACATCTAAACTATTGGATCTAAATTGTGTGGACATTAATTTGTTAATCAGATCCAGATTATCATCTTGTGCCTATTATGTTAAATTTGAATAATTGGACATCTAAATGGTTAATTTAGATCTTATTATGCTTATTATGACATCATAGTTATGTTAGAAATAGTAATTGCTACAAGTTCATCAGATTTATGCTCATATGTCCACCTTATCTCCATGCTAGTTTATGTCTGTGTCGAGTTATGTTAAAACAATCAATTTGGTTATATTCCTATTATTTTTTCCCGTTTATCGTTTATGACTAGGCTATTATCTAGCCTAGGCATGCCACCAATTTTGTGAGTGCGATAGTTAATGAATGGGGGAAAATGGTTAATATTGGCATAATTTGAATATAAACATCATTGGATATATAATTCAAATTATTGGGTAAAATGGGCATTAACACCTATAAAGGCGTAGGTTTAATTAATTGATTAATTAATAACGAATGCCTAGGATTACAATTAGAAATTGTAATGGCGCTTATGACACGAGGTTAGGTTGCATTAGTGGTGGAAGTCTGCCCGATCCTGACCGGCAAATCCAACAGCCACTAATGTTGAACCTAATGTGAGATGTCTAAGTGCGCAAATACGAATCGGGCTATGACACGAGGTTAGGCCCAACTTGTGGAATAAGACTATCCAGACCCGACCAGCAAATCGAGCATCCACAAGTTGTAGGCCTAATGTGGGAGGTCTAGCCCATTATAAACCATAAATGGAAATGGTAACAAATTGGACTACTTAACCAAGTCTAATCCATAGGGATTGTATGATTGTGAACTAAAGTTAGGGTTAAGTAAAATTGGTTGGATAATGGTGGGTTAAGCAAGTCCGAAGAGGGTGGGTAATATATACATATAGGCCCACAAACTTAACCCGATAAGGTTATGTAATTAAAGACACCTAGTGGTATACATGACCCGCTGAAATAATAGATTTATGTAATCAAAGACACCTTTTAGGGTAAACATAACTTGTAGAAATGATAGGGTTATGTAATTAAAGACATCTAGTGGTATACATATCCAAAGAAAACCTAGTGGGGGATACAAGACAAAGGGGAGAGCTTGTATCATATTGTGTGGGATCCATTTCATCCAGTAACCCGGAGCAGGTATAAAAACATGTACTTCGTACTAGGTCGGAGAAGGGGCACGCTTACGGGACAGATTGTAAGAGATCCAAATGAGGAGGACGGTGTGGGCGACGCAAACCAATCGGGCCATGTGCTTAAATGAGCCGTGCAGAAGGGGATAAGACGACCGTGACACTTGTAGAGGGTGGGTCGACCCTGGTATCGACACCCCTTAAGGAGGTCGACCCCGATGTCCACATCCCTCTAGACGGGTCGACCCTCTAGAGCGGGAAAACTACCGCCACTTTTTATTTTTCAAATTCGAACCGTTTTTGGATAAGATTCCGACTCATCTCTGACTCATGAGTATATATATTATCTTTTTGCGCATATACAAACTTAAAACCCTGATAACTTGTAACACCCCATATTTTTCTATGAATATTAATAGACGAATTAAAAGAATACTTAATTTTAAAAGTGAGAGGCTAACCACTGCGTTCATCTCAAAATTCTGGTCAAGATGGACCCAAAGTTTGCATTAAACGGATAATGTATGATAAAGTTATGGACCTTGGATGTTTGCATGCATATAAGGGAAATATATGTATATATATAAATTAATAAAACAAAAATCAACCTAAAATTCAAGAAAAAAAATTCAAAACAGCGGAAGCGGGAAGGCAAAACGCCCAACCGACCTATTTTATGGGTTGACCCAGCCAGGTCAACTCAGGGTTTTTGGAATCGACCCCGTCGGCCTAGAATGGTCTGTGACGAAATTTTGTGTTTTAGGGCTTATGTGTCACACTGCGGTTGGCTGGGTGACATGTCTCTTTGGTTTGGAAGGCTCTGATGACTCCTATGCTAATCTAAAGGCCATGGTTTGCCAAACACACCAATAAGTACATATCCAAACCTAAGCCCTAATTCTATTATTCACTCTCATGGCGCCTCCATGCCGCCAAACTCTCATCTAAACCTAGCCGCCACTATAACCTAAATCAAATCAAAAAGTTCGTCATCAACCTAGAGGATTAATCAATATCAAGTTAGAGTTCGTCAACAACAACAAGCGATTCAATTATCATTTCTAATCCAAATGCTATAAGTTTAGTTATTTTTAGATTTGAACACCTAAATCTAGTCTTGACATGTAATAAGATGAAATTGAGTCTATGCTTGATTCTAAGATGTTCTTTTGCTTCTATTCTTATTCTCATGATGCTATTATCATCAGTTTATCTTGCTGTACATCAGTTTTTCATGTTCATTATGATGTTCGTATCAAGTCTTAACCTTCATGCCTGTGATGATATTTTCAGGCCTATTTTCTCTTTGTTCTTATTTTATGCAACTTCTATCTCCCCCTATTTATTTTCTTTTATTGAACCTGGGTTAACTTCAAACCTAGGCTGAAATCGCGAAATACGAACGTTTGGAATACGTGGAATATTAGGTATTGCCTATTTGGGTGAATTTATGGGCATAACATGTTTGGTGGAATTATTGGGCATAATTTTGATGGATATGGGGTATTATTATTATAATTGCAAGTTTGGGTAAATTAGCATGTAAATCAATATTTAGGCATTTGTAAATTGGCATGTAAATCACTATTTGGGCATATGTAAATTGGCATGTAAATCATATTTGGGCATAGGTAAATTGGCATATAAATCAATTATTGGGCATACGTAAATTGGCATGTAAATCAATAATTGGGCATATGATAATTGGCATGTAAAAATTGGAATTTGGACATAATTGGCAAGCATATAATTTAATTAAATCTAATAGCTGCCTAAGGCACGAGGTTAGATTTGAGTTGTGGTGTAAGGCATCCCGGAACCGCCTGGCACATCTAACAACTGCAACAACAACAATATAATGTGAGAGGTCAAAGGCGAAGATTAGATGGGTAATAATGCCTAAAACGAGGTTAGAATGAGTTTGTGGTGTAAGACTTCCTGGAACCGCTCGACACATCCAGCAACCACAAACAACAAGTTTAATGTGAGAGGTTAGCGTATTGAATTCTTGAACCCGAGGTTGGAATGGGTTTGCAGTGTATGACTGCCCGGAACCGCTCGGCACAATCCAGCTACCGCAAATAAGTCTAATGTGAGAGGTTGACGCATTAATAAATAATTAATGCTAAACAAACATGTTGAGTATGGTAGGGTTAAGTCAACATGCAACACTTAACCAATATGACATGACAAGTGGGTGGGTTAAGTAACTTGACTGGATTAATGACACTTAACCAATATAACATGATGAATGGGTGGGTTAAGTAAACTTGAATTGATTGATTGATGACACTTAAGCAATATGGGGGGGTATACGAATAAACCCTAGGAAAACCATGGTAGCATGACCCTTTTCAGCAGTAACCCACATTAGGTATCAATGGGACCCTGAGCTAGGCAGGGTGGGGCACGATTACTGGGCTGATTATATGCGGTCAAAATAGCAATAGGTGGTACGACAGTGCAGGTTCCGACGGATTATGGGCATGCACGTAATTCCGACATGGGAAAATTTAGACACTGAGTACCAAGTAGGTATAAAGCTGTGCACTCTAGAATTGTATCGGATTGCCACCCTAGGAAATGTTACACCCTATGGTGGGACCAGCACAGATATCTATAAGTAGAGGCCAGGTTGATACAAACACATGCGGAATGTTATGAGTAGGAGCCGATCAATTAAGATATGTACGGTGGGGACATGTAAATTGTCAATATGAGGTGGCACCCTCATCATGAGATATGTACCTATAAAACTATCATGTAGGAAATGGGGATCACTTATCTTGTTTTGTAACAAATGGCATTAGTTGAACACTAGTTAGGTAGTGCAGAGAAATTAGGAATCTGTACGATACCTTATCATGTTCTAGTCTTATCTCTTTCTTATCTCGTTATCTTGCGATGCTTATTATCATGGTTATGTCTTGTATCCAGTTTATTCATGTCATGATACCTTTACCTGTTTACATGATGAAAGTCACTAGACTTACCAGGCTTTATGTTTGACTTTATTTTTGTTTCGCCTTCTTTCTTTCGTTTTCCTCCCCCAGGTCCATAGGGAGGGAATACCACTGCTTAGTTCAGATTCTTTTCAAGCTCGAAGATTGTGATGTATTGCTTTGGACTCTTTGCTTTACTGCTATGGTTGGCTACTGCTTAATTGGGGAATTATGCTATGTTATTTTGTATTATGCTTCTTTTCACAAACAAGACAGATATTTGATGTAATGGGTTTTGATGTTTTGGTGTTGATGTTTGAAACAACCCTTATGAAAGTTTATCCTATTACGCTACTATGGAATAAAAGTTCTAATTGTTTTCCGCTGCTTAAATTTGTCTATTTTGTAATTTTATCTGTTCTTATGACCCCCACTAAAGTTAATGCATTCCCTTTGTGAGTGACCTTAATGGAGGTAGGGTGTTACACGTGGTATCAGAGCTGAAGGTTACCAGAACAGATAAAAGATTTTGAAAACTATTTTCAAATGCATATTTTAAAGAAAATATTTTCAAAACCATGATTTAAAGAAGCATTTTCAAGGAAAAATATTGTTATTTTAAAAAGGCATATTCCCCAAAGCCATATGCACTATCCTTCTTTTCTTTGTTTTGAATCCTTTCCTTTTTCTTTTCAGCATGTCCGGAGAACTTGAGATACCTGAGGGTGTTCTGATACCCGCTTGGTTCAGACGATACCTAGAGGATAAAGCCACTGCCGTAGGCCCAGCCAACGTTCCTCCTCCTCCCCCAGCTGCTGTCGCTCCTCGCGTAAATGCTTTTGCTAAGATTTGTAAGGACTTCCGTGCTATGGGCGGAAAGATCTTTAAAGGGGCTAAGACATTTGTTGAAGCACGGAACTGGCTCAAGGAAACAAAAGAGTTGTTTGCTATCTTTGAAGTGGATGATAGGAGGAAGATACAATTGGCCGCTTGGCTAATGAAGGAAGAAGCCTCTTGCTGGTGGGAAGTTACTAGGGCTGAGCGACCAGTTGGGACTTGGGTGGACTTTAAGTGGAGGTGAAACACCCTACCTCCGTTAGGGTCACTCTCAAAGGGAATGCCCTAATTTTGGTGGAGGTTTATAAGTACAAGTCACAGATATACAAGACAGATATAAGAACACATATTTGTAAACAGCGGAAGAACAACAAACTTTTATTTCATAAAGTCAAATACGTGTTACAACAACATCCTTTCCAAAAACATAACATAACACTTTCATAATCTGTCTTGAGTACATTATTTAAAGAAGCATAAATAAAACATAGATAAACTGCAAAAGCCCCATAGTGGATTGTCCAAAGCCATAGTTCAAAACAGGAAAGTCCAAGCAATACATTTCTCTACTTCAAGCTGGATGTCAAGGCTGATCAAGCTGCTGTGTTCCCTCCCTGAGGACCTGGGGGGGGGGGGGAACGGAAGAAAGAAGACGAAAGAAAAATAGAGTCAGACATAAAGCCTGAGTAAGTCTAGTACTATTTTGTCTATGAATAAAGAACTGGGTATGATAAGTATAAACAAGAAGTGGGCAAGCACAATAAACTTGGTTAAGTTGTCTAGGGTCGAATATACTATCGTACCCCATGTTAATCTCTGAACCCGTATAAACTAGTTTTCAACTGGCACCCCATAATCAGGGTGATGTGATCCATTCTATGATGATCGGCTCCTACTCGCAAAGTTACATGTGTCTTACGGCCCCCGATGTCTGTAGTTACCTATGCTGGTCCCACCATGGGGTGTATCAAGTCCTATAGTGGCAACCCGACACAACCTTAGAGTGCACAGGTATGCTACTGGTGTCCAGTGCCTTATTTTTCTGCGCCGGAGTGTGTGCACGCCCGCACCCCGTTAGAACCTACACTGCTGCACCACCGCCGTCGATTTGACCTCTTACAATCAGCCCAGTAATCGTGCCCCACCCTGCCTAGCTTCAGGGTTTCCTGATACACCTTCTAGGGTTACTGCTGAAAAGGGTCCCCCATTACTAGGTTTTCTATCTCTAGCCAACATGCTAAGTTGGTTAAGTGTTTCCTAACCTAACCCCACCAGTCCGTTTAGTTTAGCATGTCCCATTTTGATTAAGTCTTTAGTTCACTTAATCCTAACAATCCTGACTCAGCCTTAATTGTCTTATTAAGGCCCTGACCTCTCACATTAGACAGGTATTGTTGTGGCTGCCTGTTGCCGGTTGGTTCCGGGCAGTCTTACGCCACAACTCAGTCTAACCCCGGGTCCTTGCTGGGCTCCATGTTTAACCTCCCACATTGGATAGGTATTGTTGTGACTACTGGGCAGCCGGGCGGTTCCGGGCAGGTTTACATCACAACTCAATCCAACCTCGGGTTAAACACATCGTATGTTCTACATTTACATATTTTGTCATTCTTCTTTATTTCTTATATGTAAATATTTGCGGCCCATTATTAAGTTAATGGTGTAAAGGTTACACCAATCACGGGCCCAACCCATACTTGAATTTGGGCCCTTCTATTTTATATTTTCATTCATTAATTAATTTTAACCCAACGTTATTTTCCCCCGTTTTACACGTCCGTTTATATATATATATATTGGGCTTAGCCTTTTAAAGCCCAATTTAGCCATGCGAAAAGGGGAGGCTTAAAGCGTGATTACATACACAAAGAGGGGAAAGTGAGCGCATGAACTTGCATATGACGTTGGAAATACATAATAGAAACTGGTGCACTTGCATACATATACTTTGGTCATAAAGCATAGGTGACATGAACCAAACCATGTAAACTTAAGATAAGAATCTAAATTAGGTGTCACATAGTCTTAACTACAACATAGACCTATATTCTCATTTAGGCATAAACATAAACAAGTCATGTTCATAAGGTTTCTACATGTTTACAAAGGGGATACTTTGTTACTAACACAAAAGCATAGTTCAACTTAATCATGATTTAAGTCTAATCACATAACGATGGTATAAACATACTTATGCATAAATATTCCTAAACATGGTGTTTGCTTTAAACTTGCAAAAAGGGATTTTTGAGTCTAACCTAGCCATGTCTCACATATGTCATCATATAATTCTTGTAAAACAAGGTAGACTTAATCATGGATTTCAATTATGCCAAATATCATTCATAGCCTAGCCATATTCATAAGTTTGCAAAAGCATGTCTTAATACATGGATTATGGTGTCAAAATTCCAACATAATTTCATATGAACTATAATAACCAAACTTGTTTCAATTACTTGCAAAATGATTTATGCACAAAAATATACATCATGATGGCATAATAACAAAGCCCCAAACATGCATGAAATTTCAATCAACTACATACATGTAGCTTCAACATAGATTACATAATTTGCGAAATATTCCAAACGCATACTTGCATAGAACTACCGCATGTAGTTCTTTATAATGAATAACATAAATTTTGCACAATTATGAATTACTTTATTATCCCAATTCAAGCATACAAATCAATACAGTTGTTTATTCATACCAAAGTAATACTCTACTTACAATGGTTGCGGCGAATTCTCTAATTAAGAGATATGATTTCTTTGTTGAATTGATTGGCTTTAGGTCGCTTGAATTGCTTTAGGCTTTAGAACTTTCTTCCTAATTCTCTCTTTAGTTGGCGGCTACTCTTAGTCGTTCCTCAGCAACATGGCGGCTATGTTCTTAATTTGAATGAATAGATTAGGGTTTAGTCTAGGGTTGTTTATATAGAGGTTAGGAATTGATTAGGACCATTGATGTTGCTAGGTTAGATCGTAGCCATTCATTAGATAGAGAGACCAATTAGAACCCGCCACCTAGCCCTAATGACAAAGCAGACCACAGAAATTCGACCAAACACAGACCTGGCCAGCCAGGTTGACTGGGCTCGACCAGGTCGACACCCCTGTCGACAGGGCTGTCGACATGGGTAGCCCAGGTCGACAGCCCAGTCGACCTGGGTGGCCTAGGCGGGTGTTTATCCGCCCTGGCCCACTGGGCCCGATTTTTAATTATTTTATTCAGTTTGAATTTTAAATTTAATTCAAAACTTCCGAAGGCCATATCTTCTTCATACGGACTCCGTTTTTCGAAAACTCGGACTCTATTTCGCGTATTTTTCCGAGACGAACGCAATGGCGTATCCAGTTTCCCTTAGTTCTTTGATTTCAGATTAATTATGCTTTAATTTGTTAATTTCACAGTTATAGAATTTTTTCGGGGTGTTACATTCTCCCCCACTTAAAAGGATTTCGTCCCTGAAATCTTCAAGTTAGGAGGAATGTAAATCCTAACATTCAATCATCCATCTACTCATCCATCAAACACGAGCATCCATTGTCCTTAAAAGACTTCTAATGCTTCATGATCATATGCGAAGTGTGTGTGTACATGTACTTATCTAATGCAAAATCAGGCGGTCTACTGATTCAGTTGACCTCCTTAATGCGAATTATGCAAGTGCCATGCATCCATTATGTATGCAAATTTTCCTATTCTTGATTCTACATGAGTGCACAATCATTCAATACAAATGCAACATCCACATGTCAACATATTAATGTTCAACCATAGACGAAAGCAAACATATATGCATATGCAATATGAAGTGACCGAGCCGATCTAAAACCTAGATTGTGTGTGTATATGCAACCACGAGCAACCACTAGCACTCACTTGCAACCACTTGCAACCATCATCCATAACATGTTTCAACTACATGTTTCCATCCAAAGGGTTTCTACTTAAAAGATACGGTCGAGGAAATATACCTAAAAAGATAGATAAAAGCGCAACTTAAGGAAAAAGAAAGATCAAGGATGTACCCTCGAACAGAAAAGGGTAGGCAGTACGTATTCTAGCTTCAGTTTCCCAAGTCGCGTCTCCCTCGGCGTCGCTCCACTGAACTTTGACGAGCTTGACTTCGCGGTTGCGTAGCTTCTTCACTTCCGTTCCTAAGATGCGGGTTGGAACTTTTCTTATGGTTGCTTCGCGTTCCACTTCGGCCTCTTCGAGGATATTTAGCTCTACCACTTCAGCAGTCTCATGTAGACATTTTCGAAGGTGTGAAACGTGAAAAACGTTGTGGACTCCAGCCAACTTCTCGGGTAGCTCTAATCTATAAGCCATTTTCCCAATTTTCTCGATAATAGGGAATGGCCCTACGAACCTTGGTGCTAGCTTTCCTGTGGTTCCGAAACGAACAACGTTTCTTAGTGGTGATACCTTGAGAAAAACTCTGTCTCCAACCTCAAATTCAAGGTCGGTCCTCCTCTTGTCGGCGTAGGACTTTTGTCTGTCTTGGGCCGTCTTCATCCTTCTTCGTATTAAGTCTACTTTCTCTGAAGTCTCTCGGATCATGTCTGGTCCAAGTATGAGCTTATCCGTGGATTCCCACCAACAAGTGGGCGATCGGCACGGTCTTCCATATAAAGCTTCGAAGGGCGCCATTCCGATGGTTGCTTGATAGCTGTTGTTGTAGGCAAATTCCACCAAAGGAAGGTGGTCTTCCCATGTCCCTCCGAAGTCAAGGACGCATAGTCTTAGAAGGTCTTCCAAAACTCTGTTCACTCTCTCTGTTTGGCCGTCGGTTTGGGGATGATAGGCTGTGCTCAAGCATAACTGCGTTCCTACTGCTTCTTGCAGACTCCGCCAAAACTCGCTGGTGAAGATGGGGTCTCGGTCACTAACAATGCTAGATGGTATTCCATGGAGTCGAACTATTTCCTTGAGGTAAAGTGATGCTAGGGATGAGGCAGTTCTTTTACTTTTGACAGGTAAAAAGTGGGCGCTTTTAGTAAGCCTATCCACTATTACCCAAATGCTAGTGTTGCCACTCCTAGACCTAGGCAGCCCATCGATGAAGTCCATTGAGATGCTATCCCACTTCCACTGCGGGACCTCTAGAGGATGTAGTAGTCCGCCAGGCTTTTTCTGTTCCGCTTTAACCTGTTGGCACACCATACACTTAGAAACGAATTCTGCCACGTCCTTTTTCATGCCGTTCCAAAAGAAAGTCCTTTTTATGTCTTTGTACATTTTATCTCCGCCTGGGTGTATCGTCATCTTGGAGTGATGTGCTTCTTCGAGAACCTTCTTTACTAAATCGTTTATCTGTGGGACGCATAGTCTTCCGTCTCGCCTTAGCAAACCCTTATCGTCGATGGAGTATCTGTTGAGGTGACTTGAAGTCTCGCCCCTAATTAGCCTATCAATTATTTCCACAAGCTGAGGGTCTTCGCGTTGTGCTGTCCCTACTGAATCCACTAAAGTTGGGCGCACTTCCAGAGATGCTAGCAAGCCCGGTACGAAATCGGAGGAAGGCCTAAAGTCGAAGCTGGCTATAAACTCTAGGCTTTGTCTTTCAACAAACAACGGGCTTAGGGTCAATTTCTTTCGGCTCAACGCGTCTGCCACTACGTTGCCTTTGCCCGGAGTATAGGAGATTTCGAAATCGTACGAGGCAAGAAACTCCATCCACCTTTGTTGCCTCAAGTTAAGATCCTTCTGCGAGAAAAGATATTTCAACGATTTATGGTCAGTGTAAAGTTCGAACTTCTCACCTAGGAGATAGTGTCGCCAAGACTTGAGTGCAAAGACGATGGCGGCTAACTCAAGATCGTGGGTTGGGTAGTTCTTTTCGTGCACTTTCAATTGCCTCCCGCCATAAGCTACTACCCTTCCTTCTTGCATTAAGACGGCGCCTAGCCCTGTCCCACATGCATCCGTATAAACAGTGAACATCTTGCTCCCATCTGGCAGCGTCAAAACTGGGGCTGTTGTAAGAGCCCTTTTCAGCCGTTGGAAAGCAAACTCGCAATCCAAATCCCAATTAAACACTAGATTCTTCTTGGTCAATTTCGTGAGCGGAGCTGAGATTTTCGCAAAGTCCCTTATAAACTTTCGATAGAAACCTGCTAGTCCTAGGAAGCTTCGGACCTCAGTCGCATTCCTTGGTGTCTTCCAATCTTGTACCGCCACTACCTTAGCGGGGTCCACCGCTAACCCTTGTTTGGATACTATGTGCCCAAGGAACCTCACTTCTTCCCTCCAAAAGTGGCATTTGGAGAATTTGGCTTTTAGTTGATGGACTCGCAAAGTTTCCATGATTGCCCTTAAGTGCTGAGCATGTTCCTCTTCACTCTTTGAGAAGATAAGGATATCATCTACGAAGACCACTACGAATTTGTTGAGGAAATCTCTAAATACCCTACTCATCAGGTCCACGAAGTAAGCTGGTGCATTTGTCAAGCCGAAAGGCATGACAAGCCATTCAAAGAAGCCGTCTGGGGTTCTAAACGCCGTTTTATCGATGCTATCTTCAGCCACCCTTAGCTGATGAAAACCGGTTGCTAAATCGAGTTGGGAGAAAACAGACGCTCCTACAAGCTGGCCAAACAAATCGTCAATTCTAGGGAGAGGGTGCCTATTCTTTTTCGTTAGCTTGTTAAGCTCCCTATAGTCAACACATAGACGGAGTGAACCATCCGCCTTTGTAGCGAACACCACTGGAGCGCCCCATTCTGAAATGCTCCTCCTAATGAACCCCTTTTCTAGAAGCTCTTTAATCTGTTTACTGAGCTCTTTCCTTTCTCGTGGAGCCATATGTCTAACGGGCAACGCAACGGGCTTTGCATTATCTACAAGATATATGCGGAAGTCTATTTCCCGCTTCGGAGGCAAGCCCTTCACCTCTTCGAAGACATCCGGATATTCCCGGACCACTCTAACTGATTTCAAATTTTCAACAGAGGCATCTAGCGATTCAAGATAACTAAGCATAACCGCATACGAGGGATTACAAGAAATTTCCAGAGTATTACCGAGCTGGGTTAGGAGCCTGACAACCCTTTTCTCACAATCAAGGATGGCCCCATTACTGGATAACCAATCCATACCCAAAATCAAACCATACCCCGAAAAGCCCAAAACAAAGGCACTACATTGAAATTCAACACTTAGGATAGAAATTTTCAATCCCACACAGATCATAGACAAATGAGCTGGGCCCCCAATTGGGTTTGAAACAATTAAGGGGTCCTCTACCATACTAGTTTTTAGGTGCAGAGATTCTACTAAAGCAGACGAGATAAAGGAGTGTGATGCGCCAGAATCAAATAAAGTGCGAATGGGGTGATCATAAAGATAAACTACACTTTCTACAGAAGTGTTGGTACCTCGCTGTTGCAAAGGTGGCGCTTCTAGCACATGAACCTGTGCCCCTGAGGTGGATCCAGCCCTCTGCCCCTGTCCTTGTTTCTTTGGGCAGTCCTTAGCCCTGTGGCCTGTCTGACCGCACGAAAAGCACCCACCATTCTCCTTGGCCTTCTTTTTCCGGCAGTCCTTTACTAAGTTCCCCACTTTGCCACAGAAATTGCACTTTCTCTTCTCTTTGTTGCCTTTCCTGCCTTTCTTAAAATCTGTCTTCTTAGGCTGCAAACCCTCTTTCTTCCCTTGAGAGCTTTCTGCCTTTGTCTCCTTCTTGCCCTTATCCTCTTCATTCAGCAATGCCATTTGCACCAATCTTTCATACGTGGCCCCCATGGGTATATGGGTCATGGCCAAACTGTGTAATGGCTCATTTAACCCTTTGACGAAACGAAGAGCCTTCTTGTGCGGGGTGTTGACTAGGTCAAGCCCAAACCTAGCCAGCTCATCAAACTGATTCACATACTCTCTAACAGTCTTGTCTCCTTGCTTAAGAAATAAGAATTTCTCCAACTGCAAACTTCTTTCCGCATCGGAGAGAAACTTAGTCTCAAACCTTGCCCTAAAGTCCTCCCATGTCTCCACTGGTCTTTCAGCATTAGTGACTTCCCACCAGTAGGAAGCCTCGCCCTTCAATAGCCACACCGCCAGTTGTACTTTCTGTCTATCTTCTACCTCAAAGATGATAAATAGGTCTTCAGTCTCTTTCAGCCAATTCCTAGCTGCCACGAAGGACTCAGTTCCATGGAAATCCCTTCCTCCCATAGCTTTAAAATCTTTACATATCTTAGCAAAATTGTTTCCCCGAGGAGGAGGTGGAGGAAAAGGTGCTGCTGCAGCTGGATGATTTCCTTCAGCTGGGGGAGGAGGAACGGTAGGACCTGGCTGAGTGGCCCTAGCTTCTAAGAACCGTCTAAACCAACCAGGTATTGGTACCCCTTCCGGCAAGTTAAGTTCTTGGGACATGCTGAAACAAAAAGGATAGATTCAAAACGAAGGATAAGAGATAGTACCTATGGCTTTGGGGAGTGGACTTTGCCTTTTAAAATAAAATAATATTTTTCTTTTTAAAAATGCTTCTTTAAATTTCCTTTTTGAAAATATTTTTTCAAAACTTTTTATCTTTTCTGGTAAACCTATGCTCTGATACCAAGTGAAACACCCCACCTCCGTTAGGGTCACTCTCAAAGGGAATGCCCTAATTTTGGTGGAGGTTTATAAGTACAAGTCACAGATATACAAGACAGATATAAGAACACATATTTGTAAACAGCAGAAGAACAACAAACTTTTATTTCATAAAGTCAAATACGTGTTACAACAACATCCTTTCCAAAAACATAACATAACACTTTCATAATCTGTCTTGAGTACATTATTTAAAGAAGCATAAATAAAACATAGATAAACTGCAAAAGCCCCATAGTGGATTGTCCAAAGCCATAGTTCAAAACAGGAAAGTCCAAGCAATACATTTCTCTACTTCAAGCTGGATGTCAAGGCTGATCAAGCTGCTGTGTTCCCTCCCTGAGGACCTGGGGGGGGGGGGGAACGGAAGAAAGAAGACGAAAGAAAAATAGAGTCAGACATAAAGCCTGAGTAAGTCTAGTACTATTTTGTCTATGAATAAAGAACTGGGTATGATAAGTATAAACAAGAAGTGGGCAAGCACAATAAACTTGGTTAAGTTGTCTAGGGTCGAATATACTATCGTACCCCATGTTAATCTCTGAACCCGTATAAACTAGTTTCCAACTGGCACCCCATAATCAGGGTGATGTGATCCATTCTATGATGATCGGCTCCTACTCGCAAAGTTACATGTGTCTTACGGCCCCCGATGTCTGTAGTTACCTATGCTGGTCCCACCATGGGGTGTATCAAGTCCCATAGTGGCAACCCGACACAACCTTAGAGTGCACAGGTATGCTACTGGTGTCCAGTGCCTTATTTTTCTGCGCCGGAGTGTGTGCACGCCCGCACCCCGTTAGAACCTACACTGCTGCACCACCGCCGTCGATTTGACCTCTTACAATCAGCCCAGTAATCGTGCCCCACCCTGCCTAGCTTCAGGGTTTCCTGATACACCTTCTAGGGTTACTGCTGAAAAGGGTCCCCCGTTACTAGGTTTTCTATCTCTAGCCAACATGCTAAGTTGGTTAAGTGTTTCCTAACCTAACCCCACCAGTCCGTTTAGTTTAGCATGTCCCATTTTGATTAAGTCTTTAGTTCACTTAATCCTAACAATCCTGACTCAGCCTTAATTGTCTTATTAAGGCCCTGACCTCTCACATTAGACAGGTATTGTTGTGGCTGCCTGTTGCCGGTTGGTTCCGGGCAGTCTTACGCCACAACTCAGTCTAACCTCGGGTCCTTGCTGGGCTCCATGTTTAACCTCCCACATTGGATAGGTGTTGTTGTGACTACTGGACAGCCGGGCGGTTCCGGGCAGGTTTACATCACAACTCAATCCAACCTCGGGTTAAACACATCGTATGTTCTACATTTACATATTTTGTCATTCTTCTTTATTTCTTATATGTAAATATTTGCGGCCCATTATTAAGTTAATGGTGTAAAGGTTACACCAATCACGGGCCCAACCCATACTTGAATTTGGGCCCTTCTATTTTATATTTTCATTCATTAATTAATTTTAACCCAACGTTATTTTCCCCCGTTTTACACGTCCGTTTATATATATATATATTGGGCTTAGCCTTTTAAAGCCCAATTTAGCCATGCGAAAAGGGGAGGCTTAAAGCGTGATTACATACACAAAGAGGGGAAAGTGAGCGCATGAACTTGCATATGACGTTGGAAATACATAATAGAAACTGGTGCACTTGCATACATATACTTTGGTCATAAAGCATAGGTGACATGAACCAAACCATGTAAACTTAAGATAAGAATCTAAATTAGGTGTCACATAGTCTTAACTACAACATAGACCTATATTCTCATTTAGGCATAAACATAAACAAGTCATGTTCATAAGGTTTCTACATGTTTACAAAGGGGATACTTTGTTACTAACACAAAAGCATAGTTCAACTTAATCATGATTTAAGTCTAATCACATAACGATGGTATAAACATACTTATGCATAAATATTCCTAAACATGGTGTTTGCTTTAAACTTGCAAAAAGGGATTTTTGAGTCTAACCTAGCCATGTCTCACATATGTCATCATATAATTCTTGTAAAACAAGGTAGACTTAATCATGGATTTCAATTATGCCAAATATCATTCATAGCCTAGCCATATTCATAAGTTTGCAAAAGCGTGTCTTAATACATGGATTATGGTGTCAAAATTCCAACATAGTTTCATATGAACTATAATAACCAAACTTGTTTCAATTACTTGCAAAATGATTTATGCACAAAAATATACATCATGATGGCATAATAACAAAGCCCCAAACTTGCATGAAATTTCAATCAACTACATACATGTAGCTTCAACATAGATTACATAATTTGCGAAATATTCCAAACGCATACTTGCATAGAACTACCGCATGTAGTTCTTTATAATGAATAACATAAATTTTGCACAATTATGAATTACTTTATTATCCCAATTCAAGCATACAAATCAATACAGTTGTTTATTCATACCAAAGTAATACTCTACTTACAATGGTTGCGGCGAATCCTCTAATTAAGAGATATGATTTCTTTGTTGAATTGATTGGCTTTAGGTCGCTTGAATTGCTTTAGGCTTTAGAACTTTCTTCCTAATTCTCTCTTTAGTTGGCGGCTACTCTTAGTCGTTCCTCAGCAACATGGCGGCTATGTTCTTAATTTGAATGAATAGATTAGGGTTTAGTCTAGGGTTGTTTATATAGAGGTTAGGAATTGATTAGGACCATTGATGTTGCTAGGTTAGATCGTAGCCATTCATTAGATAGAGAGACCAATTAGAACCCGCCACCTAGCCCTAATGACAAAGCAGACCACAGAAATTCGACCAAACACAGACCTGGCCAGCCAGGTTGACTGGGCTCGACCAGGTCGACACCCCTGTCGACAGGGCTGTCGACATGGGTAGCCCAGGTCGACAGCCCAGTCGACCTGGGTGGCCTAGGCGGGTGTTTATCCGCCCTGGCCCACTGGGCCCGATTTTTAATTATTTTATTCAGTTTGAATTTTAATTTTAATTCAAAACTTCCGAAGGCCATATCTTCTTCATACGGACTCCGTTTTTCGAAAACTCGGACTCTATTTCGCGTATTTTTCCGAGACGAACGCAATGGCGTATCCCGTTTCTCTTAGTTCTTTGATTTCAGATTAATTATGCTTTAATTTGTTAATTTCACAGTTATAGAATTTTGTCGGGGTGTTACATTCTCCCCCACTTAAAAGGATTTCGTCCCTGAAATCTTCAAGTTAGGAGGAATGTAAATCCTAACATTCAATCATCCATCTACTCATCCATCAAACACGAGCATCCATTGTCCTTAAAAGACTTCTAATGCTTCATGATCATATGCGAAGTGTGTGTGTACATGTACTTATCTAATGCAAAATCAGGCGGTCTACTGATTCAGTTGACCTCCTTAATGCGAATTATGCAAGTGCCATGCATCCATTATGTATGCAAATTTTCCTATTCTTGATTCTACATGAGTGCACAATCATTCAATACAAATGCAACATCCACATGTCAACATATTAATGTTCAACCATAGACGAAAGCAAACATATATGCATATGCAATATGAAGTGACCGAGCCGATCTAAAACCTAGATTGTGTGTGTATATGCAACCACGAGCAACCACTAGCACTCACTTGCAACCACTTGCAACCATCATCCATAACATGTTTCAACTACATGTTTCCATCCAAAGGGTTTCTACTTAAAAGATACGGTCGAGGAAATATACCTAAAAAGACAGATAAAAGCGCAACTTAAGGAAAAAGAAAGATCAAGGATGTACCCTCGAACAGAAAAGGGTAGGCAGTACGTATTCTAGCTTCAGTTTCCCAAGTCGCGTCTCCCTCGGCGTCGCTCCACTGAACTTTGACGAGCTTGACTTCGCGGTTGCGTAGCTTCTTCACTTCCGTTCCTAAGATGCGGGTTGGAACTTTTCTTATGGTTGCTTCGCGTTCCACTTCGGCCTCTTCGAGGATATTTGGCTCTACCACTTCAGCAGTCTCATGTAGACATTTTCGAAGGTGTGAAACGTGAAAAACGTTGTGGACTCCAACCAACTTCTCGGGTAGCTCTAATCTATAAGCCATTTTCCCAATTTTCTCGATAATAGGGAATGGCCCTACGAACCTTGGTGCTAGCTTTCCTGTGGTTCCAAAACGAACAGCGTTTCTTAGTGGTGATACCTTGAGAAAAACTCTGTCTCCAACCTCAAATTCAAGGTCGGTCCTCCTCTTGTCGGCGTAGGACTTTTGTCTGTCTTGGGCCGTCTTCATCCTTCTTCGTATTAAGTCTACTTTCTCTGAAGTCTCTCGGATCATGTCTGGTCCAAGTATGAGCTTATCCGTGGATTCCCACCAACAAGTGGGCGATCGGCACGGTCTTCCATATAAAGCTTCGAAGGGCGCCATTCCGATGGTTACTTGATAGCTGTTGTTGTAGGCAAATTCCACCAAAGGAAGGTGGTCTTCCCATGTCCCTCCGAAGTCAAGGACGCATAGTCTTAGAAGGTCTTCCAAAACTCTGTTCACTCTCTCTGTTTGGCCGTCGGTTTGGGGATGATAGGCTGTGCTCAAGCATAACTGCGTTCCTACTGCTTCTTGCAGACTCCGCCAAAACTCGCTGGTGAAGATGGGGTCTCGGTCACTAACAATGCTAGATGGTATTCCATGGAGTCGAACTATTTCCTTGAGGTAAAGTGATGCTAGGGATGAGGCAGTTCTTTTACTTTTGACAGGTAAAAAGTGGGCGCTTTTAGTAAGCCTATCCACTATTACCCAAATGCTAGTGTTGCCTCTCCTAGACCTAGGCAGCCCATCGATGAAGTCCATTGAGATGCTATCCCACTTCCACTGCGGGACCTCTAGAGGATGTAGTAGTCCGCCAGGCTTTTTCTGTTCCGCTTTAACCTGTTGGCACACCATACACTTAGAAACGAATTCTGCCACGTCCTTTTTCATGCCGTTCCAAAAGAAAGTCCTTTTTATGTCTTTGTACATTTTATCTCCGCCTGGGTGTATCGTCATCTTGGAGTGATGTGCTTCTTTGAGAACCTTCTTTACTAAATCGTTTATCTGTGGGACGCATAGTCTTCCGTCTCGCCTTAGCAAACCCTTATCGTCGATGGAGTATCTGTTGAGGTGACTTGAAGTCTCGCCCCTAATTAGCCTATCAATTATTTCCACAAGCTGAGGGTCTTCGCGTTGTGCTGTCCCTACTGAATCCACTAAAGTTGGGCGCACTTCCAGAGATGCTAGCAAGCCCGGTACGAAATCGGAGGAAGGCCTAAAGTCGAAGCTGGCTATAAACTGTAGGCTTTGTCTTTCAAAAAACAACGGGCTTAGGGTCAATTTCTTTCGGCTCAACGCGTCTGCCACTACGTTGCCTTTGCCCGGAGTATAGGAGATTTCGAAATCGTACGAGGCAAGAAACTCCATCCACCTTTGTTGCCTCAAGTTAAGATCCTTCTGCGAGAAAAGATATTTCAACGATTTATGGTCAGTGTAAAGTTCGAACTTCTCACCTAGGAGATAGTGTCGCCAAGACTTGAGTGCAAAGACGATGGCGGCTAACTCAAGATCGTGGGTTGGGTAGTTCTTTTCGTGCACTTTCAATTGCCTCCCGCCATAAGCTACTACCCTTCCTTCTTGCATTAAGACGGCGCCTAGCCCTGTCCCACATGCATCCGTATAAACAGTGAACATCTTGCTCCCATCTGGCAGCGTCAAAACTGGGGCTGTTGTAAGAGCCCTTTTCAGCCGTTGGAAAGCAAACTCGCAATCCAAATCCCAATTAAACACTAGATTCTTCTTGGTCAATTTCGTGAGCGGAGCTGAGATTTTCGCAAAGTCCCTTATAAACTTTCGATAGAAACCTGCTAGTCCTAGGAAGCTTCGGACCTCAGTCGCATTCCTTGGTGTCTTCCAATCTTGTACCGCCACTACCTTAGCGGGGTCCACCGCTAACCCTTGTTTGGATACTATGTGCCCAAGGAACCTCACTTCTTCCCTCCAAAAGTGGCATTTGGAGAATTTGGCTTTTAGTTGATGGACTCGCAAAGTTTCCATGATTGCCCTTAAGTGCTGAGCATGTTCCTCTTCACTCTTTGAGAAGATAAGGATATCATCTACGAAGACCACTACGAATTTGTTGAGGAAATCTCTAAATACCCTACTCATCAGGTCCACGAAGTAAGCTGGTGCATTTGTCAAGCCGAAAGGCATGACAAGCCATTCAAAGAAGCCGTCTGGGGTTCTAAACGCCGTTTTATCGATGCTATCTTCAGCCACCCTTAGCTGATGAAAACCGGTTGCTAAATCGAGTTGGGAGAAAACAGACGCTCCTACAAGCTGGCCAAACAAATCGTCAATTCTAGGGAGAGGGTGCCTATTCTTTTTCGTTAGCTTGTTAAGCTCCCTATAGTCAACACATAGACGGAGTGAACCATCCGCCTTTGTAGCGAACACCACTGGAGCGCCCCATTCTGAAATGCTCCTCCTAATGAACCCCTTTTCTAGAAGCTCTTTAATCTGTTTACTGAGCTCTTTCCTTTCTCGTGGAGCCATATGTCTAACGGGCAACGCAACGGGCTTTGCATTATCTACAAGATATATGCGGAAGTCTATTTCCCGCTTCGGAGGCAAGCCCTTCACCTCTTCGAAGACATCCGGATATTCCCGGACCACTCTAACTGATTTCAAATTTTCAACAGAGGCATCTAGCGATTCAAGATAACTAAGCATAACCGCATACGAGGGATTACAAGAAATTTCCAGAGTATTACCGAGCTGGGTTAGGAGCCTGACAACCCTTTTCTCACAATCAAGGATGGCCCCATTACTGGATAACCAATCCATACCCAAAATCAAACCATACCCCGAAAAGCCCAAAACAAAGGCACTACATTGAAATTCAACACTTAGGATAGAAATTTTCAATCCCACACAGATCATAGACAAATGAGCTGGGCCCCCAATTGGGTTTGAAACAATTAAGGGGTCCTCTACCATACTAGTTTTTAGGTGCAGAGATTCTACTAAAGCAGACGAGATAAAGGAGTGTGATGCGCCAGAATCAAATAAAGTGCGAATGGGGTGATCATAAAGATAAACTACACTTTCTACAGAAGTGTTGGTACCTCGCTGTTGCAAAGGTGGCGCTTCTAGCACATGAACCTGTGCCCCTGAGGTGGATCCAGCCCTCTGCCCCTGTCCTTGTTTCTTTGGGCAGTCCTTAGCCCTGTGGCCTGTCTGACCGCACGAAAAGCACCCACCATTCTCCTTGGCCTTCTTTTTCCGGCAGTCCTTTACTAAGTTCCCCACTTTGCCACAGAAATTGCACTTTCTCTTCTCTTTGTTGCCTTTCCTGCCTTTCTTAAAATCTGTCTTCTTAGGCTGCAAACCCTCTTTCTTCCCTTGAGAGCTTTCTGCCTTTGTCTCCTTCTTGCCCTTATCCTCTTCATTCAGCAATGCCATTTGCACCAATCTTTCATACGTGGCCCCCATGGGTATATGGGTCATGGCCAAACTGTGTAATGGCTCATTTAACCCTTTGACGAAACGAAGAGCCTTCTTGTGCGGGGTGTTGACTAGGTCAAGCCCAAACCTAGCCAGCTCATCAAACTGATTCACATACTCTCTAACAGTCTTGTCTCCTTGCTTAAGAAATAAGAATTTCTCCAACTGCAAACTTCTTTCCGCATCGGAGAGAAACTTAGTCTCAAACCTTGCCCTAAAGTCCTCCCATGTCTCCACTGGTCTTTCAGCATTAGTGACTTCCCACCAGTAGGAAGCCTCGCCCTTCAATAGCCACACCGCCAGTTGTACTTTCTGTCTATCTTCTACCTCAAAGATGATAAATAGGTCTTCAGTCTCTTTCAGCCAATTCCTAGCTGCCACGAAGGACTCAGTTCCATGGAAATCCCTTCCTCCCATAGCTTTAAAATCTTTACATATCTTAGCAAAATTGTTTCCCCGAGGAGGAGGTGGAGGAAAAGGTGCTGCTGCAGCTGGATGATTTCCTTCAGCTGGGGGAGGAGGAACGGTAGGACCTGGCTGAGTGGCCCTAGCTTCTAAGAACCGTCTAAACCAACCAGGTATTGGTACCCCTTCCGGCAAGTTAAGTTCTTGGGACATGCTGAAACAAAAAGGATAGATTCAAAACGAAGGATAAGAGATAGTACCTATGGCTTTGGGGAGTGGACTTTGCCTTTTAAAACAAAATAATATTTTTCTTTTTAAAAATGCTTCTTTAAATTTCCTTTTTGAAAATATTTTTTCAAAACTTTTTATCTTTTCTGGTAAACCTATGCTCTGATACCAAGTGAAACACCCCACCTCCGTTAGGGTCACTCTCAAAGGGAATGCCCTAATTTTGGTGGAGGTTTATAAGTACAAGTCACAGATATACAAGACAGATATAAGAACACATATTTGTAAACAGCAGAAGAACAACAAACTTTTATTTCATAAAGTCAAATACGTGTTACAACAACATCCTTTCCAAAAACATAACATAACACTTTCATAATCTGTCTTGAGTACATTATTTAAAGAAGCATAAATAAAACATAGATAAACTGCAAAAGCCCCATAGTGGATTGTCCAAAGCCATAGTTCAAAACAGGAAAGTCCAAGCAATACATTTCTCTACTTCAAGCTGGATGTCAAGGCTGATCAAGCTGCTGTGTTCCCTCCCTGAGGACCTGGGGGGGGGGGGAACGGAAGAAAGAAGACGAAAGAAAAATAGAGTCAGACATAAAGCCTGAGTAAGTCTAGTACTATTTTGTCTATGAATAAAGAACTGGGTATGATAAGTATAAACAAGAAGTGGGCAAGCACAATAAACTTGGTTAAGTTGTCTAGGGTCGAATATACTATCGTACCCCATGTTAATCTCTGAACCCGTATAAACTAGTTTCCAACTGGCACCCCATAATCAGGGTGATGTGATCCATTCTATGATGATCGGCTCCTACTCGCAAAGTTACATGTGTCTTACGGCCCCCGATGTCTGTAGTTACCTATGCTGGTCCCACCATGGGGTGTATCAAGTCCCATAGTGGCAACCCGACACAACCTTAGAGTGCACAGGTATGCTACTGGTGTCCAGTGCCTTATTTTTCTGCGCCGGAGTGTGTGCACGCCCGCACCCCGTTAGAACCTACACTGCTGCACCACCGCCGTCGATTTGACCTCTTACAATCAGCCCAGTAATCGTGCCCCACCCTGCCTAGCTTCAGGGTTTCCTGATACACCTTCTAGGGTTACTGCTGAAAAGGGTCCCCCGTTACTAGGTTTTCTATCTCTAGCCAACATGCTAAGTTGGTTAAGTGTTTCCTAACCTAACCCCACCAGTCCGTTTAGTTTAGCATGTCCCATTTTGATTAAGTCTTTAGTTCACTTAATCCTAACAATCCTGACTCAGCCTTAATTGTCTTATTAAGGCCCTGACCTCTCACATTAGACAGGTATTGTTGTGGCTGCCTGTTGCCGGTTGGTTCCGGGCAGTCTTACGCCACAACTCAGTCTAACCTCGGGTCCTTGCTGGGCTCCATGTTTAACCTCCCACATTGGATAGGTGTTGTTGTGACTACTGGACAGCCGGGCGGTTCCGGGCAGGTTTACATCACAACTCAATCCAACCTCGGGTTAAACACATCGTATGTTCTACATTTACATATTTTGTCATTCTTCTTTATTTCTTATATGTAAATATTTGCGGCCCATTATTAAGTTAATGGTGTAAAGGTTACACCAATCACGGGCCCAACCCATACTTGAATTTGGGCCCTTCTATTTTATATTTTCATTCATTAATTAATTTTAACCCAACGTTATTTTCCCCCGTTTTACACGTCCGTTTATATATATATATATTGGGCTTAGCCTTTTAAAGCCCAATTTAGCCATGCGAAAAGGGGAGGCTTAAAGCGTGATTACATACACAAAGAGGGGAAAGTGAGCGCATGAACTTGCATATGACGTTGGAAATACATAATAGAAACTGGTGCACTTGCATACATATACTTTGGTCATAAAGCATAGGTGACATGAACCAAACCATGTAAACTTAAGATAAGAATCTAAATTAGGTGTCACATAGTCTTAACTACAACATAGACCTATATTCTCATTTAGGCATAAACATAAACAAGTCATGTTCATAAGGTTTCTACATGTTTACAAAGGGGATACTTTGTTACTAACACAAAAGCATAGTTCAACTTAATCATGATTTGAGTCTAATCACATAACGATGGTATAAACATACTTATGCATAAATATTCCTAAACATGGTGTTTGCTTTAAACTTGCAAAAAGGGATTTTTGAGTCTAACCTAGCCATGTCTCACATATGTCATCATATAATTCTTGTAAAACAAGGTAGACTTAATCATGGATTTCAATTATGCCAAATATCATTCATAGCCTAGCCATATTCATAAGTTTGCAAAAGCGTGTCTTAATACATGGATTATGGTGTCAAAATTCCAACATAGTTTCATATGAACTATAATAACCAAACTTGTTTCAATTACTTGCAAAATGATTTATGCACAAAAATATACATCATGATGGCATAATAACAAAGCCCCAAACTTGCATGAAATTTCAATCAACTACATACATGTAGCTTCAACATAGATTACATAATTTGCGAAATATTCCAAACGCATACTTGCATAGAACTACCGCATGTAGTTCTTTATAATGAATAACATAAATTTTGCACAATTATGAATTACTTTATTATCCCAATTCAAGCATACAAATCAATACAGTTGTTTATTCATACCAAAGTAATACTCTACTTACAATGGTTGCGGCGAATTCTCTAATTAAGAGATATGATTTCTTTGTTGAATTGATTGGCTTTAGGTCGCTTGAATTGCTTTAGGCTTTAGAACTTTCTTCCTAATTCTCTCTTTAGTTGGCGGCTACTCTTAGTCGTTCCTCAGCAACATGGCGGCTATGTTCTTAATTTGAATGAATAGATTAGGGTTTAGTCTAGGGTTGTTTATATAGAGGTTAGGAATTGATTAGGACCATTGATGTTGCTAGGTTAGATCGTAGCCATTCATTAGATAGAGAGACCAATTAGAACCCGCCACCTAGCCCTAATGACAAAGCAGACCACAGAAATTCGACCAAACACAGACCTGGCCAGCCAGGTTGACTGGGCTCGACCAGGTCGACACCCCTGTCGACAGGGCTGTCGACATGGGTAGCCCAGGTCGACAGCCCAGTCGACCTGGGTGGCCTAGGCGGGTGTTTATCCGCCCTGGCCCACTGGGCCCGATTTTTAATTATTTTATTCAGTTTGAATTTTAATTTTAATTCAAAACTTCCGAAGGCCATATCTTCTTCATACGGACTCCGTTTTTCGAAAACTCGGACTCTATTTCGCGTATTTTTCCGAGACGAATGCAATGGCGTATCCCGTTTCCCTTAGTTCTTTGATTTCAGATTAATTATGCTTTAATTTGTTAATTTCACAGTTATAGAATTTTTTCGGGGTGTTACATTCTCCCCCACTTAAAAGGATTTCGTCCCTGAAATCTTCAAGTTAGGAGGAATGTAAATCCTAACATTCAATCATCCATCTACTCATCCATCAAACACGAGCATCCATTGTCCTTAAAAGACTTCTAATGCTTCATGATCATATGCGAAGTGTGTGTGTACATGTACTTATCTAATGCAAAATCAGGCGGTCTACTGATTCAGTTGACCTCCTTAATGCGAATTATGCAAGTGCCATGCATCCATTATGTATGCAAATTTTCCTATTCTTGATTCTACATGAGTGCACAATCATTCAATACAAATGCAACATCCACATGTCAATATATTAATGTTCAACCATAGACGAAAGCAAACATATATGCATATGCAATATGAAGTGACCGAGCCGATCTAAAACCTAGATTGTGTGTGTATATGCAACCACGAGCAACCACTAGCACTCACTTGCAACCACTTGCAACCATCATCCATAACATGTTTCAACTACATGTTTCCATCCAAAGGGTTTCTACTTAAAAGATACGGTCGAGGAAATATACCTAAAAAGACAGATAAAAGCGCAACTTAAGGAAAAAGAAAGATCAAGGATGTACCCTCGAACAGAAAAGGGTAGGCAGTACGTATTCTAGCTTCAGTTTCCCAAGTCGCGTCTCCCTCGGCGTCGCTCCACTGAACTTTGACGAGCTTGACTTCGCGGTTGCGTAGCTTCTTCACTTCCGTTCCTAAGATGCGGGTTGGAACTTTTCTTATGGTTGCTTCGCGTTCCACTTCGGCCTCTTCGAGGATATTTGGCTCTACCACTTCAGCAGTCTCATGTAGACATTTTCGAAGGTGTGAAACGTGAAAAACGTTGTGGACTCCAACCAACTTCTCGGGTAGCTCTAATCTATAAGCCATTTTCCCAATTTTCTCGATAATAGGGAATGGCCCTACGAACCTTGGTGCTAGCTTTCCTGTGGTTCCAAAACGAACAGCGTTTCTTAGTGGTGATACCTTGAGAAAAACTCTGTCTCCAACCTCAAATTCAAGGTCGGTCCTCCTCTTGTCGGCGTAGGACTTTTGTCTGTCTTGGGCCGTCTTCATCCTTCTTCGTATTAAGTCTACTTTCTCTGAAGTCTCTCGGATCATGTCTGGTCCAAGTATGAGCTTATCCGTGGATTCCCACCAACAAGTGGGCGATCGGCACGGTCTTCCATATAAAGCTTCGAAGGGCGCCATTCCGATGGTTACTTGATAGCTGTTGTTGTAGGCAAATTCCACCAAAGGAAGGTGGTCTTCCCATGTCCCTCCGAAGTCAAGGACGCATAGTCTTAGAAGGTCTTCCAAAACTCTGTTCACTCTCTCTGTTTGGCCGTCGGTTTGGGGATGATAGGCTGTGCTCAAGCATAACTGCGTTCCTACTGCTTCTTGCAGACTCCGCCAAAACTCGCTGGTGAAGATGGGGTCTCGGTCACTAACAATGCTAGATGGTATTCCATGGAGTCGAACTATTTCCTTGAGGTAAAGTGATGCTAGGGATGAGGCAGTTCTTTTACTTTTGACAGGTAAAAAGTGGGCGCTTTTAGTAAGCCTATCCACTATTACCCAAATGCTAGTGTTGCCTCTCCTAGACCTAGGCAGCCCATCGATGAAGTCCATTGAGATGCTATCCCACTTCCACTGCGGGACCTCTAGAGGATGTAGTAGTCCGCCAGGCTTTTTCTGTTCCGCTTTAACCTGTTGGCACACCATACACTTAGAAACGAATTCTGCCACGTCCTTTTTCATGCCGTTCCAAAAGAAAGTCCTTTTTATGTCTTTGTACATTTTATCTCCGCCTGGGTGTATCGTCATCTTGGAGTGATGTGCTTCTTCGAGAACCTTCTTTACTAAATCGTTTATCTGTGGGACGCATAGTCTTCCGTCTCGCCTTAGCAAACCCTTATCGTCGATGGAGTATCTGTTGAGGTGACTTGAAGTCTCGCCCCTAATTAGCCTATCAATTATTTCCACAAGCTGAGGGTCTTCGCGTTGTGCTGTCCCTACTGAATCCACTAAAGTTGGGCGCACTTCCAGAGATGCTAGCAAGCCCGGTACGAAATCGGAGGAAGGCCTAAAGTCGAAGCTGGCTATAAACTCTAGGCTTTGTCTTTCAACAAACAACGGGCTTAGGGTCAATTTCTTTCGGCTCAACGCGTCTGCCACTACGTTGCCTTTGCCCGGAGTATAGGAGATTTTGAAATCGTACGAGGCAAGAAACTCCATCCACCTTTGTTGCCTCAAGTTAAGATCCTTCTGCGAGAAAAGATATTTCAACGATTTATGGTCAGTGTAAAGTTCGAACTTCTCACCTAGGAGATAGTGTCGCCAAGACTTGAGTGCAAAGACGATGGCGGCTAACTCAAGATCGTGGGTTGGGTAGTTCTTTTCGTGCACTTTCAATTGCCTCCCGCCATAAGCTACTACCCTTCCTTCTTGCATTAAGACGGCGCCTAGCCCTATCCCACATGCATCCGTATAAACAGTGAACATCTTGCTCCCATCTGGCAGCGTCAAAACTGGGGCTGTTGTAAGAGCCCTTTTCAGCCGTTGGAAAGCAAACTCGCAATCCAAATCCCAATTAAACACTAGATTCTTCTTGGTCAATTTCGTGAGCGGAGCTGAGATTTTCGCAAAGTCCCTTATAAACTTTCGATAGAAACCTGCTAGTCCTAGGAAGCTTCGGACCTCAGTCGCATTCCTTGGTGTCTTCCAATCTTGTACCGCCACTACCTTAGCGGGGTCCACCGCTAACCCTTGTTTGGATACTATGTGCCCAAGGAACCTCACTTCTTCCCTCCAAAAGTGGCATTTGGAGAATTTGGCTTTTAGTTGATGGACTCGCAAAGTTTCCATGATTGCCCTTAAGTGCTGAGCATGTTCCTCTTCACTCTTTGAGAAGATAAGGATATCATCTACGAAGACCACTACGAATTTGTTGAGGAAATCTCTAAATACCCTACTCATCAGGTCCACGAAGTAAGCTGGTGCATTTGTCAAGCCGAAAGGCATGACAAGCCATTCAAAGAAGCCGTCTGGGGTTCTAAACGCCGTTTTATCGATGCTATCTTCAGCCACCCTTAGCTGATGAAAACCGGTTGCTAAATCGAGTTGGGAGAAAACAGACGCTCCTACAAGCTGGCCAAACAAATCGTCAATTCTAGGGAGAGGGTGCCTATTCTTTTTCGTTAGCTTGTTAAGCTCCCTATAGTCAACACATAGACGGAGTGAACCATCCGCCTTTGTAGCGAACACCACTGGAGCGCCCCATTCTGAAATGCTCCTCCTAATGAACCCCTTTTCTAGAAGCTCTTTAATCTGTTTACTGAGCTCTTTCCTTTCTCGTGGAGCCATATGTCTAACGGGCAACGCAACGGGCTTTGCATTATCTACAAGATATATGCGGAAGTCTATTTCCCGCTTCGGAGGCAAGCCCTTCACCTCTTCGAAGACATCCGGATATTCCCGGACCACTCTAACTGATTTCAAATTTTCAACAGAGGCATCTAGCGATTCAAGATAACTAAGCATAACCGCATACGAGGGATTACAAGAAATTTCCAGAGTATTACCGAGCTGGGTTAGGAGCCTGACAACCCTTTTCTCACAATCAAGGATGGCCCCATTACTGGATAACCAATCCATACCCAAAATCAAACCATACCCCGAAAAGCCCAAAACAAAGGCACTACATTGAAATTCAACACTTAGGATAGAAATTTTCAATCCCACACAGATCATAGACAAATGAGCTGGGCCCCCAATTGGGTTTGAAACAATTAAGGGGTCCTCTACCATACTAGTTTTTAGGTGCAGAGATTCTACTAAAGCAGACGAGATAAAGGAGTGTGATGCGCCAGAATCAAATAAAGTGCGAATGGGGTGATCATAAAGATAAACTACACTTTCTACAGAAGTGTTGGTACCTCGCTGTTGCAAAGGTGGCGCTTCTAGCACATGAACCTGTGCCCCTGAGGTGGATCCAGCCCTCTGCCCCTGTCCTTGTTTCTTTGGGCAGTCCTTAGCCCTGTGGCCTGTCTGACCGCACGAAAAGCACCCACCATTCTCCTTGGCCTTCTTTTTCCGGCAGTCCTTTACTAAGTGCCCCACTTTGCCACAGAAATTGCACTTTCTCTTCTCTTTGTTGCCTTTCCTGCCTTTCTTAATGTCTGTCTTCTTAGGCTGCAAACCCTCTTTCTTCCCTTGAGAGCTTTCTGCCTTTGTCTCCTTCTTGCCCTTATCCTCTTCATTCAGCAATGCCATTTGCACCAATCTTTCATACGTGGCCCCCATGGGTATATGGGTCATGGCCAAACTGTGTAATGGCTCATTTAACCCTTTGACGAAACGAAGAGCCTTCTTGTGCGGGGTGTTGACTAGGTCAAGCCCAAACCTAGCCAGCTCATCAAACTGATTCACATACTCTCTAACAGTCTTGTCTCCTTGCTTAAGAAATAAGAATTTCTCCAACTGCAAACTTCTTTCCGCATCGGAGAGAAACTTAGTCTCAAACCTTGCCCTAAAGTCCTCCCATGTCTCCACTGGTCTTTCAGCATTAGTGACTTCCCACCAGTAGGAAGCCTCGCCCTTCAATAGCCACACCGCCAGTTGTACTTTCTGTCTATCTTCTACCTCAAAGATGATAAATAGGTCTTCAGTCTCTTTCAGCCAATTCCTAGCTGCCACGAAGGACTCAGTTCCATGGAAATCCCTTCCTCCCATAGCTTTAAAATCTTTACATATCTTAGCAAAATTGTTTCCCCGAGGAGGAGGTGGAGGAAAAGGTGCTGCTGCAGCTGGATGATTTCCTTCAGCTGGGGGAGGAGGAACGGTAGGACCTGGCTGAGTGGCCCTAGCTTCTAAGAACCGTCTAAACCAACCAGGTATTGGTACCCCTTCCGGCAAGTTAAGTTCTTGGGACATGCTGAAACAAAAAGGATAGATTCAAAACGAAGGATAAGAGATAGTACCTATGGCTTTGGGGAGTGGACTTTGCCTTTTAAAATAAAATAATATTTTTCTTTTTAAAAATGCTTCTTTAAATTTCCTTTTTGAAAATATTTTTTCAAAACTTTTTATCCTTTCTGGTAAACCTATGCTCTGATACCAAGTGAAACACCCCACCTCCGTTAGGGTCACTCTCAAAGGGAATGCCCTAATTTTGGTGGAGGTTTATAAGTACAAGTCACAGATATACAAGACAGATATAAGAATACATATTTGTAAATAGCAGAAGAACAACAAACTTTTATTTCATAAAGTCAAATACGTGTTACAACAACATCCTTTCCAAAAACATAACATAACACTTTCATAATCTGTCTTGAGTACATTATTTAAAGAAGCATAAATAAAACATAGATAAACTGCAAAAGCCCCATAGTGGATTGTCCAAAGCCATAGTTCAAAACAGGAAAGTCCAAGCAATACATTTCTCTACTTCAAGCTGGATGTCAAGGCTGATCAAGCTGCTGTGTTCCCTCCCTGAGGACCTGGGGGGGGGGGGGAACGGAAGAAAGAAGACGAAAGAAAAATAGAGTCAGACATAAAGCCTGAGTAAGTCTAGTACTATTTTGTCTATGAATAAAGAACTGGGTATGATAAGTATAAACAAGAAGTGGGCAAGCACAATAAACTTGGTTAAGTTGTCTAGGGTCGAATATACTATCGTACCCCATGTTAATCTCTGAACCCGTATAAACTAGTTTCCAACTGGCACCCCATAATCAGGGTGATGTGATCCATTCTATGATGATCGGCTCCTACTCGCAAAGTTACATGTGTCTTACGGCCCCCGATGTCTGTAGTTACCTATGCTGGTCCCACCATGGGGTGTATCAAGTCCCATAGTGGCAACCCGACACAACCTTAGAGTGCACAGGTATGCTACTGGTGTCCAGTGCCTTATTTTTCTGCGCCGGAGTGTGTGCACGCCCGCACCCCGTTAGAACCTACACTGTTGCACCACCGCCGTCGATTTGACCTCTTACAATCAGCCCAGTAATCGTGCCCCACCCTGCCTAGCTTCAGGGTTTCCTGATACACCTTCTAGGGTTACTGCTGAAAAGGGTCCCCCGTTACTAGGTTTTCTATCTCTAGCCAACATGCTAAGTTGGTTAAGTGTTTCCTAACCTAACCCCACCAGTCCGTTTAGTTTAGCATGTCCCATTTTGATTAAGTCTTTAGTTCACTTAATCCTAACAATCCTGACTCAGCCTTAATTGTCTTATTAAGGCCCTGACCTCTCACATTAGACAGGTATTGTTGTGGCTGCCTGTTGCCGGTTGGTTCCGGGCAGTCTTACGCCACAACTCAGTCTAACCTCGGGTCCTTGCTGGGCTCCATGTTTAACCTCCCACATTGGATAGGTGTTGTTGTGACTACTGGACAGCCGGGCGGTTCCGGGCAGGTTTACATCACAACTCAATCCAACCTCGGGTTAAACACATCGTATGTTCTACATTTACATATTTTGTCATTCTTCTTTATTTCTTATATGTAAATATTTGCGGCCCATTATTAAGTTAATGGTGTAAAGGTTACACCAATCACGGGCCCAACCCATACTTGAATTTGGGCCCTTCTATTTTATATTTTCATTCATTAATTAATTTTAACCCAACGTTATTTTCCCCCGTTTTACACGTCCGTTTATATATATATATATTGGGCTTAGCCTTTTAAAGCCCAATTTAGCCATGCGAAAAGGGGAGGCTTAAAGCGTGATTACATACACAAAGAGGGGAAAGTGAGCGCATGAACTTGCATATGACGTTGGAAATACATAATAGAAACTGGTGCACTTGCATACATATACTTTGGTCATAAAGCATAGGTGACATGAACCAAACCATGTAAACTTAAGATAAGAATCTAAATTAGGTGTCACATAGTCTTAACTACAACATAGACCTATATTCTCATTTAGGCATAAACATAAACAAGTCATGTTCATAAGGTTTCTACATGTTTACAAAGGGGATACTTTGTTACTAACACAAAAGCATAGTTCAACTTAATCATGATTTAAGTCTAATCACATAACGATGGTATAAACATACTTATGCATAAATATTCCTAAACATGGTGTTTGCTTTAAACTTGCAAAAAGGGATTTTTGAGTCTAACCTAGCCATGTCTCACATATGTCATCATATAATTCTTGTAAAACAAGGTAGACTTAATCATGGATTTCAATTATGCCAAATATCATTCATAGCCTAGCCATATTCATAAGTTTGCAAAAGCATGTCTTAATACATGGATTATGGTGTCAAAATTCCAACATAGTTTCATATGAACTATAATAACCAAACTTGTTTCAATTACTTGCAAAATGATTTATGCACAAAAATATACATCATGATGGCATAACAACAAAGCCCCAAACTTGCATGAAATTTCAATCAACTACATACATGTAGCTTCAACATAGATTACATAATTTGCGAAATATTCCAAACGCATACTTGCATAGAACTACCGCATGTAGTTCTTTATAATGAATAACATAAATTTTGCACAATTATGAATTACTTTATTATCCCAATTCAAGCATACAAATCAATACAGTTGTTTATTCATACCAAAGTAATACTCTACTTACAATGGTTGCGGCGAATTCTCTAATTAAGAGATATGATTTCTTTGTTGAATTGATTGGCTTTAGGTCACTTGAATTGCTTTAGGCTTTAGAACTTTCTTCCTAATTCTCTCTTTAGTTGGCGGCTACTCTTAGTCGTTCCTCAGCAACATGGCGGCTATGTTCTTAATTTGAATGAATAGATTAGGGTTTAGTCTAGGGTTGTTTATATAGAGGTTAGGAATTGATTAGGACCATTGATGTTGCTAGGTTAGATCGTAGCCATTCATTAGATAGAGAGACCAATTAGAACCCGCCACCTAGCCCTAATGACAAAGCAGACCACAGAAATTCGACCAAACACAGACCTGGCCAGCCAGGTTGACTGGGCTCGACCAGGTCGACACCCCTGTCGACAGGGCTGTCGACAGCCCTGTCGACATGGGTAGCCCAGGTCGACAGCCCAGTCGACCTGGGTGGCCTAGGCGGGTGTTTATCCGCCCTGGCCCACTGGGCCCGATTTTTAATTATTTTATTCAGTTTGAATTTTAAATTTAATTCAAAACTTCCGAAGGCCATATCTTCTTCATACGGACTCCGTTTTTCGAAAACTCGGACTCTATTTCGCGTATTTTTCCGAGACGAACGCAATGGCGTATCCCGTTTCCCTTAGTTCTTTGATTTCAGATTAATTATGCTTTAATTTGTTAATTTCACAGTTATAGAATTTTTTCGGGGTGTTACAGGAGGTTTGAGATGAAGTTCCTCTCGCCAGCTGAACAAAGCCTACAGATGGAGAAGTTTCTAGCACTCAAACAAGGGAGTATGTCAGTCAAGGAATACGTCAACAAATTCAATTTTCTTGCAAGATTTAGGTTGGAGTTGGTAGATACACCTCACAAGAAATCTTTACATTTTGCTAGAGGCTTGAGTGAACCATTGCATGGTCTAGCTATGTCCCATATTCCAATGGGCGCAACTTTTGAGAGATTGGTGGACATGGCGCTATTACATGAAGAAGACTAGGGTGGGTAGAAAGAAGTGAAGAAGGATGAACCTCAAAACAAGAAGGTGGACAATAAGAAGGGTGGAAAGAACAACAAGAAATGCAACAAGAGGAAGTTTAACTATTGTGGTATCATTGGCCGCATCGCTAAAGACTGTAGAAAGAAGAAGAGGAAGACGGGTGATTGTTTCCATTGTGGCGAGACAGGACATGTAATGTCCCGTATTTTTACGGTCGAATTATTAATTTATTTAATTATTTAAAATATGTTTTGGTAATTTAAAATGGTTTAAATTAAATAACCTGGAATATTTAATTAAAATAATAATTAAATAATATATTTAATTCTGAAATAATCAGAATTAGTGGAATTCACAATATAATGTGAACTGGACAATTTATAATATACAATTCAGTTTAGAGTTGAATTATATTAACGAATATATTATATAAACGGCAGTTGAACAAATAAATTATATTACAAATATGATCGAGCTTGAAATGGCGCGGCAGTTCGTAATTTGGCGATTCGAACTTTAAACTAATATACAGAACCCGTTTTAAATCGGATTTCTATGAAACAAGAAGCGTTCAAAGCTGGTGAAGTATATTTTTCTGATGGAAGAGAAAAATCGGGATTTTGTCGTGTAGATTTTGATTTATGTCCACATCAAATTTTAGAAAAGTCGCTATAGAATTTCTTTATAATTTATAATGATTTATTCATATTTACAAAAGAAATTTCATTATAAATCGAAAATCAATTTAATTGGGATTTGAAATATCGAGTTATAGACTCATATAGGAATATTCTGAAGCTGTGTGATATTCTGTTGTGAATATATATGATAATATTTATTTTTAAATATTAAATTTAATTATTTTTAAATATTAAATTTAATTATTTTTAAATATATTTATATATTTAAAAGGGTTATTTAGAGCATTAAAAATAGCCAGTTTTGCAAACGAACTCGGAATTCGATGAAACTAATTTTTTTGGATCCGCAATATTAAATTATTGCTAGATTTCAGTTTTCATGATTTTTGAAGTCAGTATGTGGTCGTACGGGATTTTAGTGTGAAAAACAAACAGTATTTTGACGGTTAAAAATACGCTGTGTGAGCAAACGGAGTCGGAATTCAACGAAACCAGTTTCGTTGGGACCGTAATGACGAACTGTAGCTGCATGCCCATTTTCGTGATTTTGGGGTATCGTATGTGATCGCAGGAATTTTTAAGGACGAGTACATACAACGATTGCTTAAAATTTAATATAATAATCGAACATTAAATTATTAAAAATATCCTATATAATAACTTAAACTTTCCTAACCTAAATTCATTCTCCATTTGGTCAAATACGAGCCGCCAACATTTTTCATTTCCTTATTAAAGTTTCCATCGAAATAAAATCCAAACAAATCGAAATAAAATCTCTTAATTCATGAAAACAAGATTGTAGAGATAGGCAAAGCAAGAGCTTCGCGTTAGTAATGGTTTTGGGCAGCTCGATCAACGCTGGGAGTGTTCAGCGATTTCTAGGGTTGTGGTTTTTGAGCGATTGAAGCAGTAAGTGATGAATTCGAGTTCGTATATGGGATCTTGAGATCGAATGGCCTGTATCAGCAAAGTATTGGAGGATCCGGTTCGAATTTGATGACGCCGGTTCCTGTACAGTGCGGTTAGACACAGCTCAATGGAAATTGATTTCCGGGTTCGAGTTGGTGATGAATGATATTGGGTAAAGGAGATTTTCGAGAGGAGTAGTCTGGTGTTGACCATTTGTGGGTTCACTAAGAAATGAAGGCGTGGGGTATCGTTGGAGTCGAAGCAATGGTGTTCGAAGTCTGAGAAGAGCGGCTGTTTTGGAAGATGAAGTCACGGCGGGTCTGGTTATATGACCTTGGGTTTGGGCCTTATTTAAATGGTGAGCCTGAATTGGTAATAGAATGAATTTTAATAATATAAATACTCGTTTAAATTTGTAAATGTTGTAACTTTATCGTACGTGATCAGAATTTGACAAAACTGGATCCATTGGGATCATATGGACGGTGGCTCCACAATGGAACTGACTGGGAGCGAATATGAGCTCGTTACAATTTATTGCGAAATAAATTGTTCCTCTGAATCAATAGACGCAAATAGTTTTTTAACGGTTAACGCGAAATGTGAGTAAAACTCACCAACTCTGAACAATTATACTTTTATAACGTATTCTTAGAACTGATAATTATCTGTTGATTGCTGTATGTTGACTGTTTGGTTGAATTGCTTGTGTATTGGTTGAAATTATAGATAACGATATATATATATATAAATCATTAATCGAATATTGATTCTGTTTATCAGAATATTTTATACTCGTGTTGTTTAACATCTGTGATTCAGGAAAACAGGTTGGAGGGATCCAACAGGATTCCTCAATATTTATAATACTGTTTGTTTTCATATATTGTGTTATATGATGTGGTGTATAATCTGTGATTGATTATAATGACACTGGTCCTGTTATTTGGTACTGTTGAATACCAGAAGAAATATTGGAATGGAAAAGGGAAATTTCAAATTGTGTATTGAAATAAAATATTTACAAAATCAAAGGATTTTATAAGAAAGGAAGTTATAAAAGAAAATATTTGTAAAATCAAAGAATTTTGTAAAAAGGATTATTTACTTAGAAAGAAAATAAAGGTATAAAAAGGGTATTTACTTAGAAAGTAAATAAAACTATAAGAGGAATATTTAATGGTTAAATAAATACAGAAATAGAAAGAAAAATATTTGTAAAACATTTACAAATAAAATAGAAAGAGAGATATTTGTAAAACATTTACAAATAGAATTAAAAGGGGAATTTATTTATGAAATCAAAGGATTTTATAAAAGGGATATTCATTTATAAAATGAATTAGAATGTATTAAAGAGAAATTATTTATAAAATCAAGGGATTTTATAAAAGGCAATTATTTATAAAATCCAAAGGGTTTTATAAAGAGGAATATTTATTGGGATAATAAATAGAAGTATAAAGAGATTATTTATTTAGAAAATAAATAAGGTATTATAAAGGATATTTATTTGAAAAATAAATGGGATCTAAAAGGGAATATTTGTAAAACATTTACAAATGAAATCGAAAAGGAAATATTTGTAAACCATTTACAAATAGGATGGAAAAGGGAATATTTGTAAAACATTTACAAATGAAATCGAAAAGGAAATATTTGTAAACCATTTACAAATAGGATGGAAAAGGGAATATTTGTAAAACATTTACAAATGAAATCGAAAGAGAAGAATTTGTAAAACATTTACAAATAGAATTGAAAAAGAATTATTTATTTAGAAAATAAATAAATATAAAAGGGGAATTATTTGAGAAAATAAATAGAACTATATAAAGAAAATATTTATATGGAATAAATATAGACAAATAGAAAAGGAAGTATTTGTAATCAAATAGAGTTAGTCGGTTAGAGTTAACCAGATAGAGTTAATTGAACATAGTTAATCGAATTAGGATTAACTGAATACTAGTTGCTTAATTAGAGTTGATTGGATATAGTTATTTGAGATAGAGTTAGTCAGACATAGTTATTCAGGATGAGTTGCCATTTCGTACGATTGCTAGCGTAATTCGCAGGGTTGCAGATGGCCTACGGCGGTCGGATGTTCCCTGAGGGAATCAGGCGTAACCATTGTGATCTCTGCGATCTAAAGTCAAGCGAATGGAGTTAAATCGAATATTAACTATTCGAAACCAAGTTAAAAGAGAGATAGTTATTCGAATATAAGTTAATCGAATATTAGTTATTCGACAGGAGTTAATCAAGTTGAGTTAAATAAGTCGAGTTAGTCAAGTGGAGTTAAATAACTCGAGTTAATTAAGTTAAGTTAGTCAAGATGAGTTAATAAAACCGAGTTAATCTAGATGAGTTAATCCAAAGGAGTTAGTCGAATATAGTTTATTCAAATAGAGTTAAAGGAGTATCGAATATAATTTATTTGAATAGAGTTAAAGGAAAGGAGTTATTGATTAGTTTAATTGAAAGGAGTTATCGATTAGTTTAATCGAAAGGAGTTATCGATCAGTTTAATCGAAAGGAGTTATCGAACTTAGTTATTCGAAAGGAGTAATCGAATATAGTTATTCGAAGAGGGATAATCGAATATTAGTTATTCGAAGAGAGATTATCAAATATCGTTTATTCGAAAGAAAGTGTAACGACCCGCATTCTACGCATCTAGGATCGCAGAATATTTATTTCTTTTTCATAGGAAGTCGTATGATCATGTATCATTGGGGAACGACTATTGGGGTCATTTCCCATGTTCATGATTTTTGCCGATTTTTAAATGACCGTTTCCCCCCTAGATGATACTGTTTTGGCCATAACTTTTGACTGGAAAGGAATTTTGACCTGAAACCACTTCCATTAGATTCGTTTGATGGTTTACCTTTCCGTAGAGTGGTCACATGTGAAAAACGGACTTACCGTTTGGGAGATATGGCAGAAATAATGTTTGGAAGGTGAAAAACTGCTTTACCGGGTCAAATAGGGTGATTAGTGAATGGGCCCATAACCCATTTCGGGATTAGGGTTATGGGGAGGCTGAAATGAGTTAGGTTTTCATTCTATTTCAGTTTTCTAGCCGCCACTTACCACTTAGAAACCCTAACAATGACTTCCAACCTCTAAAACACCTCCAAATCACTTTCTAATCAAGGATTAAGCTTAGCAACATCAAATTAAGGAGAAATAGCACCAAAGCAAGGTTATAGCTGCTGTGTTGCATTGGGAACAACGCCGAACAGAGAATCATTTCAGTTTTGGGGTTTTATTTGCGGCTAAGGTGAGTGATTAGCATTGTTTTGACACTAATTACGGCTAATTAGGGATGATTAATGATAATCAGTGAAATTATAGCTCAGAAAAATCTGGAAAAATTTGTAAAATTCTAAAACATCATTTTATGCCTCCGTTAGAAATTTGGGTTAATTTGGTTAAGTTTTGTAAATCCTATCATTAGTTGTGCTTAAACATGATTAAGGGGAAAATATGGGTTTTGGGTAGGTTTGATCCTTTTTAACTTATTGAAATTGTTGTTTTGGTGTTTATGGTTGATTATACATGTTGCTATGACGGTATGGTATGCTTTGTGATTGTCTAGAAGTGTTAGATTGGTCGAAAACGCCGTCGAATGGCGTAAACAACTCGCTGGACAAAGTGTAGGAAAATGCAGAGGACCAGATCGCATCGCCCCTCCGAACCCGACCCGATCGTGATACCCGATCCGAATCGCCACGTGGAGACTCCGATGCACCACGATCTGATGTTCCATGAACCGCTCGAGAGAAGGAGCCCGACCCGAACCGCTTCAGCCTTAGCTCCACAATCCGACCTGAGCATGGTGGCATGACCCGAAGGCACTCGATCCGAACTGATGCACCATGGATGGACTTGAGAGACTCGACCCGATCTGGAGTGTTTGGGAAGGAGGACCGAACCGCCAGGATATGTGGACCCCGACCCGATCCGATGGAGGTAGCTCGATGATCCGAACCGAGATGCTTGGACTTGAGGCGTGAATCACGATCCAAATTTTAAGTATAAACTGAAGCGAAGAACCGATCCGGAGAAGGCCAGAACCCGAGATGAAAAAAGGTACTCCAAATGAGAAGTTAGAGCTCAACATCTGGATAGGAACCAATGATTTCACTTCACGATTGGGCTTTGCTGCGGGACGTGTGCAAAGGGGTTATCGATATCTGTAGCCTTGGTTTACTATTGAGAGACAGATTAGGGGCTTATAGTGATAGTTGTACGGGATTGGATTCCGTCATGGCCAAAGAATTAGGTGACCAAAGTAACGGGTATCGTATGCTTTACGCACTGAGTGAGAGATGTGAGGATGGTTGCTATGCTTGATTGTTTGCCATCACTATGACATGCACACCCCCACCCTCGTATTCTTTACACCATCTGTTTAGTGGCACCTTAGAGTATTGTACGGTATGTAGTGCTAACCCTTTGGTTGCAGGTCCAGGTTTAGGTATGATTGGATTATACCTGTTATTGTTTTGTTTTGCTGCTTATCACTCATACCAGACTTTTTATTTGACCCAGAGTTTTATGTCTCTTCTTATTACTCTGGGTGCTTTCACGAGCAGACTAGAGACATGTTAGCTGGGTATGCACGAGTAGCTGATCCGGAGACAAGCAGGAGGCTCCCACGTATGATATATAGATATTCTCCCTGTATTGGTGAAGGTCACTGCTTGGGCATTAGTAGTCCACCTCCTTCTTTTACTTTCTTTTGCTTTAGAGACAGTTTTAAAGTTGTAATAATGATGTTGGATCATAAGCTGTATTTTGAATTTCCGCTGCTATGATGATGACGGTTCTAGTTTTCAGCTTATGCACTGTCTCGCCTGTTTTATGTCAAGTATGTTACTATTATATTTTATCCCATGCGCTGTGAGACATTCTACAAGTTTCTTTGTTAGTTCTTTTATCTTCTTTCCTTTCTTTGGCGACCGTTCCGTGCTAGTCGGGCATGTGTACAACGTACTATCGGAGGAAATGCCGACTGGGGCCGTCACACTTGGTATCAGAGCTCTAGGTTGCATAGTTAACCTACGGAAAGACAACAGGGAGAGATAGTATACGTTTATGAGAGCGCATATTTTTTATAATTTGATTTTCAAAAGCTAGCTATATATATATATATATACTACTAGTATAGTTAAGGGTGAACTCGCACTGCACTGGCACCACTGAAGAGATGGTTAATCGTTTTCTCTTTACAGATTGAACGATGAGCCGAAACTTGAGGAAAACGGGTCCAAGGGCTAACAATAGGAATGACCCTGATATGAGGGTGATGTTCACCAACTTCATGAGAGAGATGCTTAGGGATGTGCAGAGGGCCAATGCTGGTAATGGTGGTGGTCCAGTAGTGCAGGCGCTTAGGGCCGATTTTGCCAAGCTGAATAAGGATTATACTAGTCTTGGTGGGGAGCCATTCCACGGAACGGAGTCGGCTATGGATGTTTAAGATTGGTTGGATAGCTGCGAGCGTATCTTCGAAGACTTGGGTATCGAGGATGCGATGAAGAGAAGGCTAGCGTCCCATCAGCTGCAAGGACGGGCAATGAATTGGTGGAATTCTATAAAGGCAACTACTCCAGAGGATTAGATTACTTGGGATCAGTTTAAGGTTCGCTTTAGCGATAAGCTCATTCCAGCTGCTCTGAAGTCAGTGTTGTTTAAGAGATTCTTGGAACTCGAGCAGAGTGGAAGAGCTGCCTCGGAGTATATTGCCGAATTCGACACTTTGTCGCTATATGGATTATCCCTTATAGATACTGCCGAGAAGAAGAACGAGAAGTTCATAACTGGCTTGGATGGATACTTGGGGGAAAGGCATATTATCCACATCGATGAGACGTTTGAATCGATTGTGGGGAAAGCGTTAAGATCAGAGAGTCCTTACCCTAAGCCAAGGACCGAGATTGCTGTTACACCTACAGAGGAGCCAAAGCCGCAAGCAAGCGGTGGTGGAAAAGAAAATTCCCAGAATAAGAGGAAACAGGATCAAGCTAAGGATGGTTAGAAAAAGAAAAATAAGAACTATGGCGAGTGCTTTAGTTGTGGCAAGAAGGGCCACTATGCCAGAGATTGTCGAGAAAAGCCTGGGGAAAGGAAGTGCTTTAATTACGGCCAAGCGGGACATCACAAGGATGAATTTCCACAATCTCCTAGGGAGAAGCAAATCGTGAAAGCATATGCTATCAACGCTGTTCCTTCTTCGTCGAATGCCCCAACTGCGGCGCAGAAGGAAAAAGGTGTCGTTATTCGAGGTATGCTTTCTATTTAAGATGTTTCTATTCAAGTATTGTTTGAGAAACCCGAGATACTCGATAGACCTTTAGTAGTGACGAGCCTGATTGGTGGTTCGACTAGCCTTAGTATGATTTGCCGTAACGTGGTCTTATTGAGTCATGGATGTATGTTTGTTGGTGATTGCTTTGTTTTGGGCTTTACTGGGTTTAGCATTATTTTGGGGAGTTGATCTATTCTAAAGTAATAGGGTGGTATTAGGTACCTACCTAGTGATGGCGATAGTAACCGGAGTCAAGGAAGCTGAGAGGTTATCGTTGCAATAAGTTCTAGTTGTCTCTGGGAGGCAAATGAGTGCTCGAGTGCTTAGTTGTTTTGCTAGTATCACCTCACGTGGATTGTTCGAATTCGGAGGAGATGTTCCTTGGGTGCTTGTCTGATATTGGTTTAGGCCTTTGGGGCTTGTGCTTGGGGAATGTCGAGTTCGACTATGATGGTTTGCGTGAGAGATAAATAGTTGCTACGATTCTTCATTAGATGATATCTTGGTTTACTCGAGGAGTGATGGGCAGCCGTGACATGATTAGACTGTTCAATGGTATAGACTGCCCCGAGTTAGACTCGATAGGGTTATGAGATGGCTCGACTGGGACTCGAGAAAGATGCAAAGTAATGGATTGTTTAGGACCCTATGCTGATGTTCTCTTTGGATAGTAGAACTTTGAAGAAATAGGATGTGTTCGTTGATCATGGAAGATGCAACGAAGGTTAGGACGATTCAAGTTGGACATGAACTCGTAAAGGAAAATAGGTATTCGTTGATCTTGGAGCTGCAACGAATAGGGAGACGACTCACGTTGGACTAGGGTTTGTAGGTAATGGATACTCAAGACTGGGTCTGAGTTTATGGGTAATAGATTGACTCAAGTTGGACTCGAGAAGGCTGCTAGGAATTGGATTGGCTCGAGCTGGACTCAAGAGGGCAGCAAGATAATAGATAGACTTGGGTGGGACTCGAGTGTTTCAGGCGGACTAAAATCAGGGGTATCTGGGGATGCCCGTTACCTTGGATCCGTTGGACGTGATCTAGTTATCCTTGGAGGATAAACGTACGTTGGACGTACGGTAGTCTGTTTGGAGGCAGGGCTTCCATTAGTTATTGACGTTGGTTGGACCAGACATACAGGTATCGATGAATTCACGACTTTAGCAGGTAATAGGTAGGACTTGTTTGATGGATGGTACGGTTGCTATATTTGTTCCTACCTTTCTTCTCTTGAGTAGACTATCACCTGTAGGATCCTATTGAATTGAAATAGGATAAGTTCGTTGATCATGGTGATATGACGGGTGTAAGATACTTTACGTTAGACTTGAAGTATGTTTGGGCATTGTGGAGCGTCCGTTGTCTTGGTGATTCAACGGATATAGGAGTTTCAGTTGGACTTGGACTCGTAGGTAGAGTACCTAGATTCATTGGATGAGTCTGGTTCACCTTTAGAAGGTGAATGTACGTTGGACGTGCAGTACGAATATGGGTAGGGTACCTAGGTTCATTGGATGAGTCTAGTTCACCTTTAGAAGGTGAATGTACGTTAGACATACAGTACAGATATAGGTGTAGTGCCTAGGGTCATTGGATGGATCTAGTTTGCCTCTAAGAGGTGAATATACGTTGGACGTGCAGTATGGATGCAGGCAAGATTTGGGTTAGACTAGGAAGGACATTTGGAATGTAGTTGGTAATTTGATGTATAGGGTTGGATTACCTAAAAAGATGACAGGAGTACATGACATATTTCATGTTTCTCAATTAAGGAAGTTCATGCATGATTTTGATTTAGCCATTTCACCAGACCGGTTGGACGATATCAAAATAGAACCCAAGGCGGTTGGGAACCGCGAGACAGGTTTGCATTATCAGGGACGATATGAAGCAACTACGAAGGGAGACGGTGAAAGTCCAATGGGGCAATGGTTCTTTCCTTGTTAGTGAACCGCTTGCTAGGATAGGCTTGTTGTGCTAACACGTTTGTTTGATTGTTTGAAATTGGTTGATATGCATGCGGGACCTATTGTTTGTTTCTTAGTTAAGGAATTTCGGGGGAGATAAGGGGGGAAGAGTGTAACGACCCACATTCTATGCATCTAGGATCGTAGAATATTTATTTCTTTTTCGTAGGAAGTCGTATTATCATGTAGCATTGGGGAACGACTATTGGGGTCATTTCCCATGTACATGATTTCTGCCGATTTTTAAATGATCGTTTTGCCCCTAGATGATACTGTTTTGGCCATAAGTTTTGACTGGAAAGGAATTTTGACCTGAACTCACTTCCATTAGATTCGTTTGATGGTTTACCTTTCTGTAGAGTGGTCATATGTGAAAAACGGACTTACCATTTGGGAGATATGGCTGAAATAAGGTTTGGAAGGTGAAAATCTGCTTAACCAGGCCAAATAGGGTGATTAGTGAATGGGCCCATGACCCATTTCGGGATTAGGGTTATGGGGAGACTGAAATGAGTTAGGTTTTCATTCTATTTCAGTTTTCTAGCCACCACTTACCTCTTAGAAACCCTAACAATGGCTTCCAACCTCTAAAACACCTCCAAATCACTTTCTAATCAAGGATTAAGCTTGGCAACATCAAATTAAGGAGAAATAGCACCAAAGCAAGGTTAGAGCTGCTATGTTGCATTGGGAACAACGCCAAATAGAGAATCATTTCAGTTTTGGGGTTTTATTTGTGGCTAAGGTGAGTGATTAGCATTGTTTTGACACTAATTACGGCTAATTAGGGGTGATTTGTGATAATTAGCGAAATTATAGCTCAGAAAAATCTGGAAAAATTTGTAAAATTCTAAAAACATCATTTTATGCCTCTATTAGAAATTTGGGTTAATTTGGTTAAGTTTTGTAAATCCTATCATTAGTTGTGCTTAAACATGATTAAGGGGAAAATATGGGTTTTGGGTAGTTTTGATCCATTTTAACTTATTGAAATTGTTGTTTTGGTGTTTATGGATGATTATACATGTTGCTATGACTGTATGGTATCCTTTGTGATTGTCTAGAAGTGTTAGATTGGTCAAAAACGTTGTCGAATGGCGTAAACAGCTCGCTGGACAAATTGTAGGAAAATGCGGAGGACCGGATCGGATTGCCCCTCCGAACCCGACCCGATCGTGATACCCGATCTGAACCGCCATGTGGAGACTCTGATGCACCACGATCTGATGTTCCATGAACCGCTCGAGAGAAGGAGCCCGACCCGAGCCGCTTCAGCCTGGGCTCAACGATCCGACCTGAGCATGGTGGCACGACCCGAAGGCACCCGATCCGAACTGATGCATCATGGATGGACTTGAGAGACTCGACCCGATCCAAAGTGTTTGGGAAGGAGGACCGAACCGCCAGGAGATATGGACCCTGACCCAATTCGATGGAGGTAGCTCGACCGATCTGAACCGAGATGCTTGGACTTGAGGCGTGAATCACGATCCAAATTTGAAGTATAAACTGAAGTGAAGAACCGATCAGGAGAAGACCAGAACCCAAGATGCAAAGGTAGTCCAAACGAGAAGTTAGAGCTCAGGATCTGGATGGGAACCAATGAGTTCACTTCATGATTGCGCTTTGCTGCAGGACGTGTACAAAGGGGTTATCGGTATCCGTAGCCTTGGTTCACTATTGAGAGACAGATTAGGGGCTTATAGTGATAGTTGTACGGGATTGGATTCCGTCATGGCCAAAGAATTAGGTGACCAAAGTAACGAGTATCGTATGCTTTACGCACTGGGTGAGAGATGGGATGATGGTTGCTATGCTTGATTGTTTGCCATCACTATGACATGCACACCCCACCCCCGTATTCTTTACACCATCTGTTTAGTGGCACCTTAGAGTATTGTACAGTATATAGTGCTAACCCTTTGGTTGCAGGTCCAGGTTCAGGTATGATTGGATTATACCTGTTATTGTTTTGTTTTGCTGCTTATCACTCATACCGGACTTTTTGTATGACCCAGAGTTTTATGTCTCTTCTTATTACTCTGGGTGCTCTCACGAGCAGACTAGAGACATGTTAGTTGGGTATGCACGAGTAGTTGATCCGGAGACGAGCAGGAGGCTCCCATATATGATATATAGATATTCTCCCTGTGTTGGTGAAGGTCAATGCTTGGGCATTAGTAGTGTACCTCCTTCTTTTACTTTCTTTTGCTTTAGAGACAATTTTAAAGTTGTAATAATGATGTTGGATCATAAGCTGTATTTTGGATTTCCGCTGCTATGATGATGATGGTTCTAGTTTTCAGCTTATGCACTGTCTCGCCTGTTTTATGTCAAGTATGTTACTATTATATTTTATCCCATGCGCTGTGAGACATTCTACAGGTTTCTTTGTTAGTTCTTTCATCTTCTTTCCTTTCTTTGGCGACTGTTCTATGCTAGTCGGGCATGTGTACAGCGCACTATCGGAGGAAATGCCGACTGGTGTGGGGCGGGCTGTCACAGAAAGAGTTATCGAATATAAGTTATTCAAAGTGAGTTAATCAAATATAAGTTTTTCGAAGAGAGTTAATCGAACATTAGTTATTTGAAGAGAGTAAATCGTTGAATTCGATTATATCGAATTCGGGAAAGTACTTATACTTTCCGGTGTTTAAATCAAGATTTATTTATTTATAAATTAGGTGTTTATTTATTTATTCACATTAAAGAATAAAAGTTATAATTGAAGTTAGATATTTCGAAAGTAGGGATTATAACGTTATCGTTATAATCAATGTTTTCAATAAAGAAGTGGATACGTAAATAGAATCCGATAGTTACGTAAGGAAGTTTGTTAAAGGTTTAAAAGATAAACTTTGACTATTTCGAAGTTAAAACGTTGTTCAGTTAAGGTCTGAGAGGTAATTATACCCCAACTAGATTGACTTCCTTCTTAACTAAGGAATGGTAAGGTTTGATAGTGAATGATGGTTAAGTGAATTTAGTAAATGGTTTGAGTTGACATAGCGCTGTTTTATTTAAACGTCTGTTAAAACCAAATGAAGGAGCTTTGGAAATGTTTTCCAAACAAGAATCTGAAACGTTTTCTAAATATAGAAAACAAGAAATGGAAATGTCTTCCAATGTTAATAATGTATATTTTCTAAATATAGAAAGTAAGAAATGTTGAATATATGGAACTGGGAAATGGATAATGAATAAATTAATGAACTAAAGAGATAAATGTTCAATGATGATTGATCAATATAATTTCCATCTGGAATATAATATCGTTGTTTGCACACATGTTTTTCTTTGATAGTTAAATCACAAACTATCAAAATTTTGACCATTTTAACGTTGTTAATATGGAGAGACCAGTTGGATTATTATCCGAAGAACCACTCCGTATTGGCATAAGCGTTGCGAATCATGTATGCCAAAGATAATTGAATACGGAGTAAAGTGCAAGGGCTGTTGTATAAATATTAGGTAAAGATTGCCTAAGATGGATATACTGAATAGTGCCTTTGGTTTGTCCAGTCCCAGGACAACTTGTATGGAAGAAGGTCTGACATAGTATATATAATAAATCGCGTAAGTTGTTCTCTTCAAATGTATCACGTTTGGTGGCGGAGGAATTCATTTCTCTTAGCTGTATACCCGTTTTATTTTTGGATAATTCAATTTGTGATTTTAAAGGGTATGACGATGTGACATTCTAAGTGAATGAAGATGTGGTATGTAAAAGATAAGCGTAGATTCTAGCTTCACATCCGGTAAATGACAAAAATCGGGCAGGCAGCATGGCTATGTGGGTAGCTCCCATTAGGGTGTATACTTACTTACCTAGAGATATTCATTTCATTCTTTAATCTGTTCGATGCTATCCCATTCGGGAAACAGTTGCTGATCCTAACTGTTGGTGATACACATTCAATACACTCAAGCGAAATGAGTGGTCGATCATGTGTGGCCGGGTTGCAAGATATTTGAACCCAGTGTATTCCTCTGTAGAGGTACACTAGAGTAAGGTGGTTCCATACCTTGTCATAGTTGGAAATCCATTATCCAATAAGCGCTGGCAGTTTTGATTGTATACTATATATGTAGAACGTGAGATGAAAGCGTTTCTGCTAGATGATTATTATATTGTGGTTGATAGACACTATTATAATATCAATGAGTTTTGATATAAAAATTATTTTGGATTCTCATAAGGGAAAAACCCATTCCGTTATACGGCGTGGTCTTATGAGATATCGTTTAATGACTCAAACTGTTTTAAACTATTTTACTCATACCAGTCCCATGACTGACCCGAAGTTTATTTTGTTTTTGTGTCACTAAACTCTTGGGTGCCCAATTTTGTACGGGCAGTCAAGTAGTTGGGATTTACAGATACTTGAAGAGCTGGAGCAAGAGGCTTCAGAATCATATAGCTATTGTTTATTTCCGCTGTGTTGTATGTATATTCAAGTACAGATTTATATTTCAAAGTTATGATATATATTATATGTTATTCATTCCGCTATGAGGTTCATGTTACTTTAATGTTGTGTTCTTCTATTCTAAGTTTCTATCTTATCTTTCCTCGCCTTCTAATTTCTTTCATGGACTATCCAGTTATTTTTGATCCTTGGATGTTCGATATGTGTTGTATATCGGATAACCAATATCGACTTTTTCCGGGTCATTATAGGACATGTGGTTAAGGATTGCCCAAAGAAGCTAGGGAAAAGGGCAGGACCTTCTGGAGGGAAATTTCATGCTCTCATGGAACCCACTCAAAAGAGAGGCAGAAATATTTCCATTGAAAGTTCAGTTTTTCTTGCTGATCATCCTGTACGCACTCTTTTTGATTCTGGCGCATTGCATTCATTTATATCCGCTTCTATAGTAGAGTCTCTGAACCTTACTACATGTATGGTAGAGGATCCCATTGTTGTCTCAAATCCGATTGGGGGCTCGGCTCATTTACCTATGATTTGCTTGGATTTGGGAATATCTATACTTAGTGTTGAGTTTCGATGTTATGCATATTTTCTTGGTTTCAAGGGCTATGGGTTGATTCTATGGATGGATTGGTTTTCCAGAAATGATGCCATTCTCGATTGTGAAAGGAGGGTAGTTAGACTTTTGACTCGTCTCGGTAATACCCTCGAAATCTCGTGTAACCCCAAGGGTTCTGTCATGCTTAGTTACATAGAATCTCTTGATGCATCTGTTGATAATTTGCAATCTATTCTAGTAGTCCGTAAGTATCCCGATGTCTTTGATGAGGTGAAGGGTTTACCCTAAAACGTGAAATAGATTTCCACATATACTTGGTTGACAATGCCAAACCAGTTGCTTTACCCGTATGACACATGGCTCCTAGGGAAAGGAAGGTGCTTAGTTTACAAGTTAAAGAGTTGCTTGAGAAAGGGTTTATTAGGTGAAGTACTTATGAATGGGGTGCTCCAGTAGTATTTGCTACTAACGCGGATGGTTCACTTTGCTTATGTGTGGATTATAGAGAGTTAAACAAGCCGACTAAGAAAAATAGGCACCCACTTCCACGAATAGATGATTTATTTGACCAGCTTATAGGTGCGTCCATTTTCTCACAACTAGATTTGGCTACGGGTTTTCATCAGCTAAGAGTGGCTGAGGACAGTATAGACAAGACTGCTTTTAGGACCCTGATGGTTTCTTTGAATGGCTCATAATGCCTTTCGGATTGACGAATGCACCCGCCTATTTTGTTGACATGATGAGTAAGGTGTTTAGGGAGTTCCTTAATAAGTTTGTTGTAGTCTTCGTGGACGACAACTTGATTTTCTCAAAGAACGAGGAAGAACATACTTTGCATTTGAGGGCAGTCATGGATACCCTTCGAGCACATCAGCTTAAAGTGAAGTTCTCCAAATGTCACTTTTGGAGAGAAGAAGTAAGCTTTCTAGGACATGTGGTTTCCAAAGAAGGGATAGCAGTAGACCCCGCAAAAGTAGTTGCGGTGCAAGATTGGAAGATCCCAAAGAATGAAACAAAGGTGTGAAGCTTTCTTGGATTAGCGGGCTATTATAGGAAGTTCATTAAGGACTTTGCGAAGATGTCAACCCCACTTACTAGGCTGACGAAGAAGAATCTAGTCTTTGCTTGGGACATTGATTGTGACATTGCTTTCCAACGATTGAAAGGCTCTTACAACAGCCCCAGTGTTGACATTGCCAGACGGAAGTAAAATGTTTACAGTATACACGGATACATGCAGTACGGGACTAGGCGCTGTCTTGATGCAAGAAGGGAAGGTAGTAGCTTATGGTGGAACACAGTTGAAAGTAAATGAGAAAAACTACCCAACCCATGATCTAGAGTTAGCTGCCATCATTTTTGCGCTTAAATCTTGGCGCTATTATCTCCTAGGTGAGAAGTTTGAATTGTATACTGACCATAAATCGTTGAAGTATCTTTTCTCGTAGAAAGATCTTAACTTGAGGCAACAAAGGTGGATGGAGATCTTAGCATCCTACGATTTCGAGATCGCATATACCCCTGGCAAAGGAAACGTTGTAGCCGATGCCTTGAGTAGGAAGAAGTTGACTTTAAGTCCTATGTTTGGGGAGAGGCAGAGCTTAGAGTACATATCGGCCTTTGACTGTTGACCCTCCATCCATTATGTGACCGGTTTGTTAGCATCCTTAGAGGTGAGACCTATGCTTTTGGGATGGATTGGAGAGGCCCAGCGAGATGACCCACAGTTACTTGAGCTTGTAGAAAAGCTCGTAGGAGGGATGTAACACCCCACCTCCGCTAGGGTCACTCATAAAGGGAATGCACTAGTTTTGGAGGAGCGTTATCGAGGTAAACAAACACAGAAATATACAAGATAGAACATAGATAAAACAGCGGAAGAATCAAAAGATAAATTTCATTACTAAAAAGAGTCAAAACCTTTTACATCAAATAGCCAAGTTCATTATTTTCCATTACAGCAAGTTCTGTCTTGCAAAAATAAAGAAGCACAAACTTAAAACATCAAAGTAGCTTAATTCCCCAAAGGTAGCAGAAATTCAGCTATAGCATAGCTCAAGAATCAAACCGTACATGAGCTGAACCGAAAGCAAGCGAAATCCAAGCTAAGTGTTAGAGTTTCCTCCCTGAGAACCGGGGGGGGGGGGGAGGGGGATGAAAGAAAATGGGTCAGTCATAAAGACTGGTAAGTCCAAGTGACTTTCAGCATAAAAACAGATAAAGGTAACATGACATGTAAAAATTGAAAGTAAACATACAGATGATGACAAGATGGGCAAGATAGACTAAGATAACATGACAAAACAAGTATAAATCAAGTATAGCATCACGTATTCAAGGTTCGCTGCATCAACTGTACTAGGATCCCAAACCCATGTCTTATATTAATCATGAAATGATTCCTTGGCCCAATATCATGAAATGACCCATTACTAGGTCCAACGAAATGATCCACTAGTCGATCGGCTCCCTACAAGTTCTAGCTCGTCATGTGTCTGTGTCATACGGCCCTATCACGGATGTAGTCACCTGTGCTAATTCCACCATAGGGTGTGTCAAGCCCTAGGGTGCCAACCACCGACACGAATCAAGCATGCACAGATAAACCTACTGATGCCCAATGCCTGCTTTTTCAACTCTAGACCACGTGCACGACCATAGCCCGCTGAACCTACACTGGTGCATCAACACAGTCGTCGTTCTGGTCGCTTACAATCATCCCAGTAATCGTGCCCCACCCTGCCTAGTTCCAGGGTACCATGATACATCTAGTGGGTTACTGCTGAAATGGACCACGTAACTAGGGTTTCCGTCTAATAGGTTAAGTGTTGTCATTTAAATTCGTGACTTAACCCGCCTACGTGTCATGTCAAATTGGCTAAGTGTTGTCGCTCAAGTTCATGACGTAGCCCTACGAATCATGTGTCAAGTTGGTTAAGTGTTGTCTTTCATGTTCATAACTTAACCCTATCATGTGGCATTAATTCATTAATGCACCCCAACCTCTCACATCAAACCTGTTGTTGTGGTCACTGGATATGCTGGGCGGTTCGGGGTAGATTTATACCATAACTCAGCCTGACCTCGGGTTTTCAAGTGCGGTATGACCAACTACCCACATTGGATCCTATTGTTTGCAGTAACTGGATTTGCCGGGCGGTTCCGGGCATTATTTCACTGCAAACTCAACCCAACCTCGAGTTGGCCATTTTCAAGTTCATTCTAGTGTCATGTCCATGTTCATATTTTCAAGTCAAGTTCATGTCAAGTTTCAAGCATAAGTTTCATGCCAAGTTTCCTACAATTACCCATTTTTCCCAGTTATACCCCGTCTAAATATTAGGCTAACAATCCTAGCCTAATTTTCCGTCCGCATGATTTTTGGCATATAATATTAGGCTAAAAACTTAGCCTAATTTAACGCACACAAAATTGGCATAAAGCAATTCATTAACATAAACATGACATAGGTGTAAACATGGCATTCTTGGCATAGTCAATATGAACACCATAGGTGTGTACTTGCAAAACAATCAACGTGAATATCATAGGTGTGATCTTGCAACGTAGACTAAATCAACATACATATATGTGAGTTTGCAACATAGACTAAATCAACTTACATATATGTGAACTTGCAAATCAATCACGAACATATGAATAAGTGTGAACTTGAAATATGACATAGGTTTAACATATACACATAAACATGTAGATCTAACATTTGGTCACATATGTGATATGATTTCACAACTTAAAACTTGCATAACATGATAAACTACACAACTTGTCATCACGGGTTATACTCCAAGTTCATATACATATGAATAGACTTATTCATTAATTCCCAATTCAATATGATGATAAAATAGAACCACAGGCATAGATCAACATAATAAACATTGCTCTATTATCAATTTATTTCCAAGGCATGACCTAACTGAATAAACTGATTAAAACATCGCAGGCATAACATTATGAACATGAAAAAGTTTTGAATAATAATCTAGGTTCAAGAACACGGATAGATCTAACTTTAATAGAAAAATCCCCAAAATCAAGACAAATAAAGAAAATAGGTCTGAATAGAAAATCAAGCTTAGATCCAATTTCATAGTCATAATTCTAGGCAATAACCTCATGGTCATGAATCATAGGTGACTAGTTGTCATAGTCATACGCAATAGTCTTATGTTCACAGTCATAGGCATAGGCATAGTCTTATGTTCAACGTCATAGTCATAGGCATAGTCTTATGTTCACCGTCATAGTCATAGGCATAGGCATAGTCTTATGTTCACCATCATAGTCATAGGCATAGTCCTATGTTCACTGTCATAGTCATAGGCATAGGTATAATCTTATGTTCACCGTCATAATATTAGGCCATTAACAATAGTTTCAACGTCATAGGCAATATTCCCAACAGTCAAGATCCAAGAAGAAAACAAGAATAGATATGAATCATACATAGATTAATTCCAATTTATAACATGCCCATATTAAGTTTATAGTTTTTATCTAAAAGTAACTGGAACTTACAGATCGTGGTCTAAGAAATTTAGATGCAGAAGTCAAGTCTATAATTTTTGTCGTAGAACGTTGCGAGGTTGCTGATCTACTCTCTTGAATTGTTGTAGAAGCGTTGATCTTTGATTTGAATCGAGTTCGAATGCTTAAGCTTTAATTTGGAGCGGCGGCCATGATTCAAGAGGTAAATTAGCAGCATAGCAGTGTAATAATGATTTGTATGAATTAGGTTAGGTATTAGGATGTATTCATAGGGTAGCAACTAGTTTAGGCCCTTGGATTAACCGTAGAATCAATCCGGACCATCAAAACACGTCTCAGGCTTCAAAAATGGGTTCTAGGTCAAAACAGGCCGACCAGGTCGACTTGTAAGGAGGGAAGGTCGACCATATGGTCGACCTGGGTGGTAGGTCGACCACATGGTCGACCTGGTCCCCAGGTCGACCTGGCCCCCAGGTCGACCTGCCTGGTCCTGTACTGCCCAAAATTTGGTGAATCTTCTACAGGCCATAACTTCTTTATCCGCACTCCGATTTTCGAAAACTCAGACTCTATTTCATGTAAAATTCCGAGGCGAACACAATGGATTAACCCGTTTCCCTTGATTCTTATTTTAAAATTTAATCCTGCCTTGATTTATGGTTTTAACATGTTATAAAAATTCGGGTTGTTACAAGGGAAGTCTTCGAGCCATCTTGGTAGATATACCCTAGATGATAAGGGTTGGTTACATAGGGACGGGAGACTTTTTGTACCACAAGACGAGAACTTGAAGAAGACAGTTCTTGAGGAATCCCATCATTCTAAGATGACCATACATCCCGGTGGTGACAAGGTGTACAGAGACGAGTTTTCTTTTGGGCCAGAATGAAGAAGGACGTGGCTGAGTTCGTTTCTAAATGTTTGGTATGTCAGCAAGTCAAGGCTGAGCAGAAAAAGCCCGGTGGACTACTTCATCCTCTAGAGGTTCCGCAATGGAAATGAGAGAGTATCTCTATGTACTTTATAGATGGGTTGCCTAGGTCTAGAAGAGGCAATACCAGTATTTGGGTGATAGTGGACAGACTTACGAAGATTGCTTACTTCATTCCTGTCAAGAGAAAGAGGACTGCATCATTGTTAGCACCTATTTATGTTAGGGAGATAGTTTGTTTGCATGGGGTACCCTCTAGCATAGTAAGCGATCATGATCCTATCTTTACTAGTGACTTTTGGAAAAGTTTGCAAGAAGCCATAGGGACTCAGTTATACTTGAGCACGGCGTATCATCCTCAGACGGACGGCCAAACCGAGAGGGTGAATCAGATTCTAGAAGACCTTTTGAGGCTTTGTATCTTGGACTTTGGCGGGACATGGGAGGATCACCTTCCACTAGTAGAGTTTGCGTATAATAATAGCTATCAGTCTAGCATTAGCATGGCACCTTTTGAATTCGCAGATTAGCTAGTACTTGGGCCAGATATGGTTAGAGAGACTTCGAAGAAAGTGGATCTAATTTGAAGACATATGAAGACCGCGCAAGATAGGCAAAAGTCGTATGCTGATAGGAGAAGGACCGACCTTGAGTTCAGTGTTGGAGACATGGTCTTTGTGAAAGTATCACCGTTAAGGAATGTTGTTCGCTTTGGGTCGGTAGGGAAGCTAGCACCGAGATTCGTAGGACCATTTCCTATTACAGAGAGAATTGGACAGATGACCTACATAGTAGAGTTGCCCGAGAAGCTTAGTAGTGTACATAATGTGTTTCACGTATCACATTTGAGGAAGTGCTTACATGACACCGCGGAAGTGGTGGAGCCGAGCATACTTGAGGAAGTTGAAGTGGAGCGAGATGCCACGATTAGACGAGCCCCTACGTGCATCCTTAGATCGGAGGTTAAGAGGTTTCACAGCAAAGAAGTCAAGCTAGTCAAAGTACAATGGGGAAGTGATGAAGGAGACGCTACTTGGGAGATGGAAGCTAAGATGCATACGTTTTATGCTTTTCTCTTTGAGGGTATGTTCTTAATTTCCCCTTTTTCTACCGCTTTGTTTATACTTGTACTATCGTTTAGGACATCCTCTTGATCATATCATCGACCTTTAGCTGGGAATATCCGATGATTGTAAACATGTGTTTGAGACATGTTACGTTTGGTGGATGCAAGTGGATGTAAGTGGTTGCATGTGGATGCATTTACACACACCTCAGGCACTAGATCGGTTCAAGTCACTTTCATATTGCATATGCATATATATGTTTGGTTATGGATGAGATTGAAATTGGACGTGTTATCATATGAATGTTGCATATGGATGAATGATTGTGCACTCATGTAGAGGTTATGAAGTACATTAGGAATAATTGCATACATAATTGCACTCATGGCACTAACATAATTCGCACTAAGGAGGTCAACTGAATTAGTAGACTGCCTGATTTTGCATTAGATAAGGAACATATACACGCACACTTTTTCATATGTTCGTATAGCATTAGAAATTTTTTTTTTAAGGACAATGGATTCTGGTGAATGATGGTTGAGTAGATGGATGTTGGATGGTAGGATGTATTCTTCTTAACTTAGAGATTTCGGAGACGAAATCCTTTAAGGAGGGGAGAATGTAACACCCCATATTTTTCTATGAATATTAATAGACGAATTAAAAGAATAATTAATTTTAAAAGTGAGAACTAAGTAAAACGGACTATACCACTGCGTTTGTTTCAAAATTATGGTCAAGACGGACCCAAAGTTTGCATTAAATGGATAATGTATAAGAAAGTTATGGACCTTGGAAGTTTGTATACATATAAGGGAAATATATGTATATATATAAATTAATAAAATAAAAATCAACCTAAAATTCAAGAAAAAAAATTCAAAACAGCGGAAGAGGGAAGGAAAAACGCCAAACCGACCTATTTTATGGGTCGACCCGAGTCCCGATGGGTCGACCCTAAGGTCAACTCAGGTTTTTTGGAATCGGCCCCATCGGCCTAGAATGGTCTGTGACGAAATTTTGTGTTTTAGGGCTTATGTGTCGCACTGTAGTTGGGTGGGTGACATGTCTCTTTGGTTTAGATGGCTCTGATGACTCCTATGCTAATCTAAAGTCCATGGTTTGCCTAACACACCTATAAATACATATCCAAACCTAAACCCTAATTCTATTATTCACTCTCATGGCGCCTCCGTGCCACCAAACTCTCATCTAAACCTAGCCGCCACTAAAACCTAATTCAAATCAAAAAGTTCTTCATCAACCTAGAGGATTAATCAATATCAATTATCTTTTCTAATCCAAACGCTGTAAGTACAGTTGTTTTTAGATTTGAACACCTAAATCTAGTCTCGACATGTAATAAGATGAAATTGAGACTGTGCCTGATTCTAAGATATTCTTTTGCTTTTATTCTTATTCTCATGTTGCTATTATCATCAGTTTATCTTGTTCTACATTAGTTTTTCATGTTCATTATGATGTTCTTATCAAGTCTTAGCCTTCATGCCTGTGATGATATTTTCAAGCCTATTTTCTCTCTATTCTTATTTTATGCAACTTCTATCTCCCCCTATTTATTTTCTTTTATTGAACCTGGGTTAACTTCGAACCTAGGCTGAAATCACGAAATGCAAACGTTTGGAATATGGGGAATATTGGGTATTGCCTATTTGGGTGAATTTATGGGCATAACAAGTTTGGTGGAATTATTGGGCATAATTTGTGATGGATATGGGATATTATTATAATTATAATTGCAAGTTAGGGTAAATTAGCATGTCAATCAATATTTGGGCATATGTAAATTGGCATGTAAATCAATATTTGGGCATTCATAAATTGACATGTAAATCAATTATTGGGCATATGTTAATTAGCATGTAAATCAATAATTGGGCATATGATAATTGGCATGTAAAAATTGGAATTTGGGCATAATTGGCAAGTATATAATTTAATTAAATCTAATGGCCGCCTAAGACACGAGGTTAGATTTGTGTTGTGGTGTAAGGATGCCCGGAACAGCCCGGCACATCCAACAACCGCAACGACAACAATCTAATGTGAGAGGTCAAAGGCGAAGATTAGATGGGTAATAATGCCTAACACGAGGTTAGAATGAGTTTGTGGTGTAAGACTGCCCGGAACCGCCCGGCACAATCCAGCTACCGCAGATAAGTCCAATGTGAGAGGTTGATGCATTAATAATTAATTAATGCTAAACAAACATGTTAAGTATGGTAGGGTTAAGTCAACATGCAACACTTAACCAATATGACATGACAAGTGGGTGGGTTAAGTAACTCGACTGAATTAATGACACTTAACCAATATAACATGATGAATGGGTGGGTTAAGTAAACTTGAATTGATTGATTGATGACACTTAAGCAATATGAGGGGTATACGGATAGACACTAAGAAAACCCTAGCAGTGGGACCCTTTTCAGAAGTAACCCACATTAGGTATCAATGGGACCCTGAGATAGGCAGGGGGCACGATTACTGGGATGATTATAAGCGGTCAAAATAGCGGTAGGTGGTACGGTAGTGCAGGTTCCGACGGATTACGGGTGTGCACGTAATTCCGGCATGGGAAAATTTAGACACTGAGTACCAAGTAGGTATAAAGCTGTGCACTCTAGAACTATATCGGGTTGCCACCCTAGGAAATGATACACCCTATGGTGGGACCAACACAGGTATCTGCAAGTAGGGGCCGGGTTGATACAAACACACACGGAACGTTATGAGTAGGAGCCGATCAATTTAGATAGGTATGGTAGGGACAGGTAAACTTTCAATATGAGGTGGGACCCTCATCATAAGATATGTACCTATAAAACTATCATGTGGGAAATGGGGATCACTTATCTTGTTTTGTAACAAATGGCATTAGTTGAACACTAGTTAGGTAGGGCAGAGAAATTAGGAACCAGTACGATACCTATCATGTTCTAGTCTTACCTTATGCTTATCTCGTTATCTTGTGATGCTTATTATCATGGTTATGTCTTGTATCCAGTTTATTCATGTCATGATACCTTTACCTATTTACATGCTGAAAGTCACTGTACTTACCAGGCTTTATGTCTGACTCTGTTTTTGTTTCGCCTTCTTTTTTTCGTTTCCTCCCCCCAAGTCCACAGGGAGGGAATACCACCGCTTAGTTCAGATTCTTTTCAAGCTTGAAGATTGTGATGTATTGCTTTGGAATCTTTGCTTTACTGCTATGGCTGGCTACTTCTTAATTGGGGAATTATGTTATGTTATTTTGTATTATGCTTCTTTTCACAAACAAGACAGATATTTGATGTAATGGGTTTTGATGTTTGAAACAACCCTTATGAAAGTTTATCCTATTATGCTACTAAGGAATAAAAGTTCTAATTGTTTTCCGCTGCTTAAATTTTTCTGTTTTTTAATTTTATCTGTTCTATACTCTTATGACCCCCACTAAAGTTAATGCATTCCCTTTGTAAGTGTCCTTAATGGAGGTAGGGTGTTACATAACTTCTTCATACATTGTCCCTTTTTCGCAAACCAAATGTTTATCTTGACCAGAATTTCGAGACGGACGCAATGGCGCAGTCCATTTTCCTTAATTCTAAATATTAAATTAATTATAATTTAATTTATCCTCTTTTAATGTTGTTAGAAATTCAGGGTGTTACACAACCCTTCGCTCTGTTCGAATTTCGACCTATCAGTCTCTGCAATTTCTCTAACAAAATCATCTTTAAGATTTTGGCTTCCGTGGTTGCTCTTTTGTTAGATAGAGTCATTTCTTCCTCTCAATCCTGTTTCATCAAAGACTATTTGATCACTGATAATGTTCTACTCACTCAAGAACTTATTTCTCAAATCAATTATAGGTTTCTTGATTCTAACGTGGTGATAAAACTCGATATAGCCAAGGCTTATGATTGCATGTTGTGATTTTTCATCCTTCGAGATTTATGTGCATTTGGGTTTTCTGAATGTCCGATCGATCTTGTTTGGCACCTGATTTCAAAATATTGGTACTCAGCTCTCGTTAATGGTGTTTCCAAAGGCATTTTTAGATCATGCAGAGCAATGAGACTAGGTGATCCGTTATTTCCGGCTCTATTTGTTTCAGCCGTTGCAGCTCTTGTTTGAGGGATTTATACTCTTACCATCATAAGGCAAATCAAAAGGTTTCGAAGCCCTCCCAGATTCCCAACAATATCTTTACTCTCCTTTGCTGACGACATAAAGATCTTCACTAATGGACAAAGGAACTCATTCCATCGTCTTTTGGCATTTCTTTAGCTTCATGAATCTTGTTCTGGTCAACAAATTAATATCTGGAAAAGCTATTTGGTCCTTTCTTTTAGGATCCACCAGGCTCAGGAAAAGTGGATCTCCGCTACACCTGGTTTTCAAATCTCTTCTCTCCCCCTTCATTATCTCGGTATAAAGGTATACCAAGGAAAGGAAAGTGAACTCTCTCTTCGACCCCCTCGTTCATATAGGAAGAGGTTGTATAAAATGATGGAACTCTTTGCATTCTCTCAAGCTGGTCGTTTAGTCCTAATCAAATATACTCTTAACTCCCTTAACTCCTATGTTTTGCGGATATGACGTCGAATTCCTCCTTTCTTGCATATATGTCTTTGGCTTCTTCTTTTTTTTAGAGAAACATGATAATATTCACAAACATCATTGGGTTCCGTGGGACACTATCTATCTTCCCAAAGTGAAGGAGGTCTGGGGTTATGCAAGCCTCAAGACATCTATACGACTTACGCTTGCAAACTTTGGATCCACTTCAGATCCTATAATTCACTTTGGGCAACCTTCCTCCGTGCTAATTACCAAAGGCTTCTTCCCCTCGACTTCAGTGGCACCCGGTCTTACTCTAGTGAAATGTGGAAGAGCATGCAGTTGGTTAAATTGTTCACCGACAACCACTGGAGATGCCTTTCCTGGAAAGGTCTTCTTCCTTTGTCGCTTAGGACTGCCTGGAACTCTACTAGACTACCATCCCTAGAATTTCCGTTTTCAAGCTAATCTGGAATGATCGTATTGCGCCTAAGGTTTTCATTCTAATGTGGAAAGTCCTCCATGATGCACTACTCTTAGGCGACAATATTTAGCATTTGGACATCTCTTTAGCCTCATATTGTCTCTATCGTACGTAGGGACAAGCTTTCGAAGAAACTCTTCTTCACCTTTTTTTCAATTGTTACTCTACCAAGGCAGTTTGTTCGCACTTCAGGAACTTGATTGTTCTTTTTCCCTCGACGCTGTCCTTTCCTTCCCAACTCCAATAGTGGTGGATCGAATGTTCGGGAAAGCAGTTACATCCGGCTCTGCATCGTATCATTTCATGTTATATTTGTTGGAGTTATTTGGTGTGCTATAATAAAGGCGATCTTTGATGATTCTCCCATGAGATCTTATAAGATTCTTAGTTCAGTGGCAAAAGACATCACCCTTGTATCCAAAGTTGATCATTCTCGGGTCTCGTGCTTGGCCCGTCTTCTTCCCTTATCAAAGATCTCTATTTGTCCCAGGCCTCATGCAAGCATGAGTCGAGTTTTTTTGGCTTGTAGGGCGGCTGGATTTGTGATCTCATTGTGATGCTAGGGTTGTATTCTTGCTCTAAGTTGGTTAGTTGTTCCTGACGGTTAAGATTTTCCTTTCTAGGTGCGAGCTCGAATTTGCTGCTGAGGTCATTTTGTTGTTTGGATGTGAGGTTCCTCTTGTTGGGCTTTGGGAGGACCAAGTGCACTAGTGGGATTACTAGCTCCTTTGCCCATCTGGCTTGGTTTGCCTTTTTTCTTCTCCTGATATGAGGCTGTTTTTGGTTAGGTTGCTTCATTTTTGGTGGTTTTGCTATTTTAATTATTCTCTTATTCATTGTACTTTGCTTGCACGACAATGTTTTACAAATCAGTGGTGGATTCTCATGACTACCCTTTTTTTTGCAAGCCACTAGAGAAAGACGTTTTTTCTCCACTTTTGTTGTATATATTTATATTTCTTACTTAAAAAAAGATTTTAATATGCACAAACACTCGCGCTTGCGCGCGCGCACACACATATATAATATACACAATTTTTTTCTACACACTCATATACATGAATGCAATTTAATAATCAATATGTATATGTTATAAACGTAGACATATAAATACACACGTAGGTGTAGTAATTTAAAAATCATATTTCAAATTCATAAATATTCTAAACTATTTTTTATTTTTGAAAATTTATAAAAAAAGCAAAAATAATTTTATATGGTATTATGTTTATTAAAAAATCCTTTATTTTAATCAATTAAAAGTGTGTATAAATTGTTATGTAAATCTGACAACGAATAAATATGTAAATTCATGATTTCTATAAATCTGTTATATATACAAAAAAATTGATGACCTATGTAAATGGATATGCATATACGTGCAAAGACGAATTAGAGATTACCAACTCCATACCTATGAATGCGCATGTTAAATGTTGAATCCAGTAACTCCTTAGATCTAACATTTCTCTTCCACAACACAACTAACTAAAGAGATCACCACACCTTTTAATGAGATTTATTTTTGGGTTATTAGACTTCTACTGTGTAGGTTCACTTGTCGTCTGCACATGACATTGTTATCGCATATCATACATATATATATATATATACATATATATATACATACATATATACATACATACATACATACATACATACATACATACATACATACATATATATATATATATATATATATATATATATAAAGGAGCGTTCCGGGGCACCACTTTAGCATGCCTACCATATTGTAATCTATGTTAATCCAACTGCAACAAAAATTTGTGGATGTTCAATCCACATATATATTATCATCTATCCAAATTTGATATCGTTCTGGCACTTGTAAAATAATATATTTGATGTTTAGATTTAATGGTTCGAATAAATATCTGAATGGTGAATAATTGAGCTAAGATTTTGAAAATGCTATGAATACTAGAACGAGCTCAATTTTTGGATAGATGATAATATATATGTGAAAATCTACAAAATTTTGTTGGATTTGCATTATCTTAGCTCATGATATGATAGAGGTGCTAAAAGGGTGTTGCAAAACACTCAAAATGTATGCATACATACATGCATGCATATACATACATACATATATACAAGGAGGGGTGCTGCAAAACACTAAGTGTGTGTGTATATATATATGTATGTATATAAGGAGCACCGGGGAACCCCTGCTTTACAACACCCTTTACACACCCCTTTAGAACTCTTACCCATTCATGAGCTACGCCGGTTCAATTCCAACAAAAATTTGTAGATGTTCAATCCATATATATTATCATCGATCCAAGATTTCAGCTTGTTTCGACATTCGTAACATTTTCAAAATCTTAGCTCAAGTATTTACCGTTCAGACATTTATTCGAACTGTTCAATTTAAACATCAAATATATTATTCTACAAATGTTGCAACACACTCAAGTTTTGGATAGATGATAACATATATTTGGATTGAACATCTATAGATTTTTATTTGATTTTGATTGGTGTAGCTCACGATACGATAGGGGTGCTGAAAGGGGTGCCCCGGAATGCTCCTTGTATATATGTACATATATTTATAGGTTTTATTGTGGTGTTATTAAGGTGATATACTTAGCCTTTCGTTGAATATGCCATAGCCATTCATTTGGAATATTTTCAACTTAAAGCTCCATATTGAGGTTTGAACATGAATTTAATATTAATGTATCGTACTTGATATTACTAATGAAGTTTGAGTTCAAATTCTTATTTATAAGAAGCAACTTAGATAATTTCTAGTTGTTCACATGTACTCGAGATACTCTTCACTACCATTCGGTGCTCTTAATTGGATTTGATACTACTTTAAATCTAATCCCTAAGTGACATACAATATTATGGACAAAAGCTATATAATAGATTTCTAACCTAGACTGAGAACATATGCGTTAAAGTTAGGTTTTATCCTTACTTTATTAGTTTTGTCCCAGAGTAATAAAGGAAAAAAATATAAGTTGTAATGAATTACAAATTTCAACATTTTAAATTTAACAAAGTAAATTGAAATTAAAATTAAAATTTAGATTAAATAATGAAATTTGAAATAAATAAATTAATTAAACTTAGCAAGGAAAATGCGTTGATAGTCATTCCCATTTCATTAAGTGCTCCCTCAATTAGAGGAACGGGAAATGATGTTGGTACTTGAGATATATTCTCTACAAACGGTGTTTCCAACCATATTTTATTTTGACATCGAGATTTTACTATTCTATCTCATCTGGTAGGTGATGGATGGGATGGGTGTGGGACTCGAGAATAATCTATCTTCTTTAATTACGAGTTACCGTGTTTAGGGTTTACTTAGACCGTATGTAACACCCCACACTTTTATAAATAATAGAACCAAATTTGGAAAGCTGTTAGGTGAGTGGATTTAAGTTATGCCTTTTTGACAATGGTATATTTATCGTTTGGCATTCCCCATTAATGTGTATAATAAATCTGCTAAAATGATTAATCTGCTGAAATGTATAAACCTGTTCAAATATGTGGAAATGATTACTGTTGTATATATACATGTTCTAATAACTTGTTAATTAGATACTATAAGTTATGTTACGGTGAAATTGGGAATAATTGTAATATTGTATATGTGACACCCTACGTCCATTAATTTCACTCTTTAACAAAATGCATTAAGTTCCATGAAGCGTTATAGGTAAACAAAAACATTAACATCACAAGCCAGATATAAAATAGCAGAGGAAATTTAAAACTTTATTTTTCAAACAAAAATCATTGTGGTCTAAAATCCAGTTACAATCTCAGTCTGAAATACTAAAAACCAATTAAATCAAATAAAAGTATCTGCCTTGTACTAAAACCATTAGAGTGCAGTAATATAAAATCGTAGTCCTCAAAAAGAGCCATACCAGAGTAGACAAATAGTCAAGGCGGTACATCTATGTAGCTCCAAGCAGAAACAGAAGAGAGGACCCTAATCAAGCCTGAGCTCTCCCACCCTCAGAACCTAGGGGGAAAGGAAGAGAGAGAAGGGAACAAAACGGGTTAGACATAAAGTCTGGTGAGTCCAGTTACTTTTAGCATATAAATAAGTAAAAGCATCATGACAGGTATATAAAATGGATAGGAGAGATAAAAGTGTCACATGATAGGTAAAACAAACTGAACAAGATAAGCAGAATGAACAGAACAAAATAGATTACGCTTCCCAAGTACTTTTATCTGCACCAATACTAGTATAACAGAAACAAAATGATCCCAACATAAACAAATGGTAGACTTAAGTGTACTTCTAGTAACGGGTTTTACCCTCTAATGATAATAACAGGCAGCCTAACAGAAATAACGGGCATTACCCACAAATGAGAATAACAGGCTCCTAAATAAGCAGGACTTGATGTTCCCTAATAACCACCCAATCGATCGGCTCCCTATCCTGTAGATACCCTGTGCTAGCCCCACAGTAGGATGTATCACTTCCTAAAAGGGCAACCCCTTTTCCTGATAGGCACAACCATTCTAATGGTGTTATAGCATCTTATTTTTGTGAGCAAGTGGATCCATGCATGCACATGACTCCGTTGAAACGAGGCATCAGACATCTCCACCTAGATGAACCTCTTATAATCAACTCAATAAGCGTGGTCTGACCCCTACCTAGTTCAGGGTGTAACACCCCAAATTTTCTAAGAATATTAAAATTAACAAATTCAAGAACACTAAATTTTTAGAAGAAGAATTAAGTGAAATGGGTTTCGCTATTACGTTCATCTCAAAATTTTGGTCCAGATAGACATTTGGTTTGCATAAAACGGATACCTTATGAAGAAGTTATTAAGGCTTGAAGTTTGTATGCATATGAGAAATATATATATATATATATAAATTAAATAAATAAATATGAAAAAAAGTTCAAAACAATGAATCGGGAGGGGGAATAACCGAACAGGCCCATTTTTGTGGTCGACCCGAGCCTCGCAGGGTCGACTAGGGGTTGATTCAGGGTGTTTGGCTATCAACCCGTGGGCCGATTCGCTCTAAGGCAGATGTGGCATCTGATTGGTTCTCATGGTTCATGGTTAATCTAATGGCCCTAAAACACTCTCTAAAACTATATGAAGACCCTAAACCTAAAAACTAATTCTATTATTCAATCTCATCTAAACCTAGCCATCACTGAAACTAAAGTCAAATTAAATCTAATCTAATTCAACTAAGAGAATTCAACGACCTACATCAAAAGCGAGCAATTCAATTTCAGAATACGAATCCTAGAACTCAAGAATTCCTTTTTTTTTTGTAAGTGTAATTATCTTTCAGATGTGAATAAATTAAAGACATGATTTGTAATGAATTGTAAAATAGAATTGTATCAAGTTGTATGTGATGCTGATTCACGTTTATTCATATCCATTCTATCATATATGCTTATGAACTATTGTGGTCTATCGAACCTATCATGTTACGTGGAAATTGGTGAGTAAACCTATGATGTTGTATAGGAATTTGGGAATGAAATTGTCACATGAAAGTTTGGTGATATTATGATACATACAAGTTTTAGGCTAAGTCATGTCGTTTATGCCTAATTGTTTAGAACCATTATGCATACCTATTTAGATCTACGACCTTATATGTTTAGATCTACAACTTTATATGTTAGATCCATATGCCTTTATGATAGATCTAATTTGCAAGTTCACCACTACATGCCAAGTTTAACTTGTATAGTTTTATGTAAATTCATATGCTTGTGGTTCATGTTGCATAGATCAAATTTGCAAGTTCATAGTTAAAAGTATATTGTTCTATGCTAAATCCATGTGACATATGTGTAGTTAGATCCATACTTTTATATAATGCTGGAATGTTGCAAAGTTCCTATTTTCCCCTTTTTGTTTTATAAGTTAGGCTAAAATATCGAGCCTAACATTCTATGTAATTTTGTGAACGTACAACGGGGGTAACGTTGGGGAATACATGTAATTGGCATGTTTGACACATAAGCATGATAAGTGGCATGAAAATGGTATAATCTATATAATTAAAATTTTGAATGTGATTTAGAAGGAAAGTGGGCCATGACAACAATTGATTTATAATTTACATGTAAATATGTAGGATAAACATGAAAAATTACATGGCATAGATCGGTTCATGAAATGGTATATTTAGTATACCATTAATTGTGAGCATAATTAAAAGGAAAATTATGGCATAATTAAATTGGGAATAATTTACATATGGTATTTGTCATAAATAAGAAATATGTAAATTTAGAAAAGACGAATATGCCTAACCCGAGGTTAGACTGAGTTGTGGTGTAAAACTGCCCGGAACCGACTGACACATCCAGTGACCACAATAATACCTGTCTAATGTGGGTGGTTAGTGCAATGAGCCCAAAAAGGACCCGATGTTAGACTGAGTTGTGGTGTAAAACTGCCCGGAACCGACCGACACATCCAGTGACCACAACAATACCTGTCTAATGTGAGTGGTTGGTGCTTTAATAAAGCTAAGTCAAGATTGGTAGGGTTAAGTCAATTAAGGAAACACTTAACCAATTCAACATGTTAACAAAACTGATGGGTGAGGTTAAGTAAATTTAGAACACTTAACCGTTATAACATGTTAATTAGACAAGTGGATGAGGTTAAGTAAATTTAGAACACTTAACCGTTATAACATGTTAATTAGACAAGTGGGTGAGGTTAAGTAAATTTAGAGCACTTAACCATTATAACATGTTAATTAGACAAGGGGGTGAGGTTAAGTAAATTTAGAACACTTAACCGTTATAACATGTTAATTAGACAAGTGGGTGAGGTTAAGTAAATTTAGAACACTTAACCTTTATAACATATTAATTAGACAAGTGGGTGAGGTTAAGTAAATTTGGAAACACTTAACCAACATAACTTGATTTATGGAAAGGTTAAGTTAAAATAAGTGGGCAACACTTAACCAATATAACTTGATTTGTAGTAGGGTTAAGTTAACACAAGAAGGCAACACTTAACCAAAGTAACATGACATGTAGGTGGGTTAAGTTAACTTGAATTGATTGATGACACTTAACCAATACAACAAGATGAATACGTGGGGTTAAGTTAACAAGAAACACTTGACCAATATAACTTGATGAACGAACGGGGTTAAGTTAATAGGAAACAATTAACCGATCCAACATGATAAGCAAGGAGGGTCAAGTTAATAAGAAATGCTTAACCAACATGACATGATGAATGAGTGGGTTAAGTTAACATGAGCGGACAACACTTAACTAATATGGCGTAATGTGCATGAGGGTTAAGTACTTATCGGGTTGGTGGGTAATATTAGTAAATATAGGCCCACAAAACTTAACCATTAAATAAACATGCTTGAATCAGTGGAAGGGTTAAGTACATATCGGGTTGGTGGGTAATATTAGTAAATATAGGCCCACAAAACTTAACCATTAAATAAACATGCTTGAATCAGTGGAAGGGTTAAGTACATATCGGGTTGGTGGGAAATATTAGTAAATATAGGCCCACAAAACTTAACTATTAAATAAACATGCTCGAATCGATGGGAGGGTTAAGTACATCTCATGTAGGTGGGTAATATTAGTACATATAGGCCCACAAAACTTTAACCGTTTATTAAAAATGCTTGAATCGACGGGACGGTTAAGTATATCGGGATGGTGGGTAATATTAGTAAATATAGGCCCACAAACTTAACCAATAGGAAACCCTAGTAACGGGGACCCATTTCAGCAGTAACCCACATGGATGTATCACGGTACCCTGAACTAGGCAGGGTGAGGCACGATTACTAGGCTGATTATAAGCGGTCAAAACGTCAGCGGTTGGTGCGTCAGTGTAGGTTCCGACGGTTTACGGGCATGCACATATTCTGGAGTGGGAAAAAATAGGCACTAGGTACCAGTAGTTATACAGTGTGCATCTTGAATCGTGTTGGGTCGCTATCATAAGGACTGATACACCTTATGGTGGGACCAACACAGGGTACCTACACGCAAGAGAGGGCCGATTGACACAAACACATGGAACATGAGTACAAGTAGGGAGCCGATCGATAGGGTAGTAAGGGTACATCTAACATGTTCATGGCAATTAGGCTGATTGTGGTGGAATCCTCAGATGTGCACCTGAAGGCTACCACAATTACGGGGTTGGGATCGTGATTATCATTTTATTCAGATTACTAGTTGGTACACTAGTTAGGTGGTGCAGAGATAAATATAGAAATCAAATTAACAGAGTAGTAGCGAAGCAGATAAAAAGTAGAAGCGCATTCAGTTCACCTTGCACCTATCTTGTTTTTAGTTACCTTGTTTTTATGGTATTGTCCTATTTTCGGTTTATTCATGTCATGATCCTTTATCTTGTTTGCATGCTGAAAGATCACGGGACTTACTAGACTTATGTCTGTCCTAGTTTGTTTTTAGCCTCTTTTCTTCTGTTCCCCCTGGTAGTCAGGGAGGGAATAGCTCAGCCTAACTTGGACCTCTTCTCTTTCCAAGCTAGAAGATTAGTCAGTGTATAGCTTTGGACTCTCTCTCTTCCACTGCTATGGTTGGTTCATGCTTTATCAGGGAATATCATTGTTTTTATGCTTCTTTTATTCTTGGAAGTTTTTAAATCAAGACAGGAGTTCTATGTATTACATTTAAGTATGATTGAGGAAATTGTTGTAAAAGTCTGACTGAATTAAGTTGTTTATAAAATGACTTTACTTTCCGCTTCTTTATTTGTCTGTCTTGTAATTTATCTGCATCTTTTACCTATAATGTTTCACCGAAGTTAAGGCATTCCCTCTGTGAGTGACCTTAACGGAGGTGACGTGTTTCACAGGGTCTCCTTTTGGACACCAATATGAGTTACTAACTGATACAGGTCCCACACAACAGATGATACAAGCCACCCCTTAGGCTTGCATCCCTACTACTAGGATTTTGACAGGTTATTCCTAACAGAAACAAATTAACAAGCCCGCATAACCCCAACATATAAAATAGGTTAAGTTTGCTGGGTTCTATAACCCCCTACAGATTTACTTAACCCCCCATTGATTCAAGCAAGTTTACTTAACCCTTACACAAATTTGACAGGATTATATAACCCACACAAATTTAAATAGGATAAGTATTACAGGTTAACGGGTTTATATAACCCCAACAGATATAACAGATTTACTAAGCCCCGCATTGATTCAAGCAAGTTTACTTAACCCTTACACAAATTTGACAGGTTTATATAACCCCCATAGATTTAAATAGGCTAAGTATTACAGGTTAACGGGTTCATATAACCCCAACAGATATAACATATTAAGTCTTACATATTAACAGATTCATATAACCCCCATAGATTAAACAGCTTTACTTAACCCCGCAGATTCAACATATTTACTTAACCCCACAGATTCAACAAATTTACTTAACCCACAGATTCAATAAGTTACAGTTTAACAGCTTATATAATCCCCATGGATTAAACAGGATACGTATTACAGGTTAATAGTTTATTATCTTTCCTCGTTCATGTATGTTAATGCTCCAGACCTCTCACATTAAGTTGACCACTTGTGGACACTGGATATGCCGGGCGGTTCCCGGCAGACTTCTACCACAAGTTGGGCTTAACCTCATGTATTAGCACCATTACATGTATATTTATCCTAATAAAGTCATTGTATTAGGTATGGTATTCAAATCAATGAATGTCAATGCGCAGTCTATTAAATGGTTTCAGTTTTATGTATGGATGAACATAGCTAAAACCTTAAATAATGCATCATGTTGGATATGCATGATTGATCGCTGCATGTAGATTAAATGTATTCATTTTAGGAAAATAGTACAATTTGTAATATTAGCACTGAGTTATGTTCTCTCGTGTTCATTGATTAGTGCATTGTTTACATTCAATATATGCTCATGCCAATTCGATGCAGAAGATAATGTACATAGGTAATTACGTCATCTAAACCAATGATCGTGTACAAATCATTCCTGTACATTTTTTTGGCCTCTGTAAATAACCATAGTCCAACATGTTTTATTTAGTATGTAGAATGATTAGATAAAAAAATTGTGTTTACATATATATAAGTCTGATACCCTTTTAATGTTTATAAGTTTGCGGTATACTAGTGTAATAAAGTAATGAAAAGGCATGTTTAGCAAATACAAGTTACACAGTGTAATCAGTGAATGTTTATTTCTATGCTGGCATAATAATAGAAAAGTTTTAAGAACATTCTAGGCAAGGCATAATGTATATATTATTTCGTTACCCATTTTTGGGAGAAATTGTTTATAGAGAAGACAAGTTAATATAATCTTGGTTAAAAAAGCTGTGTAGATATTAATTATTTCTAGTTAATCTAATGACCTTTACTGTTTGATTTTTTACTCTGCTACAAGTATAGGGGACTTATATATTTCCTTATATACAAATTATAGTTTTGAATTAAACTAATATTTTTATATTGGTGTTAAGTGATCATGGCTGTGTATCGATTGTAAGAAGTTGACCTTGTTTGTTTATATAAATTATAATAAAAATGATTTTAAATTTGGTGTAAATTTGTGGGTCGCTTCACGACCCCCCAACAGGTCGATTCCCCCTTAGTCGTTCCTGCTTTTCTGTTTTGAGTTATTTTGAAATTTTTGATTTGTCTGTATATAATACAATTCTCTTGTGTTTATACAAACTTCTAGGCTTTATGGCTTCTTCATACGATGTGTGTTTTGCGCAAACTCGGAGTCTATCTTAAGCAGATTTTCAAGACGAACGCAATGACATTGTCTATTTCCCTTAATTCCAAATTTTTTAATTAAGTATTCTTTAATTTATCATTATAGTGTTCTTTAAAATTACGGGGTGTTACATTCTCCCCTACTTAAAGGATTTTGTCCTCGAAATCTCAAAGTTAAGAAGAATGTATATCCTAACAACTACATCCATCTACTTATTCATCATCCACGAGAATCCATTGTCTTAATAGATTTCTAATGCCTTTATGACATGCTGTGCAGCAGTGTGTGTATATGTCCTTACACTAATGCAAAAATTCAGGCGGTCTACTGATTCAGTCGACCTCCTTAATGCAATGTATGTTTGCGCCATGAATTCAATATGTATGCAAGTAGTCCTAGTATATCATGTAAATGCTATATGCGTTTACAATCATCCATCCAAATGCAACATTCATGTGATGATACACCCATTTTTATCCATAAAAAAAAAAATATGCGCACGGATCCATATGCAGTATGAGAGTGATTGAGCCGATTTAGTGCCTAGTGTATGCATATGCATCCATGAGCAACCAATAGCAAACATTTGCATCCACTTGCATACATCAAACATAACATGTTAACATGTCCCAAACACATGTTTACATCCATTGGTTCCTTATCTAAAGGTCGAAGATTCAATCGATAAGATATACTTAAACGACAGAAGCAAATACGAATAAAAGCTTTGGAAAGAGAAGTTAAGAGCATACCCTTGAAAAGAAAAGGGTAAGAAGCATGAATCTTGTCTTCAATCTCCCAAGTTGCATCCTCATGGTCTTCTTCCCATTGAAATTTCATCAACTTGACCTTTTAGTTGTGTAGTTTCTTAACCTCTGATCCAAGAATGCGGGTAGGAACTCGTCTAATTGTTGCCTCCCATTTTACCTCGACTTCCTCAAACATACTCGGCTCTACTACTTCTGCGGTATCATGTAGACACTTCTGCAAATGAGAAACGTGGAAAACATCATGAGCACCCGCAAATCTTTCCGGTAGCTTTACCCTGTGTGTCATTTGACCTTTTCTTTCCACTATGGGAAATGGCCGTACAAACCATGACGCCAGTCTCAATTTGAGATCCTTCTGTGAGAACAGATACTTGTGTGACTTATGGTCCATGTATAACTCGAACCTCCTTCCAAGCAGATACTGCCGCCAAGTCTTCAGCACGAATACTATAGCAGTTAATTCCAAAATATGGGTAGGGTAGTTCTTCTCATGAACTCTCTACTGTCTACCTCCATAAAGTACTAACCTTCCTTCTTATATCAAGATGACACTGAACTTTGTATCCCATGCATCATTATATACCGTGAACACTTTGTTCCCATTAGGCATTGTCAAAGAATAGGTCAAATTCTTCTTCGTCAGTCTGAGTGGGGATGATATCTTTGCGTAGTCCTTAATAATCTTCCTATAATAGCCCGCTAAACTGAGAAAACTCCTCACCTCTGTTGCATTCTTTGGAGTCTTTCAATCTTGAACTGCAACTATTTTCGCGGGATCCACTGCTATCCCATCCTTAGAGACCAGATGCCCTAGAAATCTCACCTCCTTTCTCCAAAAATGTCATTTGGAGAATTTTGCATTAAGCTGGTGCGCTCGGAAAGTCTCCAAAAATTCCCTTAAATGTAGGGCATGCTCTTCCTTGCACTTCGAGAAGATCAGAATGACATCCACAAAGACAACAACGAACTTATTTAGAAACTCCCGAAACACCCTACTCATCAGATCCACAAAATAGGCAGGTGCATTTGTCAAACCAAAAGGCATGACGAGACACTCAAAGAAACCATCTGGAGTTCTAAAAGCGGTCTTGTATATAATGTCCTCGGCCACTCTCAACTGATGAAACCCCGTGGCTAGGTCTAACTGGGAGAAAATAGATGCACCAACAAGCTGGTCAAATAGATCATCTATCCACGGAAGTGGGTGCCTATTCTTTTTAGTGAGCATATTCAACTCCCTATAATCCACACATAAGCGAAGCGAGCCATCCACCTAAGTTACAAATACGGTTGGAGCACCCCGTTCAAATATGCTTCGCCTAATAAATCCCTTCTCAAGTGGCTCCCCTACTTGTTTGCTAAGCTCCCTCCTTTCCCTAGGAGACATATGGCGCACAGGCAATGCAATTGGCTTTGCATTGTCCACCAAGTATATCCGAAAATCAATCTCGTGCCTTGGAGGTAAGCCACGTACCTCCACAAAAACATCAGGATACTTATACTACAAGTACAAATTGCAAATCATCTACAGAAACATCAAGCGATTCTAGGAAACTAAGCACGACAGACCCCTTAGGGTCACAAGAAATCTCGAGAGTCCTCCTATGGCAAGTCAAAAGTCTGACCCTCCTCTCATAGTCTAGAATGGCACCATACATGGCTAGCTAATCCATCCCTAGAATCAAATCATAACCCATGAAACCAAGAATATATGCGTCACACTCAAACTCAACGCCCAATATAGATATTCTCAAACCTCGACAAATCACAAACAGATGAGCCAAGCCCCCAATGGGGTTTGAGACAACAACGAGATCCGAAACCATACTAGTACTAAGGTGCAAAGACTCAACCACAGATTCAGATATAAAAGAATGCGAAGCGCTAGAATAAAAAAGAGTCCTAACAAGATGATCGGAAAGAGAAATCTAATCTTCAACAGAAACTTTCCTACCGCTGTCTAGTTCACTGCCACTGAAAGCATGCACCGGCTCTCCAGATAGTCATGTCTTTTGCCCTTGTCCTTGCTTCTTCGGGCATTTCCTATTACAGTGTCCAACTTTCCCACAGTTGAAACAAGTGTTCTTCCTTTTTCGGCAGTCTTTTACCAAATGACTCACGTTCCCACAAACTTGACATTTCTTCTTGCCTTTATTTGTACTTTGTTAGGCTTTTCTTCTTTCATCTACGTTCCTTTCTTAGGCCACCATTTTTCTCATCCTTGGGCTGTGCTCCTCAGCCTTAACTCCCTTATTCTCCTCTTTACCGTCCTTGTGTAACATGTTAACAAGTGTAACACCCCACATCTGTTAAGGTCACTCACAAAGGGAATGCCTTAACTTCAATGGAGTATTATGGGTACTGGAACAGAAATATTACAAGACAAACATATATAAAACAGCGGAAAATAAAGTGGAAGTACTTCAAATCATTTATTAAATATAAATGTTTACAAGAAAAGCCCATCAACTTCCAATACCCAATTTCATAGTTAAAATATCTGTATTGCTCAAAAACAAAGAAGCATAAAAACAAACTGCAGTATTCCCCAATAAAGCAAAACAAGCCATAGCCAAGAGAAATCCAAGCCATACATGAAAGAGCCTTGGAGCTTGGTAAGATCCGAACTAAGCTGTATTCCCATCCTGTGAACCTGGGGGGGTGGGGGGGGAACGGAAGAAAAAGAGGCGAAACAAAACGGGTCAGTCATAAAGACTGAGTAAGTCCTAGTGACTTTCAGCCTAAAAATAGGTAAAGATAACATGGCATGAATAAACTGAAAGTAAACATAAGCATGATGAAAAAGTAGACAAGATAAACTAAGATAACAAGATAAACTATGATAACAAGATAAACTAAGGTAACAAGATAAAATTCGGGCATGATGAAACAAGTATAACGTCCCATAATTCCTATCAAGTATCCCACCGCATGGTTTCTATCAAGAATAACATCGCAAGGCTTCTAAGCTTTACCATTAAAACGATATCTATTTGCTCTGCACCACCTAACTAGCATCCTCCTAAGTGTCTTACATTGAATGATCCGTATTCCTACTAGTGTCCCAACTAGTGTCCTGTGTAACAAGGATCCGTACCCCCTACTAGTGTCCCAAATAGTAGCCCGTGTTATATAATAACTACAACGTGATCCCAATCCCTGCAATTATGGTAGGCTTCAGGTGTACATCGATTATGAGGATTCCACCTCGATCACCCCAATGGCCAAGTATATATTCGATGCACCCTTACTACCTTATTGATCGGCTCCCTACTTGACCTAGATCTCGTTTGTGTCACGCGGCCCCCTACTTGTAGATACCTGTGCTGGTCCCACCATGGGGTGTATCAAGTACCATGGTGGCAACCCTGACACAATCAAGATGCACAACTTTATACCTACTGATTCCCAGTGGCTAAATTTTCTGCGCCGAAGTGTGTGCACACCCGCACTCCATTAGAACCTACACTGCTGCACCAGCCGCCGCTAATTTGACCTCTTATAATCAGCCCAGTAATCGTGCCCCACGCTGCCTAGCTCAGGGTTCCGTTGATACCTAATGTGGGTTACTGTTGAAATGGGTCCCCGTTACTAGGTTTTTCTAATGGTTAAGTCTGTGGGTCTATATTCTCTGATATTACCCACCAACCCTGATGTGTACTTAACCCCGCTACTGATTCAAGCATGTGTATTTAATGGTTAAGTGTATGTGGGCCTATATTTACTAATATTACCAACCAACCCTTATGTGTACTTAACCCCGCTACTGATTCAAGCATGTGTATTTAATGGTTAAGTGTATGTGGGCCTATATTTACTAATATTACCCACCAACCCGATATGTACTTAACCCTTCTACTCGTTATGTTACCATGGTTAAGTGTTTACCTTAGTTAACTTAACCTTTCTCGCTTACTATGTTTGATTGGTTAAGTGTGGTTTATTAACTTAACCCCATTCGTCTATCTGGTTACATTGGTCAAGAATTTTCACTTTTAACTTAATCCCATGTGTTGCTTAACCCTACCACGCATCACATCAGATTGGTTAAGTGCATGTTAACTTAACCCCATCCACTAGTCATATTATAATGGTTAAGTGTTATCAACTTATTCAAGTTAACTTAACCCACCCGCTTGTCCTGTTATGTTGGTTAAGTGTTACTACTTAACCGCAACCACTTGTCTAATTGACCCATTGTATTAGTTAAGTGTTCTCATTAACTTAACCTCACTCTCTAGTCCAGTTTAATCATGTTATAATGGTTAAACATTTGCTTAACCTTACCCACTCCTGTAGTCAACATATTAAATTGGTTAAGTGTCCAGATTAACCTAACCCTACCCACCAATTTAGTTAACATGTTGAAATTGGTTAAGTATTACTACTCGTATTTCCACATGTCACCCACAGGTCACCCACTTAACCCCCATGTCCCACCACATGTTTATCTGGTTAAGTATTTCTTAATTCATTAAGGCCGTAACCTTATAAAGACTTCTCACATTAGACAGACATTTATGGCAGCTGGATTTGCCGGGCGGGTCCGGGCAGTCTTACACCATAAAAGAGTCTAACCTCGTGTCTTTACAACTGTTACGCTTTTAATTTGGGCCTAGGACCTCTCACATTGGGCTGACATTTGTGACTATTGGATTCGCCGGGCGGTTCCGGGCAGGTTTACGTCACAAATGAGTCCAACCTCGTGTCCTAAGCATTGATTATCACTTATAATCTTTTACCCCAATTTGAATTTATTTCCCCTATTCAAATTATCAATTAATTCCTAATTTAACGATGTCCATAACTGACTCAATTATGTCCATCTATTAATGGTATGCAAAATCATACCAATTTTACCACAATTTATCTTAGGCCATTAAAGGCAACTTATCTCAATTTATATTTATCCCTCTTTTAAGGCTATTACATACCAACTAATATATGTACCCAATTCTAGTCAGTTTACATATATACCAAGTTTCATGCCTTTTTTACATATGTCAAGATCTAGCCAAAATTACATGTATCAAGTTTCATACCCAAATCCGATGATTCATGATGTAGTTATCCCAAGCTATAATCTTTTTGTTTCAATAAATGCCAGTTGCCCAAGTTCATAATACATGTTTATGCCAATTATAAAGTTTACAATCGCTTTCATGCTCAAATTCCCAAATCTACATATGCCTAATTAACATAAGCCCAATCTTTTGATTTAATTTACATAGGTGTCCAATTCCATGTATATAATATTTATGCAAATTTTATCATAACGAGATTATACCAAACTTTACAGATCTACCCCAAACTTGCAAATTAAATGATAATATCCAATTTCATGTTGCCAATTATTAATCATATCCATATATGCAATAATCCCATATTTCCCCCGTATACATCTCGTATGCGAATCACGATTTTAGGCCAAGGTCCGAAGTTGACAAAGGTTCATCAAAAGAAAATAAATAGGGGGAGGTAGAAATTTGCATAATAAATAGATCAGAGAGAAAAACAACATCATGATAAGCATAAAGATTAGAACTTGATGATAATATCATTACGAATCAAGAAAATTGTTGAATAAATCACAAACTTGTCATGAGAATAAAGGTAGACAAGTCTCAAAACTAAAGATTCAAAAAGCAACAGGAATAGATCTGAATCGATAAACATACTTAGATTCAATTCCACTTTATTTCATGCCCATATTAAAATTAAATATTTAGATCCGAAAATAACTAGCACTTACAGAGAACGGCTAATGAATTAGGGAGTGAAATTGTCGTAGAAAGTTGCAGTGTCATTGATCTATCCTCTTGAATTTGTTGTAGAAGCATTGATCTTTGATTTGATTTGAGTTTGAACGCTTAAGCTTTAATTTGGAGACGGCGGCCATGGCTCAAGAGAGATTTCAGCAGCATTTAGGTGTAAGAATGATTTGTTATGAATTAGGTTAGGTCTAGGTGTTATTTTATAGGTGTAGCAATTCATTTCAGCCATCGGATTAACCCTAAAACACATCCGGACCATCAAAACTCGTCCCGGGCCTCAAAAATGGGTTCTGGGCCACCCCAGGTCGACCTGTACAGAGGGGTAGTCAACACTACAGTCGACACAGGGGGGGCAGGTCGACTTGGGTGTCGACACTACAGTCGACATGGGTAGTCTGCCAGAAAGTCTGCTGAAATCTTGTTTTGGCCATATCTTGGTCATACGGACTCCGATTTTCAAAAACTCGGACTCTATTTCGCGTATTTTTCCGAGACGAACGCAATGGCGCAACCCATTTCCCTTAATTCTAATTTTAAAATTTAATTCTGCCTTGATTTCATATTTTAACGGGTTGTTAAAATTCGGATTGTTACATTCTCCCATCCTTAAAGGATTTCGTCCCCGAAATCTCCAAGTTAGGAAGAACGTATCCTACCATCCATCATCCATCTACTCAAAACATCATCCACAAGCAATCATTGTCCTTAAAAAGATTTCTAATGCTATATGAACATATGCAGAAAGTGTGTGTATATGTTCCTTATCTAATGCAAATGATCAGGCCTGATTGATCTTTCTAATGCAAAATATGTTAAGTGCCATGAATCCACATGTATGCAAATAATCCTAGTCATGTAAACACTATATGTGTGCACAAACATCCATCCATATGCAACATCCACATGATAACACATTCAATTTCATCCATAAACAAGTATAAACACTCATGCATATGCAATATGAAAGGTGACTGAGCCGATCTAGTGCCTAATGTGTGTAAATGCATCCACGAGCAACCACTAGCAACCACTTGCAGCCACTTGCAACCATCAATCATAACATGTCTCAAACACATGTTTACACCCAATTGTTCCTATCTAAAGATATAGTCGAATAATAGAAGCAAGTAAAAACTTTGTGCCCATTAGGAAATGTCAAAACTGGAAACCTATGCCACATATATATTGATTATGAGAAGAACTCTCTAAGCATCAGCCCCGAAGACCGAAATCAACATCAGACCGACACCCAAGGAATTACTCATTCCAACCAATATATATGATTCTAGGAAACTAAGCATGATGGACTCCTATTAGGTCACAAGGAAATCCCTTCCTAAGACCAACCCGTATCCTATAAAACCCAAAAAGTTTAGTCAACCCAACGAACACCCTCAAGCCCCAACATGTGTTACTAACAGATGAGTCATACTCCCTATGGGGTTTGCAACAGAAATTAGATTGAGGATAGGACCGAGAGGATATACACAAAAGATAGCATGTGAGTAAGCTCTATAGGAAAAGAGAGATCATGGATATACTCTTAAAAAAGAGATATGATGCGCGAATCTAATCTTCAATCTTCTAAGTCGCCTTTCTTTAAGATTAACTCCATTGTGCTTTGACCGCCTTTATCTTCACAATTCCGTAGCTTCTTAATTCTTGTTTCCAAAATATGGGTTGGAATCCATTTCACTTTTGCCTCTCATTCCACTTTCACTTATTCTCCTCCTAGCTTACTCGGCTCAAACATAACTGCGTACTCATGGTTTCATGCAAGCTCTCCAAAATTCACTAGTGAATCTTGGATCTCGTCAACTTACTATTAGGTATTCCACGCAGAAGAACTATCTCTTGGAAGTAAATGCCAACCATGTTGCCAAATGTACTTACTAAGGTGATTCTCTACAACTCAAGCATAAGCGAAATGACCCATCCGCCTTAGTGGCGAACATTACTTGAGAGGATTACGAATTACCAAATGTGTCAAGAGATTCTAGGTAACAAATCATGATAGAACCCTAAAGGTTACATGCAACTTCGAGGGTATTACCGAGGCAAGTCAAGAGTCTAACTACCCCATTTTTTTTTTCAAAACCGAGAAAGTCACCCTTACTGGATAACCACTCCATTGCTAGAATCAACCCATTGCCCAAAACATAAACATTACTTCTAGACTCAACACTTAGCATAGACATTCTCAAATCCAAACAAGTCATGAATAAATGAGCCGATTTCCCCAACAGGACTTGAGACTAAAATGGGATCCTCTACTACGCTAGTACTAAGGTGCAGAGACTCAACTATCGAAGCCGAATTAAAAGGATGTGATGTACAAAAACAAAGTTCTAGTGGGATGATAGAAAAGAAAGCTAAACTTTTAACAGAAACGTTACCACTCTCTTAGGTACGCTAGTAGTGAGAGCATTCAATTGCCCTCTCGACGATCTTGTCCCTTGCCCTTGTCCTATAATACTTAACTGCATGTCCCTTCTCACTAAAGATACTCTCTCTTGTCACGGGTTTTACTATTCTTTCACTTTGGCCTCTTCCCTTTCACCTTTTTCCTCCTTCGTGGATTAAGCCATAACAACTAGTTTCTTGTTCTTACTATCCTTGTATAGTTTATTGACAAGTCCCCCGAAGCTGCCTCCAACACACGGCAATTCTACACAGCTTGAAATACGATTAGTCGCAAGTAGAACTACTGCGACTACAGATGTAGGTTGGGCACTTCTTTGCCCTTCGACATATGTCGGATGCCTACGAAACTATGGTGAAAAGAGAGAGAAGAGATTTCAAGAGAGAATCAAAAGATAGAGCATATGGCTTTGGGAAATACGCCTTTTAGTCAAAACAAAATTTTCTTGAAAATTTGCTTCTTTGTAAATGTTTTGAAAACCAGTTCAGAAGGTTTTTGAAAACTTTTGCCCAGTCTGGTAACCTTCTGCTCTGATACCAAATGTAACACCCCACATCTGTTAAGGTCACTCACAAAGGGAATGCCTTAACTTCAATGGAGTATTATGGGTACTGGAACAGAAATATTACAAGACATACATATATAAAACAGCGGAAAATAAAGTGGAAGTACTTCAAATCATTTATTAAATATAAATGTTTACAAGAAAAGCCCATCAACTTCCAATACCCAATTTCATAGTTAAAATATTTGTCTTGCTCAAAAACAAAGAAGAATAAAAACAAACTGCAGTATTCCCCAATAAAGCAAAACAAGCCATAGCCAAGAGAAATCCAAGCCATACATGAAAGAGCCTTGGAGCTTGGTAAGATCCGAACTAAGCTGTATTCCCACCCTGTGAATCTGCCGGGGGGGGGGACAGAAGAAAAAGAGACGAAACAAAATGGGTCAGTCATAAAGACTGAGTAAGTCCTAATGACTTTCAGCCTAAAAATAGGTAAAGATAACATGGCATGAATAAACTGAAAGTAAACATAAGCATGATGACAAAGTAGGCAAGATAAACTAAGATAACAAGATAAACTATGATAACAAGATAAACTAAGGTAACAAGATAAACTTCGGGCACGATGAAATAAGTATAACGTCCCATAATTCCTATCAAGTATCCCACCGCATGGTTTCTATCAAGAATAACATCGCAAGGTTTCTAAGATTTACCATTAAAACGATATCTATTTGCTCTGCACCACCTAACTAGCATCCTCATAAGTGTCTTACATTGAATGATCCATATTCCTACTAGTGTCCCAACTAGTGTCCTATGTAACAAGGATCCGTACCCCCTACTAGTGTCCCAACTAGTAGCCCGTGTTATATAGTAATTAAAACGTGATCCCAATCCCCGCAATTATGGTAGCCTTCAGGTGTACATCGATTATGAGGATTCCACCTCGATCACCCCAATGGCCATGTATATATTCGATGCACCCTTACTACCTTATTGATCGGCTCCCTACTTGACCTAGTTCTCGTTTGTGTCACGCGGCCCCCTACTTGTAGATACCTGTGCTGGTCCCACCATGGGGTGTATCAAGTCCCATGGTGGCAACCCTGACACAATCAAGATGCCCAGCTTTATACCTACTGATGCCCAGTGGCTAAATTTTCTGCGCCGAAGTGTGTGCACGCCCGCACTCTGTTAGAACCTGCACTGCTGCACCAACCGCCGCTAATTTGACCTCTTATAATCAGCCCAGTAATCGTGCCCCACCCTGCCTAGCTCAAGGTTCCGTTGATACCTAATGTGGGTTACTGCTGAAATGGGTCCCCGTTACTAGGTTTTTCTAATGGTTAAGTATGTGGGCCTATATTCTCTGATATTACCCACCAACCCTGATGTGTACTTAACCCCGCTACTGATTCAAGCATGTGTATTTAATGGTTAAGTGTATGTGGGCCTATATTTACTAATATTGCCCACCAACCCTGATGTGTACTTAACCCCGCTACTGATTCAAGCATGTGTATTTATTGGTTAAGTGTATGTGGGCCTATATTTACTAATATTACCCACCAACCCGATATGTACTTAACCCTTCTACTCGTTATGTTACCATGGTTAAGTGTTTACCTTAGTTAACTTAACCTTTCTCGCTTATTATGTTTGATTGGTTAAGTGTGGTTTATTAACTTAACCCCGTTCGTCTATCTGGTTACATTGGTCAAGAATTTTCTTGTTAACTTAATCCCATGTGTTGCTTAACCCTACCACGCATCACATCAGATTGGTTAAGTGCATGTTAACTTAACCCCATCCACTAGTCATATTATAATGGTTAAGTGTTATCAACTTATTCAAGTTAACTTAACCCACCCGCTTGTCCTGTTTGTTGGTTAAGTGTTACTACTTAACCGCAACCACTTGTCTAATTGACCCATTGTATTAGTTAAGTGTTCTCATTAACTTAACCTCACTCTCTAGTCCAGTTTAATCATGCTATAATGGTTAAACATTTGCTTAACCTTACCCACTCCTGTAGTCAACATATTAAATTGGTTAAGTGTCCAGATTAACCTAACCCTACCCACCAATTTAGTTAACATGTTGAAATTGGTTAAGTATTACTATTCGTATTTCCACATGTCACCCACAGGTCACCCACTTAACCCCCATGTCCCACCACATGTTTATCTGGTTAAGTATTTCTTAATTCATTAAGGTCGTAACCTTATAAAGACTTCTCACATTAGACTGACATTTATGGCAGCTGGATTTGCCGGGCGGGTCCGGGCAGTCTTACACCATAAAAGAGTCTAACCTCGTGTCTTTACAACTGTTACGCTTTTAATTTGGGCCTAGGACCTCTCACATTGGGCTGACATTTGTGACTACTGGATTCGCCGGGCGGTTCCGGGCAGGTTTACGTCACAAATGAGTCCAACCTCGTGTCCTAAGCATTGATTATCACTTATAATCTTTTACCCCAATTTGAATTTATTTCCCCTATTCAAATTATCAATTAATTCCTAATTTAACGATGTCCATAATTGACTCAATTATGTCCATCTATTAATGGTATGCAAAATCATACCAATTTTACCACAATTTATCTTAGGCCATTAAAGGCAACTAATCTCAATTTATATTTATCCCTCTTTTAAGGCTATTACATACCAACTAATATATATACCCAATTCTAGTTAGTTTACATATATACCAAGTTTTATCCCTTTTTTACATATGTCAAGATCTAGCCAAAATTACATGTATCAAGTTTCATACCCAAATCCGATGATTCATGATGTAGTTATCCCAAGCTATAATCTTTTTGTTTCAATACATGCCAGTTGCCCAAGTTCATAATACATGTTTATGCAAATTATAAAGTTTACAATCGCTTTCATGCTCAAATTCCCAAATCTACATATGCCTAATTAACTTAAGCCCAATCTTTTGATTTAATTTACATAGACCCAATTGGTGTCGAATTCCATGTATATAATATTTATGCAAATTTTATCATAACGAGATTATACCAAACTTTACAGATCTACCCCAAACTTGCAAATTAAATGATAATATCCAATTTCATGTTGCCAATTATTAATCATATCCATATAGGCAATAATCCCATATTTCCCCTGTATACATCTCGTATGCGAATCGCGATTTTAGGCCAAGGTCCGAAGTTGACCAAGGTTCATCAAAAGAAAATAAATAGGAGGAGGTAGAAATTTGCATAATAAATAGATCAGAGAGAAAAACAACATCATGATAAGCATAAAGATTAGAACTTGATGATAACATCATTACGAATCAAGAAAACTGCTGAATAAATCACAAACTTGCCATGAGAATAAAGGTAGACAAGTCTCAAAACTAAAGATTCAAAAAGCAACAGGAATAGATCTAAATCGATAAACATACTTAGATTCAATTCCACTTTATTTCATGCCCATATTAAAATTAAATATTTAGATCCGAAAATAACTAGCACTTACAGAGAACAGCTAATGAATTAGGGAGTGAATTTGTCGTAGAAAGTTGCAGTGTCATTGATCTATCCTCTTGAATTTGTTGTAGAAGCATTGATCTTTGATTTGATTTGAGTTTGAACGCTTAAGCTTTAATTTGGAGACGGCGGCCATGGCTCAAGAGAGATTTCAGCAACATTTAGGTGTAAGAATGATTTGTTATGAATTAGGTTAAGGCTAGGTGTTATTTTATAGGTGTAGCAATTCATTTCAGCCATCGGATTAACCCTAAAACCCATCCGGACCATCAAAACTCGTCCCAGGCCTCAAAAATGGGTTCTGGGCCACCCCAGGCCGACCAGGTCGACCTGTACAGAGGGGGAGTCGACACTACAGTCGACATGGGGGTGGAGGGCAGGTCGACTTGGGTGTCGACACTACAGTCGACACGGGTAGTCTGCCAGTAAGTCTGCTGAAATCGTTTTTTGGCCATATCTTGGTCATACGGACTCCGATTTTTGAAAACTCGGACTCTATTTCGCGTATTTTTCAGAGACGAACGCAATGGCGTAACCCATTTCTCTTAATTCTTATTTTATAATTAATTCTGCCTTGATTTCTTGTTTTAACGGGTTGTTAAAATTTGGGTTGTTACAACAAGTCTCTCAAAAGCTGCCTCCATCGCAGATAAATCCTTATGAAGTTTGAGAGAAAATTGGCCGTAGGTGGAACCACTGCGGCTACAGATGGTGGTTGGGCATTTCCTTGCCCTTCGACATCTGTCGTAGTTTTAGCATGCCTACGAAACCATGCCACAATGGGGACACCCTTCGGGAAGTGTTGGTTCCCCAGACTGTTAAAAAGAAAAGGAAATGGGATTCAAGCGGAGAATCGAAAGATATTTCATGTGGCTTTGGGGAATATGTTTTTCAAAAACAGACTTTTCTTTTGAAAATGCTCTCTTTTTAAAACCTTTTGAAAACAATTTTCAAAATCTTTTATCCGATCTTGTTACCTTCAACTCTGATATCAAATGTGACACCCTACATCCGTTAATGTCACTCTTTAACATAATGCATTAAGTTCCGTAAAGCATTATAGGTAAAAAAAAACATAAACATCACAAGACATATATAAAATAGCCGCGAAAATTTAAAACTTTATTTTTCAAATAGAAACATCATGGTCCAAAATCCGGTTACAACCTCAGTCTGAAATACTTATAACCAATTACATTAAATAAAAATATCTGCCTTGCACTAAAACCATCATAGTACAGTAATATAAAATCACAGCCCCCAAAAAGAGCCATAACAAAGTAGAAAAATAGTCAAAGTAGTACATCTAGCTCCAAATAGAAACAGAAGAGAGGATCCTAATCAAGCCTGAGCACTCCCACCCTGAGAACTTGGAGGGAAAGGAAGAGAGAGAAGGAAACAAAATGGGTCAGACATAAAGTCTGGCGAGTCCATTTACTTTTAGCATATAAATAAGTAAAATCATTATGACAGGTTTATAAACTAGATGAGAGAGATAACAGTGTCACATGATAGGTAAAACAAACTGAACAAGATAAGAAGAATGAACAAAACAGAATAGATTACGCTTCCCAAGTACTTTTCTCCGCATCAATACTAGTATAAAAAATCAGAATAATCCTAACAGAAACAGATCTTAGACTTAGGTGTACTTCTAGTGACGGGTTTTACCCGCAACAATAATAGCAGACAGCCCAACAGAAATAACGGATGTTACCCCAAACAATAATAACGGGCTCCTAAACAAGAAGGACTAGATGTACCTAATTACTACCCCAATCGATCGGCTCCAAATCCTGTAGATACCCTGTGCTGGCCCCACAGTTGGATGTATCACTTCCTAAAGTGGCAACTCCTTTTCCCGATAGGCACAACCATATCTATTAGTGCTATAACGTCTTATTTTCTCGAGCAAGTGGATCCATGCACACACATGACTCCGTTGGAACGTTACATCAGACACCTCCACCCAGTTGAACCTCTTATAATCATCTCAGTAAGCGTGCCCTAGCCCTACCTAGTTTGGGGTCCCCCTTTGGATACCAATATGGGTTACTGACTGATACAGGTCCCACACAACAGATGATACAAGCCACCCCCTAGGCTTGCATCCCCACAACTAGGATTTTGATTAGTTATGCCTAACAGAAACAAATTAACAAGCCCACATAACCCCAACATATAAAACAGGTTAATTTTGTCAGGTTCATATAACCCCCTTCAGATTTAACAGATTTACATAACCACCCATTGATTCAAGAATGTTTACTTAACCCTTACACAAATTTGACAGGTTTATATAACCCCCACATATTTAAATAGGTTAAGTATTACAGGTTAACGGGTTTATAGAACCCCAATAGATATAATAGATTTACTTAACCCCGCATTGATTCAAGCAAGTTTACTTAACCCTTACACAAATTTGACAGGTTTATATAACCCCCATAGATTTAAATAGGTTAAGTATTACAGTTTAACAGGTTCATATAACCCCAACATATATAATAGGTTAAGTCTTACATATTAACAGGTTCATATAACCTCCACAGATTAAATAGATTTACTTAACCCCACAGATTAACAAATTTACTTAACACCACAGTTTCAACAAATTTACTTAACCCCATAGATTCAATAAGTTACAGTTTAATGGCTTATACAATCCCTATGGATTAAACAAGTTATGTATTATAGCTTAACAGGTTATTATCATTCCCCGTTCATGTATGTTAATGCACCAGACCTCTCACATTAAGTTGACCACTTGTGGACGCTGGATATGCCGGGCGGTTCTGGGCATACTTCTACCACAAGTTGGACTTAACCTCGTGTCTTAGCATCGTTACATGTATATTTATGCACTAGAACACTCACATTAAATTAAAAACTTGTGGATGCTGGATGTGCTAGGCAGTTCCGGGCATACTTCTACCAACAAGTTGAATTTAACCTCATGTCTAAGTGTCGTTACAATTTCAATTTACTGTAAAGTTAGGCATATTTATTCTTAGACAATTATTCATGTTCATAATAGGTTTTTCAATTAAAGTATTCGATTTTCAAAAAGTTTCAATAGATTAATCATTTTAATAGATTAATCAACTTTGCAATTTACAGCAGGTTACTTACTGTTTCATTAACATGTTCCGCTTAATCTTAAATTAAACCTACAAATTTATATGCCCTAAATTATGGACACAATTCACAATATACCATATTCCCCATGTTTAGTCTTGCATTACAGTATGGGTTATTCCCCTAAATCCTAGTCATGATTCATAATACAAGTTATGCCCCAAATTTATCTTTCCCAACCATTCCCAATATCGTCCATTCGCATATTTCAGTGATAGGCTTGGCTCGAAGGTATCCTAGGCTATAAAAATAAAAAGGGAAAGATGGAGAGAAGAGAACAGAAATAGGCCTCATAATAGAATAGGCATATGACGACAGAAATAGGCATAATAACAAAATAGGCATATGATGACAGAAATAGGCATATTAGGAATAGGCATATGATGTCAGAAATAGGCATAATAACAGAATAGACATATGATGACAAAAATAAACATATCAGGAATAGGCATACGATGACTGAACAATAGATTAGGTGTACCAAGGAATACATGTAATGACAGATCTGTTTAGGTATGAAACAAATTCTTAACAGGCATGGGTTTAGATCCAAATTTATAAACATGTCGGGAGTACTTGTTAAATGTTTATATCTAAAAGCAACATAAACTCACAAGACTGGATCTGAAGAAAAAAAAACAATAGGCTGAACCTGTAGAAGAAATTCTTGTATGCGTATACTTTATTGTTGGGAAAAATAGGCTAATTCAACCCAAGATGGGGCAACATCTTGTTGTCTCTATTGTTTTTTATGTGTAAAAACAATAGAAATAGGGTCATATTTATAGCCTAAAGCCAGAACCAAGCCATAAAACAAGTACACGTTAAAAAAGGTGAATCTTCCCGGATCTGCATAGGGGTCGACCCCCCCTTTTGGGGTTGACCCTAAGATGGAGCCATGGGTCGACCCCAACACCCTAGGTCGACCTCCGGGTCGACCCAACCAGGTCTCAGGTCGACCCCCCCAATGTGTCGATTCCCCCTTAGCCATTCCCGCTTTTCTGTTTTGAACTATTTTGAAAATTTTGATTTGTTTGTGTGTGTATATATATAATTCTCTTATGTGCACACAAACTTCTAGGCATAATAACTTCTTTATAAATGTCCATTTTATGCAAACTCGGAGTATATCTTAAGCAGAATTCAGAGATGAACGCAATGGCGCAGTTCGTTTCGCCTAGTTCCCAATATTTAATTAAGTGTTCTTTAATTTATCATTATACCGTTCATTAAAATTACAGGGTGCTACAGTATAAGATCTGTTTTCCATTAATCGTCTGTTTGAGTTGGAATTTACTGTAAATGCTGTAATTGTGGAATTTACAATGAACATGAATGTTTGTTAAGAATATTATTATTCCAAAAGATTGTAAATAAGAGTTACAGTGAAATTAGAAGAATGAATATGTCTAAATTTACAGTAAATAGAAAATTGTAACCGCACTTAGACACATGGTTAAATTCAACTTGTGGTAGAAGTATGCCCAGAACCACCGAGCAAATCCAACATCCACAAGTGATTAATTTAATGTGAGGGGTCTAGTGCATAAATATACATGTAACAGCGCTAAGACACAAGGTTAAGTCCAACTTTTGATAGAAGTCTGCCCGGAACTGCCTGACAAATCCAACATCCACAAGTTGTCAGCCTAATGTGAGAGGTCTGGTGTATAAACACATATATGAGTATATGCATATAACAGGATAGAAATAAATGGAATTAATTGTACTTATTGGAAATGAATGAAAGTTACAACAGTAAAAGAATTGGGATGAGCGAGGAATGATAATAACCTATTATGAATAAAGGGAAAAAGGAAAGATAACAGGCATGCTTATCCTAAGGACAAGCGGAAATTATAACTTAGGTTGCAATAAACGATAGAGGGAATGTGATAACTTATGTAATTAAATAAGTTGCACTTAATTATAAATTAAGTAATATGTAAATTTGGAAACCTGGAACCTGTTGTTTGTAATAAGTAGAGAAAAAAGGGGAAACTTATGAAATGTAGTAAGTTGTACTTATTTATAAATTAAGTAATCTGTAAACTTGAGAATCTGAATCCTGCTGATAAGAAGAACATGTTATCTGTAAACTTGAGAATCTGAAATCTACTGATAAAAATAACATATTAAAGGCTTATTAATGAACCTAAATGGGTTAAGTTATATAACTTAAACTAAAGGGCAAGAGGAACTTGGCAACTTGAATAAGAAGTCAATATGACATGAAATAACCAAGCTAACTAAAAATCTGATGAGTTAGAGCAACAAGTAATTAAATGATTAGACATAGGGTCTAATAACACATTAACTCGAGGCGCTTGGACCAGTCCGTATGTGTGAAGGTGAATAACCCAATGGTGTAGATCATCGTGGTGTCATGAGGCACGAATGGAGCACACATCCATCTGATTATTCTTCCTGCTCTGGTTGTTGTTCTGCTAGCTCCGAAGGATGGGAAGCATGCGACTTCCTAGGACGTGGGGGGTGCTCCTGGTAGTCCTCTATGCAGTGGCAGCATTTAGGCTGTGCTCGCAAATGTTGGGTCTGCGCATTACTACCCGATTAGTATATCTTGACTGCTACAATAGTGGGCAGTCAGAAGTATGCAGAGTGGCTTAGATGATTTGACGAATCTGGTGCCTTGTGATTAGGCGGGTTACGACTATTTCATATGTTTGCATTAGGTGGGTCTAACCATCTGTTCGATAGTAATCGTCGGGTACCAATCATCGTCAGTCCGCGTGATGCATGATGCAGAAAGACGGAGAGCTAAACCTATAAATCATCGACCTTTCACTATAGAGGCTTTGGTTGGGGGACAGGTCAATTAGGATGTTGTTTGTTGTTTTCTGGACCACGTCACTAGCTCTCAATTTTGTTTTTCTTTTACTAGTTGAGGGAGGGGTCTGGTGGGACCACAACCACTGTGGAAATGCACACCATAGAATCTGCATATACAGGCATGTGAAAAGCTCCTAACAGAGTTCCGTGTTTCTTGTACGGCCCTGTTACATAATTTGGTGCGCAGTAGATAATGCATACAGATACATGCATGCTCTTTTCGGATGGTGTATCGCAAAAGTTAAGGCATCGAGTATGATTGACGGTACGTAAGTGAGAAAGTCTAGACACATGCATGACTACTCTGGGTGGCGAACCATAGATTTTAGGGAATTACTTTGTGATGGAATCTAATTCGATAGAATGGTCCGATGGTGGCAGTCCGTACGCTTACGTAGTATGGAAATGGCAGTTTCATGTGGAACATAGCATTTTTATACAGAGATTTGTACATTGTTCTGGCATAGGATGAGGGACTGCGAATATTTCTGTGGTGTTACGGCGGAGACCATGTGAGTGGGGTACTTTGGGGTGTACCTTGATATTGGGGGTTGCTACATATACAGTTAATCTACTGGGGAGTAGATGGGTATGAAATATGTGCAAGTCTTGAGTGTTGTTAACCCAAGTAACCTAATAAATAAGATAAGGTAACTGAACGATATATGTAGGGTTATCCAAAATGTGTAGTTTAAATCCAGTCACCAGAACTTGTGTTCTGACCACCTCCTCATAACATACTCGTAGGTTAGATTTGTGGTAAAGATATGATAACTTTGGATACTGGTTAGGCAGTATTATTATCCGGGTAAGGCTATATTTCGATTATATTATATTTTATTATATTCCGCTGTGAGACGTTTTCTGAGCTTTGATAAGTTTATTATCTATGTTTTTCTGTAGGTTACCAGACGAACCAACACGGGTTTCAAAAGATTAGTATTTTGAAGAAAAAAACCAGTCTGTTGGAATTCAGGTTGTTACACCATATGTTTATAGTATTCCACATTTGGTCACCAGGAGGTAATGGATGATCGCAACATTCATAGAATTAGTTTTGGGCTTCGAAGTGGAGGAGTGTTATGTCATATTGTTTATATTTGGAAGTATACATGGTTCATTAGAAGGAGGTTTTCTCATTTGGATTTCCCTAAGGGATTTTGCCAATGAAGATTTAGGTCGTGTATGGCGATTTTAGAGCCTTACGTAGCTTTGAGTTGGATTGGTTGATTTTGCTGTTCGGGATAGCCAACTGATTGACATGTTTTACAAGTTTTTGAATTCTATTATGAGATTTCCTAGTTGGGTTCTGCTTATGTTACTTGATTTCATTTCCGTCTTCTCATGGACGAAGTTAAAGAGCAATGCATGTTTATATTGTCGGTGTGGATAGTACACCATTTGGTTATTTGGCATGTTAGAGTTTCACTTTAAATTGGGTGAAGTGAGTACTTAAGTCACATTACCTTGAGTAGGAAGTCATTATCATTCCTACGAAGACTATGGTGGTAGTACCGGGAGAGTAGGTTGTCCCTTGCTAGTCGACGACGAAGTTTTTCATGATGGAGTATTCCACTCTTGGTTCAGAGCCGATGGCGATAGAGTTCTTTATGGAGTTATGGAGGAACTATTTATTAAGTCGGAGTTGGAGTTGTAGGTGGTGCTACCATTCGGGTTTCTCCTCTTCGTGTGGGATCTTGACCTTTATCGGTATTGATGGCTCAGATTTCTAGTCTCCTAGTGCTGTTGTTGTGCTGGAGATGTACCAGTATAGGTGCGGTATCCCACTAGTAAGTGTTGTTCAGTTTTATTACCAGTTATAGCTTCAGGGTTTTGAAGTGTTGTTGTATGGATTGTACCGTTGTTGGCTGAGTACTTACTGAAGTGATGTTGTTGTTTCGGGCATCATTCGAGGGTATTTAGCACTCATTTCTTAATGAGTGAATGGTTAGCTAGCTAATGTTGAATAAGAAGAGCCTTGTAGTTTCCCATAGTTACTTTAGATCCCCATATAGATGTAGGAGCGATTTTCGATGGCTCGACCAATTACTAAGGATTTGAGGGTAGCATGATAGCACTACAGCTATGCTCGATTCAATGATGACAAATGATAAACTTACTTCCATCATTTTAGCGGAATGACCACCATTGTTGTCGAGTTATATATGTATTAGATGTCTTTTATTAATTAGACTAGTATCCTGCATGCTAGGGTAGACATGAATGTTGTTTTTCATAATTGCTATTTTTTGGTTGTACATGTTTGATTGTTGATACTTGACATGCCTACTTATGCTTACATGATTTTTAGGCAAGAAAAATAGTTGTTTTTGTTTTATTGTGTCCCATTTATTTTCATACATGACTTAACAAGTTTGTTTTTCTTTGTTAGTTTCTACTACTGTGTTTAACCCTCTTTGTTGAGCACATGTTTAGGTACCTAGAGCATGAGCCGATTTGTTGGATGTTACTCTCTTTTATATACATCTAAATACTAGGCTTGCTTTAAAAAAGGTATGTAGTAGACGTAGCATTATGGTTTTTTCCACTAATGTGTTTAAACCTCTTTGTTGTGTACATGTTTAGGTACATGGAGCATGAGCCGATTGGTTGGATTCTTACTCGCTTTTTTTGGCAAGGCCAACAGGGTTTTTATTGTTGACTGTTCCACTATGCTTACTCGCTTTTATTTACATCTAAATACTAAGCTTGCTTTAAAAAGATGTATGTAGTAGTTGTAGCATTGTGGTTTTTCCTCTGGCGGATTTTTGATGGTTATATGCCATAGATACGATGGCCACTTTTGGGCCTTTGTTTTCTTTATTGGTTTGGGCCTTATATGACATTTTGTAATTTTTCGGATCGAGCCGTGTAAAAGAGAAGCTACCAAAATTTACCGTGAATTTAGCCAACATTGGAAGAAAATCAAGATTTGATTTTTGGATTGGGATTGTTTTCCAACTAGTGGATTTTCACTTTTATTTCCATTACCTACTGGGTTTGAGATAAGTGTACAATTTAGGTGTTCGGCTTGGTATTGACGATTCTGGATTTTGATTGTGATTATACTTATGGATAGGAGTATAGGCTCGATACCAATTTCGAGTCTATTCCCTTTTGTTGTGATCGCTTTCTCGTATGTTTGTAGAGAGCGATAAGGTATGATTTGATTTTTATTGTCGCTTACTAGTTAGTGTTAGGTTGTGTTGTTCAGCCCTTAAGGATTTCAGAAAGAAACTCTAGAATGAGGGAGGAATGTAGTGGCTTGTTGTTCAACGATTAGATAGTGTGACACCCCACGTTCGTTAATATCACTCACTAAGGGAATGCATTAAGTTTCGTGAAGGGTTACAGGTAAACAGAAACAGAATATTACAAGATAGATATAAAAGAAACAGTGGAATTTAAATTTTTATTTTAAACATAAACAATAACATCGTGGTCCAAAATGTCACAAGTCTGAAACAACATAAAATCCATTACAAAAATATGAAACTTTATGTCTTGTTCGATCAGAGTATATAAAAAGCATAATTCCCCAAAAAGAGACAAAGCCATAGTAGCAAGGGTAGGAGCTTGAGCCATACATATAAGCAGCTCCAACACAATGTAAGCTGAATCACAATCAAGCCTGAGCGTTCCCGCCCTGAGAACCTATGGGGGGAGGGGCTGAGAAACGGAAGAAAGAAGAGGAAGCAAAAAAGGTTAGACATAAAGTCTAGCGAGTCCAGTAACTTTTAGCAAGTAAATAAATAGAAGTAGCATGATAGGCATATAAAGTGGATAAGAGAGATAACTGCATAAAAGGTGAGTATGACTAGGTAAACAGGATAGGGTGTATACGCTTCCTTAATGATTACTCTTCACTACTACTAGTATATCCAGAATAAGATGATCCCTTTCACTATAAGGTGGTAGACTTATGCATGCGTCCAAATGTACCCTAACTACTACCTTAATCAATCAACTCCCTAATCCGCATAGATACTCCGTGCCGACCCCACCGTAGGATGTATCACGTCCTAAAGTGGCAACCCTTTGCTGATACGCACAGCCCTATATCTACAGGTATCACGATCGTCTTATCCATCTCTGCATGGCTCTTGCACGCACCTGGCCCGGTCGGTTTGCGCCTCCCACACTGTCCTTCATGTTTGGATCTCTTACAATCAGTCCAGTAAGCAAGCCCCTTCTCCGACCTAGTTCAGAGTACATGTTTGATACCTACTCCGGGTAACTGGTTGAAACGGGTCCTACACAATATGATGCAGACTCTCCCCTTTGTCCCGTATCCCCTACTAGGTTTTCATTGGCTATGTATACCACTAGGTGTCTTTAATTGTATAACCTTATCATTTCTACAAGTTATGCTTACCCTAAAAGGTGCCTTTAATTACATAACTTTTTTATTTCCAACATTTATGTATACCACTAGGTGTCTTTGATTATATAACTTTATCACATTAAGTTTGTGGGCCTATATGTAAATATTACCCACCCCCTCAGATTTACTTAACCCACCCACCGTTCAACCAAATTTACTTAACCCCAACTTTAGTTCACATTCATACAATCCCTTTGGATTCAACTAGGTTAAGTATTCCAATTCGTTACCATGTCCATTTATGGTTATAATGGGCAAAACCTCCCACATTAGGCCTACAACTTGTGGATGCTGGATATGCCTGTCGGGTCCGGGAAGACTATTTCCACAGGTTGGGCCTAACTCGTGTCTTATCCTATCTTGTATTTGTGCACTTAGACCCCTCACATTAGATATTTGCGGTTGCTGGATATGTCGGTCGGGTCCGGGCAGACTTCCACTACAAATGCAATCTAACCTCGTGTCATAAGTGCCATTACAGTTTCTAATTACTGTAATCCTAGGCATTTCAATTATTAATTAATTATACCTATGCCTTTATAGGTGTTCATGCCTCTTTTTCCCTAATTATGTTCATAATTAATTATATGCCCAAATCAATGTTCATAAACATCAAGTTATGCCAAACTTTCCATTTTTAAATTATGTCCAATTTATACCATTTCCCCCCTCGTTCCCTTTTAACGTATTTGCATAATTTAACGTCGTGCCTAGGCTTAGAAAGCAGCCAGGCTAAAATAAAAGTGACAGAGTGACAGAAATGATTATTCTAATAAGATTGACATAAACATGTGGTGGCATAATCATATAACGACATAATGATAAATGGACATATATGAACGGATCCAATGAACATGTGATATTAGAATCAATATTAACATCATAGGGATGTCATGACTGGCATGATAAGATCTAAATAATAATTTAGATGTCAATCTAATAATAGATCCTATTTAACCGCAATACGATAGGAGCAAGGTAATCTAAACAGTGAAACCAAGGATGACTTGTCATGACAATTAGGTGAAAGTTTAGATCTAAATCTAAAACATATCCAACTAATGACTGATCCAAAATAACCACAACATGATAGGTACCATATGATCTAAAAAGAATTAGACCCATAATCAAAAGTGGATTTGTGACAGCCCGCCCCGCACCAGCAGACATTTCCCCAAAATGCGCTGTGCCAATATCCGACTAGCGCGGGACGGTCGTCATAAGAAAAGGGTTTTGAAACTATAAATCACCCAAGAACCTGTAGTATATCTCACATCGCATGGAATAAAATATAATAATAACATAATGTTGACGGCAAAAAATGTCGTAAATACCAAAGATTCCTACTACTAAGAATAGTTAATTTGGTTGCAAGACTAAGTAAGAGAAAGCGGTAAATGACACAAGTATTTATAGTGGTTTGGCCGCGGATTAGGCCTACATCCACTTTTGAAGGATGTTGAACTTTTATTAATCACTTAAGAATTACGAGGTAGAGCCATGCTCATTACATTCACTTTCATAATTGAAATGTGCTAGGTATTGGGGAAAAAGAATATTTAATTCTCCTTCTTCCTCAAATAAGAAATGCCATTAATGAGGCTCGTGAGGCTCTAGGAAGGTCTCAAGTGAAGAAAATCCACCCGCTTGAAGTGTGAGGCCATGGGATATTTATAGGAGTGGGAGTAGGTAGGAGTAGGTAGAGAGGGGGACCGCATGCAGGAAATTTTAGTCCGGCACCCTCGCGCCTCGAAATTTCGAACCCGGGTATTGGTTCAAAATTTCGAGCCACCGGGTTCGAAATTTCGAACCCATATGCGGGCACGAAATCACGCTCCGCTGGGCTCGAGATCTCGAACCCAGCCATGGGTGCGAGATTCCGCGCCCGCTGGGCTCGGGATCTCGAGCCCAGCGGTGGGTGAGAGATTTCGCACCTGATGGGCTCGAGACCTCACGCCTACTGGGTTCGAAATTTCAAACCCAGGAATGGGTTCGAAATTTTGAACCCAGGCATGAGTGCGAGAATTCGCACCCCGCTGGGTGCGAATTCCGAATCATGCCAGGGTGAGGTTCTTTCGATGGCCGCGAGGGTCCCGGGACTAGGTGATCGAGGCTTGTAACTCCTTCGGGGTCCGAGGCCTTGGTTTGCGGACGCCTTCTGCATGTCGTGAAGCCGCAGGCGGTGTAATCCCTTTTTGATCCTATTACCTTCACTCCTGTTTGTTCCTTTTCGGCCTCAGCTTCGCGAGGTACGTTGAGTTGAACATGTCTGATGCTCTCCTACGAATCGGACCAAAAAGCCAGTTAACATTTCCCCCCAAAGTACATCTTATCTTTGACATGATGTGCTTTTCATAGGTTAAGGGAGTGGCGAAGCTGTTAATCTTTCCTGTAATTCAAAAGGCAAAATAAGTGTTAGCAGTAAGGCCCATTCCTCCTGGCGGTGCAGACGAGCCGTCGTCGGAGGATGTGCCATGCCCAGACCGTTTAACATTCATAGTACGTGGGCTCTGTGGATGCGTGGAGTCGGCATGCGTGTGTGCGGAGCATGTATACGAGGCCGCCTGTTGCAGCATTCCCGATCTTGGAGGTGCGCCCATCATTACCGTTGTCACCATCACTCTTCGTTTTCTTTTCTCTTTTTTTTTTTGGGTCAAAAATTCTCGATGCCCAAGGGGTTCGATATTGCGAGCCCGGGGGTCGGAATTTCGAGCTGGGGCCTCAGAATTTCGAGTCCCTGGTGGGCTCGAAATTCCTAGCCGGGGCCTTGGAATTTCGAGTCCCTGGGGGCTCGAAATTTTGAACCCATAAGGTTCGAAATTTCAAACCCATAAGGTTCGAAAGTTCTAACCCAGGGGTTCGAAATTTCGAACCCAATGGGCTCGAAATTTCGAGCCCGTAGTGGAATGTGAAGGGTTGTTTTTTCTTTTATAAATAGGGCCTCCCCCCTCACTTTCTCCCTTCTATTTTTTCTCTCTCTGGCCTCCATTGCTGAAAGCTTTGAACCCATGAATTCGAACCTAGTGAATTTCGAACCCGAACTAGGTAGGGCCTCGAGTCGAGGAGTCGAGAAGAGGAGGACGAAGGGCCACGGCGGAGACATCGAGACCTCGTAGTCTCGATTTTTCGAACCCAGTTGGGTTCAAACTTTCGAACCCCATGGGTTCGAATTTCCGAACCTCCATGGGTTCGGATTTTCGAACCCATAAGGTTCGGAGTCTTGAACCCTCGCGGGTTCGAAGCTTCGAACCCGGGGGGTTCAAAGCTTTGACTTTTCTAGGTTCGGATTTCCGAACCCATGGGTTCGAACTCCCGAGCCTTGCTTGCGTTTGAAATTTAGAACCCAGAGGGGCTCGAGTTTTCGAACCTAAGTTGATTCATAACTTCGAACCCTTCCAGGTTTGAATTTCGAACCTGGAGCTCGAATCTTCGAGCCTGGGGACATGGTTGTTGCCGGGTTTCCGATTTGTCACACCAATTGGACTTTGACTTATGAATCTTCGTGTCTGGATTTGCATGCTTAGTGTCGATGCATATATTGTTAACCGCGCACGCGGGGCTTAGGACTATTCACATAGGGTAGAGCATACACCCAGACTGGGACTTGGACTGTTACGAATTGTTCTGAACTTTCTTTAAGTAGCTCATCCTTGCATAGCATTACACGCACATATTAGTTTTCACCGACACGAGGGGTACAAGTCACTATACTGCCCATTCAAATATTGATGTGTTAAAGTATAACTAAAGATGCACACCAGATCAAGGACCGGAAAGACTATGGAATTCGAGGCTTCCCAGCCCACCTTGCACACACCCGACCCTACCCCCAAAGGTGACTCGTCGGGCAGCGAGCTTGAGACCACCACCGAAGGATCGATTTCTTCTTATTCGATCAGCTCGCCCGAAGCGTCTGAACATGGGGAGCGATCTGAATGACAATATTCCCCGGTCGTGACTGAAGAGGCCGAGAATGTAGATATCATGGGCGATGATGAGCCCGCACCTCCGGTGGCTCCAGACATGTTGCCCAATTCGGTGATTTTGGAGAACCCTATTGACTCAGTGTAGTCGTGTATGGATGTTGCCGCCGTCAGGAAAATGGCGTCCCGATTTAAGATCTCAGTGGGCGATGCCCATGCCCCCGGGAGAGATGACTGAGCCTACATGCCGCCCGAGGGTTTTACCGCCTGGAATCGACAAGCTTGCCTTGATGGATGCGTGCCCCTAGCTAATAACTTTATCCGAGATATGCTATTCGACTTTCGTCTCGTGCCATCACAGCTACACCCTAATGCTTATTCTTCTCTCCTGGGAACTTACGTTCTCTTCCGCGAGTTTTTGAAAAGGGAGCCCACTGGGGATGACATTCGATGTTTATTCCGCCTAAAGAAAACAAGCACTACCTCCCCCTCTCAATAGCTTCTAGAAGCGACAGCTGCCACAAAATTCTTTGTCAGGACGTGGCCCAGGCTGTCAGTGTTTAAGCGCGAGTGGTTCTTCGTTAGCTGTCCTCCTGGATTTGCCAGAAGGTGGATCGAAGGAAGTAAGTGTTTCTTTAATCCGCTCCTTGCCGTAGCTTTTGGATTCCTTTCTTGATTTATGGTTTTAAATGGAATATGACAGGAAATCCAAATGCACCTACTGGAGAAGAATACCGGTAACGCCTCAATGTTTTGCTGGCGATACCAGAGAATCTCCGCGATACCAGCACCGTTATAAGTCAGGATCACCTCCACCGCGCTGGGTTGCTGCCGAACAACTGGCCTGTGATCTGGCCCGCGGTTGCCTCTGGTGTGCTAAAGGAAGGAGTTGTGGCAGGCCCTACCCCTAGCGGGCGGAAGAGAAAAACGCCCCCAACGGAAGGAGAATTGCAACGGACTGCTCCGCCTCAAGGAGATGTGCGCGGAGGTGAGGTTCATGGTCAAGAGGAGGTTTCCAGAGATGAGTGATTGCCAAGCACCCCCATCCCGCCTCTGATAGGGGAGGGGAAGGAGTGTTGGCTACGCTAGAGAACTTTCCTGCGCTGCTGAGGGGTTAACCCCCTCGATCAGACCGCAATCTGGTCTATCGAGAGAACACTTAGGGCATACATCCATACCATTACATAGCATAGGCATTCGCCTATGCGAGTTACTTAACTAACTTCGGCTTGTTCCATTGGCAGGTGATATGGCAGGTGGATGCGGTGGACAAAGCTATGGGCGCGGGGATTGATAACATCCCCAGAGTTCTTCCTTCGAGAGATTCCAAAGATCCGCCATCTTTTATACTGCTCTACCTACATTAGATCGAGGAAGCAGTCATCGAGACGGGGATCATCTAGGCGATCTCCGACACCTCTTCCTCCTCCTATTAGCGTTCCCGGGAGGGATACTTGGTTTAACATAGGCGGCTCTCGATCTTTTCCTTCGACAGCTTCTCCGTCGGTCATCCCCCCGGCTTCCGTTCACCTTGCTAGGGAAAAGGAAGGACCTCTTGGCTAGCCGAGGCAGGAGAGATAGAGCGAGATAGAGGTTCCAGACTTGACGGGACCCCAGTTACAAGAGCTATCCATAGAGGAGCAAAGGGCATTCCTAAAGCATCACTTTCCCTGGCACTACTTCGACAAGTTAAAGTTTGTCCCCGACCTCCGTCCGGCTCCCAAACGATAGTCAGAGGAGATATGGGAGCGTGTAAAAGCTTCGTACCATCAAATTAATGAGTTCAGTAGGTATTCCTTCGGGCTTTCAGAATTAATCAGAAAGAAGAACCTGCAACTTACTGCCGAGAAGACCACCCCCGAAGCTTTGAATAAGGGGATGGGTATGCCCGTTCCTCGCATTGTAAGTTCTCTTTTATATCCTGTCATACCCTTTAATATTAGCTCTGCCGTTGCAGCTGAGATGGCGCAGGCTTATGATTCCCCGAAGAGGGAGTCGGAGCATTCCATCTCGAATTATAAAGCCACCGTGTTTGATCTAACTACCAAGACCACAGCTCTGAAAAAGGACAAAGCCGATCTAAAGCGAGCGTGTGATGTTTTGGAAAAGGACAATGCGAGGGTCACCGAACTCCAGAATAACAACGCTGCTTTGAGTGAGGAAAACGAGAGATTGCGGGTTGAGAATGCCGAAGTCGCTGAGTTGAAGAGGTAGCTCGATGTAACACCCCGTATTTTCTGTGAACGTATAAGTAACAAATCAAAGGATAATTAATTTTTAAAATAAGAATAAAGGGAAACGGGTTGCGCCATTGCGTTCGTCTCGGAATTCTGCATGAAAACGAGTCCGAGATTGCGAGAATCGGAGTCCGTATGAAGGAGATATGACCCTCCGAAGTTTCAGGAAATTTCAGAATTGAAAACAGCTCGAAATTCAAATTCAAAATTCGAATTCAAACCCAGAAGCGGGCTGGGCGGAAAATTTCCCGCCCAGGGCCCAAGTCGACTGGGGAGTCGACTGGGCAGTCGACTATCCAGGACCTAGGTCTACTTGGGAGTCGACTGGGCAGTCGACCCCCCAGACCAGGTCGACTGGGCAGTCGACCTGGGGGTCGAGCCCTGATCGAACCTGGTGCGTGTGTATGCGATTTTGAAGGCTGTGACGTGTTTTGACGGACCTGATGAGTTCTAGGGTTAATCTGAGGGCCTAGATGACTTCCTACACCTACAAATACATCCTAAGACCTAGCCTTCTCTACATACTATTCTATTCTGCTTCTTCTCTGCCTCTGTTCTAATAAAAATAAAAATGGCGTCGCTACTCTGCTAAAATCAAAACTAGAAGCTAAGCAACATCAACCTAAGCAACTCAATTCAAATTAGAGATTAAAGCTTCTGCAACGATTCTGCAACAACTAAAGTTCTTTCTTTAATCCAATCAAGGCAAGTATAGTTATTTTCCGATATAAACGTTAATTCTGATTGTGACATGAATTATAAATCTGAATCTGAGGTTATATCTGTTCTGTTCTGTTTAGATCTTATTTTGTATCTCTTTCCTCTTTCTGTTTTATAGCCAGGCTACCACGAGCCTGAGTCAATCTCATAAGAGATTAACATACGCTAAAATGTTTGGGACAATAAAATGAATGATGCATAATTTGGGCATGACCAATAGGTGACTGATTTGAGGAAAGAACATGGACTGTAGCTAGAACATAAATTTGAGACATGACTGGACGTGTTATATTTATAACATAAATGGTAATTGAACATATGACTTGAGATAAAGAGAATATGGCTTAGGTATAAAGATTTACATGAGAGTAGGGTATCTATTAATGTAAATAAACAACTAAGTTAGGGATCTTTGGAATATATGACATGCATAGTAGTCGATAACTATATTTGGTATAATTTACATATGGATCTTCTGTACTTTGCAAGTTTAATAAAAATTGAAACATATGATATATGGTAAATTATGACCATAATCTATGCTATGTAAATGTAATGCAAACATGGGGTATATGATCATATTGTGAATCAAGACTATTATTTATGCATATGAACTTAGGCAAGATATGTTTGTGAAACTTTAAGAAATGATTAAATCTGTTATATTTACCTAATTTGTTAGTTTTGTTACATTGCCTAATCTGCTAGTTCTGTTATATTTCTTAATCTGCTACTTTTGCTCTACTGCCTAGTTTGCTAGATTTGTTCATCTGCAAAATCTGTCATCTGCTAAGTCTGTTGAAAATGGTAAATCTGCTAGTTTGCTTAATCTGCTAAATACGTCAAGTCGCTTAATCTGAAAAAATTGGTATCTGCTATATCTGTTGAGTTGATAAAATTAGTCCGCTATTGACATAATCTGAATTGGCTATAGTTATGAATAATTGACCTGTATATTAGGCGTGGGCATAAATGGTAAATCATTAATTAATTGGCCGCAAAGATGAAAATGGCTAACTCGAGGTTAGAATGAGTTTGCGGCGTAATTCTACCCGGAACCGCCCGGCATATTCCAGTGGCCGCAAACAATTGGTTCTAATGTGAGAAGTTAGTCATAACGTGCTTGAAACCCGAGGTTAGACTCAGTTTGCGACGGAAACCTGCCCGGAACCAACCGGCTTAACCAGTAGCCGCAAACTGTCAGTCTAATGTGAGAGGTTTGGGCATTAATATTTAATTAATGAAAATCTGAGATAAATATGATGTCTAAATCGTGTTGGGTAAGGTTAAACCAATTGGACCAATGAATCTGATAAACCCGTTTCGTGAATCCGTAGGCCCAATACAAAGTTAGATAATCTGTAACCAGTTAATCTGTAAGCCTGTTAATCCGAACATCTGATCCGTTAGTTTGAAAACCTATTAACCTTATTGTCTGATCTGTGAACTAGTTAATCTAAACTTTGTATGTCTGAAACTTGTAGACAAGTTAAGCTGAAATCTGTTAGTCTGGGGACACAAGGTTAGGAAGGGAATTACTTGTGTCATCTGTTGTTTGGGACCCATATTAGTCAGTAACCCTTTCTGGTATCAAAACTTTGTGCCAACAGTAAGTAGGGTCCGGGCACGCTTACTGAACTAATTATAAGCGGTTCATTCTGGTAATGGCGAGGGGTGTTGATGGTGCGTTCCAACCGGGTTGTGCGTGCATGGATCCCGGTCTGCCTCTGTGGATGTAAGACGCCGTGACATCTGTAAATAGGTCTATGCCAATTGGTTGTCACTTTAGGGAGTGATACACCCTACTGTGGGGCCGACACAGGATATTTATGTATTATGGAGCCGATCGCTTGGGGTAGGGTTTTAGTGTACACTTAGTTCTGTCTGTTTCTGTTGGTACCGTCTGTTTCTGTTGGGTGGTAACACCTGTCTGTTTCTGCGTGGTACCGTCTGTTCGGGTGGTAAAGGCCCATTACTAGTGTACACCTAATTCTACATTCTGTTTCCGTAGGGATTAATCTGTTTCTGCCTCTGTCTGTTTCTGATCGGGTAGTAAAGGCCCATTATTAGCATTCTGTTTCTGTTAAATTATTCTGTACCCATTTCTGTTTTAGTTTAGACATTAGGGTGACACCTAATTCTGTTATACTAGTATTAGTGCAGAGAAGTGTAAAGCCATAGCTTATATCATTCTGTTCTTCTGTTATATCTGCTACATCTGTTACAGTTATCTCTCATCCAGTATTATTTTCATGTCATGTTATTATTATCTGTTCATAAATGAAAATCACTGGACTTGCCAGACTTTTGTCTGACCCTTGTTGTTTCGCCTCCTTTCTTTCGATTCCCCCCAGGTTTTGTAGAAGGGAATACTCTAGCTTGATCCAGATTTCTTCCGCTTGCAGTGCTTAAAGTATGGCTTGTCTTCTTCTGTGGGGATTATGATTTTAAACTATGCATTCTGAAGGCTTTTGTACAAGACTGATATTTTGTACTCGAATTCTGATATTGTGATTTGAAAGGATGTAACCAAGCTTCTGTTGAAATAAAGTTATAATTTTTTTCAAGTACTGTTTTATCTGTCTTGTAAGTTTCTGTTCTGTTTAATAAAATGCTCTACCAAAGTTAAGGCATTCCCTTTGTGAGCGACCTTAACGGAGGTGGGGTGTTACACTCGAGGTGATGAGAAAGGTGAAGGTGGATGCTGAAGCCAGCAACAAAACGTGCTGAGCGAGTCCGAGGGTATAAAGGCTGAATATCTAAGAGAGATAGAGCTACTGAGGGAGCAGCTGAGGGATGCGGAATTTCACGTTGGGTCCTTGTAATGACCCGGATTTTCAAACGGTTTATTTTAAATATTTAATTTCGTTTAAATATTTAGATGATAATATAAATGAATTTTTATATTCAGTTATCGATTAAATAATCAAAATACGATTTATTTCGAATATATATGATTATCGTAATATGAAAAATAATTCAATTCAAAGATAAAAGTAAGTCAAAACAATTTAGATGATTTAATTAAGTTCTGTTTGAATTTATACGATAATAACAATAATATATTATCAAGGAATAAATTGTTTTGAATTTAAATTATATCAATTTAATATGATTATTCTATATACGTTCAAATTAAATATCAAAATGTATTCAGTTCAGTTCTGAATAGTGTTACAATGTTGGAACGACAGTGATTACATTAGAACAGTGGTTCGTGATTTAAATTAATGAACCCTGAGATATTTCATTGTGGATAGGTACGAAATCAAATCGATATCTGTTTAAAAATATTAAAAATCGCTTTATATCAAATCAGAATCCTTTTAAATAAAATAGAAATCATTTTATTTCAAATCGAATTAATGGTTATGTACTTAAGCCTATATACCTACCTTTATAGCACGCAGGCTATTTTCCTTCGGGATGAAGTATTCATCTTTATAAATCATGATTTCCTTCTTTTTACCCACTCGTTCAAACAAATCGAGGTTTCTAAATCGAATTAAGTGATTAAATCCTCACTATGGCGTGCCCAAAATCGAACACGATTGGTTTCTAAAGTGGACGATGGGGTTCTGGCATCGGAAAAGAGGGGATTCGCCATCCAACTACAAACGCGAGACTCCTGTTGTTCGATTAATGGATTCAGGCGCGCGATTCAAACATCTGGTGAGGGTCGCGATGTCGATTGGTACTCGGTAGTGATGTGTAGTATAGGGACTGACTCGCGATGGAGTTGAATATGGATTTCGATCTAGGGTTGTATGCAATTTGGGGTGCATGACCTTTCTGGTGACGCTAGGATTGAACTGGAGAAAGAGGAATGGAAGAGGAGGTGTGCGGTGTGGAATACGTTGATGATCGGGAAGGTGGCAGGGACGGTCAAGGCTCGGGTCAACGTGAGGTTTTACAAGCGGTTTTTCTCTCTCTTCCTTTTCATTTGGGAAGAACTGTAAATGAAAGCCTAGTCGTGATGCCATCGATTTTGTTAAGTCCGTCTTGACGATCCACATGTATGAAGGAACCGAGTTAAGAAGGAATTTGAACTATTTAATCAAGTAAAGAAGAGAGGTATATTTTGATTTATAATTCATATAGAGCTGGTTATATAATTGATGACCAACCAAAGTAATTTGTGTGAACCCATATAGTTAGATGGTAAAGGAAGAAGTTTTAAATAAACCATTTGAGTATGGAATCAGGTTATATTATTTTATTTTAATTAGATAAAAGTCGGATTTTTGTTAAGGGAGAATAAAGAAAAATAAAACATATAAGCTTATATAATTCGAACGTTTTAAAAATACTGTATTTGATTTATACAAGGTTATAATCATGGTTTAAATATTTAATTTAAAAATGATTTGATAATTAAATTAAATGGAAAAAGAGAATATATATATATATATATATATATATATATATATATATATATATTGGGTTGATGATTGGTTGGATTCCCGCAGTCTCATTAGCGGATGCCCGCAGTTTCATAGCGGATGATTACCCTATACGCCCCATGCTATGATAGTGGATGACCTTCTATACCGCGATATCCTGCCTCGAGGGGGGATGGGTATTAATTCTGTTGACTAACGTCTGTGGATGCAGGAAAAACAGGTTGGAGGGATCCAACTGGATTCCTCAAAAATATATTATCTGTTTGTTTATTGGTTTGCACATATACTGTCATACATGATGCGTTAGAAAACCTGAAATGAATAATTGGTTGTTTGGTGTTTAAATATCACTGGGCTTAAATGTTGATATTTTAAAATATTGAAAAAGGAATTTCCAGAGTTAAAAGGGAAAATTCTATTTTTCTAAAAATAGAATTTGAAATTTTGAATAGAATGAAAATATTAACTTGTTTTTAAAAAACAAACAAACAAGTAGTTCTTGTATAAACGAAGTTTATAAATGAAGTGAAAAGAATTATCATTGGATAATTCAGAAATAAAAATACATGTGTGAAATTGAAAAGGGAAATCTATTTTCCAAAAGTAGAAATATCGATTTCAAAAGAAATCGAAATCGAAATCGAGACTTGTTATAGAATTTGAATAAAGAAATTCAAATGAAATTTGAATATAGAAATTCAAATAGAAATTTAAATGGAGTCTGAATATAGAAATTCGAATGGAATTCAAATATAGAATTTGAATATAAAGGAAATTCAAATATAGAATTTGAATATAGAAATTCAAATGGAAATTTAATATAGAAAATTTAAGTAGAACTTGAAATAGAATTTCAAACTAGAATTTCAAAAATAGAATTTGAAATAGACTTTGAATATAAAATTTCAAAAATAGAATAGAAATAGATTTGAATATAGAAATTTAAATGGAGTTTGAAAATAGATTTGAATATAGAAATCCAAATGAAGTTCAAAATAAATTGAAATTCAAATGGAGATTGAAAATGGAATTTGAATATAGGAAATTCAATTTGAATTGAAGTAGAATTTGAATGTAGAAGATCGAAGTATAAATAAATTTATTTTCCAAGTTAGGAAAAATCGACAATTTTAGAAGATCGAAAATATTATGTTGAATTGGAAAATTGGACTTGATATATATTAAAAATATATTAGAATGGAGTTGAATTTATTTTAAATGAAGTTTTAAAACGTTTATATATTAAATATAATTAAAACGAACTCGCCGCAGCGCGGTAGTTCGTAAATTGGCGATTCGAACTTCAATTGAGTATATATAGAGCTCAACTGAAGTCGGAATTCTTTGAAACAAGAAATGTCAAGACCGATTTGATAATAGTTTTCTAATGGAGGAGAAAAATCTGGATTTCTTCGAATAGATTTTGAGTTATATCAAAATCAAATTTTCAGAAAAACAACGCCATAACCATTTAAAAACCATTACGGTTTATTTAATTTTATAAAAAGATTTTTAAGCGGAAAAAATCTGAATTGCTATTTAGAAAATTTCAGATTTTGAGTTATAAATTATATGTGAACTCAAGTAGAGTAATGAATTGGTTTTTGAAACAGAAATCGGACTTTTAATTATTGAATAGAATTAACTAATTTGAATAGTAATTAGTTAATGAGATTTTGAATTGTTATTGGGCTTTGAATAAGTGAATTCGATTTTAAAATTTATATTCGAAATCGAGAAGGAAACTAGAATTGAAATTGAAATTGAAATTCAATTTGGGTATGGGCAGGTTAAATATTTTGTTTGAACATGTTATGTTCAAACAAAGAAGTGAAATAGGCAAAATAGCTAATTAAAGAATAAATGGGCGGAACTTAATTCAAATGATTGGATTGAGTTGAATTGAACTGGAAACAGGTGAGCATGTGTTAGACAAGTATGGGATGAAGTATATGTATTTTATAAATTTATGTGCTCGACAAAAAGGTACATGTTTAAATTCATATATGAGATTTTATGCGCCGTATTGGCAAGCCGCTTGGCTTTTTCTTTTTCTTTTGGATTGGTGAGGGCCATGGTAGGCTATTTGAAATATCCCGATGCTCCCGGTACAAAGGAGGTTATGGCGAAATTTTCCGGAAATTTAAGGAGTTAAAATGTTTTTTTTTTTTAAAATTAGAGTTAGAAATCAATGTATCGATATATATAGAATTCGATAAGTAAATGAATATAAAAAAAATAGAATGTTATAAACAAAAAGGAAATCGATAGGCTGGTAATAGAAAGAGAAACATATATACATTTAAAAATGAATAATTGGTTTTTATAATGTTGATTATTCGAGGTATGTGGTTTTGTCTGTTTTGAAGTTAATGATGTTTTCAGTCAAGGTTTGAGAGGTAATTTTACCCCAACTTGATTGATTTCATTTTTAATTGATAAATAGCAAGATCCAATCTCGAATAGAAGTGTTGAATAATAGTTAGTTGAATAAAATAATTTGGGTTGTTGTTGTAATGATGTTTTACACAGCATTCGTTTTAACCCAGATGATGGAATTTTGGAAACATAAAAGTAAATATTTCCTGAGTATAATTAAAGTCGTAGGGAAAGAGATAAGTGATTAAAATTGTTTTCAATTTCAAATAGAATATGTTTTCTAAGTGTAGAAAATAAAAGGAGGTGATATAGGGAAATGTTTTTCCAAATAGCGTAAGAGACCAATAAGATTACTGGGAATATTTGGTTAACGAATATTGAAGGGAAATGAGGAAGTGAATTAATTAATGAAATATTAATTAACAGGCCCAGTGATTGATGGATGTATGAATGAATGTTTGTTTGTTTTTCTTCGATAGTTAAATAACCGACTATCGAAGTATTTGCTAATATCGTTGTCAATATGGAGAGTCCGGTTGGATTATTATCCGAGAACCACTCTGTATTGGTAGTAGCGTTGTGGATCAGATTATATGAAGACAATCAACGACGGAGTAGCGTGCAAGGACTTTTTCTATTAATAGAAATTGTGCCTTCAGTTTCATTCAGTCCCAGAACGAATGTATATAGACGAATATCTGACATAGTATTTCCAATGATCAAATATGTTGATATGTATATATATATATGGTTGCAATGGATTTATTCCCATAGCATAATATCCAGAATATATTTGTGCAAATCAACTAGTGATTAACGGATTTGACAATGTGGCATTCAAAGTAATTGTGTTATAAACGAATGGCAAGTAAGCGTAGCCTTAGGCCTCAACAACCGGGAAATGACAAAAATCAGGCAGGTAGCATGGCTATGTGGGTTTCTTCCATTAGGATGTATAATCACCTATCTAGAGATTCATTTAATTCCTTATTCTATTCAATGCTGTCCCATTTGGGAAACGGTTGCTGATCCCAATTGTTGGTGATATACATTCGATACACTCAAGTGAAATGAGTGGTCGGTCATGTGTGGGCCAGGTTGCAAGATGTTCTTGTTGAACCCAGTGTATTCCTCTCTAGAGATACACTATCAGAAAGTGGTTCCATACCTAGTCATGTTGGAAATCCAATCTCCAATAAGCGCCCTGCGGTTTTTGTTTTTATACTATGTATGTGGAGCGTGAGATGCAAGCGTTCCGCTAGATTCTATTTATTTGATTTAGACACTATTATAATATCATTGGATTTTTTATCAAAGTGTTTTTGGTTATAGTAAGGTAAAGACCATCCATGTTTATGTGTGGGGTGGTCTTACTATTATCTTTTCTTTCGAAAGGATTTTTGAAAGTTAAAAAAATGGTTGGAGTTTGCTCACACCAGTCCTATGACTGACCCAGAGTTTATTTTGTTTGTTTTCCCTAAACTCTTGGGTGCCCAAATTTGTACGGGTAGTCAAGTAGTCGGGATTTTTTTTTCCAAATTCACTTGGAAGAGCTGGAAGCAGGAGGCTTCACCAGTTAGCTATAGACTATCATATTTCCGCTGTGTACTATGTTGTATCTGGAAATAGGTGTTTATAACTGTTCCAGGAATAACTGTTGTGCTCTAATAATGGTATGTATATACAGTTACTGATTTGTATTTCAAAAGTTATGTTATTTAATATATTTTATTCATTCCGCTGTGAGATTTGTTTTCTTCGTTTTTCTTCTATTCTAATATTTCTTTCTATCCCTCATCCTCTAACTTCTTTCTAGTAATGATTCGTATTTCTGTGCAATTTGGGTTGGACGTGTGGTGTTATTAGTCAACTCAGATAGTACGGATTTGCGGGTCGTTACAGTCCTCCTTCGAGGAAAGTATTCATAGTATCTATGTCAAGGCTTTGAGGTTCCGAGGGTTCTCGTGGGCCAAAGACTACCCCCGCGAGCTTGCTAGAACTTAGAAGAGGTTGATTCTGTTCGACGCTTTCTTGCATCAAGTGGATGTAAGCACTTTAGATGAGCGCCAGTTTGCTAATGTTCTTCTGGACAGTTGTGAACGGGAGAAGCTGGAGGAAGGACGAAGGCTGTTGCGAGAAGATGTTGAGAACAAAAGGTTGGCGAGGCTCGCCCAGGTGAAGGGGAAGTTTGGGTCGACCCATAGCGTGGTGGTAACAGAAACATTTGCGGGGGGAGCTCTTATCATCCCCCAGGTCTGCTATGGTGAGTGGTCCTGAGGCTTCGGCCTGCAACGCTACCGAGTACAATCCCAACTTCCTGGCATTAGGGGACATTAGCCTCACTTCACCTATCGGCGCAAGCACCCTTCCCATCATTCCTATGCCACCTTTGAACACAGGTAATTTCCTTTTACCCTGCATCCCTGACAATGAAGTGATTACCGAATTTATGGACTAAAAACGTTGTGTCTTTGCTATGCAGTTCCTCCTAAGTATACGATGGCAGCGGATCCCGCCTCTGTGATCACCCAAGTGACTGAAACTGGGCTGGGCCTTATAGGGATACACGCTGGAGAGGGCAGCGACTAACTTGACACCCTTTTTGACATAAGAGTAACACCTAACATGGTGGACATTTACAATAAGGAAGGAGAGGTGGTCGACGGACAGAGTGCCTTGGCCAGTGGTTTAGTGGATGACGATGTGTCCATAATGTCGGCTATGGGGGCGACTCAAGAGGCCAAATGGTGGCTGTAACAACCCGGAAAATCAGAACCAATTTAAAATTTTTATTTTGGCAACTTTAATGAATTTTGAATATTTAAAATGATTTATTTTAAATAATAATGACTAGAAATTTATTTTGAATAGAAATAGAAAGTATAAATTTATTTAAATCGAAGTTAGAAAATAAATATTTATTTTAATTATAAAAGGAACTGGAAATGGCGCGGTAGTTTGAAAATTTGATTTCAAATTTCAAATGAATGTACATGATTCAAAATAAACCGGATTTTAGTGAAATCAGAAATATTTGAATCTGTTTGAAAATATCTTTCCAATGAATCTGAAAAATCCAAATTTCATATTGGGAATAAAAAGTTATGTCCAGTTGAAAATTCAGAATAGTCCCTATGAAAATATAGCCCTTAAAAGTGGCGATTTTGCAAACGACCTCCGTTTTCGACGAAACCACCTTTGTTGGATCCAGAATGTCAAATTATTGCTTGATTCCAATTTTCATAATTTTTGGAATCAATATAAGAGCGTGGTGAATTTAAATGCGTTTGGTCATTTTAGTTTGAATTTAATCGACTGGAAAATGACCGTTTTTCAAACAGTCTCCAAATTCGACGAAATTAGTTTTATTAGGACCATATCGGCAAAACATGGCTAGATTTATTTTTTGGGAATTTTAAGAGTCAGCATGTGGCCCCAGTAAATTAAAATGTGCGTTTGAATTTAAAATATAATGATTTATATTTTAAATTTAGCGGAAACTGATCGAAACAGTCGAATTGGCTTACAAGACATATCCTATTGTGTTCGGAATGGGGTATTTAGCTAGGTCGACAGTTGTTGGGTTTAATTTGGAGTTCGAATGAGAAATGTCACTTTAGAGAATTAAATAATATTAAAATATAAACTATATTCCTCCATTGGTCAATTATAGGGTCAAAACCCAAATGCGCAATCAATCCAAAAGATAGTCGCCATTCTCTTTCATTGAAGGCCCAAAATTTTCGAATCTATTCTTCACCAATAACTCACAATCCGGTTCGAATGAAAACATGGAACGAAAGCAAAAATCGTAGAACTTTGTACGATCTAAAAACCTATACCAATTTGATTAGAATTCGTTGAGTAAATATCGTGGTTTTGGGGTCCAAAGTCACTCTGTTTGCTGTGGAATTCTAGAAAGACGGCGGTTTGGGTGGGCCCTACTTAGGGGTGGTGGTAGAGGGTATGAAGTGGGATTATGTGGTAGTTGTTGATCAGATACCTCATCTGGTGGCACGCGTTGTGGAGTTTTGAGGTGCGACTTTGGGCTTCTCAAACCTGGAAACGATATGGAAGATTATGAAGGGCTTAATTCACTTAACGATGGGATTTGTTACTAATGATGGTTAGAAGATTATTAATGATTAATTTGTTAATGAATTAAAATGGTTAATTAACATGTGTATTTAAAGTTTAAAGTACTGTAACTTTCTATCTAGTAGTCAGAATTCTACAAATTTGGCTCCGTTGGAACCGCGAAGAAAAACTCTACAACATGGAATCAGTCAGGACGAGAACAGAGCAAGTTACAGATTTTGATTGAATTAATCATCCTGTTTAATTTAGTTAAAAGAAATCATTATTGAAAAGATTTTCTATCCGATCAATGTGAGAATTCTCTCACTAAATTCTTTTTGTATAGTTATTTATTTTTATAACTTAATTTTTGTTGATTGCCTGTTTGCTCACTCCCCTCGTCCACAGACCATGGACGATTTATTTAATTGCGTTATGATTGTGATTGTGATGTACGAATGATAATGTATCTATGAAATGTGGAATATATATATATATATTTGTGTGATGTGTGAAAAATGTATATTTGAAATGAAAAATATATATTTGGAATGGAAAATAAACATATAAATGGAATGGAAATATATATATATATATATATATATATGATGTGTGAAAAATATATATACATGGAACGTGAATAAAATATATTTGAAATGAAAATAAAATATATATGAAATGGACATAATATATATTTGAAAAGAAAATATACATATATGAAATGTGAATAATATATATGGAATGGAAATAATATATATATATATATATATAATGGGAATAATATATATATGAAATGAATTATATATATAAGAAGTGAAATATATATATATATATATATATATATATATATATATGAAATGAAAATAATATATACACACACACACATATATATATGAAATGAAAATAATATATATATATACATATATGAAATGGAAATAATGTATATATGAAATGGAAATAATATATATATGAAATGGAAATAATATATATATGAAATGTGAAATATGTACATATATATATATATGAAGTGATAATGAAATAAATATTGGTTTGTTAAAAATATTATTTTTAACATATATATGAGATGTATAGCATTTTCATGTAATGGAATATTCTATTTTGATTAAAAATTGAAATGAAAGTTGAAATCATTTTTGAAACGAATTTAAAACGATTTATAAAATATGTTTTAAATGGAAATCGATGAAATATATATAATATATATTATATATATTAAATGGCCTGAATAGAACGCGCGGCGCTGCGACCGTTCGCGAATTTCGACCATTGACTTCGAATTAACATTACGAGAGATCCGACCGTTGAATTCTCCTAAAACTGTAATCGATGGGTTCGTATCGAAAAGTTCTTTCCAACGAATATAAGAGATTTTAAATCTAATGGTTGTATTTGGAATTATGTCCAAACTAAATTTGGAAAAGGTCGCTATGGATGCAGTTCGGTGGCCATTATTAGAAACCGATTGTATGGGCCTTAATAAAATTATTAAAAATATGGAAAAATTGTGTAAAATCATAATAAATGGTTTGGAAAGAATTTGGATGAAAAATTCCAAATTTGTAAAGATAAAAATATGTTTTTATCGAAATGAACTAGTTATTCACTAGAAATAATAATCCAATATTTTTATATAAATAAATTGGATTTGGAAAGGGTTTTAAAATAACCAGAATTTTCCAATGTATGAATTGAAATGGATTTGAATGGAAATAATCTTCAGAATATTTCGATATTGGATTCCGTGATTATGCGGATATTGTTGTGGGAATTTGGATGATGTATATATTGTTATACCCAATACGATATTTGTTGATTTCAGAATTTGATATTGAATATAAGCCGATATTATTTTCTATTCAGAGCCTTATATTTAATATCAAATTGGATTTCAGCTTTTTTGTGAATGGTATCTTCATTAACACTGTTCTTAAACCCAATTGAGAAAAGATTAAATCTTTAGTTAAGATTTAATGAAGTTTACCAATTAATTAATATTTAATTGGAATTGAATCAAAATTGGATTTTGGGTTTGCTGTGAACTGTGTTTAAATGACTGTAGTTCTTTAACCCGAGTAAAAGCAAGATTAATCTTCATAAAGTTGAACAATCAATAAGAAATGATTTTAGAGATTGAAACCAATTGGAGTTCGAATAAATCTTTAATTAGATTGTGAATGAATAAATGGTAATTAAATTACCAAAGCATGGAATGGGATTGAACCAAATTTACTTGGTTGTTTAAGACTGTGTTTGATTGATTGTTTGGATTGTGCTCGACCAGTTTATGAGCAAGATATGCTTTTACATTTAGCATTGGGTTGGGTAGGAATACTGGTATGCTAACATCTTGCGAAACACTTCATGGTTTGACTATGAGATGTATAGCGATGTTGCTGTGTTCATTTCAAATTTAATGAATGATTTTGAAATGATATTTTTCTTAAGTGAAAAGAAATGTATTCCCGATTTTAGACAGGGAATGTTTTATAAAATAATTTATAAAACAAAAAGGATTTCGAGGGCTAAAACCCGATGATTTCAAAATGATTTGAAAATGTATTATGGTTTTACATTGTGGTTCATCACATATTCGATTAGTGGCTATTAATGATGTATCTGTTTGGTGGCTGAGAATTTATTCTCTTGCTTAACACCCTTCTTTGGAACGTACGAGCTCAAAAGTTACGTGATTAATAGAGACTGATCATATATGTGAATTGCTGATGTGAAGTATTATTGTTTGAAAGTACTTGTGATTATTATTTGTGAAATGATTTTCCCCACTTCGGGATATAAAATGATTTAGCAAGTATGTGGCTAGAGATCAAGTGTCCTGGATGACTAAAAGTATGGGCTGGATCCTGTGCCTTAGGGTGAGTGGTCAGCAGTGTAGCCTGCTCCATGCGTAGGAGGTGCACACACGCACGCGCACACACACACTCATATATTATATATCAAGTTGGAGGGGCGCTTACTGCCCGGTCTGAGGGAAAATTCCCAATATTTGGTTGCATACTTGTTAGTATGCATTCTATTGATTTGGAATTCATATTTCCAAAGCTTTTGGTTTGTGATCCCGAAGTGAAATCTACTTTGATATAAAAGTTAGATATGTATTTCAAATGATTTGAAACAGAAATCAGGAAATAAAGCCCAAATGAATAATTTCTGTAAATTGAATTGGATTTGGAAAATCTAAGTGTAGTGATAAATCTAAATGGGTGGATTGGGATATTGCATATTGATTGATGCATAGTGGATCCATATCTCTATTACAGTTTGTTATTTATGCACTGGCATTCATGGGGTTAAACCCGTTCCACGTTAGTTGCGTGGTCCTGTGATTTGCCTTATCATTCATAAAAGTTAATTTTAAATATAGAGTTTCTCACACTAGTCCCATGACTGACTTGTACTTTGCTTTTCCCTTGCAAACTCAGGTGCCCCTATTTTCCACACGGGTAGTCAAGTAGTTTATTTTGCAGATATATAATTATGGATTGAAGCTTAAACCTATGTCCAGAGCATTGATAGTCTTCCACTATGTTAGTTTATTTGTTTTCCACTGCATTATATTACATTTATTGTAAATTAATGTTCCAATGTATTATATTTCGATATACTTTGATATATTTTGTACTCTGATGTAACATTATTATGATGTTTATAAAAGTCTTCTGTTATTTGTTCTGATGTGTTATATGCCAATAGTTAGCGAACCGACGATTTCTGACTTTCGGATCGGACCTTGCGGTCGATTAGGAGAGCGGGGATTTTCGGGTCACTACATATGGTATCGGAGCTTTGGTTAGCTCAAATCATTGGGGTACCACTCATTACAACAAAATAAAAGGCTCATCAGAGATTGGACTGGTAATATACTATGAAAGAAAACTCATTAGAGATAGGATCAGTAGCATCCTAGAATGAGCAACTCATTAGAGATCGGGTCAGTAAGGCTTTAGAATGAGTTGAGAGTTACAAGTTTATAATTAACGTATTTATGATTATATATATAATCTGGTTTTAAAAATATGATTTTTGAATATATAAAAATTATATATATTTGAAAAGTTAATCAACAAATTGATTGCTGGTTGTGTTGTTTGATTATTAGTTTAACTAATTAAATTATTGGAATGGTAATTAATTAAAACCAATATAAGAATGTATAGTAAATTTAGCCGAACCGAATCAAATTATTGCATTGAATTGAAAATTGATTGGAACTGCATACATCTATACATGTATATAATGAACAGGTCATAACAGGGAAACTAACAAGAGGAATGAAATTGTATACCCGACAAATAGGTACGTGTTTACTAATTTTCTTTTTCTTTAAAAAGGTTTATGAGCCTAAGGCTGGCCGCTTGGCAATTTTCTTTCTCTTTTAAAAGGTTTGTGAGCCTAAGGCTGGCCGCTTGGCAATTTTTATTTTTCTTTTAAAAGGTTTATGAGCCTAAGGCTGGCCGCTTGGCATTCTCTTTTTCTTTTGGATTAATGAGGGCCCTACATGGCGAGTTGCAGTTTTAAATGTCTCCCCGTACAGAGGAGGTTATGGCGAAATTTTTCAGAAATTTAGGATGTTAGCCAATTTTTTGAAGAATTTGAAAATTCTTAGAAACTGAAGAGTTAAAGAATGAAAGCCAGAATGAAAGTTGAGTTGGTTTGTAAAACAATTTTCAGTTCCATTCCTTTTCGAGGACAAAAAAATTCTTAGTGGGGGAGATTGTAACAACCCGGAAAATCAGAACCAATTTCAAAATTTCATTTTGGCAATTTTAATGAATTTTGAATATTTAAAATGATTTATTTTAAACAATAATGACTAGAAATTTATTTTGAATAGAATTAGAAAGTATAAATTTATTTAAATCGAAGTTAGAATATATATATTTATTTTAAATATAAAAGGTATTGGAAATGGCGCGGTAGTTTGAAATTTCAATTTCAAATTTCAGATGAATGTACAGGATTCAAAATAAACCAGATTTTAGTGAAACCAGAAATATTAGAATCTATTTGAAAATATCTTTCCAATGAATCTGAAAAATCCAAATTTCATAGCGGGAATAAAAAGTTAAGTCCAGTTGAAAATTCAGAATAGTCGCTATGAAAATATAGCCCTTAAAAGTGGCGATTTTGCAAATGGCCTCCGTTTTCGACGAAAACACCTTTGTTTGATCCGGAATGTCAAATTATTGCTTGATTCCAATTTTCACAACTTTTGGAACCAATATGTAAGCGTGGTGAATTTAAACGCGTTTGGTCATTTTAGTTTGAATTTAATCGACTGGAAAATGGCCGTTATTCAAACGGCCTCCAAATTCAACGAAATTAGTTTTGTTAGGAACGTTTCAGCAAAACATAGCTAGATTTATTTTTCAGGAATTTTAGGAGTCAGTATGTGGGTCCGGTAAATTAAAATGTGCGTTTGAATTTAAAATATAATGATCTATATTTTAAATTTTCGGAAACTGATCGAAACAGTCGGACTGGCTTTCGGGACATATCCTATTAGGTCCGAAATTGGGGTATTTAGCTAGGGCGACAATCGTTGGGTTTGATTTGAAGTTCGAACGAGAAATCTCTCTTTAAAGAATTAAATTTTATTAAAATATGAACTATATATTCTTCCATTGGTCAAGTAAAGGGTCAAAATCCTAATGCGCAGTCAACCCAAAAGATAGCCGCCGTTCTCTTTCATTCGAAGGCCCAAAATTTTCGAATCTTTCTTCACCAATAACTCACAATCCGCTTCGATTAAAACATGAAACAAAAGCAAAAATCGTAGAACTTTTTACGATCTACAAACCTATACCAATTTGATTAGAATTCATTGAGTAAATCTCGTGGTTGTGGGGTTCATAGTCACTCAGTTCGCCGCGGAATTCCAGGCAGATGGCGGCTTCGGGTGGGCCCTGCTTGGGGGCGGTGGTAGAGGGTATGAAGGCGAATTATGCGGTGGTTGTTGATCGGAGTTAAACCCCCTCTGGTGGCGCGCGTTGTGGAGTTTTAAGGTGCGACTTTGGGTTTCTCAAACCTGGAGACGATATGGAAGATGACGAAGGGCTTAATTCCCTTAACCACGGGATTTGTTACTAACGATAGTTAGAAGATTATTAATGATTAATTTATTAACTAATTAAAATGGTTAACTAACATATGTATTTAAAGTTTAAACTACTGTAACTTTCTATCTAATAGTCAGAAATTCTGCAAATTTGGCTCCGTTAGAACCTTGAAGAGAAACACTACAACATGGAATCAGTCTCGACGAGAATGGAGCAAGTTACAGATCTTGATTGAATTAAACATCTTATTTAATTTAGTTAAAACAAATCATTATTTAAACGATTTTCTATCCAATCAATGTGAGAACTCTCTCACTAAATTCTTTTTGTACAGTTATTTATTTTTATAACTGAATTTTTGTTGACTGCCTGTTTTCTCACTCCCCTCGTCCACAGACCATGGACGATTTATTTGATTGTATTGTGATTGTGATGTACGAATAATAATGTATATATGAAATGTGGAAAAAAAATGTGATGTGTGAAAAATGTATATTTGAAATGAAATATATATATATATATACGGAATGAAAATAAAATATATATGGAATGGAAAAAAACACACACATATATATATATATATATATGATGTGTGGAAAAATATATATTTGAAATGAAAAATATATATACATGGAACGTGAATAAAATATATTTGAAATGAAAATAAAATATATATGAAATGGATATAATATATATTTGAAAAGAAAATATACATATACGAAATGTGAATATACATATATGAAATGTGAATAATATATATATGGAATGGAAATAATAAATATATGAAATGGAAATAATATATATATGAAATGAATTTTATATATGTAAGAAGTAAAAATTATATATATAAGAAATGAAAATAATATATATATATATATATATATATGAAATGTAAATAATATATACATATATATATTTGAAATGGAAATAATATATATATGAAATGGAAATAATATATGTATAAGATGTGATATATATATATATATCTGTGTATGTATGAAGAGATAATGAAATAAATATTAGTTTGTTAAAAATATTATTTTTAACATATATATGAGATGTATAGAATTTTCATGTAATGGAATATTCGATTTTGACTAAAAATCGCTTTTGAAACGAATTTAAAACGATTTATAAAATACGTTTTAAATGGAAATCGACGAAATATATATAATATATATATTATATAGATTAAATGGCCTGAATAGAACGCGTCGCGCTGCGACTGTTCGCGAAATTCGACCATTTACTTCGAATTGATATTACGGGAGATCCGGCCGTCGGATTCTCCTAATACCGAAACCGTTGGGTTTGTATCGAAAATATCTTTCCAACTAATATAAGAGATTTGAAATATAACGGCTAGATTTGGAATTATGTCCAAATCAAATTTGGAAAAGGTCGCTATGGATGCAGTTCGGTGGCCATTATTTGAAACCGACTGTACGGGCATTAATAAAATTATTAAAAATATGGAAAAATTGTGTAAAATCGTAATAAATGATTTGGAAATAATTTGGATGAAAAATTCAAAACTTGTAAAGATAAAAATATGTTTTTATCGAAATGAACTAGTTATTCACTTGAAACAATAATCCAATATTTTTATATAAATAAATTGGATTTGGAAAGGGTTTTAAAGTAACCAGAATTTTCCAATGTATGAATTGGAATGGATTTGAATGGATATAATCTTCAGAATATTTTGATATTGGATTCCGTGATTATACGGATATTGTTGTGGGAATTTGGAAGATATATATATCGTTATACCCAATACGATATTTGTTGATTTCAGAATTTGATATTGAATATAAGCCGTTATATTTTCTATTCAGAGCCTTATATTTAATATCAAATTGGATTTCAGGTTTTTCGTGAATGGTGTCTTCATTAAAACTGTTCTTAAACCCAATCGAGAAAAGATTAAATCTTTAATTAAGATTTAATGAAGTTTTCCAATTAATTATTATTTAATTGGAATTGAATTGAAATTGGATTTTGGGTTTGCTGTGAACTATGTTTAAATGACAGTAGTTCTTTAACCCGAGTAAAAGAAGGATTAATCTTCAGAAAGTTGAACAATCAATAATAAATGATTTTAGAGATTGAAACCAATTGGAGTTCGAATAAATCTTTAATTAGATTGTGAATGAATAAATGGTAATTAAATTACCAAAGCATGAAACGGGATTGAACCAAATTTACTTGGTTGTTGATATTCATAATTGTGTTTGATTGATTGTTTGGATTGTGCTCGACCAGTTTATGAGCAAGATATGCTTTTACATTTAGCATTGGGTTGGGTAGAAATACTGGTATGCTAATGTCTTTTGAAACACTTCACAATTTGACTTTGAGATGTATATTGATGTTGTTGTGTTCATTTCAAATTTAATGAATGATTTTGAAATGATATTATTCTTAAGTAAAAAAATAAATGTATTCCCGATTTTGTACAGGGAATGTATTATAAAATAATTTATAAAACAGAAAGGATTTCGAGGGCTAAAATATGATGATTTCGAAATGAATTGAAAATGTATTATTGTTTTACATTTTAGTTCATCGCATATTCGAGTAGTTTATATTAATGATGTATCTGTTTGGTGGGGAGAATTTATTCTCTTGCTTAACACCCTTCTTTGAGACGTACGAGCTAAAAGGTTATGTGATTAATAGTGACTGATCACATGTGTAATTGCTGATGTGAAGTACTATAGTTTGAAAGTACTTGTGATTATTATGTTGTGAAATGATTTTCCCCACTTCGGGATATAAAATGATTTAGAAAGTATGTGGCTAGAGATTGGGTGACCTGGATGACTAAAAGTATAGGCTGGATCCAGTGCCTTAGGGTGAGTGGTCAGCAGTGCAGCCTGCTCCATGCGTGCGAGGTGCATATATTTATATATGTATGTATGTATATCGAGTTGGAGGGGCGCTTACTGCCCGGTCTAAGGGAAGATTCCCAATATTTGGTTGCATACTTGTTTGTATGCATTGTGTTGATTTGGAATTCATATTTCCAAAGCTTTTGGTTTGTGATCCCGAAGTGATATCTACTTTAATAGGTATGTATTTCAAATGATTTGAAATAGAAATTGGGAAATAAAGTCCAAAGGAATAATTTCTGTAAATTGAATTGGATTTGGAAAATCTAAGTGTGGTGATAAATCTAAATGGATAGATTGGGATATTGCATGTTGATTGATGCATAGTAGATCCATACCGCTATTACAGATTGTTGTTTATACACTGGCATTCAAGGGGGTAAACCCGTTATGCGTTAGCGGCGTGGTCCTGTGATTTGCCTTATCATTTATAAAAGTTAATTTTAAATGTAGAGTTTCTCACACCAGTACCATGACTGACCTGTAGTTTGCTTTTCCCTTGCGAACTCGGGTGCCCCTATTTTCCACACGGGCAGTCGAGTAGTTTATTTTGCAGATATATAAGCAGGATTCTGGATTGAAGCTTAATGATGTGTCCAGGGCATTGATAGTCTTCCGCTGTATTAGTTTATTTGTTTTCCGCTGCATTTTATTACATTTATTGTAAATTAATCTTCCATTGTATTATATTTCGATATACTCTGATATATTATGTACTCTGATGTAACATTATTATGATGTTTATAAAAGTCTTCTGTTATTTGTTCTGATGTGTTGTATCCCCAGAGTTAGCGAACCAATGATTTCTAACTTTCGGATCGGGCCTTGCGGTCGATTCGGAAGGCGGGGATTTTTGGGTCACTTCAGTGGTCCAGCATGAGAAGGTGGAGGAGACGGAGAGTGCTAAGCGAGAAGGGAAGGAGATCTCGTAGAAGAGCGTGGCTGTCATAGATCCGGCCGTTGGGAATGCCCCCCTACCTGCGCCGCATGCCATTACTACCGATGTCACGAAGATTTCTAGCGGTGATGGTGCGGGGGGTTGTCGCCTCTCTGCCACTCATGAGTTGGTTACTCCCTCGAAGGGTCGATCGAGCAGGAGGGGATCTGGATGGAAGAGGTCTGGTTCTGGTGACGAACCATCGAGTGTTGAATCTGCAAAAAGGTACAAGAAAAAGAAGAAAAGACACAATTAGTGTTAGTAGCCAAAGTGGAAGTTACTGTTGTTTTACTAGTGTAGGCCGATAGTTTATGCGAGTATGGCCCTTGCTTTTGGTTTTTCAAGATACGGTGTGGTTCTCATGTACACCCTGTCATTAGAAAGTAAAAGTATTAGACATGTAGTTTGTTCAGCGTGTGTGTGTGAAAAGGAAATATGAACTAGTAAAGATCGTCTTTTATGTCAAATGTACGGATGTTCTTTTTATGTTTTCCAGCTTCCTGTACTTGCACAAACTTACTTATCGTTACACTTGTCACAAAAGGGATTAGGGGCCATCTCTGGGTAAATTATTTCAAGGAGGTGAGGTAGAGCGCTGGTTTCAGTAAGTTCCCCTCAGCTCAGGGAACCCGTAGTTTGCGAAACTAGGCTGTGCGCCTGCTGTTTTGGGTGGCCCGGGGTTAAACCCAAGTGTAGCGAAGGCGTAGAGCGTCGCGTTGTGCGGTTCACTAGGTGGGTGGCTCTCTCGTCGTTCATCCGGTTGAGAAGAGCCGCCAGATGTCGTTTATTTGCCGGCGTATTTTTCAGCCCTGATCATCAGCTCGTAAGGTCCAATCACGGCCATGGCCTGCCCCTAGCCTTGAGAGCTAAGGGAAAGAAACGATCTAAGGTTGGTCTTGGTGTTGCGACCAGATTCGACCGACACTCGAAACCAGTGAAGAGCGATTTGCATCGATCTTAGTCGGTCACGGAGTGGTGCTACGCCGCCTAGACTAGGACGCGGAACGATTTATCCTGGGCCTCGGCACTGGGCAGGAGTTCGATTTCGTGGTTGTTTAGAATCGGTAGCGTTGCTGGTTGGCGATTCGAGTAGCGTTGCCTCTTCCCGTGCTCGGGGTGCCGGGCATAGTCGAGTGTTTCAGACTCAATGTTGCCTAGAAATTGGGATGGCCGCGCTGGCTCTCGTGCCCGAGGTGCTGATGCGGTTTTCGCAGGCGTGAATTGAGTTGGTTGTTGGAAAACAAGGCGCATTACGTGAGAAGTCAACAACAGTGAGACAGGAAGTTGAACACCATTTCTACTAATAACTTTGGCAGTAATAGCCTCTACAATGCCTTGGATTTCTAACAGAACAGAACATTGTTCGAAAAGCATAAACAACTGTAAACTGAGTTATGTGAAGTAGCGGTGGAGATGTTCGCTGTTCCATGCCCTTGGGAGTTCAGCTCCGTCGACGGTGGCGAGCCTAAAAGTTCCATCGTTGAGCTTTCGATGTATGGAGTGTGGGCCTTCCCAGTGAGGCGCGAGGCCTGTTAGCAGGGGAAAAACCCGCTTTAGCATGAGGTCGCCGATGTTTAGGTCCTTGTAGCGAAACTTGGAATTGAAGTATCGAGCTACCCGCTGTCGTTGGGCAGTGGCTTTGACATCGGGCTCGTTCCGTTTTTCTTCCAGCAAGTTGAGTGGTCCCAGAAGTAAATCTTAGTTTGTCTTTGGATCGAAATATGTGATTCGATGAGATTGTAACTTGAGATCAATGGGAATGATGGCTTCAGATCCGTATGCAAGGGTAAAAGGAGTGCGGCAGTGTTGGTGTCTTGTGGGTTGTGCGTTAAGCCCATAGAGCCAGAGGAAGTTCGTTTGCCCACATGCCCCCAGCCTTTTCCAGACGTTTCTTGATGATGGATTTGATGACCTGGTTAACCGCCTCGACCTGCCCATTGGCTTGGGGATGAAACACCGCCGAGAATATTTTATCGATGCCGTGGCGCTAACAGATAGCTTTAAACTCGGTGCTCTCGAATTGAGTGCCATTTTCGGAGATGATGGCCTGAGGCCCTCCATAGCGGGTAATGATGTTGCGGACAACAAAGTTGATCATCTTTTTTGTGGTTATGGTAGCGAGAGCTTCAACTTTTGCCCACTTGGTGAGATAGTCCACTGCGACAACGGTGTATCGTGCCCCGCCTCTAGCCATTGGAATAGTTCCGATGATGTCGATTCCCCACATGGTGAACGGCCGTGGGCTGACCATTTGAGATAGCTCATTTGGCAAGGCTCTTGGAATCTTAGAGAAGCGCTGACACTTATCGCATTTGCGAGTGTAGTCCGCGGCGTCTTGACCAAGTGTGGGCCAGTAAAAACCATGTCTAAGAATTTTTCTGGCCAGGGTATGCCCCCCAATGTGGTCGCCACATTCGCCTTCATGCACACTGCTTAGTACCTAGAGGGCGCCATCGTGAGCTACGCATCGAAGCAGGGGAACGGAAAAGCCTCTGCGGTAGAGTACTCCGTCCATAAGTAGGCAACAGGCTGACTGACCAGTGAGTGCACGCCTTTTCTTGTAGTGCTTTGGTAGGATCCCGTGCTGTAGGTAATTTCTGATCGGTTTCATCCATGACCCGAGCTTGAGTTCGATGCTCATAATCATTTCGTCTTGCCCTTGCTTGATACTTGGAGAGTTGAGGACTTCAACCGGGGAGAATCCGTTAAGTTGTAGGTCTTCAGAGCTTGCCATTTTGGCGAGGGAATCCGCTTTTTCATTTTTCTTGCGTGGGATATGCGTGATGGTGAAATGCTCGAGGCAGATGAGTAGCCCCTGAACCCGGGCTAGGTATTGGGAAATCCGTCCCTTTTTCACTTGATATTCTTCCAATACTTGTCGGACGATAAGCTATGAATCGTAGAAGATGTGGACAGCCTTTAGCTTGTGTTTGATCGCAATTCTAAGACTGGCGATTAAGGCCTCGTACTCCGCATCATTGTTGGTAGCAGGGAAATTTAGCCTTAGCTCGTAATACATTGGGCGTTCTTCAGGGGTAATGAGCACAATTCCGGCCGCGGAGCATTTTCTATTAGAAGAGCCGTCCACGAACAATTTCCATTTGGCGTCGGGATCTCCAGCATTTGCCGCGGGTTCCTCCTCGGGGCTGTGAATTCCACGATGAAGTTTGCGAGGGCTTGGACGAGGATGGCTCGTCGGGGGATGAAGGTTATCTCGAACTGGCTTAACTCTATTCTCCACTTTAGTAAACTCCCTGACGCCTCAGGTCATTGTAGGACTGGACGTAGTGGCTGGTTAGTGTAAAATTTAATAAGATGTGACTGGAAGTACGGCCGGAGCTTTCTAGAGGAGATCAATAAGCAAAATGTCAACTTCTCGAGCTTCGGGTAGTTCTTCTCTGCCCTCGTTAGCCGCTTGCTGATGTAGTAGATGGGCCGTTGAGTGCGTTCTTCGAGACGTATTAGTGTCGAGCTGATTGCCTGTGCAGAAACAACCATGTAAATATATAAGTCCTCATGGTCTATAGGCTTAGAGAGGATAGGTGGTCGCTCTAAGTGATCCAGGAGTTCCTTGAATTCGGAGATGCATTCGTGGGTCCACTCGAAGTTGTGTTTCCCTTTTCGGAGTAAATCAAAGAAGGGGATGCACATGTCGGTGGCCCTAGAGATGAACCGACTTAAAGCGGTGACCAAACGTTCAGACTTTGGACATCCCTGATGTTCTCAAGGATGCGGATGTACCGAATAGCTTGGATTTTTTCTTGGTTAGCTTCGATGCCCCGAGAATTGACAATGAAACCCAAGAACTTTCCCGAGGCGACTCCGAAGGAACATTTTAGGGGATTAAGTTTCATGTCATATTAGCGAAGGACATCAAACATTTTAGAGAGGTCGTGGACGTGATCGCTTGACATTTTAGATTTTACTAGCATATCTTCCACGTACACCTCCGTGTACTTTCCGATTTGATTTTTAAAGAATTGATTAACCATTGGTTGTTAAGTGGCGTCGGCATTTTTAAGGCCGAAAGGCATAACACGGTAGCAATAGAGCCCAAGGTCGGTTATTGAAGAGGTATGATCTTGGTTGCGGAGGATCATCGGGATCTGGTTGTAGCCTGAGTAGGCGTCCCTGAAGGATAATTGCTGGTCCGGTGGTTGAGTCGACTAGTCGATCGATCTCTGGGAGCAGGAAGCTGTCCTTGGGGCATGCCTTGTTCAGATCGGAGAAGTCGATGCATGTCCGCCACTTGCCATTGGCCTTTTTAACCAGAACTGGGTTGGAAACCCATTCGGGGTAGTCAGCTCCACGGATGAAGTCGTTGTTGAGCAGACAGTCTACCTCTTCTTCGAGTGCCGTGGACCTCTCGGGTCCTAAGAAGCAGCACTTTTGTTTAACTGAAGGTATTATGGGATCTAAGCCAATGGAATGGCAAGCAATTGCGGGGTCGATGCCTTTCATGTCAGAGTGAGTCCATGCAAACACATCTAAATTGGCTTTCAAGAAGCATATGAGGTCTTCTTTAACTGTTGGGTGGAGTTGTGACCCTACCTACAACACCCTCGTTGGGTCATCGAGGTTTACGGGAACATCCACTGTGGATTCGACCGGGATAGCCCTCTTGTATTAAGGTTCTTCGTCCTTCCATGGGTCGAGATCATCGAAAAGACATGAGTGGCACCTAAGCCAGGGCTTAGATGCCGCTGATTGCTATGAAGAGACGTTCTTGGTGCAAGAAAGAATGGGCAAGTCTTCACCGTTATCCTTATTGCACACATTCTTCCACTCTATTGCGTAACATTCCCTGGCGCTTACTTGGTCGCCCATGACGGTTTTGATCCCATTTTCCGTTGAGAGTTTCATTAGAAGGGACCATGGTTCCATGTAAACTCGGAATTCAGTGAGGAAGGGGTGCCCTAGGAAAGCGTTGTAGGAGGAGTCGATGTCTATGACCATGAAAGTGAGAATCTGGACTCATCTTCGGCCCCCCTCACCCAATTTTATGGGTATGTAGATCATCCCTACGTGGGAACTAGAGGACCCATTGAAGCCATGAACGGTGGTGTGTCATGGCTTCAAGTCATTCGTTTGCAATTTCATCTGGTCGTAGGCGACCTTAAAGATGATGTTGACCGAGCTTCCTGAGTCGATTAAGGCCTTCCGAACGGAAGCGGCAACGATCTGGGCAGTGATGACTAATGGATCGGTGGTCGGTATTTCCACCCCTGTCGATTCCCTTTCTCGGAAGACGATGTTGTCCTGCATGGTTTTGTAGCTTGGATGGGACAGACTCAGGGAGAGCGGAGCAGGCTTCATAAGTAGCATGTTTTATGGAACTCACATATTCCTCCATTTTTCGAAAGCTGTTATGTATGGGGTAAGGTCCTCCATATATGGTGTTGATCACGATTCCTCGCCTTGGGTTAGATGGTCCTGGAGCTCCATTGGCTGCTGCTTGTGGAGCTGGCGCTGGAGGTTGCAAATTTTCTTGGGCGGGAAAGGGCTCTTAGACATATTGCTCCAGCCATTTCTCGCGAATAAGTTTCTCGATTGCATCCCTAAGTTGGCGGCATTCGTTGGTGTCATGCCTGTACACGCCGTGATATCGACAGTACCTCTCGGTGTTCTTCTCGCGGTCAGTTGATTCTCTGACGCGCTGCTTCTTGTATGGAAGGGTGTTACATGTTTCCAAGTAGATCGTCTCTGTGTCTTCATTCAACGGGGTGTAGGCTTCAAAAGTTTGGCGAGGGCCAAGCTTTCTTAATTCTGCTGGGGCTTTCCTGTTGTTTCGTCCATCTGTCCTGCCATTGTTTGGTTTTTGCCTTTAAGGACCTGCTCCCTTGTTTTGGTCGAAGGTCTCCACGCCTCGCCTACCTCTGAAGTGGTTATTGCCGGTATCGGCTTCTGGGTCGTTGGGGGCGCTTGCGGCGCTGGTTCCGCCTTGATTCTTCTTGGCACAGGTACTGATCTGCCTTCTCATAGAAGACGTCGAGGCTCTTTGGTTGTTTTCAATCGATCCAGGCCCCAAATTCTGAAGTAGGGAGGACCTTTTTTGCTAGCTGAAAGAGTATGGTGCGAGGATCTGGATCTTCGACCTCGGCGAGAGCTGTGTTGAACTGGGAAAGGTAGCTCATGATTGACTTGGCAAGCCCCTGGCATAGGTTGGATAAGGTGAGGGCATTCTTCGGAGTCGGGATATGCACCCTGAATTGCTTGACCAACTCTATTGCTAATTGCACGAAGTTGTTAGTGGAATCGAGCGGGAGGCGGGAAAACCAAAGTAGAGCGGTATTGGATAGGAAGACCGGGAAGCATTTGCATTTGGCTGGATCGTCGCCCCGGCTTGAGTCCATTTGCCATTCATAGCGATTCAAGATGGCACAAGGATCAGTGGTACCATCATAGAGTGGCATTTGTGGCATGCTAAAGCGGCTTGGCCATTCGGCTTCATTTACTCTTCTTGTGAAGGGGTTACACCTAATGTGAGCTTCCCATGCGTCGTGCACGCCCCCTCGTATCTCCCTCATTACCCTTTGGATCATGTCGGGGAGATAGGTCGGATGCGGATCCTCTATCGGGATCTAAGGGTTTTGACGTGGTTCCAGAGTCCTGTTGTGAGGTCTCCTTCTATGGTGGATGTCCATATCATCTTCCTCCATGTCCTCGACATCTATGATTGGGTCTATGTGTGGACGTTAAGGAGGAACTGGGTGATGTGGATCCTGTTCTACAGGAGCACGGGCCATTGGAATAGCGGACCCCGTAACCTGATTAGAGATCATTGGGTTGTGTCGAGGAAGAGGTTGGTTTATAGGATTAAGTGTGTCATTGATAAGCAAGCGATAGCGGTCTCGGTGACGTGACCCCTCGCTGTATGTGACTATAGTCCGGTCATCGTTGATGTTCCCATTCCCGTTGGCATGACTTTTACCGTTATCGAGAGCATTAGTGCGAGCGGCGAAATGTTTGATGAGAGTGAACCTCCTTGACCTGGAATAGGAAGTTTACGATGCAGTTGGTTGGGGTCGAGCATTGTTCCCAGCCAATTGGAGTCGAGCGATGACGCGTTGACTTTCTTGAAGTTGGCGCATAAGACCGATGTTATCCCTTAGTGCTTGGTTGATCTCGACCGCAGTGATCTCAAATCTTTCATTAAGCGCGCGGATGTGAGCTTGGGTAACGATTGCTTTGGGATCCACAACTGGAGGGACAGTTTCATTAGGGGCCAGGACATCTACCGGTTGAGGTTGTTGGGAGGTAATGGCCTCGGCTACGGCTGAAGAGCTGACCATTGCGTTCTTTGACTTCTTTACCAACGTAATCGGACCCGACAATGGGGTGAGCAAGGAACCCTAAGATTGTCAAAGTATAGACGATAATGCAGAAGAAAGACGCAAATCTTGAATTCGGATACTCGGTGAAAGCACCAAATGTTGACAGCAAAAAATGTCGTAAACACCAAAGATTCCTATTACTAGGAATTGTTAGTTTGGTCGCAAGACTAAGTAAGAGAAAGCAGTAAACGACACAAGTATTTATAGTGGTTTGGCCGCGGATTAGGCCTACGTCCACTTTGGAAGGATGTTGAACTTTTATTAATTATTCAAGAATTACAAGGTAGAGCCATGCTCAATACATTCACTTTCATAACTGAAGTATGCTAGATATTTGGGAAAAAGAATATTTAATTCTCCTTCATCCTCAAATAGGAGATGCCATTAATGAGGCTCATGAAGTTCTAGGAAGGTCTCAAGTAAAGAAAATCTAACCCCCTTAAAGTGTGAGGCCATGAGCTATTTACAGGAGTGGGAGTAGGTAGGAGTAGGTAGGATTAGGTAGAAAGGGGGACCACATGCAGGAAATTCGAACCCGGAACCCTCGCGCCTCGAAATTTCGAACCTGGGTACGGGTTTGAAATTTTGAGCCTCTAGGTTCGAAATTTTGAGGCCGGTGGGTTCGAAATTTCAAACCCAGATGCGGGCGCGAAATCTCGCTCCGTTGGGCTCGAGATATCGAACCCAACCATGGGCGTGAGATTCCGCGCCCGTTGGGCTCGGGTTCTCGATCCCAGCGGTGGGTGCGAGATTTCACACCCTCTAGGCTTGAGACCTAGCGCCCACTGGGTTCGAAATTTTGAACCTAGGTATGGGTTTGAAATTTCGAACCCAGGCATGGGTGCGAGAATTCGCACCCGGTTAAGTGCGAATTCCGTATCATGCCCAGGTGAGGTTCTTCTGATGGGCGCGAGGGTCATGGGACTCGGTTGTCGAGGCTCGTAACTCCTTCGGGGTCCAAGGCCTTGGTTTACGGACGTCTTCTGCATGCCATGAGGCCACAGGCGATGTAATCCCTTCTTGATCCGGTTTTCTTCACTCCTATGTGTTCCTTTTCGGCCTCATCTTCACGAGATACGTTGAGTTGAGCGTATCTGATGCTTTCATGGGAACCGGACCAGAAATCCGGTTAACACATAACTTGATATAAAACAGGAGAGACAGTGCATAAGCTGAAAACTAAACCATATCCATCAGAGTAGCGAAATCCAATATACAGTTATGATCTAAACCATTATTACAACTTCAAAATACTGTTTCTAAAGAGGAAATAAAAGAGGTACATTACTAATGCCCAAAGTAGTGACCAACAACAACACAGGGAGAATATATGTATATAGTACGTGGATGCCTCCTGCTCTTCTCCGGACAGCTACTCGTGCATCATCACCTAACCTACCTCTAGTCTGATCGTTTAGGAGCACCCAGAGTAATAAGATGAGACATAAAACTCTGGGTCAGATGAAAGTTTGGTAAGAGCGATAGCAAGTCTATAACACTAATAGAGTAATAAGAGGTATAAGAAATCATACCTGACCTGGATCTACAGCCAAAGAGTTAGCACAACAAGATGTACAATACTTTAAGGTAATCACTAACATAGAGTGTAAAATGGGAGTGTGCGTGTCATGGTGATAGCAAACATCAAACCTAGCAATCATCCTCACATCTCTCACTCAGTGCGTAAAGCATACAATATCCACCGCTTTGATCACCAAATCCATTTGGGCCGTGACGGGTCCATGCCCTTTGGACTCTGTACAACTATTGCTATGACCATGCCCTTCTGGTTTATAGCCAATAACCCTTCCAAGTCCAAACATCCCTGGCTCTAGGGTATAGGCCAACCAGTCCATACATTCTTTGGCTCTGGTTCATCTACATGCCCCCTCTCTCAATGGTGAACCAAAGTTATAAATATCGATAACTCCTTTGCACATGTCCCGCAGCAAAGCCCAACTCTAGAAGTTAACTCGTTGGTTCCCATTCGGATCCTGAGCGATAATTCTCATTTGGACTTCCTTTGCATCTCTGGTTTTAGTCGGGTTGGTGCTCGGTTCGATTCGTCATCCCTTATCCGGTTCGGTTCAGGTCTCCTCCTCCTATCCGTTTCGGGCTCCTCCTCCTATCTAGTTCGTTTCGGACTCCTCCTCCTATCCGGTTCGTTTCGGGCTCCTCTTCCTCTCCGGTTCGGTCGGGTCTCCTCCTTCTATCTGGTTCGGTTTGGGTCTCCTTCTCTCCTTCCCCTATCCGGTTCAGTTCGGGTCTCCTTCTCTTCTTCTCCTATCTAGTTCTGTTAGGGTCTCCTTCTCCTATCCGAATCGGTCCGGGTCTCCTCCTCCTTTCCAGTTCGGTTCTGGCTCCTCCTCCTATCTAGTTCATTTCGGGTCTCCTCCTCCGATCCGGTTCGGTTCGGGTCTCCTCCTCTCCTTCTCCTATCTGGTTCGGTTCAGGTCTCTTGCTCCTATCCAGATAGGTTCGGGTCTCTTTCCTAACAGGTTCCGATCGGGTCTTCCTCCTAACCAGACCTGAAGATCTGCAACATTTTCCAGCAGGCTATTTTCGCCGAACGACGGCGTTTTCGACCATTCTAAGCTTCCTATGACATTATAAAACATTCCAAACAGCAGTAACAACATATAGAATCAATCAAAAACATTAAAAGATCATTCATCTGAAATACTTTAGATCAAACATACCCCAAAAGCATGATTTTCCCCTTAATCCCCTTAACCATGTTTTAACTATAGGACTAGCAAACTTAATCCAAATTAACCCAACTTTTCGTCAGTGACATTAAATAATATTTAAGAATTTCTACATATTTTTCCAGATTTTTATGATGCATAATTTCGCTAATTTTCACTAATCATCCCTAATTAGCCGTAATTAGTGAATAAAAGTTCAAATCACTCACCTTAGCCACAAATGAAATCTTAGATCTGAAACTCTACTGTTATGCCACGGATCTCTATGTATTGCAGCATCTCTATCTCTGATTTGATGCTAATTTGACTTGTTTTGGTGTAGTTTTTTGTTAATTAGTGGATAAAAAGCGATTAGTAAGCGATTATAATGAGATTTGGAAGATGAAGGCCATTGCTTGGTTGAAGAAATGAAAGCGGTAGCTGAGAAAAATGAAATGGGATGGTTTCCTAACTCATTTCAGCCTCCTCATAACCCTAATCTCGAAATGCATTGTGGGCCCATCAGCTAATTAACCTATTAAGCCCGATTAAGCTGTTTTCACCTTCCAAACCTTATTTCAGCCGTATCTCCCAAACGGTAAGTCCGTTTGATTAATTGACCAATCTACGGAAAGGTAAACCATCATCTGAATCCAATTTAAGTGGTTTTATGTCAAAACTCCTTACCAATCAAAAGTTATAGGCAAAACAAGATTCACCCAGGTTAAAACGGTCATTTAAAAATCGGAAAAAAAATCGTGAACATGGGAAATGACCCCAATAGTCGTTGTCCAAAGTTACACGATTATACAACTTCGTATGAGAGTGAAATAAATATTCTATGATCTTTCGATGCATAGAATGCGTATCATTACACTCTCCCCCCTTTAGAAATTTCGCTCCCGAAATTCCTTAACTAAGAAAAACAGCCAAAAGGTCCCGCATGCATGTCAACCATTTGCAACAATCAAACATACAAAATAAACATAACAAGCCTATCCTAGCATGAAGAATAACTATATTGCAATTAAAACCTTACCAGGTAAAGAGCTCTAGATATGGCTTCCTTATGTTCTGCTCCGTTTCCCAAGTGCAGTCACTCACATTGTCACCCCACTGGACCTTAACCAGTTTCACCGTCTTCCTTCGATCCGAAGTTGCTTCCTATAGTGTCCGACAATACGAATCTATCTACGGTTTCCAACTGCCTCATGTTCTGCCTCTATATCAACCAACTCATCTGGTGAAATAGTCATATATGAATCATGCACACACTTCCTTAACTGAGAAACATGAAATACGTTGTGCACTCCTGCCATCTTGTCTGGTGATCCAACTTTATATGCTAAATTCCCCACTTGCTCAAGAACTGAAAATGGACCAACAAACCTTGGTGCCAACTTACCTCTCCTACCAATCGGATCACACTTTTCAATGGAGAAATCTTGACGAATACTAAGTCGCCAATGTAGAATTTGAAGTCCATCTTGTCTAGTAATCCAACTTTATATGCTAAATTCCCCGCTTGCTCAAGAACTGAAAATGGACCAACAAACCTTGGTGCCAACTTACCTCTCCTACCAAATCGGATCACACTTTTCAATGGAGAAATCTTGACGAATACTAAGTCGCCAATGTAGAATTTCAAGTTTCTTCGTCTTTTGTCAGCATAACTTTTCTATCTATCTTGGCTAGCCTTCATTCGCTGTTGAATAACCTTGACCGTATCTGAATTTTCTCTTATTACATCCACCCCAAGCACAAATTTCTCACCGATTTCCAACTAACATGATGGTGAGTTGCACGGTTTCCCGTACAAAGCTTCAAATGGAGCCATACCAATATTGGATTGATAACTATTATTATATGCGAACTTAACTAGATGCAAATGGTCATCCCATGACCCTCCAAAATCCAATATACAAGCTCTTAAGAGATCCTCTAATACACTCACCCTCTTTGTTTGACTGTCGGCTTGAGGATGGTACACCGTACTGAGATGTAATTCTGATCCTAATGCCTCTTGTAAGCTCTTCCAAAACCCACTAGTAAATAATTGATCTCGGTCACTCACAATACCTTTAGGTACTCCGTGAAATCTCACTACCCATTTTATATACATTTCTGCTAACTTAGCTGTCGTTCTATTTAACTTAACCAGTGTAAACCTTGCACTTTTGGTCAATCGATCCACAATCACCCAAATGCTATCATGACCTGATCTAGTTCTTGGTAAACCATCAATGAAATCCATTGAGACTTGTTCCCATTTCCATTCAGGAATTTCCAATAATTGTAACAAACCACTGGGCTTCTTTTGCTCAGCTTTAACTTGTTGGCAGTTCATGCACTTGGATATTAACTTCCCAATGACTCATTTCATCCCTTCCCAATAGTAGGTCTGCTTCAGGTATCGATACATTTTGTTACCACCGGGATGTATAGTCAGTTTCTAGTGATGACAGTCTCTAAGCACTTCATCTCTCAATCCATTAACATTGGGTATAACTAGTCTCCCATCTTTTCAAAGCCATCCTTCCCGATCAAGTCTGCACTTGTTTACCTCCTCACCATCGATACACATCTCTACCTTGGAGAAGATTCCCAATAAATTAGGATCGCCCCTCTGATTGGAACCAATCCGCTCAATCAAAGTCGGACTGATCGTCAAACTTGCTAACATCTCTGGATCCAGTTTGCACTTAGGTCTGAAATTATATCCCGCAATATACTCCAATAGATTCCATTCAAGAAACATAACCCCCAAACTGGCATGTCTCCTACTCAATGCAACAACAACCGCATTTCCCTTCCCGGGTGTGTATGCAATATTAAAATCATACGAAGCCAAGAACTCTAACCATCTATGCTGACGAAGATTTAAATCCCTTTGAGAGAAAAGGTATTTTAATGACTTATGATCGGTAAACAACTCGAATCTTTATCCCAAGAGATAATGTCTCCACATCTTCAACGTGAACACGATTGCTACTAATTCCAAATCATGGGTAGGATATCTTTTCTCATGTGGTTTCAGTTTCTGACTAGCATAAGCTACAACCCAACCTTCTTGCATCAGTACAACACCTAGTTCGGTACCACAAGCATCCGTGTATACCGTCATATCTTCGTTCCCCTTGGGAATAACTAGCACTGGTGCACACGTTAACTTCTCTTTTAGACTCTTAAACGTATTCTCACACCTTTCATCCCATACAAAATCTTGACTCTTCTTGGTCAACTGAGTTAACGGTGCCGCTATCCTGGAGAAGTCTTGTATAAACTTACGATAATATCCAGCTAACCCCAAAAAACTTCTAAGGTCTATTGCATTCTTGGGCATAGACCAATCCTGTACTGTTGCTACCTTCGCAGGATCTACGGCAATACCATTTTCTGAAACAATATAGACCAAGAATCTCACTTCCCTCCTCCAGAAGTGACACTTAGAAAATTTTTCTTTCAACAGGTGTTTCCTCAACACCTCCATCACTATCCTCAAATGTTTCTTGTGTTCTTCCTCTGTCCTCGATTAAACCAAGATATCATCCACGAACACAAGAACAAACTTATTTAATTTATCTCTGAAAACCCTATTCATATGATCCACAAAATATGCGGTGCATTGGCCAACCTGAATGGCATGACCAACCACTAATGGAATCCAGACGGCGTCCGAAATGTCGTTTTAGATATACTCTCAACTGCTACTCTGAGCTGATGTAATCCTGTTGCGAGATCCAACTAGGAGAACACTCTTGATCCATTTAACTGATCAAACAAATCATCTATCCGTGGAATAGGATACTTAGTCTTCCTAGTCACCTTGTTCAACTCGCGGTAGTCTACACATAAGGCAAGGGAACCATCGGCCTTAGTGGCAAATACAACTAGTACTCCCCACTTGGAAACACTTCTTCGGATTAATCCCTTCTTCAAATGATCGCCCACTTGCACCTCGAGCTCTCGCTGGTCTCTTGGCGCCGTACGATGAAGTGGCATCACTATAGGTCTGGCATCTTTCACTAAATCAATCTGTAACTCAATCTCTCAGTGTGGTGGAAGTCCGGTCACTTCCTCAAAGATGTGCAGATACTCGCCAGCAATAGGCATATATGATAACTCATCATGCGGGATGTGGAGGGAATGTAGAAAACTAGACATCACATCATCAGTAGGTAGGCATCCCAATATCACTCTCCGCCCATCATCCTCTCTAATGGTCACCGAAGGCCCCTCACAGTATATCACTACCCCATATCTTTGGAGCCAATCGACTCCCAAAATAATGCCAAACCCAGTAAAATCCAAAACAAAGCAACCACAAGCAAACATACATCCATGACTCGATAAGACCAAATTACGACAAATCATGCAAAGGCTAGTTGAACCACCGATCGGGTTCGTCACAACTAAAGGCCTATCGACCAGCTCGGGTTCCAATTCCAACCTATCTGACAGGTCACTAGATACGAAGGAATGGGAAGCCCCGGTATCAAACAAAACTCGAACAGGAACGTTGTAAATATAAAGCATACCTTGAATAATGACACCTTTCCCTTCTACACTGCAGTTGGGGCATTCGACGAAGAAGGAACAACGTTGATAGCTTATAGTTTCACTATTTGCTTCTCCTTAGGGGGTTGTGGACATTTATCCTTGAAATGTCCCACTTAGTCACAGCTGAAGAACTTTCTTTCCGCTGGCTTTGCTCGACAATCTTTGATATAATGGTCCTTCTTGTTGCAGCCAAAGCATTGGGCATCTTTCTTATTCTTCTTTTTATGACCATCCTTGATTTGGTTCTGTATCCTTTTATTTTGAGAATTATTCTTGCCTCCACCGCTTGCCTGCAGCTTTGGCTCCTCCGCAGATGTAATAGCAACCTCGGTCTTCATCTTAGGGTAAAGGCTCTCCGCTCTCAATGCCTTCCCCGCAATAGATTCGAATGTCTCATCATCAATATGGTTTATAAGTCTTTCCCCCAACTACTCGTCTAGTCCAGTTATGAACTTATCATTCTTCTTCTCAGCAATATCGATAAGAGATAATCCATATTTCGATAAGGTATCGAATTCAACATATATTCCGAGACTGCCCTACAATTCTGCTTAAGCTCCAAAAATTTCCTAAACAATTCTGATTTCTGAGTAGTTGGGATAAAATTATCACTGAAGCGAGCCTTAAACTGATCCCAAGTAACTTGATCCTCTGGAGTAGCTGCTTTAATAGCATTCCACCAATTCAAAGCCCATCCTTGCAGTTGACGCGATGCTAGCCTTCTCTTCATTGCATCATCGATCCATAAGTCCTCAAAGATGCGCTCAAAACTATTGAGCCAATCTTGAACATCCATAGCCAATTCTGTTATGTGGAATGACGTCCCACCATGACTAGTATAATCCTTGTTAAGCTTGGCGAAATCGGCCCTAGGCGCCTGCACCGCTGCACCACCACCTTTAGCAGCATTAGGAAGTGCTCCCTGAACATCCCTAAGCATCTCTCTCATGAAGGTAGTAAACATCATCCTCATATAAGAAGCATTCCTATTATTGGCCCCTGAACTCGTACTCCTCGTATAATGGCTCATCGTTCAATCTGTAAAGAGAAAACGATTAACCATCTCCATAGTGGTGCTAGTGCAGTGTGACTTCATGCTTAGATATACTAATAATATATGTATATATAGCTTTTGAAAACCAAAATAATACAAATACGCGCTCTCATTTACGTATACTTTCTCTCCTTGATGTCTTTCCTTAGGTTAACTACACAACCTAGAGCTCTGATACCAAGTATGATGGGGCGCCTCGCACCAGCCAACATTTCCCCGAAATGCGATACGCCAATGCGCAACTAGCATGGGAGGGTCGTCAAAAGAAAAGGGTTTTGAAACTACAAATCATCCAAGAACCTATAGTATATCTTATGGCACATGGAATAAAATATAATAACAACATAACTTGATATAAAACAGGCAAGACAGTGCAAAAGCTGAAAACTAAACCATATCCATCAGAGTAGCATAATCCAAAATACAGCTTATGATCCAAACCATTATTACAACTTCAAAATATTATCTCTAAAGAGGAAATAAAAGAGGTACACTACCAATGCCCAAAGTAGTGACTAGCAACAACACAGGGAGAATATATGTATATAATACGTGGAAGCCTCCTGCTCGTCTCTAGACAGCTACTCGTGCATCACCACCTAACCTGCCTCTAGTCTGCTCGTTTAGGAGCACCCAAAGTAATAAGAAGAGACATAAACTCTAGGTAAGATGAAAGTCTAGTATGAGCGATAGCATGTCTATAACACTAAATAGAGCAATAATAGGTATAAGAAATCATACCTGACTTGGACCTGCAACCAAAGAGTTAGCACAAGAAGATGTACAATACTCTAAGGTAATCACTAACATAGAGTGTAAAATGGGAGTGTGCGTGTCCTGGTGATAGCAAACATTAAACATAGCAATCATCTTCACATCTCTCACTTAGTGCGTAAAGCATATGATATCAACCGCTTTGATCACCAAATCCATTGGGGCCATGATGGGTCCATGCCCTTCTGGACTCCATACAACTATTGCTATGACCATGTACTTCTGGTCTATAGCCAAAAGCCTTCCAATCCAAACATCCCTGATTTTGGGGTACAAGCCAACCAGTCCATACATCATCTAGCTCTGGTACATCTACATGCTCCATCTCTCAACGTTGAACCAAAGTTATAAATATCGATAACTCCTTGCACACGTCCCGCAGTAAAGCCCAACTCTAGAAGTTAACTCATAGGTTCCCATCCGGATCCTGAGCGATAACTTCTCATTTGGACTCCCTTTGCATCTCGGGTTTTAGTTTGGCTGGTGCTTGGTTCAATTCGTCATCCCTTATCTAGTTCAGTTCGGGTCTCCTCCTCCTATCCGGTTCGGTTCAGGCTCCTACTCCTATCCGGTTCGGTTCGGGTCTCTTCCTCCTATCCGGTTAGTTTCGGGCTCCTCCTCCTATCTGGTTCGGTTCAGGTCTCCTCCTCCTATTCGGTTCAGTTCGGGTCTCCTTCTCTCCTTCTCCTATCCGGTTCGGTTCGGGTCTCCTTCTCTCCTTCTCCTATTCGGTTCAGTTCGGGTCACCTTCTCCTATCTGGTATCCGGTTCGGTTTGGGCTCCCCCTCTTATCCGGTTTGGTTCGGGTATCCTCCTCCTACCCAGTTCGGTTCGGGTCTCCTTCTCTCCTTTTCCTATCCGGTTCGGTTCAGTTCTCTTTCTCCTATCTGGATCGGTTCGGGTCTCTTTCATAACCGGTTCGGATCGGGCCTTTGTCCTAACCGGACTTGAAAATCTGCAACTTTTTCCAGTAGGCTATTTTCGCCAAACGACGGCGTTTTCAACCATTCTAACCTTCTATGACATTACAAAACATTCCAAATAGTTGTAATAACGTATAGAATCAATCAAAAACATTAAAACATCATTCACATGAAATACTTTAGATCAAACATACCCTAAAAGCATGATTTTCCCCTTAATCCCCTTAATCATGTTTTAACTACAGGATTAGCAAACTTAATCCAAATTAACCCAAATTTCCACCAGTGCCATAAAATAATATTTAATAATTTCTACATATTTTTCTAGATTTTTATGATGCATAATTTCACAAATTATCACTAATCACCCCTAATTAGCCATACTTAGTGAATAAAAGTGCAAATCACTCACCTTAGCCACAAATGAAATCTTAGATCTGACACTCTACCATTATCGAACGAATCTCTATGTATTGCAGCAACTCTATCTTTGATATGATGCTAATTTGACTTGATTTGGTTTAGTTTTGGTTAATTAGTGGCTAAAAAGCGATTAGAATGAGATTTGGAAGATGGAGGCCATTGCTAGGTTGAAGAAATGAAAGTGGCGGTTGAGAAAAATGAAATGAGATGGTTTCCTAACTCATTTCAGCCTCCCGAAAATCCTAATCTCGAAATGGGTTATGGGCCCATCCGCTAATTACCTTATTAAGCCCGATTAAGCTGTTTTTCACCTTCCAAACCTTATTTCAGCCATATCTCCCAAATGGCAAGTCCATTTGATTTATGTGACCACTCTACGGAAAGGTAAACCATCATCTGAATCCAATGGAAGTACCAAGGGTTAAACGGTCATTTAAAAATCGGCAAAAATCGTGAACATGGGAAATGACCCCAATAGTCGTTCCCCAAAGTTACACGACTATATGACTTCGTATAAGAGTGAAATAAATATTTTACGATCCTCTGGTGCATGGGGTACGGGTCGTTGCCAGATTTGACATGATAACAGTTAAGATCCAAATCAACTACAACATGATAGGTATAGAATGAACTAAATACAAATAGATCTATAATCAAAAAGTAGATCCAACATGATAACGGTTAAGATCCAAATCAACTATAACACGATAGGTTCAAAATTATATAAATAGAATTAGATCTAAGCAAGGTTTAAACTGTCCAAATAATGACAGATCCAAATTAGCCACAAACATAGATAAAGGTTAAGAACCACAAATGTGACATGATAAATTAACAACAAGTGAATTAGATCTATAAAGGTAGATCTAGCATGATAAAGTTTAAGATCCACAAATGTGACACGAAAAATTAACCCCAAGTGAATTAGATCTATAAAGGTAGATCTAGCATGATAAAGTTTAAGATCCACAATTGTGACATGGCAAATTAACCACAAGTGAACTAGATCTATAAAGGTAGATCTAGCATGATAAAGTTTAAGATCCACAAATGTGACATGACAAATTAACCACAAGTGAATTAGATCTATAAAGGTAGGTCTAGAATGGTAAAGTTTAAGATCCAAGAATGTCATAGATTCACAATTTATAACAAATCCAAATCACAGTCATATCACGTTTACTTTTAATCATTTAAATCTAAAAGTAACTAACTCATAATGTTCGGTTTTTAGAAGATAGAAAAGAAATTCTTGGTGTTAAATCTCAAATCTATACTTGAACACTTGAATTTTTAAAGTTGATTTGTAGAAGATAAAAGGATTAGATTCAGTTCAGGCACTCACAACATTTGGCCCCCATTGTTTTTAATATGCGAAAGCAAGAGAAATGAGTGTATATTTATAGCTGTCAGCCTCCAGAATTCGACTGCCACCTCAGCCCTAGGGGGAAGGGGGCCATGGGTCGACACCCGCTTGGGTCTGGATGCCCAAAAACTAATATGGGTCTACTTCATAGGTGCGACTGTGTAAAAATACCTTTACGCACTTGTCAAGTGCGCCAGTTGTTTCTACTTTCATCGTCAAACTTTTATCATCCATATCTTCTTCATACATTATACATTTTGCGCAAACCAGGTGTCTATCTTGACCAGAATTTCGAGACGGACGTAATGATGTAGTCCATTTCCCTCAATTTTGAATATTAAATTAATTATTGTTTAATTTATCCTCTTTATTGTAGTTAAAATACGGGGTGTTACATTCTCCCCTACTCAAAGGATTTCATCCCCGAAATCTCCAAGTTTGGGAGAATGTATCTACCATCCATCATCCATCTACTCATTAACCAATCACAGGCATCCATTGTCCTTAATATTTTCTAATGCTTATATGAGCATATGCAAAGGTGTGTGCATATGTCTCAACATTAATGCAAAAGATCAGGCGGTCCACTGATTCAGCTGACCTCCTTATTGCAATGTACGTTAGTGTCATGAATCCAACATGTATGCAAATAATCCTATTACAACATGTAAGTTCTATATGTGTGCACAATCATCTGTCCAAATGCAACATCCATATGATGATACATCCATTTTCATCCATTAAAAGAAAGAAAAATGCACACACATCCATATGCAGTATGAGAGTGATTGAGCCGATCTAGTGCCTAAGTGTGTGTATATGCATCCATGAGAAACCACTAGCAATAACTTGCCTCCACTTGCATTCATCAAACATAACATGTCTCAAACACATGTTTACAATCATGGGATTTCCTACCTAAAGGTCCAAGATTCGATCGATATGATATACTCAGATGATAGAAGCAAGTGCAAATAAAAGCTTTGGAAAAAGAAGTTAAGAACATAGTCCCGAAAAGGAAAGCATATGAAACGTGATATTTGTCTTCAGTCTCACAAGTCGCATCCTCGTTATCTTCTCCCCATTGCACTTTTATTAACCTAACCTCCCTATTACGCAGTTTCTTAAGCTCTGATCCAATTATACGGGTAAGGACTCGTCTAACTGTCGCCTCCCGCTCTACCTCTACTTCTTCACGCATGTTTGGCTCAATTACCTCTACTGTATCATGTAGACATTTCAATAAGTAAGAAATGAGGAAAAACATCATGAATGTCCACACGTATGCGAAGCGAGCTATACACCTTAGTTGCGAATACAACCGGGCACCCCATTCAAATATGCTTCGCATAATAAACCCTTTCTCAAGCAACTCCCATACTTGCTTGCTAAGCTCCCTCCTTTCTTGTGGAGCTATGTGGCGCATGGGTCATGCATCTGGCTTTGCAATGTCTACCAGATATATACAAAATCGATATCGCGCCTTAGGGATAAACCCCGAACCTCCTAAAAAACATATGGATACTCCCGGACTACCACTACAGACTGTCGATCATCGATAGATGCATCAAGAGATTCTAGGAAACTAAGCATGACATACCCTAGTAGGTCACAAGAAATCTCGCTGGTTATTCTATGGCAAGTCAAAAGTCTAACGATCCTCCTCTCACAATCGAGAATGGCACCATACATGGCTAGCCAACCAATCCTTAGAATCAAACCATTGCCCATGAAACATGATATGCGTCGCACTCAAACTCGATGCCTAACACAGATATTCTCAAACCCCGACAAATCATAGATAAATGAGCCGAACCACCAATGGGGTTTGAGACAACTACGGGGTCCACTACCATACTAGTATCTAAGTGCAGAGATTCAACCACAGAATTAGATATAAATGAGTGTGAAGTGCCAGAAAAAAAGAGAGTTCTAATAGGGTGACTGTAAAGAGAATTCAAACCTTCCGCAGAAACTTTCCTACCTCTAGCTGGAGCACTGGCCACGAGTGTGTTTGCTTGCCGTCCAGAGGTTCCTTCCCTTTGACCTTGTCCTTGCTTCCTTGGGCACACCCTATAATAGTGCCCAACCTGTCCACAAACAAAGTAAGCATTCTTCCTTTTCCTGTAGTCCTTGGCCAAGTGACTCGCTCGCCCACAACTATGGAATTTCCTCTTATCCTTAGCTGTAACACCCCAACCTCCACTAGGATCACTCCTTAGAATGTACTAGCTTTGGAGGGGCGTTATGGTGAAGGTAAACATGCACAGAGATATCACAAGACAGAATATATAAAAATAAATATAAGTAAAGCAGCGGTAGCAGATAAAAACCCATCATCATCATCTCAGAAAACCAACATAGTCAGGTACATAATATCAAAATGTCATGATCCAAAATACAACATGAGTCTAGATACGTGATAACAAAATACATGGTAAAACATCAGTACCAATCCCCAGAAATAAAAGATAAGCCACAGCTAGCTCAGATCCATACATGAGCTATCCGACAAGCAAGCCAAAGATCCACTAAGCAGATGTAGCCCCTCCCTGAGAACCTGTGGGGGGGGGGGGGGAACGGAAGAGAAGAAGCGAAAGAAAACAGGTCAGTCAAAAAGACTGGTAAGCCCTACTACAATCAATCTATAAACTAATAAAGTTAACAACATGATGGAAACTGAGATGAACATACTGGCAATAGATAAAGGTGACATCACATAGATGAGATTAAACTTTGCACCACAGTGTACTAGCAAACCCACATAACAGATCTTGATCCCTTAGCCCAAACTTTGGCCCAATAACATGAAGTGACCTTAGTATAAGGTCCAGCCCAACGGTCTATTCGATCGGCTCCCTATAAACCTAACACGTCCAGTGTTGGTGTCCATACGGCCCACATGGATGTAGTCAGACTGCGCTGGGTCCACCTTTGGGTGTATCAAGCCCTCGGGTGTCAACCCTAGACACCTAAGCAATAATGCACAGTCTAAGCCTACTGGTACCCGTGCCTCGAGTTTGTCCAACATCAGACTACGTGCACGTCCGTAGCCCGCCGGACCCGCACCGCTGTACCACTCAGCCGTCGCTTTGGTCGCTTACATCCGTCCAGTAATCGTGCCCCGCCCTAACCTAGCTGTAGGGTTGTGGTGATACCAAACTGGGATTACTGCTGGAACAGACCACGTTGCTAGGGTTTCTAAGAGGGTTAAGTGTGGTTTTAACCCCTCACTAATCATGGATTAAATTAGTTAAGTGTAACCACTTAACCCCATCTAATCCTCGCATCCCCATTATTGGTTAAGTATTAGTGGGCCATGACTTAACCCTAATCATGAGGCATTAATTACTTAACGCACCCAACCTCTCACATTAGACATCCGTGGTTACCTGGGAAGATTTACACCACGTCTAGGTCTAACCTCGGGTCTTATGGTGCAACATGACCAACTACCCACATTAGACCCCACGTTGTGGTTACCTAGGAAGATTTACACCACAACTAGGTCTAACCTCGAGTTGGCCATATCATGTTATCTAACGTCATGTCCACTTTAAAACATATTTACAAGTTAACATATACTTGGGTAGACCAAACTTAATAGGTAAATTCCCAAGGGGTAGACCTAACTTAATAGGTAAATTCCCAATCTTTTAGTTTTCATGTATTTTTAAGTTTACCCAAACCCCCCCAACGTCATTATATCGCCTACATATTCGTCATAACGCATAAGGGTATAAAAGGTAACTTGGCATAACATACATGATGAATTTCACATATCATAATAATGATGCATAACATGTTAGACTTGCAAATCATGTCATAGTGAACTCGCACAAACATGCATAACCCATAAAACTTGCATAACATGGTATGGTGAACTTGCATAAACATGCATAACCCATAAAACTTGCATAACATGGTAAGGTGAACTCGCATAAGCATGCATAACCCATAAAACATGCATAACATGGTAAGGTGAACTTGCATAAACATGCATAATCCATAAAACATGTACAACATGGTAAGGTGAACTTGCATAAACATGCATAACTTATGAAACATGTAAAACATGGCATAGTGAATTCGCATAAGCATACATAATCCATTAAACATGTACAAATCTCAACTTTCACCACATGATAACTTTAGAGTTTGTAAAGTGAAGGTAAGAGGGCTTACAAATATAAACAAGTCACAAATCCACCAAATAAGATGAAGAAGCCCTTTTAAAACCCAAAACAAAGCTTCAAATAAGAAAACCCTTTTGCAAAATCCCAAAAACACAAACTTAGCAAATCAAACTTGCAACTTAATGAAGTACGCAAGTTATTAAGCATTCATACAACATAGAAAAGGTTGTATGATCATCATATCTTCATAGGATTAAACTTTGAGGAAGGTGGAGGCTAGGGTTTTTAGGTGGAGGCCATTTGAGGATTCAATTTGACATAGTTTAGTTGCTAGATTGATTAATGAGGCTTTAGGGTAGGATTAGGGGTATATTTATAGAGAATTAGAGTGTTTTAAGCCCTAGGATTAGATCTAGGTTAACTCAGGTCCGTCCAATCACAGAAAATTCCAGAACCAGGCCACAAGACCCAACCCAAATCAGAAATGGTGCACCAGGCTAAACTGCCCGGGCACCCCCTGTCGACAGGGCTGTCGACAGGGCTGTCGACACCCTAGGGGCCCTGTCGACAGGGCTGTCGACATGGGGGCCCTGGCGGGAATTTTCCCGCCTGACCCAGATTAGCCCTAATCCCTGTTTTTAATTTGAAATTTAAATCTGTTTTTAGCATAGAAATTTCTGAAAACTTCAATGGGCCTTAACTGGGTCATACGGACTCCGATTTTCGAAAACTCGGACTCTATTTCGCGTATTTTTCCGAGACGAACGCAATGGCATAGCCCGTTTCCCCTGATTCTAATTTTTGAATTAAATTCTGCCTCGATTTATGTTATAACAGTTTATTGAAAATACGGGTTGTTATATTCTCCCCTCCTTAAAGGATTTCGTCCCCTAAATCTTCAAGTTAGGAAGAACATATCCTACCATCCAACATCCATCTACTCAAACCATCATCCACGAGCAACCATTGTCCTTAAAAGGTTCTAAATGCTGTATGAACATATGCAAGAGTGTGTGTATATGTACTTATCTAATGCAAAGATCAATGCAAAATATGTTAGTGAAATGTATCCATATGTATGCGAATCCCTAACATAATGTATAATATCTATATGCGTGCTCAATCATATATCCATATGCAACATCCATGTGATTGCATACAAATTCCATCCAAGGATAAGCATAAACACTCATGCACATGCAATATGAGGAGTGTGTGAGCCGATCTAGTGCCTAATGTGTATCATGCATCCACGAGTAACCACTTGCAAACACTTGCAACCACTTGCAACCATCAAACATAGCATGTCTCAAGCACATGTTTCATCCAAAGGGTTTCTACCTAAGGTTCTCATGACAAGCCTAGCACGATAACTAGATAAACATGGATAGCAAAGAGAAAGATATATTAACAAAGGAAAGAGATTGAGAGTGTACCCTAAAAAAGGAATGGATAAAGCCCACGCATCTTCTCCTCGGTTTCCCAAGTTGCGTCCTCCTCGGCTTCACCCCATTGAACTTTCACCAATCTGACCTCACGATTCCTTAGCTTATTGGTCTCTGTCCCCAAGATACGAATCGGAGCTCTCCTTAAAGTTGCTTCTTTCTCTACTTCCACGTCTTCAAGAATGCTAGGTTCAACCACCTCAGCGGACTCATGCAGGCACTTTCGGAGATGCGAGACATGAAAGACATTATGCACTCCGGACAACTTTTCGGGCAATTGCACTCTATAAGCCATCTTCCCTATTCTCTCTATGATAGGGAAGGGTCCAACAAATCTCGGTGCTAGCTTCCCAACAGCTCCAAATCGGACCACATTCCGCAAAGGAGAAACCTTTACGAAAACCTTGTCCCCAACCTCAAACTCCAATTCGGACCTTCGCCTGTCAGCATAGGATTTCTGCCGGTCTTACGCCGCTTTCATCCGTCTTCTAATCAATTCGACCTTCTCGGATGTATCTCTAATCATGTCGGGTCCAAGTATAAGCTTATCCGTAGTCTCCCACCAACATGTAGGTGATTTGCACGGCCTCCCATATAAAGCTTCAAATGGTGCCATCCCTATGCTCGCCTGATAACTGTTGTTATATGCAAACTCAACAAGAGGAAGATGGTCTTCCCAAGCACCACCAAAATCCAGAATGCAAAGCCTCAACAAGTCCTCAAGTACCCTATTCACCCTTTCTGTTTGGCCGTCTGTTTGTGGGTGATAGGCCGTACTCAGGTTCAATCTCGTGCCCATAGCTTCCTGTAAACTGTTCCAGAACTGACTAGTAAAGATAGGGTCTCGGTCACTGACTATGCTGGAAGGGACTCCATGTAGTCGCACTATCTCACGAAGATATACTGATGCTAGTCCAGATGCGGTCCTTTTGCTCTTCACTGGGATAAAATGAGCACTCTTCGTAAGCCTATCTACAATGACCCATATGCTCGTATTCCCTCTCCTTGACCTTGGAAGCCCATCAATAAAGTCCATAGAAATGCTCTCCCACTTCCATAGCGGGACCTCTAGCGGATGTAATAGCCCACCGGGCTTCTTCGACTCAGCTTTTACTCTCTGACAAATAACACATCTCGAGACAAACTCCGCCACATCCTTCTTCATTCCAGGCCAGAAGAAAACGCGCTTCATGTCCTTATACATCTTATCAGCACCTGGATGTATAGTCATCTTGGAGCGATGTGCTTCCTCAAGAACTTTCCTCACCAAGTCTTCTACCATCGGAACACAAAGCCTTCCGTCTCTCCTCAGCCAACCCTTATCGTCTATAGAATACCGAGCAAGGTGACTAGATGTCTCCCCTCGAACCAGCTTGTCCATGATCTCAATTATCTGAGGGTCTTCCTTCTGTGAAGCCCCGACTTGATCCAGAAGGGTAGGCCTGAGCTCTAGAGATGCCAAAGAACCGGTCATCGTCTCAACTGTCAAGGAAAAATCAAAGGTTGCCAAGAACTCTAAATTCTTCATCTCAACAAATAGAGGACTTAGTGTCAACCTTTTCCTACTCAACGCATCCGCTACAACATTCCCCTTGCCAGGGGTATAGGCTATGTCAAAATCATAGGAAGCCAGGAATTCCATCCATCTCTGCTGCCTCAAGTTCAGATCCTTCTGCGAAAAGAGATACTTCAAAGACTTATGATCAGTATACAGCTCAAATCTCTCTCTCAGAAGATAATGACGCCAAGCTTTGAGTGCATATACAATCGCTGCCAGCTCTAGATCATGAGTGGGATAATTCCTCTCATGCACCTTAAGTTGCCTCCCACCAAAACATATAACTCTGCCCTCTTGCATCAGAACGGCGCCCAATCCCGTGCCACAAGCATCAGTGTACACGGTAAATATCTTACCACCATCGGGTAAAGCTAGAACGGGTGCGGAGGTAAGGGCTCTCTTGAGTCTCTGAAAAGCAAGCTCACAATCCATATCCCAAGCAAAGACTAAGTTCTTCTTCGTCAACTTAGTAAGAGGAGCGGATATCTTCGCGAAGTCCTTGATGAACTTCCGGTAAAAACCCGCAAGACCCAGAAAGCTTCTCACCTCGGTTGCATTCCTTGGAGTCTTCCAATCCTGAACTGCAACCACCTTAGCGGGATCCACCGCCAAGCCTTGCTTGGATACGATATGCCCAAGGAATCTGACTTCCCTTCTCCAAAAGTGGCACTTGGAGAACTTGGCCTTTAACTGGTGTGCTCTGAGCGTATCCATCACCTCTACTAGGTGCCTCGCATGCTCTTCTTCATCCTTGGAGAAGACCAGAATATCATCCACAAAGACCACGACAAACTTATTCAAGAACTCCCGAAACACCCTACTCATCAAATCCACAAAATACGCGGGTGCATTCGTCAAACCGAACGGCATAACAAGCCATTCAAAGAATCCGTCTGGAGTTCTGAATGCAGTCTTGTCTATACTATCTTCAGCCACTCTGAGCTGATGAAAACCCGTAGCAAGATCAAGCTGAGAGAAAACAAAAGCACCAACAAGCTGATCAAAGAGATCATCGATCCTCGGTAACGGGTGTCTGTTCTTCTTAGTCAGCTTATTCAATTCTCTATAATCCACACAGAGCCGAAGAGAACCATCTGCCTTAGTTGCAAACACCACAGGCGCTCCCCATTCGGATATACTCCTTCTGATGAAGTTCTTCTCAAGTAATTCTTTCACTTGCTTGCTCATTTCTCGTCTCTCACGCGGAGCCATATGCCGAACGGGCAAAGAAACAGGCTTAGCATTATCCACCAGATAGATGCGAAAATCAATCTCTCGTTTAGGGGGCAACCCCTTAACTTCTTCAAAAACATCTGGATAATCTCGGACCACCCTTACAGACTGAAGGGCCTCCTCTGATGAGTCGAGAGATTCTAGATAGCATAACATGACGGGATTCTTCGGATTGCATGAAATCTCTAAGGTGTTGCCCAGGCGAGTCACAAGCCTTACAACCCTATGCTCACAATCCAGAATGGCTCCATATCTAGACAGCCAATCCATGCCCAAGATCAATCCGTATCCCCTGAAACCTAGAACATACGCACTACACAAGAACTCTACGCTGAGTATAGAGATCCTCAGATCCTCACATATCATAGATAGATGAGCAGAACCCCCAATGGGATTCGAAACACAAACGGGATCATCCACTAAGCTAGTACTAAGGTGCAAGTTATCAACAAGATCAGATGAAATAAAGCTATGTGAAGCACCAGAATCAAACAAGGTACGCACTGGAAGATCAGAGATATAAACAAGGTTCTCAACAGAAACACTACCTCGTTCGGGAACTGAAGCGGCATTGAGAGCATGAACTTGCCCTCCTGAAGGCCCAGCCTGTCCTTTCTTCTTTGGGCATTCTTTGCTAAAGTGCCCAGTCTCTCCACAAGAAAAGCATCCACCACTAAGCTTCCTTTTCTTCTTCCTGCAATCCTTATCAAAGTGCCCAGCTATGCCACAGTAGTTGCACTTTCCCTTGCCTTTGTTGTTGCCCTTCTTGTTCTTGTTCTGATTTCCTTGACTGCTTTGACCACCTTGGTTGCCTTTGCCTTGAGAATCAGCCTTCTTTGCTTGAGTATCACCCGACTTGACTTCTTTCTTTCCATCTCCCTGAAGCAGAGCCATATTGACCAAACTCTCAAAAGTAGCTCCATGCGGAATATGCGACATTGCCAAGCCCTGCAGTGGCTCATTCAACCCTCTAGCAAATCGAAGAGCCTTTTTCTCAGGAGTGTTCACCATATCCAAACCAAAACGGGCCAGCTGATTAAACTTGTTCACATACTCCTTGACCGACATATCACCTTGCTTTAATGCAATGAACTTCTCCATTTGTAAATTCGCCTCAGCAGAAGATAGAAACTTGGTCACAAATCTAGCCCTCAAATCGGCCCAAGTCTCAACGGGCCTCGTCCCATTGGTGACCTCCCACCAATAGGCCGCCTCATCCTTCAAAAGCCACACTGTCAACAAGATTTTCCTCTCGTCATCAATCCCAAAGATAGCAAACAAGTCCTCCGTGTCTTTCAGCCAATTCCTAGCTTCAACAAAAGATTCCGTGCCTAGGAAATTCTTGCCTCCCATTGCCTTGAAGTCTTTACAAACCTTTGTAAATTCAACCTGAGGATGCTGAGGGGGAGGAGGAGGAAGAGGAGCCTCAGCAACGGGAGGGGGAATATTAACCGCTGGAGGAGGGGGAGCAGGAACCACCGGAGGAGGGATATTAGGGATAGGATTCTCAACTACAGGAGGAGGAGTGGGAGTAGGGTTGGCGGGACCAGCTGCCGCCCTAGCTTCTAGAAGTCTCCTATACCAGAGTGGTACGTTCACTCCATCTGGGATGTCAAGATTCTCAGCCATACTGAAACGAAAGATAAGATAAGATCAGGTCAAGAGAACGAGGGATAACGCTGATGGCTTTTGGGGATTAGCCTTAAAATAATCTAGACTTTATTTTGGAAAATACTTAGTAGGTTTTTTGAAACTAGTTATTCAAAAAGGGTTTTTTTTTTCAAAAGTTTTGTTCAATCTTGTTAACCTTGTGCTCTGATACCAAATGTAACACCCCAACCTCCACTAGGATCACTCCTTAGAATGTACTAGCTTTGGAGGGGCGTTATGGTGAAGGTAAACATGCACAGAGATATCGCAAGACAGAATATATAAAAATAAATATAAGTAAAGCAGCGGTAGCAGATAAAAACCCATCATCATCATCTCAGAAAACCAACATAGTCAGGTACATAATATCAAAATGTCATGATCCAAAATACAACATGAGTCTAGATACGTGATAACAAAATACATGGTAAAACATCAGTACTAATCCCCAGAAATAAAAGATAAGCCACAGCTAGCTCAGATCCATACATGAGCTATCCGACAAGCAAGCCAAAGATCCACTAAGAAGATGTAGCCCCTCCCTGAGAACCTGTGGGGGGGGGGGGGGGAAACGGAAGAGAAGAAGCGAAAGAAAACAGGTCAGTCAAAAAGACTGGTAAGCCCTACTACGATCAATCTATAAACTAATAAAGTTAACAGCATGATGGAAACTGAGATGAACATACTGGCAATAGATAAAGGTGACATCACATAGATGAGATTAAACTTTGCACCACAGTGTACTAGCAAACCCACAAAACAGATCTTGATCCCTTAGCCCAAACTTTGGCCCAATAACATGAAGTGACCTTAGTATAAGGTCCAGCCCAGCGGTCTATTCGATCGGCTCCCTATAAACCTAACACGTCCAGTGTTGGTGTCCATACGGCCCACATGGATGTAGTCAGACTGCGCTGGGTCCACCTTTGGGTGTATCAAGCCCTCGGGTGTCAACCCCAGACACCTAAGCAATAATGCACAGTCTAAGCCTACTGGTACCCGTGCCTCGAGTTTGTCCAACATCAGACTACGTGCACGTCCGTAGCCCGCCGGACCCGCACCGCTGTACCACTCAGCCGTCGCTTTGGTCGCTTACATCCGTCCAGTAATCGTGCCCCGCCCTAACCTAGCTGTAGGGTTGTGGTGATACCAAACTGGGATTACTGCTGGAACAGACCACGTTGCTAGGGTTTCTAAGAGGGTTAAGTGTGGTTTTAACCCCTCACTAATCATGGATTAAATTAGTTAAGTGTAACCACTTAACCCCATCTAATCCTCGCATCCCCATTATTGGTTAAGTATTAGTGGGCCATGACTTAACCCTAATCATGAGGCATTAATTACTTAACGCACCCAACCTCTCACATTAGACATCCGTGGTTACCTGGGAAGATTTACACCACGTCTAGGTCTAACCTCGGGTCTTATGGTGCAACATGACCAACTACCCACATTAGACCCCACGTTGTGGTTACCTAGGAAGATTTACACCACAACTAGGTCTAACCTCGAGTTGGCCATATCATGTTATCTAACGTCATGTCCACTTTAAAACATATTTACAAGTTAACATATACTTGGGTAGACCTAACTTAATAGGTAAATTCCCAAGGGGTAGACCTAACTTAATAGGTAAATTCCCAATCTTTTAGTTTTCATGTATTTTTAAGTTTACCCAAACCCCCCCAACGTCATTATATCGCCTACATATTCGTCATAACGCATAAGGGTATAAAAGGTAACTTGGCATAACATACATGATGAATTTCACATATCATAATAATGATGCATAACATGTTAGACTTGCAAATCATGTCATAGTGAACTCGCACAAACATGCATAACCCATAAAACTTGCATAACATGGTAAGGTGAACTTGCATAAACATGCATAACCCATAAAACTTGCATAACATGGTAAGGTGAACTCGCATAAGCATGCATAACCCATAAAACATGCATAACATGGTAAGGTGAACTTGCATAAACATGCATAATCCATAAAACATGTACAACATGGTAAGGTGAACTTGCATAAACATGCATAACTTATGAAACATGTAAAACATGGCATAGTGAATTCGCATAAGCATACATAATCCATTAAACATGTACAAATCTCAACTTTCACCACATGATAACTTTAGAGTTTGTAAAGTGAAGGTAAGAGGGCTTACAAATATAAACAAGTCACAAATCCACCAAATAAGATGAAGAAGCCCTTTTAAAACCCAAAACAAAGCTTCAAATAAGAAAATCCTTTTGCAAAATCCCAAAAACACAAACTTAGCAAATCAAACTTGCAACTTAATGAAGTACGCAAGTTATTAAGCATTCATACAACATAGAAAAGGTTGTATGATCATCATATCTTCATAGGATTAAACTTTGAGGAAGGTGGAGGCTAGGGTTTTTAGGTGGAGGCCATTTGAGGATTCAATTTGACATAGTTTAGTTGCTAGATTGATTAATGAGGCTTTAGGGTAGGATTAGGGGTATATTTATAGAGAATTAGAGTGTTTTAAGCCCTAGGATTAGATCTAGGTTAACTCAGGTCCGTCCAATCACAGAAAATTCCAGAACCAGGCCACAAGACCCAACCCAAATCAGAAATGGTGCACCAGGCTAAACTGCCCGGGCACCCCCTGTCGACAGGGCTGTCGACACCCTGGGGGCCCTGTCGACAGGGCTGTCGACATGGGGGCCCTGGCGGGAATTTTCCCGCCTGACCCAGATTAGCCCTAATCCCTGTTTTTAATTTGAAATTTAAATCTGTTTTTAGCATAGAAATTTCTGAAAACTTCAATGGGCCTTAACTGGGTCATACGGACTCCGATTTTCGAAAACTCGGACTCTATTTCGCGTATTTTTCCGAGACGAACGCAATGGCATAGCCCGTTTCCCCTGATTCTGATTTTTGAATTAAATTCTGCCTCGATTTATGTTATAACAGTTTATTGAAAATACGGGTTGTTATATTAGCCATGTCATTCTTTCCGCTTCCTTTTATTGTTTTTGCTGCTGTCCTTTATTGGGTCATACCTTCTTATTTTGAGTTGTTTCCTCAGCCTTTACTTCCTTCTTTCCTCCTTTGTGTTCCTCATGCATCAAGTCCATGTCGACAAGCCTTTCAGAAGTCACTCCCATAGGAATATGGGACATAGCTAACCTATGTAGGGGTTCATTTAGTCCTTTAACAAAACCGCAAGGCCTTTTTATGCAGAGTGTCTACTAGTTACAGTCTGAATCTTACTAGCTGGTAGAATTTGTTCAAATATTCTTTAACAGTCATGTTTCCTTGTTTGAGCGCCAAGAACCTCTCCATTTGCATGCATTTCTCAGCTTGAGAAAGAAACTTCGTTGCAAACCTCGTCCTAAAATCATCCCATGTCTCCACCAGACGTCCAGCTTGGTTAACTTCCTACTAAAACGAAACTTCATCTTTCAGTAGCCAAGCAACCAACTGAATCTTCCTTCGATCTTCCACTTCAAAGATTACAAACAAGTCCTCGGTTTACTTGAGCCAATTACTTGCCTCTACAAATGTCTCAATTCCATGGAATGTCTTTCCTCCCATAGCACGGACATCTTTGCAGACCTTGGAAAAGTTGTCTGCACGCGGAGGAGGAGGAACAACGAGTGTAGCTGGGGAAGGAACGTTTCCTTGGCCTTCGGCAGGCGTGGTGGCCTCTAGATACCTACGGAACCAGCATGGTATCGTAACGCCCTCTGGGATATTAGGTTCCCCAGGCATGCTAAAAAGAAAAGGAAAGAGAATTAGACAAAGGATCGAAGGATATTGTATATGGCTTTGGGGAATATCTTTTTCAAAACATACTTTTCTTTTTGAAAAATGCTTTCTTTTATAACCTTTTTGAAAGTAAATTTCAAAAACTTTTATCCAATCTGGTAACCTTCAGTTCTGATACAAACTGTGACACCCTACGTCCGTTAGTGTCACTCTCTAAGGGAATGTGTAACACCCCACCACCGCCAGGGTGGCTCTTGCAAGCACTCTGACTTTGGAGGGGCGTTTGAATCAGGTAAACATGCATAATGATATATCAAGGCAGAACAAGAACATATGTATATATGTAAACCGAGTAAATAACATAGATAAAACAGCGGAAGATTTCAAACCATTTCAAAACAAGTCTGGTACAACATAATGTCAACTTTCCAAATAAACAAGTCTAGATAAAAACAACATCAACTGAAAAACTGAAATACACAAGTACTATCCCCAAAATAAGTGATAACCATAGCTAGCTTCATGTCAAGACCGTACATGAGCTAAAATCCCACAAGCAAGCGATCAGAAATCCAAGCTAAGCTCCAATATTACTTCCCTGAGAACCTGGGGGGGAAACGGAAGAAAAGAGGCGAAAGAAAACAGGTCAGTCAAAAAGACTGAGTAAGCCCTACTACAATCAATGTAAACTGATAAAGTTAACTAGCATGAGAAGCAGGTATGATCATAAGGATAACAACATACTAGCATGATGATTAACTAACAAGGTAGATAAAGGTGTCATCGCATAATCAGGTTTAAGGTTTTGCACCACAGGTGTACTAGCAAACTAACATGACTTGAATAAATACGTATTGATCCCTTGGCCCAAGCTTTGGCCCAATAACATGAAATGACCCTAATACAACGTCCAACCAAACGGTCTAGTCGATCGGCTCCCTATAAGCCTAACTCGTCACGTGTTGGTGTCAATGCGGCCCAAACATAATTGTAGTCAGACTGTGTAGGGTCTCCCGTCGGGTGTATCAAGCCCTAGGGTGTCAACCCCTGGACACCATAAACATGAGTGCACAGTCTCGATCTACTGGTACCCGTGCATGTTTTCCCCGGCTTCGGACTGTGTGCACGACCATAGTCCGCCCGGAACTACACCGGCGTACCACTCTGCCGTCGCTTTTTGGTCACTTACCTCGAGTCCAGTAATCGTGCCCCCACCCTAGCCTAGACCCTAGGGTCATGATGATACAAACTTGGGATTACTGCTGGAGTGGACCCCCATTGCTAGGATTTTTCTAGTGGGTTAAGTACGGTTTAACCCTCTTGCTAATCACGGATTAACTTGGTTAAGTGTAACGATGAGTTCACGACTTAACCCTGATTAATCTACCAAGCCCAAATTGGTTAAGTATTAAGTGGACCATGACTTAACCCTAATCATGAGGCATTAACTGATTTAATGCGCCTTAACCTCTCACATTAGACTTTGTTGCGGTTACTAGTTAAGCCGGTAGGTTCCGGGTAGCTTTATACCACGACTTGGTCTAACCTCGGGTTCAAGGTACAACATGGCCAACTTCTCACATTGGGTCCTATTGTTTGTAGCAACTAGTTAAGCCGGTCGGTTCCGGGTAGGTTTACGCTACAAACTCAACCCAACCTCGAGTTGGTCACACTTATCTTTTCTAAGTGTCATGTCCATCATGTTTCCAAAACATATTACAAGTTTTCAAGCAATTGGGTAGACCTAACTTAATAGGTAAATTCCCAATGGGTAGACCTAACTTAATAGGTAAATTCCCAATCTTATGTTTTTATGTCTTTTAAGTTTACCCAACCCCAAACGCAATCCCATCGCTTACATATCGCAATAGCGCATAAAGGATAGAAAGAGGGAACTTGGCATAATCATGACATAAAAGTGTTGAAGCCACAAGTTTAACATGGTGGCATATGAAATGTACATATGTTCATATACTTGCATATTACATTTTAGGCCTCAAAAGCATGCATAAAACCAAACTTAGCATATTGGTGATACATGGTGATAAATGACATGTAGAAATGGCCATAAGTTCGCATTTAGCCTCACATGCAAGTTATCATAAGGGATATGATAACTTACATGTTGCTAAAATGCAACCTTTAGCATAAACTTGAAGCTTTATGTTCATAAACCCAAGATAAGCTTACATAACATGATAACATGAACAAAGTGATCAACCCAAACTTGCATATCATAACATAGCAAACTTGCATAACATGATAAACTTGCATATCATATCATAATGATCAAACACAACTTGCATCATTCATTAACTTTAGAGTTTAAGTATGAAAGTAGAAAAGGGCTTACAATGCTTATGAAGACACAAAAATATGACAAAGCCCTTATGCAATCAATTAAACCCAAAATGCAAGCTTCAATAGAAAAACCCTTGAGCAAAAATGATCAAAACCCTTGCTTTATGATGCAAATATAGAAACTTGACTTGAATGCAAGCTAATGATGCTCATACAAGCTTGAAAACACTTGTATGCATGGAAAATCTCTTAAAAATTTATTTAGGAATTTTATGAAGAGAGTGGAGGCCATGAGAGGAATGATTTTGCCATAGTTTAGTTGCTTGAATGAATAATGATGATTTAGGGTTAGGTTAGGGCCTTATTTATAGAGATTAGGATTAGTTTCAACCTTAGGATTAAACCCTAGTTCCAATCTCAGCCCTCAAAACCGAATCTGGCCCCCAAACTCAACACAAACCCAAAATGGTGCACCAGGCAAAACTGCCCGGCTGGACCAAGTCGACTCCCAAGTCGACAGGGCTGTCGACTTGGGTCCAACCAAGTCGACTCCCAAGTCGACAGGGCTGTCGACTTGGGTGCTCTGGCGGGATTTTTCCCGCCTAGCCCAATCTGACCTAATTTTTCAAATTCAAACTTGAATTTGAAATCTGTTTTTACTTTGAAATTTTCTGAAAACTTCGTTGGGCCTTAATCGGGTCATACGGACTCCGATTTTCGGAAACTCAGACTCTATTTCGCGTATTTTTCCGAGACGAACGCAATGGCACAGCCCGTTTCCCTTGATTCAGATTTATAAATTAAATTCTGCCTCGATTTACGTTATAACAGATTATTGAAAATACGGGTTGTTACATTCTCCCCTCCTTAAAGGATTTCGTCCCCGAAATCTTCAAGTTAGGAAGAATGTATCCTACCATCCAACATCCATCTACTCAGAACATCATCCACGAGCAATCATTGTCCTTACAAGATTCTAAATGTTGTATGAACATATGCAAAGGTGTGTGTATATGTACTTATCTAATGCAAATATCATCGATGCAAATTATGTTAGTGAAATGAATCCACATGTATGCAATTCCTAACATAATGTATAACATCTATATGTGTGCACATAACATACATCCATATGCAACATCCATGTGATAACACAAAAATTTTCATCCATGAATAAGCGTAAACACTCATGCATATGCAATATGAGGAGTGTGTGAGCCGATCTAGTGCCTAACGTGTATAATGCATCCACGAGTAACCACTTGCAAACACTTGCAACCACTTGCAACCATCAAGCATAACATGTTTCAAACACATGTTTCATCCAAAGGGTTTCTACCTAAGGTTCTCATGACAAGATTAACATGATAAACTAGATAATCATGGATAGCAAAGAGAAAGACATGCTAACAAAGAAAAGAGATTGAGAGTGTACCCTCAAAAAGGAATGGATAAATCTCACGCATCTTCTCCTCGGTTTCCCAAGTTGCGTCTTCTTCGGCTTCACCCCATTGAACCTTCACCAACTTGACCTCTCGATTCCTTAGCTTCTTGGTCTCCGTCCCCAAGATACGAATCGGAGCTCTCCTCAAGGTAGCCTCTTTCTCCACTTCCACATCTTTCAGAACACTTGGCTCAACAACCTCTGCTGATTCATGTAAACACTTCCGGAGATGCGAGACATGAAAAACATCGTGTACTCCGGCAAGCTTCTCGGGCAACTCCACTCTATAAGCCATCTGCCCGATCCTCTCTATAATAGGGAATGGTCCAACAAACCTTGGTGCTAACTTCCCAACGGCTCCAAATCGGACCACATTCCGCAAAGGAGAAACCTTCACGAAAACCATATCCCCAACTTCAAACTCCAAATCAGTTCTTCGCTTATCAGCATAGGATTTCTGTCGGTCTTGGGCTGCTTTCATCCGTCTCTGAATCAACTCGACCTTCTCGGATGTATCTCTGATCATATCAGGCCCAAGTATAAGCTCATCTGTAGTCTCCCACCAACATGTAGGCGACTTGCACGGCCTCCCATATAAAGCTTCAAATGGTGCCATCCCTATGCTTGCCTGATAACTGTTATTATATGCAAACTCAACAAGAGGAAGATGGTCTTCCCAAGTACCGCCAAAATCCAGAATACAAAGCCTCAACAGATCCTCGAGTACCCTATTCACCCTTTCGGTTTGACTGTCCGTCTGTGGGTGATAAGCCGTACTTAGATTCAACCTCGTGCCCATAGCTTCTTGCAAGCTATTCCAGAACTGACTTGTAAAGATTGGGTCACGGTCACTGACTATACTAGAAGGGACTCCATGTAGTCTCACAATCTCACGAAGATATACAGACGCTAGCCAAGATGCGGTCCTCTTGCTCTTTACTGGAATGAAATGAGCACTCTTCGTAAGTCTATCCACAATAACCCAAATGCTCGTATTCCCTTTCCTTGACCTTGGTAGCCCATCGATAAAATCCATGGAAATACTCTCCCACTTCCATAGTGGAACGTCTAGAGGATGCAATAGCCCACCGGGCTTCTTCGACTCGGCCTTAACTTGCTGGCAAATGATACATCTAGAGACAAACTCTGCCACATCCTTCTTCATCCCAGGCCAAAAGAAAATGCGCTTCATATCTTTATACATCTTATCTCCGCCCGGATGTATAGTCAACTTAGAGCGATGCGCTTCCTCAAGGACTTTTCTTACTAAATCTTCTACAATTGGAACACATAGCCTTCCGTCTCTCCTCAACCAACCCTTGTCATCAATAGAATATCGAGCGAGATGACTAGACGCCTCTCCTCGAATCAGCTTATCCATAATCTCAACTATCTGAGGGTCTTCTCTCTGCGAAGCCCCAACTTGATCAAGAAGGGTAGGTCTGAGTTCCAGAGATGCTAAAGAACCGGTCATCGACTCAATCGCCAAAGAGAAATCAAAGGTTGCCACATACTCTAAATTCTTCATCTCAACGAATAGAGGACTCAGAGTCAACCTTTTTCTACTCAATGCATCTGCTACCACATTCCCCTTGCCAGGAGTATAAGTTATCTCAAAATCGTAGGACGCCAAGAATTCCATCCATCTTTGTTGCCTCAGATTCAGATCCTTCTGAGAAAAGAGATACTTCAATGACTTGTGATCGGTATAAAGCTCAAATCTTTCTCCCAGAAGATAATGGCGCCAAGCCTTGAGTGCTTATACTATTGCTGCCAATTCTAAGTCATGAGTGGGATAATTCTTCTCATGCACTTTGAGTTGTCTACCGCCAATGCATATCACCCTTCCTTCTTGCATCAGAACAGCTCCTAACCCCGTGCCACATGCATCGGTGTATACTGTAAATAACTTCCCTCCATCGGGCAAAGCAAGAACAGGTGCTGATGTGAGAGCTCTCTTGAGCTTTTGAAAAGCAAGCTCGCATTCTAGGCTCCAAGCAAAAACTAAATTCTTCTTCGTCAATTTAGTGAGAGGGGCGGAAATCTTCGCGAAGTCCTTGATGAACTTCCGGTAAAAGCCTGCGAGACCTAGAAAACTTCTCACTTCGGTAGCATTCCTTGGAGTCTTCCAATCCTGAACTGCAACTACCTTAGCGGGATCCACCGCTAAGCCTTGCTTAGATATTATGTTCCCAAGAAATCTAACTTCCCTTCTCCAAAAGTGACACTTGGAGAACTTGGCCTTCAACTGATGCGCTCTAAGCGTATCCATCACCTCCACGAGATGCCTTGCGTGCTCTTCCTCATCCTTAGAGAAGATCAGAATATCATCTATGAAGATCACGACAAACTTGTTCAAGAACTCCCTGAACACCCTGCTCATCAAGTCCACGAAATATGCGGGTGCATTAGTCAAGCCGAACGGCATGACAAGCCATTCGAATAATCCATCTGGAGTTCTGAACGCAGTCTTGTCTATACTATCTTCAGCTACCCTGAGCTGATGGAATCCAGTAGCAAGATCAAGCTGAGAGAAAACAGAATCACCGACAAGCTGGTCAAAGAGATCATCAATCCTCGGTAACGGGTGTCTGTTCTTCTTAGTCAGCTTATTCAACTCTCGATAGTCAACACAAAGTCGGAGAGAACCATCTGCCTTGGTAGCAAATACCACAGGCGCTCCCCATTTAGATATACTTCGTCTAATGAAGTTCTTCTCAAGCAACTCCTTCACTTTCTTACTTAGCTCCCGCCTTTCACGCGGAGCCATGTGCCGAACGGGCAAAGAAACCGGCTTTGCATTATCCACCAGATAAATGCGGAAATCAATCTCTCGCTTAGGGGGCAACCCCCTAACTTCATCGAAAACATCCGGATACCCTCGAACCACTCTCACAGACTGAAGAGTTTCCATTGACGAGTCGAGTGATTCAAGATAGCACAACATGACGGGACCTCTCGGATTACAAGAAATTTCCAGGGTGTTTCCGAGGCGAGTCACGAGCCTCACAACCCTATGCTCACAATCAAGGATGGCTCCATATCTGGACAACCAATCCATGCCCAATATCAATCCGTATCCCCTAAAACCAAGGACATAAGCACTACACAAGAACTATACACTCAGTATAGAGATCCTCAAATCCCCACATATCATAGACAAATGGGCGGAACCCCCAATAGGATTTGAGACACAGACGGGATCATCTACCAAGCTAGTACTAAGGTGCAAACTATCAACAAGATCAGATGAGATAAAGCTATGCGATGCACCAGAATCAAACAAGGTACGAACTGGAAAATCAGAAATATATACAAGGCTCTCAACAGAAATACTACCTCGATCGGGAACTGGAGCGGCATTGAGAGCATGAACTTGCCCTCCTGAAGGTCCAGCACGCTGAGTCTGACCCTGGCCTTGCCCTTGCTTCTTCGGGCAATCCTTATTGAAATGTCCAGTCCCATCGCAGAAAAAGCATTCGCCATTCTTCCTTTTCCTCTTCTTACAATCCTTAATAAGATGCCCAACAGAACCGCAATAATGGCACTTCCCCTTGTTGTTCTTGCCCTTGTTGTTGTTCCCCTTGTTGCCTTGACTCTTGTTCTTGTTCTTGTTCTGATTGCCTTGACTGCTCTGACCACTTGGATTACCCTGATTTCCTTTCCACTGGGAATCAGTCTTCTTGGCTTGAGTATCATTCGTCTTGATTTCTTTCTTGACATCTCCCTGAAGTAACGCCATATCAACCAAGCTCTCAAACGTGGCCCCATGGGGAATATGTGACATAGCCAATCCCTGCAACGGCTCATTCAATCCTCTAGCAAAACGAAGAGCCTTCTTCTGAGGAGTATTCACCATATCAAAGCCAAAACGAGCTAACTGATTGAACTTGTTCACATATTCTTTGACAGACATATCTCCTTGTTTCAAAGTTATGAACCTCTCCATTTGCAGATTCTCCTCAGCAGAAGATAGAAACTTAAGCACGAACCTTGCCCTGAAATCGTCCCAAGTCTCAACAGGCCTAGTACCATTGGTGACTTCCCACCAATAAGCGGCTTCATCCTTCATAAGCCAAACCGCCAACAAGATCTTCCTCTGATCGTCTAACCCAAAGATAGCAAATAAATCCTCGGTCTCTTTCAACCAATTTCTGGCCTCTACAAAAGTCTCAGTGCCTTGAAAGTTCTTGCCACCCATTGCTTTGAAATCTTTGCAAGTCTTTGCGAAGTCAGCTTGAGGATGCTGAGGGGGAGGAGGAAGAGGAACCTCAACGACAGGAGGAGGAGGAACATTAACTACTGGAGGAGGAGGAACATTAACTACTGGAGGAGGAGGAGGAACATCTGCGGGGCCGGCTTCGGTCGCCCTAGCCTCCAAAAGTCTCCTATACCAAACAGGTACGTGTACTCCCTCCGGAATAGCAAGGTTATCGGCCATACTGAAAACGAAGAAAAAGACAGATTCAGAATGGAGAAAAACGAAGGAATTTTGCTAATGGCTTTTTGGGGAATAGCCTTTAAAATAAACTAGACTTTTCTTTGGAAAATACTTTATACTTTTTTTTTAAAATAGTTTTCCAAAAGTTCTTAAAAACCTTTTTGTTCCTTCTCGTAAACCATATGCTCTGATACCAAATGTAACACCCCACCTCCGCCAGGGTGGTTCTTGCAAGCACTCTGACTTTGGAGGGGCGTTTGAATCAGGTAAACATGCATAATGATATATCAAGGCAGAACAAGAACATATGTATATATGTAAACAGAGTAAATAACATAGATAAAACAGCGGAAGATTTCAAACCATTTCAAAACAAGTCTGGTACAACATAATGTCAACTTTCCAAATAAACAAGTCTAGATAAAAACAACATCAACTGAAAAACTGAAATACACAAGTACTATCCCCAAAATAAGTGATAACCATAGCTAGCTTCATGTCAAGACCGTACATGAGCTAAAATCCCACAAGCAAGCGATCAGAAATCCAAGCTAAGCTCCAATATTCCCTCCCTGAGAACCTGGGGGGGAAACGGAAGAAAAGAGGCGAAAGAAAACAAGTCAGTCAAAAAGACTGAGTAAGCCCTACTACAATCAATGTAAACTGATAAAGTTAACTGGCATGAGAAGCAGGTATGATCATAAGGATAACAACATACTAGCATGATGATTAACTAACAAGGTAGATAAAGGTGTCATCGCATAATCAGGTTTAAGGTTTTGCACCACAGGTGTACTAGCAAACTAAAATGACTTGAATTACTGCTAGGGTCATGATGATACAAACTTGGGATTACTGCTGGAGTGGACCCCCATTGCTAGGATTTTTCTAGTGGGTTAAGTACGGTTTAACCCTCTTGCTAATCATGGATTAACTTGGTTAAGTGTAACGATGAGTTCACGACTTAACCCTGATTAATCTACCAAGCCCAAATTGGTTAAGTATTAAGTGGACCATGACTTAACCCTAATCATGAGGCATTAATTAATTTAATACACCTTAACCTCTCACATTAGACTTTGTTGCGGTTACTAGTTAAGCCGGTAGGTTCCGGGTAGCTTTATACCACGACTTGGTCTAACCTCGGGTTCAAGGTACAACATGGCCAACTTCTCACATTGGGTCCTATTGTTTGTAGCAACTAGTTAAGCCGGTCGGTTCCCAGTAGGTTTACGCTACAAACTCAACCCAACCTCGAGTTGGTCACACTTATCTTTTCTAAGTGTCATGTCCATCATGTTTCCAAAACATATTACAAGTTTTCAAGCAATTGGGTAGACCTAACTTAATAGGTAAATTCCCAATGGGTAGACCTAACTTAATAGGTAAATTCCCAATCTTATGTTTTTATGTCTTTTAAGTTTACCCAACCCCAAACGCAATCCCATCGCTTACATATCGCAATAGCGCATAAAGGATATAAAGAGGGAACTTGGCATAATCATGACATAAAAGTGTTGAAGCCACAAGTTTAACATGGTGGCATATGAAATGTACATATGTTCATATACTTGCATATTACATTTTTAGGCCTCAAAAGCATGCATAAAACCAAACTTAGCATATTGGTGATACATGGTGATAAATGACATGTAGAAATGGCCATAAGTTCGCATTTAGCCTCACATGCAAGTTATCATAAGGGATATGATAACTTACATGTTGCTAAAATGCAACCTTTAGCATAAACTTGAAGCTTTATGTTCATAAACCCAAGATAAGCATGCATAACATGATAACATGAACAAAGTGATCAACCCAAACTTGCATATCATAACATAGCAAACTTGCATAACATGATAAACTTGCATATCATATCATAATGATCAAACACAACTTGCATCATTCATTAACTTTAGAGTTTAAGTATGAAAGTAGAAAAGGGCTTACAATGCTTATGAAGACACAAAAATATGACAAAGCCCTTATGCAATCAATTAAACCCAAAATGCAAGCTTCAATAGAAAACCCCTTGAGCAAAAATGATCAAAACCCTTGCTTTATGATGCAAATATAGAAACTTGACTTGAATGCAAGCTAATGATGCTCATACAAGCTTGAAAACACTTGTATGCATGGAAAATCTCTTAAAAATTTATTTAGGAATTTTATGAAGAGAGTGGAGGCCATGAGAGGAATGATTTTGCCATAGTTTAGTTGCTTGAATGAATAATGATGATTTAGGGTTAGGTTAGGGCCTTATTTATAGAGATTAGGATTAGTTTCAACCTTAGGATTAAACCCTAGTTCCAATCTCAGCCCTCAAAACCGAATCTGGCCCCCAAACTCAACACAAACCCAAAATGGTGCACCAGGCAAAACTGCCCGGCTGGACCAAGTCGACTCCCAAGTCGACAGGGCTGTCGACTTGGGTCCAACCAAGTCGACTCCCAAGTCGACAGGGCTGTCGACTTGGGTGCTCTGGCGGGATTTTTCCCGCCTAGCCCAATCTGACCTAATTTTTCAAATTCAAACTTGAATTTGAAATCTGTTTTTACTTTGAAATTTTCTGAAAACTTCGTTGGGCCTTAATCGGGTCATACGGACTCCGATTTTCGAAAACTCGGACTCTATTTCGCATATTTTTCCGCGACGAACGCAATGGCACCGCCCGTTTCCCTTGATTCAGAATTATAAATTAAATTCTGCCTCGATTTACATTATAACAGATTATTGAAAATACGGGTTGTTACAGAATGCATTAAGTTTCATGAAGTGTTATAGGTAAACAAAAACATAAATATTACAAGATAGATATAAAATCAACAACGAAATTTTAATTTTTATTTCAAACATAAATCATAACATTGTGGTCCAAAATATTACAAGTCTGAAACTACAAAAAATCCATTACAAAAATACGAAACTTTCTGTCTTGTTCCATCATAGTACATAAAAAGCATAATTTCCCAAAAAGAGACAAAGCCATAGTAGCAAGGATAAAAGCTTGAGCCATACATACAAGAAGCTCCAGCACAATGTAAGCTAAATCACGGTCAAGCCTGAGTGTTCCCTCCCTGAGAATCTTGGGGAGGGGGGAATGGAAGAAAGAAGAGGAAACAAAAAGGGTCAAACATAAGGTCTGGCGAGTCCCGTTACTTTTAGCAAGTAAATAAATAAAGTTAGCATGATTGGCATATAAAGTGGATAAGGGAGATAGCTACATAAAAGGCGGTATGACTAGTTAAACAGGATAGGGTATATATGCTTCCTTAATGATTACTCTTCACTACTACTAGTATATCCAGAATAAGATGATCCCTTTCACTATAAGGTGGTAGACTTATGCATGCGTCCAAATGTACCCTAACTACTACCTTAATCAATCAACTCCCTAATCTGCATAGATACTCCGTGCCGACCCCACCATAGGATGTATCACGTCCTAAAGTGGCAACCCTTTGCTGATACGCACAACCCCATATCTACAGGTATCACGATCGTCTTATCCCCCTCTGCATGGCTCTTGCACGCACATGGCCCGGTCGGTTTGCGCCTCCCACATCGTCCTTCATGTTTGGATCTCTTACAATCAGTCCAGTAAGCAAGCCCCTTCTCCGACCTAGTTCGGAGTACATGTTTGATACCTACTCCGGGTAACTGGTTGAAACGGGTCCTACACAATATGATGCATACTCTCCCCTTTGTCCCGTATCCCCTACTAGGTTTTCATTGGCTGTGTATACCACTAGGTGTCTTTAATTATATAAGCTTATCATTTCTACAAGTTATGCTTACCCTAAAAGGTGCCTTTAATTACATAACTTTGTTATTTCCAACAGTTATGTATATCACTAGGTGTCTTTGATTATATAACTTTATCACATTAAGTTTGTGGGCCTATATGTAAATATTACCCACCCCCTCAGATTTACTTAACCCACCCACCGTTCAACCAAATTTACTTAACCCCAACTTTAGTTCACATTCATACAATCCCTTTGGATTCAACTAGGTTAAGTATTCCAATTCGTTACCATGTCCATTTATGGTTATAATGGGCTAAACATCCCACATTAGGCCTACAACTTGTGGTTGCTGGATATGCCTGTCGGGTCCGGGAAGACTATTTCCACAGGTTGGGCCTAACTCGTGTCTTATCCTGTCTTGTATTTGTGCACTTAGACCCCTCACATTAGAAATTTGCGGTTGCTGGATATGTCGGTCGGGTCCGGGCAGACTTCCATCACAAATGCAATCTAACCTCGTGTCATAAGTGCCATTACAGTTTCTAATTACTGTAATCCTAGGCATTTCAATTATTAATTAATTATACCTATGCCTTTATAGGTGTTCATGCCTCTTTTTCCCTAAATATGTTCATAATTAATTATATGCCCAAATCAATGTTCATAAACATCAAGTTATGCCAAACTTTCCATTTTCAAATTATGTCCAATTTATACCATTTTCCCCCTCGTTCCCTTTTAACGTATTGGCATAATTTAACGTCATGCCTAGGCTTAGAAAGCAGCCAGGCTAAAATAAAAGTGACAGAGTGACAGAAATGATTATTCTAATAAGATTGGCATAAACATGTGGTGGCATAATCATATAACGACATAATGATAAGATGGACATATATGAACGGATCTAATGAACATGTGATATTAGAATCAATATGAACATCATAGGGATGTCATGACTGGCATGATAAGATCTAAATAATAATTTAGATGTCAATCTAATAATAGATCCTATTTAACCGCAATACGATAGGAACAAGGTAATCTAAACAGTGAAACCAAGGATGACTTGTCATGACAATTAGGTGAAAGTTTAGATCTAAATCTAAAACATATCCAACTAATGACTGATCCAAAATAACCACAACATGATAGGTACCAAATGATCTAAAAAGAATTAGACCCATAATCAAAAGTGGATTTGTGACAGCCCGCCCCGCACCAGCAGACATTTCCCCAAAATGCGCTATGCCAATACCCGACTAGCGCGGGACGGTCGTCATAAGAAAAGGGTTTTGAAACTATAAATCACCCAAGAACCTGTAGTATATCTCACATCGCATGGAATAAAATATAATAATTACATAATGTTGACGGCAAAAAATGTCGTAAATACCAAAGATTCCTATTACTAAGAATAGTTAATTTGGTTGCAAGACTAAGTAAGAGAAAGCGGCAAATGACATAAGTATTTATAGTAGTTTGGCCGTGGATTAGGCCTACATCCACTTTTGAAGGATGTTGAACTTTTATTAATCACTTAAGAATTATGAGGTAGAGCCATGCTCATTACATTCACTTTCATAATTGAAATATTCTAGGTATTGGGGAAAAAGAATATTTAATTCTCCTTCTTCCTCAAATAAGAGATGCCATTAATAAGGCTCGTGAGGCTCTAGGAAGGTCTCAAGTGAAGAAAATCCACCCCCTTGAAGTGTGAGGCCATGGGATATTTATAGGAGTGGGAGTAGGTAGGAGTAAGTAGGATTAGGTAGAGAGGGGGACCGCATGCAGGAAATTCGAGCCCGGCACCCTCGCGCCTCGAAATTTCGAACCCGGGTATTGGTTCAAAATTTCGAGCCACCGGGTTCGAAATTTCGAACCCATTTGCGGGCACGAAATCTCGCTCCGCTGGGCTCGAGATCTCGAACCCAGCCATGGGTGCGAGATTCCGCGCCCGCTGGGCTCGGGATCTCGAGCCCAGCGGTGGGTGAGAGATTTCGCACCTGATGGGCTCGAGACCTCACGCCTACTGGGTTCGAAATTTCAAACCCAGGAATGGGTTCGAAATTTCAAACCCAGGAATGGGTGCGAGAATTCGCACCCGGCTGGGTGCGAATTCCGAATCATGCCAGGGTGAGGTTCTTTCGATGGCCGCGAGGGTCCCGGGACTGGGTGATCGAGGCTCGTAACTCCTTCGGGGTCCGAGGCCTTGGTTTGCGAATGTCTTCTGCATGTCGTGAAGCCGCAGGCGGTGTAATCCCTTTTTGATCCTATTTCCTTCACTCCTGTGTGTTCCTTTTCGTCCTCATCTTCGCGAGGTACGTTGAGTTGAACATGTCTGATGCTCTCCTACGAACCGGACCAAAAAGCCAGTTAACATTTTCCCCTAAAGTACGTCTTATCTTTGACATGATGTGCTTTGCATAGGTTAAGGGAGTGGCGAAGCTGTTAATCTTTCCTGTAATTCAAAAGGTAAAATAAGTGTTAGCATTAAGGCCCATTCCTCCTGGCGATGCAGACGAGCCGTCGTTGGAGGATGTGTCATGCTCAGACCGTTTAACAATCATAGTACGTGGGCTCTGTGGATGCGTGGAGTCGGCATGCGTGTGTGCGGACCATGTATATGAGGCCGCGTGTTGTTGCATTCCCGATCTTGGAGGTGCGGCCATCATTACCGTTGTCACCATCACTCTTCTTTTTCTTTTCTCTTTTTTTTTTGGGTCAAAAATTCTCGATGCCCAAGGGGTTCGATATTGCGAGCCCGGGGGTCGGAATTTCGAGCTGGGGCCTCAGAATTTCAAGTCCCTGGTGCGCTCGAAATTCCTAGCCGGGGCCTTGGAATTTCGAGTCCCTGGGGGCTCGAAATTTTGAACCCATAAGGTTCGAAATTTCAAACCCATAAGGTTCGAAATTTCAAACCCATAAGATTCGAAATTTCTGACCCGGGGGTTCGAAATTTCGAACCCAATGGGCTCGAAATTTCGAGCCCATAGTGGAATGTGAAGGGTTGTTTTTTCTTTTATAAATAGGGCCTCCCCCCTCACTTTCTCCCTTCTATTTTTTCTCTCTCTCTGGCCTCCATTGCTGAAAGCTTTGAACCCATGAATTCGAACCTAGTGAATTTCGAACCCGAACTAGGTAGGTCCTCGAGTCGAGGAATCGAGAAGAGGAGGAGGAAGGGCCACGGCGGAAACATCGAGACCTCGTGGTCTCGATTTTTCAAACCCAGTTGGGTTCAAACTTTCGAACCCCGTGGGTTCGAATTTCCGAACCTCCATGGGTTCGGATTTTCGAACCCATAGGGTTCGGAGTCTTGAACCCTCGTGGGTTCGAAGCTTCGAACCCGGGGGGTTCAAAGCTTTGACCTTTCTAGGTTCGGATTTTTGAACCCATGGGTTCGAACTCCCGAGCCTTGCTTGCGTTTGAAATTTAGGACCCAGAGGGGCTCGAGTTTTCGAACCTAAGTTGATTCATAACTTCGAACCCTTCTAGGTTTGAAATTTCGAACCTGGAGCTCGAGTCTTCGAGCCTGGGGACGTGGTTGTTGCCGGGTTTCCGATTTGTCACACCAATTGGACTTTGACTTATGAATCTTCGTCTCTGGATTTGCATGCTTAGCGTCGATGCATATATTGTTAACCGCGCACGCGGGGCTTAGGACTATTCACATAGGGTAGAGCATACAACCATACTGGGACTTGGACTGTTACGAATTGTTCTGAACTTTCTTTATGTAGCTCATCCTTGCATAGCATTACACGCACATATTAGTTGTCACCGACACGAGGGGTACAGGTCACTATACCGCCCGTTCAAATATTGATGTGTTAAAGTATAGCTAAAGATGCACACCAGATCAAGGACCAGAAAGACTATGGAATTCGAGGCTTCCCAGCCCACCTTGCACACATCCGACCCTACCCCCAAAGGTGACTCGTCGGGCAGCGAGCTTGAGACCACCACCGAAGGATCGACTTCTTCTTATTCGATCAGCTCACCCGAAGCGTCTGAGCATGGGGAGCGATCTGAATGACAATATTCCCCGGTCGTGACTGAAGAGGCCGAGAATGTAGATATCATGGGCGATGATGAGCCCGCACCACTGGTGGCTCCAGACATGTTGCCCAATTCGGTGATTTTGGAGAACCCTATTGACTCAGTGTAGTCGTGTATGGATGCTGCCGCCGTCAGGAAAATGGCGTCCCGATTTAAGATCTCGGTGGGCGATGCCAATGCCCCCGGGAGAGATGACTGAGCCTACATGCCGCCCGAGGGTTTTACTGCCTGGAATCGACAAGCTTGCCTTGATGGATGCGTGCCCCTAGCTAATAACTTTATCTGAGATATGCTATTCGACTTCCGTCTCGTGCCATCACAGCTACACCCCAATGCCTATTCTTCTCTCCTGGGAACTTACGTTCTCTTCCGCGAGTTTTTGAAAAGGGAGCCCACTGGGGATGACATTCGATGTTTATTCCGCCTAAAGAAAACAAGCACTACCTCCCCCTCTCAATAGCTTCTAGAAGCGACAACTGCCTCAAAATTCTTTGTCAGGACGTGGCCCAGGCTGTCAGTGTTTAAGCGCGAGTGGTTCTTCGTTAGCTGTCCTCCTGGATTTGCCAGAAGGTGGATCGAAGGAAGTAAATGTTTCTTTAATCCGCTCCTTGCCGTAGCTTTTGGATTCCTTTCTTGATTTATGGTTTTAAATGTAATATGACAGGAAATCCAAAGGCACCTACTGGAGAAGAATACCGGTAACGCCTCAATGCTTTGCTGGCGATACCAGAGAATCTCCGCGATACCAGCACCGTTATAAGTCAGGATCACCTCCACCGCGCTGGGTTGCTGCCGAACAACTGGCCTGTGATCAGGCCCGCGGTTGCCTCTGGTGTGCTAAAGGAAGGAGTTGTGGTAGGCCCTACCCCTAGCGGGCGGAAGAGAAAAACGCCCCCAACGGGAGAATTGCAACGGACTGCTCCGCCTTAAGGAGATGTGCGCGGAGGCGAGGTTCATGGTCAAGAGGAGGTGTCCAGAGATGAGGGATTGCCAAGCACCCCCATCCCGCCTCTGACAGGGGAGGGGAAGGAGTGTTGGCTACGCGAGAGAACTTTCCTGCGCTGTTGAGGGGTTAACCCCCTCGATCAGACCGCAATCTGGTCTATCGAGAGAACACTTAGGGCATACATCCATATCATTACATAGCATAGGCATTCGCCTATGCGAGTTACTTAACTAACTTCGGCTTGTTCCATTGGCAGGTGATATGGCAGGTGGATGCGGTGGACAAAGCTATGGGCGCGAGGATCGCTAACATCCCCAGAGTTCTTCCTTCGAGAGATTCCAAAGATCCGCCATCTTTTATAGTGCTCTACCTACGTTAGATCGAGGCAGTAGTCATCGAGACGGGGATCATCTAGGCGATCTCCGACACCTCTTCCTCCTCCTATTAGCGTTCCAGTGGGGGATACTTGGTTTAACATAGGTGGCTCTCGATCTTTTCCTTCGATAGCTTCTCCGTCGGTCATCCCTCCGGCTTCCATTCACCTTGCTATTAGGGAGCCGATCGCTTGGGGTAGGGTTTTAGGGTACACTTAGTTCTGTCTGTTTCTGTTGGCACCGTCTGTTTCTGTTGGGTGGTAACACCTGTCTGTTTCTGCGTGGTACCGTCTGTTCGGGTGGTAAAGGCCCATTACTAGTGTACACCTAATTCTACATTCTGTTTCCGTAGGGATTAATCTGTTTCTGCCTCTGTCTGTTTCTGATCGGGTAGTAAAGGCCCATTATTAGCATTCTGTTTCTGTTAAATTATTCTGTACCCGTTTCTGTTTCAGTTTAGACATTAGGGTGACACCTAATTCTGTTATACAAGTATTAGTGCAGAGAAGTGTAAAGCAATAGCTTATATCATTTTGTTCTTCTGTTATATCTGCTACATCTGTTACTGTTATCTCTCATCCAGTATTATTTTCATGTCATGTTATTATTATCTTTTCATAACTGAAAATCACTGGACATGCCAGACTTTTGTCTGACCCTTGTTGTTTCGCCTCCTTTCTTCCTTTCCCCCCCCCCCCATGTTTTTAGAAGGGAATACTCTAGCTTGATCCAGATTTCTTCCGCTTGCAGTGCTTAAAGTATGGCTTGTCTTCTTCTGTGGGGATTATGATTTTAAACTATGCATTCTGAAGGCTTTTGTACAAGACTGATATTTTGTACTCGAATTCTAATATTGTGATTTGAAAGGATGTAACCAAGGTTCTGTTGAAATAAAGTTATAATTTTTTTCAAGTACTGTTTTATCTGTCTTGTAAGTTTCTGTTCTGTTTACTAAAATGCTCCACCAAAGTTAAGGCATTCCCTTTGTGAGCGACCTTAACGGAGGTGGGGTGTTACACTTGGTATCAGAGCCGAAGGTTACCAGATTGGGTAAAGATTTTGAAAACTATTTTCAAAAAGGTTTTGAAAGGAAGTATTTTGAAAAATAAAGCTTATTTTGAAAAACATGATCCCCAAGAGCCATATATCTTTCCTTTAGTCCTTTTTTTGTATTGAATCTTTCCTTTTTTTTCGTTTCAGCATGTCTGAAGCATCTGAGATACTAGAGGGTGTTCATGTACCCGGTTGGTTTCGTCAATATCTTGAGGCTAGGACCGCCGCCGCAGGTCCAGCAAATGATTCACCTCCTCCACCCCCTCCTCGTGCAATTACTTTTTCAAAGATCTATAGAGATTTTAGGGCCATGGGTGGGAAGGATTTCAAAGGAACTGAATCATTCGTAGAAGCGAGGAACTGGCTCAAATAAACCGAGGATCTATTCGTTATCTTCGAGGTGGACGATAGGCAGAAGGTACAGTTGGCGGTATGGCTGCTCAAAGACGAAGCTTCCTACTGGTGGGAAGTCACTAACGCCGAGAGGCCGGTTGAGACATGGATGGATTTCAAAACAAGGTTTGAGACAAAATTACTCTCGCAAGCTGAACGAAGTTTACAACACAAAAAGTTCTTATCTCTTAAGCAAGGAAGTATGATGGTCAAGGAATACGTCAACCAATTCAACCAACTAGCTAGGTTCGGATTGGATTTAGTCAACACTCAGCATAAAAAGGCTCTCCGCTTTGTTAAAGGATTGAACGAGCCACTGCACAGCCTAGCCATGACTCATGTACCCATGGGAGCGACTTACGAGAGATTGGTGGGCATGGCACTACTGCATGAGGAAGACAAAGGCCCGAAAGAGACAAAGAAGGAAGAACCACAGAATAAGAAAGCAAGGCCCAAAAAGGAAACGCAAAGAAAGGATGAGAAGTCTGAAGATAAGAAGGGGAAAAGTGCTTTACTTGTGGAAGCTCGAATCATCTGAACAAGGATTGCAGAAAAAGGAAGGGCGCTTGCTTCAACTGTGGGGAGATGGGACACTTCACTAGGGACTGCCCGAAGAGACGAGGACAAGGAGGGCAGGCGAACACTCTTGAGGCTAGTGGCTAGGATAGAAATAAGAAAATTCCTATAGTAGGTTAATTTCTTTATCTGATTATGGAGTTAAGACTCTTTCTGATTCTGGTATTTTGATTTTGTAATTGATACTTTGCACTTTAATACTAGTATTGTTTCTGATTCCGTTGTAGACTCAAACCTATAAGGGTTATGACTCATCTGTTTATGATAGATTGGGGTTTGAGGGATATCTATGTTAGACGTCAAGTATGACGCATACATTCTGAGTTTTTGTGGGATATGATTTTATCATGCTTAGCTTCCTAAGAATCATTAGGGAACCTGATCTGTACCAGTAGTCTGTAAATATTTGAATAATTCTGCTTTCCAGTTTTGACATTGTCTAAAGGAGGTAATCCTCTGGGTGTCAATCTGATGTTGGTTTCGGTCTTCGGGGTTGATACTTAGGGAATTATTTTCTCAACCAATGTCCAATGGGAAACAAGTCTTTGTCTTATCTGTACTCGCTTCCATCATTCGACTGTATCCTATCGATCGAATCTTCGAACTTTAGGTAGAAACTAATGAGTGTAAACATGTGTTTGAGACATGTTATGTTTGATGGTTGCAAGTGGATGCAAGTGGTTGCTAGTGGTTGCTCGTGGATGCATATACACTAGGCACTAGATCGGCTCGAAAACACTCTCATATTGGATATGGATGTGTGAGCATTTTTCAATTTTTGTGGATGCAAAATGATTGACTCAGCACATGGATGTTGCATTTGACTGAATGGTTGTGCATTCATATAGAAATGGTATGTATCAAGTAGGAAAATTGCATACATGTTGGACTCATTGCACTGGCATAATTCGCATTAAGGAGGTCAACTGAATCAGTGGACAGCCTGATCTTTGCATTAGATAAGGAACATATACACACACCTTTGCATATGTTCATACAACATTAGAGGTTTCTAAGGACAAGGGACGCCAGTGATTGATGATTGAGTAGATGGATGTTGGATGGTAGGACACATTCTTTTATCTTGAAGATTTCGGGGACGAAATCCTTGAAGGAGGGGAGAATGTAACACCCCGTATTTTTTGTGAACGTATAAGTAACAAATCAGAGGATAATTAATTTTTAAAATAAGAATCAAGGGAAACGGGTTGTGCCATTGCGTTCGTCTCGGAATTCTACATGAAAACGAGTCCGAGTTTGCGAGAATCGGAGTCCTTATGAAGGAGATATGACCCTCTGAAGTTTAAGGAAATTTCAGAATTGAAAACAGCTCGAAATTCGAATTCAAAATTTGAATTCAAACCCAGAAGCGGGCTGGGCGGGAAATTTCCCGCCCAAGGCCCAAGTCGACTAGGGAGTCTACTGGGTAGTCGACCCCCCAAGACCCAGGTCGACTGGGGAGTCGACTGGGCAGTCGACCCCCTAGACCAGGTCGACTGGGCAGTCGACCTGGGGGTCGAGCCCTGGTCGAACCTGGTGCGTGTGTGTGTGATTTTGAAGGCTGTGACGTGTTTTGACGGACCTGATGAGTTCTAGGGTTAATCTGCGGGCCTAGATGAGTTCCTACACCTATAAATACATCCTAAGACCTAGCCTTCTCTACACACAATTCTATTCTGCTTCTTCTCTGCCTCTGTTCTAATAAAAATAAAAATGGCGTCGCTACTCTGCTGAAATCAAAACTAGAAGCTAAGCAACATCAACCTAAGCAACTCAATTCAAATTAGAGATTAAAGCTTCTGCAACGATTCTGCAACAACTAAAGTTCTTTCTTTAATCCAATCAAGGCAAGTACAGTTATTTTCCGATATAAACGTTAATTCCGATTGTGACATGAATTATAAATCTGAATCTGAGGTTATATCTGTTCTGTTCTGTTTAGATCTTATTTTGTATCTCTTTCCTTTTTCTATTTTATAGCCAGGCTACCATGAGCCTGAGCCAATCTCATAAGAGATTAACATACGCTAAAATGTTAGGGACAATAAAATGAATGATGCATAATTTAGGCATGACCAATAGGTGACTGATTTGAGGAAAGAACATGGACTGTAGCTAGAACATAAATTTGAGACATATGACTGGACATGTTATATTTATAACATAAATGGTAATTGAACATATGACTTGAGATAAAGAGAATATGGCTTAGGTATAAAGATTTACATGAGAGTAGGGTATCTATTAATGTAAATAAACAACTAAGTTAGGGATCTTTGGAATATATGACATGCATAGTAGTCGATAACTATATTTGGTATAGTTTATATATGGATCTTCTGTACTATGCAAGTTTAATAAAAATTGAAACATATGATATATGGTAAATTATGACCATAATCTATGCTATGTAAATGTAATGCAAACATGGGGTATATGATCATATTGTGAATCAAGCCTATTATTTATGCATGTGAACTTAGGCAAGATTTATAATTAGGCAAGATATGTTTGTGAAACTTTAAGAAATGATTAAATCTGTTATATTTGCCTAATTTGTTAGTTTTGTTACATTGCCTAATCTGCTAGTTCTGTTATATTGCTTAATCTGCTAGTTTTGCTCTACTGCCTAGTTTGCTAGATTTGTTCATCTGCTAAATCTGTCATCTGCTAAGTCTGTTGAAAATGCTAAATCTGCTAGTTTGATTAATCTGCTAAATACGTCAAGTCACCTAATCTGAAAAAATTGTTATCTGCTATATCTGTTGATTTGATAAAATTAGTTCGCTATTGACATAATCTGAATTGGCTATAGTTATGAATAATTGACCTGTATATTAGGCGTGGGCATAAATGGTAAATCATTAATTAATTGGCCGCAAAGATGAAAATGGCTAACTCGAGCTTAGAAAGAGTTTGCGGCGTAATTCTTCCCGGAACCGCCCGGCATATTCCAGTGGCCGCAAACAATAGGTTCTAATGTGAGAAGTTAGTCATAACATGCTTGAAACCCGAGGTTAGACTCAGTTTGCGACGGAAACCTGCCCGGAACCAACCGGCCTAACTAGTAGTCGCAAACTGTCAGTCTAATGTGAGAGGTTTGGGCATTAATATTTAATTAATGAAAATCTGAGATAAATATGATGTCTAAAACGTGTTGGGTAAGGTTAAACCAATCAGACCAATGAATCTGATAAACCCGTTTCGTGAATCCGTAGGCCCAATACAAAGTTAGATAATCTGTAACCAGTTAATCTGTAAGCCTGTTAATCCGAACATCTGATCCGTTAGTCTGAAAACCTGTTAACTTTATTGTCTGATCTGTGAACTAGTTAATCTAAACTTTGTATGTCTGAAACTTGTAGACAAGTTTAGCTGAAATCTGTTAGTCTGGGGACACAAGGTTAGGAAGGGAATTACTTGTGTCATCTGTCGTTTGGGACCCATATTAGTCAGTAACCCTTTCTGGTATCAAAACTTTGACCCAACAGTAAGTAGGGTCCGGGCACGCTTACTGAACTAATTATAAGCGGTTCATTCTGATAATGGCGAGGGGTGTTGATGGTGCGTTCCAACCGGGTCATGTGCGTGCATGGATCCCGGTCTGCCTCTGAGGATGTAAGACGCCGTGACATCTGTAAATAGGTCTGTGCCAATTGGTTGTCACTTTAGGGAGTGATACACCCTACTGTGGGGCCGACACAGGATATTTATGTATTAGGGAGCCGATCGCTTGGGGTAGGGTTTTAGGGTACACTTAGTTCTGTCTGTTTCTGTTGGTACCGTCAGTTTCTGTTGGGTGGTAACACCTGTCTGTTTCTGCGTGGTACCGTCTGTTCATGTGGTAAAGGCCCATTACTAGTGTACACCTAATTCTACATTCTGTTTCCGTAGGGATTAATCTGTTTCTGCCTCTGTCTGTTTCTGATCGGGTAGTAAAGGCCCATTATTAGCATTCTGTTTCTGTTAAATTATTCTGTACCTGTTTCTGTTTTAGTTTAGACATTAGGGTGACACCTAATTCTGTTATACTAGTATTAGTGCAGAGAAGTGTAAAGCAATAGCTTATATCATTCTGTTCTTCTGTTATATCTGCTGCATCTGTTACAGTTATCTCTCATCCAGTATTATTTTCATGTCATGTTATTATTATCTGTTCATAACTGAAAATCACTGGACTTGCCAGACTTTTGTCTGACCCTTGTTGTTTCGCCTCCTTTCTTCCGTTTCCCCCCAAGTTTTGTAGAAGGGAATACTCTAGCTTGATCCAGATTTCTTCCGCTTGCAGTGCTTAAAGTATGGCTTGTCTTCTTCTGTGGGGATTATGATTTTAAACTATGCATTCTGAAGGCTTTTGTACAAGACTGATATTTTGTACTCGAATTCTGATATTGTGATTTGAAAGGATGTAACCAAGCTTCTGTTGAAATAAAGTTATAATTTTTTTCAAGTACTGTTTTATCTGTCTTGTAAGTTTCTGTTCTGTTTACTAAAATGCTCCACCAAAGTTAAGGCATTCCCTTTGTGAGCAACCTTACCGGAGGTGGGGTGTTACACTCGAGGTGATGAGAAAGGTGAAGGTGGATGCTGAAGCCAGCAACAGGGACGTGCTGAGCGAGTCCGAGGGTATAAAGGCTGAATATCTATGAGAGATAGAGCTACTGAGGGAGCAGTTGAGGGATGCAGAATTTCACGTTGGGTCCTTGTAATGACCCGGATTTTTGAACGGTTTATTTTAATTATTTAATATCATTTAAATATTGAGATGATAATACAAATGAATTTTTATTTTCAGTTATCGATTAAATAATCAAAATACGATTTATTTCAAATATATATGATTATCGTAATATGAAAAATAATTCAATTCAAAGATAAAAGTAAGTCAAAACAATTTAGATGATGAAATTAAGTTCCGTTAGAATTTATATGATAATAATAATAATATATTATCAAGGAATAAATTGTTTTGAATTTAAATTATATCAATTTAATATGATTATTCATATACGTTCAAATTAAATATCAAAATGTATTCAGTTCAGTTAAGAATAGTGTTACAATGTTGGAACGACAGTGATTACATTAAAACAGTGGTTCGTGATTTAAATTAATGAACCCTGAGATATTTGATTGTGGATAGGTACGAAATCAAATCGATATCTGTTTAAAAAGATTAAAAATCGCTTTATATCAAATCAGAATCCTTTTAAATAAAATAGAAATCATTTTATTTCAAATCGAATTAATGGTTATGTTCTTAAGCCTATATACCTAACTTTATAGCACGCAGGCTATTTTCCTTCGGGATGAAGTATTCACCTTTATAAATCATGATTTCCTTCTTTTTACCCACTCGTTCAAACAAATCGAGGTTTCCAAATCGAATTAAGTGATTAAATCCTCACTATGGTGTGCCCAAAATCGAACGCGATTGGTTTCTAAAGGGGACGATGGGGTTCTGGCATCGGAAAAGAGGGGATTCGTGATCCAACTACAAACGCGAGACTCCTGTTGTTCGATTAATGGATCCAGGCGTGCGATTCAAACATCTGGTGAGGGTCGCGATGTCGATTGGTACTCGGTAGTGATGTGTAGTATAGGGACTGACTCGCGATGGAGTTGAATATGGATTTCGATCTAGGGTTGTATGCGATTTGGGGTGCATGACCTTTCTGGTGACGCTAGGATTGAACTGGAGAAAGAGGAATGGAAGAGGAGGAGTGCGGTGTGGAATACGTTGATGATCGGGAAGGTGGCAGGGATGGTCAAGGCTCGGGTCAACGTGAGGTTCTACAAGCGGTTTTTTTCTCTCTTCCTTTTCATTTGGGAAGAACTGTAAATGAAAGACCTAGTCGTGATGCCATCGATTTTGTTAAGTTCGTCTTGACGATCCACATGTATGAAGGAACTGAGTTAAGAAGGAATTCGAAATATTTAATCAAGTAAAGAAGAGAGGTATATTTTGATTTATAATTCATATAGAGCTAGTTATATAATTGATGACCAACCAAAGTAATTTGTGTGAACCCATATAGTTAGATGGTAAAGGAAGAAGTTTTAAATAAACCATTTGAGTATGGAATCAGGGTATATTATTTTATTTTAATTAGATAAAAGTCGGATTTTTGTTAAGGGAGAATAAAGAAAAATAAAATATATAAGCTTATATAATTCGAACGTTTAAAAAATACTGTATTTGATTTATACAAGGTTATAATCATGGTTTAAATATTTAATTTAAAAATGATTTGATAATTAAATTAAATGGAAAAAGAGAAAATATATATATATATATATATATATTGGGTTGATGATTGGTTGGATTCCCGCAGTCTCATTAGCGGATGCCCGCAGTTTCATAGCGGATGATTACCCTATACGCCCCATGCTATGATAGTGGATGACCTTCTATACCGCGATATCCTGCCTCGAGGCGGGATGGGTATTATTTCTGTTGACTAACGTCTGTGGATGCGGGAAAAACAGGTTAGAGGGATCCAACTGGATTCCTCAAAAATATATTATCTGTTTGTTTATTGGTTTGCACATATACTGTCATATATGATGTGTTAGAAAACCTGAAATAAATAATTGGTTGTTTGGTGTTTAAATATCACTGGGCTTAAATGTTGATATTTTAAAATATTGAAAAAGGAATTTCCAGAGTTAAAAGGGAAAATTCTATTTTTCTAAAATTAGAATTTGAAATTTTGAATAGAATGAAAATATTAACTTGTTTTAAAAACAAACAAACAAGTAGTTCTTGTATAAACGAAGTTTATAAATGAAGTGAAAAGAATTATCATTGGATAATTCAGAAATAAAAATACAAGTGTGAAATTGAAAAGGGAAATCTATTTTCCAAAAGTAGAAATATCGATTTCAAAAGAAATTGAAATCGAGACTTGTTATAGAATTTGAATAAAGAAATTCAAATGAAATTTGAATATAGAAATTCAAATAGAAATTTAAATGGAGTCTGAATATAGAAATTCGAATGAAATTCAAATATAGAATTTGAATATAAAGGAAATTCAAATATAGAATTTGAATATAGAAATTCGAATGGAAATTTAATATAGAAAATTTAAATAGAACTTGAAATAGAATTTCAAACTAGAATTTCAAAAATAGAATTTGAAATAGACTTTGAATATAGAATTTCAAAAATAGAATAGAAATAGATTTGAATATAGAAATTTATATGGAGTTTGAAAATAGAAATCCAAATGAAGTTCAAAATAAATTGAAATTTAAATGGAGATTGAAAATGGAATTTGAATATAGGAAATTCAATTTGAATTGAAGTAGAATTTGAATGTAGAAGATCGAAGTATAAATAAATTTATTTTCCAAGTTAGGAAAAATCGACAATTTTAGAAGATCGAAAATATTATGTTGAATTGGAAAATTGGATTTGATATATATTAAAAATATATTAGAATGGAGTTGAATTTATTTTAAATGAAGTTTTAAAACGTTTATATATTAAATATAATTAAAACGAACTCGCCGCAGAGCGGTAGTTCGTATATTGGCGATTCGAACTTCAATTGAGTATATAGAGCTCAACTGAAGTCGGAATTCTTTGAAACAAGAAACGTCAAGACCGATTTGATAATAGTTTTCTAATGGAGGAGAAAAATCTGGATTTCTTCGAATAGATTTTGAGTTATATCAAAATCAAATTTTCAGAAAAACAGCGCCAGAACCATTTAAAAACCATTACGGTTTATTTAATTTTATAAAAAGATTTTTAAGCAGAAAAAAATCTGAATTGCTATTTAGAAAATTTCAGATTTTGAGTTATAAATTATATGTGAACTCAAGTAGAGTAATGAATTGGTTTTTGAAACAGAAATCGGATTTTTAATTATTGAATAGAATTAACTAATTTGAATAGTAATTAGTTAATGAGATTTTGAATTGTTATTGGGCTTTGAATAAGTGAATTCGATTTGAAAATTTATATTCAAAATCGAAAAGGAAACTAGAATTGAAATTGAAATTCAATTTGGGTATGAGCAGGTTAAATTTTTTGTTTGAACATGTTATGTTCAACAAAACAAGTGAAATAGGCAAAATAGCTAATTAAAGAATAAATGGGCGGAACTGAATTCAAACGATTGGATTGAGTTGAATTGAACTGGAAACAGGTGAGCATGTGTTAGACAAGTATGGGATGAAGTATATGTAGTTTATAAATTTATGTGCTCGACAAAAAGGTACATGTTTAAATTCATAAATGAGATTTTATGCGCCGTAGCGGCAAGCCGCTTGGCTTTTTCTTTTTCTTTTGGGTTGGTGAGGGCCATGGTAGGCTATTTGAAATATCCCGATGCTCCCGGTACAAAGGAGGTTATGGCGAAATTTTCCGGAAATTTAAGGAGTTAGAATATTTTTAAAAAAAAAATTAGAGTTAGAAATCAATGTATCGATATATGTAGAATTCGATAAGTAAATGAATATAAAAAATAGAATGTTATAAACAAAAAGGAAATCGATAGGCTGGTAATAGAAAGAGAAACATATATACGTTTAAAAATGAATAATTGGTTTTTATAATGTTGATTATTCGAGGTATGTGGTTTTGTCTGTTTTGAAGTTAATGATGTTTTCAGTCAAGGTCTGAGAGGTAATTTTACCCCAACTTGATTGATTTCATTTTTAATTGATAAATAGCAAGATCCAATCTCGAATAGAAGTGTTGAAAAATAGTTAGTTGAATAAAATAATTTGGGTTGTTGTAATGATGTTTTACACAGCATTCGTTTTAACCCAGATGATGGAATTTTGGAAATATAAAAGTAAATATTTCCTGAGTATAATTAAAGTAGTCGGGAAAGAGATAAGTGATTGAAATTGTTTTCAATTTCAAATAGAATATGTTTTCTAAGTGTAGAAAATAAAAGGAGGTGATATAGGGAAATGTTTTTCCAAATAGCGTAAGAGACCAATAAGATTACTGGCAATATTTGGTTAACGAATATTGATAGGGAAACAAGGAGGTGAATTAATTAATGAAATATTAATTAACAGGCCCAGTGATTGATGGATGTATGAATGAATGTTTGTTTGTTTTTCTTCGATAGTTAATTAACTACCCCCGCGAGCTTGCTAGAACTTAGGAGAGGTTGATTCCGTTCGAGGCTTTCTTGCATCAAGTGGATGTAAGCACTTTAGATGAGCGCCAGTTTGCTAATGTTCTTCTGGACAGTTGTGGACGGGAGAAGCTGGAGGAAGGACGAAGGCTGTTGCGAGAAGAGGTTGAGAACAAAAGGTTGGCGAGGCTCGACCAGGTGAAGGGGAAGTTTGGGCCGACCAATAGCGTGGTGGTGACAGAAACATTTGCGGGGGGAGCTCTTATCAGCCCCTAGCCCCCGGGTCTGCTATGGTGAGTGGTCCAGAGGCTTCGGCCTACAACGCTACCGAGTACAATCCTAACTTCCTGGCATTAGGGGACATTAGCCTCACTTCACCTATCGGCGCAAGTACCCTTCCCATCAATCCTATGCCACCCTTGACCACAGGTAATTTCCTTTTACCCTGCATCCCTGACAATGAAGTGATTACCGAATTTATGGACTATAAAGGTTGTGTCTTTGCTATGTAGTTCCTCCTAAGTATACGATGGCAGCGGATCCCGCCTCTGTGATCACCCAAGTGACTAAAACTGGGCTGGGCCTTATAGGGATACAGGCTGGAGAGGGCGGCGACTAACTTGACACCCTTTTTGACATAAGAGTAACACCTAACATGGTGGACATTTACAACGAGGAAGGGGAGGTGGTCGACGGACAGAGTGCCTTGGCCAGTGGTTTAGTGGATGACGATGTGTCCATAATGTCGGCTATGGGGGCGACTCAAGAGGCCAAATGGTGGCTGTAACAACCCGGAAAATCAGAACCAATTTAAAAATTTTATTTTGGCAATTTTAATGAATTTTGAATATTTAAAATGATTTATTTTAAATAATAATGACTAGAAATTTATTTTGAATAGAATTAGAAAGTATAAATTTATTTAAATTGAAGTTAGAAAATAAATATTTATTTTAATTATAAAAGGAATTGGAAATGGCGCGGTAGTTTGAAAATTTGATTTCAAATTTCAAATGAATGTACAGGATTCAAAGTAAACCGGATTTTAGTGAAATCAGAAATATTTGAATCTGTTTGAAAATATCTTTCCAATGAATCTGAAAAATCCAAATTTCATATTGGGAATAAAAAGTTATGTCCAGTTGAAAATTCAGAATAGTCCCTATGAAAATATAGCCCTTAAAAGTGGCGATTTTGCAAACGACCTCCGTTTTCGACGAAACCACCTTTGTTGGATCCAGAATGTCAAATTATTGCTTGATTCCAATTTTCATAATTTTTGGAATCAATATAAGAGCGTGGTGAATTTAAATGCGTTTGGTCATTTTAGTTTGAATTTAATCGACTGGAAAATGACCGTTTTTCAAACAGTCTCCAAATTCGACGAAATTAGTTTTATTAGGACCATATCGGCAAAACATGGCTAGATTTATTTTTTGGGAATATTAAGAGTCAGCATGTGGCCCTAGTAAATTAAAATGTGCGTTTGAATTTAAAATATAATGATTTATATTTTAAATTTAGCGGAAACTGATCGAAACAGTCGAATTGGCTTACATGACATATCCTATTGTGTCCGGAATGGGGTATTTAGCTAGGTCGGCAGTTGTTGGGTTTAATTTGGAGTTCGAACGAGAAATGTCACTTTAGAGAATTAAATAATATTAAAATATAAACTATATTCCTCCATTGGTCAATTAACGGGTCAAAACCCTAATGCGCAATCAATCCAAATGATAGTCGCCATTCTCTTTCATTGAAGGCCCAAAATTTTCGAATCCATTCTTCACCAATAACTCACAATCCGCTTCGAATTAAAACATGGAACAAAAGCAAAAATCGTAGAACTTTGTACGATCTACAAACCTATACCAATTTGATTAGAATTCGTTGAGTAAATATCGTGGTTTTGGGGTCCAAAGTCACTCTGTTTGCTGTGGAATTCTAGAAAGACGGCGGTTTGGGTGGGCCCTACTTAGGGGTGGTGGTAGAGGGTATGAAGTGGGATTATGTGGTGGTTGTTGATCGGATTTATACCTCATCTGGTGGCATGCGTTGTGGAGTTTTGAGGTGCGACTTTGGGCTTCTCAAACCTGGAAACGATATGGAAGATTATGAAGGGCTTAATTCCCTTAACGATGGGATTTGTTACTAATGATGGTTAGAAGATTATTAATGATTATTTTGTTAATGAATTAAAATGGTTAATTAACATGTGTATTTAAAGTTTAAAGTACTGTAAATTTCTATCTAGTAGTCAGAATTTTACAAATTTGGCTCCGTTGAAACCGTGAAGAAAAACACTACAACATGGAATCAGTCAGGACGAGAACAGAGCAAGTTACAGATTTTGATTGAATTAATCATCCTGTTTAATTTAGTTAAAAGAAATCATTATTGAAAATATTTTCTATCCGATCAATGTGAGAACTCTCTCACTAAATTCTTTTTGTACAGTTATTTATTTTTATAACTGAATTTTTGTTGATTGCCTGTTTGCTCACTCCCCTTGTCCACAGACCATGGACGATTTATTTGATTGCGTTATGATTGTGATTGTGATGTACGAATGATAATGTATCTATGAAATGTGGAATATATATATATATATATATTTATGTGATGTGTGAAAAATGTATATTTGAAATGAAAAATATATATTTGGAATGGAAAATAAACATATAAATGGAATGGAAAAATACATATATATATATGATGTGTGAAAAAAAAATATTTGAAATGAAAAATATATATACATGGAACGTGAATAAAATATATTTGAAATGAAAATAAAATATATATGAAATGGAAATAATATATATTTGAAAAGAAAATATACATATATGAAATGTGAATAATATATATGGAATGGAAATAATATATATATAATGGGAATAATATATATATGAAATGAATTATATATATATATAAGAAGTGAAAATTATATATATATATGAAATGAAAATAATATATATACACATATATATATATATATATATGAAATGAAAATAATAAATATATGTATACATATATGAAATGGAAATAATGTATATGTGAAATGGAAATAATATATATATGAAATGGAAATAATATATATATGAAATGTGAAATATGTACACATATATATATATATATGAAGTGATAATGAAATAAATATTGGTTTGTTAAAAATATTATTTTTAACATATATATGAGATGTATAACATTTTCATGTAATGGAATATTCTATTTTGATTAACAATTGAAATGAAAGTTGAAATCGTTTTCGAAACGAATTTAAAACGATTTATAAAATACGTTTTAAAGGTAAATCGACGAAATATATATAATATATATATTATATATATTATATATATTAAATGGCCTGAATAGAACGCGCGGCGCTGCGACTGTTCGCGAATTTCGACCATTGACTTCGAATTGACATTACGAGAGATCCGACCGTTGAATTCTCCTAAAACTGGAACCGATGGGTTCGTATCGAAAAGTTCTTTCCAACGAATATAAGAGATTTTAAATCTAATGGTTGTATTTGGAATTATGTCCAAACTAAGTTTGGAAAAGGTCGCTATGGATGCAGTTTGGTGGCCATTATTAGAAACCGATTGTATGGGCCTTAAAAAAATTATTAAAAATATGGAAAAATTGCGTAAAATCATAATAAATGATTTGGAAAGAATTTGGATGAAAAATTCCAAATTTGTAAAGATAAAAATATGTTTTTATCGAAATGAACTAGTTATTCACTAGAAACAATAATCCAATATTTTTATATAAATAAATTGGATTTGGAAAGGGTTTTAAAATAACCAGAATTTTCCAATGTATGAATTGAAATGGATTTGAATGGAAATAATTTTCAGAATATTTCGATATTGGATTCTGTGATTATGCGGATATTGTTGTGGGAATTTGGATGATGTATATATCGTTATACCCAATACGATATTTGTTGATTTCAGAATTTGATATTGAATATAAGCCGATATTATTTTCTATTCAGAGCCTTATATTTAATATCAAATTGGATTTCAGCTTTTTCGTGAATGGTATCTTCATTAACACTGTTCTTAAACCCAATTGAGAAAAGATTAAATCTTTAGTTAAGATTTAATGAAGTTTACCAATTAATTAATATTTAATTGGAATTGAATCAAAATTGGATTTTGGGTTTGCTGTGAACTGTGTTTAAATGACTGTAGTTCTTTAACCCGAGTAAAAGCAAGATTAATCTTCATAAAGTTGAATAATCAATAAGAAATGATTTTAGAGATTGAAACCAATTGGAGTTCGAATAAATCTTTAATTAGATTGTGAATGAATAAGTGGTAATTAAATTACCAAAGCATGGAATGGGATTGAACCAAATTTACTTGGTTGTTTATATTCATGACTATGTTTGATTGATTGTTTGGATTGTGCTCGACCAGTTTATGAGCAAGATATGCTTTTACATTTAGCATTGGGTTGGGTAGGAATACTGGTATGCTAACATCTTGCGAAACACTTCACGGTTTGACTATGAGATGTATAGCGATGTTGCTGTGTTCATTTCAAATTTAATGAATGATTTTGAAATGATATTTTTTTCTTAAGTGAAAAGAAATGTATTCCCGATTTTAGACAGGGAATGTTTTATAAAATAATTTATAAAACAAAAAGGATTTCGAGGGCTAAAACCCGATGATTTCAAAATGATTTGAAAATGTATTATGGTTTTACATTGTGGTTCATCACATATTCGATTAGTGGCTATTAATGATGTATCTGTTTGGTGGCTGAGAATTTATTCTCTTGCTTAATACCCTTCTTTGAGACGTACGAGCTCAAAAGTTACGTGATTAATAGAGACTGATCATATATGTGAATTGCTGATGTGAAGTATTATTGTTTGAAAGTACTTGTGATTATTATTTGTGAAATGATTTTCCCCACTTCGGGATATAAAATGATTTAGCAAGTATGTAGCTAGAGATCAGGTGTCCTGGACGACTAAAAGTATGGGCTGGATCCTATGCCTTAGGGTGAGTGGTCAGCAGTGTAGCCTGCTCCATGCGTGGGAGGTGCGCACACTCGCATGCACACACACACACACTCATATATATATATATATATATATATATCAAGTTGGAGGGGCACTTACTGCCCGGTCTGAGGGAAGATTCTCAATATTTGGTTGCATACTTGTTAGTATGCATTTTATTGATTTGGAATTCATATTCCCAAAGCTTTTGGTTTGTGATCCCGAAGTGAAATCTACTTTGATATAAAAGTTAGATATGTATTTCAAATGATTTGAAACAGAAATCGGGAAATAAAGCCCAAATGAATAATTTCTGTAAATTGAATTGGATTTGGAAAATCTAAGTGTAGTGATAAATCTAAATGGGTGGATTGGGATATTGCATATTGATTGATGCATAGTGGATCCATATCTCTATTACAGTTTGTTATTTATACACTGTCATTCATGGGGTTAAACCCGTTCCACGTTAGTTGCATGGAACTGTGATTTTCCTTATCATTCATAAAAGTTAATTTTAAATATAGAGTTTCTCACACCAGTCCCATGACTGACCTGTAGTTTGCTTTTCCCTTGCAAACTCGGGTGCCCCTATTTTCCACATGGGTAGTCGAGTAGTTTATTTTACAGATATATAATTATGGATTGAAGCTTAAAGCTATGTCCAAAGCATTGATAGTCTTCCACTATGTTAGTTTATTTGTTTTCCACTGCATTATATTACATTTATTGTAAATTAATGTTCCAATGTATTATATTTCGATATACTTTGATATATTTTGTACTCTGATGTAACATTATTATGATGTTTATAAAAGTCTTCTGTTATTTGTTCTAATGTGTTATATGCCCATAGTTAGCGAACCGACGATTTCTGACTTTCGGATCGGACCTTGCGGTCGATTAGGAGAGCGGGGATTTTCGGGTCACTACATATGGTATCGGAGCTTTGGTTTGCTCAAATAATTGGGGTACCACTCATTACAACAAAATAAAAGGCTCATCAGAGATTGGATTGGTAATATACTATGAAAGAAAACTCATTAGAGATAGGATCAGTAGCATCCTAGAATGAGCAACTCATTAGAGATGGGGTCAGTAAGGCTTTAGAATGAGTTGAGAGTTACACGTTTATAATTAACGTATTTATGATTATATATATAATCTGATTTTAAAAATATGATTTTTGAATATATAAAAATTATATATATTTGAAAAGTTAATCAACAAATTGATTGCTGGTTGTGTTGTTTGATTATTAGTTTAACTGATTAAAATATTGGAACGGTAATTAATTAAAACCAATATAAGAATGTATAGTAAATTTAGCCAAACCGAATCAAATTATTGCATTGAATTGAAAATTGATTGGAACTGCATACATCTATACATGTATATAATGAACAGGTCATAACAGGGAAACTAACAAGAGGAATGAAATTGTATACCCGACAAATAGGTACGTGTTTACTAATTTTCTTTTTCTTTTAAAAGGTTTATGAGCCTAAGGCTGGCCGCTTGGCAATTTTCTTTCTCTTTTAAAAGGTTTGTGAGCCTAAGGCTGGCCGCTTGGCAATTTTTATTTTTCTTTTAAAAGGTTTATGAGCCTAAGGCTGGTCGCTTGGCATTCTCTTTTTCTTTTGGATTAATGAGGGCCCTGCATGGCGAGTTGCAGTTTTAAATGTCTCCCCGTACAAAGGAGGTTATGGCGAAATTTTTCAGAAATTTAGGATGTTAGCCAAATTTTTGAAGAATTTGAAAATTCTTAGAAACTGAAAAGTTAAAGAATGAAAGCCAGAATGAAAGTTGAGTTGGTTTGTAAAACAATTTTCAGTTCCGTTCCTTTTCGAGGACGAAAAAATTCTTAGTGGGGGAGATTGTAACAACCCGGAAAATCAGAACCAATTTCAAAATTTTATTTTGGCAATTTTAATGAATTTTGAATATTTAAAATGATTTATTTTAAATAATAATGACTAGAAATTTATTTTGAATAGAATTAGAAAGTATAATTTATTTAAATCGAAGTTAGAATATAAATATTTATTTTAAATATAAAAGGTATTGGAAATGGCGCGGTAGTTTGAAATTTCAATTTCAAATTTCAGATGAATGTACAGGATTTAAAATAAACCAGATTTTAGTGAAACCAGAAATATTAGAATCTGTTTGAAAATATCTTTCCAATGAATCTGAAAAATCCAAATTTCATAGCGGGAATAAAAAGTTATGTCCAGTTGAAAATTCAGAATAGTCGCTATGAAAATATAGCCCTTTAAAGTGGAGATTTTGCAAACGGCCTCCGTTTTCGACGAAACCACCTTTGTTTGATCCGGAATGTCAAATTATTGCTTGATTCCAATTTTCACAACTTTTGGAACCAATATGTAAGCGTGGTGAATTTAAACGCGTTTGGTCATTTTAGTTTGAATTTAATCGACTGGAAAATGGCCGTTTTTCAAATGGCCTCCAAATTCAACGAAATTAGTTTTGTTAGGACCGTTTCAGCAAAACATAGCTAGATTTATTTTTCAGGAATTTTAGGAGTCAGTATGTGGCTCCGGTAAATTAAAATGTGCGTTTGAATTTAAAATATAATGATCTATATTTTAAATTTCTGGAAACTGATCGAAACAGTCGAACTGGCTTTCGAGACATATCCTATCAGGTCCGAAATTGGGGTATTTAGCTAAGGCGACAATCGTTGGGTTTGATTTGAAGTTCGAACGAGAAATCTCTCTTTAAAGAATTAAATAATATTAAAATATGAACTATATATTCTTCCATTGGTCAAGTAAAGGGTCAAAACCCTAATGCGCAGTCAACCCAAAAGATAGCCGTCGTTCTCTTTCATGCGAAGGCCCAAAATTTTCGAATCTTTCTTCACCAATAACTCACAATCCGCTTCGATTAAAACATGAAACAAAAGCAAAAATCGTAGAACTTTTGACGATCTACAAACCTATACCAATTTGATTAGAATTCATTGAGTAAATCTCGTGGTTGTGGGGTTCATAGTCACTCAGTTCGCCGCGGAATTCCAGGCGGATGGCGGCTTCGGGTGGGCCCTGCTTGGGGGCGGTGGTAGAGGGTATGAAGGCGAATTATGTGGTGGTTGTTGGTCGGAGTTAAACCCCCTCTGGTGGCGCGCGTTGTGGAGTTTTAAGGCGCGACTTTGGGTTTCTCAAACCTGGAGACGATACGGAAGATGACGAAGGGCTTAATTCCCTTAACCACGAGATTTGTTACAAATGATAGTTAGAAGATTATTAATGATTAATTTATTAATTAATTAAAATGGTTAACTAACATATGTATTTAAAGTTTAAATTACTGTAACTTTCTATCTAATAGTCAGAAATTCTGCAAATTTGGCTCCGTTAGAACCATGAAGAAAACACTACAACATGGAATCAGTCTCAACGAGAATGGAGCAAGTTACAGATTTTGATTGAATTAAACATCTTATTTAATTTAGTTAAAACAAATCATTATTTAAACGATTTTCTATCCAATCAATGTGAGAACTCTCTCACTAAATTCTTTTTGTACAGTTATTTATTTTTATAACTGAATTTTTGTTGACTGCCTGTTTTCTCACTCCCCTCGTCCACAGACCATGGACGATTTATTTGATTGTATTGTGATTGTGATGTACGAATAATAATGTATATATGAAATGTGGAAAAAAAATATGTGATGTGTGAAAAATGTATATTTGAAATGAAATATATATATATATATATATGGAATGAAAGTAATATATATATATGGAATGGAAAAATACACATATATATATATATGATGTGTGAAAAATATATATTTGAAATGAAAAATATATATACATGGAACGTGAATAAAATATATATGAAATGAAAATAAAATATATATGAAATGGAAATAATATATATTTGAAAAGAAAATATACATATACGAAATGTGAATATACATATATGAAATGTGAATAATATATATATGGAATGGAAATAATAAATATATGAAATGGAAATAATATATATATGAAATGAATTTTATATATGTAAGAAGTAAAAATTATATATATAAGAAATGAAAATAATATATATATATATGAAATGTAAATAATATATACATATATATATATTTGAAATGAAAATAATATATATATGAAATGGAAATAATATATGTATAAAATGTGATATATATATATATATATCTGTGTATATATGAAGAGATAATGAAATAAATATTGGTTTGCTAAAAATATTATTTTTAACATATATATGAGATGTATAGAATTTTCATGTAATGGAATATTCGATTTTGACTAAAAATTGAAATGAAAGTTGAAATCGTTTTTGAAACGAATTTAAAACGATTTATAAAATACGTTTTAAATGGAAATCGTCGAAATATATATAATATATATATTATATATATATATTAAATAGCCTGAATAGAACGCGTCGCGCTGCGACTATTCGCGAAATTCGACCATATACTTTGAATTGACATTACGGGAGATCCGGCCGTCAGATTCTCCTAATACCGAAACCGTTGGGTTTGTATCGAAAATATCTTTCCAACTAATATAAGAGATTTGAAATATAACGGCTAGATTTGGAATTATGTCCAAATCAAATTTGGAAAAGGTCGCTATGGATGCAGTTCGGTGGCCATTATTTGAAACCGACTTTACGGGCCTTAATAAAATTATTAAAAATATGGAAAAATTGTGTAAAATCATAATAAATGATTTGGATGAAAAATTCAAATCTTGTAAAGATAAAAATATGTTTTTATCGAAATGAACTAGTTATTCACTTGAAACAATAATCCAATATTTTTATATAAATAAATTGGATTTGGAAAGGGTTTTAAAATAACCAGAATTTTCCAATGTATGAATTGGAATGGATTTGAATGGATATAATCTTCAGAATATTTTGATATTGGATTCAGTGATTATACGGATATTGTTGTGGGAATTTGGAAGATATATATATCGTTATACCCAATACGATATTTGTTGATTTCAGATTTTGATATTGAATATAAGCCATTATATTTTCTATTCAGAGCCTTATATTTAATATCAAATTGGATTTTAGGTTTGTCGTGAATGGTGTCTTCATTAAAACTGTTCTTAAACCCAATCGAGAAAAGATTAAATCTTTAATTAATATTTAATGAAGTTTTCCAATTAATTATTATTTAATTGGAATTGAATTGAAATTGGATTTTGGGTTTGCTGTGAACTGTGTTTAAATGACAGTAGTTCTTTAACCCGAGTAAAAGCAGGATTAATCTTCAGAAAGTTGAATAATCAATAAGAAATGATTTTAGAGATTGAAACCAATTGGAGTTCGAATAAATCTTTAATTAGATTGTGAATGAATAAATGGTAATTAAATTACCAAAGCATGAAACGGGATTGAACCAAATTTACTTGGTTGTTGATATTCATAATTGTGTTTGATTGATTATTTGGATTGTGCTCGACCAGTTTATGAGCAAGATATGCTTTTACATTTAGCATTGGGTTGGATAGAAATACTGGTATGCTAATGTCTTTTGAAACACTTCACAATTTGACTATGAGATGTATAGCGATGTTGTTGTGTTCATTTCAAATTTAATGAATGATTTTGAAATGATATTATTCTTAAGTAAAAAAAGAAATGTATTCCGGGTTTTGTACAGGAAATGTTTTATAAAATAATTTATAAAACAGAAAGGATTTCGAGGGCTAAAATCTGATGATTTCGAAATGAATTGAAAATGTATTATTGTTTTACATTGTAGTTCATCACATATTCGAGTAGTTTCAATTAATGATGTATCTGTTTGGTGGCGGAGAATTTATTCTCTTGCTTAACACCCTTCTTTGAGACGTACGAGCTAAAAGGTTATGTGATTAATAGTGACTGATCACATGTGTGAATTGCTGATGTGAAGTACTATAGTTTGAAAGTACTTGTGATTATTATGTTGTGAAATGATTTTCCCCACTTCGGGATATAAAATAATTTAGAAAGTATATGGCTAGAGATCGGGTGACCTGGATGACTAAAAGTATAGGCTGGATCCAGTGCCTTAGGGTGAGTGGTCAGCAGTGCAGCCTGCGCCATGCGTGCGAGGTGCATATATATATATATATGTATGTATGTATATCGAGTTGGAGGGGCGCTTACTGCCCGGTCTAAGGGAAGATTCCCAATATTTGGTTGCATACTTGTTTGTATGCATTGTGTTGATTTGGAATTCATATTTCCAAAGCTTTTAGTTTGTGATCCCGAAGTGAAATCTACTTTGATAGGTATGTATTTCAAATGATTTGAAATAGAAATTGGGAAATAAAGCCCAAAGGAAGAATTTCTATAAATTGAATTGGATTTGGAAAATCTAAGTGTGGTGATAAATCTAAATGGGTAGATTGGGATATTGCATGTTGATTGATGCATAGTAGATCCATACCGCTATTACAGATTGTTGTTTATACACTGGCATTCATGGGGGTAAACCCGTTCTGCGTTAGCGGCGTGGTCCTGTGATTTGCCTTATCATTTATAAAAGTTAATTTTAAATGTAGAGTTTCTCACACCAGTCCTATGACTGACCTGTAGTATGCTTTTCCCTTGCGAACTCGGGTGCCCCTATTTTCCACACGGGCAGTCGAGTAGTTTATTTTGTAGATATATAAGCAGGATTCTGGATTGAAGCTTAATGTTGTGTCCAGGGCATTGATAGTCTTTTGCTGTATTAGTTTATTTGTTTTCCGCTGCATTTTATTACATTTATTGTAAATTAGTCTTCCGTTGTATTATATTTCGATATACTCTGATATATTATGTACTCTAATGTAACATTATTATGATGTTTATAAAAGTCTTCTGTTATTTGTTCTGATGTGTTGTATCCCCAGAGTTAGCGAACCAATGATTTCTGACTTTCGGATCGGGCCTTGCAGTCGATTTGGAAGGCGGTGATTTTTGGGTCACTTCAGTGGTCCAGCATGAGAAGGTGGAGGAGACGGAGAGTGCTGAGCGAGAAGGGAAGGAGATCTCGTAGAAGAGCATGGCTGTCGTAGATCCGGCCTTTGGGAATGTCCCCCTACCTGCGTCGCATGCCATTACTACTGATGTCACGAAGATTTCTAGCGGTGATGGTGCGGGGGGTTGTCGCCTCTCTGCCACTCATGAGTTGGTTACTCCCTCGAAGGGTCGATCGAGCAGGAGGGGATCTGGATGGAAGAGGTCTGGTGCTGGTGACGAACCATCGAGTGTTGAATCTGCAAAAAGGTACAAGAAAAAGAAGAAAAGACACGATTAGTGTTAGTAGCCAAAGTGGAAGTTACCGTTGTTTTGCTAGTGTAGGCCGATAGTTTATGCGAGTATGGCCCTTGCTTTTGGTTTTTCAAGATACGGTGTGGTTCTCATGTACACCCTGTCATTAGAAAGTAAAATTATTAGACATGTAGTTTGTTCAGCGTGTGTGTGTGAAAAGGAAATATGAACTAGTAAAGATCGTCTTTTATGTCAAATGTTCGGATGTTCTTTTTATGTTTTCCAGCTTCCTCTACTTGCACAAACTTACTTATCGTTACACTTGTCACAAAAGGGATTAGGGGCCATCTCTGGGTAAATTATTTCAAGGAGGTGAGGTAGAGCGCTGGTTTCAGTAAGTTCCCCTCAGCTGAGGGAACCCGTAGTTTGCGAAACCAGGCTATGCGCCTTCTGTTTTGGGTGGCCCGAGGGTTAAACCCAAGTGTAGCGAAGGCGTAGAGTGTCGCGTTGTGCGGTTCGCCAGGTGGGTGGCTCTCTCATCGTTCATGGGGTTGAGAAGAGCCGCCAGATCTCGTTTATTTGCCGGCGTATTTTTCAGCCCCGATCATCAGCTCGTAATGTCAAATTGTGGCCATGGGCTGCCCCTAGCCTTGAGAGCTAAGGGAAAGAAACGAATAAGGTTGGTCTTGGTGTTGCGACAAGATTCGACCGACACTCGAAACCGGTGAAGAGCGATTTGCATCGATCTTAGTCGGTCACGGAGTGGTGCTACGCCGCCTGGACTAGGATGCGGAACGATTTATCCTAGGCCTCGGCACTGGGCAGGAGTTCGAGTTCGTGGTTGTTTAGAATCGGTAGCGTTGCTGGCCGGCGATTCGAGTAGCGTTGCCTCCTCCCGTGCTCGGGGTGCCGGGCATAGTCGAGTGTTTCAGACTCAAAGTTGCCTAGAAATTGGGATGGCCGCGCTGGCTCTCATGCCCGAGGTGCTGATGCGGTTTTCGCAGGCGTGAATTGAGTTGGTTGTTGGAAAACAAGGCGCATTACGTGAGAAGTCAACAACAGTGAGACAGGAAGTTGAACACCATTTCTACTAATAACTTTGGCAGTAATAGCCTCTACAATGCCTTGGGTTTCTGACAGAACAGAACATTGTTCGAAAAGCATAAACAACTGTAAACTGAGTTATGTGAAGTAGCGGCGGAGATGTTCGCTGTTCCATGCCCTTGGGAGTTCAGCTCCGTCGACGGTGGCGAGCCTAAAAGTTCCATCGTTGAGCTTTCGATGTATGGAGTGTGGGCCTTCCCAGCGAGGCGCGAGGCCTGTTGGCAGGGGAAAAACCCGCTTTAACATGAGGTCGCCGATGTTTAGGTCCTTGTAGCGAAACCTGGAATTGAAGTATCGGGCTACTCGCTGTCGTTGGGCAGCGGCTCTGACATCGGGCTCGTTCCGTTTTTCTTCCTGTAAGTTGAGTGGTCCCAGAAGTAAATCTTGGTTTGTCTTTGGATCGAAATATGTGACTCGATGAGATTGTAACTTGAGCTCAATGGGAATGATGGCTTCAGATCCGTATGCGAGGGTAAAAGGAGTGCGGCAGTGTTGGCGTCTTGTGGGTGGTGCGTTAAGCCCATAGAGCCAGAGGAAGTCCGTTTGCTCACATGCCCCCAGCCTTTTCCAGACGTTTCTTGATGATGGATTTGATGACCTGGTTAACCGCCTCGACCTGCCCATTGGCTTGGGGATGAAACACCGCCGAGAATATTTTATCGATGTTGTGGCGCTGACAGATAGCTTTAAACTCGGTGCTCTCGAATTGAGTGCCATTTTCGGAGATGATGGCCTGGGGCACTCCATAGCGGGTAATGATGTTGCGGACAACAAAGTTGATCATCTTTTTCGTGGTTATGGTAGCGAGAGCTTCAGCTTTTGCCCACTTGGTGAGATAGTCCACTACGACAATGGTGTATCGTGCCCCGCCTCTGGCCAGTGGAATAGTTCCGATGATGTCGATTCCCCACATGGTGAATGGCCGTGGGCTGACCATCTGAGATAGCTCGTTTGGCAAGGCTCTTGGAATCTTAGAGAAGCGCTGGCACTTATCGCATTTGCGAGTGTAGTCCGCGGCATCTTGACCAAGTGTGGGCCAGTAACAACCATGTCTAAGAATTTTTCTGGCCAGGGTCTGCCCCCCGATGTGGTCGCCACATTCGCCTTCATGCACACTACTTAGTACCTAGAGGGCGCCATCGTGAGCTACGCATCGAAGCAGGGGAACAGAAAAGCCTCTACGGTAGAGTACTCCGTCCATAAGAAGGCAACAGGCTGACTGACCAGTGAGTGCACGCCTTTCCTTGTAGTGCTTTGGTAGGATCCCGTGCTGTAGGTAATTTCTGATCGGTGTCATCCATGACTTGAGCTTGAGTTCGGTGCTCATAATCATTTCGTCTTGCCCTTGCTTGATACTTGGAGAGTTGAGGACTTCAACCGGGGAGAATCCGTTAAGTTGTGGGTCTTCAGAGCTTGCCATTTTGGCGAGGGAATCCACTTTTTCATTTTACTTGCGTGGGATATGCGTGATGGTGAAATGCTCGAGGCAGATGAGTAGCCCCTGAACTCGGGCTAGGTATTGGGCAATCCGTCCCTTTTTCACTTGATATTCTTCCAATACATGTCGGACGATAAGCTATGAATCATAGAAGATGTGGACAACCTTTAGCTTGCGTTTGATCGCAATTCTAAGACTGGCGATTAAGGCCTCGTACTCCGCATCATTGTTGGTAGCAGGGAAATTTAGCCTTAGCTCGTAATACATTGGGCATTCTTCAGCGGTAATGAGCACAATTCCGGCCGCGGAGCATTTTCTATTAGAAGAGCCGTCCACAAACAATTTCCACTTGGCGTCGGGATCTCCAGCATTTGCCGTGGGTTCCTCCTCGGGGCTGTGAATTCCACGATGAAGTCTGCGAGGGCTTGGACGAGGATGGCTCGTCGGGGCATGAAGGTTATCTTGAACTAGCTTAACTCTATTCTCCACTTTAGTAAACTCCCTGACGCCTCGGTTCATTGTAGGACTGGACGTAGTGGCTGGTTAGTGAAAACTTTTATAAGATGCGACTGGAAGTACGGCCGGAGCTTTCTAGAGGAGATCAATAAGCAAAATGTCAACTTATCGAGCTTCGGGTAGTTCTTCTCTGCCCTCGTTAGCCGCTTGTTGATGTAGTAGATGGGCCGTTGAGTGCGTTCTTCGAGACGTATTAGTGTCGAGCTGATTTCCTGTGCAGAAACAACCATGTAAATATATAAGTCCTCATGGTCTACAGGCTTAGAGAGGATAGGTGGTCGCTCTAAGTGATCCAGGAGTTCCTTGATTTCGGAGATGCATTCGAGGGTCCACTCGAAGTTGTGTTTCCCTTTTCGGAGTAAATCAAAGAAGGGGATGCACATGTCGGTGGCCCTAGAGATGAACCGACTTAAAGCGGCGACCAAACGTTCAGACTTTGGACATCCCTGATGTTCTTAGGGATGCGGATGTCCCGAATAGCTTGGATTTTTTCTTGGTTAGCTTCGATGCCCCGAGAATTAACAATGAAACCCAAGAACTTTCCCGAGGCGACTCCGAAGGAACATTTTAGGGGATTAAGTTTCATGTCATATTAGCGAAGGACATCGAACATTTTAGAGAGGTCATGGATGTGATCGCTTGACATTTTAGATTTTACTAGCATATCTTCCACGTACACCTCCGTGTACTTTCCGATTTGATTTTTAAAGAGTTGATTAACCATTGGTTGGTAAGTGGCGTCGGCATTTTTAAGGCCGAAAGGCATAACACGGTAGCAATAGAGCCCAAGGTCGGTTATTGAAGAGGTATGATCTAGGTTGCAGAGGCTCATCGGGATCTGGTTGTAGCCTGAGTAGGCGTCCCTGAAGGATAATAGCTGGTCCAGCGGTTGAGTCGACTAGTCGATCGATCTCTGGGAGCAGGAGGCTGTCCTTGGGGCATGCCTTGTTCGGATCGGAGAAGTCGATGCATGTCCGCCACTTGCCATTGGCCTTTTTAACCAGAACTGGGTTGGAAACCCATTCGGGGTAGTCAGCTCCACGGATGAAGTCGTTGTTGAGCAGACGGTCTACCTCTTCTTCGAGTGTCGTGGACCTCTCGGGTCCTAAGAAGCGGCACTTTTGTTTAACTGAAGGTATTATGGGATCTAAGCCAATGGAATGGCAAGCAATTGCGGGGTCGATGCCTTTCATGTCGGAGTGAGTCCATGCCAACACATCTAAACTGGCTTTCAAGAAGCATATGAGGTCTTCTTTAACTGCTGGGTGGAGTTGTGACCCTACCTACAACACCCTCGTTGGGTCATCGAGGTTTACGGGAACATCCACTGTGGATTCGACCGAGATAGCCCTCTTGTATTAAGGTTCTTCGTCCTTCCATGGGTCGAGATCATCGAAAAGACAGGAGTGGCGCCTAAGCCAGGGCTTAGATGCCGCTGATTGCTATGTCGAGACGTTCTTTATGCAAGAAAGAACGGGCAAGTCTTCACCCTTATCCTTATTGCACGCATTCTTCCACTCTATTGTGTAACATTCCCTGGCACTTACTTGGTCGCCCTTGACGGTTTTGATCCCATTTTCCATTGAGAATTTCATTAGGAGAGACCATGGTTCCATGTAAACTCGGAATTCAGTGAGGAAGGGGTGCCCTAGGAAAGCGTTGTAGGAGGAGTCGATGTCTACGACCATGAAAGTGAGAATCTGGACTCGGCTTCGGCCCCCCTCTCCTAATTTTATGGGTAAGTAGATCATCCCTACATGGGAACTAGAGGCCCCATTGAAGCCATGAACGGTGGTGTGACATGGCTTCAAGTCATTCGTTTGCAATTTCATCTGGTCGTAGGCGGCCTTAAAGATGATGCTGACCGAGCTTCCTGAGTCGATTAAGGCCTTCTGAACGGAAGCGGCAACGATCTGGGCAGTGATGACTAATGGATCGGTGGTTGATATTTCCACCCTTGTCGATTCCCTTTCTCGGAAGACGATGTTGTCCTGCATGGTTTTGTAGCTTGGATGGGACAGACTCAGGGAGAGCGGAGCAGGCTTCGTAAGTAGCATGTTTTATGGAACTCACATATTCCTCCATTTTTCGAAAGCTGTTATGTGTGGGGTAAGGTCCTCCATATATGGTGTTGATCACGATTCCTCGCCTTGGGTTAGATGGTCCTGGAGCTCCATTGGCGGATGCTTGTGGAGCTGGCGCTGGAGGTTGCAAATTTTCTTGGGCGGGAAAGGGCTCTTGGACATATTGCTCCAGCCATTTCTCGCGAATAAGTTTCTCGATTGCATCCCTAAGTTGGCAGCATTCGTTTGTGTCATGCCTGTACACGTCGTGATATCGACAGTACCTCTCGGTGTTCTTCTCGCGGTCAGTTGATTCTCTGACGTGCTGCTTCTTGTATGGCAGGGTGTTACATGTTTCCAAGTAGATCGTCTCTGTGTCTTCATTCAACGGGGTGTAGGCTTCGAAAGCTTGGCGAGGGCCAGGCTTTCTTAATTCTGCTGGGGCTTTCCTGTTGTTTCGTCCATCTGTCCTGCCATTGTTTGGTTTTTGCCTTTGGGGATCTGCCCCCTTGTTTTGGTCGAAGGTCTCCCCGCCTCGCCTACCTCTGAAGTGGTTATTGCCGGTATCGGCTTCTGGGTCGTTGGGGGCGCTTGCGGCGCTGGTTCCGCCTTGATTCTTCTTGGCACAGATACTGATCTGCCTTCTCATAGAAGACGTCGAGGCTCTTTGGTTGTTTTCAATCAATCCAGGCCCCGAATTCTGAAGTAGGGAGGACCTTTTTTGCTAGCTGAAAGAGTATGGTGCGAGGATCTGGATCTTCGACCTCGGCGAGAGCTGTGTTGAACTGGGAAAGGTAGCTCATGATTGACTTGGCAAGCCCCTGGCATAGGTTGGATAAGGTGAGGGCATTCTTCGGAGTCGGGATATGCACCCTGAATTGCTTGACCAACTCTATTGCTAATTGCATGAAGTTGTTAGTGGAATCGAGCGGGAGGCGGGAAAACCAAAGTAGAGCGGTATTGGATAGGAAGACCGGGAAGCATTTGCATTTGGCTGGATCGTCGCCTCGGCTTGAGTCCATTTGCCATTCATAGTGATTCAAGATGGCACAAGGATCAGTGGTACCATCATAGAGTGGCATTTGTGGCATGCTAAAGCGGCTTGGCCATTCGGCTTCATTTACTCTTCATGTGAAGGGGTTACGCCTAATGTGAGCTTCCCATGCGTCGTGCACGCCCCCTCATATCTCCCTCATTACCCTTTGGATCATGTCGGGGAGATAGGTCGGATGCGGATCCTCTATCGGGATCCAAGGTTTTGACGTGGTTCCAGAGTCCTGTTGTGAGGTCTCCTTCTATGGTGGATGTCCAGATCATCTTCCTCCATGTCCTCGACATCTATGATTGGGTCTATGTGTGGACGTTGAGGAGGAACTGGGTGATGTGGATCCTGTTCTACAGGAGCACGGGCCGTTGGAATAGCGGGCCCCGTAACCTGATTAGCGATCATTGGGTTGTGTCGAGGAAGAGGTTGGTTTATAGGATTAAGTCCGTCATTGATAAGCAAGCAAGAGCGGTCTCGGTGACGTGACCCCTCGCTGTATGTGACTATAGTCCGGTCATCGTTGATGTTCCCATTCCCGTTGGCATGACTTTTACCATTATCGAGAGCATTAGTGCGAGCGGCGACATGTTTGATGAGGGTGAACCTCCTCCTTTGGTATGGGCTCCCTGACTTGGAATAGGAAGTTTCCGATGCAGTTGGTTGGGGTCGAGCATTGTTCCGAGCCAATTGGAGTCGAGCGATGACGCATTGACTTTCTTGAAGTTGGCGCATAAGACCAATGTTATCCCTTAGTGCTTGGTTGAGCTCGACCGCAGTGATCTCATATCTTTCATTAAGCGCGCGGATGTGAGCTTGGGTAATGGGTGCTTTGGGATCCACAATAGGAGGGACGGTTTCATTAGGGGCCGGGACATCTACCGGTTGAGGTTGTTGGGAGGTAATGGCCTCGGCAACGGCTGAAGAGCCGACCATTGCGTTCTTTGACTTCTTTACCAACGTAATCGGACCCGACAACGGGTTGAGCAAGGAACACTAATATTGTCAAAGTATAGACGATAATGCAGAAGAAAGACGCAAATCTTGAATTCGGATTCTCGGTGAAAGCACCAAATGTTGACAGCAAAAAATGTCGTAAACACCAAAGATTCCTATTACTAGGAATTGTTAATTTGGTAGCAAGACAAAGTAAGAGAAAGCAGTAAACGACACAAGTATTTATAGCGGTTTGGCTGCGGATTAGGCCTACGTCCACTTTGGAAGGATGTTGAACTTTTATTAATTATTCAAGAATTACAAGGTAGAGCCATGCTCAATACATTCACTTTCATAACTGAAATATGCTAGATATTTGGGAAAAAGAATATTTAATTCTCCTTCATCCTCAAATAGGAGATGCCAATAATGAGGCTCATGAAGTTCTAGGAAGGTCTCAAGTGAAGAAAATCTAAACCCTTAAAGTGTGAGGCCATGAGCTATTTATAGGAGTGGAAGTAGGTAGGAGTAGGTAGGATTAGGTAGAAAGGGGGACCACATGCAGGAAATTCAAACCCGGCACCCTCGCGCCTTGAAATTTCGAACCTGGGTACGGGTTTGAAATTTTGAGCCTCTAGGTTCGAAATTTCGAACCCGGTGGGTTCGAAATTTCAAACCCAGATGCGGGCGCGAAATCTCGCTCCGCTGGGCTCGAGATATCGAACCCAGCCATGGGCGCGAGATTTCGCGCCCGTTGGGCTCGGGATCTCGAGCCCAGCGATGGGTGCGAGATTTCACACCCTCTAGGCTTGAGACCTAGCGCCCACTGGGTTCGAAATTTTGAACCCAGGTATGGGTTTGAAATTTCGAACCCAGGCATGGGTGCGAGAATTCGCACCCGGTTAGGTGCGAATTCCGTATCAAGCCCAGGTGAGGTTCTTCCGATGGGCGCGAGGGTCATGGGACTAGGTTGTCGAGGCTCGTAACTCCTTCGGGGTCCAAGGCCTTGGTTTACGGACGTCTTCTGCATGCCATGAGGCCACAGGCAATGTAATCCCTTATTGATCCGGTTTTCTTCACTCCTATGTATTCCATTTCGGCCTCAGCTTCACGAGATACGTTGAGTTGAGCGTATCTGATGCTTTCCCGGGAACCGGACCAAAAATCCGGTTAACACGTAACTTGATATAAAACAGGAGAGACAGTGCATAAGCTGAAAACTAAACCATATCCATCAGAGTAGCGAAATCCAAAATATAGTTATGATCCAAACCATTATTACAACTTCAAAATACTGTTTCTAAAGAGGAAATAAAAGAGGTACATTACTAATGCCCAAAGTAGTGACCAGCAACAACACAGGAAGAATATATGTATATAGTACGTGGATGCCTCCTGCTCTTCTCCGGACAGCTACTCGTGCATCATTACCTAACCTTCCTCTAGTCTGATCATTTAGGAGCACCCAGAGTAATAAGAAGAGACATAAAACTCTGGGTCAGATGAAAGTTTGGTAAGAGCGATAGCAAGTCTATAACACTAATAGAGTAATAAGAGGTATAAGAAATCATACCTGACCCTGATCTACAGCCAAAGAGTTAGCACAACAAGATGTACAATACTTTAAGGTAATCACTAACATAGAGTGTAGAATGGGAGTGTGCGTGTCATGGTGATAGCAAACATCAAACCTAGAAATCATCCTCACATCTCTCACTCAGTGCGTAAAGCATACAATATCCACCGCTTTGATCACCAAATCCATTTGGGCCGTGATGGGTCCATGCCCTTCTGGACTCTGTACAACTATTGTTATGACCATGCCCTTCTGGTCTATAGCCAATAACCCTTCCAAGTCCAAACATCCCTGGCTCTAGGGTATAGGCCAACCAGTCCATACATTCTTTGGCTCTGGTTCATCTACATGCCCCCTCTCTCAACGGTGAACCAAAGTTATAAATATCGATAACTCCTTTGCACATGTCCCGCAGCAAAGCCCAACTCTAGAAGTTAACTCGTTGGTTCCCATTCGGATCCTGAGCGATAACTTCTCATTTGGACTTCCTTTGCATCTCTGGTTTTAGTCGGGTTGGTGCTCGGTTCGATTCGTCATCCCTTATTCGGTTCGGTTCAGGTCTCCTCCTCCTATCTGTTTCGGGCTCCTCCTCCTATCTAGTTCGTTTCGGGTCTCCTCCTCCTATCCGGTTCGTTTCGGGCTCCTCTTCCTATCCGGTTCGGTCGGGTCTCCTCCTTATATCTGATTCGGTTCGGGTCTCCTTCTCTCCTTCCCCTATCCGGTTCGTTTCGGGTCTCCTTCTCTTCTTCTCCTATCTAGTTCTGTTAGGGTCTCCTTCTCCTATCCGGATCGGTCTGGGTCTCCTCCTCCTTTCCAGTTCGGTTCTGGCTCCTCCTCCTATCTAGTTCAGTTCGGGTCTCCTCCTCCTATCCGGTTCGGTTCGGGTCTCCTTCTCTCCTTCTCATATCCGGTTCGGTTCGGGTCTCTTGCTCCTATCCAGATAGGTTCGGGTCTCTTTCCTAACAGGTTCCGATTGGGTCTTCCTCCTAACCAGACCTGAAAATCTGCAACATTTTCCAGCAGGCTATTTTCGCCGAACGACGGCGTTTTCGACTATTCTAAGCTTCCTATGACATTACAAAACATTCCAAACAGCAGTAACAACATATAGAATCAATCAAAAACATTAAAAGATCATTCATCTGAAATACTTTAGATCAAACATACCCCAAAAGCATGATTTTCCCCTTAATCCCCTTAACCATGTTTTAACTATAGGACTAGCAAACTTAATCCAAATTAACCCATATTTTCGCCAGTGACATAAAATAATATTTATGAATTTCTATATATTTTTCCAAATTTTTATGATGCATAATTTCGCTAATTATCACTAATCATCCCTAATTAGCCGTAATTAGTGAATAAAAGTTCAAATCACTCACCTTAGCCACAAATGAAATCTTAGATCTGAAACTCTACTGTTATGCCACGGATCTCTATGTATTGCAACATCTCTATCTCTGATTTGATGCTAATTTGACTTGTTTTGGTGTAGTTTTTTGTTAATTAGTGGATAAAAAGCGATTAGGAAACGATTAAAATGAGATTTGGAAGATGAAGGACATTGCTAGGTTGAAGAAATGAAAGTGGTAGCTGAGAAAAATGAAATGGGATGGTTTCCTAACTCATTTCAGCCTCCTCATAACCCTAATCTCGAAATGCGTTGTGGGCCCATCCGCTAATTAACCTATTAAGCCCGAATAAGCTGTTTTATACCTTCCAAACCTTATTTCAGCCGAATCTCCCAAATGGCAAGTCCGTTTGATTAATGTGACCACTCTACGGAAGGTAAATCATCATCCGAATCCAATTTAAGTGGTTTTATGTCAAAACTCCTTACCAATCAAAAGTTATAGGCAAAACAAGATTCACCCAGGTTAAAACGGTTATTTAAAAATCGGAAAAAAATCGTGAACATGGGAAATGACCCCAATAGTCGTTGTCCAAAGTTACACGATTATACAACTTCGTATGAGAGTGAAATAAATATTCTATGATCTTTCGATGCATAGAATGCGTGTCATTACACTCTCCCCCCTTTAGAAATTTCGCTCCCGAAATTCCTTAACTAAGAAAAACAGCCAAAAGGTCCTGCATGCATGTCAACCATTTGCAACAATCGAACATACAAAATAAACATAACAAGCCTATCCTAGCATGAAGAATAACTATATTGCAATTAAAACCTTACCAGGTAAAGAGATCTAGATATGGCTTCCTTATGTTCTGCTCCGTTTCCCAAGTTCAGTCACTCACATTGTCACCCCACTGGACCTTAACCAGTTTCACCGTCTTCCTTCGATCCGAAGTTGCTTCCTATAGTGTCCGACAATACGAATCTATCTATGGTTTCCAACTGCCTCGTGTTCTGCCTCTATATCAACCAACTGATCTGGTGAAATAGTCATATATGAATCATGCACACACTTCCTTAACTGAGAAACATGAAATACATTGTGCACTCCTGCCATCTTGTCTGGTAATCCAACTTTATATGCTAAATTCCCCACTTGCTCAAGAACTGAAAATGGACCAACAAACCTTGGTGCCAACTTACCTCTCCTACCAATCGGATCACACTTTTCAATGGAGAAATCTTGACGAATAGTAAGTCGCCAATGTAGAATTTGAAGTCCATCTTGTCTAGTAATCCAACTTTATATGCTAAATTCCCCACTTGCTCAAGAACTGAAAATGGACCAAAAAACCTTGGTGCCAACTTACCTCTCCTACCAAATCGGATCACACTTTTCAATGGAGAAATCTTGACGAATACTAAGTCGCCAATGTAGAATTTCAAGTTTCTTCGTCTTTTGTCAGCATAACTTTTCTATCTATCTTGGCTAGCCTTCATTCGCTGTTGAATAACCTTGACCGTATCTGAATTTTCTCTTATTATATCCACCCCAAGCACAAATTTCTCACCGATTTCCAACTAACATGATGGTGAGTTGCACGGTTTCCCGTACAAAGCTTCAAATGGAGCCGTACCAATATTGGATTGATAACTATTATGATATGTGAACTTAACTAGATGCAAATGGTCATCCTATGACCCTCCAAAATCCAATATACAAGCTCTTAAGAGATCCTCTAATACACTCACCCTCTTTGTTTGTCTGTCGGCTTGAGGATGGTACACCGTACTGAGATGTAATTCTGACCCTAATGCCTCTTGTAAGCTCTTCCAAAACCCACTAGTAAATAATTGATCTCGGTCACTCACAATACCTTTAGGTACTCCGTGAAATCTCACTACCCATTTCATATACATTTCTGCTAACTTAGCTGTCGTTCTATTTAACTTAACCGGTGTAAACCTTGCACTTTTGGTCTATCGATCCACAATCACCCAAATGCTATCATGACCTGATCTAGTTCTTGGTAAACCATCAATGAAATCCATTGAGACTTGTTCCCATTTCCATTCAGGAATTTCCAATAATTGTAACAAACCATTGGGCTTCTTTTGCTCAGCTTTAACTTGTGGGCAGTTCATGCACTTGGATATTAACTTCCCAATGTCTCATTTCATCCCTTCCCAATAGTAGGTCTGCTTCAGGTATCGATACATTTTGTTACCACCGGGATGTATAGTCAGTTTCTAGTGATGACAGTCTCTAAGCACTTCATCTCTCAATCCATTAACATTGGGTATAACTAGTCTCCCATCTTTTCAAAGCCATCCTTCCCGATCAAGTCTGCACTTGTTTACCTCCTCACCATCGATACACATCTCTACCTTGGAGAAGATTCCCAATAGATTAGGATCGCCCCTCTGACTGGAACCAATCCGCTCAATCAAAGTCGGACTGATCGTTAAACTTGCTAACATCTCTGGATCCAGTTTGCACTTAGGTCTGAAATTATATCCCGCAATATACTCCAGTAGATTCCATTCAAGAAACATAACCCCCAAACTGGCATGTCTCCTACTCAATGCATCAACAACCGCATTTCCCTTCCCGGGTGTGTATGCGATATTAAAATCATACGAAGCCAAGAACTCTAACCATCTTTGCTGACGAAGATTTAAATCCCTTTGAGAGAAAAGGTATTTTAATGACTTATGATCGGTAAACAACTCGAATCTTTCTCCCAAGAGATAATGTCTTCACATCTTCAACGTGAACACGATTGCTACTAATTCCAAATCATGGGTAGGATATCATTTCTCATGTGGTTTCAGTTTCCGACTAGCATAAGCTACAACCCTACCCCCTTGCATCAGTACAACACCTAGTTCGGTACCACAAGCATCCGTGTATGCCGTCATATCTTCGTTCCCCTTGGGAATAACTAGCACTGGTGCACACGTTAACTTCTCTTTTAGACTCTTAAACGTATTCTCACACCTTTCATCCCATACAAATGATTGACTCTTCTTGGTCAACTGAGTTAACGGTGCCGCTATCCTGGAGAAGTCTTGTATAAACTTACCATAATATCCAGCTAACCCCAAAAAACTTCTTAGGTCTATTGCATTCTTGGGCGTAGACCAATCCTGTACTGTAGCTACCTTCGCAGGATCTACGGCAATACCATTTTCTGAAACAATATAGACCAAGAATCTCACTTCCCTCCTCCAGAAGTGACACTTAGAAAATTTTGCTTTAAACAGGTGTTTCCTCAACACCTCCATCACTATCCTCAAATGTTTCTTGTGTTCTTCCTCTGTCCTCGAGTAAACCAAGATATCATCCACGAACACAAGAACAAACTTATTTAATTGATCTCTGAAAACCCTATTCATATGATCCACAAAATATGCGGTGCATTGGCCAACCTGAATGGCATGACCAACCACTAATGGAATCCCGAAGGCGTCCGAAATGTCGTTTTAGATATACTCTCAACTGCTACTCTGAGCTGATGTAATCCTGTTGCGAGATCCAACTAGGAGAACACTCTTGATCCATTTAACTGATCAAACAAATCATCTATCCGTGGAGGAGGATACTTAGTCTTCCTAGTCACCTTTTTCAACTAGCGGTAGTCTACACATAAGGCAAGGGAACCATCGGCCTTAGTGGCAAGTACAACTAGTACTCCCCACTTGGAAACACTTATTCGGATTAATCCCTTCTTCAAAAGATCGACCACTTGCACCTCGAGCTCTCGCTGATCTCTTGGCGCCGTACGACGAAGTGGCATCACTATAGGTCTGGCATCTTTCACTAAATCAATCTGTAACTCAATCTCTCAGTGTGGTGGAAGTCCGGTCACTTCCTCAAAGATGTGCAGATACTCGCCAACAATAGGCATATATGATAACTCATCATGCGGGATGTGGAGGGAATGTAGAAAACTAGACATCACCTCATCACTAGGTAGGCATCCCAATATCACTCTCCGCCCATCATCCTTTATAATGGTCACCGAAGGCCCCTCACAGTATATCACTACCCCATATCTTTGTAGCCAATCGACTCGCAAAATAATGCCAAAGCCAGTAAAACCCTAAACAAAGCAACCACAAGCAAACATACATCCATGACTCGATAAGACCAAATTACGACAAATCATGCAAAGGCTAGTTGAACCACCGATCGGGTTCGTCAACTAAAGGCCAATCGACCAGCTCGGGTTCCAATTCCAGCCTATCTGCCTGGTCACTAGCTACGAAGGAATGGGAAGCCCCGGTATCAAACAAAACTCGAACAAGAACGTCGTAAATATAAAGCATACCTTGAATAATGGCACCTTTCCCTTCTACACCGCAGTTGGGGCATTCGACGAAGAAGGAACAACGTTGATAACATATAGTTTCACTATTTGCTTCTCCTTAGGGGGTTGTGGACATTTATCCTTGAAATGTCCCACTTAGTCACAGCTGAAGAACTTTCTTTCCGCTAGCTTTGCTCGACAATCTTTGATATAATGGTCCTTCTTGTTGCAGCCAAAGCATTGGGCATCTTTCTTATTCTACTTTTTCTGACCATCCTTGATTTGGTTCTGTATCCTTTTATTTTGAGAATTATTCTTGCCTCCACCGCTTGCCTGCGGCTTTGGTTCCTCCGTAGATGTAATAGCAACCTTGGTCTTCGTCTTAGGGTAAAGGCTCTCCGCTCTCAATGCCTTCTCCACAACAGATTCGAATGTCTCATCATCAATATGGTTTATAAGTCTTTCCCCCGACTACTCGTCTAGTCTAGTTATGAACTTATCATTCTTCTTCTCAGCAATATCGATAAGAGATAATCCATATTTCGATAAGGTATCGAATTCAACAATATATACCGAGACTGCCCTACAATTCTACTTAAGCTCCAAAAATTTCCTAAACAATTCTGATTTCTGAGTAGTTGGGATAAAATTATCACTGAAGCGAGCCTTAAACTGATCCCAAGTAACTTGATCCTCTGGAGTAGTTGCTTTAATAGCATTCCACCAATTCATAGCCCGTCCTTGCAGTTGACGCGATGTTAGCCTTCTCTTCATTGCATCATCGATCCATAAGTCCTCAAAGATGCGCTCAAAACTATTGAGCCAATCTTGAACATCCATAGCCAATTCTATTATGTGGAATGACGTCCCACCATGACTAGTATAATCCTTGTTAAGCTTGGCGAAATCGGCCCTAGGCGCCTGCACCGCTGCACCACCACCGTTAGCAGCATTTGGAACTGCTCCCTGAACATCCCTAAGCATCTCTCTCATGAAGGTAGTAAACATCGTCCTCATATCAGAAGCATTCCTATTATTGGCCCCTGAACTCATACTCCTCGTATAATGGCTCATCGTTCAATTTGTAAAGAGAAAACGATTAACCATCTCCATAGTGGTGCCAGTGCAGTGTGACTTCATGCTTAGATATACTAATAGTATATGTATATATAGCTTTTGAAAACCAAAATAATACAAATACGCGCTCTCATTTACGTATACTTTCTCTCCTTGATGTCTTTCCTTAGGTTAACTACGCAACCTAGAGCTCTGATACCAAGTATGATGGGGCGCCTCGCACCAGCCAACATTTCCCCGAAATGCGATATGCCAATGCGCAACTAGCATGGAAGGGTCGTCAAAGGAAAAGGGTTTTGAAACTATAAATCATCCAAGAACCTATAGTATATCTTATGGCACATGGAATAAAATATAATAACAACATAACTTGATATAAAACAGGCAAGACAGTGCATAAGCTGAAAACTAAACCATATCCATCAGAGTAGCATAATCCAAAATACAGCTTATGATCCAAACCATTATTACAACTTCAAAATACTATCTCTAAAGAGGAAATAAAAGAGGTACACTACCAATGCCCAAAGTAGTGACTAGCAACAACACAGGGAGAATATATGTATATAGTACGTGGAAGCCTCCTGCTCGTCTCTGGACAGCTACTCGTGCATCACCACCTAACATGCCTCTAGTCTGCTCGTTTAGGAGCACCAAAAGTAATAAGAAGAGACATAAACTCTAGGTAAGACAAAAGTCTAGTATGAGCGATAGCAAGTCTATAACACTAAATAGAGCAACAATAGGTATAAGAAATCATACTTGACTTGGACCTGCAACCAAAGAGTTAGCACAAGAAGATGTACAATACTCTAAGGTAATCACTAACATAGAGTGTAAAATGGGAGTGTGCGTGTCCTGGTGATAGCAAACATCAAACATAGCAATCATCTTCACATCTCTCACTCAGTGCGTAAAGCATATGATATCAACCGCTTTGATCACCAAATCCATTGGGGCCATGATGGGTCCATGCCCTTTTGGACTTCGTACGACTATTGCTACGACCATGTACTTCTGGTCTATAGCCAATAAGCCTTCCAATCCAAACTTCCCTGATTTTGGGGTACTAGCCAACCAGTCCATACATCATCTAGCTCTAGTACATCTACGTGCCCCATCTCTCAACGTTGAACCAAAGTTATAAATATCGATAACTCCTTGCACATGTCCCGCAGTAAAGCCCAACTCTAGAAGTTAACTCATAGGTTCCCATCCGGATCCTGAGCGATAACTTCTCATTTGGAATCCCTTTGCATCTCAGGTTTTAGTCTGGCTGGTGCTCGGTTCGATTCGTCATCCCCTATCTAGTTCAGTTCGGGTCTCCTCCTCCTATCCGGTTTGGTTCAGGCTCCTACTCCTATCCGGTTCGGTTCGGGTCTCTTCCTCCTATCCGGTTCGTTTCGGGCTCCTCCTCCTATCTGGTTCGGCTCGGGTCTCCTCCTCCTACTCGGTTCAGTTCGGGTCTCCTTCTCTCCTTCTCCTATCCGGTTCGGTTTGGGTCTCCTTCTCTCCTTCTCCTATTCGGTTCGGTTCGGGTCACCATCTCCTATCTGGTATCCGGTTCGGTTTGGGCTCCTCCTCTTATCCGGTTCGGTTCGGGTATCCTCCTCCTACCCAGTTCGGTTCGGGTCTCCTTCTCTCCTTTTCCTATCCGGTTCGGATCGGGTCTCTTTCTCCTATCTGGATCGGTTTGGGTCTGTTTCATAACCGGTTCGGATCGGGCCTTTGTCCTAACCGGATTTGAAAATCTGCAACTTTTTCCAATAGGCTATTTTCGCCAAACGACGGTGTTTTCAACCATTCTAACCTTTTATGACATTACAAAACATTCCAAATAGTTGTAATAACGTATAGAATCAATCAAAAACATTACAACATCATTCACATGAAATACTTTAGATCAAACATACCCTAAAAGCATGATTTTCCCTTAATCCCCTTAATCATGTTTTAACTACAGGATTAGCAAACTTAATCCAAATTAACCCAAATTTCCACCAGTGCCATAAAATAATATTTAATAATTTCTACATATTTTTATGATGCATAATTTCACAAATTATCACTAATCACCCCTAATTAGCTATACTTAGTGAATAAAAGTGCAAATCACTCACCTTAGCCACAAATAAAATCTTAGATCTGACACTCTACCATTATCGCACGAATCTCTATGTATTGCAGCAGCTCTATCTTTGATATGATGCTAATTTGACTTGATTTGGTTTAGTTTTGGTTGATTAGTGGCTAAAAAGCGATTAGAATGATATTTGGAAGATGGAGGCCACTGCTAGGTTGAAGAAATGAAAGTGGCGGCTGAGAAAAATGAAATGAGATGGTTTCCTAACTCATTTCAGCCTCCCGATAATCCTAATCCCGTAATGGGTTATGGGCCCATCCGCTAATTACCTTATTAAGCCCGATTAAGCTGTTTTTCACCTTCCAAACCTTATTTCAGCCATATCTCCCAAATGGCAAGTCCATTTGATTTATGTGACCACTCTACGGAAAGGTAAACCATCATCTGAATCCAATGGAAGTACCAAGGGTTAAATGGTCATTTAAAAATCGGCAAAAATCGTGAACATGGGAAATGACCCCAATAGTCGTTCCCTAAAGTTACACGACTATACGACTTCGTATAAGAGTGAAATAAATATTTTACGATCCTCCGGCGCATAGAGTACGGGTCGTTGCCAGATTTGACATGATAACAGTTAAGATCCAAATCAACTACAACATGATAGGTATAGAATGAACTAAATAAAATTAGATCTATAATCAAAAAGTAGATCCAACATGATAACGGTTAAGATCCAAATCAACTACAACACGATAGGTTCAAAATTATATAAATAGAATTAGATCTAAGCAAGGTTTAAACTGTCCAAATAATGACAGATCCAAATTAGCCACAAACGTAGATGAAGGTTAAGAACCACAAATGTGACATGATAAATTAACAACAAGTGAATTAGATCTATAAAGGTAGATCTAGCATGATAAAGTTTAAGATCCACAAGTGTGACACGAAAAATTAACCCCAAGTGAATTAGATCTATAAAGGTAGATCTAGCATAATAAAGTTTAAGATCCACAATTGTGACATGGAAAATTAACCACAAGTTAACTAGATCTATAAAGGAAGATCTAGCGTGATAAAGTTTAAGATCCACAAATGTGACATGACAAATTAACCACAAGTGAATTAGATCTATAAAGGTAGATCTAGAATGGTAAAGTTTAAGATCCAAGAATGTCATAGATTCACAGTTTATAACAAATGCAAATCACAGTCATATCACGTTTACTTTTAATCATTTAAATCTAAAAGTAACTAACTCATAATGTTCAGTTTTTAGAAGACAGAAAAGAAATTCTTGGTGTTAAATCTCAAATCTATACTTGAACACTTGAATTTTTAAAGTTGATTTGTAGAAGAAAAAAGGATTAGATTCAGTTCAGGCACTCACAACATTTGGCCGCCATTGTTTTTAATATGCGAAAGCAAGAGAAATGAGTGTATATTTATAGCTGCCAGCCTCCAGGATTCGACTGCCACCTCAGCCCTAGGGGGAAGGGGGCCATGGGTTGACACCCGCTTGGGTCTGGATGCCCAAAAACTAATATGGGCCTACTTCATAGGTGCTACCGTGTAAAAATACCTTTGCGCACTTGTCAAGTGCGCCAGTTGTTTCTACTTTCATCGTCAAACTTCTATCGTCCATATCTTCTTCATACGTTATACATTTTACGCAAACCAGGTGTCTATCTTGACCAGAATTTCGAGACGGACGCAATGATGTAGTCCATTTCCCTCAATTTTGAATATTAAATTAATTATTATTTAATTTATCCTATTTAGTGTAGTTAAAATACGGGGTGTTACATTCTCCCCTACTCAAAGGATTTCGTCCCCGAAATCTCCAAGTTTGGGAGAATGTATCTACCATCCATAATCCATCTACTCATTCACCAATCACAGGCATCCATTGTCCTTAAAATTTTCTAATGCTTGTATGAGCATATGTAAAGGTGTGTGCATATGTCTCAACATTAATGCAAAAGATCAGGCGATCCACTGATTCAGCTGACCTCCTTATTGCAATGTACGTTAGTGTCATGAATCCAACATGTATGCAAATAATCCTATTACAACATGTAAGTTCTATATGTGTGCACAATCATCTGTCCAAATGCAATATCCATATGATGATACATCCATTTTCATCCATTAAAAGAAAGAAAAATGCACACACATCCATATGCAGTGTGAGAGTGATTGAGCCGATCTATTGCCTAAGTGTGTGTATATGCATCCATGAGCAACCACTAGCAACAACTTGCCTCCACTTGCATTCATCAAACATAACATGTCTCAAACACATGTTTACAATCATGGGATTTCCTACCTAAAGGTCAAAGATTCGATCGATATGATATACTCAGATGATAGAAGCAAGTGCAAATAAAAGCTTTGGAAAAAGAAGTTAAGAACATAGTCCCGAAAAGGAAAGCATATGAAGCGTGATCTTTGCCTTCAGTCTCACAAGTCGCATCCTCGTTATCTTCTCCCCATTGCACTTTTATTAACCTAACCTCTCTATTGTGTAGTTTCTTAAGCTCTGATCCAATTATACGGGTAAGGACTCGTCTGACTGTCGCCTCCCGCTCTACCTCTACTTCTTCACGCATGTTTGGCTCAACTACCTCTACTGTATCATGTAGACATTTCAATAAGTAAGAAATGAGGAAAAACATCATGAATGTCCACACGTATGCGAAGCGAGCTATACACCTTAGTTGCGAATACAACCGGGCACCCCATTCAAATATGCTTCGCATAATAAACCCTTTCTCAAGCAGCTCCCATACTTGCTAAGCTCCCTCCTTTCTCGTGGATCTATGTGGCGCATGGGTCATGCAACTGGCTTTGCATTGTCTACCAGATATATACAAAATCGATTATCGCGCCTTAGGGATAAACCCCGAACCTCCTAAAAAACATATGGATACTCCCGGACTACCACTACAGACTGTCGATCATCGATAGATGCATCAAGAGATTCTAGGAAACTAAGCATGACATACCCTTGCAGGTCACAAGAAATCTCACGGGTTATTCTATGGCAAGTCAAAAGTCTAACGATCCTCCTCTCACAATCGAGAATGGCACCATACATGGCTAGCCAACCAATCCTTAGAATCAAACCATTGCCCATGAAACAAGATACGCGTCGCACTAAAACTCAATGCCTAACACAGATATTCTCAAACCCCGACAAATCATAGATAAATGAGCCGAACCACCAATGGGGTTTGAGACAACTATGGGGTCCACTACCATACTAGTATCTAAGTGCAGAGATTCAACCACAGAATTAGATATAAATGAGTGTGAAGTGCCAAAAAAAAAGAGAGTTCTAATAGGGTGACTGTAAAGAGAATTCAAACCTTCCGCAGAAACTTTCCTACCTCTAGCTGGAGCACTGGCCACGAGTGTGTTTGCTTGTCGTCCAGAGGTTCCTTCCCTTTGACCTTGTCCTTGCTTCCTTGGGCACTCCCTAGAATAGTGCCCAACCTGTCCACAAACGAAGTAAGCATTCTTCCTTTTCCTGTAGTCCTTGGCCAAGTGACCCGCTCGCCCACAACTATGGCACTTCCTCTTATCCTTAGCCTTGTCATTCTTTCCGCTTCCTTTTATTGTTGTTGCTGTTGTCCTTTCTTGGGTCATACCTTCTTATTTTGAGTTGTTTCCTCAGCCTTTACTTCCTTCTTTCCTCCTTTGTGTTCCTCGTGCATCAAGGCCATGTCGATAAGCCTTTCAGAAGTCACTCCCATAGGAATATGGGACATAGCTAACCTATGAAGGGGTTCATTTAGTCCTTTAACAAAACCGTAAGGCCTTTTTATGCAGAGTGTCTACTAGTTCCAGTCTGAATCTTACTAGCTGGTAGAATTTGTTCATATATTCTTTAACAATCATGTTTCCTTGTTTGAGCGCCAAGAACCTCTCCATTTGCATGCTTTTCTCAGCTTGAGAAAGAAACTTCATTGCAAACCTCGTCCTAAAATCATCCCATGTCTCCACCAGACGTCCAGCTTGGTTAACTTCCTACCAAAACGAAACTTCATCTTTCAGTAGACAAGTAACCAACTGAATCTTCCTTCGATCTTCCACTTCAAAGATTACAAACAAGTCCTCGGTTTACTTGAGCCAATTACTTTCCTCTACAAATGTCTCAATTCCATGGAATGTCTTTCCTCCCATAGCACGGACATCTTTGCAGACCTTGGAAAAGTTGTCTGCACGCGGAGGAGGAGGAACAACGGGTGTAGCTGGGGAAGGAACGTTTCCTTGGCCTTCGGCAGGCGTGGTGGCCTCTAGATACCTACGGAACCAGCATGGTATCGTAACGCCCTCTGGGATATTAGGTTCCCCAGGCATGCTAAAAACAAAAGGAAAGAGATTTAGACAAAGGATCGAAGGATATTGCAAATGGCTTTGGGGAATATCTTTTTCAAAACATACTTTTCTTTTTGAAAAATGCTTTTTTATAACCTTTTTGAAAATAAATTTCAAAAACTTTTATCCAATCTGGTAACCTTCAGTTCTGATACCAAGTGTGACACCCTACGTCCGTTAGTGTCGCTCTCTAAGGGAATGGATTAAGTTTCATGAAGTGTTATAGGTAAACAGAAACATAAATATTACAAGATAGATATAAAAGCAACAACGGAATTTAAATTTTTATTTCAAACATAAATCATAACATTGTGGTCCAAAATATTACAAGTCTGAAACTACAAAAAATCTATTACAAAAATACGAAACTTTCTGTCTTGTTCCATCATAGTACATAAAAAGCATAATTTCCCAAAAAGAGACAAAGCCATAGTAGCAAGGATAAAAGCTTGAGCCATACATACAAGAAGCTCCAGCACAATGTAAGCTAAATCACGGTCAAGCCTGAGTGTTCCCTCCCTGAGAATCTTGGGGAGGGGGGAATGGAAGAAAGAAGAGGAAACAAAAAGGGTCAAACATAAGGTCTGGCGAGTCCCGTTATTTTTAGCAAGTAAATAAATAAAGTTAGCATGATAGGCATATAAAGTGGATAAGGGAGATAACTACATAAAAGGCGGTATGACTAGTTAAACAAGATAGGGTATATATGCTTCCTTAATGATTACTCTGCACCACTACTAGTATATCTAGAATAAAATGACTCCTTTCACTATAAGGTGGTAGACTTAGGCATACGTCCAAATGTACCCTAACAGCTACCCTAATCGATTGGATTCCTAATCCGCATAGATACTCTGTGCCAGCCCCACCGTAGGATGTATCACGTCCTAAAGTGGCAACCCTTCGCTGATATGCGCCGCCCCATATCTACAGGCGTCACTGTCGTCTTATCCCTCTCTGCCCGGCTCATGCACGCATATGGCCCGGTCGGTTTGCGCCGCCCACACCGTCCTCCACATTTGGATCTCTTACAGCCAGTCCAGTAATTGTGCCCCTTCTTCGACCTAGTTCGGAGTACATGTTTGATATCTACTCTGAGTTACTGGCTGAAACGGTCACACACAATATGATACAAGCTCTCCCCATTGTCTTGTATCCCTCACTAGGTTTTCATTGGCTATGTATACCAGTAGGTGTCTTTAATTACATAACCCTATCATTTCTACAAGTTATGCTATACCCTAAAAGGTGTCTTTAATTACATAACTCTATCATTTCTACAAGTTATGCTTACCCTAAAAGATGTCATTAATTACATAACTTTATTATTTCCACTAGTTATGTATACCACTAGGTATCTTTAATTACATAACCTTATCAAGTAAAGTTTGTGGCCCTATATGTAAATATTACCCACTCCCTCAGATTTACTTAACCCACCCGTTGTTCAACCAAATTTACTTAACCCGAACTTTAGTTCATATTCATACAATCCCTATGGATTCAACTAGGAAGTATTCTAATTCGTTACCATGTCCATTTATGGTTATAATAGGCTATACCTCCCACATTAGGCCTACAACTTGTGGACGCTAGATATGTCGGTCGGGTCCGGTAGACTTCTTCCACAAGTTGGGCCTAACCTCATGTCTTAGCCCATGTCATATTTGTTCACTTAGACCCCTCACAATTGATTCAACATTTGCGGTTACTGGATATACGGCCGGGTCCGGGCAGACATCCACCACAAATGCAATCTAACCTCATGTCATAAGCCATTATAGTTTCTAATTACTATAATCCTAGGCATTTTGGTTATTAATTAATTATACATATGCCTTTATAGGTGTTCGTGCCTCTTTTTCCCCAATTATGTTTATAATTAATTATATGACCAAATTCATGTTCATAAACATTAAGTTATGCCAAACTTTCCATTTTCAAATTGTGTCCAATTTATACCGTTTTTCCTCTCGTTCCCATTTTAACATATTTGCATAATTTAACATCATGCCTAGGCTTAGAAAGCAACCAGGCTAAAATAAAAGGGACAGGGTGACAAAAATGATTATTCTAACTAGATTAACATAAACATGTGGTGGCATAATCATATAACGACATAATGATAAAATGGACATATATGAACGGATCTAGTGAACATGTGATATTAGAATCAATCTTAACATAATAAAGATGTCATAACTAGGATGATAAGATCTAAATAATAATTTAGATGTCAATCTAATAATAGATCCTATTTAACCGCAATATGATAGGAACAAGGTAATCTAAACAGTGAAACCAAGGCAGACTTGTCATGCCAATTAGGTGAAAGTTTAGATCTAAATCTAAAACATGTCCAACTAATGACAGATCCAAAATAACCACAACATGATAGGTACCTAATGATCTAAAAAGAATTAGATCCATAATCAAAAGTAGAATTGACATGATAACGGTTAAGATCCAAATCAACTAGAACATGATAAGTGCAGAATGATTTAAATAGAATTAGATCTATAATCAAAACGTCGATCCAACATGATAACGTTTAAGATCCGAATCAACTGTAACATGATAGGTACAAAATGATAAATAGAATTAGATCTAAGCAAGGTTTTAACTGTCCAAATAATGACAGATCCAAATTAGCCACAAGTATAGATAAAGATTAAGATCCACAAATGTGACATTATAAATTAACCACAAGTGAATTAGTTCTATAAATATAGATCTAGCATGATAAGTTTAAGATCCACAAATGTGACATGAAAAATTAACCACAAGTGATTTAGATCTATAAAGGTAGATCTAGCATGATAAAGTTTAAGATCCACAAATGTGACATGAAAAATTAACCACAAGTGAATTAGATTTATAAAGGTAGATCTAACATGATAAAGTTTAAGATCCAATAATGTCTTAAATTCACAATTTATAATAAATCCATATCATAGTCATATCACATTTACTTTTAATCATTTAAATCTAAAAGTTACTAACTCACAGTGTTCGGTTTTTAGAAACTAGAAAAGAAATTATTGGTGTTGAATCTCAGATCTGTACTTGAAACACTTGAATCTTTGAACTTGATTTGTAGAAGAAGAAAGGATTAGATTCAGTTCAGGCACAAACAACATTTAGCCTCCATTTTTTTGGTATGAGAAAACAAGAGAAATGAGGGTATATTTATAGCTGTTAGCCTTCAGAATTCGATTGTCACCTCAGCCCTAGGGTGAATCGGGCCATGGGTTGACACCCACTTGGGTCCAGATGCCCAAAAACTAATATGGACGCACTTCACATGTGCGTCAGTGTAATAATACCTTGGCGCACTTGTCAAGTGCGCCAGTTGTTTCTGCTTTCATCGTCAAACTTTTATCATCCATATCTTCTTCATACGTTATACGTTTTACGCAAACCAGGTGTCTATCTTAAACATAATTTCGAGACGGACGCAATGACGTAGTCCACTTCCCTTAATTATGAATATTAAATTAATTATTCTTTAATTCACCCTATTTAATGTAGTTAAAATACGGGGTGTTACAGATATTTAAATATTTGATTTAATTATTGATCGTTAATTAATTAAGTGATGATTCCAAAGATGATTTTTCATAAACGATCGAATCAAGACTCGAGGCTATTTCCATTAAGTCTGAATTGTTCATTATGTAGAGAAGAAGTATATGGATCACTATATTTTAATACACATTAAACTATCATTTTGAGGCACCATCTTGGATTTTACGAAACCTGTATCATCAGAACCGTATTATTGAGATGATATACAACGTAAAATTTCGTAGCAATTGGATTTGTTAGTTGATCGCAACGATTTAAAATGTATGTTGGTTTTTAGTTGTGATTCTATACAATTCTATAATATTGCATTAAAATCCTATTATCCAAACAAAGATATTTTATTTAACTGATTACTTTTAACTCCTTTCACTCTTTACTATTTCATCAATGCTTAGTCGCCTCCCTCCCTCAATAAAGTTCAAAAATTCAGATCTCTGCAGACCACACAATGATAAATCAAGGTGTAGAACCTGTCATATTTGCGTCGAGATCCTCTTCAAATTCTTGCTCACATTGTTGGATCAACATCGTTACTGAGGATGGCCGATAATGGGTTGCAAATTGGGGATCAAGTTCGCATGAGTTATGTGTCGCGATACGATTTGGGAGTGTTGGCAATAGACTCGTAGTGTAAAGAGACGGCTTCTGTCAAGGTTTGGGGAGGCATGACTGCCTAAGGAGAAAAGCAAACTACCACCAATCATTTTACCTCTTTACAATCACGATTTGGGGAGGCTATTCGAATGAGAGGTTTCGGGTTCAAGACAGTGGGGATACGATGGGGAGTTCATCAGAGTTTAAATCACTAATTTTGTAAAGTCTATCGCATGAATTTGGGGATGGAAGTCTTTGTCATAATTGCTTAGGAGCATGCATGGATCTAGGGACGAAGGATGTGGTTTAGTTAAGCAAGGTAATTAGTCTAACAAATCATTGTTTAAGCTTATTGATTGTTTAAATAATCGTCAACTTATTCATACAATATCTTATTTATACAATGTCAAATTTTGATATGGTTTCTTTTGTTAGATTAATGTTGATAATCTCTGTGCTATGGAGCAGGTCTAGGTTGTTTTGGTTAAGACTAGTGGTATTGTTTCACACTTTACTATGGTTGTTTATATAGTATAAGAACTATGTTTTGGAATGTAAATGAATATTAAATGGGATCTCTAACAAAATAAAATCTAGCTAACAATTTTATATTTCTAGGGTAATATAAAATTACTAGATTCAAATGTCACATTTTCTCCCAATCGTATTGTATTTCTCGATATTGCTAGATTTAGGTCATTTTGACACATATTCCAGTCTGATTGTTTAGATAGATTTTATTTATCCCATTTATGATGCCATGGATGTTTGTATGTTGTTTTAGATCTTCATAGGGTTATTGATTGCATTGTTGCTTGGTAGCGTAATTTGATTGTATATGCTAATTATTTGCGATCTAGGATTAGGAAAAATTCAAGAAAAAGCTTGGGGAAGTGAAAATCAACTTGAAGGTAGTAGACAAACTCGACAACAAGTAAGATTTCAAGACGAATGCAGTAGATGGACTCGATGACGAGCATGATTTTGAGATGAACGCCAGTCATTTTAACTGAATGGATATTTAACCAATTTCGGTTAAATGTTTGGTCTAAGTGGTTGTTAGCGATTACTATTGAGTGATCGACATCGACTACTACTGATGTTGGTCTTTTTGACAAACTTTGGAACAGATGGCAACAAGCTTTGGAAGAGTTGGACTAAATAGCCCTTTCGATGATCGATTTGATGTGATGGCCCTTCGATCATATATATTCGTACATGGCATGATCAATTCTTTGCTAGTGGGTACTAATGGATGGAAGATCCATGGATTGAGGGGACGAGATCCCCAGAGTGTGTTGTTGCATTAGTATCAAGGCTCATGTGAGTTCAAGATGGATAGATATACAGGTTAGTATTATGTAGTTCGCGGGTTGGCGAGACTGAAGTGTAGATCGATAGACAGATCAAAATTATGTAGTTCTTAATGAGGCAAGGATGCGGGATGGACTTAGTGTTATATAGTTCGTGGCGAGTCGAGGCTTCAAGATAGATCGATGTTGTGCGGTTTGTAGTGTGATAATATTGTGGAATCATGGATCGATTTGATATGTATTTTGTGGTGGGAACAAAATTACTGGATTGTTGATTCAAAACAGGGTTACTGTGGTTGAGACCCATTAGGATAAGAGAGATAATGTACCGTGGGTGAGGAACCTAGATCAAGAGGGAACGTTTCAACAAGACATGGAGTTCAGCGATTATTGATTGGTTGGAAGACATGTTTAACCAGAAATGGACCTGGGAGCTCAAATGACTTATGAGTGCTGATGATTCACTGATGGCTCGGAATGCTCTAGTGGGCTTAAGTGAGGTGTAAACAGATATAGTTACCTATATGACCATTAGCGGTGGCCTAGTATCTTGAATGGCGAGCTTAGGCCAACGAGGCATGTATGGTAAACACAAAGTCCCACTAAAAATTAGGGTTTTATCACCCTTGAAGGATGGTATAGCCGGTCATAACGAGATACCAAGTAGGCACACGTTTAAGAGGTGATAGATAAGACTTGGTTGACGGATGCTATGATTGTTATGGTTGCTTCTATTTATTTCTCTCAGTAAACTATCGCCTCTAGTATTTTTGACAGAGGATGGGAAGTGGAACCAAGTGGGCTATGGAGATTCTTTTGCCTTATTATAGGTTCCTCTATTTGCTGACACTGTGTATGTAGGACGTGTTAGGTATGAATTTGCATACCTATATTCTTTATACTGTTGCGACTTGTATAGTACTAGTACACAGCCCGTGCGTTGCACGGGTCTTTAAGACTGATATTTGTTTTGGTTGGGTATTTATTAGTTCAAATATTGCATCGTTTCTTCTTGATGGAATGAGCATTCTAATATTTATTACATATCATAAATTATAAATTCTTACATAGTTGGTTATCAAACAAAGTGCAGTGGATTAAAACATAAGAGCATCTCCAACCTATTGTGCATATAGTGTCTTGTAAATTGTAGGCGTCATGCCATGTTTCACATTGTTAACGTGTTTGAAAATGTCAACCAAAAATTATCTCCATTCCAAAAAATTTGACATTACATACATTTATGTTGGTGACGATCAATATTTGGAAGTTTTCATATTTCGGAGGTTAATAGTAAGAGGTATAGAATCAATTTCAATAATTAAGGGAATTGAAGAAGGCAAAACAAACATGCGTGTTAACAACAATAGCAGAAATAAGGAGACTATTTTAGGAAATAAAATAGGTGCGGTATTAAAAATAACAACTATTGTGTTAAAAGAATAGAATTGTTTAGCAAATTAAACGCACTCACACCCGACTACATGGGTAGCACGTTTCCTATCATTTACTGGTATGAGAAAGTGATGTAACCAAGTAATTAATTTATTCAATGTTGTCCATATGAATAAATGCTTCTTAAATTACAGTTTATATAGTCATTATTCCAATTATTTAAGGTGACCATAGTACATAAAAACATGGAAGGTGTAGACACACACAGGTGCATGAGTGCAAGTAAGCACTTTCAGATGTACAGAATGTTATATTCATAAAGGATTAGTCAGCACAATAAATGGTAATTAATAGCCCATCTTCAAATATCCAACAAATACACCAAATACATACCACCAAATTACACTCAAAAATATAACATCTAATAAATGAAAATAGCATTCGAAAATAGAAAATAAATTATGAAATCACCATCTCATGACGTTGAGCTATAGAATACATCAGAAAAAGTTGAAATAACATTGTCGCACCAACTTTGATCTTCAAAGAATTCATCTTAGCTTGCCACATGAGTACTGAATTCAAAAAAGAAAAACTTCCTTAAAAGTATTTTACTACGAAAAAACAAAGAGAACATACCCAATAGACAAAACATGAACAAACATAACTCATTTATTGCAGCATCCCCTGTGTAACCAAAATCAAAGGGAATCAATATCAAGATGCTTAATGTATAACTCCATTCAAATGCAAACAAACCTTTGAAAGCCAATAAATATTAGAACCACGTATAGAAGCAAATGAGATAAAATAGCATAGACATGAGACGTGGACAAAATTATTTTTTAATTAATGAATAATGCTAGCAAATCATAAGATTTTGAAAGAATCAGTTTTCCCTGAAACTTGGAAATTCCCGGATTGAGGTAGCTAAACATTTAATGATGATCAGAACAAACCATTGACATAAGAAAAGAGAAATTGAGATACAAAAAATGAAAGAGAATGAACTGTAAAAGTCATACAATAAAACGAAATATCCAACGTAGTTGTCAGTTCATATGAATGAATCAAGCATAATATAATTAGAGTCAAGTTATAATGTTTACGTTAAGTACAAAATAAAAAAATTGAAGTGAAAATTATTCGAATCTGCCAAAAATGGGAAAATATTGAATATAAAGGATACAATACACTTGCTTAAGCTATGTTATCCCTAATCTAAAATAAATCTAGCAACTCACTAATATCATCATCAATTTTAAACCAGTCTACCAACTGATGCGGTAGAGAAATAATTTTTGTAACTGGAACCAAAAGAAGTCAGTAAATTTCAATTCTCGAATTTCCAATTGAACCAAATAATACAATTTAAAGTAATAAATGTTGTAGAATCAACTTCTCAAACATTTAGAAACAAAAAAAATCAATTCAACAGTAAACACTTTGAAATTTAATGTTTGTGAAAATAACATAAATGTTGACATGTTAAAACCAAGCTCCAATATCGACTTTTTGAACATGAAGCTACTTTTGCTTAAACCAAATGCTAAATCTCTTAAATCAACATAGAAACTCGCTAATCTGGTCATCAGCCTTAAACAAGTCTGGCAATAGAGCAACAGAGAAATAGTTTTTTATAAGTGGAACCAAGAGAAGACAGTAAATTCCAGCTCTCGAATTTCCAATGACTCAAATAGTACCAATTTAGGTTGATAAATGTTGTGAAATTCAACTTCATAAATGAATTTATTTAACTAAACTGTAATCAAATTGAATTCTATATAATTGAAAATAACATAAAAATGTCGACCTTTTAAACTGAGCTCCGATGTCAACTTTTTCAAAATTATGCTACTTTCTCTTATTACAAAATGTTGAATCGACCGGCTCCAAATGGATTAAAGATTGCAACACTGAGGAAGAATATGTATCCCCTTAAGTTCCTAAGCCATTTTCTTCTATTTCTATATCCCCTTCTTCCTTCTTCTCCGGTCGATCTATCATCTAAATAAATAACATAGTTTGAATAAACAACATAATTTATCTCTGCCTTGAACATGACTATTAAGTAACAATAGATAAATTAACAGAGAAAACCCAAATTTACCTCTCATCTGTCAAATTAGGTATCTCCATTCAAAAGAGAACATGCCCAATTGCACAATAGTTTTATATTTCCTCTGACTTCGTACTATCAAGATCAAAAGTATTCCGACACTTGGAGCTCCATCAGCGCAGTTTGAGGAATTCGCTAATTAGGTAGTAGTGAAAGGGAGAGAGAGATAGGGTAGTTGCGCTTTCTAGGGTTATGTTGGAAGGAGATTCGATTAATGGAGAGCAAAGTGTGAGACGGTGAGATAGAAGGAAGAAAATATAGTAGCCGTAAAGGTAAGAAGGAAACTTAATCTTGATTATTAATCATGGGGAGAAAATAATCGTGGGTAGGAAGATATGCTGACATGGCTAATGTGGAAATTTATAGTCTGGCAGATAGGGACTGCATACACAATTAAAGGAAGAAATGAGTGGAGCACTGCACGACCTCTAAACTGAATACGTGTTGCATGTAGCTTTCACACCTGGCAAAATCTGGATCCTTCTTTATCTTGCCTTAGGTTGAATCTGCAGCGTTCTTTGCCTAACCAGCTATTTTATTATATAGATTTTGAGAGTAGTTTATCTCTCACACCAGACTATTTTTTGACTAAAGGTTTAATGTTTCCTCTTACTACCGTAGGTATTCATCAACGATACTGATGAGTAGGCAAGATAACAATTATTAGCATTTCTTGGATATACGAAGGTAAACTTGTAGGAGGTGACACCTTTGCATGTTATACTTGTATTATTGTTGTTTATTCCAGTGTATTGCACTGTGGACCCTTGAGTGTTATTTATTATTTGAGATAGTTTATTAGTGAGATTATTTATCCCTTATATAAACTGTACTAGCATTATATATAACTATATGAGCCTATACTTTGATTATGTTGTTTATATAGTTATCATAGTTTTGCGAGTTATATTTATTATTATTATATATTATTTGACGCGCTGTGAGACATCTGGAGAGTTTTGGCAATTGTATCATGTGTTTTGTTCCATTCTTTTTCATCTTTTCCCTTCTATTTCCTCCCTTTTTCTTTTATTTCTTTCTCTTATCAATTGTTCTGCACTTATGGTGTAGAGCAATTGTTATGGAACAAATGATGTAAGGACCCATAACTTTCATCCCAGAGGAACCTATATTAATTTAAAGCCGTATGACTATAATTTTGAGATATGTCTCTTTTGAAAATTTTACAAATTTGAGATTTATCCCAAATTTCTACATGATCACTTTGACTTAAGAGTATTGTTTGGGATATAACTTTCAATAAGATTTCAATTAAGGCCTCAACCAGGTTCATTTCGCCAAAATAATAGTTTACAATTCCATAGAGTGGTCATATTAGAAAATCATTCTTGCAGTTTTATGTTCTGTCTTTGTTAGCTTATAAAAATGCTGGACAGAATTCGTTTTTAGTTAAAGAAGCCTTTTAGTAGGCTCCATTGTCTAATTAGGGGACACTATAAATCAAGTTTATAGAAGTAAAGTTGAAACTTACCTTCACATTCCATATCAGATCTAAACATGTGTTAGCCTCAATTCTATGTTAGCTCGTCCTAGTTTCTCTGTAAGTCAAATTAGATTTTTGATTAGAGATTAGATCTTGAGTTTGGAGCAATAGCACATCAATTTGCTTGATTTGAAGTGCAATTTGTTGTTATCTGGATTAGACCTACATGTAGATTGTTTGAATTTTGGTAGTTGGTAATGTGGTTAATGACTTCTTAATCTTCTTCATAGGATTATACGGTAGATTTGCATGATTTTATATGGAAAGCGATAATAGAACCTGAATTATATCCCCAATTACACATTAATTATGCATGTGATCAAAATTTCTTCATATTTTCATCTTATACATTTTTCATTCATGCTATTGTAGATCCATATTAGAAAATTCATTGTTTATCTTATTTCTTATGAATTTCTTGATTAGATGGATGATTTATGTTTTGATGTTGTTTGTCAGTGTTTGCTTTCATCAAAGGATAAATTGAAGAATTAAGCGAATTAGAAGCTATCAGTTAGAATTGGATGAAATTTAAGGAACAGACTCTTGAGCATTGCTGGAGACTAGTCGATAACTCATGTGAAGATTGGAGCTAAGTATAAGAGTAAGATCTTGGTTATTGATACGTGCCAACATTGACATAATGAATAATTAGGTTGACTTAATGACTTAATTGTTGGAAAGAGCGGAGCTAGTAAATAATGTCTACTTCTTTATATAGGTGATTTGATTAATTATTAAAGGTTATGATGAGTTGCTTCTAGAACTTAGGATTGGATGAGGTTGATGGGACGAGTTGATGACCTCTTGAAGTGTAGAGCTAGAGGTGGAAGGAAGAGCAGAGAGTGGAATGACTAAGGCATAATTTGAGGCTAAGTTGTAAGCATGGCTCTTGACGAAGTTATAGAGATGACAGCAATGAATGTGGAACTTTAGAGTCCTTTTTGGTGGTTCTATAAATTATGGTTGAGTAATTTGCTAATTCACATTAGTGATGAATGGTGATATAATAGCATGACAAAAGATATGGTTCTTTGGTAGGTGACTTTTTTTGGTAGGTTTCATATGTTTTTGGTTTGTAACTTGCATTTGGGTAGGTACCAATGGTGGCAACTCAATATGCATAAAGACGGCGAATGGAACATGGTGTATTATAGAATAATGGAAATAAGACTAAGCGAGAAGGGATCGATATTCAAAGGAGCAACAGAAGACCTGGATGTGTACGGTAGTGCCAAGAAATTATAGTAACTCTGAGTGCTTTCAACTGTGCTCGAAGTAAGGGTATTGTAAGTGGATATGTCCATGGGTAATTGATCAAAATTTCCATTAGTTCCTAAATGTAAGCAGACTATATGATTTGTCATGTATTTCATGCGTGTTGTAAGGGATAACTATGATTGCTTGATGGATGTTATGGTTGTTATGATTGCTTTGGTTTCTTCTTAGGTAAGCTATCCATTGTGGATATCAAAGAGAGAAGGGTACCAAAGATAGATTTATTTAGGCACTTGTCATCCTATTTTGTGTATGGTACCTTTATGTTATGTTGGAGTAAAATATTATCTCATAACATGATAAAACTTTGTTTGCAAGGACATGCCAGGTATGATTCATGTACCTTAGTATAATACTATTATTGACACTGGATTTTGGTCAATCGAACGCAACATCTATTCCCAAATAGCAGTCGCAAAATAATGAAGTAAATCCAAACACAGAGTGTAATAAAGTAAAGGGACACAGAATCTATATCGGTTCGATAAATCATACCTATGTCTATTATGGGAAAACTTTGTTTATACTTCTTGATTACAATTACATTCCATTATGATTACCTAAATGTAGAGTAAAAGAAATCGGGTGTTGGCAAGGGCAAAGTCCCTTCTTATAAATACATAGAAGTTCTAGCCAAAGAAGATCCCCAAGAATGTTTAAATGATGTCCTACTTATAGCTGTAGAAGAAATTGGATCGTAAAATAGGAGAGAAAAGTATATCCTGCTTTGACTGTGCACAACCAAAATTAGGATTTAATCCCTCGGTGTATAGGGATTGATATTGGTCCTCCATAGAGGGATTGACATAATATTTTTCATATCCCATTTTGTCATTTTTTTCATATCTGAAGTCTTCAAGTCCGATCATCTTCTTTTACTCAAATCCCTATGTTGATCATGTAGTTTTAGATGATCTGCATGGCTCCCGGCCTTAGTTGATCTTCCTTTGAAAAATTCGGATCGATCCAAATTCAATCATCTCATATTTACGCTTCTTCGCGGAATATTCCACTTTCTTTAGATCATTCCATTTTCTTCGAATCCAGCGTGATGATCTGGTGATATTTCTTGATACGTTTGAGTCCTTATCTAGTCGATCCTTTGAATGATTTCGGATCTAATCCTCATTTAAATGTCTTGGATCTGAGCTCTTTGCTCGATCCTTCCCTTTTATGTGATCGCGTGGTGCCGATCAACTAGTGTTGTGAAATTACAGATGGAATTAATTTGAATACTTACTATTCGATTTCTTCAATCAGTCCTTTACAAACAAATATATAGTACATATGATTCTGCAGCCTAGGACCTAACTATACAAAAGCCCAACAAATAGAAAATGGAAACAAGGAAAAGAAAAGGACTAAAGCATCAAAACAAAATAACAACACTATGTACGCACTTGAACTCCATAACACAATATGCATACTCACACAACAACATGCACAATCTTGTAACACTCTCCCTCAAGTTGGTGCATGTAGGTTTACCATGCCCAACTTGCTACACAAATAGTTCATCTTCTTCCCATCAACAACTTTAGTAAATTTATCAACCACTTGCTCTTTTGTCCTCACATGTATTGAACATACAATCCCTTTCTGGATTTTCTCTCTAACAAAATAACAGTCCACTTCTATATGCTATGTCCTTTTATGGAAAATCGGATTTGAAGCAGTGTCCAAAGTAGACTGTTCTTGCAATTCAGTACAACTGGTTTCTCAACTTTGAAACCTACCTTCATCATAAGATGGTCTACCCATGAAACTTCACACACCACCTTTGCCATTGCTCTATACTCAGATTCAGCACTTGACCGAACTACTATGTTTTTCTTCTTGCTTTTCCATGATATCAAGTTTCCACCTACAAACACACAGTAGCCAAATATTAATTTTCTATCAACCCTTGAACCTACCAAGTTAGCATATGAGAAGCAATCTATTTTAGTATGATGATGGTTCAAGTACATAAGTCCTTGTCCAACTGTTCCTTTCAGATAGCCTAAAATTTGCTCCATTGCCTTCCATAAATGTACATTTGGTGCATTCATATATTGACTCAAAATACTCACAACATATGACAAATTAGGTCGGGTCACATATAGATAATTCAATTTCCCAACCAATCTCCTATAACTCTAAAGATCATTGAGTACACCCCCTTCAACTGCTAAGTTAATATTCAGCACCATTGGAGTTTTAACTGGTTTCACCCCCAAGTTTCCTTGTCTCACTCAAAAAAATCTGGTATGTACTTTCTCTGTGATAGAAAGATTGCTCTATCATTTCTGATAACTTCAACACCCAGAAAATATCTCAATTCTCCTAATTCCTTACTATTGAAGTGTGTAGGAATAAACTGCTTTGAGCATAACATGCATGTTTCATCTCTTCCAATGATAACAATGTCATCAACATATACAATTAAGAGAATAATACTTGCTTCAGACTTCTTATAGAGCACTGGCTAATCAAACTTGCTTTTAATTATTCCAAATGATTCCACTACTTGACTGAATTTCCCTAACCAAACCTACACACCAACTCATTCTCCCTCTGAACCTTAAACCTGGGAGGTTGTAACATGTACATTTCTTCTTGCAAGTCACTATGTAAAAAGGAAATCTTGATGTCTATTTGATGCGTTTTCTAGTTGTAAATAGCTATAAGAGACACAAACATACTAATTGAAATTAGTGTATCCATTGGAGATTAATGTTTCTAAGTAACCTACTCCATATACTTGTGCACAAAACGTTGTATTATGCCTGGCCTTATAACATGTTGTAGTTTCATCTTGGTTAAGTTTGACCAAATATACACTTACAACCAATTGATTTCTTGTTATGAGGTAGAGGAACGAAATCCCATGTCCTGTTCAATTTCAGTGCATTCATCTCATCAATCATAGCTGTATACACGTTGCATCAGATAAAGCCTCACTGATATTTCTTGATATAGAAATATTATCAACTGATTTAAGAAATAGACAAGTTAGAGATTGTAGGTGACTATATGACACATATGATGATATAAATATGTGCACTGACGCTTGCCTTTTCTTAATGCAATAGGGAGATTAAGTTCAGGATCAATAGTGGGTACAGGTTCATGAGTCGGATCTAGCAGTGTATCATTAGTACTCTCTTATGCATCACTATCTAATGAATAGATAAGAAAGTCATCATTTTTATCACATACTTGCTAAGAACTAACTGATAATTCTTGTGGTACTTAGAAGTGTGGCATATCCTCATTAAATGTAACATCAATAGAAACAAGATACTTTCTAAGGCTAGGAAAATAACACTTGTAACCCTTCTGAAGTTGAGAATGCTTAATAAATACACACTTATCTGACTTAGGATCAAGTTTGGATAGGCCTAACATCTCTAGCAAAATAGGTACGTCCAAATAATTTGGTAATAAGATACAACTGTTTATTTGGAAATAGTAACTTATATGGTATCTCACCATTTAACACAGAAAATGACATTTTATTTATGTGAAAATACGCAGTTGAAATAATATCGGCCCAAAAACACTTCAGCATATTTGTTTGAAGCAATAAAGATCCCTCATTGTTTCTAATAAATTTCTATTCTTTCGTTCGGCTACACCATCTCGTGAAGTTGTGTCAACAAATATTGTTTCATGTATCATGCCTTTTTCACTCATGAACTTATGAAATAACTCTGATGTATACTCCTTAGAATTGTCAATCCTCAAAAGTTTTAATCATTGTATTAAACTATTTTTCAATTTCAGCATAAAATATAGTGTATAACTCAGATATGCTTTTTATAAGAAACAACCATGTAGTGCGAATATAATCATCTACAAATGTAACAAAATATCTAAAAAGCACATTTAGAAATAATAGCTAATGGCCCCCATATATTAATTAGATTGAACAAGCTCAAATATAGAATTAGCCCTTCTATTTATTCTTAGACTTGAAGTCAATTTATGGTGCTTAGCATACTGACATGATTCACAGTTTAAAAGTTGTAGTGAATTGTATTATGGATACAATTTCTTGAAAATAGGTAAAGAAGGATGACCTAGCTAGAAGTGAGTGTTGAATAATTGATTATCACTTGTACCAACTGTAGTAATTGATGAGAAATTATCTAACACATACAATCCATCATGTTCACATGCTTTACCAATAATCCTCTTGCTCATTAGTCCTTGGAACACACAATGAGTAAGGTAAAAGGATATCCAGTAATTCATTTTCTTAGTTATCTGACTAACTGATAAAAGACTAAATGCTAATTTTGGAGTACGTAAAAGCCAGGTTAAAGAAAACTATGGGGTAAGATTAACTGATACTGGGCAACTTGTATTTGATACAGAACCAAATGCTGAAGTAATATTTTAAGTAGATTTATTATCCTGAAATTCTGAGAAAAAAATGAGTAACTTGTTATATGATCTATTGCACCCGAATCAATTAGCCACTTGTTGGATTAGCCATAGTTGACACTGAATTAGATGAATTATTCAACTCTTCTTTGTATTCAGCAAACTTAGCGTACACTTCTTCTATAATCATTATAGCTTCAATCTTCTTTGCAACATTCGCAGCCTGACTAGGTGAATTTTTCCATCTATTATATGATCCATTGTTTTGTCCTTGCCGAGCTAATTTCCAGCAATTCTGATATTTATGTCTAGGATTTTTATAGTAGTACATGAATTAGATTTTACCACTCTATTCGTAGATCTATTCACTTATCATGACAATGTTTGACTAATCAAGGCACTATTATTTGATGCAGTAGTAGTTTGAGTGTTTGAATTCTCAGATCTCAAAATTTGACCAAACACTTCTTATAGAGAGGTAACATCAGATCTAGATAACATCTGTTTTTTGGTTGATTCAAACTTAGACGGAAGACCACCTAAGAAGCTCATAATAACCATCTATTCACATTGTTGCTGTTGGATTTTTACATCAGAACTAAAAGGAAGAAGCAGACTAAATTCTTCGTATATCTTCTTAAAATTCATAAAATAGTTCATCAGCATCAGATCTTACTTTTTTGCTCGATAAAACAACTGATAAATATCATACATTCTACTCATATTTCCTTTGCTAGAATATAATAATTCCTAATAGCCCATCAATTCTTTCAAAAATCCATAGTATTAATCAAGCTAATGACACTACTATCAATAGTATTTCTAATTTGAAGGAATAGATGAGCATTATCTCTAAACCATAACTAGTCACCTTTATCATTTGAATCTTCTTTAGGTGGATCTTTCTTGAGATGATCATCCTTATCGATGCTCTGAAGAAAAGTCGAATAGTTTTGCTATAATCAAAGTAATTTGATTTTCTTAACTTATGATCAGTAATATTCGACATTACTATCATAATATACATGATTGACTTACTCTCTGTCATGACAGAAGTCGAGTACAAATAGAAGAAAGCAATTCAGATTATTTTGGATAGAGGTGCTTTGATACCATGTTATGAAATTAGAAAGGGAATTAGTTCAAATGCTTACTATTCGATTACTTCATTCAGTCCTTTATAAACAAATATATTGTACATATGATTTCGCAGCCCAGTATGTCCTAACTACACAAAAGCCTAGCAAACATAAAATGGAAGCAAAGAAAAGAAAAGAAAAACTAAAGCATCAAAGCAAAAAAAACAACACTATGTATACACTTGAACTCCACAACACAGTGTGCATACTCACGCAGCGGCATGCACATTTTGGTAACAGCTAGTTTTAGTGTTATCTGATGTTTGAGTTTACACTGATCCTTAGAGGGATTCCCACCAATTTGATTCCTTGAAGTGATCAGGCAAGCATTCTACAACAAATTTGGGAGTTGATCCATGAATTTTGAGTGATTGGGACATGTCGTCGCCACTTTTATGAATATCGACCTAGATTTTCAGAAGTGATCGGGAAAGTGCTGGTTTTCCCTGTTCTTCATTTTTGAGGTGATCAGACCATGCTGATCAAGATTTTCTAAGGTGATTGACCCATTCCTATGCATGATCGATCAAGGGAATATTGGTTGATCCAATGAGACGATCTGGCCATTTATGAATGATCGAATGATGCTCGAATGTGATTGATCTAAGTTGAATTTCATATTTCCAGGTCAATGACGATTCTAATGCTTAGCCTATGTTTGTATGAGTCCGTTCTCGAGCCACAAGCATTATGGATGTCCAAGTCCATAGTGCAATAGCCATGCTAAAATGCTGGTTAATACTTGCCCTCCAAAACATGTCTTTCTTTTGAAGACTTGTTTTGGATTAGTCCAGTTTCTGGAATCTCTCCAGATTGATGTCGAAAGTTCGTGACCATGTTAGGTCAGTGTTGTGTCATGTATAATCCATGCTTGATAATGCAAGCCTTATCCATACTAACTGTAATCCGCAGTTAGCGTTCCGAACCTCTTCGACTTTTAGTCGAGAATGATCCATACTCAATAAAATAAAACCTCTCCATGTTTTGGTCATGTATAGTCCATACATGATGGTTTAGATCCTCGCCAAACTGCCGTTAACCATAATCCATAGTTAACGTTTCGATTCTGAGCTGATCCGTGTCAAGCATAATCCATACCCATTAGTTCATGGTTTAGCTGCAATGTTAAGCATCAACGATACTTAACAACTAATGGTTTGGATTCCAACCGAGCATCAACCATACTCGATTGTTCACTCTATTAGGTCTCGACCATAGATGATAGTTTATAGCCCCTCCATGCTCTTATCGAGAAATTTCCATACTTGGCATTTTAGTTAATTTTTTAATACTTGATGAGCATTAACCATACTCACCAAGTGATTAAAGAGTTTTTTATACTTGGTCAGCATTAGCCATACTCACTAAGTGCTTAAAGTTTCTTGAAATTATGCTTTACATCCAATGAGCATCAGCCATATTCACCAAATGCTGTTATTAAAGCTTTCTGATTGCATGTTCCACACCTGACGAGCATCACCCATATGCTCCAAGTGATGTTATTAAAGTGATAAAATATAGAATCTGTGTCTAATGAGCACTATCCATACATGCTTAACAATTTTATTCGAATAGAAAATTTAAAACTTTGTTGTAAAACTAAGAGATTTTTCATCATCCAGAGCTTGCCCAAGGATCTCTCCAGTTCCTCTACAAGAGCAGACAAATTAGCCTTTCTATTACAATTTGATTAAGAAATAAAGAAAAAATGGTGGTTCATCATCATCCAAGAGCATGCCTAGGGATCTCTTCGTTTTCCGCATATGAATAAGAGATTTATCCACTATTATTATCCATTTCCCACTTGTCAATTGATGAGAAGGCCTCAAGGAGAGCAAGGATCGCCTACATTTCTTATAGCCGACAGTTGTTCCTATTGAGCTACTGTGGTTTGATTCTGGATGTATCGTTGCAATTACCCATTTCTCACTTTCTCTTCCATTACACTTTCAAACGCTTGTAGTCTTCTGTTTCATGTCCAGCCATTTCATGAAACAAAAAAATCCTGGAACCTACATCTTTAGCAATGGGATCCCATCCAATTTGTCTTCTTGTCGAAGGCCGATGTTTAATGTCCATGAATTTTTTCCTAAATCGCATTTAGTGATGCATACGAGCCATACTTTGGCCTCTCTCATTCGTTGTGGGGTTGGGTTGCCTTCAAATTTCCGTTTCCCTTTGTTGTCCCTAAAGTTGGATGGTCCTACGTCCTTGACACGATTTAATTAAAGAGATTCATGATCTGCTTTCACAAATTCCTACCTTAGGAATCTATCAGCTTCAAGGTGGAAATCCCGAAGATGGCGCATGGGATCCCTTTCCAAAAAAATCATGAACTCAGAATTATCCTAGACACTAGATACCGCATCCATTAGAACCATGGATTGACATGGTTGATCTACAGAAGCCACAACAACATTTAAATGATCTAGAAATTTATGTAAAGTTTCTCCGGTCCTCTATCCGATTGTTGTGAGCATCATCACGTTTTTTGGTCTAGCGATTTGGACTTGGAATTGTTCAACAAATTTCTCCACCATGTTCCTTTAAACCTGATATTGTTTGATTCTAGCTGCTTCAACTACATAGCCGCTATGCCCATCAAAAGAGGAGGAAGAACTTTGCCATGACATCGTCGGATGCCCCTAGTACCTCTTAATGGTGAATATATCGCATAAAATAGGCAATGAGATCCCAACTTATAATCGTAAGCTTCCAACATCGGTAGCTTGAATTCTTGGGGATTCCTTGAGTTCCAATTTTTTTGAGTAAATGGACATCGATTCCAGTCTAAGTGATGTATTTCTCCATACAAGATTATTTAGATCATTTCCATAATGTGACTGTCATCATTGAGTAGTTGATGCTAATCTCGAGTTCCTACTCTCATAGGTCGACCGTTTTGAGTTTTCAATTGAAGGTTTAAACCTATGCATGCCTAGTCCTGAATTCAGATTCATAATAGGGTTGAATGTGTGATTAGCAGTGTCGTGGGTGTTTTCTCTTGCTCCTATTGGACTGGTATTGATCCCTTTGGCCAGATCAGTACCGACTTCTCTAAGATTGGGGCATGTTTCCCCCGGTTCCAAGTCGAGGTGTTGTATTCCACAATGTGCGGCTCCAACATTCGTATTCTGAATTTGTGAATACTATGGTTGTCCATCCTAATTGAGGAATTTTGTCATTTCCTCTTGTCGTTTGAGTAAGTTTTCTTAGTATTTGATGCTTGTTTTGCAAGTTGTTGGTCGCCTCGTCCATATCCTCTCTTGTTAGATAAAGAAAAAATTTCTCAAGGAAGAAGCATCCTGACTTCTTACTTCCATCGTTGCGCCTTCCGGTTGCTTACCCATGGCCTCTTTCGTTTCCGTCATTTCCTTAGCAGAGATATATTTATAAGTTCAAGTTGTTTCTCCTTTGCATGCCAGAATGCTTATGTTGGATTTTGTTCACTCAAACACAACACCCAAATAGCATTCATAGAGTAATGAAGTAAATCCAAACATTGAGCGCAACAAAGTAAATAGATATAAAATTTATATTGATCTGGAAAATCGTTCCTATATCCACTGCATAGAAGTCTTTTTTATACTGTTTTGATTATAATTACAATCCGTTTTGATTATAGAAATGTAGAGTGAAAGAAATAGGGCATTGGCAATGGCAGAATCCTTGCTTATGAGTGTCTAGAAGCTCCAACCAGAGACGACCCCCAAATATGATGCCCTACTTATAGCCGTAGAAGAAACTGGATCGTCCACAAATATGGGATAGAAAAGTGGATTGCACTTTGACTGTGCACAACCAAAATTTGAATCTAATCCCCCAGTGTATAGGGATCATTACCGACCCCCCATGGAGGCTTCTTCATGTTCTACTTTGTCCATCTCATATATCTAAAGTCTTTAAGTCTGATTATCTAGTTCCGCTCAAATCTCTATGTTGATCATTATTTTTAGATGATCCACATTGCTCTCAGTTTAATTGAACCGCTCTTGCAAAATTCGGATCTGATCTGAATTCATTCATTTTGTATTCGTGCTTCCGCTCAGGTGATTTAATTTACTTTAGACCCAACCTCACGATCCTATGATTTTACCTGATCAGATTGAGTCATCATCTGGTCGAACAATTGATTGGTTTTGGATCTGGTCCTCGTTTGAATATATCAGATCCAAACTCTTTTCTTGATCCTTTGCTTTTACTTGATCATGTCATCCTAATCAGTTAGCTTTTAGTATGCTTTGATTTTTGATTTTATACGAATCCATTAAGGGATTCCTACTGATTTTGTTTCTTGAAGTGATCGAGAAAGTTCCTTGAAGTGAATTTGTGAGTTAATCTGTGCATTCTGTGTGATCGGGTCAAGTCAATCACCACTTTTGTAAATATCAACCCGAACTTTTTGAAGTGATTAGGTAAATGCTGGTTCGTTATGATCCTTGGTTTTCGATGTTGTTGCATGATGTCGTTCAAGATTTTCTGAGGTGATCGATCTAATCCTATGACCAAATGAATATTCAATTATCCAGTGACCAGATCAGACCATTTCTAAATGATTAGACGATGCTTGGAGGTGATCGATCGAAGTTGAGTGAATTCCATATTTCCAAGCTAATGAAAATTCCGACACTGAGTCCGATTTTGTATGAGTTCGTGCATGGGCCTCCGATGATCCAGATGTCTAATTCCAAAGCATAATGGCCTTGCTAAAAGGCTGGTTAGCACCTATATTTTCCTACATTCATTTATCGCTTACACTAGACTATAGTCTAAATATAGATTTGTGTTTTTGCTTTTTATTATCTTTGGTACTCTTAATTAAGTAGAACAAATAACAATTATTTTTAAGATAATTATTCTTTTGAGGATAAGCTAGACGAGATATAACATATTCCATAACATATTTGGATTCCTATTACTTTTTGTTGGGTAGAAATACGGATCTTTGGAAGAGTTGCTTACAACATGCTTATATTTCTTGTTAAGATTATTACCTTGAGGATATGACGTATATAACCTATATGTCATTGAAAACCCCATGATACCACTCTTATGGCTATTTCACATAGTTATTATCATGTATCCTATTGTATATGTGATATTACATTTTATCCATGTACTATAGGTTATATTAGTTTTTTCGACCCTAGTGGTCGAGTGGTATTGGTCGGGCACAGTTGCAACAAACTATATAGCTATCTTTATGCTAGTGGCATAAGGTGGCCATCACATTTGGTATTGAAGTTTGGATCACTTAATTGACCAAAGCTGATGTAGTAGAGATAAAGAAGGAGTTATCACCGTAGACTAGATCGAGAAAACATGAAAGAAGTAGCATACTTGTTATATGTTTGTTTTTAAAGCCATGTAGTAATATATTATAAATTATAGTTGCTTACATTTAATCCTATGAACATACGTTTATGGGAAATCATTCTTATTACAAATAAGAATAATTTAGCATATACAAAAGGGTATTAGGAATGCTGCTTCAGAAGCAGAGGTGGATCTAGGTTGGGAGTTGTTACATTTGACTTTAAGGATAGGTTTGATGATATAATGGCATATGTAATGACGAAGGAAGATATTGCTTCTAGGATTTCTATTGGTGAAATGCTTATGTGCAATATGCTAGGGCTAATTTTGCTAAGTTAAGAAAATATTATTCTACTTTGGTAGGAATGTCGTTCCTTGGGATGGAACTAGCTATTGAAGTGTAAGATTAAATTGATACTTGTTGTCTCATCTTCAATGACATGAATGTTGAGATTTCTCTGAAGAGGAAGTTGGCTTCGAGATGACTTAAGGGTTATGCTATAAATTTTTAGAATGCTTTTGCTATTTCTGCTCACGAGGACTAATTGACTTGTTATAAGTTTAAGACAATGTTTGCAGAGAAATTCGTTCCGGCTGCTTGGAAGTTGTTATTGTTTTAAAAGTTTGCTAATCTCAAGAAGAGAAATATGACCATTTCTAATTATGGGGCAAAATTTAATGCATTTCTAAGTGTGGAATGTTATTCATTGACAAGCACTTTGGTGAGAATGACAAGTTCATTATATAATTGGATGACTATCTTCGAGAGGAACTAGTTAATTGTACCGACGTGACATTTGAAAAGCTAGTCAAAAAGTGCGTCATCATGACAATATGCGCCTTGAGGATATGGCAGCTATTGTTGTTTTTGCTAAGAAGGAAGAACTAAAGTCACAACATAATGTTGGAGGCAAGAGGAAGATTAATGGATAGACGAAGCATCCTCAGGTAGAAGGGTTGATAGATGAAGGATAAATAAACTTAATTACTACAAATGCAAATATAAAGGGCACTTGATTAGAGATTGTAGGGCTAGCATGAAAAGTATGCGCAACAATTATAATAAGCCACGATATTTGAAAAATGATTACCTAGAAGCAATGAAGGTTAAGTAGATGGTTAAGGCGTCAAGCGCATCCTTAGTAAAGGATAAATGGAAGGAAGTCATGATGTGAGGTATGCTTTCCATCCAAGTGTTTCCATCTATGTTTTGTTTGAACCAGGGCATTGTATTCTTTGATTTGTATTGATTAGGTATGCCAATTGAGATTAAGGTCAAAGATAGTAGATAGCTAAAGAGATGCAACACCCCACGTCCGTTAAGGTCACTCACAAAGGGAATGCATTAAGCTTCGTGGAGTATTATAAGTAATAGAACGGAATATTACAAGACAGAAAAAGTAGTACTTGAAAAAATTTATAACTTTATTGCAGCGGAAACAGAAATAAGTTTGATTACATTTCCAAATACCAAAACCAAGTACATAATAACAGTCTTGCACAAAACCTTCAGAGTATCCCCAACAGAAAATGCCATAGGTAAGCTGAATCAAAGCCAAGCAATTCATCTTTCAACTTCAAGCTGAAAGAAGGGATATCCGAACAAAGCTTAAGTATTTCCTCCCTAAAAACCGAAAGGGGGGGGGGGGAACGGAAGAAAAGAGGCGAAATCAAACTAGGTTAGACATAAGTCTGGTGAGTCCAGTGACTTTAGCAATATAATCATTAAAGTAACAGGACAAGAAAAAAAACTGGAAAGTAAGAAATGACTATACCTAAATATGCATGACAAGGTAAGCAGGATGAATAAGATAAACGTTGATCGCGCTTCTAATCACTAAAGGATAATTACTGCACATCATCAATGCTAATTTCACCGCACCGTTACTAGTTCCGTACTGAAAGTTGATCCCCATCTTGTAATTGGTAGTCCTCTGGCGTAACATCTAGTAAGAGGTATTCACCCCGTACAATCCTTACTTGCCCATACCAAATACTAGATGTCCCCACACTACCCCCTTATCGCTTCATCGATCAGCTCCCTAACTCGCATGTATTTACTATTTGTGTCATTCAGACCGATTTGTTTACTTGTGTCGTTCGGCTCCGCTTGTTTACTTATGTCATTCGGCCCCGCTTGTTTACTTGTGTCATTCGGCCTTGCTTGTATGTAGGTACCTGTGATGGTCCCACCATAGGGTGTATTAATCCCTATGATGGCAAGACGACACAATTCAAGATGCACAGTTTATACAACTAATGCCCAGTGCCTGTTTTTTCCACTCTAGAGCACGTGCACGCCCATACTCTGTCGGAACCTACAATGCCGCACCACCCGCCGCTATTTTGACTGCTTATAATCAGCTCAGTAATCGTGCCCCACCTTGCCTAGGTCAGGGTACCATGATACATCTATGTGGATTACTGCTGAAATTGGTCCCTATTACTAGGGTTTACTACTGGTTAAGTTTTGTGGGCCTATATATGCAAATATTACCCACCTTCACGACATGTACTTAACCCTCCCACTGATTCAAACATGTTTATTTAACGGTTAAGTTTGTGGGCCTATATAAACTAATATTACCCACCTACCCAAGGTTTACTTAAGCCTCCTACTTATCAAGTCAATATGTATTATTGGTTAAGCTTGCCTTAACCCTATCCCCTTTGTTCATGTAATATTGGTTCATTGATGTCCATTCATGTTAACTTAACCCACGCACACATCATGTTGTATTTGTTAAGTGTTTCTTATTAACTTAACCATGTTCATTCTTCATGTTATATTGGTTAAGTGTTTTAAATTTACTTAACCCACCCGCCTGTCTAATTAACATTTTGTATTGGTTAAGTGTTCTCAATTTACTTAACCCCACCCACTTATCTAATTAACATGTTGTATTGGTTAAGTATTCTCAATTTACTTAACCCCACCCACTTATCTAATTAACATGTTGCATTAGTTAAGTGGTCTCAATTTACTTAACCCCACCCACTTATCTATTCATTGGCATTAATTAATTTATTAATGCACCAACCTCTTACATTAGAACTGTTGTTTGCGGTGGCTGGATATGTCGGGCGGTGCCGGGCAGACTTCTACTGCAAACTCATTCTAACCTCGAGTTTTGGGCTTAACGCGCTAACCTCTCACATTAGATCTGTGTTGTTGCGGTCGCTGGATGTGCCGGGAGGTTCCGGGCAGTCTTACACCGCAACTCAATCTAACCTCGGTTTAGGCATGTTCATCTTTTAACCAATTTACATATTTACCATTTATGTCCAATTCTAGATTTATATGTAAATTATCTATATGTGTGGTCAATTCAAGTAATGCCACATTTATTAGATATGCCCAAAATTAATTATATGATTACAACCCATTTTATGCCAATTACATAATGTCCAATAGTTAATGTTTCCCAACTGTTTCCCAACGTCAATCATTCGTATGATTCATATAATAAGTTAGTCTCGCCATTAGCCTAACTCATAAGAAAAAGGGAAAGAAAGAGAAGTGTAATATCCAAACTGGCATAAAACAATATAGATCCAATTATGAACATAACTAGCATATAACAAAGATCCTGTTTGTGAACTTGCATAACAAAATAGATCTAAATTAACATATGAACTTGCATAATAAGTTAGATCTAAATTAACATATGAACTTGCATAACAAATTAGATCTAAATTAACATATGAACTTCCATAACAAATTAGATCTAAATTAACATATGGACTTGCACAACAAATTAGATCTAAATTAACATATGTACTTGCACAGCAAATTAGATCTAAATTAACATATAGACTTGCATAACAAATTAGATCTGAATTAACATATGAGCTTGCATAACAAATTAGATCTAAATTAAAATATGTACTTGCACAAAAAATTAGATCTAAATTAACATATCGACTTGCATAACAAATTAGATCTAAATTAACATATGGTCTTGCATAACAAATTAGATATGAATTAACATATGAGCTTGCATAACAAATTAGATCTAAATTAACATATGGGCTTGCATAACAAATTAGATCTAAATTAACATATGAACTTGCATAACAAATTAGATCTAAATTAACACATGAAATTAGACTATCATGGATCATAAACTTGCATGATCATAATTTACATTGACATAAATTTGCATAATCATTGACTTGCATAAGCAATAGACATATAAAATATGAATTTGCATAAACATATAAATTGGCATGGATCTATTCATATAAAATATGACTTGCATAGATCTAAACATATAAATAGGAACTTGCTTGTATGAATATGATTTTCACATAAACTTGCATATGATTTGCATACAAACTTGCATATAAACTCGCTTATGTAATTAGACATGTAGACTAATATCATATGATTTACATATAAACTTGCATATGATTTGCATACGAACTTGCATACAACAACATCGTAAAATGAATCTAATCGAGCATACACAATTAGACACATGAATTTACATTATAAAATGGATTTAATCAAGTATATGTAATTAGTCATATTCAGATAATCCAACTTATAAACCCATCATAATTATGTTCAACAATTATCTTGTTAAAGGAGCTGTACTCACTATGAACGGATTAAAGAAGAGAATAGATTAAGCGTAGAATCATTTTTCCACCATCCTAAGTTTTAATTCGTTGAATAAGAGAAGCTTGCTCAGTCTATGTTGCAGCAACATGGTGGCTTGAGAATGATTTTTGTTTTGATTTAGGGTTTAGGTTAGATGTGATTATATAAGAGTTTAGGATTAATTCTAGCCTTAAGATCAGTCTAGGAGTAATCAGAGCCATCCAAACCAAAGAGATGTGTCACTCAGCCAATCACAACATACCTCAGAATTCGTCACCAGGCCAATCAGAGAAGGCCACGTTCAAAAAAAAAAACAATCCTTGACCAATAAAATGCGCCACGTGCGCCACATGATGCGTACACGTCGTGTATATATATATGTACACACACACACACACACACACACATATATATATATATATTTATTATTATTTTAATACACATATTGCTTTGTGAATCTTTTTATTTTTTTATGCGCTCCTTTTTTTTATTATTGTCAATTAACATAAGTGACAAATTATCATATTCTCTTTAATGCAAATTTACCTAAGTGACAAATTAGCATAAGTATTCATACAAATTAAGATTAATTACATGGTTTCCTAAATTATCATCAAATAAACATAAACGACAATCAATCGAACATAAATGACAAATTACTTGTTTTCTAATCAATGTCATATTAAACATATCTACATATCAATGTTTTTCTTTCTTTTGTTGCAATCAATTTATTGCATGTACTGATTCTTTCTGTACTCGCACATTTTTAAATTCGTATCTTTGTAACATAATTGCACATATGTACAAATATGCCTCTACTTATTTAATACTTTCACCGTATGCATTATTGCGTCAAATCTCCAAATTTAACGCACTTACCATTATGTTAATCTTCTTATCTTTAATTTGGCACATGCATTTCTTTACATTAATGCTTTTCTACATTTTCTTGCGCACTTTTGAATTTTCTTCTTTAATTAATTATTCCATAAATTAATTATATAAAAATTTGGGTTATTAGATTCTCCCCTCCTTAAATGATTTCGTCCCCAAAATCTCCAAGTTAAGAAGAATGTTACCATCCTACCATCCATCATCCATCTACTCATCCATCAATCACAGACATCCATTGTCCTTAAAAGATTTCTAGTGCTTTAATGAACATATGCAAAAGTGTGTGTATATGTTCCTACTCTAATGCAAAATCAGGCGATCTACTGACTCAGCCGACCTTCTTAATGCAATTCATGATAATGCCATGCATCCATTATGTATGCCAAAGAATCCTAATGATACATATCATTTTTATATGTGTGCACAATCATTCATTCAAACGCAACATCCATATGATAATACATTCAATATACATCCATCAAAATAATTATGCACACTTGTTCATATGCAATATGAAAGTGATCGAGCTGATCTAGTGCCTAATGTGTGTGTAAATGCATCCATGAGCAACCACTAGCAAACACTTGCATCGACCAAACATAACATGTCTCAAACACATGTTTACAACCATAGGATTTTCCTACTTAAAGATCGAAGATGTAATCAAGAGGATATACTGAACGATAGAACAAGTATAAACAAAGCGATAGAAAAAGGAGACGTTAAGAACATACCCTGCAAAAGGAATGGGTACAGCGTACACATCTTGTCTTCCATCTCCCAAGTCGCGTCTCCTTGATCATCTCCCCATTAAACTTTAACCACTTGACCTCTCGGTTGTGTAACTTCTTGACCTCTGATCCAAGGATGCATGTAGGAGCTCGTCTAATCATGGCATCTTGCTCCACTTCCACTTCCCTAAACATGCTCAGCTCCACTGCTTCTGCAGTATCATGTAAATGCTTCTTCAAGGATTGTCTTTCTCAAGCTCTCATCTCGTGATACACAAAGTCTATCTCGCGCCTCGGGGTAAACCCCGAACTTCATCAAAGACGTCATCAAACTCACGGACAACACGAACAAATTTCAAATCATCGATGAATGCATCAAGAGATTCTAGGTAGCTAAGCATCACTGAACCCCTAGGGTCACAGGAAATATCAAGGGTCTTTCCACAATGAATCAACAGTATAAATACCCTCTTTTCACAGTCTAGGATAGCACCATGCCTGGCTAGCCAATCCATTCCTAGAATCAAGCTATAGCCCGTGATACCAAGAATGAAGGCATTGCATTCAAGCCCAACGCCCAAGATAGACACTCTCAAATCCTGACAAACCATAGATAAGTGAGATGAACCATCAATAGTATTTGAGACTACAATGGGATCCATAACTAGACTAGTGTTTAGGCGTAGTGTTTCAACTATCGAAGCAGATACGAACGAGTGCAAAGCGCAAAAGTCGAAAAAAGTTCAAGGAAAAAGAAATCAAATCTTCACCAAACTCCCTATCACTTTTCGATATACTGACCACAAGAACACAACCCTCCCTTCCGAAGATCCTGTACTTTGCCCTTACCCTTGCCCTTGCCTCTTTCGACAATCCTGATAAGATGTCATGTCTCTTCGTAATGAAACAACTAGTCTTCTTCTTCTTCTTTCTAACGTCTTTCTTTAAGTGGCCAGGTATTTCACAATTGTGGTACTTCCTTTTTCTCTTGGCCTTTGTTATCCTTACCGCCTTTCTTTAGATCCACTTTCTTATCCTGTGTCCTATCCATGTCTCCCCTGCACGTTCTCCATTTGTGACCTCCCACCAAAATGAAGCTTCATCCTTCATTAACCAAGCAGCTGGTTGAACTGTAACAACCCGTATTTTTGAATAACATGTTATAACATAAATGGAGGCAGAATTAAACTGTAATATCTGAATCAAGGGAAACGGGCTATGCCATTGCGTTCGTCTCGGAAAAATACGCGAAATAGAGTCCGAGTTTTCGAAAATCGGAGTCCGTATGACCAAGCTATGGCCTCGCGAAGTTTCACGAAAAATTCCCAAATTAAAGTATACTTAATTAAGTGAAATGGGTTGCGCAGAGAAATATATATATATTGATATATATATATATATATAATTGAAAATTAAATAAATATGCAAAAATGTTCAAAACAGCGAATTGGGAGAGGGGACTAACCGGACCGGCCGATTTTTGAGGTCGACCCGAGCCTGCTGGGTCGACTAGGGGTTAATCCAGGGTGTTTGGCTGTCAACCCGTGGGCCGATTCGCTCAAATGCAGATTTTGCATTTGAATGGTTCTCATGATCCATCTTTAATCTAAAGGCCCTAGATGGTTCCTACACTTGACTTCTTCCCCAAGACATGCTTTGATGGCTTGGATTGAATCTAGGGTTAATCCTATGGCCTAAAACACTTGCCTAATCTATAAATAAGACCCTAACCTACCCTAAATCATCATTATTCATTCTAGCAACTAAACTATGGCAAAATCAATCCTCTCATGGCCTCCACTCTCTTCATAAATTTCTAAACAAATTCTTATGAGATTTTCCATGCATACAAGTGTTTTTAGACTTGTATGATCATCATTAGCTTGCATTCAAGTCAAGTTTCTATCTTTGCATCATAAAGAGAGAGTTTTGATCTATTTTGCTTGCATTTTGGGGTTTAATTGGTTGCATAAGGGTTTTCTTACATTTGTTATACTCATTTGAGTCCGCATAAGCATTGTAAGCCCTATTCTACTCTCATACTTAAACTTTAAAGTTAAATGTATGATATGCAAGTTGTGTTACGCAAGTTTGATATGTAAGTTGTCATATGATAAGCAAGTTGTGTTATGCAAGTTTGATATGTAAGTTGTTATGTGATAAGCAAGTTGTGTTATGCAAGTTTGATATGTAAGTTGTCATATGATAAGCAAGTTGTGTTATGCAAGTTTGATATGTAAGTTGTCATGTGATAAGCAAGTTGTGTTATGCAAGTTTGATATGTAAGTTGTCATATGATAAGCAAGTTGTGTCATGCAAGTTTGATGTGCAAGTTGTCACATGATATGCAAGTTATGCTATGCAAGTTTGATATGTAAGTTGTCACATGATATGCAAGTTATGCTATGCAAGTTTGATATGTAAGTTGTCACATGATATGCAAGTTATGCTATGCAAGTTTGATATGCAAGTTGTCACATGATATGCAAGTTATGCTATGCAAGTTTGATATGTAAGTTGTCATATGATATGCAAGTTATGCATGCTTTTTGAGGCCTAATGCAAGTATTTGAACATATGTACATTTCATATGCCACCATGTTGAACTTGTGGCTTCAACACTTTTATGTCATGATTATGCCAAGTTCCCTCTTTCTATCCTTTATGCGCTATTGCGATATGTAAGCGATGAGATTGCGTTTGGGGTTGGGTAAACTTAAAAGACATAAAAACATAAGCTTGGGAATTTACCTATTAAGTTAGGTCTACCCATTGGGAATTTACCTATTAAGTTAGGTCTACCCAATTGCTTGAAAATTTGTAACATGTTTTGGAAACATGGTGGACATGACACTTAGAAAAGATAAGTGTGGCCAACTCGAGGTTGGGTTGAGTTTGTAGCGTAAACCTACCCGGAACCGACCGGCCTAACTAGTTGCTACAAACGATAGGACCTAATGTGAGAAGTTGGTCATGTTGTACCTTGGACCCGAGGTTAGACCAAGTTGTGGTGTAAAGCTACCCGGACCCGCCCGGCCTAACTAGTAACCACAACAAAGTCTAATGTGAGAGGTTAAGGCGTGTTAATTAATTAATGCCTCATGATTAGGGTTAAGTCATGGTCCATTTAATACTTAACCAATTTGGGCTTGGTAGATTAACGGGGTTGAGTTAACCTACACTTAACCAATCTGAACTCGGTAATTTCACGGGGTTAAGTTGAACTATACCAATCCAACTCAGTAATTTGATAAGGCTGAGAACCGATTTGATACCTGGTCTGGATAAACTAACTTGATTGATAAGTTAAACGAACCTGCTTTGCGGATCTGTAGGACCCACACTAAGTTAGGCAGGTTTGTAAATCTGTTATCTGATCCGTTAGTCTGAAAACTAATCGTCTGAACTTTGTATGTCTGAACTCTGTTAATAAGTTAATCTGAATCTGATAGTTTGGGGACACAAGGGGAAATACTTGTGTCATCTGTTGTTTGGGACCCATATTAGTCAGTAACCCTTTCTGGTATCAAAACTTTGACCCAACTGTAGGTAGGGTCCGGGCACGCTTACTGAACTAATTATAAGTGGTTCATTCTGATAGTGGCGATGGGTGTTGATGGTGCGTTCCAACCGGGTCATGTGCGTGCATGGATCCCGGTCTGCCTCTGAGGATGTAAGACGCTGTGACATCTATAAATATGCATGTGCCAATTGGTTGCCACTTTAGGGGGTGATACACCCTATCGTGGGGCCGACACAGGGTATTTATGTATTAGGGAGCCGATCGCTTGGGTAGGATTTAGGGTACACTTAGTTCTGTCTGATTCTGTTGGTACCGTCTGTTCTGTTGGGTGGCAACACCCGTCTGTTTCTGCGTGGTACCGTTCTGTTAGGGTGGTAAAGGCCCATTATAGTTAGTATTCCGTTTCTGTACTTTATCTGTTAGGGTGGTTAAGGCCCATTATTGTTAGCATTCCGTTTCTGTACTTTATCTGTTGGGATGGTAAGAGACCATTTTTCCCAAGCTCTATTTCTGTATGGACCATTCTGTTCCGTCCTGTTTCGATGTGAACATTGGGGTAACACCTAATCCTGTTATATTAGGATTGGTACCAAGAAGTTGGATCTTGATTTGAGTCAAACACCTGATACTGGGCCAAGTTTAGGCCAAGGGATAAATTCTTGATTATACATGACATGTTAGAATGCTGATACACCTGTGGTGCAAAACCTTAAACCTGATTATGCGATGACACCTTTATCTACCTTGTTAGTTAATCATCATGCTAGTATGTTGTTATCCTTATGTTCATCCCTGCTGCTCATGCCAGTTAACTTTATCAGTTTACATTGATTGTAATAGGGCTTACTCAGTCTTTTTGACTGACCTGTTTTCTTTTGCCTCTTTTCTTCCGTTCCCCCCCCCCCCAGGTTCTCAGGGAGGGAATATTGGAGCTTAGCTGGATTTCTGATCGCTTGCTTGTGGGATTAGCTCATGTACAGTCTTGACATGAAGCTAGCAATGGTTATCATTTATTTTGGGGATAGCACTTATGTATTTCAGTTTTCAGATGATGTTGTTTTATCTAGACTTGTTTATTTGGAAAGTTGATATTATGTTGTACCAGACTTGTTTTGAAATGGTTTAAAATCTTCCGCTGTTTTATCTATGTTATTTACTCTGTTTACATATATACATATGTTCTTGTTCTGCCTTGATATATCATTATGCATGTTTACCTGATTCAAACGCCCCTCCAAAGTCAGAGTGCTTGCAAGAGTTACCCTGGCGGAGGTGGGGTGTTACATTTGGTATCAGAGCATATGGTACGAGAAGGAACAAAAAAAAAAAAGCTTTTAGAAAACTTTTGGAAAACTATTTTCAAAACCAAGTATAAAGTATTTTCCAAAGAAAAGTCTAGTTTATTTTAAAGGCTATTCCCCAAAAAGCCAATAGCAAAATTCCTTCGTTTTTCTCCATTCTGAATCTGTCTTTTTCTTTTTCAGTATGGCTGATAACTTTGTTATCCCGGAGGGAGTGCACGTACCTGTTTGGTATAGGAGACTTTTAGAGGCTAGGGCGACCAAAGCCGGCCCCGCAGATGTCCCTCCTCCTCCTCCTCCAGTATTTAATGTTCCTCCTCCTGTAGTTAATGTTCCTCCTCCTCCTGTCGCTGAGGTTCCTCTTCCTCCTCCCCCTCAGCATCCTCAAGTGGACTTCGCAAAGACTTGCAAAGATTTCAAAGCAATGGGTGGCAAGAACTTTCAAGGCACTGAGACTTTTGTGGAGGCCAGAAATTGGTTGAAAGAGACCGAGGATTTGTTTGCTATCTTTGGGTTAGACGATCAGAGGAAGCTCTTGTTGGCGGTTTGGCTTATGAAGGATGAAGCCGCTTATTGGTGGGAAGTCACCAATGGTACTAGGCCTGTGGAGACTTGGGCCGATTTCAGGACAAGATTCAGGCTTAAGTTTCTGTCTTCTACTGAAGAGAATTTGCAAATGGAAAAGTTTATTGCTTTGAAGCAAGGAGACATGTCTGTTAAAGAATATGTGAACAAGTTCAATCAGTTAGCTCGTTTTGGCTTGGATATGGTGAGTACTACTTAGAAGAAGGCTCTTCGTTTTGCTAGAGGATTGAATGAGCCGTTACAGGAGTTAGCTATGTCTCATGTGCCCATGGGGGCCACGTTTGAGAGTTTGGTAGATATGGCCCTACTCAATGAAGAGAACAAGAGTGCAAAGAAGGAGGTCAAGGTGAATGAGTCTCAAAACAAGAAAACGGGGCCCAAAAAGGAAATGCAAAAGAAGGAGGAGAAGTCTGAAGATAAGAAGGAAAAGAAGTGCTTTACTTGTGGAAGCTCAACTCATCTAAACAAGGATTGCAGAAAGAGGAAGGGCACTTGCTTTAACTGTGGAGAGATGGGACACTTCACTAGGGATTGCCCGAAGAAGAAAGGGACTACATCGGAAGGAGCGGTGAATACTCGCATGGCGGGTGAATAGATTAGGGCTAGAATAATTTGTCTGTAGGATGTTTAATTTTCCTTGTCTGATTTTCAGTTTGAAACTCTTTTTCTGGTATCTTGATTCTGTAATGGCAACTCAGTACTTTAATGCTAGTCTTGCTTCTGATCTGGTAATAGTCTCAAACTCCCTGAGAGTTATAACTCATCTGTTTGTGATAAATTGGGATTTGAGAGTATCTGTGACTATGACAAATACATTCTGGGTTCCTACCATGCTTAGTTTCCTAAGAATCATTTGGGAAGATCTGATCTGTACTAGTAGTCTGTAAGTATATTTACCAAGTTTTTGTTTTATCTGTACTCGCTTCCATCACTCGACTGTATCTTGTTGAGATAGGAATCCTATGGATGTAAACATGTGTTTGAGACATGTTATGTTTGATGGTTGCAAGTGGATGCAAGTGGTTGCTAGTGGTTGCTCGTGGATGCATAAACACACACTAGGCACTAGATCGGCTTGAAATACACTCTCATATTGCATATGGACGTGTGTACATTTTCAATTCTTATGGTTGCAAGATGGTTGATTCGGCACATGGATGTATGTTATGTGCACACATATAGATGCTATACATTATGTTAGGAATTGCATACATATGGATTCATTTCACTAACATAATTTGCATTGGTGATATTTGCATTAGATAAGTACATATACACACACCTTTGCATATGTTCATACAACATTTAGAATCTAGTAAGGACAATGATTGCTCGTGGATGGTGTTTTGAGTAGATGGATGTTGGATGGTAGGATACGTTCTTCCTAACTTGGAGATTTCGGGGACGAAATCCTTTAAGGAGGGAAGAATGTAACAACCCGTATTTTTGAATAACATGTTATAACATAAATGGAGGCAGAATTAAACTGTAAAATCTGAATCAAGGGAAACGGGCTATGCCATTGCGTTCGTCTCGGAAAAATACGCGAAATAGAGTCCGAGTTTTCGAAAATCGGAGTCCGTATGACCAAGCTATGGCCTCGCGAAGTTTCACGAAAAATTCCCAAATTAAAGTATACTTAATTAAGTGAAATGGGTTGCGCAGAGAAATATATATATATTGATATATATGTATATATATATATATATAATTGAAAATTAAATAAATATGCAAAATGTTCAAAACAGCGAATTGGGAGAGGGGAATAACCGGACCGGCCGATTTTTGAGGTCGACCCGAGCTCGCTGGGTCGACTAGGGGTTAATCCAGGGTGTTTGGCTGTCAACCCGTGGGCCGATTCGCTCAAATGCAGATTTTGCATTTGAATGGTTCTCATGGTCCATCTTTAATCTAAAGGCACTAGATGGTTCCTACACTTGACTTCTTCCCCAAGACATGCTTTGATGGCTTGGATTGAATCTAGGGTTAATCCTATGGCCTAAAACACTTGCCTAATCTATAAATAAGACCCTAACCTACCCTAAATCATCATTATTCATTCTAGCAACTAAACTATGGCAAAATCAATCCTCTCATGGCCTCCACTCTCTTCATAAATTTCTAAACAAATTCTTATGAGATTTTCCATGCATACAAGTGTTTTTAGACTTGTATGATCATCATTAGCTTGCATTCAAGTCAAGTTTCTATCTTTGCATCATAAAGAGAGAGTTTTGATCTATTTTGCTTGCATTTTGGGGTTTAATTGGTTGCATAAGGGTTTTCTTACATTTGCTATACTCATTTGAGTCCGCATAAGCATTGTAAGCCCTATTCTACTCTCATTCTTAAACTTTAAAGTTAAATGTATGATATGCAAGTTGTGTTATGCAAGTTTGATATGTAAGTTGTCATATGATAAGCAAGTTGTGTTATGCAAGTTTGATATGTAAGTTGTTATGTGATAAGCAAGTTGTGTTATGCAAGTTTGATATGTAAGTTGTCATATGATAAGCAAGTTGTGTTATGCAAGTTTGATATGTAAGTTGTCATGTGATAAGCAAGTTGTGTTATGCAAGTTTGATATGTAAGTTGTCATATGATAAGCAAGTTGTGTCATGCAAGTTTGATGTGCAAGTTGTCACATGATATGCAAGTTATGCTATGCAAGTTTGATATGTAAGTTGTCACATGATATGCAAGTTATGCTATGCAAGTTTGATATGTAAGTTGTCACATGATATGCAAGTTATGCTATGCAAGTTTGATATGCAAGTTGTCACATGATATGCAAGTTATGCTATGCAAGTTTGATATGTAAGTTGTCATATGATATGCAAGTTATGCATGCTTTTTGAGGCCTAATGCAAGTATTTGAACATATGTACATTTCATATGCCACCATGTTGAACTTGTGGCTTCAACACTTTTATGTCATGATTATGCCAAGTTCCCTCTTTCTATCCTTTATGCGCTATTGCGATATGTAAGCGATGAGATTGCGTTTGGGGTTGGGTAAACTTAAAAGACATAAAAACATAAGCTTGGGAATTTACCTATTAAGTTAGGTCTACCCATTGGGAATTTACCTATTAAGTTAGGTCTACCCAATTGCTTGAAAATTTGTAACATGTTTTGGAAACATGGTGGACATGACACTTAGAAAAGATAAGTGTGGCCAACTCGAGGTTGGGTTGAGTTTGTAGCGTAAACCTACCCGGAACCGACCGGCCTAACTAGTTGCTACAAACGATAGGACCTAATGTGAGAAGTTGGTCATGTTGTACCTTGGACCCGAGGTTAGACCAAGTTGTGGTGTAAAGCTACCCGGACCCGCCCGGCCTAACTAGTAACCACAACAAAGTCTAATGTGAGAGGTTAAGGCGCGTTAATTAATTAATGCCTCATGATTAGGGTTAAGTCATGGTCCATTTAATACTTAACCAATTTGGGCTTGGTAGATTAACGGGGTTGAGTTAACCTACACTTAACCAATCTGAACTCGGTAATTTCACGGGGTTAAGTTGAACTATACCAATCCAACTCAGTAATTTGATAAGGCTGAGAACCGATTTGATACCTGGTCTGGATAAACTAACTTGATTGATAAGTTAAACGAACCTGCTTTGCGGATCTGTAGGACCCACACTAAGTTAGGCAGGTTTGTAAATCTGTTATCTGATCCGTTAGTCTGAAAACTATTCGTCTGAACTTTGTATATCTGAACTCTGTTAATAAGTTAATCTGAATCTGATAGTCTGGGGACACAAGGGGGAATACTTGTGTCATCTGTTGTTTGGGACCCATATTAGTCAGTAACCCTTTCTGGTATCAAAACTTTGACCCAACTGTAGGTAGGGTCCGGGCACGCTTACTGAACTAATTATAAGTGGTTCATTCTGATAGTGGCGATGGGTGTTGATGGTGCGTTCCAACCGGGTCATGTGCGTGCATGGATCCCGGTCTGCCTCTGAGGATGTAAGACGCCGTGACATCTATAAATATGCCTGTGCCAATTGGTTGCCACTTTAGGGGGTGATACACCCTATCGTGGGGCCGACACAGGGTATTTATGTATTAGGGAGCCGATCGCTTGGGTAGGATTTAGGGTACACTTAGTTCTGTCTGATTCTGTTGGTACCGTCTGTTCTGTTGGGTGGCAACACCCATCTGTTTCTGCGTGGTACCGTTCTGTTAGGGTGGTAAAGGCCCATTATAGTTAGTATTCCGTTTCTGTACTTTATCTGTTAGGGTGGTTAAGGCCCATTATTGTTAGTATTCCGTTTCTGTACTTTATCTGTTGGGATGGTAAGAGACCATTTTTCCCAAGCTCTATTTCTGTATGGACCATTCTGTTCCGTCCTGTTTCGATGTGAACATTGGGGTAACACCTAATCCTGTTATACTAGGATTGGTACCAAGAAGTTGGTTCTTGATTTGAGTCAAACACCTGATACTGGGCCAAGTTTAGGCCAAGGGATAAATTCTTGATTATACATGACATGTTAGAATGCTGATACACCTGTGGTGCAAAACCTTAAACCTGATTATGCGATGACACCTTTATCTACCTTGTTAGTTAATCATCATGCTAGTATGTTGTTATCCTTATGTTCATCCCTGCTGCTCATGCCAGTTAACTTTATCAGTTTACATTGATTGTAGTAGGGCTTGCTCAGTCTTTTTGACTGACCTGTTTTCTTTCGCCTCTTTTCTTCCGTTCCCCCCCCCCAGGTTCTCAGGGAGGGAATATTGGAGCTTAGCTGGATTTCTGATCGCTTGCTTGTGGGATTAGCTCATGTACAGTCTTGACATGAAGCTAGCTATGGTTATCATTTATTTTGGGGATAGCACTTATGTATTTCAGTTTTCAGATGATGTTGTTTTATCTAGACTTGTTCATTTGGAAAGTTGATATTATGTTGTACCAGACTTGTTGTGAAATGGTTTAAAATCTTCCGCTGTTTTATCTATGTTATTTACTCTGTTTACATATATACATATGTTCTTGTTCTGCCTTGATATATCATTATGCATGTTTACCTGATTCAGACGCCCCTCCAAAGTCAGAGTGCTTGCAAGAGTTACCCTGGCGGAGGTGGGGTGTTACATGAACCTTCCTCCCATCGTCTATCTCAAAGGTACCAACAAGTCCTCTACTTCGTTGAGCCAACTTCTAGCCTCGACAAACGTCTCAGTCCCATGAAGCGGTTTTCCGCACGGAAGTCCTTACACATCTTAGTAAAAGCATCTATACGCGGAGGAAGAGATTCAAAAGGGAAAGAGGAAGGAACTCGAAAGAAAGATATATGCCTTTGGGGATTATGTTTTTCAAAATAAACTTTACTTTTTTTAAAATACTTCCTTCTAAAACCGTTTTGAAAATAGTTTTCAAAAACTTTTATCTAATCCGGTAACCTTCAACTCTGATACCAAGTGTAACACCCCACGTCCGTTAATGTCACTCACAAAGGGAATGCATTAAGTTTCATGGAGTATTATGAGCCAACGGAACGGAATATTACAAGACAGAGAAAGTAGTACTTGAAATTTTTTATAAATTTATTGCTACGGAAATAGAAATAAGTTTGATTACATTTCCAAGTACCAAAACCAAGTACATAATATCAGTCTTGTACAAAACCTTTAGAGTACTAAATATTAAAACTGTAATCCCCAATAGAAAATGCTATAGATAAGCTGAATAAAGCCAAGCAATTCATCTTTCAACTTCAAGCTGGAAGAAGGGATATCCGAACTAAGCTTGAGTATTTCCTCCCTAAAAACCTTTGGGGGGGAACGGAAGAAAAGAGGCGAAAACAAACTAGGTCAGACATAAGTCTGGTGAGTCCAGTGGCTTTAACAATATAATCATTAAAGTAACATGATAAGAACATAAACTGGAAAGTAAGAAATGACTATACACAAATATGCATGACAAGGTAAGCAGGATGAATAAGATAAACGTTGATCGCGTTTGTAATCACTAAAGGATAATTACTACACTGCATCAATGCTAATTTCACCGCGCCGTTAATAGTTCCATACTTAAAGTTGATCCCCATCTTGTAATTGGTAGTCCTCAGGCGTAACATCTAGTAAGAGGTATTCACCCGTACAGTCCTTACTTGTCAATACTAAATACCAGATGTCCCCACACTACCCCCTTATCGCTTAATCGATCAGCTCCCTAACTCGCATGTATTTACTATTTGTGTCATTCGGACCCACTTGTTTAATTGTGTCATTCGGCCCCGCTTGTTTACTTGTGTCGTTCGGCCCCGCTTGTTTACTTGTGTCATTCGGCCCCGTTTGCATGTAGATACCTGTGTTGGTCCCACCATAGGGGGTATAAATCCCTATGATGGCAGCCCGACACAATTCAAGATGCATAGTGTATACTACTGATGCTCAGTGCCAGCTTTGTCCACTACAGAGCACGTGCACGCCCATACTCTGCCGGAACCTACACTGTCGCACCACCCGCCGCTATTTTGACCGCTTATAATTAGCCCAGTAATCGTGCCCGACCCTGCCTAGTTCAGGGTACCATGATACATATATGTGGGTTACTGCTGAAATGGGTCCCCGTTACTAGGGTTTCCTACTGGTTAAGATTTGTGGGCCTATATATGCAAATATTACCCACCTACACAAGATGTACTTAACCCTCCCACTGATTCAAACATGTTTATTTAACGGTTAAGTTTGTGGGCCTATATATACACTAATATTACCCACCTAACCAAGGTTTACTTAACCCTCCTACTTATCAAGTCAATATGTATTATTGTTTAAGCTTGCCTTAACCCTATCCCCTTTGTTCATGTAATATTGGTTAAGTATTGTCCATTCTTGTTAACTTAACCCACACACACATCATGTTGTATTGGTTAAGTGTTTCTTATTAACTTAAGCCTGTTCATTCATCATGTTATATTGGTTAAGTGTTTTAAATTTACTTAACCCCGCCCACTTGTCTAATTAACATGTTGTATTGGTTGAGTGTTCTCAATTTACTTAACCCCACCCACCTATCTAATTAACATGTTGTATTGGTTAAGTGTTCTCAATTTACTTAACCCCACCCACTTATCTAATTTACAAGTTGTACTGGTTAAGTGTTTTCAATTTACTTAACCCCATCCACTTATCTTATTAACATGTTGTATTGGTTAAGTGGTCTCAATTTACTTAACCCCACCCACTTGTCCATTCATTGGCATTAGTTAATTTATTAATGCACCAACCTCTCGCATTAGATCTGTTGTTTGCGGTTGCTGAATGTGTCGGGCAGTTCCGGGTAGACTTCTAGCGCAAACTCATTCTAACCTCGGGTTTTGGGCTTAATGCGCTAACTTCTCACATTAGATCTATGTTGTTACGGTCGTTGGATGTGCGAGGAGGTTCCGGGCAGTCTTGCATCGCAACTCAATCTAACCTCGATTTAGGCATGTTCATCTTTTAACCAATTTACATATTACCATTTATGTCCAAGTCTAGATTTATATGTAAATTCAAGTTTATGCCACATTTATGCCACATTTACTAGATATGCCCAAAATTAATTATATGATTACAACCCATTTTATGCCAATTACTTAATGTCCAATAATTAATGTTTCCCAACTGTTTCCCAACGTCAATCGTTCGTATGATTCATATAATACGTTAGGCTCGCCATTAGCCTCACTCATAAGAAAAAGGGAAAGAAAGAGATGTATAACATCCAAGGTGGCATAAAACAATATAGATCCAATTATGAACATAACTAGCATATAACAAAGATCCCATTTATGAACTTGCATAACAAAATAGATCTAAATTAACATATGAACTTGCATAATAAGTTAGATCTAAATTAACATATGGACTTGCATAACAAATTAGATCTAAATTAACATATGAACTTCCATAACAAATTAGATCTAAATTAACATATGGACTTGCACAACAAATTAGATGTAAATTAACATATGAACTTGCATAACAAATTAGATCTAAATTAACATATGGACTTGCATAACAAATTAGATCTAAATTAGCATATGGACTTCCATAACAAATTAAATCTAAATTAACATATGGACTTGCATAACAAATTAGATCTAAATTAACATATGAACTTGCTTAACAAATTAGTTCTAAATTAACATATGAAAATAGACTAGCATGGATCATAAACTTGCATGATCATAATTTACGTTGACATTAATTTGCATAATCAATGACTTGCATAAGCAATAGACATATAAAATATGAATTTGCATAAACATATAAACTGGCATGGATCTAATCATATAAAATATGACTTGCATAGATCTAAACATATAAATAGGAACTTGCATGTATGAATATGATTTTCACATAAACTTGCATATGATTTGCATACAAACTTGCACATAAACTTGCATATGTAATTAGACAAGATTTACATATAAATTTGCATATGATTTGCATACAAACTTGCATACAACAACATCATAAAATAAATCTAATCGAGCATACACAATTAGACACATGAATTAACGTCATAAAATGGACTTAATCAAGTATATGTAATTAGTCATATTCATATAGTCCAACTTATAAACCCATCACAATTACGTTCAACAATTATCTTGTTAAAGGAGTTGTACTCACTATGAACGGATTAAAGAAGAGAATAGATTAAGCGTAGAATCCTTTTTCCACCATCCTAAATTTTAATTCGTTGAATAAGAGAAGCTTTCTCAGTCTATATTGCAGCAGCATGGAAGCTTGAGAATGACTTTTGTTTTGATTTTGAGTTTAGGTTAGATGTCATTATATAAGAGTGTAGGATTAATTCTAGTCTTCAGATCGGTCTAGGAGTAATCAGAGCCATCCAAACCAAAGAGATGTGTCACTCAGCCAATCACACCATGACACATAACCCCAAATACCTCAGAATTCGTCACCAGGCCAATCAGAGAAGGCCACATTAAAGAAAAAAATAATCCTTGACCAACAAAAATGCGCCACGTGCGCCACATGAAGCATGCACGTCATATATATATGTATGTATATATATATATATATATTCTATACATACTTTTATTATTATTATTTTTTAATACACACAATACTTTGCGAATCTTTTTATTTTTTTATGTGCTCCTTTTTTTATTATTGTCAATTAACATAAGTGACAAATTATCACATTCTCTTTAATGTAAATTGACATAAGTGACAAATCAGCATAAGTATTCATACAAATTAAGATTAATTACATGGTTTCCTAAATTATCATCAAATAAACATAAATGACAATCAACCGAACATAAATGACAAATTACTTGTTTTCTAATCGATGTCATATTAAACATATCTACAAATCAATGTTTTTCTTTCTTTTGTTGCAATCAATTTATTGCTGTATTGATTCCTTCTGTACTCACACATTTTTAAATTTGTATCTTTATAACATAATTTCACATATGTACAAATATGCCTCTATTTATTTAATACTTTCACTGTATGCATTATTGCGTTAAATCTCCATATTTAACGCACGTACTAATATGTTAATCTTCTTACCTTTAATTTGTCACATGCATTTCTTTACATTAATGCTTTTCTACATTTTCTTGCGCACTTTTGAATTTCCTTCCTCAATTAATTAATGTGACGGCCCGCCCCGCACCAACCGACATTTACTCCAAAGGTGCGCTGTACACATGTCCAGTTAGCGCGGAATGGGTCGTCAGAAGGAAAGGAAAGAAGGAAATGAACATACAAAGAACCTGTAGAATGTCTCATAGCGCATAGAATAAAATATAATAATAACATACTTGACATAAAACAGGCATAAGCTGAAAACCAGAACTAAACATCATAGCAGCGGAAATCCAAAATACAGCTTATTACAACTTTCCAAACTGTCTCAAAGCAAAAGCAAGATAGAGGAGGTACACTACTAATGCCCAAGTAGCGACCACCAACGACACAGGGAGAATATATATATATATATATCATACGTGGAAGCCTCCTGCCCGCCTCCGAATCAGCTAATCGCGCATCACCAGCTAACCTGTCTCTAGTCTGCTCGTGTGATTACCCAGAGTAATAAGAGGAGACATAAAACTCTGGGTCAGACATAAAGCCTGGTATGAGCGATAAGCATCTAAAGTGAACAATAACAGGTAGACTAGAAACATACCTGAACCTGGACCTGCAACCAAAGAGTTAGCACTACATACTGTACAACACTCTAAGGTGCCATATCAAACAGTATAAAGATACGGAGGTGGGGAAGGTGTGCATGTCATAGCGATGGCAAATAATCAAACATAGCATCCATCCTCACATCTCTCACTCAATGCGTAAAGCATACGATATTCACCACTTCGATCACCCAACATACCTTGCTACGATCACTCTGCCCCATGAAGTCATAAATGGCCTCACTGCACTGATAACGTAGCCACTAATTCCTCGCTATGTCCACTTGCCCCATGGAGTTATTCACCCCATCGGCGCTGGCTCATAGCCTTACCAATCCTTAATATGTCCACTTGTCCCATGGAGTTGTTCACCCCATCTGCGCTGGATCATAGTCTTACTACGCATCACCTTGCCCCTCAGGTCATAATGACCCTACTGCAATGATAATGTAGTCTTGCTACCATCACCTTGCCCCTCAGGTCATAATGACCCTACTGCACTGATAAGTAGCCATCATTCATTTTTAGTGGTGAATCGAAGTTATGAACATCGACAACTCCTTAGCACACGTCCCGCAGCAAAGTCCAACCATGAAGTGAACTCATCGGTTCCGAACTGGATCCTGAGCTCTAACTTCCCATATTGGACTACCTTTGCATCTCGGGTTATTGGTCAATACTGGGTCGGGTCGGATTCTCTTCAAGTTATCGGTTCGGGTCGGGTGTCCTCTATTGGGTCGGGTCGGGTCTTCTTCTGGTACGGGTCGGGTCGGGTGTTCTTCTGGAATGGGTCGGGTCGGGTGTTTCTCCTCGGGTCGGGTCGGGTGCTATCCCCCTCCAGTTTGTGCTTCCGCTCCGATCCGCCTCCTCGTCCTTCACGTGCTCCGATCTGATCCATCTTCGTGCTTCCGCTCCGATCCGTCCTCCTTAATCCGATCCGATCCCAGTTCAGTTAGCGTGGCCTTCCTTTTTGCCAATTTTCTCAAGTGTCAGGCTCCGATCCGATCGAATCCCTTGCCCAGTTCAACATATCCGATCCGAGCCCCATATCCGATCCGATCCGAAACCTGCACTGTTTTCTAAAACTGTTCCAGCAAGTGTTTACGCCATTCGACGACGTTTTCGACCATTCTAACTATTGAAACCAATCACTAAGCATTTCATACAGTCATAGCAACATGCATAATCAACCACAAACATCAAAACATCAATATGATAGGTAAAAATGGATCAAACATACCCAAAATCCCATATTTCCCCTTAAGCATGTTTAGGTGAAACTAATGATAGGATTAGAAAAACTTAACCAAATTAACCCAAATTCATATCAGGGGTCTAAAACATCATTTAAGAATTTATGAACATTTTTCCAGAATTTTATCATGCTTAAATTCGCTAATTAACACTAATTACCCTTAACTAGCCATAATTAGTGTAAAACTATGCAAATCACTCACCTTAGCCACAAATAAACTAAGATCTGAAATAAATCTCTGATTTGATGTGAATCCCAATGCTAAACAGCAACTCCAATGTTGATTTGGTGTAGATCTTTCTTGATTAGAGATTGCTAAGCTTAATCCTTGACCAAAAGATGATTTTGAGGTGATTTAGAAGTTGGAGGACATTTTTAGGGTTCCTTGGTGATAAGTGGAGGCTAGAAAACTGAAATGGAATGATTCTCTATCTCATTTCAGCCTTCCCATAACCCTAATCCCGAAATGGGTTATGGGCCTACTCACTAATCACCCGATTTGGCCCGGTTAAGCAGTTTCTCACCTTCCAAACCTTATTTCAGCCATATCTCCCAAACGGTAAGTCCGTTTGGCTATTATGACCACTCCACGGAAAGGTAAACCATCAAACGAATCTAATGGAAGTGGTTTTAGATCAAAATTCCTTTCCAATCAAAAGTTATGGCCAAAACAAGATCAACTAGGGGCAAAACGGTCATTTAAAAATCGACAAAAATCATGAACATGGGAAATGATTCTAAGGGATGTTTCCCAAAGTTACATGACCATACGACTTCATATGAGAAAGAAATAAATATTCTACGATCCTCCGATGCGTAGAATGCGGGTCATTACACTCTCCCCCCTTAAGAAATTTCGCCCCTGAAATTCCCTAATCAAAACACACACAAAGGTCCCGCATGCCTATCAACCATAAAACAACAATCAAACATGCAACCAAGCAAAACAAGTCTATCCTAGCATGCGGAAAACTAAATTGCAAAATAAATCTTACCAGGCAAAGAGTTCTGGATATGCCTTCCTAATGCTCTCCTCCGTCTCCCAAGTACAATCATTCTCGTCCTCGCCCCACTGAACCTTGACTAGCTTCACCGCCTTCCTTCGAAGTTGCTTCGTATCGTGCCCCACAATACGAATTCGCTTGCGGTTCCCAACCGCCTCGGGTTCTACTTCGAAGTCCTCTAACTGATCAGGTGAAATAGTCATATCTGAGTCGTGGACGAACTTCCTTAGTTGAGAAACATGAAATACATTGTTAACTCCCGCCATTTTCTCTGGTAAGCCGACTCTATATGCCAAATTCCCGACTAATTCAAGAACAGGGAATGGGCCAACAAATCTTAGTGCTAATTTGCCTCTCCTACCAAATCGTATCACGCTTCTCAACGGAGAAATCTTGACAAACACCAAGTCACCAACGGAGAATTTTAAATCTTTTCTCCTCTTATCAACATAACTCTTCTGCCTATCTTGGGCAGCTTTCATTCGTTGTTGAATGATCTTATTCTTATCGGTGGTTTCCCTCACCACATCTGGTCCAAGCACAAATTTCTCGCCAGTCTCTATCCAACATAATGGTGAGTTGCACGGTCTTCCGTACAAAGCTTCATATTGAGCCATACCGATACTGGATTGGTAGCTATTATTATATGCAAACTCTACTAGATGCAAATGGTCATCCCATGATCCACCAAAATCCAATATACAAGATCTCAAGAGATCTTCCAATATACGATTCACCCTCTCCGTCTGACCGTCGGTCTGAGGATGATATGCGGTACTGAGATGTAATCCTGACCCTAGAGCTTCCTGTAAGCTCTTCCAAAACCCATTGGTGAACAACGGGTCTCGGTCACTCACAATGCTTTTGGGTACTCCATGAAATCTCACTACCCACTTCATATACAATTCTGCCAACTTGGCTGCCGTTCTGGTCGATTTGACTGGTATAAATCTTGCACTTTTAGTCAATCGATCCACAATTACCCAAATGCTATCATATCCCAATCTAGTCCTTGGTAAACCATCGATGAAATCCATCGAGACTTGCTCCCATTTCCATTCGGGAATTTCTAATGGTTGCAACAGCCCACTAGGCTTATTTTGCTCAGCCTTAACTAGCTGGCAATTCATGCATTTGGATATAAACTTCCCAACATCTCTCTTCATCCCTTCCCAGTAGTAAGCCTGCTTCATGTCTCGATACATGTTATTACCACCGGGATGTATAGTCAGTTTTGAGTGATGACATTCTCTAAGCACTTCATTTCTCAAACCATTCACGTTGGGTACAACTAGTCTTCCATCCTTCCGAAGCCATCCATCTCGATCAAGCCCATACACACTCATCTCCTCATCGATACCCATCTCTAACTTGGAGATGATTTCCAATAGGTTAGGATCGTCCCTCTGGCTGGAACCAATCCGCTCTATCAAAGTGGGTCTGATCGCCAAACTAGCTAGCATGACTGGATCCAATTCGCACCTTGGTCTGAAATCAAACCCCGTGACATACTCCAGTTGCTTCCATTCAAGAAACATTGCCCCTAAACTGGCATGTCTCCTACTCAAGGCATCGGCTACCGCATTACCTTTCCCAGGCGTGTATGCGATGTCAAAATCATACGAAGCCAAGAACTCCAACCACCTTTGCTGACGGAGATTCAGATCTTTCTGAGAGAAGAGATACTTTAACGATTTATGATCTGTAAACAACTCAAATCTTTCTCCCAAGAGATAGTGTCTCCACATCTTCAGCGCAAATACAATCGCTGCTAATTCCAAATCATGGGTAGGATACTTCTTCTCATGAGGCTTTAGCTGTCGACTAGCATAAGCTACAACCTTACCTCCTTGCATCAATACTGCACCCAGTCCGGTACCACAAGCATCCGTGTATACCGTCATCTCTTCATTCCCTTTAGGAATGACTAACACTGGCGCACGCGTCAACTTCTCCTTTAGATCCTTGAAGGCATCCTCACACACTCCGTCCCAGGACTGATTCTTCTTAGTCAATTGAGTCAACGGTGCTGCTATCTTGGAGATGTCCTGGATAAACTTACGATAATATCCAGCTAATCCCAAGAAACTTCTTACATCCGTTACATTCTTGGGCATAGGCCAATCCTGTACCGTAGCCACCTTCGCAGGGTCCATGGCAATACCACTCTCTGAAACAACATGACCCAAGAATCTCACTTCCCTTCTCCAAAAATGACACTTAGAGAATTTCGCTTTCAATTGGTGTTTCCTCAACACCTCCATCACTATCCTCAAGTGTCCCTTGTGTTCCTCCTCTGTCCTTTAGTAAATAAGGATATCATCCACGAACACAAGAACAAACTTATTCAACTGATCTCTGAATACTCGATTCATAAGATCCACAAAATAGGCTGGTGCATTGGTCAACCCAAATGGCATGACCAACCACTCATAAAATCCAGACGGCGTCCTAAATGCCGTTTTCGGAACACTCTCATCCGCTACTCGAAGCTGATGAAATCCTATCGCGAGGTCCAACTGGGAGAACACTCTTTCTCCTTCCAGTTGATCAAACAAATCATCTATCCGTGGTAGAGGATACTTATTCTTCCTCGTCACCTTATTCAACTCGCGATAGTCCACACACAAACGATGGGAACCATCTGCCTTAGTGGCAAACACAACTGGTGCTCCCCACTCGGAGACACTCCTTCTAATAAATCCCTTCTTCAAAAGATTGCTGACTTGCACCCCGAGCTCTCGCTGCTCCCTTGGTGCCATACGACGAAGTGGCATCACTATAGGTCTGGCATCTTTCACTAAATCAATTCGGAACTCAATCTCTCGGTGTGGTGGAAGCCCGGTCACCTCCTCGAAGACGTCCGAATACTGGCCAACCACGGGCACATCTGACAACTCATCCTGCGGGATGTCGAGGGAAGTTACAAAACTAGCCATAACCCCATCACTCGGTAGACTAACAAACACTACCCTCCGCCCATCATCCGCCCTCACTGTCACCAAAAAGCCCTCACAGTCTACCACCACCCCGTATCTTTGGAGCCAATCGACCCCCAATATAATGCCATACCCAGTAAAGCCCAAAACAAAGCAATCACAAACAAACATACATCCATGACTCGGTAAGACAAAATTCTTGCAAATCATACTAAGGCTAGTCGAACCACCAATCGGGTTCGTCACAACCAATAGTCTATCGACTATCTCGGGTTCCAGTCCCAACCTATCTACCAGTTCACTAGATATGAAGGAACGGGAAGCCCCAGTATCAAACAAAACTCGAACTGGTACATCATAAATAGAAAGCATACCTTGAATAACAACATTCTTTCCTTTCTCCGCCGCAGTTGGGGAATTCGACGAAGAAGGAACAACATCAATAGCATATGCTTTCACAATATGCTTCTCCTTAAGAGGTTGCGGACACTTATCCTTATGATGTCCCACTTGACCACAGTTGTAGCACTTCCTTTCCGCTGGCTTGGCCCGACATTCTTTAGCATAATGGCCCTTCTTACCACAGCTGAAGCACTCAACATCCTTCTTACTCTTTTTCTGGCCACCCTTAGATTGGTCCTGCTTCCTCTTATTTTGAGAGTTATTCTTGCCTCCACCGCCTACTTGCGACTTTGGCCCTTCTGCAGATGCAGCCTCAGTCTTTGACTTAGAGTAAAGACTCTCTGATCTCAAAGCTTTCCCCACAATCGATTCAAAAGTCTCATCGATGTGGTTAATAAGCCTTTCCCCCAAGTATCCATCCAAACCAGTAATGAACTTCTCATTCTTCTTCTCAGGAGTATCGATAAGAGACAATCCATACTTCGACAAAGTGTCGAACTCAGCAATATAATCAGAAACTGCTCTCCCGTTCTGCTTGAGTTCCAAAAACCTCTTAAACAACACTGACTTCTGGGCAGCTGGAATAAACTTCTCGCTAAAGCGAGCCTTGAACTGATCCTAGGTAACCTGATCTTTTGGAGTAGCTGTTCTAATGGCATTCCACCAATTCATCGCTCGCCCTTGCAGCTGACGAGACGCAAGCCTTCTCTTCATTGCATCCTCAAGACCCAAGTCATCGAAGATACGGTCACAGCTATCCATCCAGTCCTGAACATCCGTGGCCGACTCCGTTCCGTGGAACGGCTTTCCACCAAGATTAGTGTAATTTTTGCACAACTTGGCAAAATCGACCCTAGGCGCCTGCACTACTGGACCAACACCAACCCCGGGATTGGGAACTGCCCCTTGCACTTCTCTAAGCATGTCTCTCATGAGGTTAGTAAACATCGCCCTCATGTCAGCGGCATTCCCCTGGTTGGTCCCTCTACCAGCACCCCTCGTGTCTCGGCTCATCGTCAATCTGAAAAAGGGAAACGATTAACGACCCATAGTGGTGCTAGTGCAGTGCGACTTCATTCTTATACTACTAACAGTATATACATATATAGCTTTTGAAAACCAAAGTAATCACAAATACGCGCTCTCATATACGTATTATCTCTCCCTAGTGTCTTTCCCTAGGTTAACTACGCAACCTAGAGATCTGATACCAAGTGTGACGGCCCGCCCCGCACCAACCAACATTTACTCCAAAGGTGCGCTGTACACATGTCCAGTTAGCGCGGAACGGGTCGTCAGAAGGAAAGGAAAGAAGGAAATGAACATACAAAGAACCTATGGAATGTCTCACAGCGCATAGAATAAAATATAATAATAACATACTTGACATAAAATATGTGAGACAGTGCACAAGCTGAAAACTAGAACTAAACATCATAGCAGCGGAAATCCAAAATACAGCTTATTACAACTTTCCAAACTGTCTCAAAGCAAAAGCAAGATAGAGGAGGTACAGTACTAATGCCCAAGTAGCGACCACCAACGACACAGGGAGAATATATATATATATATATATATATATATATATATATATATATCATACGTGGAAGCCTCCTGCCCGCCTCTGAATCAGCTACTCGCGCATCTCCAGCTATCCTGTCTCTAGTCTGCTCGTGTGAGCACCCAGAGTAATAAGAGGAGACATAAAACTCTGGGTCAGACATAAAGCCTGGTATGAGCGATAAGCATCTAAAGTGAACAATAACAGGTACACTAGAAACATACTTGAACCTGGACCTGCAACCAAAGAGTTAGCACTACATACTGTACAACACTCTAAGGTGCCATATCAAACAGTATAAAGATACGGAGGTGGGGGAGGTTTGCATGTCATAGCGATGGCAAACAATCAAACATAGCATCCATCCTCACATCTCTCACTTAGTGCGTAAAGAATACGATATTCACCACTTCGATCACCCAACATACCTTGCTACGATCACTCTGGCCCATGAAGTCATAAATGGCTTCACTGCACTGATAACGTAGCCACTAATTCCTCGCTATGTCCACTTGCCCCATGGAGTTATCCACCCCATCGACGCTGGCTCATAGCCTTACCAATCCTTATTATGTCCACTTGCCCCAGGGAGTTGTTCACCCTATCTACGCTGGCTCATAGTCTTACTACGCATCACCTTGCCCCTCAGGTCATAATGACCCTACTGCACTGATAACGTAGTCTTGCTACCATTACCTTGCCCCTGAGGTCATAATGACCCTATTGCACAGATAAGTAGCCATCATTCATTTTTAGTGGTGAATCGAAGTTATGAACGTCGACAACTCCTTAGCACACGTCCCGCAGCAAAGTCCAACCATGAAGTGAACTCATCGGTTCCCAACTGGATCCTGAACTCCAACTTCCCATATTGGACTACCTTTGCATCTCGGGTTATTGGTCAATACTGGGTCGGGTCGGATTCTCTTCAAGTTATCGGTTCGGGTCGGGTGTCCTCCATTGGGTCGGGTCGGGTCTTCTTCTGGTACAGGTCGGGTCGGGTGTTCTTCTGGTATGGGTCGGGTCGGGTGTTTCTCCTCGGGTCGGGTCGGGTGCTATCCCCCTCCAGTTTGTGCTTCCGCTCCGATCCGCCTCCTCATCCTTCACATGCTCCAATCCGATCCATCTTCGTGCTTCCGCTCCAATCCGTCCTCCTTAATCCGATCCGATCCCAGTTCAGTTAGCGTGGCCTTCCTTTTTGCCAATTTTCTCAAGTGTCAGGCTCCGATCCGATCGAATCCCTTGCCCAGTTCAACATATCCGATCCGAGCCCCATATCTGATCCGATCCGGAACCTGCACTGTTTTCTGAAACTGTTCCAGCAAGTGTTTACTCCATTCGACGACGTTTTCGACCATTCTAACTATTGAAACCAATCACTAAGCATTTCATACAGTCATAGCAACATGCATAATCAACCACAAACATCAAAACATCAATATGATAGGTAAAAATGGATCAAACATACCCAAAATCCCATATTTCCCCTTAAGCATGTTTAGGTAAAACTAATGATAGGACTAGAAAAACTTAACCAAATTAACCCAAATTCATATCAAAGGTCTAAAACATCATTTAAGAATTTATGAACATTTTTCTAGAATTTTATCATGCTTAAATTCGCTAATTAACACTAATTACCCTTAACTAGCCATAATTAGTGTAAAACTATGCAAATCACTCACCTTAGCCACAAATAAACTAAGATCTGAAATAAATCTCTGATTTGATGTGAATGCCAATGCTAAACAGCAGCTCCAATGTTGCTTTGGTGTAGATCTTTCTTGATTAGAGATTGCTAAGCTTAATCCTTGACCAAAAGATGATTTGGAGGTGATTTAGAGGTTGGAGGCCCTTTTTAGGGTTCCTTGGTGATAAGTTGAGGCTAGAAAACTGAAATGGAATGATTCTCTATCTCATTTCAGCCTTCCCATAACCCTAATCCCGAAATCGGTTATGGGCCTACTCACTAATCACCTGATTTGGCCCGGTTAAGCAGTTTCTCACCTTCCAAACCTTATTTCAGCCATATCTCCCAAACGGTAAGTCCGTTTGGCTATTATGACCTCTCTACGGAAAGGTAAACCATCAAACGAATCTAATGGAAGTGGTTTTAGATCAAAATTCCTTTCCAATCAAAAGTTATGGCCAAAAAAAGATCAACTAGGGGCAAAACGGTCATTTAAAAATCGACAAAAATCATGAACATGGGAAATGAATCTAAGGGATGTTTCCCAAAGTTACATGACCATACAACTTCATATGAGAAAGAAAGAAATATTCTACGATCCTCCGATGCGTAGAATGCGGGTCATTACACTCTCCCCCCTTAAGAAATTTCGCCCCCGAAATTCCCTAATCAAAACACACACAAAGGTCCCGCATGCCTATCAACCATAAAACAACAATCAAACATGCAACCAAGCAAAACAAGTCTATCCTAGCATGCGGAAAACTAAATTGCAAAATAAATCTTACCAGGCAAAGAGTTCTGGATATGCCTTCCTAATGCTCTCCTCTGTCTCCCAAGTACAATCATTCTCGTCCTCGCCCCACTGAACCTTGACTAGCTTCACCGCCTTCCTTCGAAGTTGCTTCGTATCGTGCCCCACAATACGAATCGGCTTGCGGTTCCCAACCGCCTCGGTTTCTACTTCGAAGTACTCTAACTGATCAGGTGAAATAGTCATATCTGAGTCGTGGACGAACTTCCTTGGTTGGGAAACATGAAATACATTGTGAACTCCCGCCATTTTCTCTGGTAAGCCGACTCTATATGCCAAATTCCCGACTAATTCAAGAACAGGGAATAGGCCAACAAATCTTGGAGCTAATTTGCCTCTCCTGCCAAATCGTATCACGCTTTTCAACGGAGAAATCTTGACAAACACCAAGTCACCAACGGAGAATTTTAAATCTCTTCTCCTCTTATCAGCATAACTCTTTTGCCTATCCTGGGCCGCTTTCATTCGTTGTTGAATGATCTTGATCTTATCGGAGGTTTCCCTCACCACATCTGGTCCAAGCACAAATTTCTCGCCAGTCTCTATCCAACATGATGGTGAGTTGCACGGTCTTCCGTACAAAGCTTCATATGGAGCCATACCGATACTGGATTGGTAGCTATTATTATATGCAAACTCTACTAGATGCAAATGGTCATCCCATGATCCACCAAAATCCAATATACAAGCTCTTAAGAGATCTTCCAATATACGATTCACCCTCTCCGTCTAACCGTCGGTCTGAGGATGATATGCGGTACTGAGATGTAATCCTGACCCTAGAGCTTCCTGTAAGCTCTTCCAAAACCCACTGGTGAACAATGGGTCTCGGTCACTCACAATTCTTTTGGGTACTCCATGAAATCTCACTACCCACTTCATATACAATTCTGCCAACTTGGCTGCCGTTCTGGTCGATTTGACTGGTATAAATCTTGCACTTTTAGTCAATCGATCCACAATTACCCAAATGCTATCATATCCCGATCTAGTCCTTGGTAAACCATCGATGAAATCCTTTGAGACTTGCTCCCATTTCCATTCGGGAATTTCTAATGGTTGCAACAGCCCACTAGGCTTCTTTTGCTCAGTCTTAACTAGCTGGCAATTCATGCATTTGGATATAAACTTCCCAACGTCTCTCTTCATCCCTTCCCAGTAGTAAGCCTGCTTCATGTCTCGATACATGTTATTACCACCGGGATGTATAGTCAGTTTTGAGTGATGACACTCTCTAAGCACTTCATTTCTCAAACCATTCACGTTGGGTACAACTAGTCTTCCGTCCTTCCGAAGCCATCCATCTCGATCAAGCCCATACACACTCATCTCCACATCGATACCCATCTCTAACTTGGAGATGATTTCCAATAGGTTAGGATCGTCCCTCTGGTTGGAACCAATCCGCTCTATCAAAGTGGGTCTGATCGCCAAACTAGCTAGCATGACTGGATCCAATTCGCACCTTGGTCTGAAATCAAACCCCGCGATATACTCCAGTTGCTTCCATTCAAGAAACATTGCCCCTAAACTGGCATGTCTCCTACTCAATGCATCGGCTACCGCATTACCTTTCCCAGGCGTGTATGCGATGTCAAAATCATACGAAGCCAAGAACTCCAACCACCTTTGCTGATGGAGATTCAGATCTTTCTGAGAGAAGAGATACTTTAACGATTTATGATCGGTAAACAACTCAAATCTTTCTCCCAAGAGATAGTGTCTCCACATCTTCAGCGCAAATACAATCGCTGCCAATTCCAAATCATGGGTAGGATACTTCTTCTCATGAGGCTTTAGCTGTCGACTAGCATAAGCTACAACCCTACCTCCTTGCATCAATACTGCACCCAGTCCGGTACCACAAGCATCTGTGTATACCGTCATCTCTTCATTCCCTTTAGGAATGACTAACACTGGCGCACGCGTCAACTTCTCCTTTAGACTCTTGAAGGCATCCTCACACACTCCGTCCCAGACGAAGGACTGATTCTTCTTAGTCAATTGAGTCAACGGTGCTGCTATCTTGGAGAAGTCCTGGATAAACTTACGATAATATCCAGCTAATCCCAAGAAACTTCTTACATCCGTTACATTCTTGTGCGTAGGCCAATCCTGTACCGTAGCCACCTTCGCAGGGTCCACGGCAATACCACTCTCTAAAACAACATGACCCAAGAATCTCACTTCCCTTCTCCAAAAATGACACTTAGAGAATTTCGCTTTCAATTGGTGTTTCCTCAACACCTCCATCACTATCCTCAAGTGTCCCTTGTGTTCCTCCTCTGTCCTTGAGTAAACAAGGATATCATCCAAGAACACAAGAACAAACTTATTCAACTGATCTCTGAATACTCGATTCATAAGATCCACAAAATAGGCTGGTGCATTGGTCAACCCAAATGGCATGACCAACCACTCATAAAATCCAGACGGCGTCCTAAATGTCGTTTTCGGAACACTCTCATCCGCTACTCGAAGCTGATGAAATCCTGTCGCGAGGTCCAACTGGGAGAACACTCTTGCTCCTTCCAGTTGATCAAACAAATCATCTATCCGTGGTAGAGGATACTTATTCTTCCTCGTCACCTTATTCAACTCGCGATAGTCCACACACAAACGATGGGAACCATCTGCCTTAGTGGCAAACACAACTGGTGCTCCCCACTCGGAGACACTCCTTCTAATAAATCCCTTCTTCAAAAGATTGCTGACTTGCACCCCGAGCTCTCGCTGCTCCCTTGGTGCCATACTACGAAGTGGCATCACTATAGGTCTGGCATCTTTCACTAAATCAATACGGAACTCAATCTCTAGGTGTGGTGGAAGCCCGGTCACCTCCTCGAAGACGTCCGGATACTGGCCAACCACGGGCACATCTGACAACTCATCCTGCGGGATGTCGAGGGAATTTACAAAACTAGCCATAACCCCATCACTAGGTAGACTACCAAACACTACCCTCCGCCCATCATCCGCCCTCACTGTCACCAAAAAGCCCTCACAGTCTACCACCACCCCGTATCATTGGAGCCAATCGACCCCCAATATAATGCCATACTCAGTAAAGCCCAAAACAAAGCAATCACAAACAAACATACATCCATGACTCGATAAGACCAAATTCCTGCAAATCATACTAAGGCTAGTCGAACCACCAATCGGGTTCGTCACAACCAATGGTCTATCGACTATCTCGGTTCCAGTCCCAACCTATCTACCAGGTCACTAGATATAAAGGAACGGGAAGCCCCAGTATCAAACAAAACTTGAACTGGTACATCATAAATAGAAAGCATACCTTGAATAACAACATTCTTTCCTTTCTCCGCCGCAGTTGGGGCATTCGACGAAGAAGGAACAGCATCAATAACATATGCTTTCACAATCTGCTTCTCCTTAAGAGGTTGCGGACACTTATCCTTATGATTTCCCACTTGACCACAGTTGTAGCACTTCCTTTCCGCTGGCTTGGCCCGACATTCTTTAGCATAATGGCCCTTCTTACCACAGCTGAAGCACTCCACATCCTTCTTACTCTTTTTCTAGCCACCCTTAGATTGGTCCTGCTTCCTCTTATTCTGAGTGTTATTCTTGCCTCCACCGCCTACTTGCGGCTTTGGCCCTTCTGCAGATGCAGCCTCAGTCTTTGACTTAGGGTAAAGACTCTCTGATCTCAAAGCTTTCCCCACAATCGATTCAAAAGTCTCATCGATGTGGTTAATAAGCCTTTCCCCCAAGTATCCATCCAAACCAGTAATGAACTTCTCATTCTTCTTCTCAGGAGTATCGATAAGAGACAATCCATACTTCGACAAAGTGTCGAACTCAGCAATATAATCAGAAACTGCCCTCCCATTCTGCTTGAGTTCCAAAAACCTCTTAAACAACACCGACTTCTGGGTAGATGGAATAAACTTATCGCTAAAGCGAGCCTTGAACTGATCCCAGGTAACCTGATCTTCTGGAGTAGCTGTTCTAATGGCATTCCACCAATTTATCGCTCGCCCTTGCAGCTGACGAGACGCTAGCCTTCTCTTCATTGCATCCTCAAGACCCAAGTCATCGAAGATACGGTCACAGCTATCCATCCAGTCCGGAACATCCGTGGCCGACTCCATTCCGTGGAACGGCTTTCCACCAAGATTAGTGTAATCTTTGCACAACTTGGCAAAATCGACCCTAGGCGCCTGCACTACTGGGCCAACACCAACCCCGGGATTGGGAACTGCCCCTTGCACTTCTCTAAGCATGTCTCTCATGAGGTTAGTAAACATCGCACTCATGTCAGCGACATTCCCCTAGTTGGTCCCTTTACCAGCACCTCTCGTGTCTCGGCTCATCGTCAATCTGAAAAAGGGAAACGATTAACGACCCCATAGTGGTGCTAGTGCAGTGCGACTTCATTCTTATACTACTAACATTATATACATATATAGCTTTTGAAAACCAAAGTAATCACAAATACGCGCTCTCATATACGTATTATCTCTCCCTAGTGTCTTTCCCTAGGTTAACTACGCAACCTAGAGCTCTGATACCAAGTGTGACGGCCCGCCCCGCACCAACCGACATTTACTCCAAAGGTGCGATGTACACATGTCCAGTTAGCGCGGAACGGGTCGTCGGAAGGAAAGGAAAGAAGGAAATGGACATACAAAGAACCTGTGGAATGTCTCACAGCGCATAGAATAAAATATAATAATAACATACTTGACATAAAACAGGTGAGACAGTGCATAAGCTGAAAACCAGAACTAAACATCATAGCAGCGGAAATCCAATATACAGCTTATTACAACTTTCCAAACTGTCTCAAAGCAAAAGAAAGATAGAGGAGGTACACTACTAATGCCCAAGTAGCGACCACCAACGACACAGGGAGAATATATATATCATACGTGGAAGCCTCCTGCCCGCCTCCGAATCAGCTACTCGCGCATCACCAGCTAACCTGTCTCTAGTCTGCTCGTGTGAGCAACAGAGTAATAAGAGGAGACATAAAACTCTGGGTCAGACATAAAGCCTGGTATGAGCGATAAGCATCTAAAGTGAACAATAACAGGTAGACTAGAAACATACCTGAACCTGGACCTGCAACCAAAGAGTTGGCACTACATACTGTACAACACTCTAAGGTGCCATATCAAACAGTATAAAGTTACGGAGGGGGGGAGGTGTGCATGTCATAGCGATGGCAAACAATCAAACATAGCATCCATCCTCACATCTCTCACTCAGTGCGTAAAGCATACGATATTCACCACTTCGATCACCCAACATACCTTGCTACGATCACTCTGCCCCATGAAGTCATAAATGGCTTCACTGCACTGATAACATAGCCACTAATTCCTCGCTATGTCCACTTGCCCCATGGAGTTATTCACCCCATCGGCGCTGGCTCATAGCCTTACCAATCCTTACTATGTCCACTTGCCCCATGGAGTTGTTCACCCCATCTGCGCTGGCTCATAGTCTTACTACGCATCACCTTGCCCCTCAGGTCATAATGACCCTACTGCACTGATAACGTAGTCTAGCTACCATCGCCTTGCCCCTCAGGTCATAATGACCCTACTGCACTGATAAGTAGCCATCATTCATTTTTAGTGATGAGTCGAAGTTATGAACGTCGACAACTCCTTAGCACACGTCCCGCAGCAAAGTCCAACCATGAAGTGAACTCATCGGTTCCCAACTGGATCCTGAGCTCTAACTTCCCATATTGGACTACCTTTGCATCTCGTGTTATTGGTCAATACTGGGTCGGGTCGGATTCTCTTAAAGTTATCGGTTCGGGTCGGGTGTCCTCCATTGGGTCGGGTCTTCTTCTGGTACAGGTCGGGTCGGGTGTTCTTCTGGTATGGGTCGGGTCGGGTGTTTCTCCTCGGGTTGGGTAGGGTGCTATCCCCCTCCAGTTTGTGCTTCCGCTCCGATCCGCCTCCTCATCCTTCACGTGCTCCAATCCGATCCATCTTCGTGCTTCCGCTCCAATCCGTCCTCCTTAATCTGATCCGATCCCAGTTCAGTTAGCATGGCCTTCCTTTTTGCCAATTTTCTCAAGTGTCAGGCTCCGATCCGATCGAATCCCTTGCCCAGTTCAACATATCCGATCCGAGCCCCATATCCGATCCGATCCGAAACCTGCACTGTTTTCTGAAACTATTCCAGCAAGTGTTTACGCCATTCGACGACGTTTTCAACCATTCTAACTATTGAAACCAATCACAAAGCATTTCATACAGTCATAGCAACATGCATAATCAACCACAAACATCAAAACATCAATATGATAGGTAAAAATAGATCAAACATACCCAAAATCCCATATTTCCCCTTAAGCATGTTTAGGTGAAACTAATGATAGGATTATCAAAACTTAACCAAATTAGCCCAAATTCATATCAGAGGTCTAAAACATCATTTAAGAATTTATGAACATTTTTCCAGAATTTTATCATGCTTAAATTCGCTAATTAACACTAATTACCCTTAACTAGCCATAATTAGTGTAAAACTATGCAAATCACTCACCTTAGCCACAAATAAACTAAGATCTGAAATAAATCTCTGATTTGATGTGAATCCCAATGCTAAACAGCAGCTCCAATGTTGCTTTGGTGTAGATCTTTCTTGATTAGAGATTGCTAAGCTTAATCCTTGACCAAAAGATGATTTGGAGGTGATTTAGAGGCTGGAGGCCATTTTTAGGGTTCCTTGGTGATAAGTAGAGGCTAGAAAACTGAAATGGAATGATTCTCTATCTCATTTCAGCCTTCCCATAACCCTAATCCCGAAATGGATTATGGGCCTACTCACTAATCACCCGATTTGGCCCGGTTAAGCAGTTTCTCACCTACCAAACATTATTTCAGCCATATCTCCCAAAAGGTAAGTCCGTTGGCTATTATGACCACTCCACGGAAAGGTAAACCATCAAACGAATCTAATGGAAGTGGTTTTAGATCAAAATTCCTTTCCAATCAAAAGTTATGGCCAAAACAAGATCAACTAGGGGCAAAACGGTCATTTAAAAATCGACAAAAATCGTGAACATGGGAAATGACTCTAAGGGATGTTTCCCAAAGTTACATGACCATACGACTTCATATGAGAAAGAAATAAATATTCTACGATCCTCCGATGCGTAGAATGCGGGTCATTACACTCTCCCCCCTTAAGAAATTTCACCCCCGAAATTCCCTAATCAAAACACACACAAAGGTCCCGCATGCCTATCAACCATAAAACAACAATCAAACATGCAACCAAGCAAAACAAGTCTATCCTAGCATGCGGAAAACTAAATTGCAAAATAAATCTTACCAGGCAAAGAGTTCTGGATATGCCTTCCTAATGCTCTCCTCTGTCTCCCAAGTACAATCATTCTCGTCCTCACCTCACTGAACCTTGACTAGCTTCACCGCCTTCCTTCAAAATTGCTTTGTATCGTGCCCCACGATACGAATCGGCTTGCGGTTCCTAACCGCCTCGGGGTCTACTTCGAAGTCCTCTAACTGATCAGGTGAATAGTCATACCTGAGTCGTGGACGAACTTCCTTAGTTGGGAAACATGAAATACATTGTGAACTCCCGCCATTTTCTCTGGTAAGCCGACTCTATATGCCAAATTCCTGACTAATTCAAAAACAGGGGATGGGCCAACAAATTTTGGTGCTAATTTGCCTCTCCTGCCAAATCGTATCACGCTTTTCAACGGAGAAATCTTGACAAACACCAAGTCACCAACGGAGAATTTTAAATCTCTTCTCCTCTTATCAGCATGACTCTTCTGCCTATCTTGGGCAGCTTTCATTTGTTGTTGAATGATCTTAATCTTATCGGAGGTTTCCCTCACCACATCTGGTCCAAGCACAAATTTCTCGCCAGTCTCTATCCAACATGATGGTGAGTTGCACGGTCTTCCGTACAAAGCTTCATATGGATTCATACCGATACTGGATTGGTAGCTATTATTATAGGCAAACTTTACTAGATGCAAATGGTCATCCCATGATCCACCAAAATCCAATATACAAGCTCTCAAGAGATCTTCCAGTATACGATTCACCCTCTCCGTCTGACCGTCGGTCTGAAGATGATATGCGGTACTGAGATGTAATCCTGACCCTAGAGCTTCCTGTAAGCTCTTCCAAAACCCACTGGTGAATAACGGGTCTCGGTCACTCACAATTCTTTTGGGTACTCCATGAAATCTCACTACCCACTTCATATACAATTCTGCCAACTTGGCTGCCATTCTGGTCGATTTGACTGGTATAAATCTTGCACTTTTATACAATCGATCCACAATTACCCAAATGCTATCATATCCCGATCTAGTCCTCGGTAAACCATCGATGAAATCCATCGAGACTTGCTCCCATATCCATTCGGGAATTTCTAATGGTTGCAATAGCCCACTAGGCTTCTTTTGCTCAGCCTTAACTAGCTGGCAATTCATGCATTTGGATATAAACTTCCCAACGTCTCTCTTCATCCCTTCCCAGTAGTAAGCCTACTTCATGTCTCGATACATCTTATTACCACCGGGATGTATAGTCAATTTTAAGTGATGACATTCTTTAGGCACTTCTTTTCTCAAACCATTCACGTTGGGTACAAAACGAGCTTATGTATAGTCAGTTTTGAGTGATGACATTCTCTAAGCACTTCAAGGTGGAAATGAAGAATTGACAATGTACATTAATGCTTATGGTACCGGATCAAGTACGATATTGATGGAAAAAAGAAAAGTAATTGTCTATGCTAGTTGATAGCTAAAACCACATAAAAGAAATTATTTAATGCATGATTTAGAATGGGCGGTAATTGTTTTAGCTTCAAAGATTTAGAGGCACACTCTATGAGGAGTAATATTTGAGCTATTTAGAGACCATAAATGCTAGAAGTATCTTGTCTTAAAGGGATCTCAATCATTGACAGCAATAATAGCTGGAATTCTTTGCCTCTTATAAACTCGGTATTTCCTGTAGTTTGGGAAAAAAGAATGCAAGTTATGATGCATTGAGTAAAAGTCATGTTGATCTAGTAGATATGTTCTCAGAATGGAAGTAAGTAGGGTGTATCGCTGGATTTGATTATAACTCTCACTTTGAGCTTTGATGTAAGATGTTAACAAGTTTGTCGATGAAACTTACTCTTATAGAAATGATTAGTTCTAGGCACAAACGAGCTAGCAGGGTAACAAGGGTCATGACAAGGATAGAAGTGGGAGTAGAATTTGAAAACATGACTAGACTGAGAAGGTTGATATCATCAGATGGAAAATTTGTTGTCAACTTGTGACAAGATGAATAGTTAAGAGAGTGACATCATTTTGGATTGACCATTTACCCTATTTGTAACAAAAGATATAGCGGTATAGAGCAGACATTCTAGTAGGAAGGTACGAAGAGGAAAGTTGGGGTACTACTCTTGAAATGCATAAACTTTTAGTTGATGAAGGCAGAGCAAAATAACCCTAGTGGACCATTTCAACTACTAGACATTCTAAATGGAAATTAAAGCAAGTGTGTGTGTATATATACATATATTAAATAAAGAATTCAGAGGACCGAGTAAGATATGATACTATATGGGTGGTAGTCCATCGACTAATCAAGAGTGCAAGGTTTATCCATGTTAGGTCAAGCAGAGCGGTATCCATGTTGGTAGAGCTATAATTGAAATGGAAAATATAATGCCACATTGTGCCAAAAAGTATTGTAAGTGAAATCGAGCCACTATCTACTAGCTGATTTTGAAGTCATGAAACGATTTTTTTTGCATCTATGAAGTCCATATAAAATAATAGTTAGCATCGAGGTATTAAGATGGCTTCGTATAAAGAAAACTATGGATGATTGTGTGACATTCCTTTATGTTGGTGGAAAGCGAGTGAGAAGCTAATACTTGGGTGAAAAATGACTGAACATGCATTTAAGATGATAGGCACCATTCAACAATGAATTAATGATGCTTTGGATAGACAAAAAAGCTATGGTGATGAGAGACAAAAAGACTTGATGTTTTCTGTTATGTATTTAATTTTTTGAAATTTTCTCCTCTAAAGATTGTAGTTGAATTCGCAAGATGGGAAAGTTAGCATAAAAGGATGACTTGCCTCTAAAGATTGCAGACGTGCACAACATTTCTCATTTCTCTTTCAAGAGACTTGTGCATGACTTGAGCATGGTTACAATACCATATTATCAAGAAGTGTTGAGGTATAACCAGAAGTGATTAGATCTGATAAGTTGTTGGGTACGCCATTAAATAGCTTAAGAGAAATACTGTGAGGCCAATTAAGGTACAATGGTGCAAACGTGATAACAAGTGGATATAAGAGACTAAGAATAGTATCAAGACAGTATATCTAGTGATTTTTCAGTGGTAAAACCTATCATTTGTTAAATATATTTTCACTATTATATATCATTCTTGATTGGTTAGTAATATGCATCCTAGAATAGGTTTGTTTATACATTGGTTGCATGATTGCCCGGTTGGTATGATTAATGGTTGCAAGTGGTGAGGGGCATATATGATGATAATAATAATAATTTTAACAAAACAAAATATATATAACAAAAAGGAGAATCTAGTAATTCTCCAACGGCTCACAAAAACAGATTATGTAGAAGTGGCTACATAATCTGTGCCCATGCATAAGTAATACAGAACTATAAAACCAGCTGATGCATACTAAAAATACAACCAGAAACAAGCTAACAAAGAGGAACAAACTATAGTGGACCCTCATAAGTTACTCACTAACTTTGAGGAAGATGCCAAGAGTCCCAGGGAAAATGATATAGGACCAGAACAAGCTCCCGGGATTGGACAAGTATCCAGACCAGACATATGAAAAACTCCTGCACCAAGCCAATAAAAGCATCCAACAGAAAGCCCCTCTCCGCCTCCACGTAACTAACTCCTGGAAGCTCCAGAATAGCTCCTCAAATGGTAGTTCCCAAAGCAAGAAAACCTGAAAATTCTTTTGAGACCTGGACCTGCGGCACTAGAAAAAAAACAATAGATCTTTAATTGGGGGAGGGTAAGGAAAGGTGTGCATGAGAGGAAGAGATCAGTGGAACCTCCCGATGTCACTAAAGTGGAGCGAATTTAGTCAGTCCCCGCCTTAGGAGTAGGTGGAACTATGAAAGCAGATAGTAATCCCGCTAGCCTCCTTGAACGGGTGCCTACTGCACCCCTAAACGGCCTACCACAGAAGGCAAGGAAAACATCATTCCTTACCCGTCTAAAGATGGTAGGAGGATCCAAAAGGAAGAATATTTCCTTATTTCGCACACAACAGATATACCAGTAGACAAGCCAATGTATAAGGCGAAAAATGATTGAGTGAACAGATTTTCTCGAGATACAATCCCACCAGTGTCTCAGTAAATCAGAAATGGAAGTGGTGTTACCTCGGAGACCAACAAGATTCCCAAAGTAATTCCAGATAGTGGTTGTAGAATAGCTTCAGAGAAACAAGTGAGGATCTATTTGCAGCTCACCAATTCCGCAACACCTGCAGTGAGACACAAATGGGATGCCAATTATCTGAAAATTATTGTCTAATGGTAACCCATTATGAAGGGTTCTCCACATAAATAAAAAACCTTCGGAGGTAATTAGACATCCCAAATGAAAGAGAAGATCTGAAGGAGGGGAGTCGGGGATCTTACCGAGCTCCACGCTGCGTGAATCAAGAAAGAACAACCATCCCATCCGGATCCACCACCATGTGAGTCCGAAAAGGCTTTGACGGATTACATTCATTTCCATGTCTCACTACCGTGGATGGGGATCCATAGAAATATGCGATAGAAAGCCTGTGGTAATTAGCATGGAGGAACATTACCCATTAGGAATCGTTCACTCTAAACCGTGCCCATAACTTACAAGCAAAGCCAGTACATACATCCTTTGGATTACGAAGGCCTAAAGCCCCTCACTCTTGGGATGACAGATGATGTACCAAGAAATCCAATGATGTCGGCTAGCGTTGTCCTTTTTACCCTAGAAAAAGGACGCAACCAATGAACAATAAGAAAGAAAGAAGGAAGTCGTAAGAGCCGTTGCAGCAAAGACATGCGATGCTATAAACTCCAATATCAACTTTATGAGAACAAGTCTTCCTGCCTGAGATAATAGAGTCGCATTCCAGCGAATGATCTTACCCCTTACTTTGTCAGACAAGGGATTGAAGATGGCATTGAGCTTCCAACCTCTGTATAGAACAATATCCAGGTAAGGCAAGGGAAGGGAGATGGCCTTGAAACTGGTTAAGCCTTCTATCCAAGAAGATCTTTCCGCAGACAAATCTTTCGCTAGAACAAAGCAGCTTTAAGCAGAGTTGACGAGTTGTCCTGAGCACCTCTCGTACTACTAAACGATAATTTTCATGTTAAGCCTATTTATCCATTTACAATTACATGTCATATTAATATCTGCAAATAAATCACTTTTTTTATTATGATTCTTTGTGTTTGAACAGTCTATTATGTTTGTGCAAATATGTTAAGTCCATTTTTCTATCGTAACTTGTGCCATTATCAATTTTGCAAAACCTATATAGTTTGCATATTTTCAATCCAATTTTACGTCAATTTAGCCGCAAATTATCCAATCCATTTTCTTCCATAATTCCAATCGAATTAAATTTCTCAACACTGCAAAAATAAAAAGGATAATCAGTCGCATAAATTTAGGCATATAAATTAATGTCAAAACCAGTTGTGTACAACGCACACAAAATAAAGGATTAATCATTCGTGTACATATACCACTGTTGAAAATTTAGATATATTTTGGAAGTAACAACAATAAACTGTAAAATAAGACACAGAAAGGGGAAAAGAAGACCGGAAAGATATCTTATAGTATTTTAATTATTAACTAACTAAAAAATGTAAGAAGGAAAGATAGGAAAACTATAAAATAACTTACATGAAAGAATATTTACAGCAAAAGCATAACTTATAGAAAAATAAACAATAAATATAAGAATTGTTAATAAAACTTTAAATTAACAATGTTGACACCAAAAATTGGCACAGATTTATATAAGTTTGAAGAGATATAAATGAAGACAAATAAATGAAAAATGTAGAAAAGAGCGATCACACACAGATTTATAGTGGTTCAGCGTTAACGAGCCTACGTCCACTTTATAGTTCTTATATTATATAATCTATTATAGTCGAATAGTTACGATGATGATATAATCAGAAAAATGCCAAAAGTCTAAAAATCCTTTCTTCTAAGTCCATAAACTGAAATTGTAGGTGATTCAGTGCATGTGTTGGCAAGGATACGTGCCATTTGATCCTAATTAATCAGAGAGCATGAAGATGCGCTCTAGTTCCCAAGAATCGACATGATTTGAACAAGTATCGACAGGTTGCAATTAACATAATCTATTCGGATGGTTTGGAATGATTAATGTTGAGTGTGAGCTACTCTTTATGTAGATATTTTGCATTGGATCAGGTTTGTTCCTACTGGGTCGATCTGCCTAATGCTGGTTCCGACTAAGGTTTCTTTGATATGGGTCCATGGCTCCAGTGAACCTTGATGGCCTGACCAAAAGGGCCCATCAACACTTCTGCCCCCTAAAGTATGTCGCGTTGGAAACGAGGCATGCTTTGTAATTATTTACTCAGTCACTTTTCCACATAGACAAAAAGGTCACCTGTAGGTCGGTTTGAGCCATCCCGTCACGAGTTTCGTGAACCAAAGTTGACTTATCGAATGCATTGGAAATCTACACTGGCTCTGGTAATAATGAAGCTTTACTACCATACGTCTATTCGGTTAAACTTGGCATGTTATTGGATTGACACATTGGATGATTCTAAAGCAGGGGTCATGTCATTTGCATATGAAGAGTCTCCCCGTCATATTATAAAAGGACAACTCACGTTCCTTTTTTACTTTTTACTGCAACCTGATTTACTGTTCTTTAGGGAAAAAAATAGAGGAGTTTTCTTCTTCTACGATCATGGTCACTTCTTCCGTTGCTTCTTCATGTATGAATCGACTTCTCCTTCTCCTTCTCGTCTTTTCAATGCAATTTATTGTAATTTTCATACACAAATCCTTTTTTTCCTTTTAGTCATAATTTGTACTCCACATAATCCATGATCGGAATCACCAATGCCGAGTCGCCGGAGTCAGTGGCAATGCGGTTGTTGGTGGTGTTTCTGATACCATCATGGAAAATTCAAAGGTATTGAAACTATTGTCTTGAAATGTTATGAAGAAGGAGATGCAACCCGCCTTTTCAAAATGTCTTGCGTTTCAAGGCATCGCTAAGCCCTTGGACACGTGGCAATGTTTGAAAGAGTGGCAATAAGGGTATGTGCAGCTAATGATGGCTGTCTTCGTAAATCCTGGTACATAAGGAAAAAAATGATCTTGTGATTTGTCATCTATCGAAGTAGCACTGTAGGAAAAATTAATTGCTCCTGAAGCAATTTCTAATTCTAGCTCGATAAGATATCCGGTCGATTTTCTTTTCTCTCCTTTTTCTAGCGGTTCATTATCATCAATTCTTGCTTGTCTTTGACTGATGATTTTCCCGTGAACAAACCGCTTACAATGGTCAAGACAGGAGGTGTTGGCAAACAAGGACCAGGTAAGGGAAAATAATTATCTACCCCAATTACAGTGGATAGCACTCCCGAGTCTTCAACCAGTTCTAAATCTGATTCGAACGCTGACACCCAAGGTGGGTCGACACATTTATCCCCTCTTCCCGGGGTAATAGTCGAATCAAGCAGAGCAACAACTATACCAACAGCGCCCAACACACTTCCAAGCGCACTGATCCTAAGAAACCCCGCGGATGCTGAGGAGAGCACAATGACCCTTAAACAATTGCAGAATATATCCGCTAAGCATAACATCCCTTTAGGAAGTGTCCATCTTCCTGGAAAACATGATCGTCCTCACAATCCCCCTGAAGGTTACATGGTGTTGTCTCATCCTATGTGTACTGTCGAAGTTATTCATCCCTTTCCTTTATTTATTATCGACTTCCTACGACGAATGGACTTGGCTTTAATACATTTTCTTCTGATTTCTTATGGAAACCTGCTATCGTTGTGTTACCTGTACATGAGGTATCTGGGTCACCCTATGAGCTTTGGTGATATAGTCTTCTTTTTCAGTTTCAAACATAACGGAAGGAACTCCCCTTCCATCCTTTATTTCGAGGTTGTCCATGACTAGAAAATTGTTGAGAAAATTCTGAGCAAGGTAGGGGACACAAAGCATAATTGGTTTTACAATAAACAATAATAGGGATGCTCGTCATTGGCTTCAATGCAGAAAGATTTCCACTGTACTTGTATGTCTGTAATGAATTATGTCGAATATTTCGTTTGTAGTAGAAAAGAAAAAAAAGTCTGAGGGAGGAGTATTTGAAGAACGCTTTAACAAGTTGTCCAAGTCAATGCTTAAGTAACAAAAGTTCTGAAAATGTCTGACCGATGCTCATTTACACCGCTATGGCCTTCTTGTTAAGAACAGAACACTGGGGACATGAAAAAGGGGGATCTTCTTCAACGACACCTAGCCGGAAGGTAACATCCAAGGATACACATGCAGAGCCCCTAGTCGAGGAATCTTCTGTCCATTCCTCGTCCGAAGGAAAAATGATGTCTCACCTACCGGGGAAAAGGTGTGCCCCTAGAAGATTGTTCCGGGAGGCTGACCGTTTGAAGAGGCAAAAGAGTTCTACCGTGAAAGTGCTGGAGTAGGCTCAAGAGAGGTTAGTTGAGGGAGACCCAGGTGAACGTCATTTAAAAGGATCTGAGGCTAGGAAAGATCCTTCTTCTGTTCGTGGCCTATAAGATGAGGTGACATCCCATTTTCATGGATTAAAGGATTTGAAGATGCACAACACCATCATTTCTTCACAAAATTTGGATCCTGATAATTTCTTCGCTGCCAAGTCCGGGTAAATTTCTACACTGGTCGAGCCTACAGACGTTGAAGGTATGAGTAAAACTCCATTATAGGATCGTCCTAAGGAAATTTTTAAAAAACATCAGCGCTATATGTCATAGAACCATTTTCTCTTATGTTAATTCAATATTGACTGCATTCATTTTCATTATATTTTACAGGGTTAATGAATACCGAGTTTTATCATGATCTTTTCATCTCCCTATCTGCCGATAACGGACTTGTCGAATCGACCTTGTAGTAAGTCAGGCAAGGTGATGAAGAGGGAGACGACAATCACAAGAAGAAAAAGAAAGAAGAGAAAGAAAAAGAGAAAACGAGTCGAGAGAGAACAACAAAGGAATGGAGATCAAGGGAAGCACAAGTGGATACACGAGGGGAAAGAGGAAGATGGGAATAAGTCCAAAAAAAGAAAGGAGTGCGGGTCTCACGAACATCGATCTTCTTCCCATGCCTAGGTAAAATTCCCCAGAGAAAGCAACAGAGCCGAACACTCTTGGGCCATTCTAAGTCGTTTTAGGCTCCCAGTCGACCCCGAAAAGCGTCCACAAGGGTCGTCTTCTCCAGATTGGTAGAGGGTATTCGCCAATCGGATAAAAGATTTAGAATATGATTTTCCTGACCTCGTTTTTATTGAAATTGAGCCTGCCTCCAAGCTGTAGCTGTTCCCACCAAGCTTCCTCCATTGGATCCCAATTAACGTTGACTATGCCTTATCCCAATATGACGCAATGTATGCATATTCAAGCAAGTATGCATGGTAGTAAAGAGCAAGTCGATAGAGAATGTTGATCTAAGGAGGGAAATTAAATGCAATATGAGGACTTTCGGGTTTCTCAAGAAAAAAAGGGAGAGTGTGAGTCGCAAGTAGTGACCGCTAAAGAAGAACGCAAGAAAGTCTCGTCTTCAATCAAAGAGCCAAGAATGTGATTCTTCGACGGCTAAGGTTGAAAATTTGAAGGGTGAGAAAGGTTGACTGGACCTAGAAGTGCAGAATCTCAAGGCTCTCCTCAACTCGTTTGAGTTAGACAAAAATCGGGCCGAAGAAAATGTTGCTGCCGCAATTGAAGTAGCCAACAATGTTCAACTTGAACATGAAATTGACGTTCAGTCAGCTAGAGCCGAGCATGCTTTGGAATTGACCAATACAAAGAAACGGTTCGGGTTCCAAGTTCTTATATTCTTTGCTAGGGTCCTTCGTCATAGGAACCTGGCTTGGATAAGAGATTATTAGAAGCTGTTAACTGACACATGGAAAGTTTTCGTTAAGGCGAAGAAGGAAGCGGCGAGGGGGAACTAGTGAACGAAGAGGCTGTAATGGCCCGATTTTTACGTGCGGACAAACGCGCGGTGTTGGTTGGGGGGAAGAAAAGGCAGAAAGAACCAGCCGATGTTGAATGATACAAGGCAAAGGGGAAGTCTGTCCCCAAAGGATGTGTTGGTACTAGTCGGGTTAGGACACCACTTCCTTCTTCTGCAAACTTGGAGGCTAGTTCAACTTTTGTCTTCCCTCCAAACATTGTAGGGTTGTGGAGGAAGAGCCGACTGAATTCGTTACCGTAGGTAAACCTGTTCTCTTCTCCTTAAATTCGTGTTCACCTACTCAACCATAACTTATATTTTTCTTATTGCAGGTACTTGTTAACCCTGTTAAAAACACTGGATCAGTAACTACACCGGATCAGTCGTAAATATGGATCGGCCTTAACAATGTGGATCGGTCAGGTAGAAAGCAAACAGGTCGGGTCGGTCAGTACCATTGGACCAGGTTAGTCAGTACTAAAGCATAGGGTCAGTACCATCTTCGGGTCGGTCCTGTAATGGGTCGACCACTAACTCAGCATAGTGGGTCGGCACTTTAGCGTTCAAGTTTGGAGCACCCATCAGAAAAAGCCTTGCGTGGACCGGTTGATATTTGCCATACTCACACAAGGTTTTGGTCATAATAATGCCATAAATGTATGTATGGCCATATATACATCTGTTGGAAGGAATACATGGTATTAACGTACAAAAAGAGGAGCTGCAACAAAGTGTTAAACTTGGATCAGTCCTAAGACCATAACCAACCATCCGTTCTGTTCATTTATTCTCTCTCATGTTCTGAAACTGGTCCAACGAGCCGAGCACCCAGAAGGGGAGAACCAGCCACAGGTTGGTTGAGGAGTGGGGATACAACGGCAAAGATATTGCCGTTATAATATTACAACGGCAAAGTCTTTGCCGTTGTAATATTATAACGGCAAACACTTTGCCGTTATAACATTATAACGGAAAAGTGTTTGCCGTTATAATGTTGCCCCCCCAAAACCCTCGCCGCCACCCCTCCGCTGCTCCATTTCCCTTTCCTCCTTCAAACCCGAAAACCCATATTCCTCCCCCATTTTTCACCCAATTTTCTCCACCAATTCACCAATCCATCAGTTTTTAACCAAATTAACTAGCTTGTGTGAGATATTAGTTCGAAAATATGGCTAGATTACTAAAAAATTTCGCCAAAAAATTCATGCACGGCGACGATCGTGGCGCCGGCGGGAGTGGTGAAGTTGGTAGTGGCCAACAGCCAGTGCTCGGAATAGAAGACTTACTTGTAGCCGCCGAAAACATGGAGAACGAAGAAGCAGAGGTGCAACAGGGAGGCGACCATCGGGGACGTGGCAGGCGTAGAGGTGGACGAGCAGGCAGGGCACGTAGGGGTGTTGGATCAATTGCCGCTAGAGAGGGCCAACTCGATGGCTATGTGGATATGAACCTCAGCGCCGCGAAGCTTCCTGCGCTATCTAACTTTCGCATTCTTCCAGATGACGAAGTACACGTTAGCACGCAGTCGAGTTTGGCTGTAAGTATTTTTAGTATTATTTACATAGTATTCTTTGAGTGTTAGATATTGGGTAGATGGTATAACATTTTGTTGAACCGTTAACAGTCGCGGAATATACGTCCACGTGGTTCGTTAGCGACCACACTTAGATATTATCATGCACACTTGGCGGGTAAGGAGGGGGTCGCAGGACTGTTACATGCTCTTGGATTTCAATTTTTTCTAGGTAATATTATAGACCTTTTAATGAAAGAAGTGGATAATTTAGTAGTCATATTTTATCTTATTGTGCAATTTGCTATTTTAGGAATAAACCATGTTATAAATGTCGATTTCCAATTGTGTGCGGCCATTGCTCTACGGTGGTACAAAACCACCCACACATTTCACTTTCCTTGTGGTGAGTTAGGACTTACACCGCTTGATTTCTCCATGCTTACTGGTATTAGCATTGGAGTAAGTGCTTATCCCCAACTGCCTTATGACGATGGTCGATGGCGTGATCGTGCACTTGTTCATGATCTACTGCCTCATTTGGATGTTTCTACTACGTCGTATCAGGCAGAAGGCGCTATTAGAGTGAGCGCGATCCGTGCGGCTATGGACAGGATACTCGAGCACTACTCTGTTGATGACGACTTGGAGTTTGCTCGATTTTTTGTGTTATACCTTATGGGTAACCTTTTCTTTAGTTCTTCGAGCAGTAGCGTTCCTGTGGGGTTTTTTGCGGTCACGGCTGAGATAAATGCCGATGGGGCGATTTTATATGATTGGGGCACACCTATCCTTGCATACCTATACAGATGTCTCGACATGCAGTGCACCATCACTGATTCTCAGGTTTCTTTATTTGGATTCTGGGAGTTGTTACAGTATTGGTACTTTGAGTACTCTAGGAACTTTCATTTTATCACCCGTATTGCAGACCCATCGACCTTTTTCCCCCGTATATTCTTTTGGACTGCGGACAACCGGGGGCCCAGAGATAATGAGTCACGCCATGTGTTTCCCGTTGCCCATAACCAGATCGAGCTGAGGATGTATAGGGATCAGATTCTATGGCATCCATTTGAGCAGAGTACATCCATCGATCTTGAGATCATACAGATTGCTAGGATGCTTGCCGGACGGAGATTTCCACTTATATCTTCTCCCGTGGCGCTAGGTGCTTATTGGTATCTTGGTGAGAGGTGCTGGAGACAGTTGTATGACTTCGATGCTATTTCGGATGATCCACACCCACATACTTATCAGTGTATGATTTACCCGACGGAGCAGCTAGATATAGCCAGGACAGCAGGCTGGTGGACGGCTGAGAGCTTTGTTATTATCGGGGAGTGTTACCTTACCTTCTGGCGTAGATTTTTCGCTGGGTCCTCAGATACTATTACGCATGCAGCATCGATTGATTTAGTAGGGCCATCTGCTATACGACACGGCATACGTCCACCTGTTGTCGAGGATGTTACCCAGCCCAGTCAAAGTTTTCGTGCAGCTGATCATGTGGCGGCCGCCAGTCATTTTGGATGGACCGTGGCAGTGCCCACCATTGGACCGGATCGTTACGTTGACGTGTTTCATCCTCCGGCCCATCACGATTACCCGGATCCTACACAGATATCATATCATGATATGTATGATATGCAGATAGGGATTAGGCATACGGGCTATATAGAGCATAGGCGTAGCCTAGATTACTATGATGGTGAGCTACGTCGTGTTGCAGAGGAGGCACGACAGCAGCAGGCGCATTTAGAGGCCCAGCTTGAGGCAGAGCGCAAGAGACTTCAGGACTTGCAGATGTATTACCACCATAGGTCTAGTGCTGGGTCCAGTCAGCCTCCAGATGTTGGTGATGATGAGAGACGTCATCGGTGCCGCACACGTCCACGTACACATTCAGATGACTCGGACGACTGAGTTACTATCACTTTTATGTACTTTCGCAGTTGTTAGGTGTATGGTCCTACTGTTGGAGTAGACGTTCTGCATTTTTTGAGTACCAGTGTTATGTACTTTTGTTGTATTACCACTGTTATGTACTTTTGTTGTTCTACATATTTCTAGTTGATAGTTGTCTGTTCTTGTTGTTTGAGTAGACGTTCTGTATTTGTTCACTACCATGATTATGTACTTTCGATGTTTTACGTTTTCGTAGTTGTCAGTTGTATGTTCCTATTGTTTGAGTATGCGTTCTGTATTTGTTGACTACAGCTATAATGTGCTTTCGATGTATTTTGTGTACGTTTTGATTATGTTTCTGTGTAGAGACTACATTTGGTTATGTGTAGAGACTGTATTTATGTGTAGAGAATGTTTTTGTGTAGAGCCGGTATCTTCTGTTGTTCTAGTTCCTGTAAGTGTTGTTTGGAATGTAGTAACGTTTGAATTTGATGTTGAACAAGGTTTCCCTCTTCTCGTGTAGAAATGCAAAATTCTTAAATAGCACGCCAACATAACAAGGTTTACAGATAACTCCATATTCTACGCACAAACAGCAAAGTAAATAGACAGTAAAACAACAATAAAATCACAATACCATAAGCCTACTCAGTTCCATAGCGGGTCAACCAACTGTAGCATAGTTTATATGCTTCGTAACCAACGAACTCCTCACCATACTCGAAAAGGTAACGGGAATCATATGTTGCTTGATTTGTTTTAAATATGTTCTCGTCTTCAACAGTTTCGATAATCTTTGTGTACCGATCACAAGCGTCTGCAAAATGACGATTAGCCATTTGGATTTCAACCGATGTTCGTGTAGTGGGCCGGGAACGATGGTTGTTGTATAGCCTCGTGATCATTGCCCATCTTTCTTCATATGTTAAACCCCCTCCACTTTGCATTAGCAACTCATCTCTCTTTTCAACCTCAATATAGGATTTTACGAGGGCCAGCAAATCCTTAGACGAAAAATCTGGAGTAGGAGAATTATTACAAGCACTATTACTAGGTCGTTGATTTACTGGAGAAGGACGCGGAGCTGTAACCGCTCGATGCTGAATCACGATGGGCACCTCTTCAACTTGTGTATCATGAACTAAACCCTTTTCGTTATCGTTCACTAAGTTTCGTTCGTACTCATCAAAAATCCTTCCCATTTCTTCATCACTTATTTTTGAATTGTCCATGTAACCTGTGCATCAGTAGAATTAGTAGAGTAACTAGAAGTACGAATTTTGTTGATAATAAACGTTACCTTTAAGAAAACAAGAAAATAAAATTTCTCCCTTTGCTCTACAACGGTGCTGCTTGAAGCTGTAGAAGGTATGAGATGGATTATCAGATATGGAGTACTTATAAGGGCAATGTACGACCAACAGTTACAATTCAACATACTTGAATACGGTTTACAGGGTTCTCGTGTTATTATGGTTGATTCTGTACAATGTCCGGTCACATCATTGCAGCACGAAAAATGGTCCCATCACATGAAATGTTGGCATTTACTATTAATCTCATGATATTACGTTAGATTCCCTACAGTATCCGGTCACATCATTGCAGCACGAAAAATGGTGCCATCACATGAAATGTTGGCATGTACTATTAACCTCGTGATATTATGTTAGATTCTCTACATTGTCCAGTCACATCATTGCAGAACGAAAAATGGTGCCATCACATGAAATGTTGGCATGTACTATTAATCTCATGATATTACGTTAGATTCCCAACAGTGTCCGGTCACATCACAACAAATGTGGGCAATTACTATTAATTTCGTATACTGTTGTCATTTAATTCGGAAGAGACTACCAGCACGAAAAAAAGGGTCGTCCACCAGTGCTTTAACCATTTCAATTCACGAAATGGTTACGAAAAATGGGCCGTTCCCAGGTGCCTTATTTCTGCTTGCGACAGAATGAAAACAACTATAATATCACGACAACTAGTAGAACTATTGACAAACCATAATCATACAAACTTCAACAACTAGTACAACTATTGAGCAATTAAAACAACTGGAACAACGACAACTAGTAGAACAGAAGGAAATGCCAAACCATAATCATACAAACTACAACAACTGAGCACAACAACTAGTAGAACAGAAGAAAATAGACGTGTTCGAAGTGATAATGAGCAGTTGCGATTGAACATCAGGCGACGCCCGTAAGACTAAACGTAACATGCATTTTAATGAAGTTACTAATTCCTACTCCATGCTTTGATTGAGCTAGTTCGCATGTACTATCGTCAGTTGTTGTGTCTGTATGAACTATTTCAATCATAAAAATAAATTTCAATCATAAAAATAAATTTCAATCATAAATATAAACCGTTTGAAAAATGGCCATTTTCCAGTCGATTAAAATCAACTGAAACTGGTCAAACACGTTTTCCTTTGCCACGCTCACATATTGATTCGAAAAATTATGAAATTTGAAACCTAGCAATAACTTGACATCACGGATCCAACAAAAGTGGTTTCGTCGAAATCCGAGGTCGTTTGCAAAATTTCCATTTTTAAGGGCCTGAATTCCATAGCGACTGTTCAGAATTTTCAATTGGACATATCTTTTGATTCCCGCTATGAAATCTTGATTTTTCGGATTCGTTGGAAAGATATTCTCGATTAGATCCTAATGTTTTTGGTTTCACTAAAATCCGGATTGTTTTGCACCCGGTACATTCAATTGAAGTTTGAAATCGAATTATCGAACTACCGCGCCATTTTCAATTCTATTTATAATTATATATAATTATTTATATTCTAACGACGACGTATATGATATATACGTTCGAATTATATTCAAAATAAATTTCTAGTCGATATTATTTAAAATAATCTATTTTAAATGTCCAAAATTCGCTAAAATCGCCAAAATAAAATTTTTAAACTGGTTCAGAATTTCCGGGTTATTACAGTGACATTGATTGTTAGTTATGTTTGTTTTAAATTTTAAATTAGTCGCCAACCTTTCACATCACAACAACTGTCCGAATTGACTACTCAATGACAGAGCCATTATTGGCAACCAATTAGTGCCAACCTTCACAACAACTGTCCGAATTGAGTACTCAATGACAGAACCATTATTGCCAACCATTTAGTGCCAACCTTTCACATCACAATAACTATCCGAATTGACTACTCAATGACAGAACCATCATGTTAGAACCATTATTGCCACCCATTATTGCCTACATGTACTCTATGTTAGAGATATTTAGTTCACCATCCCTGCTTATATATATATCTCTCGTTCGGATACACTTAGAGAGAACAACGAAACTCAACTTATAAAAAAGCAAGCAATGGATCCAAATCTATACTACCATTACTACAAAAACAAGAAGAATCAAACTGATAATTCCAAACTAGAAGTGGAGCAAGACACGGAGGAGGAGCTGGAACAGCAAGCAATGGTTGCATATTCCAATTATTTCGCTGAAGGCTCAACTAGCAACCATCGGGGTAGCATGCATGGCCGGATTGACCGACGGTATAAGAGAGACTACAAGGATGGACATGAAAGACTAATGAGGGATTACTTCATCGACAATCCAACCTTTGATATAACTTTGTTCCGCCGTCGTTACCGTATGAGTCCGGCTATTTTCTCAAAAATATATCTTAAACTTCACCAGTCAAATCCATATTTCACTTATAGACTGAACGGAGCACAAGAAATCGGCCATTCACCACACATCAAAATCACCTCGGCGTTGAGGATGTTAAGCTATGGAACATCTGGCGATCAAATGGATGAATATTTCAGAATCGCAGCATCAACAACAATAGAGTGTCTGAAAGAATTCTGTAAAACAGTTGTTGCAGAGTTTGGGAAGGAGTATCTACGGACGCCTGGACCTAACGATATAACCAGGATACTACGCAGGGCAGAAGCCAGAGGATTTCCAGGTATGATTGGAAGTTTAGATTGCATGCATTGGGCTTGGAAAAACTGCCCAACGGGATGGAAAGGAATGTTCACCGGACATAAGAAAGTGCCATCAATGATCCTTGAAGCAGTAGCAACAGACGATTTATGGGTTTGGCATGCTTTTTTTGGAGTCCCAGGTTCATTGAATGATATAAATGTTTTAAAACAATCATATCTTTTCACAGAACTTGCTAACGGACTGTCAACAGATGTTTCATATAAACTTGGTAATATCGAACACAAAACTGGGTACTACCTAGTCGATGGAATATACCCAAAGTGGAGAACTTTGATGCAAGGGTACAGAGTTCCATCAAATGATAAAGAAAGGTATTTCACTGAAAAAGTAGCTAGCTACAGAAAGGACATCGAACGTACGTTTGGTGTTTTACAAGCCCGATTTCATATTTTACGAAATCCTGCTCGTTTTCATGATGCAAGAGTGCTTTCAGAAATCATGTATGCTTGTATAATAATACATAACATGATTGTGGAGTCTGAAAGAGGCGGATATAAGAATCAAAAGTCTAATTATCCTGACATGTTTACGGGCTCAAATGCAAAACCCCATAAAGATGTAAACTCAATGGAAGAATATGTTGATATGGTTCAACACATTGAAGATCAAGCTGCACACTTCCAATTGCATGACCAGTTGGTGGAACCTTTGTGGGCGCATAAAGGAAGGAATAGTCGGAATCAGTAGTTGGTACTAGAACTATGTATCAGTGTGTAGTCGTGTACTATGTATCATTTGAACTATCTATCAGTGCGTACTTGAGTCAATAAATCTGGTTTCCAATCATATTGTAGATTGTATCATTATTTCAACTCAACCCAACATGTACAGCTCCTACATAAACAACAACTACTACATTAATATTAGAAACAGGTCACAATCATATTACAACTCACCCCAACATATATAGCTAGTACATAAACACCCACCAGTACATAAATACTACAAACAGTTCACAATCATATTACAACTTAACCCAACATACATAGCTACTCCATATACGAGCCACTAACGCTTCCGCTTCTGCTTCCTTTGTTTTTTCTGTACTCTCCAATCTGCTCGGCTATTAGTTCTTGCTGTAGAGGGGCAAGCTTACTAAAATCACATGTAATCATTTTAACATAATTATTCTCTCGCGCCAAAGCTTTCTGCTCCTCCAGCTTCTTTTCGTCCATGGCTTGTTTCTCCGCATGTTCTTGTCTGCGGAGCTCTCGATCATCCCTAACTGCCTTTTGGAAATCTTCGTCGCTACGGTTTCTTTCCACCGAAAATCGAGCTCTATGCTCTTTTGTTGCCTTAGATGAACTCTCCATTGTTTCCATAAATCTAGCAAACTCTGCACCTCGTTGCTCCAGCTGAATTGCCTTGGATCTGCCGACAGGTCGTCCATCACTACTTCCAAATAAATGGTTTCTTTCTTGCGAACTCGGGCCACTTCCTGGACTAGAATCAGAGTAGTTCATCCTTCTAGCTTTGTTCTGCTGCTCAAACATGAAGTTGCTGGGGTTCTTCCACTTCGGCAACCTAGACAGAAGCTCATAACAGTCTTGAAATTTAAATGGATGACCATACTTTTGCTGGTAGGCCTTTCGTGACTCTTCAATCTGTAACACAAAGTGGATATTGTATGAGCGTATGTCATTTCTAACTAATCGATCATAGTATAGTAAGTTATTTTTCAAAGTAATCTACGGTACTTACAACGTCACAAGGTGCAGCACCGCTTTGCTGTCTGTTCTCCAAGGCTGTCAGTATTGCAAGATAGTTCTGACATGCGGCATTCATAACTCTATAACCGCCTCTAAGTGATGCCCATGTTCTATTCCTCGCTTCCAACGAATTGTAGAACTCTGCTACTCTTTCCCAAAATTTCTCACCTTTCATATTATTTCCAACAATGCTGTCTTGTGAAATGCGTATCCACGATTTAGCAAGTGAAACGTACTGCTCGGAAGTAAACTTACATTGTTTTCTTCTTCCATCCGCTGGTATATCTTCCCCTTCAGCATTATCATCCTCAATATCTTCTATTCCGTGATTCGGCTCCGATTCAACTTCGGTTTGGTGTCGTTTACTGAAAATGCTCCTTAAAGACTTCACCTTCTTCTTCTTCTTTTGGTTATATTCGGGACTGATAGGTGCAACATATTCTTCATTCAATTCTTCAGAATTTGTAACATTTACTTCCTCATTTGCATCTTCCTCCTCCTCCTCCGTAGAAGTCCCAACATTTTCTTCGGTAGTAGGAGAGACATACCCATACGAAAACTGTCTTTGCAGATTTTGCATCGCTTCGCAGTCACAAACCTCGGTCTATTGCGGAGTAAGGTGAGGTTGTTGACTTTGCTCGGTCTGCATCATCATTGACATATACGACGAATGATCGTCGTACACGCCTACCCCGGGCGGTCGTTGGTAAAACTATGGCGGGACGGACGATTGGATGGGAGGAAAATTAGGAGGACCGAGCGGTTGGTACGGTGGATGGTATGGATAATTTGAATACGGCGAGTAGCCATATTCGTGAGATGGCTGCAACGGTTGTTGTCGTTGGATTGAACGTTGCATGGCATACGATGACGAGTGCGGTTGGGACATGAGTTTCTTGTTTATGGTTTTTTTCCCGCTTCGCTTGGGTGCAGACGAAGACATTTTGTTGATGAAGAAGTTGGGAAGGTGGAGTGGTTGTGTGGAGGAGGAAGAAGAAGGAGGTAGGGTGGTTTATAGGGAGGAAGTGAACTAGCCGTTGGTGTTGCAACGGCTAGTGACTACAACGGCAAACTGTTTGCCGTTATAATCTTATAACGACAAACAATTTGCCGTTATAAGAACCAGTCTCTGTTGGGTGAACCAGCCACGGAGGAGATCAAAACTAGCAACAGACCAGCCACGAGTGAGTGAACAAGACACACCTGGTTGCTCCGTGGCTTGTTTAGTAACTGAACAAACCATTGTTGGTTGTGCTCTAAAGGCTGTATGGACGAGCAGTTTGCAAAGTAACGCTACAGAACACCTCATCGTTGTCTGGAGCAAGCAAAGTCAATGTATTTAAAAAGCCATGTTAAAACGTGATTCAACGTTTATATACTGGTATAGACGAAAGGTGCATGCCAAAATACATGAGTAGGAATACCTAGAACGTATACAAGTATATGTGACCAACATAGGACTCGCGTGTACAATCTAAATACATGGAACAATGGTTTGGAAACAAACATGTAATTCAAGTATAAATCAAAGAAATGAATCGTCCCTATGGCATTCTCATTGACTTTAAAGAACGCACATATGGACTGAGATCAACCCAAAATGCCATTTTAGCATGGTGTATCAATATAAGACCATCACGTACAAACTTTAAAGAAAAAGTATGAAACAGTACACTTTATATAAGGATCGACACTATTGCAAACACATGGTTTGGTGTTATTCTCAATGCATGGATCAGTGATAGTGTTTGGATATACATGCCTCTTAGTGAGCTAGTGAACAAGTATAATGTTACGTGGGTTTATATCATCGAGTATATACTAACAACCTATATTGAAATCACCATAAAGACGTGAATACTTTATGCTGGCATGCAGGAATTATATATATATATATATATATATATATATATATATATCTCACGTATTGAAGATATAAAACAAATGTTGGGACGACAGCTCTTCAAAAGAACTCAGTCCAATATTCTTCAAATACGGGTCGGTACCAAAAATTTCCACGTGGTCGGTCAGCTGCATAAGAAAATGGGTCGGCCATTTAGTATATATGCAGTGGTAAAAATGTTAACAAATGGGTCGTTATCAACAACAGGAAGTGGATCGCTGCATTGGATAAGAATGGATTGGTGCATTAGATAAAATTTGGTAGGTGCATTCGTTTATATTTGGGTCGGTGCACTCGTTTATATTTTGGTTAGTGCACTCATTTATATTTGGGTCGGTGATTATTAAAGCCGGTGGCAGAACTGTATCATATGGGATATGCCAGCTGTATACAACTGTAAAGTGGACCAGTGGCATTTCTATAAATAAGTTTTAGCCCAACCCAAGTTTATGGCCGACCCAAATTATGCATTCTAAATTGCCACTACCCCCAAAACTACACCTATAAATAGCCCATTCCTCCACACTTCAAGGTACCAATTCCCCTACTCTGAAGGGCTACTGAAATCACTTCTCCCCCCGTCTAAAGCTCCTTAAAGCTCCATTAATGGCTGCCAAATCTTTCAGCTTTTTCCTCTGACATCATGAAGATCAAATTACATCTTTTCTCCATCTGAATGGGCTCAAACTCAATCCTAGTGCTCTCCAACCGTCATTAATCTTCTCTAAAAGCTCAGATCTAACATAAACTTTGTCTCGGGATCAAGGAAAAGCATCTATGCGCCAAAGTGATTGAAGATCTACAAGATAACTTTCACAATCCGCTAGATCCAATCCATATCTCTACGAATTCAAGTGTGATCTAAAGCTAAAAGAGAGCAAAGAGTGGAAAATCACTATGTAAAGAGAGAACGAGCAAAAGTGAAATGTATGAGATAATAAACTTCGTAAATCTCCTCATGATAGTGGAAAACACTTCAAAGAAGACATAGATCTTTGCTAAGATCGAACCTCTACAAAAATACCTTGTCTTTTACTTACTTTTTCCCATTTATTTTGCGATTGTGGCTCTTTCAATTTCTAGCAGAAGTGTGATTTCACACCTTTGGTTTTTGAGTCATTTTTGATTCAAACAATACCTCATTGGCAAAGGAGAATATTGAGGTAAAAACTACAGCATTGGAAAGAGATTGCACTAGGGGGATGGCTGGTGTCCCAAAGGAAAAAGTGGATGACAAAAAGGCATCGGAGGACAATGATGTTGATTTTGTAGGTGAAGTCAAGGGAGGGAATCATCCTTTCATTGCCGACATAAAGGCCAAGCTGAGAGAGATATTTTATCTCTAAAGCCCGAGAAGCTTGATGAACCTTTGAATATCCCTCCCTTTAAGGTTGTTCCTCAGAGCATTGTAACAACCCAAATTCCGACAGACCGAATTTTTTTAAAAATTCCAACCTATTGAAACTTGGATTGGTTTGCTCTGGTATCCTGCAGAAAAGACAGAGACATAAAATATGTCAGAGCTTAGAAAATATCTCACAGCGGAATGGATAAAATATAATATACTCAAAGTATAGCCTTACCATATTAATAATAATGCCTAACCAGTATCCAAAGCTATCATGTCTCTGCCACAAACCTAACCTGTGAGTATGTTATGAGGAGGGGGTCAGAATACAAGTTCTGGAGACCGGATTTAAATTATACACTGTGGATAATCCTACATATACCGTTTAATCATATTTTCTTATTTATTAGGTTACTTGGGTTAACAACACCCAAGGCTTACACAAACGTCATACCCATTTACTTCCCAGTGGATTAACATAATACAGTATATATGTAGCTACCCCTCAATACTGAGGTACACCCCATGGTAACCCACTCGCACGGTTTCCACTGTAATGCCACAGAAGTGAACGAAATCCCTCATCCTACGCCAGAATGACATATGAATCTCTACATAACAATGTTACATTCCGCATATATCTGTCATTACTATGCTACGTAAGCGTACGGATAGCCATCGTCGATCGAATCATAATTCATACCGGAGTAATGCCCTTAAGTCTATGATACACCACCCAGAGCCGACATGCATGTAGCTAGACTATCCCATATACGTATCTTCAATTGTAGCTCGATGCCTTAACCGCACGTCCTCTAATGTGCATCGAGTTCCATGGCAGGGCGATACAAGAAACACAAAACCCAGTCGGAAGCTTTTCCATATATGTACAGTCCCATCTTTAAGAGCCTCTATATACAAATATTCCTAGGGTCTGTTTTCACGATGGCTATGGCCCCACCTCGGTCCCTCCCTCAACTAGTAAAGGCCACAAGAGCTAAACGACTACCCCTTAAAAAACAATCTAAACATCCATTTCGCGTCTTCCCTCAACCACCATACCCCGATAATGAAGGGTGAATGGTCTATTTGTTTTAGGTATAGTCTTTTCACATCCCACTGGCTACTTATATCTGGTATCTGATGATCTATTATCCTTGTTGGTCGTGACCCTTCACCTTCCCGTTGAGGCGACCGCCGAATAACCCTGGTGTCACCGCGTCACAGCATTCTGACTGCATATCTACTTTTGTATTCAAGGCCCACCCACCTAGTAGTTACGCGCAGACCCAACCTCTGCGAGCACAACCTAAACATCTTCCACTACACAGAGGATTACTAGGAGAACCTTACGTATCTTAGGAAGCCATGTGCTTCCCCTTCCAGTCCTTCGGAGCCGACAAAATAATCAGATAAATGTGCGATCCCCTCGTGCCTTATAACACCACGATGATCTACCCCGTTAGGTTTTTCACCCTCTAACGTGCGAGCTGGTCCAAGCGCCTCACTTTAATATGTTGTTAGACCCTATGTCTAAACATTCTTTTACGTGCTTGCCTTACTCATCAGGTTTCCATTTAACTTGGTTATTCTCATTCGTATTGAATTCTTCATCAAGTTACCAAGTTCCTCTTGCTTATTAATTCAAGTTATATAACTTAACCCATTTAAGTTCATTAATAAGCGCACAACATGTCATTCTCTAGATTATGGCCCAAGGTCTGTAATCCACAATCTCTGCTTGATTTCATCATTACAATAACATGTTCTACTTAATATGTAATTAAGTATATCTCAATTCACATGTTTTCTGTTTAACATGTCAGTCATTATTTATGATTAAATATAACTTATTTCATAAGTTTTCCTCATTCTTTCTCATTTAATCATAATTCCATTTTACACCATTACTACAACTTATTATTGTTTACTTATTAAATTAGTTATCCTAGCAATGGTCCATTAATAAGTTTCTCTACCTATTTATTATAATCTATGTTATAATTTCCACTTGTCCGTAGGACAAGTCTAAACATGTTATTCTTATCGGCGGGTTTTAGACTTTCAAGTTTATAGTTACGTATTTTATAATTAAGTAAAACATCTTATATTTCATAAATTTTCCCTTTTTTCTCAACTGGTTTCAGGTTTTCCCCATTTACTGATTACTTAATTTACAATTAAGTGTCCTTTATCCCATTTCTCTAGTTATCCCACTTCCTTAATAGTTTATTATAACCTAAGTTATAATCTTCACTTGTCCATTCCTAAGACAAGTCTACCTATTATACAACATTCTCGTTAATGTTATTTATTTATAATAGGTTATTATCATTCCCCGTTTAAACCATTTACTGTTGTAAGCCATTATTTTTCATTTACTGTGATATATATTCCTTATTATATTAAGGAAAATACTTCGCGCACCTTATCAATTTGATAGAAGGAATCAGTGATATAATTTCATAACGTATTCCCATCTAAATCTGTGGTAGCCAATAATTTCTTTATTTTACTTTATTTATTCTGGCTTACTTACAACAGTGTTCTCAGAAATAGGTCATTTAGGGAAATACATCACTTTTCCTTCGCATCACACTAACTCAGTCCATCACATCCCTTCCTTTCTTATTTTCTGAGTTAGACATTTAATTACCATCATTGCCATTTACTCAAATCTTTTTATATATATATTTATATACATGCACTAGACCTCTCACATTAAGCCTACACTTGTGGACGCTGGATTTGTCGGGAGGGACCGGGCAGACTTCTACCACAAGTTGACTTAACCTCGTGTCTCAGTACCATTGCATGTTTTAATTATGCACTTAGACCCCTCACATTAGATTTACCACTTGTGAATACTGGATATGCTAGGTAGTGAATCTAGGAGGTTACAGTGTCAAATTACTGTGAATCTACGAATGTTCGTTCTTTACCAATTAATCCTATTTCATGTAAATTTTGGGCATATTGTCCTTTTCATATGTTTACTGTAATCCAATTTATATGTCATCAAATTATTCCTATATTATGGCGCATGTCCTTTTTAACATGTGTTCAATTCTATTTTGACATGTAAATATTTAATCACGTAATTGCTCAGTTCTAACAGGTTAACATGTCATTTACTCAATAATATGCCACATGTGAATCATGAAATTATAACAACAGTAGTCATTACCCATATTCTAACAAGTTTGTTTTCAACATGTAATCATTCCAACACTTTAACTGATTCAACATATAATTATTCATATTAACATCTCAACTTGTTATAACAGTAATTCTTAATTATTCTGGAAAATTCAATTATACAAAATGGGAATGGTAAACGATAACATATTACTGTCTAAAATGCCATAGCTTAAACCCACTCAACTCTTAAGCTTTCCAAATCCTGGATCTGGTCTAGATCTAATCTTCCATGGTTTTTCCCCAAATTGGATTCAGAACCTAATAACCATGGATTGGCTATTTTTACTAAAATATAAAGGAAAAGAAGGGAAGGAAAATTGAAATAGATCGGATCTTAGAAAGTTACCTTACTTTTCACATAATTCTTAACACCCTTTTAATATCGGCAATCTCTTTCCTCTAGATCTTGATTTAAAATTTTCCTAACTAATAATTTATATTTTCTGAAGAGATCTTTAAGGGAGGAGAAAGAGCAGAGCTTCATCGTAGCCTTAGAAATATGAGGTTTAGGGTTAGCTCTATAGAATAATTTATGGGTGTATCAGAGAAACCAGGACCCATAGATCTAAATCAAAAATATCAAAACCAACCACGTTAGAAGAAAATTCCAGACCCGTAATGGGGTCGACCCATGGGTCGACCCCTTTGTTAGTGGGTCAACCCCTGACGGTCTATTTTCCCTGCATGATTTCATGCTCATGAATTTGATTTTTCTAGACTAATTTATTTGATATATATACATATAAGCCCTTAATATGTATACAAACTTCTAAAGCTCATAAAATTTTCATGCGGTGTCCGTTTTGCGCAAACCAGGTGTCTATCTTGACCAAAATTTCGAGACGGACGTAATTGCGTAGTCCATTTTACTCAATTCTGAATATTTAATTAGCTTATTCTTATTTTATTATCTTAAAAGTATGGGGTGATACAAGCATCCTTTCATCAGTCAACGTTACTACCTTTGTTAATTCGACTAGCCAGAGCAAAAAGAGACAAGATGTAGCATCACTTCATAGTCGTTCTGGTTCTTTTGGCAACACGCTTAAGGCATCAAATTCTAGGTTGACCACCAAGGAAACATTGAAGATGGTTAGGTAGAAGGAGTTGGAAGATATGATCTAGCGTAGGGATATACTACCTCCAGCTTAAGAATATTTTCATTGGAATTTTCCTTTAGGCCCTTTGGAAGTTTCGTGCGTGTGCGACCCTCGCGTTTTTGTTATCAAGCCTTGTACTATTGTAGGTGATATTTAGTTGTACCTGTATGCAACAATATTTTATAAGCACATTATGTCAATATTAATCGAAGCCTGTATGTTTTTAGGCATTTGTTATTAATATGTTGAAATGAGAGTAATGTCAGCATTCCCAGCTTGTTCCAACCTACGAGGGTTATTTGTCGCCCTCTTTCTCCCAATGTCGTAGGGAGTTGGAGTTGGAGTTGTCATCAAATCCTCCAGTCGTACTTAAGAATGATTCATCCCAGTCTGGGAGTCTAGTGTCCCTAAGTAGGAGTACCTTTAGTCATTATACTCTTCCTCTAGTCATTGAGGGTTAGAGTTTTAAGGATCGAGCGGTCTCTTATCGGGGTGCACCATTCACACTCGTCCGTAATTTTATACTCTTTCCCAAGACGAGAGAATTAGAGTCATTTTTAAACAATCAGCCATGTAGTTTGTATCGGTGTCATCCTCACTTTTAGTAAACAAAGTGGGACCCGAAAGTTAATCAATCAGTCTAAGTTTAGGTTCGGTTTCTCCAGATTTTTATTATATTCCCAACGAGGCCGACCCATTTTGTCATGGGTCGGTATATCAAGGAGTCAGCATTTGACTTAATGTCGGTAGAATCACAACATTTATTCATTATAATATCAAGTCAAAGCATGAAAGGAGCTTTTTATTAACAAACTATTGTAAGCGATACGTCACTTCTTATTACAGTACTAAAACAAATAAAATAATAAGGAAACTGAAAAATCTAAGAAAGATAAGGTCATAAATGCTCTGTGAAAAGGCTCGCCATCAACAGTTGTAGTCTGAAGGTTCCATTATCAAGCTTATGTTAAATGACATAGAGTCCTTCCCACATGGGTCCCATATGTACGGGAGTCGGGAAGATTCGCTTTAGGACAAGATCACTATCATCAATAGTCTTATGTCGAACCGTCTTGTTGTTATATCGAGCAACCCTCCGTCAGTGAGCTTCGGCACAAAGGTTTGCCTCTTCTTTCTTTTCATCAATCATATTCAGAGAGTCCAGGAGAAGGGCTATTTTTAACAATGGATCATAGTATGTAATTTTATGGGAAGGAACTTCAATTTTGATCGGAATGGCAGCTTTAGATCCGTAGGACAAGGCTTAGGGAGTATGTCCGGTGGCAGCTTTGTGGGTGGTCCGATATGCCTAGAGGGCTAGAGGGAGCTCGTCAACGCACTTGCCTTTAGCTCGTTCCAATCATTTCTTCAAAATAGACTTGATGATTTTGTTTACTGCTTTGACATGTCTGTTGGATTGTGGATGTGCAACCGCGGTGTATTTCTTCTAGATGTGATATTTTTCATTGAATTTTATGAGTTCCGAGCTGTCAAACTGAGTCCCATTATCTGTAATGAATGTTCAAGGTATCCTGTATCGACATATGATATTTCTTACAACAAAGTTAATGACTCGCTTCATCGTGGTCGTGGTCATCTGCTCGGCTTCTTCCCACTTTATAAAATAGTCTACTGCCATGATCGCATACTTTGCTCCTCCTTTCGAAATGAGTAGGCTTCCAATGAGGTCTATCCCCCAAACGGTGTGAATTGCTAAGGGCTGGCCATGTGGGTGATCTCGGTTGGCAGGCCTCATGGAGTCTGCACAAACCTCTAGCATTTATCACATTGTCTGGAATAATTAGCTGCATCCTTACTGATAGTTGGCCAGAAATGCCCATAGCGCGGCACTTTCTTGGCCAGAGTTTGCCCCATTTGTGTGTACCACACTCTACTTCATGCACTTCTCTCAGTATTCTATTGATATCATCGTCGGCTACAGACCGAAACATGGGCACAGAGAACCACCTTCTATAAAGTTGGTCTTGCTGAATAATGTACCTAAAAGACTACCGCACTATAGCCCATCTTTCATTTCTTTTTTGGGAAGCATGCCGTGTAGGAGGAAATTCTTAATGGGAGTCATCCAGGATTCTCATTCAGGCTCGGGTTCATCTTGGTCGACTTCCATCTGGTCGATGCTTGGAATTCCCAGAGCCTATATAGGAACTAGCTCTATTTCACTCGGGTTGTCTGAATTAGTGAGCTTTGCCAACCTAGATGCCTTTTGATTTTCCTCTCTGGGAATGTAGGAGATACTATATCGGTTGAAGTCATGCAACAATTTCTTGACCTTCTTAAGGTAGGTGGAAAGTGGAATACAATAAGTTGTGAATCATAGAAAATTTCAAGCAATGTTATTCTTAATTCTCTCACGAGTTTGATCCTGGAAGTCAAGGCTTCATACTCGGAGTCATTGTTTGTTGCCAAAAAGTCTTATCCGAGGGCGTAATAGATCGACTGTCCCTCAGGAGATAACAACAATACATCGGCACCTGAGCGTCGGTCGTTTCGAGCTCCATCTGTGTATAGTTTCCAAGTGTTCGTTCTTATCTCTGTATCCGTGGGTTTGGTACTATCGTCTAATTTTTCATCCCTCGAGGTTGTAAATTTGGTTATGAAATCGACCAGTGCTTGTCCTTGAATGGATTTTCGTGGAATGAAGGTCAAGTCGAATTGGCTTAACTCAATGCTCCACTTAAGCAGTCTTTCGCTAGCCTCTGGTCGCTACAAAAATTGTGAAGAGGTTGGTTGGTGAAAATTTTAACAGGGTGAGCCTGGAAGTAATGTTGAAGCTTTCGTGACACAATCAGCAAACTAAAGTCAAACTTCTCTATCTTCGGATAGGTCCGTTCAACCCCTGTCAATTTCTTGCTTACATAATAAACTGGTTGTTGTACTCGGTCTTCTTCACGGATTAAAACCGAGCTAATTGTGTGTGCGGATTCTGCCAAATACACAAATAGATCTTCATAGTCGATTGGTTTAGACAAGATGCGAGGTTTCTCTAAATGGTCGAGTAAGTTTTGGAAGGCTTCGACATAGTCGAGCATCCAAGCGAAATTCCGTTTTATTCTTTTAATCAACTCAAAGAAGGTAGGCATTTATCAATCTCCTTGGAAATGAATCGACCCATTGCTGCTAACTTTCTTTCCAGGATTTGTACATCGTTGAATCTCCTTGGTTCCTGAATTCTTTTAATGGCCAAGATCTGATCGAGATTGATCTCGATCCCTCGAGAGCTAACTATGAAACCCAAAATCTTACCTGATGCCACTCCAAAAGAGCACTTAAAGGGATTTAATTTCATTCCATATCTTCGGAGAATGTCAAACATTTCTGACAAGTATTTTACATGGTCGAATGATTGTCTCGACTTTACCAGCATATCATCCACATAAACCTCCATCGTCTTTCCTCTTTGATCGTGAAACATTCGGTTGACCAAATGCTGGTATGTGGCCCAACATTCTTTAAGCCGAATGACATGACTACATAACAGTAAAATCCGAGATATGTTATGAAACTAGTATTCTCTTGTTCTGGGACATGCATGGCAATCTGATCGTACTCTGAGTAGGCATCCACAAACGAAAGGAGTTCATGACCCGCGGTTGAGTCGACCATCCGATCAATCCTAGAAAAGGGAAAGTTATCCTTAAGGAAGGCTTTATTTAGGTCATAGAAGTCAATGCAAGTCCGCCTCTTCCCATTATCATTTTTCACAAGTACTGGGTTGGCTATCTAGTCGGGATAAGTCGAGTCTCGAATAAACCCATTAGCTTATAGCTTTCCAACTTATTCTTTCACGGCCGTAGATCTTTCAGGGCCTAGCATTCGCCTCTTTTGCTTCACAGGGGTGTATTTTGGATCAATACCGAGGGAGTGAGATATGACGGAGGGTGAAATCCCACACATGTCAGCATGGGTCCATGCAAACACGTCAAGGTTTGCATGGAGAAATTCAATCAATTCCCTTGTTCTGAGGGGATCAGATAAGACCCGATCTTCGTGACCCTGGTGGGTTCGTCTTTGTTGATCGAAATCTCTATGGTACCCTCAATTAGGGATGCTTTTCTACATGCTGGTTCTTCATCCTTCCTTAGATAGATATCCTCGATTTCACAGATGGAGGTCCAGGCCGGGATGTTTTCTGTAATTGTTATGCTTTTTTCCCCTCCATAGATGGAGAGGTATCATCAGATTCTTTGCTACTTTTACTTCACACCTCTTTTCGTTCTACCAAGTAGCAGGCTCGCCCTGTTACTTAATCTCCTCGTACTGTCCTGATCCCTCCATCGGTCATGAATTTCAAAAGCAAACAATAAGGAGAAATACATGCCTTGAACTCAGCTACGGTCGGTCGCCCCTAGAATGCGTTATCCTGGGAGTTGATGTTCATCACAACAAATGGAAGAATTCTAACTCTTCTGTGATCTCCATCCCCCAGTTCTACAGATAGCTTGATCTGGCCGACCGGTTCAGCGGACGTTCCATTGAAGCCACGTATTTGGCCAGTACACGGTTCCAAGTCTTTCAATTACAGCTTCATCTAGTCATAGGCTTGTTTGAACAATATGTTTACCGAGCTTCCATTGTCGATTAGAACCTTTCTCATGGTAGCTGGGCCTGTAATGGTTGTTATTACTAGTGGATCGACAGTCGGTGCCTCTATACCGATCAACTCCACATCACGGAAGATAACGTCATCGGTCTTCGTCCTTCTTTGCTTGATGGGAATTGCAGCTTCGGGGGTACTTGCTTCCGCAACAACTAGATGCTTTCCCGAGTTTACATAACAATCCATGGACTAAATGCTATATCCTGGAGGGTGTGGTCCTCCAACAATGGCGTTAATCACTGTCCCCTTTCACTTCTCTTAGGCAGTGGCTTTAGGCGATGCCTGACATTGTTTGGGTGCTGAAGTCCCCTTCCCCCTGTCTCTTGAGGCTACTTTTTATTCATCGAGTTTCCCTTCCCGAATCAGTTTCTCGACGATGTCCTGAAGGTGACGACATTCATTGTTTGAGTGCCCATATATCTCATGGAATAAACATAACTTTCCAGTTGCCTGCTCCTTCTCGGTCGGCTCACGCAAGGGAGGCTTTTTGTGTTGAACTATATTGCATGTATCAAGATAAATATTTTCCAGCGTGTCATTCAACGCTGTGTAAATTTCAAAGACCTGGGCCCAGGGCCTCTTTCTGGAATTCCCTCTTTGTTTAGGATTTCCATTAGTTTCCTTCGGTTCGTCACTGTTTCGCTTGTCACAGTTTCCGATGTTCACTTCTACCTTCCGTGATTTATCCCTAGATTGTTTGACTACGACCTTGCTTTGGATTGGTTTGATAGATGAATCTTTCATATCATTTTCCTCATCTAGTTGCGCATCCTCCCGCCTTAGCGAGATATTAGCCTTTTCATAAAACATTTCAATCGATGTGGGCAGCATTCCAATTAAATATTTTTCGAACTCCGTCCGCTTATCAATTCAATCAACCATGGACATCAAGACAGTCTCATAATTAGGGTTGCTTACTTCGGTGGCGGCTCGGTTGAACCGATTGAGGTAGCTCCTCAGAGACTCACCTCTTCCCTATTTAACTTCCAAAAGAGCCATGAAATGCTTTGACTTAGATGCGTGGAGATGAAACTAATTCAAATATTTATCACTCAAGTCCTTGAAGCTTGAGATCGACCACGCTGGTAAACGTATGAACCACATGAGTGCCACCCCGCTCAAGAAAATTGGGAAAGCTTTACATTTGATGGTATTTGGAGCTACTACCACCTCCATATGCCACGAGTATCTCATCAAATGCTATTACAGATCGGTGGTTCCACCATAATGGTTCATTTGGGGCATATTGAACTTTCTAGGGAACTCTGCCTATAAGATGTCATCAGAGAATGGCACATGGCTTCGGTCGACTCCCCAGTATTCATTCTTGTACCCTCTACTATCATTCATGATTTGACATACCATAGCAGTTAGATTTGGAGGGATAACGATGCCTCAATCGGCCTCCTCAACTGACCAACCTCTCCTTGCTCTTTCCACTAGAAACGTCATCTGACTTATTGTTTGGGCAGTCCTTCCTCCTCTTAGGTATCTCGGTCAATCACAAGATTTCATGTGGGGGGAGGGAGGAGGGGAGATGAACAAGGGCTTGATCTGATTGGGAAATATTTTGATGAGCAGGCGGAGAGGCGCCTCTGTTTTGCGGGGCTGCGGGGTCGATGACTTCTATCTTGGCCAGGTCGGCCTGAGTCTGACCTCCTGCCCTCAACTGGTCTAAACGTCCTTCCAGATGAAATTGATGACTATTTTTGTCTCTTTCTAACGGACGTCGAGGTTGACGCGGGTCTCTGCTCCCTCTGAACATTGAGAAGCTCTTTGAGTTTTGATCCAGTTAATGAGGGGGAACTCAATGATCCCCGAACTCCTAAGCTTGATAATTCCTGAACTCCTCCCATTGTCTCGACATGTGGTTCATATCCTCCACATTCTAGCATTCTCCCGAGCATGAGCTTTTAAGGCATCCATAGTTTCCTGGAGCTAATTCAACACGCTCATAAACTCATGACGGGTGGCGAAAGCTAAGGAAGAAGTTGGACCTGCCGTAGAGGGTTGCACTGGAGGGGGTAATGCAGGCTGACTCGAAGTAGGTCGAGGAGCATTCAATCCACCAGCTGCATTTGCGGATGTCCCGGCTTGCGGTCGCTTCCCGATATTGTGGGTCGGTGACTAAGGAGCCATGGCATAGCAATATCTGATAAGTCGTGGGATCTTTTCTCGGACTTGGTGATCCGAAAGTAGAGCAAAATCCTTAAAAATGTTGAGAATATCAAGTTCTCAGTGAAACCACCAATGTGTTGACACCAAAAATTGCACAACACCCAAAGCATGAGTTTCTAGAGATATAAATGAAGGCAAATAAATGAAAATTTTAGAAAAGAGTGATCACACACGGATTTATAGTGGTTCGACATTAACGAGCCTATGTCCACTTTATAGTTCTTCTTATATCAGATAATCTATTGCAGTCGAATAGTTACAATGATGATATAATCAGAAAAATGCCAAACGTCTAAAATCCTTTCTTCTAAGAGGTGATACAGTGCTTGAGTTGGCAGGGATACGCGACATTCGATCCTACTTAATCGAAGAGCTTGAAGATGCGCTCTAGTCCCCAAGAATCGGCAAGATTTGAACAGATATCGATAGGTGGCAATTAACCCAATCCATTCGGGAAACTTGGAATGATTAATGTTGAGTGTGATATTTGCATTGGATTAGGTTTGTTCTGACTCGGTCGGTCTAGCCATTGCGAGTTTCGACTAAGGTTTATTTGATACGGGTTCCTGGCTCCAATGAACCTTGATTGCCTTGCCAAAAAGGCCCATCAACCAATAGATACAACTTTTTTAATGTCTAATTACTTCAAAATACCCAAAAATATAATAATAAAAAACTTATCAGAAAGTTTCCCTCGTGGCACCGACAAAACCCACCTCCCGAAGAAAACAAAATAGAAAAATACTTTTATTCTAATCTTAGTCCCCTAAAATTTAATTTAGGTTGCCATTTTTTTCTCAAAAAGGAGATTAGTTTAGGTGGGGAAGGGATGTGTGTTGTGAAGAATGAAGGGGTTGAAGGTTTATTTATAGGTGGGCTAAAAGATCTTAGACCATTTTATTTAGGGTTTAAATCTGAACCAACCATATAATCGAAGCAGTCCGGGGTTGCCATGTCATCTTAGATTTGTAAATAAGCTAATAGAGATGTGCCATGTCAGCAAAATATTCAAATTCAATATCACTAATTATTCTAGGAAATAGCTCTCTATTAAACCATATTGATTGACCTGTATCAATCAGTGCCCAATTAATTCCTAATGTGCATAATTAATCTTGCATGGCATATGAATTTAAAGACTTCATAATATATTTATATATAAGGTAATTCAAATTCATACACTATTTGCAACAATATACCTTTATATATATATAACTAATAAAATATACACCTTCCATAAATTTCTAATAAATAGAAACATTAAATACATAATTTGGACATTATTTGCAATTTCTTCATGACACATGGAGTCAATTCACAATAAGTTATGTCTATATACATATATATTAAATACTGTTAATTATTGTTTAATTAATCCATAATTTATGTAATTAACATGCGATTAATTCACCACATACGAAATTAATGAATTATAATATGTAATAACATATACCCCAAATATATATACATATACACACACACATACACACACATATGTATATAATATACATATACACATGCGTTTGCACGCACACATATATATACACACACATAAATATATATACCTTATATCTTTTATTTACATGCACACATGCTTTACCCTTAGAACATGCATTTTTTTTATTGGTCTTCTTAAACATTAAAAATGTGTCATTGATGAGAACCAAACCAAGACCTATAATCTAGGAAATGCATGCACTAGCACTCTGCCTTACACTGTCTTCTCTACAAAATCAAAACATTGAAATTTTTGGGTTCATGCATGGATCTTTTAAACTTACAAAGTCAATATTTTCGAAACCACAACTCCAAATATACAAAAATTATATATATATATATATAACTGATTGTCTTGAAAAGATCTTCGCAATGGTTATAAATTGACACTCCATTTATCTTTTACAAAATAACTAATTCTTATTTACTGTAATGGTCCGACCAATTCCCAATCCTGATCATCGACCCAAACACCATGTTGACTAACCAAGCACTGGGAATTACTGGATCATTAATAGAAAGAAGTTAGAGGATGAGAAATAGAATGAAAGAAAAGAGTAGAATAGAAGAAAAGATGATCACAATAACACAAATTCAGAGAAGATACAATCTCACAGCGGAACGAATAAAATATATTATATGACATAACTTTTGAATTATAAATCAGTAAATGTATGCCATCATCAGAGTACAACATATACAAAGCTATCTAATGTTAATGCCTCCTGCTCGAAGCTCCTCCAAGTGTATCTGTAAAATCCCGACTACTTCACCGTCCATACAAATTTGGGTACCCAAGAGTTTAGATTTAAAAAAACAAAATAAACTCTGGGCCAGTCATGGGACTAGTGTGAGTAAACTCCAACTACTTGATTTAACTTTTAAAAATCCTATAGAAAGAAAGGATAATCATAATTACAAACCCACACAAAAATACATATGGTTTTGACCTTACGATAACCCAAAATATTCGTTATTTCAACACTAATATGATACTATGATAGTGTCTAATCAAATAAATAACAATCTAACAGCACACTTGCATCTTAGCTCCTCATACATAGTTTACAATCAAAACTGCAAGCGCTTATTGAGTAATGGATTTCCAACTATGACAAGATATGGAACCACCTTACGATAGTATATCTCTAGAGAGGAATATACAGGGATCAACAAGAACATCATGCAACCCAGGCCACATATGACCGACCACTCATTTCTTTTGAGTGTACCGAATGTATTATCAACAACAGTTGGGACCAACAACCAATACCGAAGCATTCACTAGCGAAAGAATGAAGTAGAAAATGAATTTTCCTCTAGATTATGTGACAATACATCCTAATGGGAGTGACCCACATAGCCATGTCGCCTTCCCGATTTTTGTTATTTCCCGATTGTAAGGCTTGAGGCCATACTTACCTTTTTAATACCACAACATCATTCATTTTGAATGCCACATCGCCAAACCACCCAAATCAATTATTGATTTCCCCAAAAATATCACAGTAATAAAGCTAAGAGAAATGAATTCCTCCACCGCCAAATGTAAATACGTTTGAAGAAATCAATGTACACGATTTGTTAGGCATAATCTATTAGACATTCCTCCATACCAGTTGTCATAGGACTAGATAACCCAAAGACACCATCCCATCAGTCCATCTTAGAAAATTTCTACCTAGGATTGACGAAATAACCCTTGAACTTTACTCCTCTTCAATTATCTTTAGCATATTTGACTCGCAACTCATATGCCCATACGGAGTGGGTTTCAGATGATAAACCTGATCCTGGTCTCTTCGTATTGACAAAGAAAATATAAAATGGGCCAAAATTTTGATAGTCGATTATTTAACTATCAAAGGAAACATCCATACAACCAACAATGCAATTTCCTAATGGAAATTCTACCGATGAAGTATCAAGCAAACTTTGCCCTTAAATTAATTTCTTATTAATTTATCCATTTCTTAATTCCTCATTTTCCCATTTCAATATATTCCCCCAGATATTTGTCAAATCCGATTTGGCCTCTCACGATTCTTGGAAAACATTTCCATCTACCATAAAATATTTATTTTCTATATTCCAGAAAATATCTCTTATTAACAACAGAATATTTCCATATACTCACAAATTCTTATTTTCTATATTTTATAAAATATACGTTATTTACATCGGAAAACATTTTCGTATACTCGCAATTTCTTATTTTCTGTATTTTAGAAAATATATGTTATTAACATTGGAAAACATTTCCATATATTCACACTTTATTATTTTCTATACAACCACAACATTCCAATTTTTATGCTTAGAAAACATCTCTGATTATATTTGGAAAACATTTCTGAAACTCATTTACTTGGATTTAAAAGAATGTTGTATAAAACATTTTTACGACAGCTCAACCTATTAATCACTCATTAACTGACAGTATCACTTACCAATTCTGGCGACCGAACCTTAGCCATTCCTTAGTCGATAATGAAATCAATCGGGTTGGGGTATAATTACCTCTCAAACCCTAACTGTACAACATTTTTAACTTTGAAACAGACAAAGTTCACTACTTCGAATACCAACAAAACATCGCTCATGAAATTCTTGGATTCATTTTAGGAAATCATTGATTATAACAATAGTTTTATAATCCATGCTCCGAAATATTAACTTTGAAATATACTTTTATTCATTAATTTGAATAATAATAATAATTAATTAAATCTTTGTTTAAAACGGAAAGTAAATGGTACTTCCCTGAATTCGATATAGTCGAATTTAAATATATAACTCTCTTTCGAATGATCTCTATTTGATAACTCTTTTTCAAATAATCTATATTCAATAACTCTCTTTTGAAAAATCTCTATTCGATAACTCTCTTTTGAATAATCCCTATTCGATAATTATCTTACGAATAATCACTAATCGACCAACGTCCCGAAATTCGGAATAAATTTACCATTTCAGGTCAACTAAATTTCCATTTTCATTTTAAATTGACTTTCAAATTTATCATTTCCACTTTCTTATGAATTTCCTTTTATAACCATTTCAATCTGCAAAACATTTGCTTTTAAACCATTATCCACTCAAAACTGTAAATAATATTCCTTTATAGAAATCTGGACTCGTGTTATCAAATCAGTCTTGATTTAATTTGTAAACACTATTACATGTTCACTTTCCATCTATTGAGCCATTTTATAACTTCTTATTCACATTCCACTTTATAATCAAATCTCATTTACACGTCAACTTTCTAGTCGAATTCCATCTAACAAGTTTATAATTCTATATCGCCTTTACATTCGATAATAAGATATCGGTTTCAAACCAAATATTAGTTATTTTGTCAAGTTCTGAATTATATAGTATATATAACTATTGAAAATAAATTATTTTTATGACATTCGACATAGTCGAATTCTAATTATAAATCCTTATGGATTTGTTTCAATTCTCTTCACATTCTGGATTTCAGAATTAATTTCATCCTTTGCTTTTTAAAACAATTTCCAATTTCCATTTAAATTCATTCTTGAGTTTACATTCCCAAATTATAAATGAATAATTATTCACTTCATTTATAAACATCGTTTATAAATTAAACTGCTTGTTTTTATCATTAAAAACAAGTTATTATATTCTAGCCCATTTGAAATTAATTTTCTATTTTGGAAAAATAGTTTTTCTTTTTAAAACCCAAATTCATTTTCCTTTCATTCGAATATATCTTTACGGCATTTAATACCAATTATTCTAGGTCCAGTGCTGCTCAAACATCTAATAAAACAAAATCTATCACAAAATATTTAACACATCATATATCACAATATATGAAAACAAACAGTAAAATTTTTGAGGACTTCAGTTGGATCCCTCCAACCTGTTTTTCCTGCAATCACAGTGGTTAGACAACATAAATAATACCAATCCCGCTTTGAGGCAGGTTATCGCAGTATAGAGGATCATCCCTTATTATGCGAGGCGCATAGGGTCTCATCCGTTAATAGTACTACGGGAAATATCCAACTACCACCCTTAGATATAATTATGTGTAAAATAACAGAAATTGATAATAATATGTCAATTCATCTAAACATTCATCACACAACATTTAATCATCAATATCAACTTTAAAATACATTTATAAAATTTATAAATTGGACAACGTTAGTGAGTTTACTCACATTATTCGTTAATCGTTAAATAACGATAAACGGTGATTAATCTGCTCAGACGTTTTATTTCTCCATAAATTGTAACAAGCTACAAATCGCTCTAAACCAGATTCTTTGTGTAGCCTTCGTCCATATGATCCCAACGGATCCTGTTTCGTCAATTTCTGATAATGTATGCAAATGATATGTAATTTATAAGTTTTGAATACAATTTAAACAATATTAACATTAAATAATTAATTAATCATTATATTAACCTTAATCACTTTCCTAATTATTCCCTCATTTCTTTCCTCCCTACACATATAGGAACGCCCTTCTTTTGTCCACACCATTATCGATTCTCAACCTCCCACATGCTCTTTCTCCTCTCCATTATTACATAAACTAAAATATCATTGTTTCTCTCTTTAACTGCTCTTCCTTCCTATACTCATTTTATACAACTCAAACTCAAAAATAATAGTGCATCGACATCAACCTTCATGCACGCCAGCGTGAAATCACCAAACTGTTTTGGCATTAAATCCAACAAAAAATTATATACAAGCTCCATTCAATCTCACAATCCCCATAAGAATACCAAAAAAAGCATCAACTCTTCCATTTCTAACAATATCTACACCTAGGCCCGTTGTCTTATTTTTGCACCCAAAGTTACTTCAAGCCTATTGAAAATCACATTGGATGGAAGCTTATACTCACGGCAGCTCAACGGATCAAATGATTTTTGATTTCATTAAGTTTTGAATTTGTTTTGATTTTTCGAATATTTATTTGCTTACATTTTAACAGGAGGAGTGGTAACCATGAGTTTGTTGACCACGAAGAGAGAAAAAAACAGGGTTTATAAATGTATAGGGTGGCATATATAGAGTAGGTAGCTTATTGGTGAAGCTTCCTATATTATTTCATTAATTTTTATTGTATCGCTATTTGCATTCGTTGTTTAATTATTTTTTATGATCACATACGATATCCAATTTCAGTAAAAATGGACACACGGCTATAGTTTGACATTACAGACCAAAGAAACTTGTTTCATCGAAATCCTAGTCTGTTTGCACAAACATTGTAATTTTAAAGTCAAAATATTGAACGATTCACATTTTGATTTCGTGCAATCACAATACAACTCTGATTGGCGCAAAATTTGATATCTAACAATAATTAATCATTACAGATTTAATAAATTCGTTTCATTGAAAATGGAGGTCATTTGCAAAATGACTATTTTAAGGCTTAAATAAAATCTACAAAATATTAATAAATTCCAAAACAATTCGATTTAATAATAAATTAATATTATCGTATATATCCAAATATAATGTCATATAGCTCTAAAATAAACAACTTTGGATTTTAAACTCAACATTATAAAATTTTATCGTTAAATCGATATCTAATTTGTATTAAAACTCTTTTTTTGTATAAATAAATCGTTATGGCTTGTTAATGAATCCATATTAACTTTCTCAAAATTAGATTTGGACATAACTCACAATCTACAATACGAAGTCTAGATTTTTCACTTCCATTAGAAAACTATAGTTTAATAGATTCGAACTTTTATTATATCAAAGAAATCCGACTTATAACAAATCATATACATTCATTTGAAGTTCAAAATCTAAAACTATGAACTGTCGCGACATTATGAGCTCATTTTAAATTTAACTATAAATTAATACATTCAAACTTCGTTTATAAATAAATTCATTATTATAATTCGAATCTAAACTCAATTAAATTTCTTAAATTATCCAATTCACATTATATTGCAAATTCAACTTATTTTCAACTATTTCAAAATTAAATTTATTATTCCACTATTTATATTTATCAAATAATCAAAATTATTTAATTCAAGTCATTTAAATTTGCCAAACCAGTATTCAAATAATTAAATAAATTAATTTTTCAATCTTTAAAAATATGGGACATTACATTTATTGTATTATTATGTGCGTTACTTCTCAAATTCAAACGCATGCGTTAAGATTGATGATCTAATACCCTTTGTCAGCTTTTAATATTATGTTTGTAATGTTAATCTTTGTTTATTCCTTTATAACATTATATTTTCATAACATTAACTCTTGAATATTTAAACATGTTAATTAATTAATTTTAATTTTTTGGTTATTACAACAAATATCATCCAAACATAAGGCAGCAACTCGACATCATCAATACTCCTACTAAATCTGCATTAACGTATCCATCAGAACAAATTTATATAGCGACGGTTACATAAGAACATCCATAGTGGATTCCTTTGCAATATCCTCTTTTCTCCATGAGGTCTGCATAAGCAATGCAAACCTGTGCAGTTAATGCGCTTAGCAGTTCTATAGCGGTGAAGGTGCAAAAAGGTTTAGTAGGAATATAGCGGAGGCACAAAAAGGTTCATTATATGTAAAACCAAATACTTAAAAATTAGTTAATTATCATTCTCACATTATGTATATAGAAGAAATCAATATTAACTAATCTTATGCAACAAAATTAAACAATAACATAGTTACGTACACTAATATTTCTGATTATAATAGATTTTTCCATATATTGGGCACTTATTCCTTAATTTTAGTTCTTTAAATTAAATTTATTGAATTTATTAAAAAGAGAACTAGTCAAATCAAGTTTATATGTTAATAATGCTAAACCCGGAGCTAAAAAGCCTTGATTTAGCGGGTGTAACAGAAAATAGTGGGGCTCGAAGAGGATCTACTGTTCATCGGTGCTAAACTGAAATAGTGTAGCAGTAGAAGGGCGCTACGGGCAATAGCGGGGATTTTGCAGAGCTTTAGCGGGGCTTTAACTGTATAGACACAAACACTGTAATGCGCCTCATTCCTCTACGATCTTCTCAAGATAAGGTCGAACAAGAAGTTAATTTTGTTGATAATGATGGTTTTGCTGTGATGGTTGTGTAATTTTTACTCTACTAACATTAGTAGGAATTAGATTTGAAGAGGGGTGTTAATGAATGATTTTGTTGATAATTGGAAATTGATTTTCTTTAGGGAAAAGAATACGAATGATTCTTGTATGTGAAACGAGAAATTATAGCTGAAATTTTGGTTATGGAGCTAAAAGAAAACTTTACCTGTCAAGGAAGAGGGATACGATTTAAGGAACATATCAGATGCATATGGAAGTAATACTAGGTATCATGAACAAGTTCAATACAATCCGCAACATAGTTATACTTGAAGTTTTATGACACTTAAGCTATTGTAGTCATCAAGCAAAACACGACCAATTTAAGTACAGAGATTTGCAATCTAATGACAATATATTTCAATTTTTGAAACTTTTCTCGAACTTATTGAACTTTTGAATACTTCAAGAAAATGATTTATATAATTAATCTTTTTATTTTATGAAAATTTCATAATTTATTATTAATTTTTTACGAATATTATTAATTTTTCTTTAGAAAATTTTAGGTTTTAAATGCAATAAAAAGTTATTGTACAATATTGGATACCAAATAATAAATACAACTTGTTAATTGTTAAATATTATTCTTAAATGTCACTTATTAACTATATAATAGTAATTATAAATAGTATTTTTTATTTATTACCAATTTATTATTACTTCTTTGTTACAATTGAGTATTATTTACTAAATGTTAGTTATTTTATATTAATTAGTTATTAATTACAATTATTAATTAGTAATTATTTTTTCCTTAATGATCAAATATTAACCATTAATTTAATTACTAATACTAATTATTTAATTGTAACCATTGTTAAAAATAAATTTCAAAAATTCGTGGGCAAGTTAGCTTAATAAAAAAATGTTATAAGCCAATTTTTATAGCACTTCATTCAAAATATTGTTGAAGTGTATTATGACAGCTTATGTGAAAAATCATAATTTTACAATATTTTCATAAAAATATTATTAAAGTACTATTTTACAACATTTTTATAGAAATATTATAAAACATATTTTTGTTATAATGACTAATGATATCAATGTAGAAATGATATATATCCATTTGCTCTAAGCATGTAACTTTGGATTTCATTCAACTTAAATATTGTTGTTATTGAAGAATAATGCAATTGGTTCGTCAAAGTGACTAATATGAAAAACATCAAAAAGGGTTCAATTCTATTTTTGTTAATGGTGATAAGGTCATTTTCTTTCTTTTCTTTGCAATTTTCCTATTCCAATATCTTCCTTCTACATGTCTTTTTTCTTCTTCTTTATTTTCTACTTCGGCCTTAATTTCGACTACGTTGAAATTTTCGAATCGATGTTTACAACTTTCGATCTAACCCTTCCTGCTCCAAAATACCCCTTCTTTCTAGATCCACTCAGATCTGATTCCAATCTCTCCCTTTCTCAGCAGTCTTCACTCCTTGGCTTGATGTGGTGGCCCTTCCGAGATTCTTCAGAATTTCTGTAGCCGATCCCGCGCAAAGCTTTTGTGTGATACATGTTGTCCGATACCTAATAATGCACAACACGAGGTCTTCTGGTGAGTTTGGTCTATCATTGTTAGGTGGCTATCATGTACCATGCTTATCTGCTTGTGCTAGGTTGGTTGGTCACAACTTTGATCTTGCAAGATTTGTGTGCTTTTTTGGCAGGCGGTTCTAGATTTTTTTAGCGTGGTGGTGACTTGTTTAGTCGTGGGTGTTTTGGTTCTAGCATGGAGCTTCTACAGACTATAGTAACTTCCTGGCCCCTTAGTTGTTTTCGCGATTCGCCAACGTTTCTTTCTTGGTATGTCTAAGTCTTCCTTATTTATTGAGAATCTAGGGTAGTGGTTTGGTCTCTGCTCGGTGCGCATTTGTGGAATTGCATGTCTAGTTTGGTTTGATTGTTGGTTGTGTTTGGATAGTATAGGGGTTTTTGTATTCAATGTATATGAATTTGTCATTTTGTTTGTTCCAAATCAAGGGCTGGTTTGCATTGTTTGGGGGTATTTAGGCTCTCTTGGATGTGTGAGTTTTTGGGTCTCGTTTTGGATGTTAGGAGTTGTGCTATTTTCAAGCATTGGTGATTTTAGCATGGATTCTATGGGTTGTTATTATTTATGTTCTGGAACGTAGTTCTATTTCTCTTGTTTTCAGCTAGCATGGTGAATACCTAGGTCTCTCAATTAGTTGGGTCTCAACAATGGGTGATCTTTTCTGTCTTTCTCATAACCTACTCCCGCAGTGGTCGTATGTTAGAGCTTACATTATGTTGCTCATATGACATTGCTTATTGTTGTGGTACATGAGCCTGTGTGCAACAATGTCAGAGAGTACCTTGTGATGCTGTTATGCAAATGTTGTTGGTTGTAATTTGTTTTGCTTGTTGTTTCATGCTTTCTTCTTGGGAGCTGGTCCAGGAGATATTATGTTATGGTTGCTCCTGCAGCAAAATATGGTATCATGGTTTGCATGTGAAAAGTATTGATGATTAGGGACTTTGTACCCTTCTATTTGCTGCCGTTTTCCTATAAGGCCAAGTTGTTGTACTTATTTCCTTTATTTATGGATGCTTGTACAATGTATTTATGTAATTATCTATATAAATAATAGCATGTCCATCCTCTTGCATGGTGTGCTTGGGCTAGTAATTCCTATTGCCTAGATACTTTTGTCTAGTCCTAGTAATGTAAGCTTATATAGATGTAGTGACCGGTCCACTTTAAAAATAGTCTATGGTGGATGATCCACCTTAAAAATCGACTGTAGTAGTTTGATAATCTGTCAAACTGCTGTATTATTTTAATTATTATTTGTTATAATGATAAGTGTTTGCGATGACTTTTAAAACCGATCGGCTTTTCAAAAAAAAAAATGCATTTGGTTATGGACATGTAATGATAGGTTGCTTGAAAAATTTCTCAAAGTTTCTTCGCCCTTTTAATAAGAGAGAACCCTGTAACCACATCAGGAAAATACAAATGAATACATATAGGAGTTTTCTACTCCATTTCTTTAAATTCATGATCCACTTTCTAGTGATTTGCTTGGGCTTTGAAACCATTTTAAATTATTTTACATCCTTATACCTCTTTCTTATCTCCTAAAATCACATTTCAAATCGAATATTATGGCTCCATGGTTATTCATTTCATTCCCATAAGAACGAGCCATGAATAATTAATCTACTAATATGACAACTAGATTTTATAATAATAATTTATGGAAAACAATAATTATCATAGAATCAAAAATTCATGCTTTTCGATCGATTAGTAGCAACAAAGTTCAATCAACAAAGCAAAACTAATTCGAAACAATATGAACATTTGAAAGATACTCAATCACTAAAGGTAAAATAAAGAACCAATAGTTTTTACTTGATTCGACGAACTACGTATACAAGTCCAAGAATCCAACAATTATAATTGTTTTTCTTTCTAATTAGATATACAAACAAATATAGGTATCCAAGTGAAAAGGCTACACTATTACACATTATACGCTAAATTCACCAAAGAGTTGATTTCATTGGAAATCCTACGTAACATCCCGAATTTTTTGCGTTTTATAATGAACATTTAAATTTGTTTTAAATGTTGAATTGGAAATATAAGTGAATTTTAATATCAAATTTATTGATTTAATAATCGATATATGTTTTAATTTCGAATATATCAAATTATTGTAGTATAAAAACAAAATTAACTGAATTCGCAGTTAAAACTAAATCGAAATGTTTCAGTTGATCAATATAAATTCTATTTGAATATAAAAGATAATAATAATGTATTATCAATGAATTTGATTACTCTAAATCGATTTATATTTTAAACGATTTAATTTAAGCATTATAAACAATGATTTTTCAAATAATCTTAGAATTCAATGAAACCAATTACAACGTATCCGTAATAGTATGTTATTCTGGTTTTTTAAATTTCGTAATGTTTGGATTTATCGTTTAATCGTACGATCAGTAAACGCCTAGAAATAATTAAAATTGAAGTTTATTTAAAACGTCAATTTAATAGTGTTATTCCGTATATACGACCGAATTAAATTTCAGAACCGGTTCAGTTGAGTTTAGAATAGCGTTATAATCTTGTAACGTTGGTCGTTACATTTAAATAGGGGTTCGTGGTTGCAAATTAGGGACCATTGGATATTTTGAAACATTATATTTTATAAAATCCTAACAAATCTAATTAATTAATTTAAGTCGACCTATTCGAATCGTCACCCTAAAAATAAATTCGCGCATACTATCTTACATTGAGTAGATTTTTTTTCCTTTCCTTCCCCGCAAAGCAAAATAGGGATTTAATGGCTTCAGTACTTTCTGCTCCTATAAATTAAACCACCGCACTTCGTTTCTGCTTTTTGAAACACACGAATCGATCTTAGATCCTCTTCCCTTCTTCCCATCCTTTATTCTTTCTTCCAAATCGAAAATCGATCCATTGTAAAAAAATGGCACCATTCTCAATCCTGTAAATCGATTCAAGCCTAAAAGTGATATTCCAAAATAAACCCTTAAACCCAGTTGTGAGTTCAAGCGATATTATGCAGCTCGATTTCAATATTAGGGTTGCTGCCATTTCATCATGGTGACGTCGAAGGACTAGGGAGGTGATTGAAAAACTCCGGTAGTCAAGGTGCACGTTTAGTGGTATCCGGGGAGGATGTGATCCACTATTGGCCGAGCGACATTCACTTGAACCACGACTAAGGCTTTTTTCTCATTTTTGGATTGAACGAGTTTGCTGCTAGGTTTTCATTCACGAAAATTTGAAGCTCGATTCATTTGAGTAGTGCATTTCTCTGAATTTGCGATGGGAGAAAAGGTGTTGCTGTTCGAAAATGGGAAGTAGGTCACGTCAATATTGAAAAAGGGAGAAGGATAATTGGGTTCTGAATGCTATTAGTTCGCAATGTTAGGAAGTAGAAGGCGAACAGCAAGGGGATGCTTAATTTTGGCTTGTCATTTGGAGACTGTTTGAGGCTCCTGTTATAACAGTGAGGTATATGTTTATGAAATTTTGTGAACTAAATTATTTATTTAAATTAGTAGTTAAATTCAATTAACAATAGTTAACCGATAAATAAAATATAATGATCGTAAGTAAGGGTTATTTTTAATGAATTATTTGGCTAGTTTTATTTAAATGATTTTAGTTCAAATATAAAACTTTAACGCATATATTTTATTTCATATTCATTTCCAAAAGAAATTAGAATCAATTACGTTGGATTTGAATTGGCAAAAGCTTCACAATGACACTGATTTGGAGGCAGTTGAGATTTCTGGTTTAAATAAACATCAGTTTAATTTAATCGAAAATAAATCATTGTTTCGACAATTTAAAATCAAGGTGAGCAAACTCACTCTCTGGATTCGTTTATAATTTATTATAAACAAATTTTTATTTAATATATAATTTTTTATGCTATTGTAGGTTGTTTGGATGCATTTAATAATTGTTGATGAATTGTGGTTATTATATATATATATGTATATTATAGTTATATTTAGGCTTAGTGGTTGTGTCTATTATATATATATATATATATATATATATATATATATATATAAGATATTTCCTGCAGTGCTATTAGCGGATGACCCTATGCACCCCACAATATATATAGTGGATGACCTTCTATACCGTGATATCCTGCCTCAAAGCAGGATGAGTATTATTTATGTTGTCTAATGTAACGACCCAGATATTTGAACGATTAATTTTAAATATTTAATATCGTTCTAAATATTGTGTTGATAATATAAATGAATTTTTATATTAAGTTATCAATTTAAAATTCGATTTCGATTTAATATCGAATATATTAAATTATCGTAATACGAGATATAATTGAAATCGAAGTTGAAAACTGAATCAAAACAATTCAAATGACGGGTATAAATTTTATTTGAATATATATACGATAATAATAATATTTTATTATTGAGAAATTTATTTGTTTGAATTTAAATTTAATTTAATATGGTTATTTTAAATATACATTCAAATTAAATTTCAAAAAATATTATGTTGAGTTCAGAATAGGGTTATTACACTGAAAATCAAATCAGAATCTGTTTTAAAAGAATAAAAATCTTCTTAAATCAAATCACATTCAAATAAAATTTAATTCGTTGTACTTCATTATAACATGATTCCTTGATAGCCAACGAAATCTTCTGCTATAAATCCGCAACCGTATTCCCCTTTTTGGCAAAATCAAACAGAGCTTCTAAAACTACTAATAATAGCCGATCCTCAAAACAAATCCAAGGTCTGATTCCCAAAAACAAAATCGCTTCCTTTCCATTCAAAATTAAAATGGCAGCCTCTCAAGTAAACTAAAATCCCTATCTTCGATTCTTCGACGTCGTAGAGGATAGATTCGATGGATTTAAAGGAATCGAATCGAGTTATCATCGTGAGGCTCATCACCTCGGAAGCGCTCGCGAGTTCGGGGGGAGGGTCGTATCATCAGGGTAGAACCCGCGATAGGTGTTAGGTGAAGAGTGTAATGGGATTGGGGAAGTTCAGTGGGGATCGATTGAAAATAGTATCCCACACCTGTGTTGGTGGAATTGAAGTGGCGATGCTTCCGGGATTAAATCCAGTCGCGATTTGGGCTAGGGCTTCTACAGTAGATCGACGTCGAGCTTTAGGGTTCGAGTTTTCAATCGACGGAGGCATAGTGATGTCGGGACAACAGTGCGATGATGGGAATCCAAGTCACAAAGGGATATTGTTTGGGGGTACGGTGGATTTTGACACTTCTTCTAGCGCGATGCCAATTCTGGCTATCGAGATTTCCGCATTTCAAACTAGGGTTGAGGTTGAGGTATCAGTCAGTATTTGGAGGTAGTCGCGATGGGATTAAGGCTACTGTTTGGCGCCTAGGTCAGCGAGCTCAACAGCGATACATGAGTTCTTTGGGTTCTGCGAGGAGATTTACAGTGGATGTCAGTCTAGAATGGTACAATATCTGTGGTTTTAACGGTCAAAATGGGTTGAGTTTAGCAAGTGCTGTTGTGGAGTGATACGAGATGGATCGGAAACTTGTGAGGATATACTTATTGATTTGTGGAGTTTTTGCAAGGCACAAAGGTATACGTTTTATTCATTTTAAAATACATAGGAAATTTATTTATTCATTTGTTAATAAATGGTTAAGTAATAATTAAAACATAATAATTTTAGGTAATGAATAAATTCGGCCAAGACGATACTTAGACGTGAAACACGGAATTAAACAGGATATTCGGAAACCAAAGATACCGGTGAGTAAATCTCACTCACCTTTTTCTTTAGAATTATTTTTATTCGTTCAAAACAATTGTTGTTGCTTATTTGAATGCTTTCTGGTTGTTTTAAATATATTAGTTATTTAGGGTGACTAATATATATATATATTGGTTTGGTGGTTGGATTCCCGCAGTTTCATTAGCGGATGCCCGCTGTACCATTAGCGGATGATTACCCTATACGCCCCCACGCTATGATAGTGGATGACCTTCATACCGCGATATCCTGCCATGAAGCAGGATGGGTATTATTTCTGTTGACTAACGTTTGTGGATGCAGGAAAACAGGTTGGAGGGATCCAACTGGATTCCTCAAAATTATATTATCTGTTTGTTTATTTGTTTGCATATATACTGTCATATATGATGTGTTAGAAACCCTGAAATAAATAATTGGTTGTTTGGTGTTTAAATATCACTGGGCCTGAGGGATGATTTATAAAATATCCTGAAAAGGATATTTGAGATTTAAAAGGAAAATTCTAGTTTTAAAATAGAATTTGAAATTTTTGATTGGAATAAAAATATTAACTTGTTTTAATAAATAAAAACAAGTAATTCATTTATAAATGAAGCTTATAAATGAAGTGAAAAGAATTATCATTCGGTAATTCAGAAATAAAAAACACAAGTGTGAAGTTGAAAAGGGAAAGTATTCTTCTAAAGTAGAAATTATTGATTTCAACTGAATTGGAAATCAAGACTTGTTTAATATAGAATATAATGAAAATTCAAATAGAAATTGAAAGTATTCTTCTAAAGTAGAAATTATTGATTTCAACTGAATTGGAAATCAAGACTTGTTTAATATAGAATATAAAGAAAATTCAAATAGAATTTGAATATAGAAATTCAATGGAGTTTAAATATAGAAAATATAAAGGAAATTCAAATATAGAATTTGAATATAGAGAAAGTGAAATGGAATTTGATCAAAGAAATTTTAAATGTAGAATTTGAATAAAATTTGAATATACAGAAATTTGAATAGAATTGAAAATAGAATTTGGAAATAGAAATTTCAAAGAGAATTTGAAACAGAAAGTTGAAATCATTTCGAAATGGGAACAACAAAATATATTTCGAAATGTGGATTTTTAAACAGAATAGAAATAAATCCAGAAGATTTATAATTTATAAAAGAAATTGAAATTAAATATAGAAGATCGAAATATAAATGAATTTATTACTGAATAAGGAAAAATCGACAATTTTAGAAGATTGGAAATAGTATGTTGAATTGGGAAAAATTGATTTGATATATATTAAAAATATATCAGAATGAATTGAATATATTATAGACGAGGTTTAAACGTTTATATTTATAAATATAATTAAAACGAACTCGCCACAGCGCTGCAGTTCGTAAATTGGCATTTCGAACTTCAATTGAGTATACAGAACTCAATTGAAGTCGGAATTCTTTGAAACAAGAAACGTCAGGACCAATTTGATAATAGTTTTCTAATGGAGGAGAAAAATCTGGATTTCGTCGAATAAATTTTGATTTATATCAAAATCAAATTTTCAGAAAAACAGCGCCATAACCATTTAAAAACCATAACGGTTTATTTAATTTTATAAAAGGATTTTAAGCGAATAAAATCCGAATTTCTATTTAGAAAATTTCAGATTTGAGTTGTAGATTATATGTGAACTCAGGTGGAGTAATGAATTGATTTTTGAAACAGAAATCAGATTTTTGATTATTGAATAGAATTAACTAATTTGAATAGTAATTAGTTAATGAGATTTTGAATTGATATTGGGCTTTGAATAAGTGAATTCGATTTGAAAATTTATATTCGAAATCGAAAAGGAAACTAGAATTGAAATTGAAATTCAATTTGGTTATGAGCAAGTTAAATATTTTGTTTGAACATGTTATGTTCAAACAAAGAAGTGAAATAGGAAAAATAGCTAATTAAAGAATAAATGAGCGAAACTGAATTCAAACGATTGGATTGAGTTGAATAGGATTGGAAACAGGTGAGCATGTGTTAGACATGTATCAGATGAAGTACAAGAAGATTTTTAATTTATGTGCCCGACAAAAAGGTACATGTTTAAATTCTTATATGAAATTTTATGCACCGTATCTGCAAGCCGCTTGGCCTTTTCTTTTTCTTTTGGATTGGTGAGGGCCATGGGAGGCTATTTGAAATATCCCGATGCCCGCGGTACAATGGCGAATTTTTTCGGGAATTTAAGGAGTTAGAATATTTTTAAGAAAAATTTGACAGTTAGAAATAAATGTATCGATATATACAGAATTCGATAAGGAACAAATTTAAAAATAGAATATTATAAACAAAAAGGAAATTGATAGGCTGGCAATAGTAAGAGAATCATATATACGTTTAAAAATGAATAATTGGTTTTTATAATGTTGATTATTCGAGGTAAGTGGTTTTGTCTGTTTTGAAGTTAATGATGTTTTCAGTCAAGGTCTGAGAGGTAATTTTACCCCAACATGATTGATTTAATTTTTTATTGATAAATAGCAAGACCCAGCCTCAAAGAGAAGTGTTTGAATAATATTTAGTTGAATAAAATATTTTGGGTTGTTGTAATGATGTTTACACAATTTTCGTTTTAATCCAAGTGATGGAATTTTGGAAATATAATAGTAAATATTTCCTGAGTATAATTAAATTAGTCGGGAAAGAGATAAGTGATTGAAATTGTTTTTTTTCAATACAAATAGAATATATTTTCTAACTATAGAAAATAATAGAAGGCGATATATGGAAATGTTTTCCAAATAGCGTAAGAGGCCAAGATGATTATCGAAATTATTTGGTTAACACATATTGATAGAGAAATAGAGAAATGAATTAATTAATGAAATATTAATTAATAGGCCCAGTGATTGATTGGTGTTATGGATGAATGGATGTTTGTTTATTTTTCTTCGATAGTTAGAGAACCGACTATCGAAGTGTTTGCCAATATCGTGGTCAATATGGAGAGACCGGTTGGATTATTATCCGTGAACCACTCTGTATTGGCAGTAGCGTTGTGAATCAGATTATACGAAGGTAATCGAAGACGGTGTAAAGTGCAAGGGATTTTTCTGTTAATAAAAATTGTGCCTTCGGTTTCGTTCAGTCCCAGAACGAATGTATATGGACGGATGTCTGACAAAGTATTTCCAATGATCGAATATGTTGATCTGTACAAATATATATGGTGGAAATAGATTTATTCCCTTAGCATAACATCCAGAATATTTGTGCAAATCAATTAGTGATTAATGGATCTGACAATGTGGCATTCAAAGTGATTGTGCTATCAATGAATAGAAAGTAATCGTAGCCTCAGGCCTCAACAACCGGGAAATGACAAAAATCGGGCAGGCAGCATGCCTATGTGGGTCGCTCCCATTAGGGTGTATTATCACTTATCTAGAGATTCATTTAATTCCTTATTCTATTCGATGCTGTCCCATTCGGGAAACGGTTACTGATCCCAATCGTTAGTGATATACATTCGATACACTCAAGTGAAATGAGTGGTCGATCATGTGTGGGCAAGGTTGCAAGATATTCTTGTTGAACCCAGTGTATTCCTCTCTAGAGATACACTATCGGAAGGTGGTTCCATACCTTGTCATGTTGGAAATCCAATCTCCAATAAGAAGCCTGCGGTTTTTGATTTTATATTATATATGGAGCGTGAGATGCAAGCGTTCCGCTAGATTCTATTTATTTGATTAGACATTATTATAATATCACTGGATTTTTGTAACAAAGTGTTTTGGGTTATAGTAAGGTGGCTGGTCTTACCATTATCATTTCTTTAGAAAGGATTTTTAAAGTTAAACAAATGGTTGGAGTTTACTCACACCAGTCCCATGACTGACCTAGAGTTTATTTTGTTTGTTTTCCCTAAACTCTTGGGTGCCCAAATTTGTACGGGCAGTCAAGTAGTCGGGATTTTTCGGATTCACTTGGAAGAGCTGAAGCAGAAGGCTTCACCAGTTAGCTATAGACCATCATAAATTCCACTGTGAACCATGTTTGTATCTGGAAACAGGTGTTTATAATTGTTCTAGGAATAACTGCTGTGCTCTGATGATGGTATGTATATAAAGTTACTAATTTGTATTTCAAAAGTTATGTTATATAATATATTTTATTTTTTCCGCTGCAAGATTTGTCTTCTTTTTTTTCTTCTATTCTAATATTTCTTTCTTTCTATTTCTCATCCTCTAACTTCTTTCTAATAATGATTCGTATTTCTGTGCAATTTGGGTTGGACTTGTGGTGTTATTAGTCGACTCAGTTAGTACAGATTTGCGAGTCATTACATCTAACATATGTGGATGCAGGAAAACATGTTGGCGGGAACCAACTAGATTTCTAAAAATTTATCATTGTTTGTTTTCATATATATATATATATATATATATATTCATATTTGATGTGTTAGAAAACCTGTTATTGATAATTGGGTGTTTTGGATGTTTTGAATAAAACTGGCCTTAGATATTGATATTTAAATATATCATAAAAAAAGGATTTTTAGATTTAAAAAAGAAAATTTATTTTCTGAAGAAAAAAATTTAACTCCGAATAAGCAAGGGAAAATATTAACTTGGTTTTAATAATAAAAACAAGCAGCTGAGTTTGTAAACAATGTTTATAAATGAATAAGAAAAAATTTAACCTAAAAATGTAAATTCAATTATGATTTCAAAAGGTAAAATTTATTTTCCAATGTTGGAATTGACTCTCAAATGAATTTTGAAATAGAAACTTGTTTTAATATTTAAAACAAGAATTGTGATGTATAAACGACGTTTATAATTTGATGTGAAAATTTATCATTGGATAATTTGGAATTTATAAATTCAAATTTGAATTTAAAAAGGAAAAATAAAATATCCCAAAATAGGAATTTGATTTCAAATGGACTTTGAAATGGAAAACTTGTTTATTATATATAAACAAGAAAATTATTTATAAATGATTTTATCAAGAAAATATCATAGGATAATTTAGAAATTAAATTTAAATGTGAATATAAAAGTAAATTAGAAATCATTCAAAGATGAGAACGATGGATTTTATTTCGGAATTCAGAATATAAAATGAATTGAGATAAATGGAAGGATTCATATTGGAATTCGATTCTATCGATTTTTATAAATAAATTTATTCCATGTGAATTGGAATTGAATATAGAAATTGGTGTTTGAATAAATTCATATCTAAGTTATGCATATGGAATAAAATAATTGACGAGTTTGAATAATCGGGATGGTTAAGTTAGATTTGGATAATGGGTTAATTTATACTAAACTATTGAAAATCGAGTTGAAATTTATTATTATTGAAGTTTAAACGTTATAATTTAATTTAATTAAAAACGAACCCGTCACAGCGCGGTAGATCGTAATTTGACGATCTGAACTTCAACTGAATATATATAACACAATCTAAGTCGAAATTCAATGAAACAAGAAACGCGCGGACTTATTGAACGATAGTTTTCTAATGGAAGAGAAAAAAATGGATATTGTCTTATAGATTTTGAGTTATTTCAAAACAAAATTTCAAAAAAGTCACTGTAAAATACTTATAAACCATAACGATTTTTTTAATAAATTAAAAGGATTTTAAGTGAATAAAAAACTGATTTTCCATTAAAAAAATCCATATTTGTGTTATAAAATAAATATGAACTCAAGTGGAGTAAATGGTTGATTTTTGGAACAAAAATCAAATTTTTAATAACCGAATGAAGTTAGCTGATTTCAAACGAAAATGGTTAGTAGAGTTTTTGATCCAACTTAACATTGTTTAATTGAACGGAATTTTCTAATTGAAATTAGGAATTTGAATATGAAACTTGGATTAGAATTTGGAAGCGAGCAATGAGTTTGAGTTTGATTTGTATATAAGTGAATACAAATATATTTGATCGTGATATGTTCAAACTAACAAAAAGATCCAGTAAAGAAGCTAATTAGAAAATGAATTACCGATCGGGGCGCGATTAAAGTGAAAGTGTTGAATTGATATGAAACAGATTGTGAATGGACATATATATGTTAAACAGGTATGGGATGAAGAGAATGAAGGATTTAATTTTAGTGCCCTACAGATACATGTTTAAGTTCCATAAGAAACTTTATGAGCCTATTGGGCAAGCCGCTTGGATTTTCGATTTCCTTTTTGAATGGAAAGGGCCTAAAGAGGCGATTTGTAGTTGTGCCGATTGAGCTGTACAAAGGAGGCGCCAGCAAAAAAAATCGAAAATTTAAAGAGTTAGAATATTTTTAAGAAAATTTGATAACTAGAAATCAATATATCGATATATATATATATAATTCAATAAGAAAATGAACTTATAATAGAGAACTATAAACAAAAGGAAATCTATAAATTTAAATCTAGTAAGAATAGAAAGAGAACGCTTACACATTTTTAAAACGAATAATTGGTTACATATGGTTTTGATTATTCGAGATGAGTAGGCCCGTCTGTTTTGAAGTTAAGAATGTTATTCGGTCAAGGTCTGAGAGGAAATTACACCCCAACTTTATTTATTTCATTGTTGATCAATAAATAGAAAGATCCAGTCTCAAAGACCAATGTTAAATATATTTAAATGAATGTAGTATTTTCGGTTGTTGTAATGATGTTTTATGCAACATTCATTTTAATCCAAGTGAATGTAATCTAGAAACGTTTTCCAAATAAAATAAAGAATATATTCCTAAGTATAAATATGAACAATTTCGTGGAAGGGACAAGTAATTGGAAATGTTTTCCGATTATAAATAAAAGATATTTTCTAAATATAGAAGACGAAATATGGAAATCTTTCTATATAGTGTAAGAGGCCAAAACGCTGGAAAATATTTAGACAAGGATACTGAAAGGAAGTTGGGAATTAGATTTATTATCCGAAAAACACTCTATATTGGCATAGGTGTTGCGAATTAGATTATGATGAAGATAATTGAAGACGGAGTAAAATGAAAGAGCGGTTCTGTTTACAGGATAGTGCCTTCGGTTTGTTCAGTCCCATGACAACTTGTTTGGATGAACGTCTAACAGAGTATGCCTAACAAATCACATAAGACGATCTTCTTAAGGTATTACGTATGGTGGCAGAGGAATTCGTTTCTCTTAGCTTTTTATACCCATAATATATTTGGGAAGATCAACTAGTGATTGGATGGGCTTGACGATGTGACACCCAACGTCCGTTAATGTCACTCTTTATCAGAATGCATTAAGTTCCATGAAACGTTATAGGTAAACAGAAACATAATCTCACAAGAAAGATATAAAAATAGCAGTGGAAATTTAAAACTTCATTACTTAGCAGGAAAACATCATAGTCTCAAAACAAGTTACAACATTAGGCTAAAATACTGGAACCAAAACATCTGTCTTGCGCTAAAAACCATCGGAGTACAGAAATGTAAAATCATAATCCCTAATAATAGCCATAATAAAGTAGAAAAATAGAAGAAGAGATACATCAAAGCAGATCTAGATCCAAGTAGAGACAGAAGAGAGATTCCTAATCACGCTTAAGCATTCCCATCCTAAGAACCTAGGGGGGGAGGGGGAGGAGGAGAGAGAAAAAGAAACAAAAAGGGTCAGACGTAAAGCCTGGCGAGTCCAGTGACTTTTAGCATATAAAGAAGTGAAAGTAACATGACAGACATATAAGACTGGATGAGAGATAATGATATCATATGTCACATATAACAGGATGAACATGATAAGTAGAATATGTTGGAGAATGGAGTTTTAATGACAACAACCTTATTTCAATATTAACTGATTATAAAATATATACTAACACTTTTGTCTAGAATATATATACACACACATGTGCATGATTTATATACAGGAATTATTACTAAAGACTATACAGTTTAAAGATATTAGAGATTCAGAATTCAGAGATGATTCAAGGCTCATGAGTATTCAAGATTTCAAGAGTTCAAAATAAATATAGATATAGAGTCTCGATTATGTAAGACACTGAAGAGCACTCCAGGTTCAAACTTGTTAGCTAGCTTTCGGACCAAGCCACAAGGATCTAAACATAAATGAAATAGACAAGAAAGAGGAGTCCCACATACTTATATACACCACGGCTCGTGAAGACCAGGAACCCGCTCGTGACCCACCGTCTTGACCTGTTCGTGATGAATGCTCCTCGACCCGCTCGTGATGAAGAGCTCCACGGCCCATTCATGATGAATGGCCACGAGTCGATCCCGAACTCAAAAGGTAGTGGCCACGACCCAGTCCGCCACGAACCGCAGATCAAGGATCCAATGACACGTGTCCACAACAAACATATTGACTACTTCTCCACTCACTCATGAACAGGTCCGAGATCCTCGGAATTGGTGTCACGTGTCTTCACGAACCGCATGTAGAAATCACCTATAAATTGCCCAATACTTGGCATTTTTCAGGATCTTTTGGCAATTCAGAGCTCTGATTTAACCATTATTGTACCTCTATCATTTCTAATTTGAGACATTTAAAAATTGTTGAGTGCATCAGTGTTGTAAAAGTGAGATTGAGAGAATATTGTGATTGTACTGGCATTCAAATGTATAATCAAAGTCATATAAAGTGGACGTAGGCTCTTTAACGCCGAACCACTATGAATTTGTTGTGTTTGTTGCTTTTTCTTTCATTTCTAGTTTTAATTCTCTGAAAATCAAGATAATTTGGGTGTTAGAGCCATTTTTCGGTTTAACTTTTTGGTGCTTTCACTGAGAATTGAATTTTTATCTTGACGAATTGTTTTTCAACTATTTAGATTCTCAAGTCCGAAAAAAATAGTCTGCATTTGCACTATTTCATTTTCAAAGATTTCAGCAAAGTCAAGACACTATAGCCGCAAAGAAATCCAAGGATTCACAAGCTTCGTGAGCAAACAAAGTTAACAAGGAAAATGTTTAGGAGTAGACCGAGGTGGTCTCCACGGCTAGCGGATCGCAGGGGGCGAACCGACCCCAAGGGGCGGTCATGACTCGGTCGTAGGAGGGCATCACGGGCCGCCCCCATGAGCACCCCACGAGCCATCCACAGGAGGAGATGGTCACAAACCGGTCCACCCAAGGGACCGCGACCCGACCAGGAAAATAGGTTGTAACCCATTCCACTCATGCAGATGTTTTAGCTCGACCTGGCTCAAGTGCTCTACGTCCAATGGTGAATATTAATGATCAGCTACTTTCCTCTACTCTAGTAACAGAAGAAAATTTGTCCCGTGTTCTCGACATGTTGGAAAGGACAAATGATGCTTTGGAGGCTCAGCGACGTGAGAGTACATTGATGGGAGAAAATATGGTTGCGATGAGAAGACAGATTGACGAACTTAGAAGGCCGATAATGCCTTTATTGACTCACTGCCTTACTCCCAACTACTCTTCCTCGTCAAAAGAACCTCCTAGACCCCCACGACGATAATTAGACAGGCCTTAGAATGTGGAGCAGCTTCGATTTGGATCCCTTCCTTCTCGAGTAGAAACGACACCTAACCTGGGACTTGACAATCGTAACTCGAGTAATCCCTCTCTTTTTCCTATATGAGAACCTACAGTTCTACCTAGAGATCAGGGTGCTGACGACCTTATTCAGAATCAACCACTACCACCCCCTCGCTACGTGATTGACCGTGGCCATAGGGGGGAAAGAAACTTTGCTCAGGTCCCAGACTTGGGAGCAGTACATCGAAGAGAAATCGGGGTCCTGTAGGGAAAGAAGCGCTGATCCAGAATCCACCTTGACTAATGCCGACGTTTAGGCAATGGTGAGGCAGATCATGGCAGATATCCATGGACAAAGAAATGGAGATTGGGGTATAAAACCCAGTCATACGCCCTTCAATGATGATATATTGGACGTCCAATTCCCGAGGCGATTCAACATGCTGACTATGAATCGTTATTCAGGAAGAATAGACCCGATTCAGCACTTAATGGGATATTCATGGTATATGAATGCTGCTGCCGCTCCTGATGCAGTGAAATGCAAAACATTCCCGATCTTTTTAGAGGATGTGGCTCTAATATGGTTTACACGTTTGCATGTTCGATCAATCTCCAGCTTCAAGGAATTGAGCGAAAGATTCATAGATCAATTCTGGCTCCATATTTAAAGGTCCAAAAACGTAGTTGAACTATCACTCATCAAGAAGCGTCCTGATGAAACTCTGAAGTCGTATTTGGATCGTTTTAACATAGCAGTCACGGAGGTTGGGGACCCTCACTTGCAATCTGTCCTAATAGCCTTAATTGACGGGGTAGATAAAGATATGGAGTTCGGCAAATACTTATATGGAAAACCACCATTAACCAGGGAAATATTCTATTAAAAGGCTAATATCCGTCTGCGCCAAGATAAATTATATGCTAATCGAAAGAGGGAAACTGCTGGTAAGGAAGATATACAGAGTAATGTGGCAATCAAATAGTTCGGAGATAGCTCTAGAAAGGTAGAGGTCAATGTTGGAAATAAGAACCAAGGCAGTGGCCGCCAGAATGGGAACGACAGTCAGAAGAAGAATCGGAGAAATGATTCATAGAAAAGACCTCGGTTCAAAGCATTTGAGAACTTTACACCACTGAACGATACATTAGAGAATATTTTCCTAGACACTTATAATGTTCTTCAATATAAGAGGCATCCACCAAGAGATTCAACAGAGAGAGAGCGTGAAATAGGAAATTTCTGCCTTTTCCATCAAACCCATGGTCACTCCACTAACGAGTGCAGTCACTTGAGAGACATTATTGAAAACTGCTTCGAGAAGGGAAGTTGGACGAATGCTATGTCGCTCCAAGAGACAAAGGGCAGGCCGAGCCGGCCCCAAATCAAAACCCACCTGCTTTTAGGCCCACTGCTCAGCAGAAGGGAAAGAATATTGTTATCAACACTATAGTTGGAGGGCCTCACCTGGCTGGACACTGCTTCAAGGCGATGGATCAATATGTGAATGCAGCCAAGCACGTTGGATAGGGGAGTGCAATAATCCCAAAGGTATCGCCTCGATAAAACAACAGAAAACAATGTCTGACGATGTCATATTTCGCGATAGAGATAGTATTGGAGTTCATTTCCCTACCGAAGACCCCTTAGTGATCACAGCCACTATTGATCCTGCTTTAATTCACAAGGTCTTAATGGACAATGGAATCTCAGTTAACATTCTATTTAAGAAAGCATTTGATCAGATGAAGCTCAAAGCCGAGGATTTGACTCCCTGCGATGGATGGATACGCGGCTTCAATGGGGCCTTGACGGCTCCGATGGGATATGTAGAATTGTCAGTAGCACTGGGAGAAGGAGATCGCTGGACACCGAGAATTCTCCCATTTGTAGTTTTGGACATTGACTCGCCCTATAATGTCTTTTTAGGTTGACCAGCCCTTGCAGAATTCAGGGCCTGCATCACGCCTTGGTGCTTATTTCTGAAACTCCCAATAGATGCGGGGGTGGGAGTAATTAGAGGTGACCAAGATACTAGACGAGCCTACTATCTGGTAGAATTGAAGATGTTACTAAAGGACTAAACATAGAAACTAAAGGTGCCCATTATCCGCGAAGGAGGATTCGACATAGCAACTAAGGAGGATGACCAAAAGGGAGTCGCCCGGAGAATTTCCCGAGGACATAGATCCCAGAGAGTACGAAGAGACTGAGGGAAGAATGGCGATGCCCAATGAAACAACTGTGGATATCCCGATTAACAATGATAACTCAGCGAGGGTTTTAAAGATCGGATCTCAGCTCGATCCGCTTCAGGGAAAGGAATTGACTGACTTTTTAAAGGCAAACTTGGGTGTGTTTGCTCGAAGCCACGCCGATATGTGTGGGATATCACCCTCAATTATGAGCCACTCATTGAGTATCAACCCAAAACATCCACCCATTAAGCAGAAGAGGCGAATGCTCGGCCCAGATAGGTCAGCTGCCTTGAAGGAAGAGGTTGAGAAGTTGAGAAGCAACGAATTCATTAGAGATTCGACCTACCTAGAATGGATCTCAAATCCCGTTTTAGTAAAGAAAGCCAACAGAAAATGGCGTACATGCATTGATTTTTCAGATTCGAATAAAGCTTGCACGAAAGACAGTTTCCCACTTCCTAGGATCGACCATCTAGTGGAATCAATGACGGTCCGTTCTCCCTTCTCTCTGGCATTTAGGTCAGAAGCTGTCATCCTGGTCGAATTAAAACTAACATCCCACAGAACCACTTATTACGACCCAATGACCAACAATGAATTACTCCTCAAATCTCTAGACATGGTTGAGGAAAAAAGGGATAAAGAAGATCTGTGGGCCTTGAGACATAAGCAATAGGTCACTCGATATAACAACAAGAAAGTTCAGGCTCGTACTTTTGAACCTGGAGACCTGGTACTAAAAGGCGTCTTCACAGAACCCACCTTCTTAGGCCTGAAATGGGAAGGACAATAAACCGTACTATGGAAGCTTGATAATGGATCCTTCAAGCTAGTGACCATGGACGAAGACGAAATCCCCAAAGTGTAGAACCCCCAGCATTTGTGGCATTACTTGCTATGAAATTGTCATTATTATTCTTTTGTTTTAGGACCATGTAAAAAGGCCCAACTTGCCCAGAATAGTCTGGTTGCATAAGAAAAAGATTATGAAGTGGACGTAGGTTACAATTCGATGGAACCACTATAAAAACATTATGTGTCATTTACTTTTATCGCACCATTTTTAACTTTTCTTTTATCTTTACGTGATTGTAATGTTTATCGTGAACCCCACGATAATTCTAGAACACGTAATTCAAAGAGTCTTTTATCAAACTAGAAAGTGCAAGGGAGTGAACGACACAACCACAAATACTCTAACTCCCACAACTTGAGAAGGAGTATATGGGACAAGAAAGCAAATTGTCCACTAGGCGTGAAGGTGCACCGTGAGTAAAATACCGCATCAACTCCACTCTACCCTTAGCATCCGACGGGAGAGTATAAAGGCGCCATAGGATTGGCGCTGCTAATGAACTCCTACCCCGCTGAAGGATCAGGAAGAAGACTGAAAGCTGAGTTCGAACTCTATCCTGGGCATACGATAGGAGAGTATAAAGGCATGTGGATTAAATGCCATAAAAGGGCTCCTATCCCGCTGTAGTACCGGGGGCAAGAATAAAAGCTTAACCCGAACCCTTCATGTCCGGACGTAGGGGGCAACGCATTGTCAATCCTCAATAATCCCTTGCCAGGCATCACGTCAATGATTGCTGGGGCATACTTATGTATATACTTCCTTACCACACTTCATGGTGACGACAAAATGAATAATATACTTACAGAATTTTTATGTTGTACCTGTTATTATTACTTATGACGCGGTTTCATTCATGACTTATTTACGATTCAAATGTTTGAATATATGACTAAATGTGAAGTGTTCACAGGTACACAACAATACAAAAGAAACACAATTCTGCAGGTTCACAAAACAAAGTTGGACAAAATGCGAGGGCCGCATTCGCAATAACTGCAAAGTGCCAGCGGGAAATCTGAAAACAAAACATAAACAAATGAGCCCTATTTGGGCATCGGGGATGACTTTGGCTTCTTCTCCTTCTTATGTTTTTCCGGAACCTCCTTGCTGACATCAGGGGAATCATGCTTTTTTCTTTTAGTTTTCCCTAAGGGTTATCCTTTGGAGCATCAGTGGATTGGGACGCAAGTTGTGTAGTTATCGACTTAGAGGAGAGCTTTATGATCAGCCCAGATCCGGTAGCAGCTGCAGAGAGCGGTGGAACATTCAAAGGCTCTTCCTCAACCTTAGCATTCAAAAGCTCATCCTTTTTGGCCTTCATATCGGCTAAGGTCAGATTATCATCATCCCTTGACTCCCTTGTGATAGTTACATCCTCTTCTTCATCCCTGTCATCACCATCAGTGTCCTTCAAGGATCCAATGATTTCAGCATCCTTAGGAGTGTCAGTGCTCGATGGCACAATGGCCTTCTCGATCGCTTTGACCTTAGTTTGTTCAGGGACTTTTGGGCTTGATGGTACGGTGGCTTTCTCGACCTCTACTTGCTTTATTACAGTCCCTTCGGTCGACCTGGGATCTATATTATGAGAAGCAACTGTATTTAATTTGGGTGAAAATGTAGTCTTCTCAATTATTTGCTCCACAATGCGACGACAAGTTATAATAACTTTGAAAAATTGTGGAGTGAATGTGGAGATACCTTCCGCCCACTGCTCATCTAGAGTCGCAGTAGAAACCCCGGTAGGTTGAAGAAGAGGAATTTCAGAGATTAGCGAGTCATTGGGGTTATACTCATCGTCCCTAGAAGTCTTGAGCTCCATGGCTGAGCTTGAACCTTCATCAACATTGCCCTTGCATTTGAGCTTAAACCTCTCTTTCTCCATTGACTCCTTAATTTGGCGTCATCCCTCTGCTAAAGCCTCAAGCTCTTCACCTCTGAGGAAGGTATGCATAAGCTGGTTCTCATCAACATCCTCAACAATTAAGCGCTGCCTCTTGCTTTCGATAATATGGTCCCATACATCAACTAAGGTGGTGGGATAGTTCTTGATCCAAGAAATATCTCGAGTTCGAATGACTTGAGAGAAATAGTCCATTAGTAATTCATCAAACCCTTTTATCTCTTGTTCAGTTGCGGCAAGTTTAGCGGTAGCATTCGAGGCGGACTCGAGGGCTTCATTAGCATGCCCTTCAACAAGAGTTGCTCTCTCCTCAGCATGGGCAAGTAGTCTATCCTTCAAGCTTGTCATTTCTTTCTCCGAAGCAGTTTTTTCTGCGGCAAAGCGGTCTTGTGATATTTTCAACTCAGCATTAACCGACTTGAGATCTTCTATCTCCTTTTTCATAGCTATACACTCTTGGCTATTTGAATCAAGCTCAGGATGGAAACGTTTCTTTGCATCCTCCAACTGCGTCTTATAGCTTTCAGCATCCCTCTGAGCTAAGGCAAGAAGAACTTGAGTATCTTCAAGTTGTCAGCCTTATCCCTGACCTTGGTATCGTGTTCATCCTTTTCTTTAGCACGGGTAACATCTATTTCCAGATGGTGGATAACCTCTAAAAGCTTCTTGGCATGCTTCTTCATTGCCCTATGTTGTGTAACCGCATGACCTACCCTGTTCACGACTTATGTATCCCAATCATCAGGAACTGGTTCAAGGTCTAGAGCGAAAAGCATCCTCTCAAAGTAGATGTCGAGGAATTGCTTTCGCAAATGATCCAGCTTTGCCTTATTTTCAGAAGTAAGGGTCACCTCCTATGCAGTGGTAACATAAAGGTCACGTTGATCGGAGGGGACAAGAGCTGTCTTCTCTTTTCCCGAACCTTTACTTGGATCCTTATGCTTATCCTGGATTCAGGATGCTTTTGGAGGACTTATCCTGAGGAGGAATACCCTTCGGAGGAGTTGTAGCTTTGGGAAGTTGTTTGCCTCCCGCGTGTGGCAATTGACGACTGTGGTGCTTCTCAGGATCTTGCCTCGAAAGAGATCAAGAGCCTGAAGGACGAAGTTGATGGGAATCACGGTGCTTCTTGCTATCTCTTCCTCGACTATCACTACAATCATGCATGGTTGCGGGATTGAATCCGGGCATGCACTCACGAAGTTCGCGATGATAATAGGAGTGGCGACGAGGCATTTTTCCTGTACAAGTAACAAGCAAGTATGAGAACCATGAATACCTACGGTGTGTGAAAGTTGTGACGTGTGGTGCATGTGATGTGTGTGTCCCGTATGATCCCCCTCACAGACCAAGGCCCAGAGCTAGGCTCATCTATGCAGTTTCCTTTTCCTTAACTGGAGTGGAGTCTTCCTCGGAGATAGGGAAGAACGGTTCTGCTCCAAAATCCTCAAATGTAAATATTATCTGGTAGGGGAAGTTTTTCTAAATCCCCGTATATTTCTTCCTCCATTAAAGAATCATGAGTTGAGGGATTAGTTGGTGGCGGTGTCTTGGGAGAAGTCTCCCTTTCGGGGATGGAAATGCCCTTTGGTTCGTTAGCTCAGACTTCACCCCCTTTATATACGTTCATCTCTTCGTCATCTTGAACGTCCGTAGGTGAAGGACTTTTAGGAAACTCAATTGCCTTTGTAGCCTTCGTGGTCACTTCCCCCTCAGCAGGGGGCATACTACTAGATTCCCCAATCGCTAGAGTAGGGGGCACATAATTATAAGGCCTACCACCATGTCCATGCCCAAATCTTATGTCAAAGAGATGGTGTTTGTGAAAGTTCTCGTCGGTTATACACTTCTTGATTCTGCAAAAATATAAATTGCTTTTTATAAGGTGGGACAAACAACATTCGTATACTTCACCCTCTTGTTTCTTGAAATTATTAGCTATACAAAAAAGAAAAATATTAGCACCTCAATCATGCAGTTGGGATGTACACTGAAGGATTTAAAACCTACTTGATTTTAGCCGCCTCCTCGCACATCCAGCTTGATGTTTTATGTAGAACCATTTGGATATGGCATCACCTAAGTTACTGTGTCATATGCCAAGACCTTCTTGGAGGGGATTGGCTCGAAGAAAATAAAGTTCGGGGTCCCTGTGGAACGATGCTTGAAATAATAATAGTAGTTCAAATATTTGAAAACAAGCTCGGTCTCCAAAAATTATGCATATGCAATATGCAAGGTATACAGAGCAGCATAAGCATTGGGATGGAGTTGCATGGGAGCAATGCATAGTCGTCTCAGGAGATCATTGACAACTGGATGAAACGGAGGGATAGAACCTACCAAGCACATGACCTTGCTGATAGCCATGTACCCCTCCAGAGCAGAATGAGGCATGTCTTTCTCTGGGGTTTTCACGTCATCCTAGGGAATCGCGTGTCTTAAGCAAATTTTCTTTAGCTTTATATCGCCATTTTGGAAGCTAAGAAATCACTCGGCTTGTCTAATTTCTTAACACCTTCAAGCTCATCAGGAGTCTGATCATCCTCTTAATCCTCAAGCAACGTGCTTTTAGAAGGCATTGATTCCACATCAATATCTGTTTCATAGTCTGATCCAGAACTATTCCTGTCCAGGTCCAATGGAAGTGCGTCAGGATTATAATAACTTGACGATTCTGGATCTGCGCTCTTCTCTGATATTCTGCTAAGTGTTTATTTGATATGTCTGCTGTGTTCGTGAATAAACAAAAGAAATTAGGTCAAATATACCTATGGACCTCGTATGTGCAAGTGCTAGTGTGTCAATGTGTGTAATACCAAAAGAGAAACGTGAAATAAAGCAAACAAGAGTGTGGATGGTTATGATATGTCTTCAAGTTATATCCTCGTTCAACCTAGAGTATTGTGTGTGGAGTCTCTAACCTAACTATTCATCAATTTATTCCAGTAATATCTGATTCTCAGCGGAAATACATGCTGTTGAAACATTTAATTAACGGATGCTACTTGTTCGGGTAAAGTTCAAGCATAAGGACAGGGTTCGGAAGTAAGTCAATTCAAGTATATACAAATTTGTGTTCCGGCTCGTGATAGGGAAACAACTCGTAATGTAGCAACGACTCGCGAATAGGATTGAGTCGTGGCATGGATTTAGCTATGTAAAGCTTGCACTTGGAAAGCGGCTCGCCCCTCGAACCCGTTCGTATATCTCGCCCCGCTCGCTAGACAGCTTCGGTTCACCCACCATGTCCACGAACGAGCCTCTTCCATCGAATTGCGGTCCTTTCTGTGGCCACCATTGGCTCATGCTCTCACTTCACGACTCACTTATGGATAAAGGGTTACGATCCTACTAAAGGAACACACTCCTTTCTCTGACCTAAAACCTTCCATCTCCACGAACGGGTTCCTCAACAAGATTTAATCTCAGAATCCTTAACTCAATACACTCTCACCCATTTCAATCATCGACCTGGCAATTCGATCCCGAGCTCCTCAACTCTTCTTAAGCCTGAACTCCATAATCTTATCACAACACCTCTCTGATAAAGACGCTTAGCCGCTGCGAATCCCAATCACCGTCACCACCGCTACTGGTGTCGGCGCTAGAAGCAAAGACGAAGGAATAGACCGTAGAAATCAGTGAACAATCGAAGGGGATCCCATGGTTACACTAGGATAGGAATTGAAATGGAAGTTGTTATTACCTATTTAGTCAGACGAACGAATTTGGAATCTTGCGAAGTAAATTAGGGTTTGAGTTGGATTTTTCAGCAGTAGGAATGAGTGAAAAAGAGAAGTAGAAATTATTTTATAAGATGGAACGCGACTACTCGTATCCCCAGTAATGATAGGGTGACACCAAGCCCAATGGCCCAGTAACATTGTCCGACCCAAAGATATACAGCTTATTGGATTCTCCGCCCTAGACTCACATGGTCTGGTTCATATGAGTTGGGTCACGACCCGATTCAGCAGCCAAACCACTAAAACAAATGCTGACGCTAAAAGGCTGAATGTTTGAAATTTCATTTTGTACAATGATCAATGTAAAAACCTTTAAGATCAACACAAGAGATTAAGAGATTCACCTGCCAAACTTCTCACTGTATGCAATTCACCGTCGCGCTTGAAATTAACTAATAAGCAGTAAAATAATTGGAAAGTCAAAGCCGCATTTTAGTTATTAAAGGACGCGACCTCTCGAAGCATCGCGACCTTATGAACAAATACATCTGTTAACTCACGTCGCTCCGAGAAATGATAGTTTTGGCAATTTCGAAGCATGTTACATCTTGATAAAACATACTTCGAGTGGGCAAATTTTGGCTAGCTTTTGGACCAAGCCACAAGGATCTAAATATATACGAAATAGACAAGAAAGAGGAGTCAGACATATTTATATACACCACGGCTCGTGAAGACCAGGAACCCGCTCGTGACCCACCATCTTGACCCATTCGCGATGAATGCTTCTCGACCTGCTCGTGAAAAAGAGCTCCACGGCCCGTTCGTGGTGAATGGCCACGAGCTGACCTGGAACTCATAAGGTAGTGGCCACAACCTAGTCCCCCACGAACCGTAGATCAAGGATCCAATAAAAAGTGTCCACAATGGTCATATTGACTATTTCTCCACTCACTCACGAACAGGTCCAAGATCCTCGGGATTGGTGCCACGTGTCTTCATGAACCGTCTGTAGAAATCACCTATAAATAGCCCAATACTTAGCATTTTTTGGGATCTTTTGGCAATTCAGAGCTCCAATTTCACCATTATTGTAACTCCATCATATCCAATCAGAGATATTTAGAAATTGTTGAGCGATCACCATTGTAAAAGTCAGATTAAGAGAATACTGTAATTGTACTTGCATTCAAACGTATAATCAAAGTCATATAAAGTGGATGCAGGCTCTTTAATGCCGAACCACTATAAATTTGGTGTGTTTGTTGCTTTTTCTTTTCATTTCTAGTTTTAATTATCTGCAAATCAAGATAATTTGGGTGTTAGATCCATTTTTTGGTCTAACAAAATTCGAAATAATTCAAATTTTGTTTTTCAAATTCTAACTTTTCTATTATACTTTCTATCTGAATTTGATTTTAATTTAAGTTTCATAAGTTTATACTTCATAAATTTTATATATTTACATTTTATATGCTTTATATTTATATAATTTTAAACTCTATAATTTTATAAATATGTTTATATAGTTTATATTTATGTTTTCATGCGATTTTATACTTTATATTATTTATTTATAACACTTTATTTTAATTCATGAATTTTTAAAATTATATACATATCAAAACACTTGAAAAATATTCAATTTTCAATTTTCTACATGTGTATGCCTACATACATATATACATGTCGACATATAACTGTCTTTTTTTTTAATTGAAAGGAAGTGTATTTTCACTATTTGTGACTGTTCAGAAATGTTGCAACCTTTCAAATGTTATAAATAGGGGTTGATTTCGAATTTTTTATCACTTTTTCTCCATCTTCATCTTCTCTCACTACGCTATTATTCTTTATCATTTTTATGATTTCTACACTTATACTCTGCCGAATTCAATTCTGTTTTTATAAATTTCTTCTCTCTACACTCTCTACTCATTACTCTCTGAATTATTTGTTATTGAAGAGTTGTAGTGTTGTTTGTAATTGTTTGGGTTGTGTAAGAAATCAGTGGTGTCCCTTGTAGCCGTGAAATCAAGGACGCATAATCAGTGGTATCCCTTATAGCTGTGAAATCAAGGAGGTTGGAATCGGTGGTATCCCTTGTAGTCGTGAAATCAAGGAGGTTGTAATTGGATATTGATATAGTTATAAAACTCTACACAATCTAGCATTGTGCATGACTGGACAGTTGGAACAATTCCGAACTAGTATAAAATCTAGTGTGTTCTTTCCTTTTCTGCACTTTATTTTTGTTTGTCTTTTCATTTATGTTTGATTCTATGTCTGTGATTGTTTCTATGGAGTTTGATTCATATAGTAGTTCATATAAGTTTAGATTTTGTTTAAATTCTCAAAAACACTATTCACCCTCCTCTAATGTTTTTTTGCCTTAACGATCCATTCCGCAGTCCCTAACAATTGGTACAGGAGCAAGGTCTTTCAAAAAGTTCATAATCTGATTTTTGAAAATAGTGATAATGTCAACCAACACTGGTAGAAATAATAGCTCTTTTGTAGAGGGTCAGTCCGTTGTTAGACCACCACGATTTAATGGTAGTAATTATTCATATTGGGCATGTAGAATGAAGATAAATTTACAATCAGTAGCATTAGACACATGGAATACCGCAAAAAATGAATTTGTTGAAGCCACAACTGCTTTTGCACAGTGGATAAATGAACAAAAGACCGCCGCACAAATCAATTCTAAAGCCATGAATATGTTATTTTGTTCATTAGATAGGAATGAGTTTAATAAAGTGTCAGTATGTAAAACTTCTTATGAAATTTGGAGAACTTTACAAGTTACTCATGAAGGAACTAGTAAAGTTAAACAAACTAAAATGGCAATGTTAGTTAATCATTTTGAATTATTCAAAATGAATGAGAATGATTCTATTTCCGATATGTATTGCAGATCTCAAGAAATAGTGCATTCATCAACAACACTTAGAAAAACCTATTCTGAAGTAGATCAAGTCAAAAAAATATTGAGTTCATTAACTCCAGAATAGGATTAGAAAACTTTGGCAATTAAAGAAGCCAAAGATCTCAATGAAATGAAGATTGAGGAGTTAATCAGAAATATGATGTCTTATGAAGTCCAATTACAAAAGAGAATAGGAAACAGGCTAACTGAAAAGAAATCATTAGCTTCGAAAGAAACATCAAATAATTCTAACTCAAGTAGTGAAGATGATGAAGAAACAGCTCTTATGACAAATTATTTTAGAAAATTTCCACAAACCAGGTTATATAAAGAAAATGTGCCCATATCCAATTAAATCGACTCAACAAACAAACAATAACAATTCGTCGAGAAAGAGAAAGAAAGCATACGCAGCAACATTAGATGATTCAGATTCATCATCAAGTGATGAAGAGCCAGAAACCAGAAATTCAAATATATGCTTTACGGCAATTCAGAGTTCAGAAAATTTCGAAGAAAAGCACCTAAAAACTGGGTATGCCTTATTTAATTTTTAATTTTATTTGGTTGAATGGCTGCTTTGTTTGTTTGCTTTGATTTGAATTTTAAAATTTTAAAATTTAAACTTGAAAATTTAAAATTCAAATTTGAATTTTGAGACATATATATGTCGACATACATATGTCTATATGTCGACATATCTAACCAATAATTTGAAATCTATATTTGTATTTCAAAGGTTTGAACTTTCAAACATCCCTCCAACTTTTCACCAACTCTCAAGGTCTGAAAAAGTGTCATTAAAGTCTGAAAAGATATGCCTATTCAATTCATATCCATTCAATTTCTATATATAAATCGATTCTCTCTACCTTTCATTCACAATTCAAAACAATACTCTTCATATCTATTTTGTTCAAAACTATCAATTCAATGGCTTTCTCAAGTTCATCTCAAAAATTGAAAATAACCAAAACCATCAAAGGTTATCTTCATAATGACAAAGAGCCTATCAAAAACTATGCTAATTATTTAGCAAATGCTAAGGTTAACATAGGTGCTTTCGCCATCTTTGGAGATTTTCCTTCCTACGACCCTACTTCTCTCTTTCAACACAACGAAGTCTTGAGTCTAATTGACTCTCATGAAAATGACGAAGTATGTTATCCCAAATTTATCAAGATGTTCTATGCAAATCTTAATCATGGATTTTACAAAGGAAACGGAAACCAAATTTGGAGTAGCGACAAAGGCCCACAAATTGCCCTCTATGCCGAACTCTTAGGCACTATTCTAAATTGTAGAAGCATGAGATCAGATTTTTCGGATTTCAAAATCGATGAAACCGATTTAGAGACCTACCACGATATATTTGAAGACGATGCTCTAATGGAGTTCAAAATCGCTTCTTTCATCCAAAAACAAGAATCTCAAATCTTCTCCTTCAACATACCATCACTTCTCATTCTGGAAATTTCAACAATCCAACTATCAAAGTCCAAAAGGTTCTCTTTGCTATTATTGGTGCTTGTACCATCAATTGGGCTGACATGATTTTAAATGAAATCAAGCCCATAGAATAGTCCTCAAAAGAAAAAACACTCTACTTTGGTGTTTATCTCGTTCGTATTTTCAAATACTTTGGAGTTGATCTTTATTACTACCAAAATTAATATCGAAGCAGGCTGGCAGTGAAGGAGTATGAAATAACCCGAGAAACTACATCAACCAAAACCCTCTTAAGGGAAAAGACCGTGAAAGCTACAATATGTGAATGGTGGGAGAAATACGTCAGGGTCAACCCAACAAGATCTCTCCTGCAGCCCTTACCTGGTAGAAGTTCCCATAATAAAGAAGCTAGCCTAGTCCGAAATCAAGTAATCCTGAAGCAGTAAACCCAACGAACAAAGCCCAGAGGAATCTTTGATAATGACCAGCCCAAATGCCGATACACCTGAAGACAGAAGCATAGAAGGACCCAAACCAAAAGGACGGGAAGGCCACCCAAAATCTACTTTCGGAGTATCTACTGCGTGAATGCCGAAAAGCCACCCGCCAAGGATACAGGCTACCATGAAGGCCCTACCGAAGGGCTAGCTAAGACCTAAGCAGGATACAGGCTAACCATACAAGGCTACCTAGTACCGAAACCCATAGCGGTTTCGATCCGGCAGCTATCAACATACACCATGAGGTCAAGCCCCTCTAAGCACTCACGATAAACCCGAGAGCCTACAACCAAAAGCTCAAGTCCGCAATCTTACATTCAGGAACTGCTTTCGAAAATTCAGGCACCATCCAGGGATTATAATCGAATACGTCAAAAGCGACCAAAGGTCAAGCACCTAGAACCAAGAATAAAACAACTGACAAAAACCCATTTGGGTCCGGTAGCACTCCGACGGGAGGGGCCCTGAACTACTTTAAATAAGACCCCCAGAGGTCACATTAAAGGGGATCTTTTTCCTAACTTTTTGTACCATTAGATAAAACATTGGAAAGAAGATCAACGGAGAATTTCTCCCTATAACATTCATGTACTTCCAATAAAAGTTTAATAAAAAAGGGATCTTCCTATATGTAAACTGTTCTGTAAGTGTGTACTATTATTTCCCTAGTCATAGTAGTCTCCATTTATTATTGATTATACAGAGAAATACGGGTTACACCCCTCAATATCCTCGAACGGCGGTCGAACCTTGTTCACAAAGCCAAGATCCGACCTGATAGTCCCCAGCGATCCTACACCCCTGAGATCTGACATCTAAAGTTTCCGCTAAAATCGATTAGAGAAGAGAGTCAATCCTCTTGATTCCCCTTTAGGTCTATCCCTGTTGACCCACTTCCAGTGTTGACGAAAAATTTCATTAACATTTTAGCGCTAGAAGGAGGTCCTGACCCTCCGACCTTGTGGTTAATAGCCACATATCCACCTATGTTGTTCCGTCCCAAATCGGACTTGCTTTGAAGAAGCGAAGTTATGAGCAAAAAAACCCAGACAAAGGCTTTCAGGATGTCGAGCTGATAAGTCAAGAACCACCAGCCATAGGGTAATGGAGGAGCAGGAGTTAAGAGCGGAGGCTTCGTGAGTAATAAAGCGAAAGAGGGAAATTGAGATGCATGCTTACGAGATGTGGAATAGCAGCTCTTCCCACATAGGACAAACCAGGGAGTTCCCACCCACTGGATCTACATCAGAGGACATTAACATTTTCCTCTACTTAAAGGATGATCTCTACGGGAAAGTTAAAGGGATGATGCTCGAATGTGAAATAATGGACGATTTCAACCACTTCATCGACAAATAGACTAAAGAAATGACAACTCGATGTCGGTATGTCCCGAAAAGAAAGAACGAAAATATAGGAACCACAACTAGGATGATTCGCAGGAGAATGAGACTCCACCAGCAAAGAGCGAGGTGCACGCCAAAAATACCGCAAGAATGCTACCTCACTGCTTCAAGGGAAAATGTTTACTTCCTAACCAAACATGAACTCGACTGCTGGACCTCCACGAAGAAGAATCCTAAACACGAAAGAAATCCAAATCCAAATCCAGAGCTCTCCACAATTGAATCTAAAGTCCATCAATTTCATTCAAGCTACACAATAAATCTCTCAAGCATCATTCAAACAATCTCTTCTCCTCTTCAAACCCAAAATCGAATGCTAATTCACTATGAAATCTATGAAGATCATGGAAAAGGATCAAAGCACACAAGTGGTTGAAGATTCATCACAAAGCTAAAAGATCTCTTCATTTTCTTCACCAAATTCAAGTGGAATTAGATCATAAGGAAGTTTAAAAGAGAGAAATGATTGTAATGAGGGAAAATCCATATTTTATAAGCTTGAGTATTATAATGAGAATTGATTGAAAGTGGATGTAGGTTCATAGAGAATCGAACCACTATAAAAATTCCTTTGTGTTCTTACTTGCTTTTATTCGTTTATTTTGCGATTTCGCGGTTCCATATTCTTACCGAATAGGTGAAGTGTAGCTTTTATGTAACAACCCTGAATTTTGGGGGTAAATTTAAAATTTTATTTTAAGTAATTTTAATGAGTTTTGGTTGTATTCCCAAAGTTAACGTACTCGGGTTTTGAACGGTCTTGGTCAATTCTGCGATCGATCGGGTCGGGCAAAACCCGGGTCGTTACATTTTACATCTTCGGTGCTTGATCCCAAATCAGGGGCGAACATTTGGCGCCCAACATTGGGACCGCGCTCGCATCTCCTACCTCTTCTCACACTCTCCCAAAGTTGAGATCCTTGCATTAAAGCTCTAAACCGCATTCTTCTCCGAAGTTATGGCTAAATCAAAGAAGTAAGTAAAGATGTCGTAAATGCCGATAATGTCGCTAATGAAGAAACACCGCTCACAAACCGCTTTGAAATTGGCGATAACTCGGAAAGTGGAGCCGGTGTGACTAGAAATGAATTGAAAGCCACTATTGCCAATGTCAACAACCGAATGAATCCCTATACTAAAATGATAATGGAGAAACTTGACGCCATTCTTAATGCTCGATCAAATCCAGCCCCTCCGCAAGCTCATGTCGATCTCGAAGATAATACCAAATCACCCGCTTCCGATCATAACCTCAACAACAATATGGAAGACGATTATGATGGGGAAAGTGACGGGAATGAAGCTAATATCGAAGAATTGAGATCAAAAGCTAAGAACCATTCTGAAGAGAACCTCTTCGTCGAGAAGGAAAAGTGCCTAAGCTCTGTAATCGAGATCATATGCCTAGACGAACGTTCGGTAAAGAACTCGACTTCACAGAGCGTCATAACGCTGAAGAATATATCTCAGACATGATAGAACGAGCCATGAAAAAGAATCAAGCTAGTAAAGACGATGAAAGAGAATGGGACTTCTCTCCCGATAGGACTCCGTTCACCAAAAGAATCCTCGAAGCAGAATGTCTGAAGAAGTTCAATCCTCCGACTTTGCCTCCGTACAACGACCTCGTTGATCCCAACTGCTTCCTATTCAAATATAAATGGCATATGAGTGCAGCCAAGCGACCGATGAGATGAGATGCATGTACTTTCCTCTCTACTTAGAAGGTGCCGCATCACTATGGTTCACAAAGCTGCCACCCAAATCCATCGATCGGTTCTCCGACCTGACCAAAAAGTTCAAGGAGCAGTTCCGCTTGTACGCTACCAAAGCCAAGGATGCTACAACGCTTTCAGCAATGAAACAGAATCCAGGGGAAACTGTCAAAGCCTTCCTCAGTCGATTCAACGTTGCTTTGTCTGAAGTAAGGAATCCAGAGCCATGCATAATTCTCATGGCTTTACTCGACATTATAGACAAAACAAGCGAGTTCGGAAGATGGATAAAAATGAAGGAACCGACTGTGCTTGACAAGTTTAATAAGAAGGCGGAGGAGTACATGAGAGTGGACGATAATCCTATACCCCTTTAGGTCATTGATGGCAACCAACTCCTTGAAGCTCCTAAAAATATGGCTGTCCAATCTAACCAGAAGAATAATCAGGGACAAAAGTGAACCAATGATGGGAATGACAACAAGACTAATAAGAAGTCTCGCCTTTTCAACTCATCAGAGCTAACGCTTTTGAATGACACCCCTGGAAATATCTATCTTACAACAAAGGATTCTGAAGAGTACGCAGAGCCAAATCCGATAAGGATAAATAACAAAGCAGCAAACTCCGGGAAATTTTGCAGATTTTATAACCGACCTGGTCATAACACTAACGAGTGCCGACACCTGAAGAACCTCATTGAGGAATTGATCAGGAAAAACAGGTTACAGCAGTATGTAAAGAATCCGCAAGCCATGAATCCATCTGCTAATCCCTAGGGGCAAGGGGCATCGAATGATCAGTCTGGTCCAAGCAATGTAGCCTCTGCTCAAATCATGCCAAAGCAAATCATCAACTAATAACCGCTAACGGTGTTCCGATTTCAATGACTCGGAATAAGCGATCAACGTCGCTACATCTTTACTTCATGCTCTACTTCTTGCTTTAGTTCATGCTTTACTTCGCGTTTACTTTCTGTTATATTCAAAATCTTTATGTAAACAGTCTGTAATAATCTGCAAGTGATGCACTGAACATTACCTCTATGACTAAAAGCATATCTGTTTAAATGAATTTCCTACTTGCAAAGTTATATGTCAAATCAAAATTTTCTTAAAAGATGGTTTTATATTGCAGGCCATTTGTCGAGCGCTTGTTCCTGAAACATCGCAACCCCAACAACGCTAGCTCAAGAGCGGAAATCTTGTAAATATTAACATGTACAAATGCAAAACAAGTAAAGCACTGCCTTGAAAAGTGAATGGTAAAGTCGCCAAGATTCAAACAGTGAGCAAGCGCCACGACAAACAAGCACGAGAGCTGAAACTTTTATCGAAGGGGCACTTCCCTAAGTGGGAGGTTCAGAGCTTCAGTCCCTAAACCAAAATAGCATGCTAAGTCGAGCATCTGACAAAGGGACTGATGGCCGCCCCGCGCAATGATATAACAACAACCAAGACCGTTTGCGTAGCATCTGGAATCCCCAGATGCGAAGAACGAAAATCCACTTGTGTAGCGTTTGATATGATCAAACGGGAAGAATGAAAATCCATTTGCGAAGCATTTGATATGATCGAACGTGAAGAATGAAAATCCATTTGCGTAGCGTTTGATATGATCGAACTTGAAGAATGAAAATCCATTTGTGTAGCGTTTGATATGATCAAACGTGAAGAATGAAATCCATTCGCGTAGAGTTTGATATGATAAAATGTGAAGAATGAAAATCCATTCGCGTAGCGTTTGATATGATCGAACGTGAAGAATGAAAATCCATTTGCGTAGCGTTTGATATGATCGAACGTGAAGAATGAAAATCCATTTGCGTAGCGTTTGATATGATCGAACGTGAAGAATGGAAATCCATTTGCGTAGCGTTTGATATGATCAAACGTGAAGAATGAAAATCCATTTGCGTAGCGTTTGATATGATCAAACGTGAAGAATGAAAATCCATTCGCGTAGCGTTTGATACGATCAAACGTGAAGAATGAAAATCCATTCGCGTAGCGTTTGATAGGATCAAACGTGAAGAATGAAAATCCATTTGCGTAGCGTTTGATACGATCAAATGTGAAGAATGAAAAACCATTTGCGTAGCGTTTGATATGATCAAACGTGAAGAATGAAAAACCATTTGCGTGGCGTTTGATATGACCAACGTGAAGAATGAAAATCCGTTTGCATAACGTTTGATATGATCAAACGTGAAGAATGAAAAACCATTTGCGTAGCGTTTGATATGACCAAACGTTAAGAATGAAAAACCATTTGTGTAGCGTTTGATATGATCAAACGTGAAGAATGAAAAACCATTTGCGTAGAGTTTGATATAACCAAACGTGAAGAATGAAAAACCATTTGCGTTGCGTTTGATATGATCAAACGTGAAGAATGAAAATCCATTTGCGTAGCGTTTGATATGATCAAACGTGAAGAATGAAAATCCATTGGTATAGCGTCTGGTATGATCAGAAGTGAAGAGTGAAAATTCATTCACGCGACATCTGATCATTTTAGACACGACATAATTTTTGTGCACTAAAACCCGAAGTCTACCCTTAGCGGGGGAATAACACGTAAAGTCCTCGCTGGGGACACCCAGTTGATCGTTAGAATCAGGAAGCACCTGATCCGATCACGACAAACACTGGGTTTTGATCAAGAGCTCTCTCCGGGGCACAAATAATCAAAGACTTCTCCAAAGAGGAGCAGAGAATTAGTTACAAATACGTAATTCTCAAACGAGAAATACCATAGACTACCATATAAGTTATAAAGCGATAATGTTTGAAATCCACAGTTGGTATAGTCGATTAGTTGATTTCAAACATTAACGCGAATTCAAATTAGAATATTGCATTTGTATAGACATTATTCAGCAAGTTGTAAACCGCTGGATAAAAGAATTCTATGCATACACATTATTCAAATCAAAGTAAAAATTCGCTATAATTCATTTTCTAATGATTAAACTAATTTGCTATCGATATGGACGACCGATAGTGAAGTATAAGTCCAAAATCGCCAAGTACTTGTTTTGATTACAGAACAGGTGGCATGAAGTTTACAAATTCAAAGACATGATTTGCCGTGGCAAACAAAGAGCTACGACAAAATCTCAATGCAAACTATATTAATTTCGGAGCATGCATTCCTCGCAAGCAAGAAATACAAGCTTCAAGGGGCAAGTGTTAACCCTGTTCTTAAAACGCGGATCAGAACTAAGAAGTGTTCACGAACAATGGTACACGGCATAACTGACTCATGTCGTGTTTACGACATGGATCCTGCAGTCATCCACACGACATGACTTTAAGTCGCTGGCATGAGTTAAATTCAAGATCGTTATCGTTAATATGACATGAGCCTAAGATATTCTAAATCGTGGCGCAAGCTCTCATGTCGTCCGGAGCAGTAATATTCAAATCGTCATGCAAACCATAACGCGATAATCAAGTCATTAAACCCATGACGCATGGATCATGTCGCAAGACCCCAGTTTCATACATGGCGTACATCTCCTGGTCACAACCATGTCGGGGCAACTCAAGTCGCTCGCATCCAAGACGTTCAAACACGACGTGACTCAAATCACATCAGATGCGACATGACCTAAGTCGTTCTGGTACGACACGGTTCAATTCGCCCAGCACGACATAGTCCATGCCATATGACATTCAGTCCATTCAACATGCAAATCGTAGGTCGTCGTGGCCTCACCAAGTCGTTCGCATATGGTCAATCATGTTGCTAATGCCATGACGTTCAACACGCCACTACGACATTCAGGTTGTAAATGTACTCATCAAGGCATAAGTCGTTCCTCAGCCTAAAATGGATCAGTTCATTTGTAATGTTGAGGTACACATATTGTATAATATGGTCATGTTCAAGATATGAATAAATACTTCCATGGACACGTGTACAAGTGGAAAGTCATTATTCAAATGTGAATTGGGCCGCTCCTCTATGTAGTTTACATATCCAAGTCACAGGAGCTTTCATGCAATAAGTATAACCATGTCGTTATATAACTCATGCCGCAAAATATAGAGTGTGAAAGCATGTCGTTTGTACGGTTTAAAGCCCGTCGCTGGAACGACTTGGAGCAAGGCGTTCATATCATTCCATGAAGTCATTCCGCACGCCATATGACGTAGAAATAAAGCGATGGGTTAGCTAACGATAGCAGTAAAGTATGAAGGACAGGCTGTCGTCACATGGGAAAAAGAAGGTTTGTGCTCAAGTTGCATGTATTAAATCATGTCGTAAATTCATTCAGGCAACTCATGCCATATAATATCATGTTACAACCGCATGTATTCATGCCGCGTGACCAAGTCATGTCGTTCGCCAGCGGTATGACAATTGTAAAGTGATAATGACAGATGTACACACATATTTACAAGTGCGCCATTACCCCTTTGAACACCACTATAAATTCCCCTCATAATTCATTTGAAGGGAGGACCAAAAATTCATACTTAGGAGGAGACTCCGTCAAATTCAAAGCTCATCGATAACTTCTCCAATGGCTTCCATGGATTCAACAACACTTTTCTAACTACATGAAGATCAAATCCACATCAATGATCATTAGAGCTCTCCACAATTGAATCTAAACTCCATCAATCTCATTCAATCTACACAATAAATCTCTCAAGCATCATTCAAACAATCTCTTCTCCTCTTCAAAGCCAAAATCGAATGCTAATTCACTATGAAATCTATGAAGAACATGGAAAAGGATCAAAGCACACAAGTGGCTGAAGATTCATCACAAAGCTAAAAGATCTCTTCGTTTTCTTCACCAAATTCAAGTGAAATTAGATCATAAGGAAGTTTAAAAGAGAGAAATGATTGTAATAAGGGAAAATTCATATGTTTTAAGCTTGAATATCATAATGAGAATGAATTTTAAGTGGACGTAGATTCATAGAGAATCAAACCACTATAAAAATTCCTTTGTGTTCTTACTTGCTTTTATTCGTTTATTTTGCGATTCCGCGGTTCGATATTCTTACCGAATAGGTGAAGTGTAGCTTTTACACCTTTGGTGTTTAATCCCAAATTTGGAGAAAACAGATAGGAGGGCCTTCTGCCATTATCACTTGATGAATGGACATGAGACTAATCACTGTAGAACTCTCGATGAAGACATCATCAGATTCGTCAATCAAGGCCGATTACAAGAGTTTATCGAAAAATCAAGATGAGTTTGAGAGAATCCTAAGGAAATGGATTAATACACATGTACCGATGTACGGAAAACCCATCCCTCGGAATTTTAAAAGGAAAACCCAAGAGGGGTCCAGTCATCGACGGATTAAATCGCATGTCATCGTCAAATTGGTCGGGGTGAGGTATCCCCTGGAGGGGGATGGTGTGTTAGTATTTCTCCATGCCTAAAGTAGAGGGGGCAGAGTTAAACATCAAAAGCGTAAGTCGTCGTTTCACACTAGAAATGGTCGTGGCGGTGCATCTAAAATCAGCATGCTCTGCCTTTGCTCGTAGAAGAGTACGCCCTGCCTCTGCTAGAACTAAGCACGTCCTACCTGTGCTTGCAAAAGAGCATGTCCTACCTCTCCTTATGTTCCACGTTACCCGTAAAAGGGAATGCAAACCCCTATCATCGCCTATTATGGTCAGGATAGGGCACCCCTTGGAGGGGGTGGCGTATAAGCCTCTATCAGTGCCTACGATGGCCCGTATAGTGTGTCAAAAGAGTAAATCTTAGTTCCGTGCCTACGATGGCCTCATCTAAGTTTCTAAGCCCTTATCATTGCCTATGATGGTCAGGATAAGGCGCCTCCTGGAGGGAGGTCAGGTAAGTCCTTGGGCCCTGCTTATGGATAAGCTAGCCAAGTGCTCCGGACGCACAGGCCCAGCGAGTGGCCAGCAAAGAACGTACATCCTCTACTTTGACATCAAAAGCCCAGGAGAGGCTCAAGAAGCAAGTAAAACCACTGCTTCCCAAATCAAATCAGAAAGGGATACTCACCTCTTTAATACTGGAGGGGTTCCGGTCTGCTATGCTAAATTCGCTAATCTGGGTCGATTCGGCGCTTCATTAATACCGGAGGGGGTTCCGGCCACCTACATATTAATACTTGAATCTAGGTCCATGCAGTTCTCTACAGAAGACAGAAGGGGTTCCAACCACCTACATATCAATACTCGAATCCAGGTCCATTCAGTTCTTTACAGAAGCCGGAAGAGGTTTCAGTCACCTACATATCAATACCCGAATCTGGGTCCATTCAGCTCTTTACAGAAGCCGAAAGAGGTTCTAGTCACCTACATATCAATACCTGAATTTGGGTCCATTCAGCTCTTTACAAAAGCCGGAAGGGGTTCCAGTCACCTATATATTAATACCCACATATGGGTCTGTTCGGCTCTTTATAGAAACGGGAAGTGGTTCCGGTCCCTTATATATTAATGTCTAAATTTAGGCCGAATCGATTCCTCGACAAAGTCCTAAAGCAAGCCGGCGATCTCGCATACCACAACCTGGAACAATCCTACAAAAAAAATCACCACCACATGTGGGGCCACTAAGGCCACACCAAACCTATGAAGAACCCAATTCCTGATTCAAACAAGAAAGAATATCTTTCCCCTCTCGGAAATTCAAGTGAGGGCTCAAGGTTATCTACCAAAGGTGGACTCATAAACCTCTCAGGGAAGTGCTTTTAACTTATACATCCATTAGTTATTTTTCTTTTCGACATATCAATTCCTTACGCAACTCTAAAAAACGACGTTATATCATAACATCGGTTCAAAGAGAAATCAGGGGGAAGATCGTGAATGGTTTCAATAACATCCTATGAGTGATTATCCCTTTATTTTTTCTAGACGATTTTTTATTAGAAACATTTCAAGGATAATTGTTTCGAGAAGAAGTTTACTTATCGACACGTAGTACTGATAGACTTCCATTCATTGCAATGCCTTTGGAACACAATAATATTGTTTCTAATAAAAGCAAAAAAAATAAAATCATGTGACATAATGTCAGTTCCACCGAAAATCACGATGCAAGACATTACATAGACACAGTCTTTGTTCTAAAGAAATAAATTTTCCACAACCCAAACATGCAATAAAAATCTATCATTCTGAATCGGGGTTTCGCAAAGCAAACTCCAAAGAATCACAGTCCTCTTTAGCTTTCTTCAACTCATCCTCTAACTTATCAATTTGTTGATATAATCTACCAACCACCGCATCTGAGCTTTCGAAGGATCTCGTTACGGACCTATGCTGTAAACTGTGCATTGCCTCGTCTTTCTCTTTCAATTGCTTTTCCAAATAGAACACTTGTTCCTTGAATTTTGTGATAGGCACCTTCTGGAGGCAATACATCTTTTTATACCCTGAGAAAGGAGCATCGCTTAAAATATCTTTACCACCCGCGGCGTCTAGAATTTCCTCCCTAAATTTCGAAAAAGGGGTCTGGAATGAATCCTCCTAAGCCACAGACAAGGTGAAACATTGTAATACGAAGATTGCAAACATCTAGTGCATGTTAAGTACTCCATACCTCCAAAAGAAAAAACAGTCACATTACGCTTATTGGTTAATGCACATTATAGGTACCACATTCACACTAGCACATTATCATGACACCACACAATACCGAGAATCACAAAATCAGTACGAATCACAAACAGACCACAAGAGAATGTATGCTTAATATAACACTCAAAATCCCAATGTAAAATTGTCTACGCTGAGCCAAGCTTCTTGAGTTTTTCCCCTTAAAATTCTTAAATGAAGAGTCTAAAACATAACCGCAATTCAAGTCTTCAAAGAAACCGAGGATTGTTGTAATATGGGAAGCTTAATTGTTGATGAAACCCAATGGAAAAGAAATACCCCTTGAGAGTGAAAGCCATACATATGCGACATCAACATCAGAATGACCAGGAGCTATCCTTTTTCTAGAGCCTAAAGAGCCTTCGTCCTCAGGGGCAGCTCCTGGGATGTAAGAGTAGGCTTTCTATCACCTCTTCTGGACCCATCTGCCTGGTCCGTGTGACCTTCTACCTCTCCGTCTGCTATATCGAACTCCTCCCCGTCTTCCTCATAATCTTCAACAAACTCATCAATAAACAATAATGACGCGGGATCTATTTTACTAGTCGAGGGAGCCCTACGCTCCCATTTCACCTGCTCAATCTTTTATAGGACTCTATCTCTAATAAAGGGGTCAATTGAAGGAAAGATAAATTCCGAAAGTTTTTCATAGTTGCCCAAAAGGCAAGGAGGAGGGCATCTTTGCAATACTCCATGGCGATATTGTTAAGGTGGACATTCAAAAAAATTGAAATTCTATCGGTGGCTTCGTAAATATTCCTCTTTGCAGTGGCAAGCGGGGTGCTCATCTTGTCCATCTCTGCAACATAATCGATCTCCATTTCCGTTTTCTATGCTTTATGGTCTTCCACCTCCTTCGCCGACCTCTTGTTGACCTTCCTCACTTCCTCTAATGAAGTCACCAATTCCTTGCATTCATTATTTCCTTATGTCTGCTCCCTCTGTAAAGCGTCCACTTTATCTGCCAACACCTTATTCTCTTCCCTTAAAATGTTGACTCCAGTCGCTAAAGTGGAAGCTGGTCCTCGGGAAACATACCAAGCTTTCATCATCTAAAGAAGAAGAATAAGTTAAAAATAATAATAGAGAGAGAAGAGTAAACATGCATATAATACCAAATGGAAATCCTAATTTGTTGCTTGTAGAGATCCATCGTGTTCAAGGTAGCAAACGATGAGGCCATATCCTCCACTTCAAGGGAAAAAAGAGTCAGTTCCATAAGCTTCTCAAAACCCTAAGCAGGAGAAGGAGGTGTAGGATGAGAAATATGCTTAGAGGAATACAGTGGCAAAAAATCAAGCCTACCCTCATCCACCTCATCAACAACATCGAGAGGGGTAGGGACACTCGTGGATTTTCCTTTTGGGGAGACTTCCGGGGAAGCGTCAATTTTTACCACATGTTCGACACCTATAACGGAAGGGTCAAAAGTTTGATTTGTTTTTGGAATAACGACACTATCTCTTGAGAAGGTGTCTGACTCGTCACACCTGGAATTCTTCGATGAGGAATCAACGGCGGGCTAAGCAAGCCTCTTCACAGCCAGCGCATTGGCCCGACTATAAGCAGCAATGGCGGTTGTATCCTGAGAAGATGAGGATCCTAAGCAAAGGGAAGGATGAATCAGAAAATGCAACAACAGAAAAACAAGAAAAATAATGGCAGAGGTCGCCGAGACAAACGAACCGTTCTCATATAAAATACCTGGATGGAGAGGAGACCCTACATTAAACACATCAGAACCCGACATTAACCCTTTTGGACTAGGGAATTGAATGAGGTGTTGCCCCAATATCTTCTATCTAGGAGGAAGCAAACCATACTCACGGAGTCTGTCGACATTCAAAAGAAATGACCTACACATATGCTCTGCCGGTGCGTTAAAGATGGCGTCAACCACTTGAGCTTCCTCCGGAGTCAAAATCACATTTTGAAAGGAGGTTCTACAACGAAGGGGGAAGGGGGGAGCGAGGGAAGGTTCAAAAAAGAAGAAGAGAAAAACCACCTTCATCAACAAATTGTCCTGATATGCTGGGAGGACATTGGACAAGGAAATATTGGTCCTCCTACAGCCTAGTTTTACTGATGATGTTAGTGATCAACCTCTTAACTGGGTTGGCCCTCCAGATCGGCGATTCTGCGGTCTTGTAGAACTAGATCATGTGACATATATGGTTAGGACTCAAAGAACTTTGACCTGAAGCAAGTCCAGAGCCTCCGTGCACAAAGGGTCGTATATGTGTTTGGTGCAAGTTGAATAGGAGCAACTTTCAAATCCACCAAAAGCTTGTGTAGAAAAATTGAAAAAAAGGAAGACAACCCCCATGCCAAATACGAATTGCCGAATACACGAAGAATCCTTATGGAGGATTCTTAAGGAAGTTTGGCGAAGCAGCAGTCATGGCACTCACACACACTATGCCAAAATCATCCAATATGGCATCCACAAATTATTGAGACATAATCAAGGATAGCATGGGCGCAAATGCCTTCTTAGGACGGGGAACCTTGGAATCCTTGACCTTCTCCTTAGCAGGGATTTTATGAGACATGATCCTGCTAGGTAACATAGTTTCATAATAATACGATCAATACGCGTATTTCTTACACAAATGCACATACCACTGGCATTAACAATATAATTTACTACCATTACACCTCAATTAACAGAGGTCAAGCAGGCGGAAACCTAAATCGAACCCAAATGAAGGGATACGGGAAAATCAAACCTTTTATACCTTAACTAACATACAACTATGCCCAACACGAATGTCCTAAAGACCTAAGCAAAACCGACATAATTACAGAAGGAGACAATCCTGATGACATTAGAATCCTTTCAGGAGTGACATTAAGATTAACACCTGGACCTATCTCTATAAACGAACCTGACCTTAGCTAACCATCGTGTCAATTTTGATGCAAAATTAGGACTGCAATTTATATGAGATATGAAAATACTCACCAGCAATCAAGCTCGAGTCTTCAAGAAAGAGGAGGATTAGAGCATTTTATTTTATGAGAACACTAATCTTGTCCCAGAATTTGATTTGTAGATGAAAGACGGGAACGATGAGGAAGAAAGTTTTATGTTCAAATTCCAAGATCAATCTGGGCCGCAAAAATGAAAGCTAATCAACGCTTCTGATTGAGGAAGACCAAAAGAATCTGATATGACATTTCGAAGTAGGGCAGAAGTTTGACTTGAAAAGTTGAAAACACCCCTTCACCAAAGGAGGGGAAAATATTACTACCAAAATAAACATCGAAGCAGGCAGGAAGTGAAAGGGTATCGGAAAACCCGAGAAACTACATCAACCGAAACCCACTTAAGGGAAAACACCACAAAAGCTACAAGATGTGACTGGTGGGAGTAATCCGCCAGGGTCAACCCGACGAGATCTCTCCGACATCCCCAACCAAGTCGATGTTCCCGTAATAAAGAAGCTAACCTAGTCCAAAATCAAGTAAGCTGGAGCAGTAACCCAACGGACAATGCCCAGAGGAATCTTCGATGATGAACTGCCCAAATGCTGATACACCTGAAGATGGAAGCATCGAAGATCCCAAACCGAAAGGACAAGAAGGCCACCCAAAATCGACTTTTGTAGCATCTACTGCATGAATGCCGAAAGGCCACCCTCTAAGGATGCATGCTACCATGAAGGCCCTATTGAAGGGCTAGCCGAGACTTGAGTAGGATACAGGCTACCCGTAGTAGGCTACCTGGTACCGAAACCCATAGCGGTTTCAATCCAGCAGCTATCAGCATGCACCACGAGATCAAGCCCCTCTAAGCATTCACGATAAAGACGAAATTCTACATCCGAAAGCTCATGTCTGCAAGCCTACACTTAGGAAATGCTCCCAAAAATTCAATCATCATCCAGGAATATAATCGAATACATCAAAAGCGACTGAAGGTCAAGCACCCAAAGCCAAGAATAAAATAACCGACAAAGACCCATTTGGGTCTGCTAGCCCTCCGATGGGAGGGTCCCTGAACCACTATAAATAAAACCCCATATGTCACATTAAAGGGGATCTTTTCCTTAACTTTTAGTACCATTAGAAACAAATTAGGAAAGAAGATCATAGGAGAATTCATCCCTATAACATTCATGTACTTCCAATAAAAGTTTAATAAAAACGGGATCTTCCTATATGTAAACTACTCTATAAGTGTGTATTATTATTTCTCTAGTCATAGTAGTCACCATTTATTATTGATTCTACAAAGAAATACGGGTTACACCCCTTAATATCCTCGAATGGCGATCGAATCTCGTTCACAGAACTTAGATTTGACTTGATACTCCCCGACGATCCTACACCCCAAAGATCTAACATGTAAAGTTCCCCCTAAAATCAATTGAAGAAGAGAGTCAATCCTCTTGATTCCCCTTTAGGTTTGTTCCTGTTGACCCACTTTCGGTACTGATGAAAAATATCGTTAACAATCTTCATGGAGAAGAGTTTGTGCCTAGAAAAGTGTTTGACTCATCAAGCATACATTTCATGCAAATTCCTCTCACTTTCAAGCCACTATATGAGACATTCGAAGCCAAACAAGCTCGAATGCAACAAGAACAAGCGCCAATGGAAGTCGAAGAAGAACAAGAAACTTCTTTAGAAAGTGTTGAGTGTCCCACCAAGACTAGACACATTTCCAAAGAGACGATTGCTCAAAATCAAGGAAAAATTGTCAATAATTAAAAGAAGCTTAAGAAGAACTTCTCCAAAATGTCCAAGTTCATAGTCAAGATGGGAAGAATGCTTGGAATATCACCCCCTCATCATCATCGGAAAACAAGACTATCTAGTTTAATCTATCTTTATGTATTAGCTTATGTATTTTCTTATGTTTTGCTTTCGAATCTCGTACTTAGTGTGTTTAATCAGTTGGATGTATTTGCTTTCTATTAAGCAATGAATGGAGTTTTATTTGTGTTAAAATCGTCTTAAAGTCTCTTTAAAAAATTTAGAATTAATTATAGTTTAACATAAGTTCAAAAGATTTTTGAATCATTTGAACATTTTCAAAAAAAAATAATGGTTATGTCGACATACAATTATGTATATGTCGACATATAACTACCACATTTTCAAATTGTTTTATATTTTAAAATTAAATAACTAACTCATGACCATTCAAAATCCAAGGAATTCTAGACCTTATTTAAGCCTATTTCTTCTAGAAAAATTCATTATTCTACTTCTCCTTCTCCCTTATGCATTTCCTCTCAAATTCATGACAAATCCAATTCATAATCTTTGTGAAAATCTTGAAGAAACCTTGAATTCTTTCAAGAATATCCTCTCTATAATTCTACGAAACCAGTGTAATCTCAAACTAAGACAAATAAAGATGTTTGAGCAGCAAGAGAAACATTTTGTTGCAATTCGGTGGCTAATCTCTTCTCTTTTCAGATATGAAGATAATAATCTCGCAAAGGCTCCACCAACCAAAGAAGATGAAGATTCGGAAGACATCATGAAAGATTCAATCTTTGGAGAAGAAATTTTGGTTAAGTCCCAAGAAACATTTAATTAATTGGTATGGTTGATTTGTTTGATTTGTTTGAATTGAATTCTGTGACTTGAAACTGGTATATATTAAACATATGACGTGATGTGCTTTGATTTGGTTTGGTTTGTATAATTGACATCAAACAAATGTAAATAATACTTCGATTGTTTTGTATTTGATAATCATAATGTTAGGAATTTCTGTTATAGGATTATATACATTAAGGGGGAGTACTTTACTTTAAATTCGGAATTACTTAGTTACTTGTAAGTTTTATTTATAGATTTATATGATTTAGGGGGAGTAGTTTTAAAATCTCTTTTTGAAAATGCCAAAGGGGGAGAAATTATAAAATATAGACATGGTTTATAGGATTCATATAGTCATGGGGAGCATTTAAAGGATCATCATCAACATGTATATACATGTATGATATTTTATAAACTAAGGTTGTCATCATTAAAAAGGGGGAGATTGTTGGAGAATGTAGTTTTGATGACAACAACCTTATTTCAATATTAATTGATTATAAAATATATACTAACACTTTTGTCTAGAATATATATATACACACGCACATGTGTAGGATTTATGTACAGGAATTATTACTGAAAACTGTATAGTTCAAAGATACTAGAGATTCAAAATTCAGAGATGATTCAAAACTCATGAGTATTCAAGATTTCAAGAGTTCAAGACAAATATAGTTATAGAGTCTAGATTATGTAAGACTCTGAATAGCACGCCAGGTTCAAATTTAAAATTATTTCAAATTCTATTTTTGAAATTTTGTTTTCAAATTCTATCTTTAATCTATATCTTCTATATTTTACTTTCTATTTAAATTGATTTTAAACTTAAATTTTATAAGTTTATACTTTATAAGTTTTATATATTTACATTATATATACTTTATATTTATATAGTTTTAAACTCCATAATTTTATAAATATGTTTATATAGTTTATATTTATGTTTTCATATGATTTACTACTTTATAATATTTATTTATAACGCTATATTTTAATTCAAAAATGTCCAGAATTATTTACATGTCAAAACACTTGAAAAATATTCAAATTTCAGTTTTGTACATGTATATATCGACATACATATATATACATGTCGACATATAACTGTCGTTTTTTCAAAATTGAAAGGAAGTGTCTTTTCACTATTTGTGATGGCTCAGAAACGTTGCAACCTTTCAAATGTTATAAATAGGGGCTGATTTCGAATTTTTTATTACTTCATCTTCTCCATCTTCATCTCCTTTCATTATACAAATATTTTTTATCATTTTTATGATTTCTACACTTATACTCTACCGAATTCAATTCTGTTTCCATTAAACTTCTTCTCTCTACACTCTCTACTCATTACTCTCTAAATCAAGTGCTATTGAAAGTTATAGAATAGTTTTTAATTGTTTGGGTTTTGTAAGAAATCGGTGGTATCCCTTGTAGCCGTGAAATCAAGGACGGGTAATCAGTGGTATCCCTTTGTAGCTGTGAAATCAAGGAGGTTGGAAATCAGTGATATCCCTTGTAGTCGTGAAATCAAGGAGGTTGTAATTGGATATTGATATATAATAAAACTCTACGCAATCCAGCGTTGTGCGAGACAGGACGTAGGAGCAATTTTGAATCAGTATAAAATCCGGTGTATTCTTTCCTTTTCTACACTTTATTTTTGTTTGTCTTTGCATTTGTGTTTGTTTCTATGTATGTGATTTTATCTGTGGAGTTCGATTCATATAGTGGTTCACATAAGCTTAGATTTTGTTTAAATTCTCAAAGACACTACACCCCCCTCCCCTGCTAGTGTTTGTTTTGCCTTAACGATCCATTCTGCAATCCCTAACAGAATAAACAGAGTATACTATGCTTCTCAAATACTTTTCTCTGCACTAATACGAATATAACAGATTTGTGACAAAATTAGGTGTTCCCTAATATAACAGAAGCAGAATGATCCCAACAGAAACATAGTGGCAGTTTTAGGTGTACTCTGGTTTCATAACGGGTTTTACCCCAGATAGAAATAATAGGTATCTCAACAAAAACAATGGGTACCTGAACAGAAAACAGACAGGACTAGATGTACACTAATTACTACCCCTAAGCGATTGGCTCCCTTATGTGTGAATACCCTGTGTCGTCCCCACAGCAGGGTGTATTACTTCCTAAAGTGGCAACCTACAGAAGGAGACAAACCTATTTACTGGTGCTACAATGGCTTATTTTCCTCTATAGAATAGACCCATGCACGCCCATGACTTCATTGGAACACGCCAATATACACCCTCATTTAGATGAACCTCTTATAATCAGTTCAATATGCATGCCCTGACCCTTACCTAGTAGAGGGTCCTCTTTACCAGAATGGGTTATTGACTGATATGGAACCCACACAGTAGATGGAACAAGTCAAACCCCTAAATTTATGTCCCCTAAATAACTAGGATTTTTAACAGGTTAAGCCTTACAGATTTACAGGTTCGCCTAACCCTCATATATTAACAGGCTAAGTTTTATAGGTTAACAAGTCTATACAACCCCAACAGATTAGACAGGTTTACTTAACCCTAACAGATTAAACATGTCTACTTAACCCAACCAGATTAAACAGGTTTACATAAACCCAACATATTAAATAGGTTTACTTAACCCCAACAGATTAACATGTTTTCTTAACCCCAACATATTAAACAGGTTTACAGGTTCATATAACCTTAACAGATTTAATAAGTTCCATAAGTCAAGTATATACAGGTTCATTACATGTTCCACTTAATCCTCGAATCAAGCCTACAGATTTACATGTCCATACACCTCAGTTTCATCCATATTCCACAATACAAGATATGCCCCAAATTTATTTTCATTCCCAAACATTCCCTAATAGTCCCAATTTCGTTCATATGCATATCTTTTACGAGATTAGCCTAGGCTCGAAGGTAACCTAGGCTTATAAAATAAAAAGGGAATAAGAGATGGAGAAGAATAGAAGTAGGCATAATAACAACAGAAATAGGCATATAATAACAAATGAACAGCATAATAGGTGTATGGAATAATATATGTAATTATAGCAGAACTGTTTAGATATTAATCAATTTCTTAACAGGCATAGGCTTAGATCCAGGTTTATTGACATGTCAGATTACTGCTAAACTTTATATCTAAAAGTAACATGAACTCACAGAGATTGGATCAACGTACAAGAAATGACTCAGATATATGTATAGGATGGTGTTGTAGAAGATAGTCTTGATTCAATCCAAGCTGAGGCAGCATCTCATTGTCTCCAATGTTTTAGGTGTAGGAAAACAATAGAAGTGTTGGCCTTTATATAGACTATCTCTAACGAACCTAGCACAGAAACAAGACCAGGTATAGAAAAATGCATCGTGCCAGATCAAGAAGGGGTCAACCCTACTGGCCATGGGTCGACCTAACCAGGGGTAGGCCGATCTTTAACTGGTCAGTTTCTCGGCCATTGCCTCCTTCATCTCCCGCCTACTTATTTTTATTCATTTTGAATTCCGGTTTAGTTTTATTTACACCTAAAACTCTTATGTGTATACAAACTTCTAACCTTCATATCTTCCTCATACGTTGTCCACGCAAACGCGGAGTCTATCTGAACCAGAATTCCGGGACGAATGCAACTCACAAGCAGCCTTATATGAAGAAAATTTCTGTTGCTTAAAAGCAGCTGCATTCCATGCCTCTTGAATCTTCTCTTTCCTATTTTTTTACTTAATTTGTTGTTTTTTTGGTGTAATGCAGGTCGACTTTTGTTTTACTATTAATAGGAATTCCCTTGTTAATACCTAGTACAGTCCATTTTACTTAATTGCCAATATGTATTTAAGTATCCATTTGGTTAATAAATGTTATATAAAATTATAGGGTGTTACATTCTCACCTACTCAAAGGATTTCGTCCCTGAAATCTCCAAGTCTAGGAGAACGTTTCTATCCTAGCATCTTCCTACAATTATCTACTCATCCATCATCACAGGCGTACATGATCCTTAGGAATTTCTAATCCTTGTATGAACATATGCAAAGGTGTGTGTATTTGTCCATATGCTAATGCGAAAATCAGGAATTCTACTAATTTAGTTGACCTCCTAATGCAATATATGTTAGTGCCATGAATCCGTGATGTATGCAAAAAGTCCTAGCACGTCATGTAAATGCTATATGTGTGCACAATCATCCGTCGAAATACAACATCCATATGATGATACATCCACTCCTATCCATAAAAAAGAAAAAAAGAGTGCTTTGAACCAATCTAGTGCCTAGTGTGTGTATATTCATCCACGAGCAACCAATGGCAAATGCTTGCATCCATCAAACATAACATGTCTCAAACACATGTTTAAACCCATTAGTTTTCTAACTAAGGGTCAAAAATTCGATCGATAGGATATACTCGAATGATAGAAGCAAGTACGAATAAAAGCTTGGAAAAAGAAATTAAGAACATACCCATGGAAAGAAAAGAGTATGAAGTGCGAATTTTGTCTTCAGTCTCCCAAGTTCCATCGCAGTGGTCTTCTTCCCATTGAACTTTCATCAACTTAACCTCTTTGTTGCGTAGTTTATTAAACTCTGATCCAATTACATGGGTAGGAACTCATATATCTGTTGCCTTATATTCTATCTCTACTTCCTCAAGCAAGCTCGGCTCAACTACCTCTGTTGTATCGTAGAGGCACTTCCGCAAATGGGAAACATGGAATACGTCATGAATACCCACCAATCTCTCAGGTAATCTCACCCTATAGGCCATCTAACCTATCCTCTCCACTATGGGAAATGGCCCTACAAACCTTGACGCCAATTTCTCTACAGATCCAAAGCGAACCACATTCTTCAGAGGTGATACTTTGATGAAAACCATGTCTCCTACCTTAAACTCAACGTTAGTCCTCTTATCTACGTAGGATTTCTTCCTGTCCCAAGCTGTCTTCATACGTCGGCAGATAAGATCAATCTTTTCTGAAGTTTCTCTAATCATCCCAGGTCCAAGTAGGAGCCTATCCGTAGACTCCCACCAAAAAGTCGGTGATCTGCAAGTTCGTCTGTATAGTGTCTCGAATGGTGCCATTCCTATACTAGCAAGACAACTGTTGTTATAGGCAAACTCCACCAATGGAAGATGCTCTTCCCAAGTCCCTCCGAATTCTAGGATACACAACCTCAAAAAATCCTCAAGGACTCTATTCACCCGCTTAGTCCGTCCATCGGTCTGAGGGTGATATGCGGTGCTCAAAAATAACTGTGTACCCAGTGCCCCTTGCAGGCTCCTCCAAAACTCACTAGTGAAGATGGGATCACGATCACTCACTATGCTAGAAGGTACTCCATATAGACAGACTATCTTCTAATAATAAACTGATGCCAACCTTGTTGTTGTTCTCTTGCTCATAACAGGAATGAAATGAGAGCTCTTAGTAAGCATGCCAACTATGACCCCAATGCAGGTGTTGCCTTTACTCAATCTAGGCAAACCATCGATGAAATCCATAGAGATGCTCTCCCATTTCCACTGTGGGACCTCCAATGGATCAAGAAAACCGCCAGGCTTCTTCTGTTTAGCTTTTACTTGCTGGCAAATTAAACATCGAGCTGCAAACTCTGCTACATATTTCTTCATCCCAGCCCAAAAGAAAATCCTATTCATGTCTTTGTACATTTTATCGCCGCTCGGATGGATAGTCATCCTAGAATGACGGGCTTCCTCAAGGACTGCCCTCAAGAAATTCCCAACTCGGGGAACAGAAAGCCTTATATCTTACTGTAGCCACCCTCTGTCATCTGTGGAATATCTAATGAGGTGACTAGAAACCTCCCCTCTACTGAGTCTATCAAAGATGTATGTTATCTGTGGTTCCCCTCAATGCAAAGATCCTATCCGATCTATAAGAGTAGGCCACACCTCTAAGGATGCCAACAAACCAGGTGTAAAATATGTAGAGGGCCCAAAATTGAAGGTTACTATGTACTCCAAACTCTGCCTCTCTATGAATAGAGGATTCAAAGTCATCATCTGCCTACTTAACGCATCCGCCACTACATTACCCTTCCCAGGGGTATAAGCAATCTCAAAATCATAAGACGCTAGTAACTCCATCCATCTTTATTGTCTCAAATTGAGATCCTTCTACGAGAATAGATACTTGAGCGACTTATGGTCCATGTGTAACTCGAACCTCTCTCCAAGGAGATTCCATATCCTAAGTGCGAAAACAATAGCAGCCAAATCTAAATCATGGGTAGAGTAGTTCTTTTCATGAACTCTCAACTATCTACTACCACAGCATACTACCCTTCCTTCCAGCATTAAGACAGCAACACGCCATGTACCACATGCATTAGTTTACACTGCGAAAACTCTGTTCCCATCAGGCAATGTCAAAATTGGGGCTATTGTCATAGACCTCTTTAACCACAAAAAAGTTTCCTTACAGTCATACTCCAAGAAAAGGCCAGATTCTTCTTTATCAATCTGATGAGTGGGGCTGATACCTTTGCAAAGTCCTTAATGAACTTCCTGTAATATCCCGCTAAACCAAGAAAACTCCTTACCTCCATTGCATTCTTTGGAACGTTCCAATCTTGAACTACAACTACTTTCGCGTGATCCACTGCTATCCCATCCTTGGATACCACATGCCTAAGAAATCTCACCTCCTTTCTCTAAAAGTGACACTTGAAGAACTTTTCCTTATGCTAGTATGCTCTGAGAGTCCTCAAAATCTCTCCTAAATGTAGGGCATGCTCTTCCTCACTCTTCAAGAAAGCCAGGATATCATCCATAAAGACCTCAACGAACTTATTCACAAACTCCTTAAACACCCTACTCATCTGATCCACAAATACGAGGTGTGCATTCCCTACCCAATTAGAATGACTAGCCACACAAAGAAGCCATATGGAGTTCTAAAAGCAGTCTTGTCTATACTGTCCTCGGCCACCCTCAACTGATGAAACACGTGGCCAGATCTAACTGCGGGAAAATAGATGCGCTAACAAGTTGGCCAAACAGATCGTCAATCCTTGGGGATGGGTGCCTTTTCTTCTTAGTGAGCTTATTCAACTCCCTCCAATCCACGCATAGGTGAAGCGAGCCATCCACCTTAGTTGCAAAGACGACTGGAGCACTCCATTCTGATATACTTCGCCTAATAAACCCCTTCTCAAGTAGCTCCCCTACTTGCTTGATAATCTCCCTCCTTTCCCTTAGGAGCCATGTGGCGCACAGGCAATGTGACTGGCTTCACATTATCCACCAACTATATCCGGAAATCAATCTCATGTCTCAGGGGTAAACCCCGAACCTCATCAAAAACATCCGGATACTCATAGACTACAAGTACAGTTGCAAATCATTGGTAGAAGCATCAAGTGATTTTAGGAAGCTAAGCATGACAGACCCGTTTGGGTCATAGGAAATCTCGAGAGTCCTTCCTCGACAAGTCATAAGTTAATGACCCTCCTCTCACAGTCCAGGATAGCACCATAATATGGCTAGCCAATCCATCCCTAGAATCAAACCATAGCCCATAAAACCAAGCGCATACGCGTAGTACTCAAACTCGACGCCCAAAACAGATATCCAAAAACTCTGACACATCATAGACAGACGAGTCGTGCCCTTAATGGGGTTTGAGACAATAACAGGATCAAAAGCAATACTAGTACTAAGGTACAGAGACTCAACCATAGAATCAAAAATAAAAGAGTGAGAAGCGCCATAATCAAAAAGAGTCCTAACTGGATGATCGGAAAGAGAAATCAAACCTTCATCAAAAACTTTCCTACCTCTATCCGGTACACTGGCCTCGAGAGAATGCACGTGCGCTCCAGAAGATTCTACCCTTGGCCCCTGTCCTTGCTTCTTTGGGAACTCCCTAGTATAGTGTCCGACTTCACCATATTGAAGCAAGCATTCTTCCTTTTTATGCAATCCTTGACCAATTGACCCAAGCTCCCACAACTATGACACTTCTTCTTTGCTTGAGCTTTGTCGTTCTTTCCACCCTTCTTTTGCGGTTCTTTCTTGGGCCACACTTTTTTGTTTTGCACCTTATCAGTCTTAGCCTCATCCTTATCACTTTCATGCATAAATGCCTTGTCAACTACTCTCTCAAAAGTAGCCCCCATCGGAATGTGAGATAATGCCAATGTTTGAAGAGGTTGATTTAATCCTCTTGAAAACCTTAAAGCTTTCTTGTTCGGGGTATTTATTAATTCCAGACCAAACCTTGCCAATTGACTGAAGTTATTGACATATTCTTTAACAAGCACGCTTCATAGCTTAAGTGCCAGAAATCTTTCCATCTGCATACTCTCTTTTGTCTGGGAGAGAAACTTCATCTCGAATCTCTATCGGAAATCAGCCCAAGTATCTATTGGGCGCCCTACTTGCGTCACTTCCCACCAAAATGAAGCCTCGTACTTAAGCTGTCATGCAGCCAATTGTATCTTGCTGTGGTCATCAACCTCAAAAAGCCCAAACAAGTTCTCTGTCTTTTTTAGCCAATTCCATGCTTCCACAAAATTCTGCGTGACACGAATGAATTTCCTCCCATAGCACAGAAATCGTTGCATGTCTTAGAGAAATTATCCGCTCGCGGTGGAGGAGGAATAGCGGCTCAGCTGGGGGATAGGCATCTCCTTGGCCTCTGGAAGGCGTCATAGCCTCAAGATACCTAAGGAACCAAGCCGGAATCAGAACGCCCTCGGGAAGATTCGGTTCTCCAGACATACTGAAAAGAAAAGTAAAAGGGATTCAAACAGAGAATTGGAAGATATTTTTTATGGCTTTGGGGAATATGTTTTCAAAAGCAGACCTTTTCTTTGAAAATACTTTATTTTTGAAAACATTTTTCAAAACTTTTATCTGATCTTGTAACCTTCAGTTCTGATACCAAATGTGACACCACACGTCTGTTAATATCACTCTTCATCAAAATGCATTAAGTTCCAAGAAGCGTTATAGGAAAACAAAAACACAATCTCACAAGAAAGATGTAAAATAGCAGTAGAAATTTAAAACTTCATTACTTAGCAGGAAAACATCGTAGTCTCAAAATAAGTTACAACATCAGGCTAAAATGCTGAAACCAAATACATGAAACCAAAACATCTGTCTTGCACTAAAAACCATTATAATACAGAAATGTAAAATCATAATCCCAATAATACCATAATAAAGTAGACAAGTAATCGAAGCGATACATCAAAGCAGATTCAGATCCAAGCAGAAATAGAATAGGGAGTTCTAATCACGCCTGAGCATTCCCACCCTGAGAACCTGGAGGGAAGGAAGAGAGAGAAAAAGAAACAAAAAGGATCAACATAAATGCTAGCGAGTCCGGTGACTTTTAGCATATAAAGAAGTAAAAGTAACATGACATGCATATAAGACTGGATGAGAGATAACCATATCATATATCAGGTATAAACATAATGAACAGGATAAGCAGAATAAAAAGAGCAGACTATGCTTCTCAAATACTTTTCTCTGCACTAATACTAGTGTAGTAGATATGTGACCGAATTAGGTGTTCCCTAAGATAATAGAAGCAGAATGATCCCAACAGAAAAATAATGGCAGTTTTAGGTGTACTCTAGTTTCATAACGGGTTTTACCCCAGACAGAAATAACAGGTGCCTCAACAAAAATAACGGGTGTTACCAAAACAAAAATAACGGGTACCTAAACAGAAAACAGATAGGACTAGATGTACACTAATTACTACTCTCAAGCGATCGTCTCCCTAATGTGTAAATACCCCTGTGTCGGCCCCATAGTAGGGTGTATTTCTGCCTAAAGTGGCAAACTACAGAAGGACACAGACTATTTACTGGTGCTACAACGACTTAATTTCCTCCACGAACCGGACCCATGCACGCACATGACTTCGTTGGAACACACCCATATACACCCCCACTCAGATGAACCTCTTAGAATCAGTTCAGTATGCGTGTCCTGACCCCTACCTAGTGTGGGGTTCCTTTTTAATATCAGAATGGGTTACTGACTGATATGGGCCCCATATAGAAGATGACACAAGTCAAACCCCTAAACTTGTATCCCCCAATTAACTTGGATTTTGATAGGTTAAGCCTTATAGATTTACAGATTCGCCTAACCCCCACAGTTTAACTGGGGTAACAGGTCTATATAACCCCAACAGATCAGGCAGGTTTACTTAACCCCAATAATTTAAACAGGTTTACTTAACCACAATAGATAAAACAGGTTTACTTAACCCTAACAAATTAAATAGGTTTATAGGTTCATATAACCTTAACGGATAAAGTAGGTTCCATAAGTTAAGTATATACAATTTCATTACATGTTCCACTTAATCCTCGAATTAAGCCTACAGATTTACATGTCCATACACCCCAGCTTCAGTCATATTCCACAACACAAGATATTCCCCAATTTTTTTTTCATTCCCTAATTGTCCCAATTTCGTTCATACGCAGATCTCTTACGAGATTGGCCTAGGCTCAAAGGTAGCCCACGCTTATAAAATAAAAAGGGAATAAGAGAGAGAGAAGAACAGAAATAAGCATAATAACAACAGAAATAGGCATATAATAACAACTGAATGATAGAATAGGTGTATAGAAAAATATATGTAATTATAGCAGAACTATTTAGATACGAATCAGTTTCTTAAAAGGCACAGGCTCAGATCCAGGTTTAGTAACATGTCAGGATTACCGTTAAACTTTATATCTAAATGTAACATGAACTTACAGAAATTGGATCAGTATATAAGAAATGATTCAAATATATGTATAGGCTGGTGTTAAATGGTCTTTTGTTCCAGTTCCCAAAAGTACGCAAGACACGCTCGACTCATCATATCACGTGATATTACAGCCCAGTGGCGTCGCCAATATCATACTGGGTCCAGTACCAGAAGACTCGAGTCTGGCCACTAGCAGGATGTTGTATCCCTAGAACATGACCTCCATCAGTATCCGTCCGCATCCGAGCCGAATGCGAGCTGTACCCCGAGCCGAAGGCGAGCCGTCAAGCGCGTCAGGGCGCAGCGGCTGTGGTGGTCCGAGGCCCTACAATCCCGATGGCGTTCAATCTAACAGGTTACGTCGAAACTGTGGGCACCGCCCGATTCATCCGATTTTCACCAACAAGTGTGTTGCCCCGAATTACCAGATCGACTCAAAGTCGGGGATTAATCCAACAACTTCCATGAACCTCGCCGCTCCTCCGAACACTGTCAAACCAAGACCTCGCACCCCAAAGAGTCGCAAGTCCAAGTCTCAAACCCCTAGCCCGCATGCATACAAAACTCGTACTTCTCCGGGTTTGAAACTCGAACCCCTCTGGGTTAAAAATTCGAATCCCCTCCGGGTTTGAAACTCGAACCCCATCGGGTTCGAAATTCGAACCCCTCCGGTTTCGAAACCCCAACCCCCCGGGTTCGAATTTCCAACCCGTCGGGTTCGAACTTCGAACCCCTTTGGGTTTGAAATTCGAACCCCTCCGGTTGCGAATTTCGAACACCTTTAGGTTCTCGAAATTTGAATCCCTCCGTGTTCGAATTTCGTACCCCGAGTGGTGCGAATTTCGCACTCTAGGCGGGTTCAAAATATGTGCAGGTGAGTTCGAAATTTGTGCATGTGGTCCCTATTTCTACCTACTCCTACCTAACCCCTGCCTAACCACTTTCTATAAATACCCCATAGCCTCACACTTCAAAGGGTTTGGATTTTCTTCACTTGAGACCTCCCTAGAGCTCCATGAACTCCATTTATGGCATCTCCTATTTGATGAAGAAAGAGAATTAAATATTCTTTTTCCCAAATACCTAGCATATTTCAATTATGAAAGTGAATGTAATGAGCATGGCTCTACCTTGTAATTCTTGAGTGATTAATAAAAGTTCAACATCCTTCCAAAGTGGATGTAGGCTTAATCCGCGGCCGAACCACTAAAAATACTTGTGTTATTTACCGCTTTCTCTTACTTAGTCTTGCGACCACATTAACTATTTCTAGTAATAGTCAACATTTGGTGCTTTCTCTGAGAAACTGAATTCGAGATTCGGGTCTTTCTTCCATATTATCATCTTGACTTCGACAAGCTTGAGGTTCCTTGCTCAACCTGCTTTCGAGTCCGCTTATGATGGTAAAGAAGTCAAAGAACGCAATGGTCGTCTCTTCAGCTGCGGCCGAGGCCGGTACCTCCCAACAACCTAAACCGTTAGATATCCTGGCCACTAATGAAACAGTCCCTCCTATTATGGACCCCGAAGCTCCCGTTACGCAAGCTCAAATTCGCACGCTTAATGAAAGATACGAGAACACTGTGGTCGATCTCAACCAAGCACTAAGGAATAACATTGACCTTATGCGGCAACTTCAAAAGAGTCAATGTGTTGTCGGCCAACTTCAACTAACTCGGAACAATCTCGACCCCGACCAACCTCCTCGGAGACTTCCTCTTCCAAGTCGAGGGGCCCACGCCAAAGGACGAGGTTCAGCCTCATCAACAACGTCGCCTTTCGTACCAACACCCGCGATAATGGTACTGGTCATGCTAATGGAAACGGCAACGGCGACCGGACTACAGTCACATATAGCGAAGGGCACAACATCGAGACCGCTCTCGCTTGATCATCAATGACGGACCAGGTCCTACAAACCAACCTCTTCCTCGACACAAGCCAATGGTCTCTAATCAGGGTGATGGGCCTGCTATTCCAGCGGCTCGCGCTCCTCCAGAATAGGATCTGCATCACCCCGCTCTACCTAATCATCCACACCAAGACCCAATCATAGATGTCGAGGACATGGAGGAAGACTATCCGGACATTCATTCTAGAAGACGCCCTTGTAACAGAGCCCCATAACCTCAGCAAAACCTATGGGTTCCAACGGCGGACCCGCATCCAACTTATCTTCTCGACATGGTTTGAAGGATTATAAGGGAAGTGCGAGGGAATGTGAATGATTCATAGGAAGTGCCCATTAGGCGCAACCCCTTCACAAGAAGGGTAAATGAAGCTAAGTGTCCACGATGCTTCAGCATGCCACAGATGCTGCTTTACGACGGCACTACTGATCCATATGCCTTCCTAAATCGATATTAATGGCAAATGGAGTTGAGACGGGGCAACGATCCGATCGAATGCAAGTGCTTCCCAGTCTTCTTATCAGGGACCGCTCTATTATGGTTCTCTCTTCTCTCACTTGGTTCCATTGACAAATTTGGCCAGTTAGCGACACAGTTGGTCAAACAATTCAGGATGCATAATCCAACTCCAAAGAATGCCCTCACCTTGTCCAATTTATACCAAAGACCCGCCGAGTCTCTCAAAATCTATCTCTCGCGGTTCAATGTCGCCCTCGCTGAGGTCGAGGATCCAGACCCTCGCACCATACTCTTCTAGTTAGCAAAGGGCGTTCTTCTTACTTCCGAATTCGGGGCATGGATCAATCGAAAGCAGCCAAAAAATCTTGACGCTTTCCATCAAAAGCTAGGAAATACTTATGTCAAGAAGAAGTGAGACGTAATAGACTCTCCAGGGCCGGTCTTCCTAACAATCCACATGCGAGTACCATAAATGACAACATCAAAGGGAAACAAACGGCGAAGCTCTTCGGTAAGGACAAGGTGCATGTCCCTACGACAAAGGCCAAATAACGGTGCACAAGGCGGTCGCAACAACGACCAAGTTCCTACGAAACCAAAGAAGCCTGGCCCTCACCGAATATACAAGATCTACACCCCGCTGAATAAAGACTTGGAAACAATCTATCGGGAAATGTGCAACGCGCTTTGGTACAAGAAACCATACAACAGGGAATCCACTAATCATGAAAAGAATACCGGCAAGTGCTGTCGATACCATGACATGTATGGGCATGATACCAATAATTGCCGTCAATTTGAAGATGTAACCAAAAGGCTTATCTACGAAAGGCGCCTTGAGCAGTACGTCAATAAAGCATCATAACTCTCACCGGCATTAAGCAGCATTTCGGCAAAACCGAACGCTCACCCCGTTGGCCGCAATTAACGCTGATACCTCTCACTAGTCCCGAGTGGCAAAGGACCCGCTGGAAACGAATCTCCTTCCACTTGTGGATCCCGAAGCTCCTGCGATTCAAGCACAGATTCGCACGCTTAATAAGAAATATGAGAATGCAGCTCTCGCGCTAGGCTTTGAGGATTAACATCAACCTTATGCGCCAACTTCATGAAAGTCAACACATTGTCATTCTACTTCAGCTGGCCCAGAACCACGCCTGCTCACGACTCACTGCATTGAAAATTTCTTCTTTCGAAGTTAGAGGCCCACGTCAAGTAAGAAGGTTCAGCCTCATTAAAAACATCGCCGTCCGCTCCAACACTCGCACGGCGACAGTAACGGCAATAGAAATAAGATGATGATCGAACCATCATCACTTGTGGCCAAGGAGCACAGTAACAAACCGGGTCTAAATAATCAAAAAGGATACACAAAGGAACGCCGCCCAATCAAGAGAAACCCACTTGAGGCGTAATCCCTTCACTAGGATCATACATAAAGCTGAGTGGCCCCGAGGCTTCAGAATATCACGTGTGGCATTCTATAAAGGCACGACTAACCCCTAATCTTGGCAATGTCAGAGTCACCATCAGAAATGGAACGCGTCATCCCGGCTGTCCCCGACATTGATGCTCGGGCCTCCACTAGGCGGACTCAAATTGCTATGAGTCCAAACTTGTTACCTGCGCTTCTAGCATCTAACTAGGCCCAAGCTCACTTCAACCAACTTCCACATAATCATGAAATCGAAGCTGGAGACTCACAGATTGTCGAACACCTTCGGTCAAGAAAGCGTGCTAGACTCCAAAGTCATGGGGTATATCACGACCTCTATAATGCGACAGGATCCCAGCCTCCAATTATCGCCGACACGATCCATGGAATTGTGAGGGAACCACGGGGGCACTCCCGCGACATCTACGAAATCAGTACGAAGCGTAACCCATTCACTTTGACATGCCTACACTTACCCCATACTTAGAAGCTATGATTCTCGAAGCTTCATTAGCTTCCACAAATGGCACATGGCTTCATTACACGTCGCCAATGCCATCAAGTGCAAGTGTTTCCCTGTCCTTATGCAAGACGGCTCTATCCGGGTTCTCTCAACTTCCACCTTGAACTATCTCCACTCTCAACCTACTCGCTAGGAGATTGGTCACACAGTCCAGGATGCATGCCGTAACGCCCAGAGATATCCTCTCAGTCTCGAACACTTATCAAGGCACCCGTGAAACTCTCAAAGGCTATCTCGCAAGATCCCACGCCGCCTTGGGCGAAGTCAACAAACCAACTCCTCGTATCGTACTAATCTGGCTCACAAATTGCATACCACCTGATTACAAACTTAGAGCATGGACCGATAAAATCAATCAAAGGTTCAGGAGATCTTCGGCACGAATGCCGACTACTTCCTATGCCGAAAGTTAGCATAAAGGAATCATGCTCTACCCTCAACATCCTGCCTCATGACGACATTCAGAGCTCCAACAACTCTAAATCGATCGCTCTGTGCAATCTTGCTTGCGCCGGCAACGTCAAAGGTAGTCGCAACAATGGATGGAATCGTCTCCAACTCCCATCTTTCCACAGCTATACTGCTCTTAACAACACCCCCAAGAAAATCCATCTCGCAATCTGCAACTTCCAACCATGCAAATGGCCAAGACCTGAAAGTCCGACGAGCACACCAAGGGGCTCTACAGGATATTGTCGACTCTACAACATCCGCGGACACAGCACAAACATGTTTTGCCACTCACAGAACAACATCGAGGAACTCATCCGCAGGGGAATTCCGAGCCACTAAACGCTCATCAAAGACTCCCACTGCACGGGATCTCCGAGCCACCCGACGCTCATTCCCACTACGTGGGACCTTCGAGCCACTCAAGGCTCATCAAGGATCCCCACTGCATGGGATCTCTAAGCTACTCAGCGCTAATCAAAGATTCCCACTAAACGTGACTTCAACCGACAACTAATCCCTCAAGATCCTCCACCCACCTCGTTAGGACTACAGATTCCATGGAACAGTTGACTTTAGGTTGTCATCAGGGATACCAGTTCGCAATTCCTCTCTACCTGTGCCTCCCTCATTGGAAGCGAAACAGAATGTGTCCTTTTTTGTCCTCCATACGGCGCTCCCGACCCCCTCCAATCAGCAGGGGGCACGCTGAGAAACGTTCGGAAGCAAGCCCGAGGGTTCCAGTCCTCTGTCAGCCCCACGATCGTCCTCTACGATACAGCAATCCCCGAGGTTATCATTGGAGATATCGGTCATCGACTCATTAATACCATCAGCTTGCCCATAAAAATTGAAGAGGAGAGAGGTGAGAGAAATGATTCAATTTCATAAAGAAGGCATACACATTAACAGATCAAAAAACAGGATCTCAAGGGCAATTGCTGATGGAAATGTTTGTTGGTTAAAGGGTCGCAACCTTTTCAATAATTGTTACTATCGCAATTAAAACAGAGTCGTCCATTCACGGATAGTTGCCTCATTCTGGACTATGTACATATAGGCCTGTGAAAAAAATGAAAAATGAAATGAAAATGCAAATCAAGGCCACTTCTCCAAGACACACCTCCTCTTTGTTGTATCGTAACCATCCTCCTCCAACTAATACTCCGGCCACTTGGGGCATGTTTGGAAGCTCGGCCGAGAGCCCACACAAATGCACATCGGTGGCCTCACCTTCAAACGGGCCTTTCCTCCACCTGCAGGCCTCGCTCCTCGGTAGGAAGGCCCATACTCAAACAACGGAAGCTCGGCGTCGGAACCGTCAAACTCTCAACCATGGCCGGAGCCGAACTCCCAAGGGCATGGAACATCGAACATCTGCACCTTTACTTTACATAACTTAGTGTACAATCGATTCACGCCTTCCAATGATGTTTTTCCTTTCCTGCAATTCGACACATTGTAATGTCCACTAATACCAGAGTTATTCACAGAAATGATGTTCAGTTTCCTACCTCCTTTCCTTGTTTACTCCGTGCATGACGTTCATCACATGTTTGATTAATCCTGACAAACAGCTTGCGTACAAATATTTGATCGCCACATCGACTCCTCGAGCACGAGAGCCAGTGCCGCCATCTGAACCTCGATCCAACATCGAGGCTAAACAACACTGGTTATGTCCGGCACCCCGAGCATGGGAGCCAGCAACCCTACTCGAGTCATCGGCCCGCGGTGTGACCGAGTATAACTAACCACCAACTCGAACCTCGGCCCCGTGCCGAGACCAAGGATAAATCATTTCGCGCCAAAGTCCAGGGGACTTCGCGCCGCCACCCAACGGCCACTAAGAATGATGAAAGTCTCTCTTCACCGATTACGGGTGTCGGTCGAATCTTAGTGCAGCACCAAGACCGACCTTAAATCATTTCTCCCTGAAGCCCTAAAGGCTTGGGTGCAGCTCATGGCCACAATATGAGGCTGATGATCGGAGCTTTTCTACACCGGTGAATAAACGACGCTAGGCGGCTCGCCCCAACTCGATAAACGACGGGAGAGCCACCCACTTGGCGGACCGCATAACGCGACGCCCTATGCCTTCGCTATAATTGGGATTAACCCCGGGCCACCCAAAACAGCAGGCGCACAGCCTGGTTTCGCAAACTACAGGTTTTATGAGCCGAGGAAAACTAACTGAAACCATCGCTCTATCTCACCCCTTTGGAGTAATTGACCCGGAGAATGGTACACAATCACACCCCTCTGGAATAATTGACCCAGAGCGCGGTACACAATCGCCTTTTCATTAGGTATAATGATAAGTATGATTATGCAAGTGCGGGACACCTGAAAACATAAGAAGAACATCTGAACACTTAGCACAAATTGCGATCTTTACTAATTCATATTTCATTTCTGCACATACCCCAACTAGACTACAGGTCTAACATTTCTTCTTTATGATGACAGGGTGTACATGAAAACCACACCATACATTTAGGGACCAAAAGCGAGGGTCACACTCACATATACTATCAGTCTACCTAATCCAAAATATCTATAATTCCTTTAACAATTATTGATGCTACATATCCTTCTCTTGTCTTTTCTTTTTTTCTTTACAGGTTCGGCACTTGACAGGTCACTACCAGCGACGGTCCCCTTCCTTTCAGAAATGCTTCCTCCTCCTCTGCTCTTCACAAGAGTAGCAGATTCGTAATACATCGATGCGCGCATCTTGCCATTATCCTCGCCGCTTGTAATTACCGTAATTTCCCCGAGAGTGTTACATGGCAACAGCTTAGGGACGGTGTTAAAAGCAAGGACCAATGCAGCCTGGGTTTCTCCCTAAGTCTTCTTGGCGCCCGACTCCGCTCTCTTCTCAGCGTCTTCGGCGTTCTTCTAACCAGCTAGCCCCCTGGCCTGGAGTCGCATAATTGCATCTGCTTCGAGTTTGCTAAGGGTCCCCTCGCCCTCTTTCAGTGGGCATCATCAACGAATTTCCTTTTTCCTAGCCTAGACAGAGGCCCTCTGTAACACCCCACATCCGTTGAGGTCAATCACAAAGGGAATGCCTTAACTTCAATGGAGCATTATGGGTACTGGAACAGAAATATTACAAGACAGACATATATAAAACAACGGAAAGTAAAGTAGGAGTACTTCAAATCATTTATTAAATATAATTGTTTACAATAAAAGCCCATTAACTTCCCATACCCAATTACATAGCTAAAATATCTGTCTTTCTCAAAAACAAAGAAGCATAAAAATAAATTCTGATATTCCCCAATAAAGCAAGGCAAGCCATAGTCAAGAGAAATCCAAGCCGTACATGAAAGAGCCTTGGAGCTTGGTAAGATCCGAGCTAAGCTGTATTCCCACCCTGCGAACCTAGGGGAAACGGAAGAAAAAGAGGCGAAACAAAACGGGTCGATCATAAAGACTGAGTAAGTCCTAGTGACTTTCAGCATAAAAACAGGTAAAGATAACATGTCATGAATAAACTGAAAATAAACATAAGCATGAAGACAAGATAAGCTACAGGCACGATGAATCAAGTATAACATCCCATAATTCCTATCAAGAGTAGCATCACAAGGTTCCTACCAAGTATCACATCGTAAGGTTTCTATCAAGTATAACATCGCAAGATTTCTAAGCTTCATCATAAAAATATTTCAGTGATATTTATTTGCTCTGCACCACCTGACTAGTGTCCCAATTAGTGATCTATATAAAATGATCATATGATAACGTGATCCCAATCCCCGAAATTGTGGTTGCTTTCAGGTGTACAACTATTATTTATCAACTAGATCTAATCTAGGGTTTTCTAACGGGCGCTTCCTAGATTCAACCAGGGTTTACGCGACCTAGGACCAACTAGGGTTTATGCTACCTATTGAACGCTTCTCGGATTCAGGGTTTATGCGACCTAGGTCCAACTAGGGATTATGCTACCTGCGCGTGTAATACGGCCCCCAATGATTGTAGATACCTATGTTGGTCCCACCATGTGGTGTATCAAGTCCCATGGTGGTGGCCCGACACAATTCTAGAATGCATAGTGTATACTACTGGTGCCCAGTGCCTACTTTTCTGCTTCGAAGTGTGTGCACGCCCACATTCCGTTAGAACCTACATTGTTGTACCACTCGTCGTCGCTTTGACCGCTTACAATCATCCCAGTAATCGTGCCCCACCCTGCCTAGTTTCAGGGTACCATGATACACCTATGTGGGTTACTGCTGAAATGGGTCCCGATTACTAGGGTTTCCTACTGGTTAAGTTTGTGGGCCTATATGTACAGATATTACCCACCTTCCCGTGATGTACTTAACCCACTGATTCAAGCATGTTTATTAATGGTTAAGTTTGTGGGCTTATATTTTCTAATATTACCCACCAACCCAATATGTACTTAACCCTCTCACTGATTCAGGTATGTTTATTTAACGGTTAAGCTCATGGGCCTATATATACTAATATTACCCACCAAACTAATATGTACTTAACCCTCTCACTGATTCATCACGTTAAGTTGGCTAAGTGTTTTCTCTTGTTTTACTTAACCCTACCGCATGTCTTATTATATCAGTTAAGTGTTGCCTTTGCGTGTTTACTTAACCCTACCACACACCATGTCATATTGGTTAGGCATCGCCAAACCATCCAAGTTAACTTAACCTACCCATTCGTCAGATTTCATTGGTTAAGTGTTTTCAAGTAATTCGTGACTTAATCCGCCCACGTATCGTGTCAAGTTGGTTAAGTGTTGTCTATATGTTCAAGTTGACTTAACCCTGCCACGCGTCATGTTATATTGGTTGAGTGTTATCAACCCATTCAAGTTGACTCAACCGATCCACTAGTCATGTTATAACGGTTAAGTGTTCTTAACTTAACCCTACCCACTTGTCTAATTAACATGTTATATTGGTTAAGTGTCATCAAGCAATCAAATTCAGGTCTACCTAACCCATCCACTCATGTCATATCGGTTAAGTGTCATTAGTCTAGTCATATTACTTAACCTTTCCATTCTTAGCATGTCTGTTTATTGGCATTAATTAATTATTAATGCATCAACCACTCACATTAGACCTGTTGTTGCGGCCACTAGATATGTTGGGCGGTTCCGGGCAGAATTACACCACAACTCGGTCTAACCTCGAGTTTAAGCATGATATGACTAACTTTTCACATTGGATCTTATTATTTGCAGTCACTGGATATGCCGGGCTGTTCCGGGCAGAATTACACTACAACCTCGAGTTAGCCATGTTCACGTTCGTGTTCATATTCATATTCAAGTTCATGTTTTAACCACGTTCATATTTCCAGTTATATGCCAATTACCAAGTTCATAATTCACGTTTTTGCCCCAAAACATATTCCCAAATTATTATCAAAATTCACTATAAAGTTATGCCAAGTTATAGCCTTTTATTTACAATACATGCCAACTACCCAAAATCCAACTTTGGCGCGTTCATATTAAACCTCTACCAAGTCATAAATTATCATATACGTTTCAACTTCAAATTTTACATAATTAACATATGCCCAAGTTCTAGATTACATGTATGCCAATTTTATGCCAATTTACACATATACCAAGTTTCATGTCGTTTTACATATGTCAAGATTCATAATTTACATGTTTACAAAGTTATGCTCAATTTACATAGATTAAGTTTTTTACCCAAAATTACATGTATACCACATTTACACCAATTTACCCACAACAAGTTCTAGCCAAATTACATATACCAAGATACATATCAAATTACATATGCTAATCCCCATCCTTGCAATTACCATTAAAATGACAATACCCAAAATTACCCCGTTTCATGTTAATGGTAAATTATCCCCAAACATCCAATTTTCATATTATGCCTTCGACTCCACCAAACACATATATTCCACTAGGCAGTATTCCAATATTTTCCCCGTACACCATCACACATATATCGTAGTTTAGGCCTAGGTCCGAAATTGACCTAGGTTCATCAAAAGAAAATAAATAGGGGGAGGTAGAAGTTACAATAAGAACAAGATCATAGAGAAAACAGCATAAATCATCATGATAGGCATAAAGATTACGACTTGACGATAACATCATTATGAATCAAGAAAACTGCTGCATAGATCATAAACTTGGCATGAGAATGAAGGTAGAAAAGCCCAAAAATCAAGATTCAAGAAGAAACAGAAATAGAATTGAGTCAAAAGTCCAATTTCACTTCATCACATGCCCATATTAAATTTAAATATTTAGATCTGAAAATAACTAGAACTTACAGATCATGGCTTATGAATAAAGAACTGATTTTGTTGTAGAAATGCTGCGGCGTTGTTGATCTTGAATCATTGTAGAATTCTTAATATTCGAATTGGATTATGTATGAAAGCTTAGGAAATCGATTAGAGGCGGCGGCCATGATCAAGAGGGATTTCAGCAGCATTTTGGTGTAAGAATGATTTGTTATGAATTAGGTTAGGTCTTAGGGTGTATTTATAGGTGTAGGAACTACTTAAGGCCTTTAGATCAACCCTAGAACTGATCTGAACCATTAAAAAAGTCTCAGGCCCGCAAACAGACCCACCCAGCCAACCAGTCGCACCCAGGCTGACCAGGGAGGTCGACCCCCAGGTCGACCCTATAATCGACCTGGTCTGGCCAAGTCGGCCCCCAAGTCGACCCTATGGTCGACCTGGGCTCTGGGCATGAATTTTCCCGCCCAGCCCGCTTCTAGGTCATGAATTTGAATTTGAATTCGAATTTCTGAGCTGTTTTTAATTCTGAAAATTCATGAAACTTCTAGAGGTCATAACTCGGTCATACGGACTCCGATTTTCGAAAACTCGGACTTGATTCTATGTAGAATTCTGAGATGAATGGAATGGCGCAACACGTTTCCCATGATTCTCATTTAAAAATTAATTATACCTTGATTTCTTATTTCAACATGTTATTAAAATTCGGGTTGTTACACCCTCTCCTTCTCCGCTTCAACACCGGCCTACTTTTTTTCCACCGCAGCGGCAGATTTCTCCTCAGCACCCTGGCTAGCCTTTGCCCAAGCATCTTGTATGACAGCGTCATCCTCTCCCTCTTCCGCTCCGGCTCCTCAAACCTTGCCACCAGCCGCGCTTCCTAATCTTTTACCTTAGCTTGCATCGCTTGCACACTTACATCAGCTACGCCCGTCGCATGAGCACTTCGGTCAACCACAAATTCTCTTCCTCCGGAGAGACTCATATAAACATGGGATCACGAAGTCGAGGGTTCTCCTACTTCTCCAGATTGATCCCGTTGTAACTCCAACCGGGACTCGGACGCTTTATGAAGCACGAGGGCAAAACATGATGTCTCCTCCGCTGCAAGGGGGCTTCCTAGAAAAAGAAGCAACTATTTGACTTCTGAGGGTTCATTGCCCGCATCCTCTTCAGTCAGCAGGTACTTGGGCTTGGGGGCAGTCCCTCACTTATCCTTGCACTAGCTTACTCATCGTAGGACTGGAGGAGGATCCACTCCAGCTTCTGCACTGGTATTTCCATCACCACAACCTTTGGGGCAACCATTCCAAAGAGGAACATGCGCCTCGCCACGAGGATGATCCAGACCCCAAAAGCTCGGGTCTCGGAAACTTCTAGCCTCCTGCCAATACTAGGTAGACCAAGCGTCGAAGCCCGAACCAAAGGACAGAGGGAGAAATACAACCACCAGTTCCCCGTAGGGAGGGTGAATTTAGACAAGTTCTCAGTATGCAAAACGAAAAATTCATATCTCGATGCAAGTTCTGGAGCTTCCATGGTCGGTTTACGGGGTTCCCAAAGTCTCCACGCTTTGCCATTAAGCTCACACTTAAACGCAATATGAAGTTGACTCACACCCCTCGATGCAACGGCTTCCTACCTACAAGCGCATCGGAATGTGGTGACGACACCTAGTTTTAATAACTATGGCAGTGATTATCGGTACCCATCAACACCATTCTCGGGTCGGAAAATGGTTACGACATAATTAGATTGGAACTAACGATTCAACTGTATGATTACATCTTATGTGCACATCCGAGTAGTCAGCCCGAATAAGTCCATCTCCATAATCATTCGCTAACCAGTTGTGTTACGTTCAACTTTAATTACAAACCAAACATGAAACATTGAGAAACAATCCGAACTGGCTAGCTCATACATGACGTCGAGAAGAATCTAGCAGATACCCGGGATTGGGGGCAACCCTCTATGGATTGTCGCACCGGCCTGGCAATCATAGGACCCGATCGGATCCACTTCAATCCCTGCACTGGCATCATCTTCACAGCAACCCTTGGCACGACCATCTTAAGAGCGCCTACACCTCGCAACGAAGGCTATCTAGAGCCAGAGTCCAGGCCCTGGAGGTTTTTCGGCTTTCCATCAGTGCCCGGACTCCACAAAAGCAGACACTCCGGAACATGATGGAAACCTTTAGCCTCATCAACTAATGACATGGCCTTGACCAACCGCCAGTGCCATGCCTGAGTCAAGATGCAATTGCGTCGTGGTTGGATTATTGATTGGATCCCTAGACTAACAGCTCAACCATGTGTCGACATCCTGCATACGCATTCGAGCCGCTGGTTCAAGCGAACCCATTCCCTAGGAGACGCATCACAAGATCACTCACTAATCATTACCCGCTCATCCAGGTCCATGTGAGGGTTCAAGTTCACTAACTCAAGATCGAAGCCAGGGCCCGACAAAGCCACTGGAGTGTGAAACTTCAAGCTCCTGAAGAGCCTGAAAGGCTGAATAAGTTTTGGGATACGAAGTCCAATCCTATATCCATAAAAACTTGCCTTCAAATCCCTACTTTCGCTTCCCAGAATCTACCACTCCACGCTCTTGAGTGACAATCTCGGGAATCCTATGGTTGTCCATATATATCTTCCCTTTTCTGGAAACCTAAGGACAACTCAAATATCTGGAGTGCAAAAGCAATATTTTGTATCCTCCCCGCCTCAAGCTAAGTTTTCATCCAGGAACGAGAAGAAAGGAAGCAACTACAACTAAGGGATCGGCATGCTCCAAACGGAGGTTACATCGATTTATCTTCAAAGCCCCAACTACCAAATCAATCGCAGTTCAACGACCACTCGTGTACTCACCAAATGCCTAATCTTCAAAGAGCATGCACTTAGCATTTGGGTCCGACCTCGCCTTAAAGGAAAAATCTACTCGAATACATGCCGCAACGTATGCCAAGCATTGTCCTGACAATGACATTCACATATACGAGTTGCCAAAATGTTGATCGTTGGAACCAGCTTGGATCGCTGAATGACTTTGGCCTCGCAAATCCAAGTGACCCAGCGGATACTCCATGCAATCAAGCTCCATCCCAAAAACGTTCCAACAACCACTCAGGGCTATTGAGTTCCTAGGCCATAGCAATGAAAATGCATACTCGCTTTGGAAATCTCAACCGAGCAGACCGACTTGATTCAAATGCATGCCCAATGTACACACCAAACGGTCGGCTCTCATTAGAAAACTCCTCGATGAGCTAAAATAAGTTATTACGGCACGCAACCCAGTTCCATGTTACCTATCCCAACTCAGATCGCATCGCAAAAAATCACGTGCAAACTTGCGATCTCATAAGCCATGATGACCTGATAACAAATCGTTTCAACTTCGAGCAATCGGGAGTTGGCAACTAACATTTTTTGTCTTTAACTTACAGGAACTAAACACCTTGGACAGGTTCCAACCCAAGCCGCAAGACTCAAGCAAGTCAAAGCTCTTAGCAATGTTGGAATCCTAAGCTCATACCAGCCTATTCCTACAAGGCGTCCCAACCGCTCCAAAGCAGTGCACTCTCAGCATACAACTCATGAGGAAGGTCATAACCAATCGCTAAGCACCGCATGGAGCTGTTTGCACCCATACTAGACTCATCTCACTTCAAAGCACGTCCCGTTAACACAAAACATACTTTGAGGGGGCAAATGCTAACTGGCCTTTTGGTCCAGTTCCCAAAAGTATGAAAGACACACTCAGCTCAACATATCGCGTGATATTACAGCCCAGAGGCGTCGCCAATATCATCAGGGTCCTGTACCAGAAGACTCGAGTCTGCCCACTAGTAGAATGTCGTATCCCTAGAACGCGACCTTCATCAGTATTCGTCCGCATCCGAGCCGGAGACAAGCTGTGCCCCTAGCCGAAGGCGAGCCGTCAAGCGGATCCAGGCGCAGCGTCGGTGGGGGTCCGGGGCCCCACAGTCCCGACGACGATCGATCTAACCGGTTAGGTCAAAACTTTGGGCACCGCCCGATTCATCTGATTTCCACCAACAAGTGTGTTGCCTAGAAATACCAAATCGACTAAACGTGGGGGATTCAACCAACAACTTCCATGAACCTCGCCGCTCCTCCAAACACTGTCAAACCAAGACCTCGCACCCCGAAGAGTCGCAATCCAAGTCTCGAAACCCTAGCCTGCGTGCATACAATATTTGTACCTCTCCGGGTTCGAAATTCGTACCCCTCCGGGTTCGAATTTCGAACCCCTCCTGGTTCGAAATTCGAACCCCCTACGGGATTGAAACTCGAACCCCATAGGGTTCGAAATTCGAACACCTCTGGGTTCGAAACTCGAACCCCCTGGATTTGAACTTCGAACCCCTTCGGTTTGAAATTCGAACCCCTTCGAGTTTCAAAATATTTGCAGGTGAGCTCGAAATTTTTGCATGTGGTCCCTATTTCTACCTGCTCCTACCGAACCCCCACCTAACCACTTCCTATAAATACCCCATAGCCTCACACTTCAAAGGGGTTGGATTTTCTTCACTTGAGACCTCCCTAGAGCTTCATGAACTCCATTAATGGCATCTCCTATTTAAGGAAGAGGGAGAATTAAATATTCTTTTTCCCAAATAGCTAGCATATTTCAATTATGAAAGTGAATGTAATGAGCATGGCTCTACCTTGTAATTCTTGAGTGATTAATAAAAGTTAAACATCCTTCCAAAGTGGACGTAGGCCTAATCCACGACCGAACAACTATAAATACTTGTGTTATTTACCGCTTTCTGTTACTTAGACTTGCGACCACATTAACTATTCTTAGTAATAGGAATCTTTGGTGTTTACAACATTTTTTGTCATCAACAGTTGGTGTTGTAGAAGATAGCCTTGATTCAATCCAAGCTGAGGCAGCATCTCATTGTCTCCATTGTTTTAGGTGTTGGAAAATAATAGAAATGTTGGCCTTTATATAGACTATCTCCAACGAACCTTGCACAGAAACAAGTCCAGGCACAGAAAAATGCATCATGCCAGATCGGGAAGGGGTCGACCCATCACCACTTAGGTCGACCCTACTGGCTATGGGACAACCCAGCCAGGTGTGGGGTCGACCCTTAACAGGTTAGTTTCTCACCCACTGCCGCCTTTGTCACCCACCTATTTATTTTTGATTCATTTAAAATTCTGGTTTAGTTTTATTTATACATAAAACTCTTTTATGTATACCAACTTCTAACTCTTATATCTTCCTCGTACGATGTCTGTTTACGCATACTCGGAGTCTTTCTGGACCAGAATTCCGAGATGAACGCAATGGTACAGTCCGTTTTACTTAATTCCCAATATTTAATAAAGTGTCCCTTTAGTTTAAAATTTTCTATATAATTACAGGGTGTTACAGATGATGTGGCAGTCAAAGTGAATGTTGGCCAGATGTTCTAAAAAGATGAACGTAGTGTTGACTGGCTTTTTGGAAAAAGCCGTCACAACTCAAAACTGAGGTTCATTACCAAATACTGACCCAACCATCCGACCTTGGAATCAACTTTTATACTTGATCGACCAATTACAGATCGAACAGACCCAACTTAATAGTAGGCAAAGATATCATTCTTCCGAATCGACGAATACTTTCGAAGACACAACCAATCGATCGGTCGAATCATCCCTGAAAGGTCGGATCCAACCTAAGAGATCAAATCAAGCCTGGAATATCGGATCAAAAATATCAAGCCAAATTATTTACTACAAGACAAAGTTCCACTCCCAAGCACTGTTTCAAATCTCGCAAATATTGCCCGAGATCTCCTCCGAGATCTCGTTTTGGGCTCCTTCCGAAACGAAACAGCAAATATCATTCTAAATCTCCTTTCGAATATATCACCGGAGATATTGTAGTATCGAACGATATATCGACCGAAATGAAATACTGGAATATCGTCCGAGATATTAGTTTATTTGGTTAAAATTTAAATTTGTGCCTGAACTAGAACTATAATTAAAAAACTCAAATCTGGCCATATCAATCTTTTTTTATTTTACATTTTGCATGTTAAATGACCATATTGTATGTTCGTATATGTTTTACAATGCTTATGATTTTCATATTCGTCTTTTTACGTATATCTTACTTATGAAATTATGTATTTTATGGTCTATTTATGCAAAAAAAATTAATGTTTTGGATACTTTTAATGTTTCCGGTCTAACAATATTCTTGTTTTAAGCATATTACGATTTAGAGTATGAGTGATCTTTCGAAAAATAAAGAATAATAAAGTTATTTTGCATTTTATGTTTAAGTTACTATGTTTTTGATAATATTCATAAAAATCATTTTATTAAAATATCATTTTAACATATCATGTTCCCCGAGATTGTTCCGATATGAACTTACAGACCCGAGATCAAAATCCGAGACGAACTCCTGAGTTAGACTCATCTCGTCCGAGATCTCCCCCGATACGAGACCGAGTCTACAAAATCCCTGAGACGAAACGTGACCGATATCCAAGATTTAAAACCTTGCTCCTAAGGCGGCAGAACCGATCAGCTTTGATTGCACAGCTTTTTATACACCAGAATTCAAGTTCCATGTACGCCACAATCTTCGAAGAGAACAATTCATCAGCAGGATACAGGGTCCCTCCTCGTACAACTACTTTATAGCATCAAGTTACACGTGGCCAGCCCCGATAAAGATGCACGCCATGTTTGCATTCAAACTCAGCCCATCTTCTCACCTATAAATACATCAGTTTCCAAAAATAGGAAGGCATCTTGAATCCACCACAAAAAAGCTCCTAATTGGCATCCCAAAAATAACATGTCGTATACTCCAGATTCAACACAAGGATTTTATGTATATACCACTTCTATCTCTACTCTCTTTCAATCAAAAACTACTATAACCTGTAACCGATAGTATAAACAGAGATTATAAAGTGGACGTAGGCTTGGTTTAAGCCAAACCAATACAAAAATGTTGTGTCTTCCATGTTTATTTACTTTTTCTTGCACTTTGTGATTATAATTGTGTGTGTATAACACACGCTGGGGTTGACTGTCACTAGACCAACTTTTGATGTTAACACTTTGGCGCGCTAGGAAGGGGTTGAACCAACGATTTTTGGCAACTCTTAAAGAAGCAATGGCAAAATGGAAGAAGGATTTAGCACCTTATCATGCTCAATCTCAACTCGCTGGTGCAACAGACACAACAACAATGGAGGTAAGCCAGGAGGCATCGTCCCATGAAGAAACATCATAATACTTAACAAGGGACGAGATGGATAAAGTTTTAGGCGAACTCAGAGCTTAGATGGCACACCAGAATGGACTCCTCGCAAAGCAGTGGAAATGATGAAGGATTTCAACGCTCGGATGGAAGGGAGTCCGAGCAACCATGCATCACTTCCTGCACGAAGCGAAGCAGGGGAAACAACTTATCTTCAATCTATGAAATCCACGCTCCAGATAGGTCTCCAGCTATGCTCCCACATGATTCAACTTCACTTCCCAATCGTCCAATTCTAAGATCATCACTTCCGGCATCCAATGAAGTTGGAGTAGCAACAGATTCTTAGATCGACAAAGACCAAGCCCCAGATCGGTCGATCATTTTTCCTCCAGTCCAGGGTTCAACTCATCTTTCTGGACAAGCAGCTCCCGGATCATTGCAGCTCCTAGGTCAACCTGAACATGGATCGATGCAACCTCCAGTCCGAACCATTATCTTACCACAGACTCCTCTTATGCCGTCTCCCACTCGATCTTCCCAACATGACGATCCACGCTTAGCCGGGAGCAATAACCCTCTATCCAAACAAGACGATTCTACCATACAAGTTCCTAGCAGGACAAAGGAATATGCTACTAAAAATCACCATGACATTATCCCAAGCGGGGGCAGTACTGATCCCCCAGTTGATAACTCTCGTACGAGCCGGCTCAATCCTACTGGGATGTGTATGGTTTAGACCAATACACACACCGACCCAGGAGATCCGGACAATCTAGACCACACAACTGAGGCTTAGGACCACCCCAACCAATCACTCATGGGCCAAAACAATCTGACCCCAAGAACTCAAACCATGCTACCGCCCCGTCCCGGGGTTCTCACCAACATCCCTAGTGCTGAATTGGATTCCTGGCAGTAACACCTCAGGTATGGAATTCAGACTGCGAGCATCATCAAATGCTTCACCAGAGGCACCCCTTCTCAGCAGATATGGATAACGTCCATCATAGTCCATTCACACGAGAAATCAGAAACTCCCAACATTTATCGGACTTCAATCTTTCGGTCCTGGACAACGGCAGGACTGACCCGGCCATACATCTCATGCGATACATGGATCATATGGAAGTACTATCTGCATCAACAAATGTTATAGCCAAGAGCTTCCCTCTCTTTCTCACTAATATTGCCGGCATGTGGTTCCGATAGTTTACAACTAAATCGATCAACAGATGGAATATGTTGGTTACCCACTTCATCGAACAATTCAGAGTCCATCTCTCCCGACCGATGTTTAGTACATCCCTTATGCAGAGGTCCGGTAAGACCTTATGCTCCTTCCTAGAAAGGTTCAACGCTACTGTATGCGCGGTCGATCGACTCGAGCCATCGATGGTTCTTATGGATGTCATGGCGGGTGTCATGGACCTAACTGATTTCAAGATCTCCCTTTAGAGAAATCCTCCCAGAGACATTGGAGATTTCTACTCCAAAGCCAATAGATTCCTCCGACAAGTAGATTCCAACATAAAGATGGAAAATCTCGAAGTACTTTCTACCAAGGATGGAGGACCATTTACCGCTAGCCAAAACAAAGGAATGGGGAAAGCCTCGGAAAAGAACGATCGGAACATGCGACTCCGGAGAGAGAACAAATACAAATAATACGCCGAGCTCAACTTCTCCCTACTGCATATATACCTCGATATGCGGGAATCTCTACCTTTTTCAAAGCCTTCCAGGAGAGAGCCGACTCAAAGAGAACGAAAATCAGGAAAGCAATGCATGTTTTGTAACATGGAAGGTCACAACACCAATGACTGAGACGTGAAGCGCTATTCAAGTATATTAAAAAAATTGCAACAGACGCAGCACCACTACTACATTCCCAAGCTCCTCAGGTCGGTACCCGAGCTCCTCGAAGTGGGAAGGACCCGGACCCTAGCAACTGCGGCATCATCATCAAATGATCTGGTTTAGGTCATTGTTGATATACCCATTTCTTAGGATATAAGAAATGCATTATTGTTATTTTTAATAATGTGGTTATGTTGAAGTAAACATGTACAGGGTTAGGATTTAATCCCTAGGCGTGCTCTAGATTCGACTATAAACCCCTTAGGAGTTGTTTTTGCTTTTGTAATAGTCTTTAGCAACAATAAACTTTATTTCTCAAACATGGATTATGTTTGATGAATACTTAGCTAGGACACGGTAAAGTCCTCAAACCAAAACCGAGTATGGTTTACGCTCGTCACTAGGATTTGGTTTATACCCCTTCTCCCAAACTGAGTATAGGTTATGCCCGTTTATGGTATGTTTTATACCCTTTCTCTCAAACTGAGTATGGTTTATGCTCGTCATAAGGGTATGGTTTATACCCTTACTCTCAAAAACGAGTTGGTTTATGCTCGTCACCAGGGTGTGATTTATACCCCATCTTCTCAACCGAGCATGGTTTATGCTCGCCTTCAAAGTATGATCGACACCAATTATCAAATCCTGATCGTCAGGATGTATCAAGCTTAATTTTTACAATATGGACATGGATGGTGCTCAAACTAAACCTTGTCAGGACTTGACAAGTCATGAACCACAAGTATGGTTTTTACTAAATCTCTTTGGAAAGATTACATCTCGGGCATGGCTGATGCTCGACCCCAACTTCTCAGTTATGGCTATACCCGAGAGAGCTAGATATTCTGCTAAGACATGACAGACTAACCCCATCACATCTTGAGCATGGTTAATGCTCAATTCTAAAAACTGAGTATGGTTTACACTCATCTTTTGGGTATGGCTTATACCCCTTCACTAAAGCATAGCATGGCTTATGTTCGTCGTCCTTGAATTCCGGGTATGGTTAACATGTCACTTCAAACTCCCTGAGTATGGTTTATACTCCTAACACACACCCAAGCATGGCTGATGCTTGAACACACTGAAGGACGTCCCTAGGATTTGGCATGTCTATTTGAAATCATTTACAGTCATTGTTAAACTCCGCAAAGTCCTGGTCCTGCTGCTATTCTCCAAGATCGATTCAGTATAATTGTTGGCTCTTGAAATTTTCGGATTCCCAACATTAATATGAACTTTGGGTGATTGTCGATTTCTCAGCCTTACTACGATCCTCAGCATTCGTTGGTTTTCTGGCCTTAATACAATCAGTGTTCGTCGTTGGTTTTCGGTCCCTCCTATAATATGCTTCGGTGTAACATGACTCTCTAGAAGATCCAAAATAAATCTATTTTCCCAAGAATATATGTTCTAGTTGGCAAAGTGATGACCAACTTTTTGGCAAAAGCTTTCACAACTACTTTTAGGATCAAGTTACACGTGGCCAGCCCCGATAAAGATGCACGCCATGTTGCATTCAAACTCGGCCCAACTACTCGCCTATAAATACATCAGTTTCCAGAAATAGGAAGATAACTTGAATCCACCGCAAAAAAGCTCCTAATCAGTATCCCAAAAATAACATGTCATAAACTCTAGATTTAACGCAAGGATTTTATGTATATACCACTTCTATCTCTAATCTCTTTCAAACAAAAAAAACTGTAACCTATAATCGACGGTATAAACAGAGATCATAAACTGGATGTAGGCTTAGTTTAAGCCAAACTACTATAAAAATATTGCATCTCCCATGTTTATTTACTTTTTCTTGCACTCTGTGATTATGACCGTTTGTGTATAACACGTTGGGGGTTAATTGTCACTATACCAACTTTTAACATCTACACTTTGGCGTATCAGGAAAGGGTTGAACCTATGATCTTCGGCAACTCTTAAAGAAGCAATGGCAAAATGGAAGAAGGATTCAACACCTTCTCACACTCAATCTCAACTCGATGATGCAGCAGACGCAGCAGCAACAGAGGTAAGTCGGGAGGCTTCCTCCCATAAAGACCCATCCCAATACTTAACAAGGGACGAGATGGATAAAGTTTTCGGCGAACTCAGAGCTCAGAAGGCACTCCAAGATGGACTCCTCGCAAATCAATAGGAATTGATGAAGGATTTCCTTGCTCAGATGGAAGGGAGACCGAACAACCAAGCATCACTTCCTGCATGAAGCGAAGCTGGGGGAACAACTTGTCTTCAATCTAATGAAATCCACGCCCCAGATAGGTCTCCGGCTATGCTTCCACATGATTCAACATCAATTCCTGATCATCCAATTCTAAGATCATCACTTCCATCATCCAACAAAGCTGGAGTAGCTGCAGATTCTCAGGTCGACCAAGGCAAGGTCCAGATTAGTCGATCATTTTGCCTCCAGTCAAGGGTTCGACCAACTTCCTGGACAAGCAGCTCTCGGATCATTACAACTCCTTTGTCTACCTGAACATGGATCGATGCAACCTCCAGTCCAACCCAGTATCTTACCAAAAACTCCTCTTACGCCCCCTCCCTCTCGACCTACCTAGCATGATGATCCAAGCTTAGCTGGGGGCAGCAACCCTCTGTCCCAACAAGACCACTCTACCATACCATCTCCTAGCAGGACAAAGGAAAATGCTACTAAAAATCACCATGACATCACCCCGAGCACGGGAAGTACCAAGCCTCGAGTTGATAACTCTCGTACGAGCCAGTCTAATCCTACCGGAATGGGTATGGTTCAGACAAATACAACTGCCGACCCAGGAGCTCCGGACAATCTAGACCATACAACTGAAGTTTGGGACCACCCCAACTGATCACTCGTGGGCCAAACCAATCTCACCCCAAGAACCCAAACCATGCTTGCTACTAAAAATCACCATGACATCACCCCGAGCGCGGGCAGTACCAAGTCTCGAGTCGATAACTCTCGTACGAGCCAATCCAATACTATCGAAATGGGTATGGTTCAGACAAATACACATGCCGACCCAGGAGCTCCGGACAATCTTGACCATACAACTGAAGCTTGGGACCACCCCAACCAATCACTCATGGGCCAAACCAATCTCACCCCCAAGAACCCAAACCATGCTACTGTCCTGTCCCGGTGTTCTCACCAACATTCCTAATGCATAATTAGATTCATGGCAATAACTCCTTAGGGATGGAAGTTAGATTACAAGCATCATCAAACGCTACACAAGAGGTACCTCTTCTCAACAGGATGTGGATAACGTCCATCGCAGTCCATTCACATGGGAAATCAAAAACTCTCGAAATCTATCGGAATTTAAGCTTCCGGTCCTGGAACCCTACAATGGCAGGACCGACCCGACCATACATCTCATGCGATACATGCATCACATGGAAGTACTATCTGCATCAATAATTTTCATGGCCAAGTTCTTCCCTTTCTTTATCACCGCTATTGCCGGCATGTAGTTTCAGCAGTTAAGATGGAATATATTAATCACCCACTTCATCGAACAATTCAAAGTTCATATCTTTGGACCGAAGAGCGTAATATTCCTCACATCCATTAAGCAGCGGTCCGGCAAGACCATATGCTCCTTCCTAGAAAGGTTCAACACTACTATATCCTCGATCGATCGACCCAAGCCATCAACGATGCTTATGGCCGTCGTGACTGGCGTCTTGGACCGAATTGATTTCAAGATCTCCCTCCAGAGGGTCCTCCGGGAGACAGTGGAGATTTCTACTCCGAAGCCAATAGATTCCTCCGACAAGAAGATTCCAACATAGAGATGGAAAATCTCAAAGTACTTGCTACCAAGGATGGAGGACAATCCACCTCTAACCAGAACAAAGGAAAGGGAAAATCTTCGAAAAAGAATGATCGGAACATGCGACTCCGGAGAGAGAACAAATACGATCAATACACCAAGCTCAAGTTCTCCCTACTGCATATATACCTCGATATGTGGGGATCTCTACCTTTTCCAAAGCCTTCCAAGAGGGAGCCTACCCAAAGAGAACGTGAATTAGGAAAGCACTGCATGTTTCATAACATGGCAGGTCATGGCACCAACGACTGCAGGAATTTGAGCGATTTCATAAAGGAACGGTTCAGACGTGGAGAGCTACCTGAGTATGTTAAAAAGTTTGTACCAGCCGCACGCCAAAGCTACATTCCCAAGCTCCTCAGGTCGGTACCCGAGCTCCTCTAAATGGGAAGGACCTGGAACCTAGCAACCACGACATCATCATCAACTGATCAGGTTTAGCTCATTATGGATACACTCATTTCTTAGGATATAAGAAATGCATTTTTGTTATTTTTAATAATGTGGTTATGTTGAAGTACACGTACCGAGTTAGGATTTAATGCCTAGGCGTGCTCTGGATTCAACTATAGACCTATTAGGAGTTGTTTTTTTCTTTTGTAACAGTTTTTAGCAGCAATAAAATTTCTTTCTCAAACATGAATTATGTTTAACGAATACTTATCCAAGACATGATAAAGTTCTCAAACCAAAACCAAGTATGGTTTGTGCTCGTCACTAGGATATGGTTTATACCCGTTAGCCGGTATTTTTGTCCGGTTCTCAAAAGTACACAAGACCCACACGACTCAACACGTCACGTGGTATTAAAGCTTGAAGTGTTTCCATTTTGCTAAAGATTCGGGCCGAGAAGAGAATGAGCGAGTAACGATGTCACTGTTCCTCACAAGTCCCGCATCGCATCATAAAACCATACTACATCTCCCAATGTCGACTCGCCTCACCTCACTTATAACCCGTCGCCTCGCATCACACCCACTCCAAACAAGTACCTCGCATCACCTCGCTCCCAGCTCAACTCGCTTCGTCCCATTCCGACTCACATCACTCCAACTAGCCTCACCCAGACTTGCATCACTATATAACGATGCACATCATGTCTACACTTCTCGCATCGTATCCCACTGGGTGCGATGTCATCGCATCTAATAAGATGCAATGGCATCGCATCCTTCTAGATGCGATGTTATCACATCAAAAGGGATGCGATGGCGCCGCATCCAAGGGATGCAGCGCCTCCCCAGCGCATCCCCTTTGGGATGCGATTTTCGCTTCTTATGGGATGCGAAAATTGTATCCCAGAGAGGGACGCGAGTTTCTCCTTCTGCCACTCCAATGCGATGCGATATTTTATTGCCAACGATCCTATGATACGATTTCATGCTGAGTGGTCCCCAAATCCTACCTACTTCCACCTAACCACTTCACTATGAATACCCCTAAGATCATTTGTTACAAGGGTTGGAAATTGGTGATTTGACATCTCCCTAGAGCTCTAAGGGACCTCTCTAATGGCATCTTGACTTTAAGGAAGAAGAAGGATGGAATATACTTTTTTCATATAATCATATATGATGATTATAACTCTAAATCACATGAAAATACTTGTAACTAAATGCCTAGAATGGGATCATAGCATGTAAATCTTTGTTGTCAATAAAATATCTGTAGCTCTTCCAAAGTGGACGTAGACCTCTTACAGGACCGAACCACTATAAATCCTAGGTGTCATTTACTGGTTTTCGGCTATTCTGCACTTGTTTTATGTAACACCCCGTATTTTTAATGTAATTAGAAATGTGTATATATATATCCACAGATAGGATTAATATGGTGATGTATAATGAAAATTAATTAATATATGAAAAAAAAAGATTGGTTGCATGCGATGTAAATATGTTGCATGCACTGATTTGCAAACATAATGCATTAACATTAAAAGAAAAAGATTCATGCATTGGTTTAATTTAAGTATTGTAACTAACATGAAAAAGAGAAGTAAGGAAAGAACAATAATTTTCATTGTTCTAAGACTTATTAACAAAAGACTTTGTAGCTCATTTGGTTAAGGCATTGGATTTGTAACATGGAGGTCGGGGGTTCGAACCCCGGTGGCAACATAATTTTTATCTCTGTTTTAAAGAGGGCCAACTGAACATGCAAATATATGTACATATACAAATTCAAATTTTGAAAGGATAAGAACGTACATATAAGGAAATAAAGAAAATATATGTATATACATGAGAATATATATATATATGCAGAAATATATGTATACGAAAGATAAAATTTAAGATAAGGCTATAGTAAATGAAATATGGCAAGAATTAAATAACGGTGCAACATCATTTGAATTTTGAAAATAAAATGAAAGTTGTGCGTATAAATATATATGCGTAAAATGGTCGTTAAAGGAATTGTATACATATAAGAATATTTCATGTGAATAAAACAGTTAAATAAATTCCAGGAATTCAAAAGTTCGAAATTCAAATTTCTGCGCCAAAACAGCTTGTGGGACCCGATGTTGACTTAGCACTGCATGTACGATAAGATTTGGCTAGATTCATCTGCGAACCTGGACTATTTTCTTAACTAGGTTCAATGCTGACTCAGCGCTGTGTGTACGATAAGGTCTTGAGCAACTATATAAACAGCCCTGGTCTTCTTCTCTATTCACAATTCTTCTCTACCCTTATGTTGCAAAGGTTCTTAGTAAACACGGCTTCCTCTCCTCGTCTTAATCAAATAATAAATAAAATAATATATAAAAAATAAATCAAGACGAGGAGGTGCTTCTCAAAGACTTTCAAAGAGGAGATTCAAGCTAGAATTCAAGTGAAGATTCGAACGACTGCAACGACCGTTTTTCTACGAATCATAGCAAAGCCATCTTTCTATTCTAATCTAATCTCTGTAAGTCAGTTATTTCTAGATTTGAACGTTTCTCTTTTCGTGACATGAAATTAAAGGAATAAAAGAGTATGCCAATTCTTCCTATTGAATCAGTGCCTATTTCTTTGGACCAAATTAAGAACTGTTATAATTTCGAGGACAAGTAAGACTGTAACTATGAAACTATGGACCTTAGAACCATATGCCTCTTTGACTATGAACATTGCCTAAGACTATGAACATTGCCTAAGACAATGAACATTGCGTAAGACTATGAACATTGCCTATGACTATGGACATTGCCTAAGACTATGGACATTGCCTATGACTGTGACTGTGACCATGAGAATTATTTCCATGACTATAGCCTATACCTTTGATTAGGAAGCAAAACTATTGTCTATGACATAAATGGGACAACTGTGATTAAGCACCTATGGTTCATGACTAGGAAAGTGTTTAAAATTTTGTGACTGTGAACCCAATTATCTATCTTGTCTGTTCTTTGGTTTTAGACCTTGGGAATTTACCTATTAAGTTAGGTCTACCCATGTTCTTGAACCTACGCCTTTATTCTGTCTATTATTGGTTATAGACCTTGGGAATTTACCTATTAAGTTAGGTCTACCCATGTTCTTGAACCGACGTCGTTATTCAACCCTTTTTATGCCAGTTAGTATGTCTATCTTTTGCATAGCATCTTTGGTTCATTCCCTATTTTCTACGAGCCTAGTTTATTTATAATCTAGACTGAATCACGATTATACGAATGGTGGGAATGCGGTTTGGGCAAAATATGAAATTTACTAGAAACATAGTTATGAACTAGGAAATTGGCATAAATTGGGAACATGTACTATGGCATGTTCATAGAAATGCAAATTGGATAAATTTGACATGAATTATAAGATGTGTAATTTGAATCTAGTATTGACATGTAAATCTAGCATTTACATGAATAGTGAACTAGAGTAATAAGTCTAGTTTGACGTAAATTAGAATGTTGAATCGGAATTAGATTAGCTAATTTGGCACGATAAGTATATTGGCATAAATGTGAAATTGGCCATAATTGAGAATAACTGTCAGGATTAGAAAAATCATGGTTAGTGACACTTAATTTGGTAAAATCCACATACCAAAAAACATAAATATGATTTAGAAGGGGAAATGGGCCAGAAGAATAAATGTTGACAATTTACATTAAAAGAGTAATTGGGAAATAAGTAAATTAGGAATAATTTACTTATAGAATTTGGCCTGAATGGGGAAATGTAAATTTAGACAAATTAAAGATTTATTAACAACATCTCTTTTAATGAAACACCACAAAGTTCTAGGGTGACAGAGAGGATAGTGTCTAGGCTTGAGTTTGGAAAATACAAGTTTCCTGCTCTCCCTGGCTTCCCCTAACTGATCCGACGGACGGGATGGTTACTTTCAAAACCTGATTTGAAAACTAATCAAAACTCCTTTTGAACTTAGAAAACACGAATATGCCTAACCCGAGGTTAGACTGAGTTGCGATGTAAACCTGCCCGGAACCAACCGGCACATCCAGTAGTCGCAACAATACCTGTCTAATGTGAGTGGTAGCGGCTTTAATTCATTTAATTAAAGCTAGAACAAGAATAGTAGGGTTAAATTCACTAAGACACTAACCAATTCAACATGACAACCAGACTGGTGGGTGGGGTTAGGGCCATACAGTTAAGCTAGAATGGGAGGGTTAAGTCCATAGGAACACTTAACCAATTTAAACAAAGTTAAGCTAGAATGGGAGGGCTAAGTCCATAGAGACACTTAACCAAACTCAAGGTAGCGAAACGAGACTTGTAGGGGTTAAGTAAAGTTAATACACTTAGCCAAATTAATATGTTAACTAGACTAGAGGTTGGGGTTAAGTAAAATCTAATACACTTAGCCAATTTGATATGTTAACTGGGATAGACCATAGGGTTAAGTAAACTTGAACACTTAACCATCAGGTTGTGATAAAGGAATGGGGTTAAGTCTAGAACATGAAGGGATAATACTTAACCATTAATAATAACATGTTAGTTAAAGCAGACGGGCAAGGTTAAGTTAAAAAGGAACACTTGACCAACACAGGGTGAATGGGTAGGGTTAAGTAATAAATACTTAACCAATACAACTTGGTTTGTGGTAGGGTTAAGTCAGCATGAGTTATTGACAACACTTAACCAGTTTAACAGGATAAATAAGGAGGGTTAAGTTAGCTTGAATTGACTATGACACTTAACCAATCTAAACTAACAGGAAAGAGAACTAAGTAAACCTTAGTTAAGGAAACAACGATTCTGGAAACTAAGTGTTAAATCTTAGTTAGTAAAACTAAGTAGTAATTCTTAGTATAGCACGAGGAGGAGCGAACGTCCGTCTGAGTATAAAGGAGGCTCCAACGAATTGGGTTACGAAGCCCGAGGCTTCGAGGGGATGTGAGGGTACTCTTGGTATCCCTCTGTGAGGCGGCAGATGATCCGCCTGGGCCCACAGAGGTTAAGGTCTGCGTAGAAGAACCAGGGGTATGCCTTGGTTGCAATACATGGCAACCTAAAGACTAGGATGGACCGGCGTGATACGGCGAGAAAACGGTAGCCCTGTGATAGCAACTCGTCGTCTACCATCCATCTTGAGTCAGTCGAGATACATGAAGCGGAAAGGCGGAGAACTCCAAAAGACCATAATTGCTATCTGGTTATGGGTGAGGATGGCCATAGGATAGTGGGGCACCGGGGGCCGGCGTATAGTTCTCATTTTACAAAGGGTGCCTTTCATTAGTTGAGGGAGGGGTCAAGTGGGACCATAGCCACTGGAACAAAAACAGACCTTAGCATCTGCATCGGTAGATATCTGAAAGCTCCCGACCGAGTTCTGTATTCCTTGATTTGCCCTGACACAGGACTCGGACCGCACATTATGGGACATGTGCATCTAGACAAGCGATAACGATTCGCGATACATGCGTGGGGAAGTATAGGAACATATACCACTCTAGGTAGTGTGTCCTAGACTTGGGGGCATCGTTCGACAGGTAGCACTAGTTGGACTAGGTGTCATAAATCCTGAATCCAAGAAGCGTTCGGCAGATAATGTAAACTCTAGTTGAATCTAGAAAGCACTGGATAGAAAATCCTAGATTAGATCTATGTAATAAATATTAAATGGATGCTCGAAGGCAAGGGAAAATACAGGGATTGGGATCATGTTATCGTTACTAGTTGGGACACTAGTTAGGTGGTGCAGAGATAATAGAAATCTGTATAAAAAGGAAATGGCGAAGCGGCGAAAGTATTAGAGAACATCCAGTTTATCTTATCTTAGCATATCTTGTGTTGATCTCGTCTAATCTTGCTGACCCTATCATCATGGTGTTATCTTGTATTCAGTTAATTCATGTCGTTTTGTTTTCCATGTTCACATGCTAGAAGTTACTGAACTTACTCAGGCTTTATGTCTGACTCTGTGTTTCTTTCGTCTTGTTTTCTTCCGTCCCCCACCCCCCCCCCCCCCCAGGTAGTAAAGGAGGGAATAATTTAGCTCAGGTTAAGTTGGACTGTCACCCTTTCCAGCTTGAAGATTTGTCGAAGTTTGCTTGGATTCTCTTTTCATATGCTATGGCTGGCTCTTGCAAAAATCGGGGAATATAAATGTTGTTTTTTATGCTTCTTTATTTTGTAAGACAGATGATACTCTAATATTGTAAAGAAACCATTGTACAGACTATTTTATCAATAAAGCAAAGTTTTATTTTCCGCTGTTTAATTTCTGTCTGTCTTGTAATTTATCTGCATCTTTTACCCTAAATGCTCCACAGAACTTAGTGCATTCCCTTTGTGAGTGACACTAACGGATGTGGGGTGTTACACGTGGTATCAGAGCTGAAGGTTACCAGATCAGATAAAGGATTTGAAAAATTATTTTCAAACGGTTTTAAAAGAAGCATTTTCAAAAGAAGAGATTTGTTTTAAAGGAATATTCCCCAAAGCCATGCACACTATCTTCTCTTCCTCTATTTAAATTCTTGGCTCCTTCTTTCTTGAGTCTCTGGGGCTCCTGCCTTTCTGGGAGGTAACCTCATCGAAGGGCAAAGTAGTGCCCGGCTTCCATCCATAGCCGTAGTTGTTTCATCTACGGGCAGTTTTCTTTCAAAGCTTATAAGGTTTTCCAGACGATGGAGGCAGTTTTCGAGAGATTTGTCAACATGACTACACACGGAAGGGGATGAGGAGTTTGGCTAAGGAGCATAACCCTAGGATGAGGAATTCATGGATGTAGGCTTAGCACACGAAGGAGGAAGAAATTATAAAACCTAAGACAAGAGGAAGTATCTTTACTAGGATATGATAGGACATATACTTAAGGACAAGGGCAAGAACGAGGACGAGATTTTCAGAAGGACAAGTACATGCTTTCGCCACCAAGCGTACCTAGGAGAAAGGTAGTCCGGTTGGAAGAGTCTAGTTTTCTGTTCGTGCTATTTCCTTAGGTTCTAGCGCTTCTCATTTGTTCATATCCACTTCCATAGTTGGGTCTCTGCACCATAGTACTTTGTTAGTAGAAAGATCCCGCTAGAGTCTCAAATCCAATTGGTGGTCCGACCTGTTTATTTTTTTGTTAGTAGGGATTTGAGAATAGCTATCGAGTTTGCTTATATCATCTCACATAGATCGTCTAAATTCAGGGGAGATATTCCTTGGGTGCTTGTCTGATATTGGTTTAGGCCTTTGGGGCTTGTACTTGAGGAATGTCGAGTTCGGTTTGGATGGTTTGCGGGAGAGATGAATAGTTGTGGTAGGCACTCCAAAAAGCACGTAGTGACCTTTCGACTCTTATAGTTATGGCATAACGGATAAGAGGGAAACCTCTAATCATCTTAGTACGTATACTTGGTACCGTGATTGACATCTGTTTATTTTGGAATTGGAGGTCGGAAACTTCACAATCGTGAAGTTAAATTAGTTAAGATACAGTGGAGTAAAGCTCAAGAAGGCAAGATACTAGCGTCATACCCTTTTTCTTAAGGGTGTATCCTTGATTTCTTTGTTTAGGAGCTTTGCGCATAATTGTTTCTCTCTTTCCAAAGTATATCACCTAGGTCATATCTTCGATCCTTAGGTAGAAGCCAATGGATGTAAACATGTATTTGAAACATGTTATGGTTGATGGTTGCAAGTGGTTGCTAATGGTTGCTTGTGAATGCATATGCATACGTATTAGACACTAGATCAGTTCGGACGTTTTCATATTGCATTTACAGATATGTATTTAAGTTGAGCCTGATATCTTATCATATGGATATTGCATATGGATGAATGGCCGTGCACGCATGTAGTATTTACGTAACTAGGGATGCTTGCATACATGATTCGCATTAAGGAGGTCGACTGAATCAGTAGACCGCCTGATTTTACAGTAGATAAAGACATATACACACACTATGCATATGAACATGAAAGCATTAGAGATCTTTTAAGGACAGTGGATGCCTGTGATTGGATGGTTGAGTAGATGGGTGATTGGATGGTAGGACACATTCTTCCTAACTAGAAGATTTCGGGGACGAAATCCTTTTAAGTGGGGGAGAATGTAACACCCCATATTTTTAATGTAATTAAAAATGTATATATATCCACAGATAGGATTAATATGGTGATGTATAATGAAAATTAATTAATACATGAAAAAAAAGAAAAGATTGGTTGCATGCGATGTAAATATGTTGCATGCACTGATTTGCAAACATAATGCATTAACATTAAAAGAAAAAGATTCATGCATTGGTTTAATTTAAGTATTGTAACTAACATGAAAAAGAGAAGTAAGGAAAGAACAATAATTATCATTGTTCTAAGACTTATTAACAAAAGACTTTGTAGCTCAGTTGGTTAAGGCATTGAATTTGTAACATGGAGGTCGGGGGTTCGAACCCCGGCGGCAACATAATTTTTATCTCTGTTTTAAAGAGGGCCAACTGAACATGCAAATATATGTACATATACAAATTCAAAATTTGAAAGGATAAGAACGTACATATAAGGAAATAAAGAAAATATATGTATATACATGAGAAAAAAAATATATATATATATATATATGTAGAAATATATGTATACGAAAGATAAAATTTAAGATAAGGCTATAGTAAATGTAATATGGCAAGAATTAAATAACAGTGCAACATCGTTTGAATTTTGAAAATAAAATGAAAATTTTGCGTATATATATATATATATACGCGTAAAATGGTCGTTAAAGGAATTGTATACATATAAGAATATTTCATGTGAATAAAACAGTTAAATAAATTCCGGGAATTCAAAAGTTCGAAATTCAAATTTCTGCGCCAAAACAGCTTGTGAGACCCAATGCTGACTTAGCACTGCATGTACGATAAGATTTGGCTAGATTCATCTGCGAACCTGGACTATTTTCTTAACTAGGTTCAATGCTGACTCAGCGCTGCGTGTACGATAAGGTCTTGAGCAACTATATAAACAGCCCTGGTCTTCTTCTCTATTCACAATTCTTCTCTACCCTTATGCTGCAAAGATTCTTAGTAAACATGGCTTCCTCTCCTCCTCTTAATCAAATAATAAATAATATATATAAAATAAATCAAGACGAGGAGGTGCTGCTCAAAGACTTTCAAAGAGGAGATTCAAGCTAGAATTCAAGTGAAGATTCGAACGACTGCAACGACCGTTTTTCTACGAATCATAGCAACGCCACCTTTCTATTCTAATCTAATCTCTGTAAGTCAGTTATTTCTAGATTTGAACGTTTCTCTTTTCGTGACATGAAATTAAAGGAATAAAAGAGTATGCCAATTCTTTATATTGAATCAGTGCCTATTTCTTTAGACCAAATTAAGAACTGTTGTGATTTCGAGGACAAATAAGACTGTAACTATGAAACTATGGACCTTAGAACCATATGCCTCTTTGACTATGAACATTGCCTAAGACTATGAACATTGCCTAAGACTATGAACATCGCCTATGACTATGGACATTGCCTATGACTATGGACATTGCCTATGACTGTGACTGTGACCACGAGAATTATTTCCATGACTATAGCCTATACCTTTGATTAGGAAGCAAAACTATTGTCTATGACATAAATGGGACAACTGTGATTAAGCACCTATGGTTCATGACTAGGAAAGTGTTTAAAATTTTGTGACTGTGAACCCGATTATCTATCTTGTCTGTTCTTTGGTTTTAGACCTTGGTAATTTACCTATTAAGTTAGGTCTACTCATGTTCTTGAACCTACGCCTTTATTCTATCTATTCTTGGTTTTAGACCTTGGGAATTTACCTATTAAGTTAGGTCTACCCATGTTCTTGAACCTACGCCTTTATTCTGTCTATTCTTGGTTTTAGACCTTGGGAATTTACCTATTAAGTTAGGTCTACCCATGTTCTTGAACCGACGTCGTTATTCAACCCTTTTTATGCCAGTTAGTATGTCTATCTTTTGCATAGCATCTTTGGTTCATTCCCTATTTTCTACGAGCCTAGCTTTATTTATAATCTAGACTGAATCACGATTATACGAACGGTGGGAATGCGGTTTGGGAAAAATATAAAATTTACTAGAAACATAGTTATGAACTAGGAAATTGGCATAAATTGGGAACATGTATTATGGCATGTTCATAGAAATGCAAATTGGATAAATTTGACATGAATTATAAGATGTGTAATTTGAATCTAGTATTGACATGTAAATCTAGCATTTACATGAATAGTGAACTAGAGTAATAAGTCTAGTTTGACGTAAATTAGAATGTTGAATCGGAATTAGATTAGCTAATTTGGCACGATAAGTATATTGGCATAAATGTGAAATTGGCCATAATTGAGAATAACTGTCAGGATTAGAAAAATCATGGTTAGTGACACTTAATTTGGTAAAATCCACATACCAAAAAGCATAAATATGATTTAGAAGGGGAAATGGGCCAGAATAATAAATGTTGACAATTTACATTAAAAGAGTAATTGGGAAATAAGTAAATTAGGAATAATTACTTATAGAATTTGGCCTGAATGAGGAAATGTAAATTTAGACAAAATAAAGATTTATTAACAACATCTCTTTTAATGAAAGACCACAAAGTTCTAGGGTGACAGAGAGGATAGTGTCTAGGCTTGAGTTTGGAAAATACAAGTTTCCTGCTCTCCCTGACTATCCCTAACTGATCCAACGGACGGGATGGTTACTTTCAAAACCTGATTTGAAAACTAATCAAAACTCCTTTTGAACTTAGAAAACACGAATATGCCTAACCCGAGGTTAGACTGAGTTGCGATGTAAACCTGCCCGGAACCAACCGGCACATCCAGTAGTCGCAACAATACCTGTCTAATGTGAGTGGTAGCGGCTTTAATTCATTTAATTAAAGCTAGAACAAGAATGGTAGGGTTAAATTCACTAAGACACTAACCAATTCAACATGACAACCAGACTGGTGGGTGGGGTTAGGGCCATACAGTTAAGCTAGAATGGGAGGGTTAAGTCCATAGGAACACTTAACCAATTTAAACACAGTTAAGCTAGAATGGGAGGGCTAAGTCCATAGAGACACTTAACCAAACTCAAGGTAGCAAAATGAGACTTGTAGGGGTTAAGTAAAGTTAATACACTTAGCCAAATTAATATGTTAACTAGACTAGAGGTTGGGGTTAAGTAAAATCTGATACACTTAGCCAATTTGATATGTTAGCTGGGCTAGACCGTAGGGTTAAGTAAACTTGAACACTTAACCATCAGGTTGTGATAAAGGAATGGGGTTAAGTATAGAACATGAAGGGATAATACTTAACCATTAATAATAACATGTTAGTTAAAACAGACGGGCAAGGTTAAGTTAAAAAAGAACACTTGACCAACACAAGGTGAATGGGTAGGGTTAAGTAATAAATACTTGACCATTACAACTTGGTTTGTGGTAGGGTTAAGTCAACATGAGTTATTGACAACACTTAACCAGTTTAACAGGATAAATAAGGAGGGTTAAGTTAGCTTGAATTGACAATGACACTTAACCAATCTAAACTAACGGGAAAGAGAACTAAGTAAACCTTAGTTAAGGAAACAACGATTCTGGAAACTAAGTGGTAAATCTTAGTTTGTAAAACTAAGTAGTAATTCTTAGTATAGCACGAGGAGGAGCGAACGTCCGTCTGAGTAAAAAAGAGGCTCCAACGAATTTGGTTACGAAGCCCGAGGCTTCGAGGGGACGTGAGGGTACCCTTGGTATCCCTCTGTGAGGCTGCAGATGATCCGCCTGGGCCCACAGAGGTTAAGGTCTGCGTAGAACAACCAGGGGTATGCCTTGGTTGCAATACATGGCAACCTAAAGACTAGGATGGACCGGCGTGATTCGGCGAGAAAACGGTAGCACTGTGATAGAAACTCGTCGTCTACCATCCATCTTGAGTCAGTTGAGATACGTGAAGCGGAAAGGCGGAGAACTCCAAAAGGCCATAATTGCTATCTGGTTATGGGTGAGGATGGTCATAGGATAGTGGGGCACCGGGGACCGGCGTATAGTTCTCATTTTACAAAGGGTGCCTTTCATTAGTTGAGGGAGGGGTCAAGTGGGACCATAGCCACTGGAACAAAAACAGACCTTAGCATCTGCATCGGCAGATATCTGAAAGCTCCCAACCGAGTTCTGTATTCCTTGATTTGCCCTGACACAGGACTCGGACCGCACATTATGGGACATGTGCATCTAGACAAGCGATAACGATTCGCGATACATGCGTGGGGAAGTATAGGAACATATACCACTCTAGGTAGTGCGTCCTAGACTTGGGGGCATCGTTCGACAGGTAGCACTAGTTGGACTAGGTGTCATAAATCCTGAATCCAAGAAGCGTTCGGCAGATAACGTAAACTCTAGTTGAATCTAGAAAGCACTGGATAGAAAACCCTAGATTAGATCTATGTAATAAATAATAAATGGAAGCTCGAAGGCAAGGGAAAATACAGGGATTGGGATCACGTTATCGTTACTAGTTGGGACACTAGTTAGGTGGTGCAGAGATAATAGAAATCCGTATAATAAGGAAATAGCGAAGCGGTGAAAGTATTAGAGAACATCCAGTTTATCTTATCTTAGCATATCTTGTGTTGATCTCGTCTAATCTTGCTAACCCTATCATCATGGTGTTATCTTGTATTCAGTTAATTCATGTCGTTTTGTTTTCCATGTTCACATGCTAGAAGTTACTGAACTTACTCAGGCTTTATGTCTGACTCTGTGTTTCTTTCGTCTTCTTTTCTTCCGTTTCCCCCCCAGGTAGTAAAGGAGGGAATAATTTAGCTCAAGTTAAGTTGGACTGTCACCCTTTCCAGCTTGAAGATTTGTCGAAGTTTGCTTGGATTCTCTTTTCAGATGCTATGGCTGGCTCTTGCAAAAATCAGGGAATATAAATGTTGTTTTTTATGCTTCTTTATTTTGTAAGACAGATGATACTCTGATATTGTAAAGAAACCATTGTACAGACTATTTTATCAATAAAGCAAAGTTTTATTTTCCGTTGTTTAATTTCTGTCTGTCTTGTAATTTATCTGCATCTTTTACCCTAAATGCTCCACAGAACTTAGTGCATTCCCTTTGTGAGTGACACTAATGGACGTGGGGTGTTACATTTTCCCTATGCAAAACCATATTCTTAATTAATTAAGAATCTTGGGTGTTGGTGACATTTTTGGTGTCAACATTCTAGTGCTTTCATTAAGAACTTATAATCGCTTCTTTATTACACATTACCATCTCGACTCCGATGCGCTTTAGGTTCATTCTCTAACCTGCTGCTAAGTCCGCTTATGATGGTTAAGCAAATAAAGAAAACACAAATTGGATCCTCTACTGCAGCCAAGACTGAAACATCCCAGCAACGTCAGCCGGCAGATATCCTGGCCGAAATGGACGTATTTCCTTCTATGGAATCCAAAGCCCTGTAACACAAGCGTAGATTCATGCGTCAGCTTCAAGAGAGTCAGCGCATAGTCACACAACTCCTGCTAGTTCAGAACAATCCCCGAGTGAGGCGCACTATCTTGAAAACTTCTTCCTCTGAGTCCCGAGGTTCACATCAATGAAGGAAGTTTAGCCTTAACAACAATGCCTAGCACTAACACTCACACCAATGGTCACACTCATGGCAATGATAACGGAAATGGGAACGGTGACAGAACCATAGTCACCTACAGTAGAGGCATGCATCACCGCGATTGATCCCGATTGCTCATCAATGATGAACCAGGCCCGAGTAGTTTCCCCCCTCCTCGGCAGAACCCAATTGACGTCGCTCAGAACTTGGTGCCCACGCTCCTAGTAGCTCATCAGGCCCAAGTCCCTCAAGATCAGAATGAACGTCAGCCTGCTCAGCCTCAACAGCCGTAACAGAACCATGCAATTGATGTCGACAATGTAGAAGAGGATGATTTCGATGTTCACTATAGAAGGCGTCCAAGGAACAGAACTCACAAAATTTGCCGAAATTGGATTCCGCCAGAGGATGTACATCCGATATATCTCCTAGACATGATATGAAGGATCATGAGAGATACGCGGGGAAACGTCAATGAATCATGGGAGACCCACCTGAGGCGTAACCCCTTTACTAGAGCCGTCCACGAAGCTGAGTAGCCTTGATGCTTTAACATGCCACATATGACGGCATGACCAATCCCTGTGTTTTCTTGAACCATTACGAATGGCAGATGGACTCTAGCCAAGCCACCAACGTTGTCAAATGCAAATGTTTCCTAGTTGCCTTAGCGGGAACGACTTTGCTTTAGTTCTCTCGCCTTCCTCTCCATTCAGTTAATACATTTGGCCAGCTAGCCACTAAGTTGGTCAAACAGTTCAGGATGCACGTGCTAACCCAAAGAATTCGCTCACCTGTCCAACTTATACCAGGCCCCCGTTGAATCTCTTAAAAGCTACCTCGAGCAATTCAATACTGCCCTTGCCAAAGTCGATGATCCTGAACCCCGTACCATGTTGTTCCAACTAGCCATAGGTGCCCTCCAGATCTCCGAGTTCGGGGTATGGATAGATAGAAAATAGCCTAAGAGTTTAGAGGCTTTCTATGAGAAAGCAAGATAGTTCCAGTGCCAAGAAGAAGCCAAGCATAACAGAGCTTCATGGGCCAACCACTCCTACAACCCACACGCCAGCACTGCCAATAATAGAGTCAAAAGAAAAGGGGTTGGAGAATCTTCTGACAAGGGTACAGGAGCAATCCCTTACAAGCCGAAGTTGAACCCTAGCAAACAAGGTTGTCGCAACAATAATCCAACTCTGCTGGACCCCAAGAAACACGACCACGATCAAAATTATAGGAACTACACTCCGTTGAATCATGACATGGAGATCATCTATTAGAAACCTGCAACACTCCCCAGTACAAGAAGCCCAATATAATTGAATCGACTGACCCATGAAGAACTCCAGCAAGTACTTTAGGCTCCACGACATGTATGGGCACAACACCAACGATTGTTGCCATCTCAAGGACGCAATCAAAAAATCATCTGAGAGAAACATTTAGAGAAGTATGTTCAGGATCTCGCTCCTCCGGAAGAGACTACTGGTCCTTCGACTCTGGCTCTTCCAACTTTTGCTAATGCAGCCCAGGGTCGTTCAACCAGAGATTATGTGGCATTGTGATCAACGCCATCAATGGCGGGTCTCATCCAATACACGACAGCTTACGCAATATAGAGGATTACACCAACTCCATAAAGCATGCCACATATGAATCTTGGTCCACCCTGGATGAACCAGTCCCCGCCAAACTTTAGAAGACAATGCGGGACGATATCATCTTCCATGAGAGGAAGTCAACGGGGATCGAAATCATAACCATAGACCCTCTCCATCTTTGCTCAGGTTGGCCCAGCTTTCATCCGAAGGATCCTTATTGACTCAGGAAGATCGGTCAATATCATATTCAAGCCGACCTATGACCAAATGAAATTGGTAGCCAAAGACTTGAGGCCTTGCCAAGGGACGATCGACGGATTTAGTGGATCCACCAATCGCCCAGTTGGCATGATTGACCTACCCGTAAAACTTGGAGAAGGGGATCGAAGCAAAGTCCATATTCCCACCTTTCTAGTCATTGATGTCATCTCCCCATATAACACTTTCTTAGGACGACTTTTCCTTGTAGAATTCCGAGTTTTCCTATCACCATGGTCCCTGCTGATGTAATTCCCGACAGAGAATGGCATCGGCACCATCAATAATGATCAAGCCACAGCTAGGGAATGTTACCTCATAGAATGAAGGAACACATGCAACAAAGGCAAGGGCAAGAACATGTTTGCGCCTTCGTGCGCCAAGATCGTCTCCGCATAGCAATCAAAGGCATTGGCTCAGGCGCCATTGCCATCTTTCTGATGTCTCGATCCGAGGAAGGACGAAGAGCCTGATTACGAAAGGGCTACCCCGGCACAACTGACGGTGGATTTTTCGATAAGCCCTAACGAACCAGCAAAGGTCTTGAAATTTGGATCGCAACTCCACCCCGTAATAAGGGAAGAGCTAATGAAATTCTTAAGGGCCAAGCTTAATGTGTTTGCTTGGACACTCTCCGACATGTGTGGCATCGATCCAGGAGTCGCTTGCCACAAGCTCGCCATAAATCCCTTGCAACTCCCAGTCAAGTAGAAGCGTTGAATCCTAGGGAGAGATAGGTCGACAACACTCAGAGAAGAGGTTGATAAGCTACTCAGCAACGGTTTTATCCAAGAATCATATTACCCGGAATGGGTCTCTAATCCAGTCTTTGTCAAGAAGGCAAATGGAAAGTGGCGAACATGTATCGATTTCTTCAGCTTAAAGAAAAGCATGCCCAAAAGACAGTTTCCAACTTCCGAAGATCGACCAACTTGTCGATTTAACCATAGGTTACCAGCTCTTTTCCTATATGGATGCCTACTCGGGCTATAGTCAGATTCCGATGTATCTTCCAAACTAGGATCACACTTCATTCATAACTGACCTCGGACTTTATTGCTACCTCGTCATGCCTTTTGGCCTCAAGAACGCTAGAGCTACCTACCAATGGCTGGTCAACTTCATTTTCAAGAATCAAATTGGGCGGTCCACAGAGCTATACATGGACGATGTGCTTGTTAAATCAAGGATATCGAATGACTGCATCCGTGACCTCTCCGAAATGTTTGGTGTCCTCTGCCAATATAGCATGAAGCTTAATCCCTTGAAATTATCTTTTGGCATTACGTCGGGAATTTTTTTATGTTTCAATGTCTATTCATGAGGCATCGAACCCAATCCAGACAAAATCAAAGCTATCCGAGACATCAGGCCCCTCGAAGCATCAAGGATGTTCAAAATTTAATTGGGAAGGTCGTCACTCTAAGCCGATTCATCTCAAAGGCAACTGACAAATGCATCCCCTTTTTCGACTTGCTCAAAAAAGGAAAGTGCAACTTCTCGTGGACACCTGAATGTTCTGACGCATTCCAGAACCTCATGAATCACTTAGAGCGACCACCTATCATGTCCAAACCCATGGATCACAAGGACTTATACATTTATTAGGCCATCTCTTTGCAGGACGTCAGCTCAACACTCATACGCATTGAAGATTGTGTCCAACGACCTATCTACTTCATTAGAAAGAGACTGATGGGAAGCTCGAGAAGTTTTCCCATTGTATGTTGATCTCTTCCTAGAAGCTACACCCTAACTTCCAATCTCACCACATCAAAGTTTTCACCGAACAGCCGCTGCGACAGGTCCTACGGCGACCTAAGGCGTCTGGACGGCTTTTGAAGTGGAATATAGAGCTAAGACAATTTGATATCACCTTCCTCCCTCGTTGGGCCATCTTCGAACAAGCACTCGCCGACTTCATCGTGGAATTCACAATCCCGGAAGAACCAACTTTGGAGGACACTGACATTCCAGAACCCCAATGGAAACTCTAGTGGACGGATCCTCTAGCGACAATTTTTTCGGTTTTAGGATCGTGCTCATCACTCCTCAGGCCTAATCGATATGCTATGCTCTAAAACTTGACTTTCTTGCTACCAACAATGATGCCGAGTACGAAGCCTTGATAGCCAGACTCAAAATTGCAATTGAACTTGAAATCAAGGCACTCTAAATATGCTCAAACTCACTTCTCGTTGTGCGTCAAGTATTAAGGTGTATCAAGCCAAGGGGGCAGGGCTCGCTCCCTACCTCGCTCGGGTTCGCGAACTCATCACCAACTTCAACTACTACCTCATTATGCATATCGCTCAAGAAAAAAACAAAAAGGTTGATTCCTTGTCTAAACTGATAGGCTCTAGGGAAGCCCAGCTTATGGGACTTTCCCCCGTCGAAGTACTCGACTCTCTGAGCATCGATCAGATGCAGACCGATTCAGTAGCAACGACGGAGACCGAGCCCGAGCTTGAGTCATGGATGACGCCGATCAGGAACTACTTACAGCATGGAATCATCCCCGAGTGCCGCAAAGACAAATGAGCACTCACCCGAAAATCATCTCGCTACATCATTCTGAACGGGGTGCTCTACCGTAGAGGATTCTTCGTTCCAACGTTTAGCCCCTAACGACGCCGAACGTGTATTGCTGTACGTACATGAAGGAGAGTGTGACGATCACACCGGGGGACAAACTCTAACAAAAAAGGTCCTCCGGCACGGTTATTTCTAGATGACACTCGACCAAGATGCGGTGGACTATGCCCGCAATTGCGATAAATGCTAGAGATTTTCCAAGATTCCAAGATCCCCGCCTAAAGATCTAACACAAATGGGAAGTCCCTGGACATGCGCCATGTGAGGAATAGACATCCTCAAGACTCTCCCAGTGGCTAGAATAGGGCACGTTATGCCATCTTCGCAGTTGATTACTTTACCAAATGGGCATAGGTCGAGGCCCTCGCCACAATTACCACTAAGAAGGTAATCAAGTTCGTTGTTTGTAACATCATCACTTGGTATAGAGTTCCCCAAGCTATAATTTATGACAATGGAACCCAGTTCGAGTGCACCGAATTCAAAACCTTTTGCCGACTACACAACATCGAGAAGAGATTCTCAATGGTGGATCATCCCCAAGCCAATGAGCAAGTCGAGGTTGTCAACAAAGTGATTAGGTCCATCATCAAGAAGTGTCTGGAAAAGGCCGGAGGCTTGTGGCTTGAAGAAATACCTCTGGCCCTATGGGCCTACCAGACCACCAACAAGTCAGCGACTGGCCGCACCCCTTTTGCTCTTGCCTTCGGATCCGAAGCCGTAAAGCTCCCATCTCATCGAGTGACTTACTACGATCCAAAAACCAACCAAGATCTCCTCTTGGAATCACTTGACCTGCTCGAAGAGAAATGGAATGAAGTCGAGCTTAGAGCTACCTCTCAACGCTAGTGAGTTGCCCGATACTTCAACTCGAGAGTCCTTCCCAAAGATCTCAGTGTCAGCGATCTCATCCTGAAACGGATCTTCCCCCCACCGACTGGCCTCAATCCTCGATGGGAGGGTCCGTATGTCATACAACGAGGCCCAACAACGGAACCTTTAAGCTAGCAATCGTCGATGGCGCCAAGCTTCCAAGGGCATGGAATATCTAACACATTTCTCGCTACTTTACTTGACTGATCGTACAAATTTACAGCTTTCCACCAATGTTTTGTTTTCTTTCAATTCAAGGCATTGTAAAGGCTATAACTGCCAAAGTTATTTGTAAATATCATGATCAGTTATTTTAGTATTATTAATGTGTTTGCTCTTCATGTAGTATGCAGGAACAACTGTAACAACTTACTTACTCGCACATGCACTCAACATCGGGTCGACATCTCGAGGATGGGAGCTGGAATCGCCATAAGGGTCTCGAACCAACGAGGAGGCCAAGCACAGATCATCAGATCGGTACCCCGAGCACGGGAAACCGGTACCGCAACTTGAGTCTCGAATCAATGACAAGACCAAGTATAAATAACGCTACTCGAGTCTCGAATCAAGGACGGGGCCGAGTATAAAATAACACCACCCGCGCCTCGAATTAACAACGAGGATGAGTATAAATCATTCTGTCACCTAGTCTCTAGACTTGGAGGAAACCCATCAGCCAAGCTAGTGTGAAACAGACCAAACCCGCGGCTCCATATGACCTATTAGGGCCTGGATCCGGGTACCATTCGAACTTTGGCCTAATAGTGAGATAGAGTATAAATCGTTTTGCTCCTAAGTGTCTGAGCTTGGAGGCACTCCCTCGGCCATAATCCGACCCACCAGGTCTGGATTCAGGCATCCTTTGGTGAATAAACAATGCCCTCATGCTCTAAGCCTGAAGGAACGATGGGAGAGCCAGAGTCGGATGAATCGCTACGTCCACGCTTCCTCACAACTTAGGACCAATAACCTCCAGTAGGTCCAAGAGAGAAGAAATCTGACCTGATTTCGTTCGACTTAGGACTTCTGACTAACGGAGGGCCCGAGAGCAGAACGAGCGCACGATCTCTACACAACTGGGAGCACCCCCTATTCGGGATCCTCAGCCACATATGGTTGATTGTAACAAGAAGTATGCTTATATAAGTACAGGACGCTAGAAAGCATAAGACGAACATTCCAATACTTAACATAAATGCTGTTAACCCCGTTTTTAGAACGCGGTTCACAACGAAGAAGCATTCACGGACAATGACAGGCCCGCACAACTGACTCAAAATCGTTTCCATGATACGGGTTCCACAATCATCCATACGACATGATTATAAGTCGCTGGCGCGACATAGGACTAAGCTAAGTCGACATGAAATACAAGTTGCACAAACTCATCCAAGTCGTGCTAACGACATTAGCCAACCCGTGCAAATGTCCACATCATTTGATATTTAATGGCACTCCAATAAACCAAGTCGGGTTAATCAAGTCGTTCGTGCGCAACAAGTTCTCGGCACGACATAAGTCAGGTCATCTGCACCATTTAAGCGTTCACAACGACATGCATAGGACCGTTGGATGACATTCATGTCGTGAGGTCCATCCATGGCGCAAGCAGTCAAGTCACATGTGATCCATGCGATATAACTGTGTCGCAATGCATCAAAGGCAAGTCGTGAAATGCCACTGGGCGATACCATGTCGTTAGGCCTGATAATGAAAAGTAGATTCATTTTAAAAGACTAATTCAAGTCGTGTATTAATGGTGGTCTAGAAGAGCCATCGTAGCATTGAAAGGGGGTGAAAAAAATAAGAAAGTGAACTGTTCTCATGGATCAGTTGCATAAGATTATAATACAAGGGACATCAACCTTATGTGTGTATACGCGAAGCCATGTGGACCAACGAAAGAAACGAGATACACAAATGTTTGACCCATGTCGTGAGTCATATTAGCTCCATGCCGTTAGTAACCACGTCAGCAAAGATCATCTTAAAACTCACCATGTCGTCGAACAATCCAGGACGCAGAGTATAAAGATGAAGTCAAAGCTCAATCCATCCTGATTCATATCATTAAGAGTTATGCCATATCCACCATGTCGTTAATACAAACATTAAATCGTTACTCTTCATAAGTTGCAGCGTCTGAGAAATATAAGGAGCGTGGATCAAATGTCATGGGTAGACACACGTAAACTATGCAGCGATTATATGAAGAAGAGAACTCATGACGTCACACAGTTATGACGTAGGAACCATTCAAGTATCCATGCCGCATTAGCAGAATGTCAACACGCGGCAAACATGAGGACGCACCACCTAACAAGAGACCATGTTGCATATTATATCCAAGTCGCTGACCCATGTTATAAAGCATGTCGTTTGCTAGAACCGACATTTCATATCATTGGAAGGCCCATGCCGTTAAAGAACACATACAGAATAGTTTACAAAACCCATAGGCATGAAAGGCTTGGACCATAAGCATGAGGACACGTAATAATTATGCGGAAAGCCGTTCATTGTTCATATTAAAAATAAAGTTGTTTAAACGAATTGGCACGTTCGCATGAAGTTTGGATTCAAGCCGCATTTTCACATGTCGTTGATCCATTTAGTCCATCCATGCCGCGAGTTGTAGCCAGCGCCAACTGTAAAGTACCATTTCCAACTGTACACACTTAATTACAAAAGTACCAACGACATGAGTCATGTCGCCCTACGCCATGAGTCAAGGCATTTTACTATGTAATGACCGAATTGCCACTTGGTCCTAAAACTCCCTATAAATACCCCAAATAACTCACTTGAGAGGGGGACCAAAAATTCATTCCTACAAGGAGACTCCGTCAAATTCAAAGCTCATCTATAACTTCTCTAATGGCTTCCATGGATTCATTAACACTTTTCTAACTCTATGAAGATCAAATCCAAGTCAATAATCATGAGAGCTTTCTACAATTGGATCTAAGCACCTTCAATCTCATTCAAGCTACATAATAGATCTCTCAAGCAATTTCATATCTTATCTAATCCTCTCCAAAGTCTAAATCAAATGTTAACTCACTATGAAATTTATGAAGATCATGGAAAGGGATCAAAGCACACAAGTGGTTGAAGATTCATCATAAAGCTAAAAGATCTCTTCATTTTCTTCAATGAATTCAAGTGAAATTAGATCATAAGGAAGGGAAAAAGTGTCACACCCCACACCCGCTATGGTCACTCTCTAAGGGAATGCCATAACATCGGTGGAGTATTTTAGGTGAATATAGAACAGAGTAATTACAGCAAGACAGATATAAGTAGTACTTGAAAATTTAAAACATCATTTCATTTGCAGCGGATAACAAAACATGTCTGATTACATCACAAAACCATAATAGGAGTCAAGTACAAATATCCATCATGATAAATAAAAATACATAATCCCAATACATGAACTGATAGCCATAAAAGAAAAGGGTAAGCTGAGCTCTACATCTAAGGTCCAAGCTCCAAGAGAGTAATAAAAGCAGCCTGATCAAAGCCCACTCGTACTGGGCCCACTCTGAGAACCTGAGGGTTGGAAAAAGATAAAAACAACGGGGTCAGACATAAGTCTGAGCGAGTCCTATAACTTTAGCAATACAATCATTAAAGTAACCAGAGAAGACATAAACTTGACATACGGTAATGTCTGGGGATGAATGGCTACACTAAGTAGCTTGGTAGACTTAGGATAAACTAAGATAACTGTAAAGGCGCATTTACCCACCCAAGGGTAATTACTACACTGCACCACACCAGTCATTCCTACTTAAAGGTTGATCCCTCCCAAGGACTTAGAAAATTTACCCAGTAGTTTCGTGTACCCCTAGCTGACTACATAGGTGCCGTCTGCCCCTATCTCCACTAGGTGTACCCACTACTCCCAAGTGATCGGCTCCCTACCGTAGATACCCGTGCCGGCCCCACAGTGGGGTGTATCACTCCCCAAAGTGGCAACCCGATACAACAAACGGTGCACGGCTTATATCTACACGATGCAACAACGTCTTACCTACCAGCCCGGGTCCACACACGCATATGAAACCCGTTGGACTTGCGTTGCCACCGCTAACCCGTTTTGGCCTCTTATAGTCAAGCCCAGTACGCGTGTCCCGTCCTCGACATGGGTCGAGCCCAATAAGATACATATGGGTTACTGGTTGAAATGGGCCCCCACAAGCTACCCGCCTAAGCTTGTCCCTTTTTCTAGTGCATCCCACTTAACCCTTTAATCATGGTTAATTACATGTTTCCACTTTGGTTAAGTATTCTAATCGTATTTTCTATTGCCACCCAAGGCAACCACTAGATTTCCACATGCCACCCAAGGCACCCACTTAACCCCTCATGTCCCTCTACATGCTAATATGGTTAAGTGTTTCTTAATTAATTAATTAAGATCATGACCTCATAAAGACCTCCCACATTAGACCGTCTTTTATGACTGCTGGATATGCCGGTTGGTTCCGGGCAGACTTCTGTCATCAAAAGGGTCTAACCTCGTGTCTTTACTTTAATCACGTATTTAATTTATGACTAAGACCTCTCATATTGGGCCAATCATTTGTAGCCGCTGGATGGCCGGTCGGTTCCGGGCAGACTTCCGCTACAAAAGGGTCCAACCTCGTGTCTTAGTTGATTAATTACACCTAATTAATCACCCCCATAATTAATTATCCCTAATTAATTACACATTTTTCATAACATGGGTAGACCTAACTCAATAGGTAAATTCCCATGGGGTAGACCTAACTCAATAGGTAAATTCCCACTTATGTTAATTTATTTTTTTATGGTATGCTTAATCATACCCAATCACACTTTTATTAACATATTTATTAACCCCATCGTTCCCCACGTAAATCGTTCTCATTTCATGACATAATAAAGGGAAGATCCATCACAAATATCATGGGTTTAACCAAATCTTAGCATATAACTTTGTCATGGGTTAAGAGGATGTCAACTAGCATATATGAGCATATATTAACCCAACTACATTTAACCCAAACTTGCATATTATCATACACATGTCTTGCATAACATGCATTTAAGCATACACATAACTTGCATAAGCATTCTCATACTTGCATAAGCATGCATAACTTGCATATCATGTTAAACTTGCATTTAAGCATATACGTAACTTGCATAAGCATTCTCATACTTGCATAAGCATGCATAACTTGCATATCATGTTAAACTTGCATTTAAGCATATACGTAACTTGCATAATCATTCTCATACTTGCATAAGCATGCATAACTTGCATATCATGTTAAACTTGCATTTAAGCATATACGTAACTTGCATAAGCATTCTCATACTTGCATAGGTACTTGCATAACTCACTTGTTAAACATGCATAAACCCATTTATTAAATATGCATAAACCCACTTATTAAACATGCATAAACCCACTTGTTAAACATGCATAAACCAACTTATTAAACATGTATAAACCCACTTATTAAATATGAATAAACATAGGAAAACATAGAGTAGCATATCATTACAAATGATTCAAACTCACTAATCCGCATTCAAGACCATAAGTCTCATTACACCCAATCTACTTACTTTAGCAATTGATGTTAAAGTGATAGAAACTAACCAAAACCAAGATTAGCAAACTTATGAAGTAGAACTAGTTGCTAAATATGAAGAAGATGATGATTAGAGGTTGATTAGCATGTAACTTCCTTCATAAACTAGTGGAGGCTCCTCTTAAGTTTGATTTTGGCGGCATGAGGCCATCATTTCTATTTTTAGTATGGATTAGGCTTGCATTAGGGTGTATTTATAGGATTAGGGTGTGTTTTAAACCATAGGATTAGCCCTAGGTTAGATTAGGTCCGTCAGATTTAGGAAATCTCTAGAACCCAGCCCAGCCCTAGCCAGAAAACCAGACCTGGTGCACCCAGGCCCTCTGGCTCGACACGCCGTGTCGACAGGCAAGTCGACAGGCAAGTCGACCCCCCAGTCGACAGGCCTGTCGACAGCCCTGTCGACATGGCTAGGGCGGGAACTTTCCCGCCTGGCCCCGCTGGCTCCAATTTCAAAATCTGGTTTTGCATTTCTAAATCTGTTTTTAACTTGATTTTTCTGCCAACTTCATTGGGCCATAACTGGGCCATACGGACTCCGATTTACAAAATTTCGGACTCTATTCTGCGTATTTTTCCGAGACGAACGCAATGACGCAGCCCGTTTCCCCAAATTCTCACGTTTGAGATCATTTATTCTGCAATTAGTGAATTTTTGCATTAACTGAAATACGGGGTGTTACATTCTCCCTTCCTTAAAGGATTTCGTCCCCGAAATCTCTAAGCTAAGGAGAACGCATATCCTACCATCCAAACAACCATCTACTCAATCCATCAAACACGGGCATCCATTGTCCTTAAAATAATTTCTAATGATGTATGAGCATATGCAAAAAGTGTGTGTATATGTTCCCTATCTAATGTATGAACATATGCAAACCATGATAGTGCCATGCATCCATTATGTATGCGAGAGAACCCTATCGACACATACAATATCTACATGAGTGCACAATCATTCACCAAAATGCATCATCCATATGATAACACAATCATTACACATCCATAAATATAGCTTCCTACACACATTTTTATGCAATATGCAATATGAAGTGACTGAGCCGATCTAGTGCTTAGAGTGTGTATATGCATCCACGAGCAACCACTAACAAACACTTGCATCCACTTGCATCCATCAACCATAACATGTCTCAAACACATGTTTCAACCATAGGTTTACCCTATCTAAAGGTCAATCAGTACTAACGAGAGGATATACTAAAGATAAGATAAGTACTAGACAACGATAAAGGAGAAAGTAAAGACATACCCTCAAAAAGAAATGGGTACAATGAACGCATCTTCGCTTCCGTCTCCCAAGTTGCGTTGCTCTCATCTTCTCCCCATTGCACTTTGACTAGTTGAACCTCTCTGTTTCTCAACTTCCTAGTCTCTGACCCAAGGATGCGGGTAGGAGCTCGTCGAATAGTCGCATCACGCTCTACTTCCACTTCTTTAAGCAAGCTCGGCTCCACCACCTCTGTGGTCTCATGTAAGCACTTCCTCAAATGGGACACATGGAATACATCATGTACACCACTAAGTCTGTCGGGCAACTGCACTCTATACGCCATCCGTCCAATCCTTTCCTTAATAGGAAATGTCCCTACGAACCTTGGTGCCAACTTCCCAACAGATCCAAAGCGAACCACATTTCGTAACGGAGATACTTTGACAAAGATCATGTCCCCAACTTCAAACTCAAGATCCGTCCTTCTCTTGTCCGCATAAGATTTTTGCCTATCCTGCGATGCTTTCATCCTTCTTCTAATCAAGTCAACCTTCTCAGAAGTCTCCCTAACCATATCAGGTCCAAGCAAGATCTTATCTGTAGATTCCCACCAACATGCAGGTGATCGACAAGGCCTTCCATAAAGAGCTTCGAAAGGAGCCATACCAATACTGGACTGAAAGCTGTTATTATATGCGAACTCTACCAATGGAAGATGCTCTTCCCATGTACCTCCAAAATCCAAGATACAAAGCCTCAAAAGGTCTTCTAGGACACGATTCACCCTCTCAGTCTGGCCGTCTGTCTGAGGATGATATGCGGTGCTCAGACACAATTGAGTTCCTACTGCTTCTTGCAAACTTTTCCAGAACTTGCTAGTGAAGATAGGATCTCGATCGCTCACTATACTAGAGGGTACCCCATGTAATCGAACTATCTCTCGAAGATATACTGAAGCTAGCCATGGAGCAGTCCTCTTGCTCTTCACAGGTATGAAATGGGCGCTCTTAGTAAGTCTGTCTACCACCACCCAAATTCCTGTATTACCCTTTCTCGACCTGGGTAACCCGTCAATAAAATCCATCGAGACGCTATCCCACTTCCATTGCGGAACTTCCAATGGGTGAAGCAACCCTCCTGGTTTCTTTTGCTCCGCCTTCACTTGTTGGCAGACCAAGCATCGAGCGACATATTCGGCCACATCTTTCTTCATACCGGCCCAGAAGAAAACCCGCCTCATGTCTTGGTACATCTTGTCCCCACCGGGATGAATGGTCATCCTAGAACGGTGTGCATCATCAAGAATAGCCTTCCTCAACCCTTCGTCCTGTGGTACACAAAGTCTACCGTCTCTACGCAAGCACCCCCTATCGTCTAGGGTGTACCGACTCAAATGGCTGGACGACTCCTCCCTTGTGAGCTTCTCCACCAACTCAACCAACTGTGGGTCGTCCCTCTGTGCTTCTCCAATCCGCCCCAGAATAGTAGGTCTGACCTCCAAGGATGCTAGCAAACCGGGTACATAATCAATGGAAGGTCTGAAATCAAACATCGAGATAAATTCCAAGCTTCGTTATTCCACGAACAATGGACTCAAGGACAACCTTTTTCTGCTCAAGGCGTCCGCTACCACGTTACCCTTGCCAGGGGTATACGCTATCTCGAAATCATAGGATGCTAAGAACTCCATCCACCTTTGCTGTCTCAAGTTCAAATCCTTCTGAGAAAATAAGTACTTCAATGATTTGTGGTCAGTGAACAATTCGAACCTCTCACCAAGCAGATAATGGCGCCAAATCTTAAGCGCAAAAACAATAGCGGCCAACTCTAAATCATGGGTAGGGTAATTTTTCTCATGCACTCTCAACTGCCTTCCTCCATAGGCTATCACCCTTCCCTCTTGCATTAAGACTGCGCCAAGTCCTGTCCCACAAGCATCAGTATAGACAAAAAATGGCTTGCTCCCATCTGGCAACACTAAAACTGGAGCGGTGGTTAAAGCTCTCTTTAACCGTCGGAACGCATCATCACAATCTATGTCCCATGTGAAAACAAGATTCTTCTTCGTTAAGCGGGTGAATGGGGCTGATATCTTCGCAAAGTCTTTAATAAACTTCCTATAGTAACCCGCCAACCCCAAGAAACTACTTACTTCGGTAGCATTCTTCGGAACCTTCCAATCCTGAATTGATACTACCTTTGCGGGATCCACAGCTATCCCTTCCTTGGAGACCACGTGCCCCAAGAACCGCACCTCCTTCCTCCAGAAGTGACATTTAGAGAATTTAGCCTTAAGGCTATTTGCTCGAAGAGTCTTCAATACCTCCCCAAGATGTAGGGCATGCTCTTCTTCACTCTTAGAAAATACTAAGATATCATCCACAAAGACCACCACGAATTTATTAAGGAACTCCCTGAACACCCTACTCATCAAATCAACAAAGTATGCAGGGGCGTTCGTCAACCCAAATGGCATCACCAGCCACTCATAGAAACCATCCGGAGTCCTAAAGGCAGTCTTGTCTATGCTATCCTCAGCCACCCTCAACTGATGAAACCCCGTGGCTAAGTCCAACTGAGAAAATACTGAAGCGCCAACCAACTGATCGAAAAGATCATCAATCCTCGGCAATGGGTGTCTATTCTTCTTTGTGAGCTTGTTGAGTTCTCTATAGTCTACACAAAGTCTGAGGGACCCATCCGCCTTCGTAGCAAAAACTACTGGAGCACCCCACTCCGAAATACTTCGTCTTATGAACCCCTTCTCAAGCAACTCCCCTACTTGCTTATGGAGTTCCCTCCTCTCACGAGGAGCCATGTGGCGCACTGGTAAAGATACTGGTTTAGCATTATCCACCAGATATATTCGGAAGTCAATCTCCCGCTTCGGAGGTAAGCCCTTCACCTCCTCAAACACATCCGAGTATTCCCGGACCACTCTAACAGATTGCAAACTCTCGACCGAAGCGTCAAGCAATTCAAGATAACTTAGCATAACAGAATCCATGGGATTACAAGAAATCTCGAGAGTGTTACCCAAACGGGTCATGAGCCTAACAACTCTCCTTTCGCAATCAAGAACGGCACCATTACTGGATAACCAGTCCATGCCCAAAATCAACCCATAGCCCGTGAAGCCCAAAACAAAAGCATCACATCTAAACTCAATGCTAAGTATAGAAATCTTCAAACCCAAACATATCATGGACAAATAAGTGGAGCCCCCAATTGGGTTTGAAACAACCAAGGGATCATCTACCAAACTGGTGTCTAAGTGCAGTGACTCAACTAATGATGATGAGATAAACGAATGCGATGCGCCTGAATCAAACAATGTACGGACAGGATGATCAAATAGAAAAACCAGACTTTCAACGGAAATAGTTCTACCTCTTTCCTGAATCGGTGGGACCGCGAGAGCCTGTACTTGCCCCCTAGCCTGACCCGGTGCCATAAGAGCTTGCACCTGTCCTCCTGAGGTAGATCCCGTCCTTTGCCCCTTCTTAGGGCAATCCTTCACTAGATGCCCTGCTTCACCCCAATGAAAGCAACCAGTCTTTTTCTTCTTTCTACAATCTTTGCTTATGTGACCTGGTATCCCACAATTGAAGCACTTCTTCTTCCCCTTGCCACCGTTGCCTTTCCCACCTTTGTTTTGCTGTTGTTGCTGAGGTCTCTTTTGATCTCCCTTCTTCTCGGGTGCCTTATTAGCATTGGGACCCTTCTCTTCTTCATGCATGAGTGCCATGTCAACTAGCTTCTCGAAGGTGGCCCCCATAGGGATATGAGTCATAGCCAACCCATGCATCGGTTCATTCAAGCCTTTCACGAACCTCAAAGCCTTCTTCTCCGGCGTATTCACCATGTCTAGGCCAAACCTTGCCAATTGATTAAACTTGTTGACATATTCCTTCACTGAGAGATTTCCTTGCTTTAGAGTCAAGAATCTTTCCATATACAAGTTTTCCTCCGCCCTTGAGAGGAACTTTGCCACAAACCTTTGCCTAAAATCCGCCCAAGAGTCAACGGGGCGTTCTCCATTAGTGACCTGCCACCAGAATGAGGCCTCTCCCTTCATTAACCAAGCAGCTAACTTGACTTTCTTTCCTTCTTCCATCTCAAAGATATCTATCAACTCTTCCACCTACCTAAGCCATTCTCTAGCCTCCACAAAAGTTTCAGATCCTTGAAAAGGTTTTCCTCCCATAGCTTTGAATTCCTTGCAAGTCTTAGCAAAAGTATCCGTGCGAGGAGGAGGGGGAGGAGGAAGATCGGGTGCTACGGTTGGTGGAGGAACATTTGCCGGACCCGCAGTGGTGGCCCTAGCCTCCATCAATCTCCTATACCATACTGGTATCGTCACACCCTCCGGAAAGTTAAGATCCTCAGCCATGCTGAAACGAAAAAGGAAAGATTCAAAACGGAGAATTTGAAGGAAAAAGATATGGCTATTGGGGATTATGCTTTTCTTTCAAAAACTTTTCTCTTTAAAGACATGTTTTTGAAAATATCTCTTCCAAAAATGTTTTTAGAGAAATAGTTTCCTAAAAATTTTATCTGTTCCGGTAACCTTTGCTCTGATACCACGTGTCACACCCCACACCCGCTATGGTCACTCTCTAAGGGAATGCCATAACATCGGTGGAGTATTTTAGGTGAATATAGAACAGAGTAATTACAGCAAGACAGATATAAGTAGTACTTGAAAATTTAAAACATCATTTCATTTGCAGCGGATAACAAAACATGTCTGATTACATCACAAAACCATAATAGGAGTCAAGTACAAATATCCATCATGATAAATAAAAATACATAATCCCAATACATGAACTTATAGCCATAAAAGAAAAGGGTAAGCTGAGCTCTACATCTAGGGTCCAAGCTCCAAGAGAGTAATAAAAGCAGCCTGATCAAAGCCCACTCGTACTGGGCCCACTCTGAGAACCTGAGGGTTGGAAAAAGATAAAAACAACGGGGTCAGACATAAGTCTGAGCGAGTCCTATAACTTTAGCAATACAATCATTAAAGTAACCAGAGAAGACATAAACTTGACATACGGTAATGTCTGGGGATGAATGGCTACACTAAGTAGCTTGGTAGACTTAGGATAAACTAAGATAACTGTAAAGGCGCATTTACCCACCCAAGGGTAATTACTACACTGCACCACACTAGTCATTCCTACTTAAAGGTTGATCCCTCCCAAGGACTTAGAAAATTTACCCAGTAGTTTTGTGTAACCCTAGCTGACTACATAGGTGCCGTCTGCCCCTATCTCCACTAGGTGTACCCACTACTCCCAAGTGATCGGCTCCCTACCGTAGATACCCGTGCCGGCCCACAGTGGGGTGTATCACTCCCCAAAGTGGCAACCCGATACAACAAACGGTGCACAGCTTATATCTACACGATGCAACAACGTCTTACCTACCAGCCCGGGTCCACACACGCATATGAAACCCGTTGGACTTGCGTTGCCACCGCTAACCCGTTTTGGCCTCTTATAGTCAAGCCCAGTACGCGTGTCCCGTCCTCGACATGGGTCGAACCCAATAAGATACATATGGGTTACTGGTTGAAATGGGCCACCACAAGCTACCCGCCTAAGCTTGTCCCTTTTTCTAGTGCATCCCACTTAACCCTTTAATCATGTTTAATTACATGTTTCCACTTTGGTTAAGTATTCTAATCGTATTTTCTATTGCCACCCAAGGCAACCACTAGATTTCCACATGCCACCCAAGGCACCCACTTAACCCCTCATGTCCCTCTACATGCTAATATGGTTAAGTGTTTCTTAATTAATTAATTAAGATCATGACCTCATAAAGACCTCCCACATTAGACCGTCTTTTATGACTACTGGATATGCCGGTTGGTTCCGGACAGACTTCTGTCATCAAAAGGGTCTAACCTCGTGTCTTTACTTTAATCACATATTTAATTTATGACTAAGACCTCTCACATTGGGCCAATCATTTGTAGCCGCTGGATGGCCGGTCGGTTCCGGGCAGACTTCCGCTACAAAAGGGTCCAACCTCGTGTCTTAGTTGATTAATTACACCTAATTAATCACCCTCATAATTAATTATCCCTAATTAATTACACATTTTTCATAACATGGGTAGACCTAACTCAATAGGTAAATTCCCATGGGGTAGACCTAACTCAATAGGTAAATTCCCACTTATGTTAATTTATTTTTTTATGGTATGCTTAATCATACCCAATCACACTTTTATTAACATATTTATTAACCCCATCGTTCCCCACGTAAATCGTTCTCATTTCATGACATAATAAAGGGAAGATCCATCACAAATATCATGGGTTTAACCAAATCTTAGCATATAACTTTGTCATGGGTTAAGAGGATGTCAACTAGCATATATGAGCATATATTAACCCAACTACATTTAACCCAAACTTGCATATTATCATACACGTGTCTTGCATAACATGCATTTAAGCATACACATAACTTGCATAAGCATTCTCATACTTGCATAAGCATGCATAACTTGCATATCATGTTAAACTTGCATTTAAGCATATACGTAACTTGCATAAGCATTCTCATACTTGCATAAGCATGCATAACTTGCATATCATGTTAAACTTGCATTTAAGCATATACGTAACTTGCATAAGCATTCTCATACTTACATAAGCATGCATAACTTGCATATCATGTTAAACTTGCATTTAAGCATATACGTAACTTGCATAAGCATTCTCATACTTGCATAGGAACTTGCATAACTCACTTGTTAAACATGCATAAACCCACTTATTAAATATGCATAAACCCACTTATTAAACATGCATAAACCCACTTGTTAAACATGCATAAACCAACTTATTAAACATGCATAAACCCACTTATTAAATATGCATAAACATAGGAAAACATAGAGTAGCATATCATTACAAATGATTCAAACTCACTAATCCGCATTCAAGACCATAAGTCTCATTACACCCAATCTACTTACTTTAGCAATTGATGTTAAAGTGATAGAAACTCACCAAAACCAAGATTAGCAAACTTATGAAGTAGAACTAGTTGCTATATATGAAGAAGATGATGATTAGAGGTTGATTAGCTTGCAACTTCCTTCATAAACTAGTGGAGGCTCCTCTTGAGTTTGATTTTGGCGGCATGAGGCCATCATTTCTATTTTTAGTATGGATTAGGCTTGCATTAGGGTGTATTTATAGGATTAGGGTGTGTTTTAAACCATAGGATTAGCCCTAGGTTAGATTAGGTCCGTCAGATTTAGGAAATCTCTAGAACCCAGCCCAGCCCTAGCCAGAAAACCAGACCTGGTGCACCCAGGCCCTCTGGCTCGACACGCCGTGTCGACAGGCAAGTCGACAGGCAAGTCGACCCCCCAGTCGACAGGCCTGTCGACAGCCCTGTCGACATGGCTAGGGCGGGAACTTTCCCGCCTGGCCCCGCTGGCTCCAATTTCAAAATCTGGTTTTGCATTTCTAAATCTGTTTTTAACTTGATTTTTCTGCCAACTTCATTGGGCCATAACTGGGCCATACGGACTCCGATTTACAAAATTTCGGACTCTATTCTACGTATTTTTCCGAGACGAACGCAATGACGCAGCCTGTTTCCCCCAATTCTCACGTTTGAGATCATTTATTCTGCAATTAGTGAATTTTTGCATTAACTGAAATACGGGGTGTTACAAAAAGAGAGAAATGATTGTAATGAGGGAAAATCCATATTTTATATGCTTGGGTATTATAATGAGAATTGATTGAAAAGGGATGTAGATTCATAGAGAATCGAACTACTACAAAAATTCCTTTGTGTTCTTACTTGCTTTTATCCGTTTATTTTGCGATTTCGCGGTTCCTTATTCTTACCGAAGAGGTGAAGTGTAACTTTTACACCTTTGGTGTTTGATCCCGATTTTGGAGCAAACATTTGGCGCCCGCCGTGAGGCCGTGTTCGCATCTCCTACCTTCTCTCACACTCTCACGAGGTTAAGAGATTCGCATTGAAGTTCTAAGCCGCATCCTTCTCCGAAATTATGGCCAAATCTAAGAAGACCACTAGCAAAATCGAGGTAGAAGCTTATAATGTTGTTAATGAAGAAACCGCTCACTAACCGTTTCGATGTTGGTGAAAACTCGATAAGTGGAGCTGGCATGACTAGAAATGAATTAAAAGTCGCTATTGCCAACGTCAACAACCGAGTGGATGCCTCTACTAAAATGATGATGGAGAAACTAGACGCCACTCTTAATGCCCGATATCCACCTCCTTCAAAGGTGCATGTGGATCTCGAGGAAAATGACAAATCGCCCATTCCAATCATAACCACAACGACAATATGGAAGACGATTTTGATTGGGCAAGTGACAGGGACGAAGCTAACATCGAGAATTTGAGATCAAAAGCTAAGGACCATTCCAAAGCGAATACTCAAAAAGCCGCTAATCCTATCATAGGGACACCTCTTCATCGAGAAGGCAAAGGGCCTAAGCTCTCTAATCGAGATCATATGCCTAGGAAAACGTTTGGTAAAGAGCTCAGCTTCACAGAACGCTATAGCACCGAAGAATACATTTCGGACATGATAGAATGAGCCATGAAAAAGAATCAAGCTAGCAAGGACGACGAAAGAGAATGGGACTTCTCTCCCGATAGGACCCCCATTCACCGAAAGAATCCTTGGAGCAGAATGCCCGAAGAAGTTCAATCCTCCGACTCTGCCTTCGTACAACGGTCTCGTTGATCCGAACTACTTCCTATTCAAATATGAATGGACAATGAGTGCAGCTAAGGTGAACGATGAGATGAGATGCACATACTTTCCTCTCTACTTAGAAGGTGCCGGATCACTATGGTTCACAAAGCTGCAACCCAAGTCTATCGATCGATTCTCTGACCTAACCAAAAAGTTCAAGGAGCAGTTTCGCCTGTACGCTACTAAAGCCAAGGATGCCATAACACTTTCAACAATGAAACAGAATCCAGGGAAAACTATCAAAGCCTTCCTCAGTCGATTCAATGTTGCCTTGTCTGAATTGAGGAATCCAAAGCCACGCATAATTCTCATGGCTTTACTCGACACTGTAGACAAAACAAGCGTATTCGGAAGATGGATAAAGATGAAGGAACCAACTACGCTTGATAAGTTCTATAAGAAGGCAGAGGAGTACATGAGAGTGGACGATAATCCTATACCTCTTCGGGTCATCGGTGGTAGCCAATTTCTTGAAGCTCCGAAAAGTGCTGCTACTCAGTGTGATCAAAAGAATACTCGGGGGCAGAAGTGAGTAAATGACAGAAATGACAATAAAGCTAATAAAAAGTTTCTCCTTCTTGACTCGTCTGAGTTAATTCCTCTGAATAATCCTCCTGAGAACATCTACCTTGCCACAAAGGATGCAGAAGATTACCCAGAACCTCGGCCAATAAAAATGAATGATCATCTGACTAAATCCGGGAAGTTCTGTTGGTATCATAATCAGTCGGGCCACAGCACCAACGAATGCAGGCATCTGAAATCATTAATTGAAGAGTTAATTAGGAAGAACCATCTACAACAATTCGTGAAGAACTCTCAAGATGCAAATCCTTCTATAGCTCCCCAAGGGAAAGGGGCATCAAATGATCAGTCTGGTCCAAGCAATGTAGCTTCTGCTCAGATCATTCCAAGGCTGATAATCAACTGACGACTGTTGATGATGATCTAATATCTGAAACTCAGAATAAGCGATCACTGTCGCCTCTTTGCATTACTTTACTCTTTACTATGTTTTACTTTCTTGTAAAAAGTCTATAATGGTTTACGTGCATTATACAGAACAAAAGTACTACGAATGAAATGTTGCCAGCTTGTGAAAATCTCTGACTTGCAACAGGCATTTGCTTGTGAATGAAATGTTGCCAGCTTGTGAAAATCTCTGACGTGCATTTTCTCAATGCAGGCTATTCCATAGGCATTTGCTTCCTCATGATCCGACGAAATGAGGCGATTCCAATAATACCAACTCAACGGTTGATCAAGGAAGTCCCAATGAATCAAATGGCGAATAGAGCAACAAGTTGTCACGGATCCAAAACCTCATCCCCCAAAGTTCGCGGGAATCCATAGGCGCGAAACAAAGCGCGGGAGCTTGCTAAAGCAAGAAGAAGCGTGGGAGTTCGTAAGCGCGGAGCGATGCAGCCTTAACCCAATGGTTTGCTGGAATCCGTAGGCGCGAAATGAAACGCAGGAGCTTGCTAAAGCAAGACGAAGCGTGGGAGTTCGTAAGCACGGAGCGATGCAGCCTTAACCCAGTGGTTCGCGGGAATCCGTAGGCGCGAAATGAAACAAGGGAGCTTGCTAAAGCAAGATGAAGCATGGGAGTTCATAAGTGCGGAGCGATGCAGCCTTAACCCAATGGTTCGTGAGAATCTGTAGGAGTGAAACAAAGCGCGGGAGCTTGCTAAAGCAAGATGAATCGTGGGAGTTCGTAAGCGCGAAGCGATGTAGCCTTAACCCAATGGTTCACGGGAATCCGTAGGCGCGAAACGAAATGCGGGAGCTTGCTAAAGCAAGACGAAGAGTGGGAGTTCATAAGCGCGGAGCGATGCAGCCTTAACCTAGTGGTTCGCAGGAATCCGTAGGCGCGAAACGAAATGCGGGAGCTTGCTAAAGAAAGACGAAGCATGGGAGTTCGTAAGTGCGGAGCGATGCAGCCTTAACCCACTTGTTCGCAGGAATCCGTAGACGCAAAACGAAATGCGGCAGCTTGCTAAAGTAAGACGAAGCATAGGAGTTCGTAATTGCTCCTTAGCCTTACCTAATGGTTCGCGGGAATCCGTATGCGCGAAACGAAGCGCGGGAGCTTGCTAAAGCAAGACGAAGCGTGGGAGTTCATAGGCACGGAGCGATGCAGCCTTAACCCAAACATCGTGGGAGTTCGCACTGCGAAACGATGCAGCAACCAAAAATCCCCCTTCCATAGAGAAAGCGACTTCTCCATTGGAGATATCAACAACATTCAATGAAATCCATCATGTTGACTCAATCGCAAGAAAAAGTCGAGACATCGGATTAAAAGAACCTCATTTAAACAAGGGGCATCCAACGGAATCTTCTATGCCAAAACTTATAAGCATGACGAACAAACATTGAGCAACAAAATTCTTCGCATAATGAAGACTAGTGACGACCTCCAGAGCCGGGGCACAGATAATCAAAGATTCTCCAAAGGGAAGCAGAAAATAAATCACAAATACGTATTTCTCAAATGAGAAATATCGTATACTATCATATAAGTTATAAAGTAATAATGTTCGAAATCCACAGTTGGCATAGTCGATTAGTTGATTTAACGCGAATTCGAATTAGAATGTCGTGTTTGTACAAGCAATATTTGACGGGCTGTAAACCGTCGGATAAAATAATTTTGTTCAGGCACTTCATTCAATTAAAAATAAAATTCGCTATGATTCATTTTTAGAAATAAACTAATCTGTTATTGATGTGGACAGTCAATGACAAAGTATAAGCCCAAAATTGTGCAGACGCTTGTTGCAGAATAGGTGGAATAAAGCAATTAACGATCCAACGCATTGTCAAAAGACAACAAACTAAGACGAAATTCTGGCAAATCATCAGCTGTGCAAAAATACACTGGAATTTATGATATTAGACCAAATAACATGAAGATGCAAGAAAATCCAAATTATAGTCCAAGACCAATCAAGGAAAGGCTCACCAGTTCACTAGTTACAGTAGTCATTTCGAAGCCCGCATTCCTCGCAAGCAAGAAATACAAGCTTCGAGGGGCAAATGTTAACCCCGTTTTTAGAACGCGGTTCACAACGAAGAAGCATTCACGGACAACGACAGGCCCGCACAACCGGCTCAAAGTCGTTTCCACGATACGTGTAACACCCCGTGAATTCTATAACGTTAAGCTTCACGAATTAAAGTATAATTAATTATAAATGATGAATTCAAGGGAAATGGGTTACGCCATTGCGTTCGTCTCGAAATTCTTCTTGAGATAGAGTTCAAGTTTACGTAAAACGGATATCGTATGAAGAAGATATGGACGAACGAAGTTGGGCAGGAAAACCGGAAAACAGGTCAGAATGCACTGGCGCACTTGTGAAGTGCGCCAGAACAAAGTTGAACTGGCGCACTTGGGAAGTGCGCCAGTACAATTTTGGCCTGGCGCACCTGCCAAGTGCGCCCAGGTCAGAAAGACCTGCTGGTCAGGTCCTGGCTGGCCTGGTTAGGGTCTGGTCGAATTCTGATGCTTGGTTGAGTCACTAGGGCTTATGTGTCACCTCTTGATTGGCTCTTTGAACTTTGTATGGTCTAGATTCCTCCTATATTCATCTGACGGCTCAAAACAATTTAAAATTCTATAAATACAACTCAAGTCTAACCCTAAATTCACACAAATAATAGAATACAAAAGTCGTCATGCTGCTGGAGAGGAACTAGGAATGGCCGTCAATTAGAAAGCCTAGAGACAAGCCAACAAGCCTAAGAGACGAATCAAATTAAAAGAAGATCAAAGCTTAATAAAATCATTCAATGCAACTTTGCTACCCAAAGGAGAGCATCTCCAAATCAGAATAACAGAAATCGGAAAACAAGAATTCATCACACGTTGTAAGTATAGTGACCTTTCAAAATATGAATAAAAACCGTGATGTGATTCGATGTAAATGAAAATAGAATCGTGTTGTTATAATCTTTGTGTATTACGATGGTTCTATCATGACTTGTGTATTGATGTTTGTGTCATAAATTAATTGATGCAAGCCTATTGAACAATTGTATATGAAAAACAATGGCACTTGCAAGCTTGTGGCAAAAACTAGAAATTTATCCCTTTTTGTATATGTCGATGGCATGGACTATGTATATTTCCTTAGTCTAAATTAGAATTTGTGTAAACATGTTATAGAACTTTTATGCCTACATGACCCAAAACCTATGGTATTATCCTTATGTTTATTGGCAAGTATAATTAGATCTATGTTTGAAAGTATAATTGGATCTATGTTTCATAAACTATGCAAGTTCATGTTTATTTGCAAAATATAATTGGTTCTATGTCAAACATCGTTTGGGTTTCATAAACTATGCAAGTTCATGTTTATTTGCAAAATATAATTGGTTCTATGTCAAACATCGTTTGGGTTTCATAAACTATGAAAGTTCATGTTGAAATAGGCTATATGATTAGATGTAAAAATTGTACATTTTTGTGAATATACAACATGCTAGTTTTGTGGTTGATATTATGCCAAGTTAACATGTTTGAACACAAGTTTGTATTTGCCTAAACTATGCCATTTCATATGTCACCTACTTAGTCATACTTCGATTTGAATGCAAGTTCACATGACCCATGTTATATGTTAGTTGAATCGCCAAATTGCAAGTTCATGCGCCACACACCTTTATGTATTACATGTTATTGATTTCCCCTTTTCCTCACGTTTATAAAGTTGGGCTGAATTGTGACAAGCCCAACACATGTTATAACGTTGCGAACAAACGGGGTTAATAACGTTGGGTGTAAAATATGAAAACATATGTTGGCATGTTTGGCACATGCCAATGATTATGACACATAAGCGGTATGAATTGAAATACCCAAAAATAAAAGATATGACATTTACATATAGTTGAAAAGTAATAAAATATGTAAATTTAGAAAACACGATATGCTTAACCCGAGGTTGGATTGAGTTGTGATGTAAACCTGCCCGGACCCGCCCGACCCTCCAGTAGTCACAACAATACCTATCCAATGTGGGTGGTTAAGCATTGGGCCCAATAAGGACCCGAGGTTAGACTGAGCTACGGTGTAAACCTGCCCGGAACCGACCAGCATATCGTAGCAATACCTGTCTAATGTGAGTGGTCTGGTGCTCCTAAGAGGCTAAGGACATATGGTAGGGTTAAGTCAAGTATAACACTTAACCAAATTCAACATGTTAACAAGAATTGATGGGTGGGGTTAGGTAAATACAGACACTTAACCACTTAACATGTTTGACTAGAAAATCCTGGTAACGAGGGACCCGTTTCAGCAGTAACCCAAAGTTAGGTATCAACGGTACCCTGAAACTAGGCAGGGTGGGGCACGATTACTGGGCTGATTGTAAGCGGTCAAACGACGGCGGTGGGTGCACAGTGCAGGTCTAACGGGGTGCGGGCGTGCACACACTCCGGAGCAGACAACCAGGGCACTGGGGACACCAGTAGTATAACTTATGCCTTTTAGTTTTGTGTCGAGGCCGCCACCATGGGTCTTGATACACCACTTGGTGGGACCAGCATATGTATCTACAATTCTTGGGGGCCGTATGACACATGTTAACACGAGTAGGAGCCGATCTTTAATAAGAATGGGGATCACTTCACCCTCACCATGGGGTGTCAGTTAGAATAAACTCGAGTAGGTGTAGAGATATAGTATGGGTGTGATAGTAAATTCGACACTTCCTTAGCCAGTGACACTTTCCTATTTTTAGTTTATATCCATCATATCCTTTTCTTATTCACATATTGAAGAGTTACTAGATTTACTCAGGCTTTATGTCTGACCCTATTTTCTTTTCGTCTTCATTTCTTTCGTCCCCCCCTCCCCCCCCAGGTCCACAGGGAGGAAACAGCTCAACTCAGTCAGACTCTTTACAAGCACCAAGAACGTAGATGTATGATTTGGATCTTTCTTGCTCAGATAATGGCTTTGGATATCACTATGGGGATTTTTGTCACTTTATTTATGTTTTCGTGCTTCTTTAATAATCAAGGCAGTTATAAGGTTGTAATGTTGAAAGTATTTTGAGACAATTACGAAAATCTTTGTTTGATACACGTATTGATGAAATAAAAGTTTGTTTGGTTTCCGCTGTTTAAAATATGTGTATTTATATCTGTCTTGGGTTCATCTATGGCTTTTACTCATAAACCTCCACCAAAGTTAAGGCATTCCCTTTGTGAGTGACCTTAATGGAGGTGGGGTGTTTCACTTGGTATCAGAGCATAGGTTTACCAGACAGGATAAAAGTTTTTGAAAATTGTTTTCAAAAAAAGAAAGTTTAAAGAAGCATTTTTTTAGAAAAAAAAGTGTTATATTTATAAAAAGACAAAATCCCCCAAAGCCATGTGCCCTATCTATCCTTCTCTATCCTTCGTTTTGAATCTTTCCTTTCTGTTTCTGCATGTCTGGAGACCTTAACCTTCCGGAAGGAGTGCCGATTCCCGGCTGGTTTAGGAGGTACTTAGAAGCAAGGGCCAATGGCGTGGGCCCAGCAGACATCCCTCCTCCAGTGGCCACGGTTCCTCCTCCTCCTCCGCCTCCTCTTGGAAATGCCTTTGCAAAAACATGTAGAGACTTCAAGGCTATGGGTGGAAAAGACTTTTATGGGACATAATCTTTTGTTGGAGCAAGAAACTGGTTAAAGGAGACTGAGGATTTGTTTGTCATCTTTGGAGTGGATGACAGGCAAAAGATACAACTTGCGGTGTGGTTACTTAAGGATGAAGCTTCCTATTGGTGGGAAGTTACTAATGCTCAGAGGGCGGTGGAAACATGGGAAGACTTCAGGCCAAGGTTTGAGATGAAATTCCTCTCCCAAGCCGAAAGAAGCCTGCAAATGGAAAAGTTTCTAACTCTGAAACAGGGAAGCATGACGATCAGGGAATATGTTAATCAGTTTAATCAGCCGGGCAGGTTTGGGCTAGACTTAGTAAACACCCAACACAAGAAGGCACTTCGCTTCGTCAAGGGTCTGAATGAGCCTCTACACAGCTTTTCCATAACCCATGTATCCACGGGTGCGACTTATGAAAGCCAGGTGGACATGGCGTTGCTACACGAGGAAGACCACAGCAAGAAAGAAACTAAGGGGGAAGAGAAGAAAGAAGGTCTATAAGCAAAGAAAACAGACTTCAAGAAAGGAGGGAAGAACAATAAGCCCCGTGAGAAGAGAAGGTGCAATTTCTATGGCATTGTGGGCCATATATCAAAAGACTGTCGGAAAAGGAAGGCGAAGATGGGTGGATGCTTCCATTATGGAGAAACTGGACATCAAGCTAAGGAATGCCCAAAGAAGAAAGGGCAGGGACAAAAAGTCGGATCCACTTCAGGGGGTCAGGTTCATGCGCTAGTGGTACCTCAGCAGGAACGAGGTAGTAATATTTCTGTAGAAAGTGTAGTCTATCTTTATGATCATCCAGTTCGTACACTTTTTGACTCTGGCGCATCACACTCTTTTATTTCATCTGCCTTAGTAGAATTTCTGCATCTAGACACTAGTATGGTAGAAGATCCCTTAGTAGTTTTAAATCCAATTGGGGGCTCCGCTTACTTGTCAATGGTTTGTTTGGGTTTGAAAATCTCTATTCTCAGCGCTGAGTTTAGTTGTAGTGCCTTTGTTTTGGGCTTCTCGGGATATGGTTTGATCCTAGGCATGGATTGGTTATCCAGTAATAGTGCCATTCTTGACTGTGAGAAAAGAGTAGTTAGACTCTTGACTCGGCTTGGTAACACTCTAGAAATTTCTTGTAATCCCTTGAATGTTGTTATGCTTAGTTATCTAGAGTCGCTTGATGCTTCTGATGAGAATTTGCAATCAGTTAGAGTGGTCTGGGAATATCCGAATGTCTTTGAGGAAGTGAAAGGCTTACCTCCGAGGCGAGAAATAGACTTCCGCATATATCTTGTGGATAACGCAAAGCCTGTAGCTTTACCTGTCAGACACATGGCTCCAAGGGAGAGAAAGGAGCTCAGTAAGCAGGTTAAAGAACTTCTCGAAAAGGGGTTCATTAGATGGAGCATTTCGGAATGGAGTGCTCTAGTGGTGTTCGCAACCAAAGCAGACGGTTCGCTTTGCCTTTGCGTCAACTATAGGGAGTTAAACAAATTGACCAAGAAAAATAGGCACCCTCTTCCCCGAATCGACGATTTGTTTGATCAGCTTGTAGGTGCGACGGTCTTCTCCCAACTTGATCTGGCAACTGGGTTCCATCAGCTAAGAGTAGCTGAAGACAGCATTGATAAGACAGCGTTCAGAACCCCAGACGGTTTCTTCGAGTGGCTTGTCATGCCTTTAGGCTTGACAAATGCACCCGCTTATTTCGTAGACCTAATAAGCAGGGTGTTCAGAGAATTCCTCAACAAATTTGTGGTTGTCTTCGTAGATGATATCTTAATCTTCTCAAAGAGTGAGGAAGAACATGCTCAGCATCTGAAAGAAATCATGGATACTCTCTGTGCACATCAACTAAAAGCCAAATTCTCCAAGTGTCACTTCAGGAGAAAAGAATTAAGGTTTCTTGGGCATATAGTGTCCAAAGAAGGGTTAGTTGTGGACCCCGCGAAAGTGGTGGCGGTACAAGATTGGAAGACACCAAGAAATGCAACTGAAGTTCGAAGCTTTCTTGGGCTAGCCTATTTTTATCGAAAGTTTATTAGGGATTTCGCGAAAATCTCAGCCCCACTCACAAGGCTAACAAAGAAGAATCTGGCGTTCGCTTGGGATTTGGATTGTGACATTGCTTTCTAGCGATTAAAAAAGGGCTCTCACAACAGCCCCATTTCTGACCTTGCCAAATGGAAGAAAAATGTTCACAGTATACACGGATGCATGTGGAACGGGACTAGGCGTTGTTCTAATGCAAGAAGGAAGGGTAGTAGCTTATGGCGAAAGACAATTGAAAGTTCATGAAAAGAACTACCCAACCCACGATCTTGAGTTGGCCGCCATCGTCTTTGCACTTAAGTCTTGGCGCCATTATCTCCTAGGTGAGAAGTTTGAATTATAACCTGACCATAAATCGTTGAAATATCTCTTCTCCCAGAAGGATCTTAACTTGAGGCAGCAAAGGTGGATGGAGTTTCTTGCCTCATATGATTTTGAAATTTCCTATATCCCGGAAAAGGAAACGTGGTAGCAGACGCGTTGAGCTGAAAGAAACTGACCCTGAGCTCTCTCTTTGTGGAAAGGCAAAACTTGGAGTATATAGCCAGTTTTAACTTTAGGCCCTCCTCGGATTTTATACCGGGTTTGTTAGCATCTCTCGAAGTACGCCCTACTCTTTTGAACTCAATAGGGGCTGCACGACGTGAAGACCCTCAGCTTGTTGATGTGATTGATAAAATTATTAGGGGTGAGACTTCTAGTCACCTCAGTAGATACGCCATGGATGATAAGGGTTGGCTGAGACGAGATGGAAGATTATGCGTCCCACAAGCAAGGGAGTTGACAAAGAAGGTTCTCAAGGAAGCGCATCATTCCAAGATGACTATACACCCTGGCGGTGATAAGATGTACAAGGATATAAAAAGGACTTTCTTTTGGAGCGGCATGAAGCAAGACGTGGCAGATTTCATTTCTAAGTGCATGACCTGCCAACGGGTCAAGGCGGAACAAAAGAAGCCTGGAGGACTACTTCACCCTCTAGAGGTCCCACAGTGGAAGTGGGATAACATTTCAATGGACTTCATTGATGGACTGCCTAGATCGAGAAGAGGCAACACTAGCATTTGGGTAATAGTGGATAGGCTTACTAAAAGCGCCCACTTTATACCTATCAAGAGTAGAAGGACTGCTTCATCTCTAGCATCTCTTTATCTCAAGGAAATAGTTCGACTCCATGGGATACCCTCCAGCATTGTTAGTGACCGAGACCCTATTTTCACAAGTGAGTTTTGGCGGAGTCTGCAAGAAGCTATAGGCACACAGCTATGTTTGAGTACGGCCTATCACCCCCAAACAGATGGCCAGACGGAAAGGGTGAATAGAGTTTTAGAGGATCTTTTAAGACTATGCGTTCTTGACTTTGGAGGGACGTGGGAGGATCACCTTCCTTTAGTGGAATTCGCCTACAACAACAGCTACCAAGCTACCATCGGCATGGCACCCTTCGAAGCCTTGTATGGAAGACCGTGCAAATCACTAACTTGTTGGTGGGAGTCTACAGATAAGCTTATACTTGGGCCATACATGATTCGAGAAACTTCAGAGAAAGTGGACTTGATACGTAGGAGAATGAAGACAGCCCAAGACAGACAGAAATCCTACGCCGACAAAAGAAGGACCGACCTTGAGTTTGAGGTTGGGGACAGGGTTTTCCTTAAGGTATCCCCTTTAAGGAACGTCGTTCGCTTTGGATTCGCAGGAAAGCTAGCACCAAGATTTGTAGGACCATTCCCTATCATCGAGAAGATTGGGAAAATGGCTTATAGAGTAGATCTGCCTGAAATATTGGCTGGAATTCACAACGTCTTTCACGTTTCTCATCTCCGTAAATGTCTACATGAATCAGCGGAAGTGGTGGAGCCAAGCATTCTAGAAGAAGCCGAAATGGAATGCGAAGCAACTGTGAGGAGAGTTCCAACTCGAATCGTAGGAACTGAAATCAAAAAGCTACGCAACCGCGAAGTGAAGCTCGTTAAGGTTCAGTGGAGCGACACCGAGGAAGATGCGACTTGGGAAACTGAGGATAGAATACGCGCGGCATACCCTTTTCTTTTTCAGGGTACATCTTTGACCTCTCTTTTTCTTAAGTTGTGCTTGTATCTATCTTTTTAGGTATATCTCCTCGATATTATCCTTTATCCTTAGGTAGAAACCCCTTTGGATGTAAACATGTATTTGAAACATGTTATGGTTGATGGCTGCAAGTGGTTGCAAGTGGTTGCTAGTGGTTGCTCGTGGATGCATATACACACACAACCTAGGTCTTAGATCGTCTCAATCACTTCATACTGCATATGCATATATGTATTCTTATTTGAATATGGTTGAAAAATTGATATGTTGTCATATGGTCGACGCATTTGTATGAATAGTTGTGCACTCATGTAGAATTATGAGTAGGAAAAATTTGCATACTTAATGGATTCATGACACTTACATGATTCGCATTAAGGAGGTCAACTGAATCAGTAGACCGCCTGATTTCTGCATTAGATAAGGACATGTACACACACTATGCATATGATCATGAAGCATTAGAAGTCTTTTAAGGACAGTGGATGCCTGTGTTTGTTGGTTGAGTAGATGGACTGTTGGATGGTAGGATATACATTCTTCCTAACTTGAAGATTTCGGGGACGAAATCCTTTTAAGTGGGGGAGAATGTAACACCCCGTGAATTCTATAACGTTAAGCTTCACGAATTAAAGTATAATTAATTATAAATGATGAAATCAAGGGAAATGGGTTACGCCCTTCCATTCGTCTCGAAATTCTGCTTGAGATAGAGTTCAAGTTTGCATAAAACGGATATCGTATGAAGAAGATATGGACGAACGAAGTTGGGCAGAAAAACTGGAAAACGGGTCAGAATGCACTGGCGTACTTGTGAAATGCGCCAGAACAAAGTTGAACTGTCGCAGTTGGGAAGTGCGCCAGTACAATTTTGGCCTGGCGCACCTGCCAAGTGCGCCCAGGTCAGAAAGACCTGCTGGTCAGGTCCTGGCTGGCCTGGTCAGGGTCTGGTCGAATTCTGATGCTTGGCTGAGTCACTAGGACTTACGTGTCACCTCTTGATTGGCTATTTGAACTTTGTATGGTCTAGATTCCTCCTATCTTCATCTGACGGCTCAAAATAATTTAAAATTCTATAAATACAACTCAAGTCTAACCTTAAATTCACACAAATAATAGAATACAAAAGCCTTCATGTTGCTAGAGAGGAACTAGGAATGACCGTCAATTAGAAAGCCTAGAGACAAGCCAACAAGCCTAAGAGACGAATCAAATTAAATGAAGATCAAAGCTTAATAAAATCATTCAATGCAACTTTGCTACCCAAAGGAGAGCATCTCCAAATCAGAATAACAGAAATCAGAAAACAAGAATTCATCACACGTTGTAAGTATAGTGACCTTTCAAAATATGAATAAAAACTGTGATGTGATTCGATGTAAATGAAAATAGAATCGTGTTGTTATAATCTTTGTGTATTGTGATGGTTCTATCATGACTTGTGTATTGATGTTTGTGGCATAAATTAATTGATGCAAGCCTATTGAACAATTGTATATGAAAAACAATGGCACTTGCAAGCTTGTGGCAAAAACTAGAAATTTATCCCTTTTTGTATATGTCGATGGCATGGACTATGTATATTTCCATAGTCTAAATTAGAATTTGTGTAAACATGTTATCGACCTTTTATGCCTACATGACCGAAAACCTATGGTATTATCCTTATGTTTATTGGCAAGTATAATTAGATCTATGTTTGCAAGTATAATTGGATCTATGTTTCATAAACTATGCAAGTTCATGTTTATTTGCAAAATATAATTGGTTCTATGTCAAACATCGTTTGGGTTTCATAAACTATGCAAGTTCATGTTTATTTGCAAAATATAATTGGTTCTATGTCAAACATCGTTTGGGTTTCATAAACTATGCAAGTTCATGTTGAAATAGGCTATATGATTAGATGTAAAAATTGTACATTTTGGTGAATATACAACATGCTAGTTTTATGGTTGATATTATGCCAAGTTAACATGTTTGAACACAAGTTTGTATTTGCCTAAACTATGCCATTTCGTATGTCACCTACTTAGTCATACTTTGATTTGAATGCAAGTTCACATGACCCATGTTATATGTTAGTTGAATCGCCAAATTGAAAGTTCATGCGCCACACACCTTTATGTATTACATGTTCTTGATTTCCCCTTTTCCTCACGTTTATAAAGTTGGGCTGAATTGTGACAAGCCCAACACATGTTATAACGTTGCGAACAAACGGGGGTAATAACGTTGGGTGTAAAATATGAAAACATATGTTGGCATGTTTGGCACATGCCAATGATTATGACACATAAGCGATATGAATTGAAATACCCAAAAATAAAAGATATGACATTTACATATAGTTGAAAAGTAGTAAAAAATGTAAATTTAGAAAACACGATATGCTTAAACCGAGGTTGGATTGAGTTGTGATGTAAACCTGCCCGGACCCGCCCGGCTGTCCAGTAGTCACAACAACACCTATCCAATGTGGGTGGTTAAGCATTGAGCCCAATAAGGACCCGAGGTTAGACTGAGCTACGGTGTAAACCTGCCCGGAACGTACCGGCATATCCAGTAACCGTAGCAATACCTGTCTAATGTGAGTGGTCTGGTGCTCCTAAGGGGCTAAGGACAGATGGTAGGGTTAAGTCAAGTATAACACTTAACCAAATTCAACATGTTAACAAGAATTGATGGGTGGGGTTAGGTAAATACAGACACTTAACCACTTAACATGTTTGACTAGAAAATCCTGGTAACGAGGGACCCGTTTCAGCAGTAACCCAAAGTTAGGTATCAACGGTACCCTGAAACTAGGCAAGGTGGGGCACGATTACTGGGCTGATTGTAAGCGGTCAAACGACGGCGGTGGGTGCACAGTGCAAGTCTAACGGGGTGCGGGCGTGCACGCACTCCGGAGCAGACAACCATGGCACTGGGGACACCAGTAGTATAACCTATGCCTTCTAGTTTTGTGTCGGGGCCGCCACCATGGGTCTTGATACACCCCATGGTGGGACCAGCATAGGTATCTACAATTCTTGGGGGCCGTATGACACATGTTAACGCGAGTAGGATCCGGTCTTTAATAAGAATGGGGATCACTTCACCCTCACCATGGGGTGTCAGTTAGAATAAACTTGAGTAGGTGTAGAGATATAGTATGGGTGTGATAGTACATTCGACACTTCCTTAGCCAGTGACACTTTCCTATTTTTAGTTTGTATCCATCATATCCTCTACTTATTCACATATTGAAGAGTTACAAGATTTACTCAGGCTTTATGTCTGACCCTATTTTCTTTTCTTCTTCTTTTCTTTCGTCCCCCCCCCCCCCCCCCCACCAGGTCCAAAGGGAGGAAATAGCTCAACTCAGTTAGACTCTTTACAAGAACCAAGAACATAGATGTATGATTTGGATCTTTCTTGCTCGGATAATGGCTTTGGATATCACTATGAGGATTTTTGTCACTTTATTTATGTTTTCATGCTTCTTTAATAATCAAGGAAGTTATGAGGTTGTAATGTTGAAAGTATTTTGAGACAATTATGGAAATCTTTGTTTGATACACGTATTGATGAAATAAAAGTTTGTTTGGTTTCCGCTGTTTAAAATATGTGTATTTATATCTGTCTTGGGTTCATCTGTGGCTTTTACTCATAAACCTCCACCAAAGTTAAGGCATTCCCTTTGTGAGTGACCTTAATGGAGGTGAGGTGTTTCAATACGGGTTCCACAATCATCCGTACGACATGATTATAAGTCGTTGGCGCGACATGGGACTAAGCTTGGTCGACATGAAATACAAGCTGCACAAACTCATCCAAGTCGTGCTAACGACATTAGCCAACCCGTGCAAATGTCAACATCGTTTGATATTTAATGGCGCTCCCATAAACCATGTCGGGTTAATCAAGTCGTTCGTGCGCAACAAGTTCTCGGCGCGACATAAGTCAGGTCATCCGCACCATTTAAGTCGTTCACAACGACATACATAGGACTGTTGGATGACATTCATGTCGTGAGGCCCATCCATGGTGCAAGCAATCAAGTCGCAGGTGATCCATCCGACATAACCGTGTCGCAATGCATCAAAGGCAAGTCGTGAAATTCCACTGGGCGATAGCATGTCGTTAGGCCTGATCATGAAAAGCTGATTCATGTTAAAAGACTAATTAAAGTCGTGTACTAATGGTGGTCTAGAAGAGCCATCGCAGCACTGAAAGGAGGTAATACAATATGAAAGTGAACTGTTTTCATGGACCAGTTGCATAAGATTATAATACAAGGGACAACAACCTTATGTGTATATACGCGAAGCCACGTGGACCAATGAAAGAAACGAGATACACAAATGTTTTCCTGCAAGACCCATGTCGAGAGTCATATTACCTCCATGCCGTCAGTACCACGTCAACAAAGATCATCTTAAAACTCACCATGTCGTCGAACAAGCAAGGATGCAGAGTATAAAGATGAAGTCAAAGCTCAATCCATCCTGATTCATATCATTAAGAGTTATGTCGTATCCAACATGTCGTTAATACAAACATTAAGTCGTTACTCTTCATAAGTTGCAGCGTCTGACAAATATAAGGAGCGTGGATCAAATGTTATGGGTAGACACATGTAAACTGTGCAGTGATTATATGAAGAAGAGAACTCATGACGGCATACAGTTATGACGTAGGAACCATTCAAGTATCCATGCCGCATTAGCAGAATGTCAACACGCGGCAAACATGAGGACGTACCACCTGACAAGAGAACATGCCGCATATTATATCCAATTCGCTGACGCATGTTATAAAGCATGTAGTTTGCTAGAACCGACATTTCATATCATTGGAAGGTCCATGCCGTTAAAGAACACATACAAAATAGTTTACAAAACCCATAGGCGTGAAAGGTCTGGATCATAAGCATGAGGACACGTAATAACTACGTGGCAATCCGTTGATTCTTCATATTAAAAAGCAAGTCGTTTAAACGAATTGGCACCTTCATATCGCATGAAGTTTGGATTCAAGCAGCATTTTCCCATGTCATTGATCCCTTCAGTCCATCCATGTCGCGAGTTGCAGCCAACTCCAACTGTACACTTAATTACAAAAGTACCAACGACATGAGTCATGTCGCCCTGCGCCATGAGTCAAGGCATTTTACTACATAATTGCCGAATTGCCACTCGGTCCTAAAACTCCCTACAAATACCCCTCATAACTACTTGAGAGGGGGACCGAAAATTCATTCCTACAAGGAGACTCCGTCAAATTCAAAGCTCATCTATAACTTCTCTAATGGCTTCCATGGATTCATCAACACTTTTCTAACTCCATGAAGATCAAATCCAAGTCAATAATCATGAGAGCTTTCTACAATTGGATCTAAGCACCTTCAATCTCATTCAAGCTACATAATAAATCTCTCAAGCAATTTCATATCTTCTCTAATCCTCTCCAAAGTCTAAATCAAATGTTAATTTACTATGAAATTTATGAAGATCATGGAAAAAGATCAAAGCACACAAGTGGTTGAAGATCCATCATAAAGCTAAAAGATCTCTTTATTTTCTTCATCGAATTCGAGTGAAATTAGATCATAAGGAAGGGAAAAAGAGAGAAATGATTGTAATGAGGGAAAATCCATATTGTAACAACCCACACCCGCTAAGGTCACTCATAAAGGGAATGCCTTAGCTTCGGTGGAGTATTTAAGTGAATATAGAACTGAAAAATTACAACAAGACAGATATAAGTAATACTTGAAATTTAAAACATCATTTCATTGCAGCAGAAGGTAAACATGTTTGGTTACATCTCAAAAACCAACAAGAGTCAAGTATAAAATATCCATCTCGTTAAAACATAAGTACATAATCCCACTACATACTAATAGCCATAATAGAAAAGATAACCGAGCTTTTCTTCAAGAGTCCAAGCTCCAAAAGATAGATAGAGCAATCTGATCAAAGCCCACTAGTGCTAGGCCCGCTCTGAGAACCTGAGGGTTGGGGAAAAAGATAAAAACAACGGGGTCAGACATAAGTCTGAGTGAGCCCTATAACCTTAACAATACAATCATTAAAGTAATTAGGGTATGATATAAACCTGGTACGGTACGACTGGGGATAAATGACTACTCTAAGCAGCCAACTAGACTTAGGATGAACTAAGATAACGGTAAAGACGCGCCTATCCACCCAAGGATAAATACTACACTGCACCACCCCAGATCTACCCACCCAAGGGTAATTCCTACACTGCACCACACCAGTCCTACCCACCCAAGGGTAATTCCTACTTAAAGGTTGATCCCACTAAGTGTACTTAGAAAATTTACCCAGTAGTTTCGTGTACCCCTAGCTGACCACATAGGTGCCGTCTGCCCCTATCTCCACTAGGTGTACCCACTACTCCCAAGCGATCGGCTCTCTACCGTAGATACCCGTGCTGGCCCCACAATGGGGTGTATCACTCCCCAAAGTGGCAACTCGATGCAACAAATAGTGCACGGCTTATATCTACACGATGCAACAACGTCTTACCTACCAGCCCGGGTCCACACACGCATATGAAACCCGTTGGACTCGCGTTGCCACCGCTACCCCGTTTTGGCCTCTTATAATCAAGCCCAGTACGCGTGTCCCGTCCTCGACATGGGTCGAGCCCAATAAGATACATATGGGTTACTGGTTGAAATGGGCCCCCACAAGCTACCACCTAAGCTTGTCAATTTATCTAGTGCATCCCACTTAACCCTTTAATCATGTTTAATTACATGTTTCCACTTGGTTAAGTCATCTAATCGTATTTTCTATTGCCACCCAAGGCAACCCACTAGATTTCCTCATGCCACCCAAGGCACTTACTTGATTTCCACATGCCACCCAAGGCACCCACTTAACCCCTCATGCCCACTACATGCTTATCTGGTTAAGTGTTTCTTAATTGATTAAGAACGTAACCGTTGTAAAGACCTCTCACATTAGCCTATCTCTTATGGCAGCTGGATTTGCCGGTTGGGTCCGGGCAGCCTTACGCCATAACCGAGTCTAACCTCGTGTCTTTACACTTGTCACGTATATAGTTTGTGCCTAAGACCTCTCACATTGGGCCAATCGTTTGTAGCCGCTGGATTTGCCGGTCGGTTCCGGGCAGTCTTACGCTACAAAAGGGTCCAACCTCGTGTCTTAGTCGATTAATTACACCTAATTAATCACCCCCGAATTAATTTTCCCTAATTAATTCCAATTTCAATGATGTACATAATTGACACAATTATGTCCATCACTTTATGGTATGCATAATCATACCAACTTCACACCATTTCATTAACATGTTTATTAACCCCATCGTTCCCCACGTAATTCGCTAACATGACATAAAAGGGAAGATTCATCACAAATACAATGGGTTCAACTTGCATAACACATTAGCATCAACATGGGTTTAAAGGTGTCAACATGCATATAGCATCAAACCCAACTAGCATAAATAATCAACCCAAACTTGCATGAATCACATATGTCATAAAGAGGTTAACTTGCATAAGTTTCTTATGTCATACAAAGGGGTAAACTTGCATATGTATGTATGACATGTAAAGGGGTTAACTTGCATATGTATGCATATCATACTAAGGTGTAAACTTGCACATGTCACTTGCATATAATCAAACATCATACTTGCATAACATGTCATATGTGAACTTGCATATTATCATGCACCAAACTTGCATACATATCATACATGAACTTGCATATCATCATACACCCAACTTGCATAATCATGGTGTCATAGTGGATCAATGTTTATCATAGCAACTAGCATCATGAACACTTGCATAACTTGCATAATATCATGATCATATAGCATATAACTTGCATAACTTGCATAACATCATGAACATGTAACATGTGACTTGCATAACTTGCATAACATCATGAACATGTAACATATGGCTTGCATAACTTGCATAACACCTCAAACATGTAGCATATTACTTGCATAACTTGCATAACATCACAAACACATAGCTTATAACTTGCATGACATGCATAACATCATTAACACATAGCACATAACTTGCATTGATCCACATTCATAGCCATAACCTCATTATATCTTATCATAATCATTTCAATAATTGGTCATTAAGGCTATAGAAAACTCACAACTTGTTGATTAGCCTTCTTATGAATATATTAAAAGATTGAGACGAAGCCACTAAGTTATCAACTCAAAAACTCCAAATAAGAATGCTCCAAATGAAAACCCTTGAGCCAAATCAATAATAAAGATCCTAGCTTTGACGAAGAAAAGCCTTGAATCAAACTTAGAAACACTTAAGCAAGCTTAGGAACTCTTATACTTCTTTAGAAACTCTCTCATATGATTAGAGATGGAGATTATGACAAGAGGATGAGGGTTGAGGCCATGAGAGAACATTTTGGCATAGTTTAGCTATGGGATTGAATAATGAGCATTTAGGTTTAGGTTAGGGGTCTTTTTATAGAAGACTAGGATAGTTTTAGCCATAGGATAAATCTTAGTTTAGATCCTAGCCATCAAAGCATGTCTTGGGGAAGAAGTCAAGTGTAGGAACCATCTAGGGCCTTTAGATTAAAGCTGAACCATGAGAACCATTCAAATGCAAAATCTGCATTTGAGCGAATCGGCCCACGGGTTGACAGCCAAACACCCTGGATTAACCCCTAGTCGACCCAGCGTGCTCGGGTCGACCTCAAAAATCGGCTGGTTCGGTTATTCCCCTCTCCCAATTCGCTGTTCTGAACATTTTTGCATATTTATTTATTTAATTTTCAATTATATATATATATATATATATATATCAATATATATATTTCTCTGCGCTACTCATTTCACTTAATTAAGTATACTTTAATTTGTGAATTTTTATGTTCAAATTACGGGGTGTTACATTCTCCCCTCCTTAAAGGATTTCGTCCCCGAAATCTCTAAGTCAAGAAGAACGTATCCTACCAACCAAACAACCATCTACTAAACCTTCAAACACTGGCATCCATTGTCCTTAAAATTTCTAATGACGTATGAACATATGCAAAAAGTGTGTGTATATTCCCGTATAGTAATGCTAAATCAGGCGGTCTACTGATTCAGTTGACCTCCTTAATGCAAACCATGATAGTGCCATGCATCCAATATGTATGCGGAAGAACCCTATCGACACATACTATTTCTACATGTGTGCACAACCATACACCAAAATGCATCATCCATCTGATAACACAACCATTATACATCCATAAATATAGCTACCTACACACAATTATATGCAATATGCAATATGAAGTGACTGAGCCGATCTAGTGTCTAAAGTGTGTGTATATGCATCCACGAGCAACCATTAGCAACCACTTGCATCCACACGCATCCATCAAACATAATATGTCTCAAACACATGTTTCAACCATAGGTTTTACCCTATCTAAAGGTCAAAGGTACTAATGAGAGGACATACTAAAGATAAGATAAGTACTAGACAAACGATAAAGGAGAAGTTAAAAGACATACCCTCAAAAAGGAATGGGTATAGTGAATGCATCTTTGCTTCTGTCTCCCAGGTAGCATTGCTCTCATCTTCTCCCCATTGCACTTTGACTAGCCGCACCTCTCTGTTCCTCAACTTCTTAATCTCTGACCCAAGGATGCGGGTAGGAGCTCGTCGAATAGTTGCATCATGCTCTACCTCCACTTCTTTAAGCCAGCTCGGCTCCACCACCTTTGCGGTCTCATGTAGGCACTTCCTCAAATGTGACACATGGAATACATCATGCACCCCACTAAGTCTCTCGGGTAAATCCACCCTATATGCCATCCATCCAATCCTTTCCTTAATAGGAAACGGCCCAACAAATCTTGGAGCTAACTTCCCAACGGACCCAAAGCGAACTACATTCCGTAATGGAGATACTTTGACAAAAACCATGTCCCCAACCTCAAACTCCAGATCCGTCCTCCTCTTGTCCGCATAAGATTTTTGCCTATCCTGCGCTGCTTTCATCCTTCTTCGAATCAAGTCAATCTTCTCAGAAGTCTCCCTAACCATATCAGGCCCAAGCAAGATCTTATCCGTAGATTCCCACCAACATGTAGGTGATCGGCAAGGCCTCCCATAAAGAGCTTCGAAAGGAGCCATACCAATACTGGACTGAAAGCTGTTATTATATGCGAACTCCACCAATGGAAGATGCTCTTCCCATGTACCTCCAAAATCTAAGATACAAAGCCTCAAAAGGTCTTCCAGAACACGATTCACCCTCTCGGTCTGGCCGTCCGTCTGAGGATGATATGCGGTGCTCAGACACAATTGAGTCCCCACTGCTTCTTGCAAACTCTTCCAGAACTCGCTAGTGAAGATAGGATCTCGATCACTCACTATGCTAGAGGGTACCCCATGCAATCGAACTATCTCTCGAAGATAAACTAAAGCTAGCCATGGAGCAGTCCTCTTGCTCTTCACAGGTATGAAATGGGCGCTCTTAGTAAGTCTGTCTACCACAACCCAAACTCCCGTATTACCCTTTCTCGATCTGGGTAACCCGTCAATAAAATCCATCGAGACGCTATCCCACTTCCATTGCGGAACTTCCAATGGGTGAAGCAACCCACCAGGTTTCTTTTGCTCCGCTTTCACCTGTTGGCACACCAAGCATCTAGTGACATACTCGGCCACATCTTTCTTCATACCGGCCCAAAAGAAAACTCGCCTCATGTCTTGGTACATCTTGTCCCCACCGGGATGAATGGTCATCCTAGAACGGTGTGCATCATCAAGAATCGCCTTCCTCAAACCCTCGTCTTGCGGTACACAAAGTCTACCGTCTCTACGCACGCACCCCCTATCGTCTAGGGTGTACCTACTCAAATGGCTGGACGACTCCCCCCTTATGAGCCTCTCTACCAACTCAACCAACTGTGGGTCGTCCCTCTGTGCTTCTCCAATCCGCCCCAAAAGAGTAGGTCTAACCTCCAAGGATGCTAGCAAACCGGGTATATAGTCAACGGAAGGCCTGAAATCAAACATCGAGATGAATTCCAAGCTTCGTCGTTCCACGAACAATGGACTCAAGGACAACCTTTTTCTACTCAAGGCGTCCGCCACCATGTTACCCTTGCCAGGGGTATACGCTATCTCGAAATCATAGGATGCTAAGAACTCCATCCACCTTTGCTGTCTCAAGTTCAAATCCTTCTGAGAAAACAAGTACTTCAATGATTTGTGGTCAGTGAACAATTCGAATCTCTCGCCAAGAAGATAATGGCGCCAAATCTTAAGCGCAAAAACAATAGCGGCCAACTCTAGATCATGGGTAGGGTAATTCTTCTCATGCTTTCTCAACTGCCTTCCACCATAGGCTATTACCCTTCCCTCTTGCATTAAGACTGCGCCCAATCCAGTCCCACAAGCATCGGTATAGACAACAAATGGCTTACTCCCATCTGGCAATACTATGACTGGAGTTGTGGTTAAAGCTCTCTTTAACCGTCGGAACGCATCATCACAATCTACGTCCCATACGAAGACTAGATTCTTCTTCGTCAAGCGAGTTAATGGGGCTGATATCTTCGCGAAGTCCTTGATAAACTTCCTATAGTAGCCAGCCAACCCCAAGAAACTCCTCACCTCGGTAGCATTCTTCGGAACCTTCCAATCTTGAATTGATACTACCTTCGCGGGATCCACAGCTATCCCTTCCTTGGAGACCACGTGCCCCAAGAACCGCACTTCCTTCCTCCAGAAGTGACATTTAGAGAATTTAGCCTTAAGGCTATGTGCTCGAAGAGTCTCCAACACTTCCCTAAGATGTAGGGCATGCTCTTCTTCACTCTTAGAAAATACTAAGATGTCATCCACAAAGACCACCACGAACTTATTAAGGAACTCCCTGAACACCCTACTCATCAAATAAACAAAATATGCAGGGGCGTTCGTCAAACCAAATGGCATCACCAGCCACTCATAGAAACCATCCGGAGTCCTAAAGGCGGTCTTGTCTATGCTATCCTCCGCCACCCTCAACTGATGAAACCCCGTGGCTAAGTCCTACTGAGAAAATACTGAAGCGCCAACTAACTGATCAAAAAGATCATCAATCCTCGGCAATGGGTGTCTATTCTTCTTTGTGCGCTTGTTGAGTTCTCTATAGTCTACACAAAGTCTGAGGGACCCATCCGCCTTCGTAGCAAAAACTACTGGAGCACCCCACTCCGATATACTTCGTCTTATGAACCCCTTCTCAAGCAACTCCCCAACTTGCTTATAGAGTTCCCTCCTCTCAAGAGGAGCCATGTGGCGCACTGGTAAAGATACATGTTTAGCATTATCCACCAGATATATTCGGAAGTCAATCTCCCGCCTCGGAGGTAAGCCCTTCACCTCCTCAAACACATCCGAGTATTCCCGGACCACTCTAACAGATTGCAAACTCTCGACCGAAGCGTCAAGCGATTCAAGATAACTTAGCATAACAGATTCCAAGGGATTACAAGAGATCTCGAGAGTGTTACCCAAGCGGGTCATGAGCCTAACAACTCTCCTTTCACAATCAAGAACGGCACCATTACTGGATAACCAGTCCATGCCCAAAATCAACCCATAGCCCATGAAGCCCAAAACAAAAGCATCACATCTAAACTCAATACTAAGTATAGAAATCTTCAAATCCAAACATATCATGGACAAATAAGTGGAGCCCCCAATTGGCTTTGAAACAACCAAGGGATCATCTACTAGACTGGTGTCTAAGTGCAGTGACTCAACTAATGATGATGAGATAAACGAATGCGATGCGCCAGAATCAAACAATGTACGGACAGGATGATCAAATAGAAAAACCAGACTTTCAACGGAAATAGTTCTACCTCTTTCCTGAATCGGTGGAACCGCGAGAGCCTGAACTTGCCCCCTTGCCTGACCCGGTGCCATAAGAGCTTGCACCTGTCCTCCTGAGGTAGATCCCGTCCTTTGCCCCTTCTTGGGGCAATCCTTCACTAGATGCCCTGCTTCGCCACAGTGATAGCAGCCAGTCTTCTTCTTCTTCCGACAGTCTTTACTTATGTGGCCTGGTATCCCGCAATTGAAGCACTTCTTCTTCCCCTTGCCACCGTTGCCTTTCCCACCTTTGTTTTGTTGCTGTTGAGGTCTCTTTTGATCTCCCTTCTTCTCGGGTGCCTTATTAGCAATGGGACCCTTCTCTTCCTCATGCATGAGTGCCATGTCAACTAGCTTCTCAAAGGTGGCCCCCCATAGGGATATGAGTCATAGCCAATCCATGCATCGGTTCATTCAAGCCTTTGACGAACCTCAAAGCCTTCTTCTCCGGAGTATTCACCATATCCATGCCAAACCTTGCCAATTGATTAAACTTGTTGACATATTCCTTCACCGAGAGATTTCCTTGCTTTAGAGTCAAGAATCTTTCCATATACAAGTTTTCCTCCGCCCTTGAGAGAAACTTTGCCACAAATCTTTGCCTAAAATCCGGCCAAGAGTCAACGGGGCGTTCTCCATTAGTGACCTCCCACCAGAATGAGGCCTCTCCCTTCATTAACCAAGCAGCTAACTTGACTTTCTTTCCTTCTTCCATCTCAAAGATATATATCAACTCTTCCACCTCCTTAAGCCAATCTCTAGCCTCCACAAAAGTTTCTGATCCTTGAAAAGGTTTCCCTCCCATAGCTTTAAACTCCTTGCAAGTCTTAGCAAAAGTATCCGTGCGAGGAGGAGGAGGGGGAGGAGGAAGATCGGGTGCTACGGTTGGTGGAGGAACATTTGCTGGACCCGCAGTGGTGGCCCTAGCCTCCATCAATCTCCTATACTATACTGGTATCGTCACACCCTCCGGAAAGTTAAGATCTTCAGCCATGCTGAAACGAAAAAGTAAAGATTCAAAACGGAGAATTCGAAAGATAAAGATATGCCTATTGGGGATTATGTTTTTCTTTCAAAAACTTTTCTCTTTAAAGACATGTTTTTGAAAATACTTCTTCCAAAAATGCTTTTAGAAAAATAGTTTTCTAAAATTTTATCTGTTCTGGTAACCTTCGCTCTGATACCACGTGTGATACCCCACACCCGCTAAGGTCACTCATAAAGGGAATGCCTTAGCTTCGGTGGAGTATTTAAGTGAATATAGAACTGAAAAATTACAACAAGACAGATATAAGTAATACTTGAAATTTAAAACATCATTTCATTGCAGCAGAAGGTAAACATGTTTGGTTACATCTCAAAAACCAACAAGAGTCAAGTACAAAATATCCATCTCATTAAAACATAAGTACATAATCCCACTACATACTAATAGCCATAATAGAAAAGATAACCGAGCTTTTCTTCAAGAGTCCAAGCTCCAAAAGATAGATAGAGCAATCTGATCAAAGCCCACTAGTGTTAGGCCCACTCTAAGAACCTGAGGGTTGGGGAAAAAGATAAAAACAACGGGGTCAGACATAAGTCTGAGTGAGCCCTATAACCTTAACAATACAATCATTAAAGTAATTAGGGTATGATATAAACCTGGTACGGTACGACTGGGGATAAATGACTACTCTAAGCAGCCAACTAGACTTAGGATGAACTAAGATAACGGTAAAGACGCGCCTATCCACCCAAGGATAAATACTACACTGCACCACCCCAGATCTACCCACCCAAGGGTAATTCCTACACTGCACCACACCAGTCCTACCCACCCAAGGGTAATTCCTACTTAAAGGTTGATCCCACTAAGTGTACTTAGAAAATTTACCCAGTAGTTTCGTGTACCCCTAGCTGACTACATAGGTGCCGTCTGCCCCTATCTCCACTAGGTGTACCCACTACTCCCAAGCGATCGGCTTTCTACCGTAGATACCCGTGCTGGCCCCACAATGGGGTGTATCACTCCCCAAAGTGGCAACCCGATACAACAAATAGTGCACGGCTTATATCTACACGATGCAACAACGTCTTACCTATCAGCCCGGGTCCACACACGCATATGAAACCCGTTGGACTCGCGTTGCCACCGCTACCCCGGTTTGGCCTCTTATAATCAAGCCCAGTACGCGTGTCCCATCCTCGACATGGGTCGAGCCCAATAAGATACATATGGGTTACTGGTTGAAATGGGCCCCCACAAGCTACCACCTAAGCTTGTCAATTTATCTAGTGCATCCCACTTAACCCTTTAATCATGTTTAATTACATGTTTCCACTTGGTTAAGTCATCTAATCGTATTTTCTATTGCCACCCAAGGCAACCCACTAGATTTCCTCATGCCACCTAAGGCACTTACTTGATTTCCACATGCCACCCAAGGCACCCACTTAACCCCTCATGCCCACTACATGCTTATCTGGTTAAGTGTTTCTTAATTGATTAAGAACGTAACTGTTGTAAAGACCTCTCACATTAGACTATCTCTTATGGCAGCTGGATTTGCCGGTTGGGTCCGGGCAGCCTTACGCCATAACCGAGTATAACCTCGTGTCTTTACACTTGTCACGTATATAGTTTGTGCCTAAGACCTCTCACGTTGGGCCAATCGTTTGTAGCCGCTGGATTTGCCGGTCGGTTCCGGGCAGTCTTACGCTACAAAAGGGTCCAACCTCGTGTCTTAGTCGATTAATTACACCTGATTAATCACCCCCGAATTAGTTTTCCCTAATTAATTCCAATTTTAACGATGTACATAATTGACTCAATTATGTCCATCACTTTATGGTATGCATAATCATACCAACTTCACACCATTTCATTAACATGTTTATTAACCCCATCGTTCCCCACGTAATTCGCTAACATGACATAAAAGGGAAGATTCATCACAAATACAATGGGTTCAACTTGCATAACACATTAGCATCAACATGGGTTTAAAGGTGTCAACATGCATATAGCATCAAACCCAACTAGCATAAATGATCAACCCAAACTTGCATGAATCACATATGTCATAAAGAGGTTAACTTGCATAAGTTTCTTATGTCATACAAAAGGGTAAACTTGCAAATGTATGTATGACATGTAAAGGGGTTAACTTGCATATGTATGCATATCATACTAAGGTGTAAACTTGCACATGTCACTTGCATATAATCAAACATCATACTTGCATAACATGTCATATGTGAACTTGCATATTATCATACATCAAACTTGCATACATATCATACATGAACTTGCATATCATCATACACCCAACTTGCATAATCATGGTGTCATAGTGGATCAATGTTTATCATAGCAACTAGCATCATGAACACTTGCATAACTTGCATAACATCATGATCATATAGCATATAACTTGCATAACATCATGAACATGTAACATGTGACTTGCATAACTTGCATAACATCATGAACATGTAACATATGGCATGCATAACTTGTATAACACCTCAAACATGTAGCATATTACTTGCATAACTTGCATAACATCACAAACACATAGCATATAACTTGCATGACATGCATAATATCATTAACACATAGCACATAACTTGCATTGATCCACATTCATAGCCATAACCTCATTATATCCTATCATAATCATTTCAATAATTGGTCATTAAGGATATAGAAAACTCACAACTTGTTGATTAGCCTTCTTATGAATATATTAAAAGATTGAGACGAAGCCACTAAGCTATCAACTCAAAAACTCCAAATAAGAATGCTCCAAATGAAAACCGTTGAGCCAAATCAATAATAAAGATCCTAGATTTGATGAAGAAAAGCCTTGAATCAAACTTAGAAACACTTAAGCAAGCTTAGGAACTCTTATACTTCTTTAGAAACTCTCTCATATGATTAGAGATGGAGATTATGACAAGAGGATGAGGGTGGAGGCCATGAGAGAACATTTTGGCATAGTTTAGCTATGGGATTGAATAATGAGCATTTTGGTTTAGGTTAGGGGTCTTTTTATAGAAGACTAGGATAGTTTTAGCCATAGGATAAACCTTAGTTTAGATCCTAGCCATCAAAGCATGTCTTGGGGAAGAAGTCAAGTGTAGGAACCATCTAGGGCCTTTAGATTAAAGCTGAACCATGAGAACCATTCAAATGCAAAATCTGCATTTGAGCGAATTGGCCCACGGGTTGACAGCCAAACACCCTGGATTAACCCCTAGTCGACCCAGCAAGCTCGGGTCGACCTCAAAAATCGGCCGGTTCGGTTATTCCCCTCTCCCAATTCGCTGTTTTGAACATTTTCGCATATTTATTTATTCATTTTTCAATTATATATATATATATATCAATATATATATATATATATATTTCTCTGTGCTACCCATTTCACTTAATTAAGTATACTTTAATTTGTGAATTTTTATGTTCAAATTACGGGGTGTTACACATATTTGGTAAGCTTGAGTATTATAATGAGAATTGATTGAAAGGGGACGTAGATTCATAGAGAATCGAACCACTATAAAAATTCCTTTGTGTTCTTACTTGCTTTTATCTGTTTATTTTGCAATTTCGTGGTTCCATATTCTTACTGAATAGGTGAAGTGTAACTTTTATACCTTTGGTGCTTGATCCCAATTTTGGAGCAAACAAATGCGATATAAGAAAAACTAACTAATGCTTTCATTCACATAGCAAAATCATACAACATGTTTTGATATCTTTCTTTCTAATGACATGGGGTACATGAAAACAACACCTTGCCTCCAAAAGCCAAAAGGTGAGGGTCGTACTCGTATATAGTATCGGCTTACATCCTAAAAGACAAAAGACATCGGTCACTTGGGCAGCTCGCCCTCCTCCACTTCCTCAAGCTCCTTCTCTCCTTTCTTCTTCTTGCCCAAGTCTTCACTTGACGGATCATCTCCCCTCTTCCTCTGCATCCTGGAACTGCCTCCTTCTTTCTCTTTCTTCCCTTTGGGTGAGGATGGGAAGAGAGGCTAGCGGGATATCCTCCTCGTCGTCACTGATCTCTGTGATCTCGTAATCAAGCGGGATTTCCCTCAAAGGCGGAGGAACAACCTCGCGCGAAGGTAAAATTACTGGTGGCTTGCTCTCTTTCCTCTGGGACCCAATCTTTGGTACCTCTTTTTGCTGGCCCTTCTTACCAGTCTTAATTTTTTGGCCTCTGCTTCGTGCAGCTGTTTGTACGTCTCTGTGGCCTTCTTCCTAGAGGCCTCTACAATGACTTTCTTCTTTAGATCTTCTTGCTTCTTCGTCGCAGCCTCCTTTTCTCTTTGGACCTTGGCCATGGCATCTTGTTTGGCCTTCTTCCTAGCATCCACCAGATCAGTTTGCTGGGCTAACTCATCAACTACTTTTTTCTGCTCTTGTTCCTCGCTTTGGCATGTAAGCCAGCTTGTTGCTCTTCAAACATCCCACGCATTGTGGGCTCACTCACTTCGGCAGTTTCGGTCACTTGACCCTCCTGCCCATCTCTCCCCATGAAAGAGCTAAAGAATGCCACCTCCTCCTCAGTAAGTGTAACCTCCATTCCTACTCCCTCGCCAAGATGGCCCACGAAACCTCCCACTTCGTTCTCGGGCAGCCCAAATTTAGTCAGGTCCAGGCTCATAGTCATTTCCGTTCAAAAGGGACCTGCACATCCAAGAAAAGGCTTATCAGTCGGCTAACTACCTACATGCCCATAACTTTAAGTACATAAGGAAGGTGCGGCTTTAGCTACCGACATCTATGGTGTAGTTCCGACAGGCACCAAGCCCTCGCCTGTCGTCAACGTCAAACTCTCATTACTGAACTCTGATTGATCTGTATCTTATTCAGGTAAGACAGGGGCAACAACTTGCAAGTTAACTAGTGGAGCGGACGGCCCAGCTGACTGTTGAGAAGAGCCTCCGTCAAACTCATGGACCACCACCAAACTATTAATGTCCATGCTTTTTTCATTTTACGATGTCCCGCACAGCCATAGTGTCATTCCTCGGCAGCTCTCTTCCTTCTTATAGCCTCAAGCATTCTGCCTCTTTCAAGTGAGAAAACTTGAAGTCAACTTCGTTGATGGCATCCACCCCCTAAAGGTCGGCCTCAAATACCAGAAGCTTATCTGAAACCTTGGCCAGTACCCTAGAGTAATCATTAGCCCATGAAATATCGTGGTACTTGAGAGCTTTGACATACATATCTCATATGTAGGGCTTCAAATCTGATTCCTCTTAGGTCGTGGCATCCTCAGCTGCAATCTTTAGCCCCTCTACCTCTCTCTCATGCTTGACCATCACTCCATCCAGTTGTCCTAATGCGTCTCGATGCATTTCCTCGGCCTTTTCCTCGTCCCTCTTAGCCTCATCAACATTCCTCTTCAAATAGGAGATCTCATGCTTTAGCCTATAAGTTTCTGCGTTCTCAGCACTCAGTCACTCGTTCTCCTTTCTCAAGGCCTCATTCTCCTCATAGAGTTTTGAGAAACCCTTTCATTATCCTTCTTCAGATAGGCGTTGACTCTTTCAAGTTTGGCTTTATCTCTCTTGAGGGTATTATTCTCGGTTGTAAGCTCGGTAGCTATATCCTTGAAACTCGAAGTTGTATGCTCCTCCTCCCTCTTCTACCTATTATGTACCTCCTTCAACTCCACTATGTAAATAACAAAAATTAGCTTTAAACTGGGAAGCTAGAGTACAAAAAGAGCCTATGGAATAAGGATAAGCCTAATCTATCTCTTTCTCCAAGTTTCAAATAGTCGGCCGCTCAACATCGATGGTCAAACCATGGTTCTGGATCTCAGCATTCTTGGCCAGAACAAGTCAGAGAGATTCCCAACATACCTACTAAACTCTGCGATAGTGCGATAAGCATGGTACACTTTCTTCCACACAAAAGCGGTGCCTTCCTGAGGAGTGGGACTGATATCCGGAACAAACATCAACTCATCAAGGTAATACCTTGTGAACTACCTTTTTAAGAGGACAACCTTCTCCGCATTGGTCATTTGTGGGGCTTCATGTCCTTCCCTTGACATGCCCGTCCTTGATGGCCCATGACCCACCTAGTGAATGGCATGACTGGCAGATCTTTGAATGGGCTCTGTTTAAGGGGTAGAAAGAGGGAGTGTCGGAGTTTGCGGTCTAGTGCCCACAGTCTCAAGCCTTGAATCTTTCCCCGACGATCTAAGTAGTGGTGGAAATTCTGAGTGTAGTTGATATCGGTGATCGGCGCCGCGACCATGAGGGCGGGAGGACTGAGGCTGTGACAACCCGGATTTTTACAACATGCTAAGACAAGAATCAAGGTAGAATTTAATTATAAAATCTGAATCAGTAGAAACGGGTTGCTCCATTGCGTTCATCTCGGAAAAATACGCGAAATAGAGTCCGAGTTTTCGAAAATCGGAGTCCGTATGACCCAGTTATGGCCCGTCAAAATTTTCAGAAAATTTCAAATTCAAAAACAGTTCAAATTTGAATTCAGAATTCAAATTCAGCCAAGCAGGGCAGGCAGGAAAATTCCCGCCACCCCCAAGTCGACTGGGGAGTCGACTTGGGAGTCGACACACCCCAGGAGGTGTCGACTGCCCAATCGACACCCCTGTCGACTTGGGTGGTCGGCCAGTTTGGCCTGGGTGTACCTGACTTATTCCTTAAGACATGCTTTTGGGTCTGGTCTATTGGCCTGTGAGGGTTCAGATCTATCCTAGGGTTAATCTAAGGGCCTAAACTACTCCTAATCTCTATAAAAACACCCTAGGACCTAACCTAAATCACTAAAAATCATTCTAGCAACTAAGTGTTGCCAAAATCTATCTTGATCATGGCCTCCATCTCCAACTCCAAGGGCTTATGCATTCAAATCAAAAGGTGCAAGCTTTCTACAACAAATCAAGGAGGGATCAACGTTACTACACAAGTTCATGACAATTCTTCAACAATGGATCCACCTTTCTTCGTCAAGACGATGCATGATCCTTCCCTAGGCCTCGCTATGTAAGTTCTAGCTACTTGTAGATTCTAACGGTGGTTCTAATGTGACATGGAATAAAATGCGATGAAACATAAGTATGCTAGCCTATGTGAACCTAATTTTGCCCCTTTTCTATGATCTATGACCTTGGGCTAAGTTTTAGCGACTTAATCATGCCACTCTTTTTATGTTTAACCTAGTTTATCTTGCAAGTTTGAATCTTTATCTATGGAATGTTAGCATGAACCTTTGGGAACCATTTGACTTGTGAAACATTGGCAAAGACTTGACTTTGGGGCTTATGCATGTAAATGAACCCAAACCCCTTATGTTATCATGCATGTTTGTGGCCAAATTCCCTTATGATACTATGCATGTTTGTGGCTAAATTCCCTTATGATACTATGCATGTTTATGGCCAAATTCCCTTATGATACTATGCCTGTTTGTGGCCAATCCCTTTTTGGCATCGTGCATGTTTTGAGGCCAATATGTAGCATAGTATCCTTGTATGTTGACTCGCTTTTACTTGGGTTGGAAACACGATTTGGGGTAGGTTAGACGAAGCGTGATTATGACATGATAATTTGACATGGGATTTCATGAAAATATGACACTCATGATACACCTAAATGTGGACATGACATGTGGGGTAAACATGGGACTTGAAACTAGACACGTATGGGTTGTAAGTGTAATATGATACTAGACCAAACATGAAAGTAGCCAACTCGAGGTTGGGTTGAGTTTGTAGCATAAATCAACCCGGACCCGCCCGGCTTAACTAGTGGCTACAAACAATAGGACCCAATGTGAGTAGTTGGTCATATAGCACTTAAAACCCGAGGTTAGACTAGGTTGTGGTGTAAAGCTACCCGGACCTGCCCGGCTTAACTAGTAACCACAACAAAGTCTAATGTGAGAGGTTGGGATGCATTAATCTAATTAATGCCACATGAAAAGGTTAAGTAATTTTGACTAATGACACTTAACCGATATGACACGAATGGGTAGGTTAAGTTAAACCGGACTTGATTTCTTAATGACTTAACCATATAAGACAATTAGGGGATGGAGTTAAGTAAATTACACTTACTAATCTGACTTGGTAATTAGATGGGGTTAAGTAACTTAGACTTAACTAATCTAAACACGGTAATTAGATGGGGTTAAGTAACTTAGACTTAACTAATCTAAACACGGTAATTAGATGGGGTTAAGTAACTTAGACTTAACTAATCTAAACACGGTAATTAGATGGGGTTAAGTAACTTAGACTTAACTAATCTAAACACGGTAATTAGATGGGGTTAAGTAACTTAAACTTAACTAATCTAAACACGGTAATTAGATGGGGTTAAGTAACCTGCACTTAACTAATCTAAACACGGTAATTCGATGGGGTTAAGTTAAACACTTAACCAATCTAAACTTGGTAATTCAATGAGGTTAAGTAACTAATACTTAACCAACTTGACATGATAATTTAATGGGGTTAAGTAACTTATACTTAACCAATTATACATGATGATTTGATGAGGTTAAGTAACCTATACTTAACCAATCTAATATGCGGACCTGATAGGGTTAAGTCACAAGACCTTTTTAAATATACTTAACCATTATAATACGATTAGTGGACGGGGTTAAGCTAACCCATACTTAACCAATCCGACTCGATAATCTGATGGGATTAAGATAATCTATGCTTAATCAATCTAACACGATAACTTGATAGGGTTAAGACAAACCAATACTTAACCAATTTCACATACGAGTTGTAGGGCTAAGCCTTGAACCTGAACACTTAGTCGATTATGACATGGTTGGCAGGCGGGTTAAGTCATGGGCTTGAATAACAACACTTAACCCAATAGACAAAACCCTAGTTAGAGGATCTAGGTAGAAAATCGTAGTTGATCAAGGATAACGGGAAAAGAAGCTAAGTGGTAAACCTTAGTTAAGAATAACTAAGTAATAATTCTTAGCCAAGGACATGGGACTAGTTCATAAATAGATGAGTAACCTGATACGGTAGGTCATCACTTAGTATACGAGGAGGAGCAACTTATCTGACTTAGATAAAAAGCTCCAGCGAACTGGGTGACGAAGCGGTAGCTTCGGGGGACATGAGGGTACTCTTGGTATCCCTCTGTGAGGTGGCAGATGGTCCATGAAACCTGGCCTCACAGAGGTTAAGGTCTGCGATAGAAGAGCCAAGGGTATGCCTTGGTTGCTGTGCGAGCAACCTAAAGACGGGGATGGATTAGCGTGGAGTCGACGATACTTGATTTTTGCCCTGGATAGCGCGTCGTCGACTACCTACCATCTTTAGTCAATCGTGTACGAACGGAAAGGCAGAGAACTCCCAACAGACCATGTTCTTGCTATCGAGTCATGGGTGAGGTTGGCCAATAGGAAAGTGGGGCATAGTAGGGCCGGAGTATAGCTCTCATGCATGATTTTTCTTGGATTGCCTTTCAGTAGTTGAGGGAGGGGTCGTGGGACCATAGCCACGAATACAAAAACAGACCTTGATATCTGCATTCGGCAGACGACTTAAAGCTCCCGACCGAGTTCTGTATTTCTCGATTTGCCCTGGCACGGAACTCGGATGGCACATTGAGATACATGTGCATCTAGACATGGAAAACGATTCACGATACATACGTGGGATAAAGGGCGTGGTTGACGGGTGGCATAATCCCTAGTGGCCCTAGGTGGCTTGAACCCAAACCGAGACACGGAAACGTTCATTAGGTAGCATAATCCCTAGTGGTCCTAGGTGGCATAAATCCTAAGCGAGCACGCGATAGTTCATGGTAAGAAAACATAACCAGATCAAGGGTAGCAGTCCAAAACAACATCAAGGATAAAATGGTACTACGTTGAGGTGGTATGGATTTACATGGGAAAGCCCGTACGGCCTACGGCAAAGGACTGAACTTATACATGGGAAGAAACATACGAGTTGGGAAAACCTACATATGATATATATTAGGTTGACATGGACCATTACATGACATTGGGCAAGGGACATTCATAGTTAATACATGACGCGGGTTGGGATACTAGTACGAGAGGTGCAGAGCAAATATACATGTTAGAACCATGAGAAATATACTTGATAGTAACCTCGAGATGCCATACATGATAAATACCTTGGGATAGTATACTTGATAAAGACCTGATGATGTGATACCTTGACTTATCTTGACACCGTAGTTTATCATGATACCTTAGTTTATCTTGATACAGTAGTTCAGCCTGTTATCTTGGTTTAGCTTATCTATCTTGTAGTCATCCTTATGTTTACTTTCAGTTTATGCATGTCATGTTACCTTTACCTGTTTTTATACTGGAAGTAGATAGGACTTACCAGTCTTTATGACTGGCCCCGTTTTGTTTCGCCTCTTTGTCTTCCGTTTCCCTCTCCCAGGTTTTCAGGGAGGAAACACTATTATTTAGTTCGGACTTCCTCTGCTTGAAGGTCATCATGCATGGCTTGGACTTTTCTTGGCTATGGCTACCTTACTGTTTTACTTGGGGAATAATTTATGAAATGGTTTATGCTTCTTTACTATTGCAAGACAGGTTTTGATGTATTCTGATGTAAAAGGCTTTTGACCTTACTATTTTATAAGGTAATGAAGTTTGCTTTACTTCCGCTATTTTATATATGTTCTGTCTTGTAATATTCCTGTGCATGTTTACCTCGATAATGCTTCACCAAACCTAGTGCATTCCCTTTGTGAGTGACCCTAGCGGAGGTGGGGTGTTACAGAGGCAGTCTGACCCCTTTCTTAAAACCGCTCAAAACTGAGTTCTTTTGCGGCCTTCGGTCCCCCAATTTATAGTTTCGATTCCTGCCATCGCCACTTCTGTGAGCCATTTCACCTTCACAAAGAAAATTCAAAGTTTAGACCTAAATGCTTCACGCATGTGAGAAAATACTGTGTTATGCAGTGTCTATGAATGTGGGCCCTAAGTGTGCTCCCACAGACCAGACTTAGACCCGCTAGGAGGAGTTGTCCCCCCGACAGGTAAAGTCAAGCTCCCAGAACTTGTGCCACTAGGCCAAGACGGTGAGATTTCAATTAGAACATCATCCAATCCTTTAAACTGATCTTCTCTCTCCAACGAAGCGGCGGTCCTAGAAGTGGTTATCGGGGGAACCGGCCTCGCCAATGTTCCAGGCCCAACCTCAGCATTCGTAAGCTGGATAGGAGTGGACGGCGGACCATCTCCTCCACCAACCGATTCCTCGACATGAGTGCCGCTCGCACTAGAACCCTCCTGAATCTTTGCAGCCTTGGGACTTTAGTCGTGCAGGAGGATCTTTCCCCTTACGACCATTTCCTTCCTCATGATATTCGCTCTCCTTCTCTGAAGTAGCCATCGTGAAAATCATCTGGTTTTGCGGGAGCTTACCTGTTCGACGAAGGGCCTCCTCATCCAAAATCTTCTCCATTGAGTGAGCCTCCTTCGGAATAGCCTTCAAACGTGCTATGCACCCTTGGTATTCATCGCCTTTCGACACCGGCAGGATTCCTGTTACAGAAAACCGAAGTCAAACACCAAGCTCATAATTCAACCAACACTAAACTAGGGAAAATAATTATACTTACTTCCCTCCAGCCATCGTTTCGCGAAGCTCAGAGGACAACGAAAAAAAACCACTCAGACTTAAACAACCAAAGTCTGGTCCATGACCGTTCAATGAATTGGGAACTGTTTATTGCTTCTACGAAATAAAGGGAAGGTGAAGTCTTGGATCTCCTCTTAATCTAAAACAAGAATCGTATGTCCTCTCTGGTGGGGTCCATATGCGAGCACTCTCTAAACAAGTGACAAGTACCGAGAAGGAATTCATATTCGTTGTGATGAACCTGTATAGGCGCTAACTGAAAGTAGCTCAGCATATCACTAATAAAGTCATAAGATGGGGGTACGCACCCCGCCTTACACGTGTTTGTTCCATGCGGTGTATCTCGCTAGCGGAGCATGAGACCTATATCCCTTCTTGGGAACTTGAATGTGGGTCCATGGTATGTCGAATCTTGCGCAAATGCGCCTCAGTTCAGGCTCATCCAAACTCGAATGTCTCGAGTCTAGCGGATTGTCAACAATAACGGCGCCTACCACTGTATCGGGAGCCTCAGGTACGTCACTCGCCACAATAACTATGTCCTCCTTCGACCTCTCCTCAACTGCAGTAACACTTACCGGCATCGACAGATCAGTCGAGCACTCAGTCGTCTGCTATAAATTACGGTCAGGTGCTTTCGGTGAATCCGTAAACTGGGAAGGGGATGGCTCTGAAGAAGTCTCAAGCTTGCTTTCCCTAGGACTAGTGTTATCAGTTGAGCTGGACTAGGATGAAAAGTGCTGAGAAGCTTCAGCTTTCGAGTGTTGCTGAGTTATGGACCGTGTCTCCATTGCAAGCTATACTTTAATATATTGCGTTAAACATCGTATGTAAAACCTGTACACCTCATTTTGGTCTGAACTAACATGCAAACATGCAGTGTTGTGCGGTGACAATGTAGTTATATTTAAAATAGACTCATAACACGGTGACGATCACTTCCTTTTAGCGACAGTAATCATCGTCATCATCAACCGATGTCCTTAGACTCGCATTGAGTCTCGACTGAATCATGATTAGATCAGGAAGAAAATTAGGGTCCAACAGTCCAAAGTTCTTGTCCACAGTCCAAATTATATGCTCTAAAACCTATATGCAAAGTCTTGTCCCCGTCCAATCACAACTAGTCGTGGAAACAACGCAAGGCTGGAGGCCATCACATCCCTCTGTTGACATGGATAATCGCAACACAAAAGTTACGCGAGGTCGCATCACTTGGATGCGACTCCACATCTAACGGAATGCGAGATCTCACATCACCAAAGCAATGCGAAATCGCATCACTCGGATGCGAATCCGTATCCAACTGAATGTGAGATCTTGCATCATTGGATTAAGGCAAAATCGCATCACTGGGATGCAAACCCGCATCTAACTGGATGCGAAATCTCACGTCATCGAAGTCATGCGAAATTGCATAACTCAAATGCGAATACGCATCCAACTGGAGGCGAGACCTCGCATCACCAAAGTGATGCGAAATCGCATCACTTGGATGAGAATCCCCATCCAACGGGATGTGAGATATCGCATCATCAATATGATGCAAAATCGCATCACTCGGATGCGAATCCGCATCCATCCGAATGCGAGATCACGCTTCTCCAATGTGATGCGAAATCGCCTTACATGGGTTGGCAAATCTACACCTATCTGGATGCGAGATTTTGCATCACTAAAATGACGTGGTCTCGCAACCTTCTAATGTGATGGCCTCGCATCACGTGACGCGAACCCTCATACAGTAAAGGAGGCGTTGTGCCTCCTCCATCGTTTTCTTCTTCTCCCACTCCGTATGTTTTCCCTTTTTTGCCATTAATACTTAAAACGAAGGCAGTTGTTTCAATGCGAAAAATGAAGGCGAGAAAAGTGTTAGAAGGGGAGAGAGATCTGACTTATATAGAGGAAGGGGTAATTTTGGGCCTCATCCCACCTTTCCTTGCCTCTCATCCCATTGGGATGCGATCCATCGCATCCCACTAGGATGTGATATATCGCATCACACAGGGAAGCGATGTATCGCATCACACCAAGATGCCATGTAAAAAAATAAAAAAAATTAATAATATAATATGTATATATATGTAATAGGTATGTATATATATTTGTATGTATGTATATACATATGTGCATATATATATATATATATATATATCTGTGTGTGTGTATGTGTATATATATATACACGAACATACACACATATGTTTAGGTATACATGCGTACTTCTGTACTGACCGTCGGTCTGATGTTTTATTTCCCAGTTGTGATTAAAATGCATAAAACCATACAAAGATATGTGAGCGCGAGTGCGAACGCACGTCGGTAACCACTCATTTACGCTAAGACGTAAACGAGAGTTGACAACTAACGTCGAATAAGACAGGGACAAGATGAGTAGATAAGCTACAAACGATCCAGAATACTCAACAAACCTAAACCTTCCCATTTCTCCATAACTTACTCCTCAACACAAAGCAAATCCTTGTTGGAGAATTGAGTTTTGATGACAACAACCTTATTTCAATTATCATTGACTATAAAATATGTACTAACATCTCTATCTAAAATATACATATATATATATATATATATGCAGGATTTATACATAGGAATTGATATTGAAGACTGTACAGTTTTAAAGTTTCAAGAGATTCAAGATTTAAAGAAGACTCAAGACTTATGAATAACCAAGATCTCAAGAGTTCAAGACAAATATAGTAATAAGTCTAGTTTATCTCTAAATAGCAATTTGGGTTCAAATTAAAATTCTGTTTTTCAAATTCTATATTTAAACTCTGATTTTCAAATTTTAAATTTTAATTTGAAATAGTTTTTCTATTCTACTAATGATTTCAAATATAAGTTTAAATTTGAATTTATATAAATTTATATAGTTTTATATTTATATACTTTTATGATTATATAGTTATAAACTTTATAAATTTATAAATATGTTTACATAATATATATTTATGTTTTCATATGATTTGTACTTTATAATACCCTTTTATATAAATAAGTTTTAATTCAAGAATTTCCAGAATAGAATATATATTTAAACACTTGAAAATGATCAAATTTCAAATTTTACACTAGGCTATGTCGACATACATAATAGTCTAAATTGACATACAACTGTCACTTTTTCAATTTTTAAAGGACTTTTCACTATTTGTAACATTCCAGAAGCATTGCAACCTTTCAAATCTTATAATTAGGGGTTGAATTCGAATTTTTTAAATATTCTTCTTCTCCATCTTCACCCCTCTTTATCCCTCCATTAATATTTATTCTTTTATTGATTTCTACACTTCTACTTTGCCGATTTCTATTCTAATTACATTAAACTTCTTATTTTCTTACTCTCTATCCACTACTCTCTGAATTGACGTGTTATTGAAAAGTTAGAGGGCTGTTGTAATCTTTTGGGAAGTGTTTGGGAAAGGGTGTGTTCCTTGTAACCCTGAAATCAAGGAAATGGAGCGGTGTTAACCTTGTAGTCGTGAAATCAGGGGGATTGTACTTGATCAAGGGGGTTTGGAGAGGTGTTAACCTTGTAGCCGTGAAATCAAGGGTGTTGTACTTGGATATTGATATTGTAATAAAACTCTGTGTAATCTAGCATTGTGGGACTGGACTTAGGAGAAATCTGAACCAATATAAAATCCGGTGTGTTCTTTCCTTTTTCTATATTTTATTTCTATTTATTTCTGTGTTTGTTTTTGATTCTGTGTCTGTGATCATCTCTGTTGTTTATGATTTATATTGTAGATCATATAAGTTTTAGATTTTCATAAATTCCTTATAAACACTGTTCACCCCCCCCCCCCCCCACTAGTGTTAGTCTTGTCGTACGATCTTCATTCCACGTTCCCTAACAATTGGTATCAGAGCAAGGTTTTTCAGAAAGTTTATAATCTGATTTTTGAACATATTAAATGGAAAATTTTGAAATTATTGTCAATTCATGCAGTGCATCAACGTTGAAAGAATCTGCATAAAATTGTATTGAAAATTCAAGTGATCTACTGGAATGTTGTCCAATACAGGAAAAGATGTGTTATATGGCTACTGATAATTCAAATTTTGAAAAGATGTGTGAAATATCTGTTGAAAATTCAAATTCCGAAATGGTGTATTACATGGTTGTTGAGAATTCAATTTCTGGTGAACAAATGGTGGAAATCAAAAAGGACAAATGGATATTGGATAGTAGTTGTTCAAGACATATGACGGGAAATACAGATTCGTTGAATAATCTAGTATATGAAGATGGTGGAATGGTCAACTTTGGAGATAACTCTAAAGGATATACAGTTGGCATCGGCAATGTCGGTAAGTATGAAACTCTTACTATATCTGACGTTTTACTAGTTATGAATCTAATGCACAACCTACTAAGTATAGGTCAACTTTGCGATAAAGGCTATAAAATAAGCTTTGAAAAAGATAAATGTTTTACAGAAGATAGGAATTCAAAAATAATATTTGAATGAGACAGAAAGAAAAATATCTATATATTGAGTATGAAAATCTCTAACGATAATCTATGTTTTATGGCCAATACAAGTGATCCTTGGATCTGGCATAGAGATTCGGTCATATAAATTTCAAACACATTTCTAGGATTTCTATGTTAGATTCAATTAAGGGATTACCCAAAATGAAATTTAAAGTTAATAATTTATGCGACGCTTGTCAGTTCGGAAAATAAAAAAGAATTTAGTTTGAATCAAAAGAGGAAATTACAACCTCAAAACCTATTAGAGTTAATTCACATTGATTTATTTAGTCCATCCTAAACCCAATCAATAAATCACAATAGATATGTTTATGTAATAGTTGATGATTTTTCTAGATTTACGTGGACACTGTTTCTTAAAAGTAAAAGTGATGCTTTTGATCAATTTAAAACTTTTGCAAAAGAATTCAAAATTAATTATCCGTAAAAATCAAAACAATACGTAGTGATCACGGTGAAGAATTCGAAAATGAAAATTTTGAAATTTTTTGTAGTAAAAAGGGAATAACCCATAATTTTTTCTTTCCTTAGAACTCCTCGAAAAAATGGAGTATTTGAACGTAAAAATAGACCGATACAAGAGTGTTGGAGATCTTTGTTATCCGATAGTAATTTACCAAAGAATTTTTGGGCTGAGGCAGTTGCAACAACTTGTTATATTTTAAATAGAATTTCAACAAGACACTTAACTCATAAAACACCATATGAACTTTTGTATAATAAGAAACCAAAAGTTTCATAATTTAAAATATTTGGAAGTAAATGTTTTATTCCTAATACTAAAGATAAATTAGATAATTTCGATTCAAAATCTGATAAAGGAATATTTATTGGATATTCAGAGAGAAATAAAGCGTATAGAGTTTTTAATTCTAGAACCAATACGATAGAAGAAACCCTACATATATCCTTTCATGAAAACCATAAAAACATAACACAACTCAACGAACATGAATGTGAAAATGAGGTTAATGAAACAAATAATGAAGATAGTTAACCACATAAAAGAATTAGATTACTAAGAGATCACCCTATAGAAAATATTTTAGGAGATATTGAATCCGTCGTTAGGACTCTTAATCAATTAAATAATATGAGTACTTCAGCATTTTTTTCAACTATAGAACCTAAGAATCCTAAGAAAACATCATCTGACGATTCATGGATCCTTGCTATGCAAGAGGAATTAAACCAGTTTACTCGAAATGATGTATAGTAACTTGTTCCTAGACCAGAGGATAAAACTATAATAGGAACTAAATGGGTTTATAAAAATAAAATGAATGAACATGATAAGGTTGTAAGAAATAAGGCACGATTAGTAGCACAAGCTTATACTCAAGAAGAAGGAGTAGATCACAATGAAACATTTGCCCTTGTAGCTAGATTAGAACCAATTAGGATATTGCTAGCCTTTGCAATTCATAATAATTTCAAATTATATCAAATGGATGTTAAAGTGATTTTCTAAATGGATTTGTTAAGGAAGACGTATATGTAAAGAAACCACCTCTTTTGAAAGACGAAAAACTACCAAATCATGTATATAAACTAAAGAAAGTGTTGTATGGATTAACACAGGCTCCTAGGGCTTGGTATGATAGATTAAGAAATTACTTATTACAATATAACTTTGATATATGAAAACTAGATAAAACTTTGTTTATTAGAAGAAATAATAAAGATATACAACTAGTACAAATATATGTTGACGATATAATTTTTGGATCAACGAATAATAAAATAAATAAAGAATTTTCAGATATTATGACCCAAGAATTGGAGATGAGTCATATGAGAGAACTAACATTCTTCTAAGGCTTACAAATTCATCAATTAAAGAATGGAATATTTATCAATCAAGAAAAATACGCAAAAGATTAAATTAATAAATATAATTTAACAACAACTAATAGGAGCCTTAAGAAAAGACGATACGTCAAAAGACAATGATCAAAAATTATATAGAGGTATGATAGGATCATTATTATACCTAATTGCTAGTAGACCAGATATAATGCACAATATATGTCTCTGTGCAAGATATCAATCGCAACCTAAGGAAACACGTTTAAAAGCCGTAAAACGTATTCTAAGATATGTAAAACATACATCAGACTTTGGATTATTTTATCCTAAGGATAATTTGTTTGATTTAATTTCTTATTGTGACACTGATTATGCGGGATGTAAATCTGATCATAACAGTACTAGTGGAACATGTCACTTCTTAGGAAATTCACTATTTCTTGGTTTAATAAAAGGCAAAATACCTTATCTTTGTCAACAACTGAAGCAGAATACATATCTGTTGCTTTGGCTTGTTCACAAATAATATATATGCAACAAATTTTAAATGATTTTGGATTAAATATAAATAAATCACCAATATACTATGATGATACGAGCATTATAAATATATCTAAAAATCCAAGTCATCACTCAAGAACTAAACATATTGGTATACGACATCATTTTTTAAGAGATAACGTAAGTAAAGAGAAATTTTCACTCGAATTTATAGAAAAAAATAAACAAATAGCAAATATACTAACAAAACCATTAAACGAACCAACGTTTATTAAATTTAGAAGAGAATTAGGTATATGTTCATTAAGCGAACTAGAGTACACAAATATATTAATATATATAAGAATAACAATAGAAATCAGAAAAATAAAATTAAAAATACAAGTATGTTGACATACATATGTCCCTATGTCAACATATAACTACCAGATTTTAAAAATTAATTCCCACCAAAAGTTAGTTAGAATAACCACTTAAACTCTCCACTTCGAATTTTCTTCTTCATTCTCCTATTTTACTTCTGTAAAAACTCAAAACCAAAATAAATCACGGCCTCCACTAATTATAATAACCAAATTAACCCTGAATCGTCCTATTGACCATCCGAAGGTCCATTTCAATGTTCTACCCTCTCTTGTGAATCAAATTGGAAGATAAAATGGAGTATGCTCTCCAAATGCTCACTGAAATTGAAGTACTTCAAATATGGATGAATCAAGAGAAAATTAAACAAGGTAAGATGATGCGGAATCTCCATAAGTTTGTAATGGATAATCAAGCAAATCCAACCATAATCGAAGATGATAATCCACCGATGGAAGAAGAAGAGGAGGAGGAAGAGATGATGGAAGAAGAGGAACTATAAGAGGCACAACAAGAAGGCACGGAGGAGGATGATCAAGTTTTATGCGTTTGGGATGTTTCTTTCGATCGAGAAGGAAACATAATTAAACAAAATGCGGAATTTTGCCTCCACCACCCCAATTATCCAATCCATAAGTCGCCTATCATAAAGAACAAATAAAATTTAGGTTTCTTTCTGTTTAATCAGTGTAATACGCATGTATTCGTTGATATAATTTGCTTTGGTGTGTAATGTTTGTATTAAAAACAATATTTAATTTAAGGCTTGCTTTATCTTTCATAGGCATTTCATTAGTTTGTTTTATGGGCACGAATTTAGGGGGGAGTCATATATTTTGATATATAATACATAAATATAGGTTTTAAGAGGAGCAATTTACATTAGTATATCTATAGAATATGGATATATATATAGGATTTAGGGGGAGTATTTTTAGAATTATTTTTTTGATAATGACAAAGGGGGAGAAATTATAAAATAAGGAGAAGTTATACGTAGTATATAGGATTCATACTGATAGTGGAGTATTAGAAGGATCAGAATCAACAAGTATAATAGGTATAAATATTTTATGAACTAAGGTTGTCATCATAAAAAAGGGGGAGATTGTTAGAGAATGGAGTTTTGATGACAACAACATTATTTTAATTATCATTGATTATAAAATATATACTAACATCTCTATCTAGAATATATATATGCAGGATTTATATACAGGAATTAATACTGAAGACTATAAGTTTTAGAGATTCAAGACTTATGAGTAACCAAAATTTCAAGATTCAAGAGTTCAAGACAAATATAGTAATAAAGATTAGTTTATATGTAAGACTCTAAATAGCACTCCAAGTTCAGGTTCAAATTCAAATTCTGTTTTTCAATTTCTATTTTTTAAATTCTGATTTTCAAAATTCTAATTCTAATTTCAAATAGTGTTTCTTTCTACTTATGATTTCAAATATAATTTTAAATTTGAATTTATATAAGTTTAAATAGTTTTATATTTATATACTGTTAAAATTATATAGTTTTAAAATTTATAAATATGTTTATATTATATATATTCATGTTTTCATATGATTTCATACTATACAATACTCTTTTATATCACTAAGTTTTAATTCAAGAATTTCCAGAACAGTATATATATTTAAACACTTGAAAATGATCAAATTTCGAATTTTACACTAGGCTATGTCGACATACATAATAGTCTGTGTCAACATACAGCTGTCACTTTTTCAATTTTCAAAAGAAGTGTCTTTTCACTATTTGTAACATTCCAGAACTGTTGCAACTTTTCAAATCTTATAAATAGGAGGTGAATTTGATTTTTTTAACTATTCTTCTTCTCCATCTTCACCCCTCTTCATCCCTCCATTAATATTGCTTATTTTATTGATTTCTGCACTTCTACTTTGCCGATTTCTATTCTAGTTACATAAAACTTCTTCTTTTCTCACTCTTTATCCATACTATCTGAATTGAAGTGCTATTGAAGAGTTATAGGGATGTTTTAATCTTTAGGAAGTGTTTAGGAAAGGGTGTGTTCCTTGTAGCCCGGAAATCAAGGAAACGAAGCGGTGTTAACCTTGTAGTCGTGAAATCAAGGGGATTGTACTTGATCAAGGGTGTTTGGAGCAGTGTTAACCTTGTACCCGTGAAATCAAGGGTGGTGGAATCGGTGTCAACCTTGTAACCGTGAAATCAAGGGTGTTGTACTTGGATATTGATATAGTAATAAAACTCAGCGCAATCCAGCATTGTGTGGGACTGGACATAGGAGTAATCCAAACCAGTATAAAATCCAGTGTGTTCTTTCCATTTCTCTGCATTTTATTTCTATTTATTTCTGTGTTTGTACTTGATTATGTGTCTGTCATCATCTCTGTTGTCTGTGATTCATATAGTAGATCATATAAGTTTTAGATTTCCATAAATTCCTTATAAATACTATTCACCCCCTATAGTGTTAGTCTTGCCGTAAGATCCGCATTCCGCGTTCCCTAACAAACCTGCCAAGGTAAGACGTACTTTTGAGGGGGGGGGGGAATATTAATCGGTATTTTTGTCTGGTTCCCAAAAGTACACAAGACCCACTCGACTCAACACGTCACATGGTATTAAAGCTTGAAGTTTTTCCAAGTTACTAAAGATTCAGGCCGAGAAGAGAATGAGCGAGTAACGGCCTCACCGTTCCTCACAATGCCCTCATCGCATCAAAAAACCTTACCACATCACCCATTGTCGACTCGGCTCGCCTCACCTGTAACCCATCGCCTCGCATCACACCACCTCCAAACAAGTGCCTCGCATCGCCTCGCTCCCCGCTCACCTCGCATCGGCCCATTCCGACTCATATCACTCCAACTAGCCTCGCCCATACTCGCATCACTTTGTAACGATTCTCATCGTTACTACACACCTCGCATCTCATCCAATTGGGTGCGATGTCATCGCATCCAATAAGACGCAATGGTGCTGCATCCCTCCGGATGCGATACTATCACATCCAAAGGGATGCGATGGCGCCGCATCCCTCTGGATGCGATGCCACCGCATCCAAGGGATGCGGCGCCTCCCCAATGCATCCCCTTTGGGATGCGAGTTTTGCTTCCTATGGGATGCGAAAATCATATTCTAGAGAGGGATGTGAGTCCTCCTGCTATTCACCAAGGTCGATTCAATATAATCGTTGACTCTAGACATTTTCGGATTCTCGGCCTTAATATGATCTTCGGGTGATTGTTGATCTCTCGACCTTAATACGATCCTCAACGTTCGTCAATTTTTTGGCCTTAATATAATCAACATTCGTCGTCTATTTTATGGCCCTCCTATATATGCTTCTGCGTAACCATGGCTCTCTAGAAGATCCAGAACACATCATCTTTTCCCAAGAAGATATGTTCTGTGTGGCAAATTGGTGATCGGCTTTTAGGTAAAAGCCATCACAACTCAAGACTGAGCTCATTACCAAATACTGATCCAACCTTCTGACCTTGGAATCAACTTTTATACTCGGTCGACCAATTATAGATCGAACCAAGCCACCTTAATAATAGGCAAAGATATCATCCTTCTGAACTAACAAACACTTCTGAAGACATAACTAATCGATCGGTCGAATCACCCTTGGAAGGTCGGATCCAGCCTAGAATACCGGATCTAAAATATCAAGCCAAATTATTTACTACAAGACGAAGTCATGCTCTCAAGTCTATAGAACCGGTCAGCTTTGACTTGCACAACTTTTTATACACCAGAATTCAAGTTCCACGTATGCCACAATCTTGTAGGAGAACTATTCATCAGCAGAAGGTCGGATCCCTCCGCCTACAATTACTTTATAGGATCGAGTTACACGTGGCCATCCATGAGAAACATGCACGCCATGTTGCATTCAAACTCAGCCCACCTTCGCGCCTATAATTACATCACTTTTCAGAAATAGAAAGGCATCTTGAATCCACTATGAAAAAGCTCCTACTTAGTATCCAAAAAATAGCATGTCGTACACTCAAGATTCAACAAAAGGATTTTGTGTATATACCACTTCTATCTCTACTCTCTTTCAATCAAAAGCAACTGTAACCTGTAATTGACAGTATAAATAGAGATTATAAAGTGGGCTAGGCTTGGTTTTGGCTAAACCACTATAAAATTATTGTATCTCCCATGTTTATTTATTTTTTCTTGCACTCTGTGATTATGACCGTGTGTGTATAACACATATTGGGGGTTGACTGTCACTAGACAACTTTTGACGTCAACACATAGCCTCAAGCCTTATCAACTGGGAAATGACAAAATCGGGCAAGCAGCATTGCTAGTTCGGTCGCACCCAAGCAGGGTGTGTTATCACCATCTATAGAAAATTCATTTGTTCTTCTTTTGCTTCTGTATCTTACGAAATATGGTTGGACGGCCACAACCGTGGGTGATAATACATTCGGCCACTCAAGCTAAATAAATGACTTGTCATGTGTAGCTAGGTTGCAAGATACTCTTGTTGAACTCTAGTGTATCCCCTCCAGAATACACTGGTCGAAAAGTGGTCTCATACCTTGTCATAGTTGGAATTCAATCTCCAATAAGCGCTTTGCTGATTTTGATTTTATACTTGTACGTGGAGTGTGAGATGCAAGCATTCTGCTAAATGGTTATTTATTTGATTAGACATTATCATAATATCACAGGATTTGGATATCAAAAATTGTTTTGGTTATCGTAAGGTAAAAACCATCTGTATTTATGTGTGGATCAGTCTTACAGTTACCATTCCTTTCAAAAGATTTTTCAAAGTTATACAAAATGGTTGAAGTTTACTCACACCAGTCTCATGACTGACCCAAAATTTATTTATTTGTTTTACCCTAAACTCTTTGGTGTCCTAATTTGTACGTGCAGTCAAGTGTTTCTGGATTTTACAGATACCCTTGGAGGAGCTTAAAATAGGAGGCTCCACCGTTAGTTATTTAGAGTTATTTCCGCTATGATGTATATGTGTTGTACTCTGATATGGTATGTATATACAATAGATATTTGTATTTCAAAGTTATGATATATGATATTATATTTTGTTCATTCTACTGTGAGATTCTGATGTTCTCTTTTGTTCTATCTTCTATCTATTTCAATTTGTTTAACCCTAATGATTCATATTTCTGTGCAATTTGGGTTGGACGTGCGTTGTTTTCAGTCAACTCAGATAGTACGGATTTGCGAGCCGTCACATCCTAACTCAAATTAATTTTAAAAACCAAGGTTAGATTAAAACGAGGATAATATTGGATTTAATCACTTTATCTAAAATGATGTTAGGTTTATTCTTGATTTGATAGTAAACATTATATGTTCAATTTGTATATATTTTTTCAAAAAAATTCATTGTTAATTTTCAATGAATAAGCATTGTTCATGCATCATAACTTGTCATGAACACCAAAACCATTGATATCTTATTGTCCAAGCATATCTGTGTTGTGAAAATACTTCTAGACTCTTACCTAGACTTTAGTGTTAGGCTATCTTTGCCATCTAGCTATTTTTAGTCGTCCAGATGAAACATACTATATTATCTAAACATATGAACATATTTATAAACATAACTTATGTTCTAATTTAGGTTGACGCCTCTTGTAGGAATTAAAATGTCAGTTTCATTCGATTTTGTCTGCATGTTTGATTTCAGATTCAGCCAAATACAAGATATTCCACTATATATAAGTTAATAGTAAATCAAATACTAAATTTTATCCAACATACATGAGTTTATTAAAAATACTAAGATTCGATCAACTTTGATTAATTCATTTCCCGTATAAATGACTAGTTCCTAGTGCATGCTTACCGCATAGCATCCGCCTAGTGATTTTTACAACATTCAGCATATGTGTCAACAAGTGATGAGGTATATCCAATGCCCAAGCTATCTCCACATCATCTCGTCACTACACTGTAACAGCCAATTTGGCATACAAGGATGCAGAGATAAAGCACATGTTAAAGCCGTATCACAGTGCTCAGGTTCGTACCAAACTACATTTTGCGATTTGCACCACCCCAAACATCATAAATCTGAACGTCCATCAACAAAACCCCGGATCAGTTAATTTGATACGAATTTAGGCCAAATCGAATGCGTATTATATTGTGCATCACATTAGGCACTCGAAATAAAAAAATTGGTCGCTCCCTTTTCCCTTTGTTTTACCTTAATGGTGACAAAAAATCCAAATTAGGGTTTTCGGTCACCAAATCGTGCCTCTGCCTTTCTCTGGAATCTCCTCCTTCAACAGAGACGAACAACCCTCTCTTTCAACGGAAACGCAGCAACCCTTGGTCCTTAGCCCTCCTTTGACAGCAAGTATGTGTTTCAATTGAATTGTGGCATGCATTCCTGATAGTAGGGAACAAGTTGAATCTTTGTGTGTTAGTTGATTGCTACTTTGTGTTAGTGTGTTAGTTGTTTCAATTGAATTGGTAGGTATAAGCGTGTTAGCTGATTGCTACTTTGTGTCAGGGATGGATCTGTGGTTATACCCTGGAATTAGAGAAATCGAATTTGAAACAATTTTTATGATAATGTAAAAGATATATGAATTACTATTGGAAACATGTATGGTATAATTTTAGATTGCGGTATATCCATGAAATAAAGAAATAACAATGAGTTAGTCATAAGGATGCAGTAACCTTTACTAACGTTAAGATGTTTAATGTCAATTGTCCATAACCTAATTCTATTTGCAATAGCCATTTGATGATATGTTCTTTAGATTGTTTGCCACGTTGAATCTAAAATGTAGTAAGCACATCCGTGTACAGGTAATTAAATACTAGTTTAATGATAGTTTAACTGTTCAGAAACTAAAAGTTGTCCATTTCTTAAACTAAATGACAAGCCAAGAATAGTTATATAATTTTAGCTTTGATGTCAAAAATGACGAACAGACATAATATATTACCTGATGTGACGGAAAATGAGCAGATGGATAATTATAGCTCAATATTTAACCATGATTTCATCATCATTTGACTATTTGTTTACCTTATGCTTGAAAATTAAATTGGGTTGTCTTATTACAAGTTTACTTTATTTTGAGTGATAACAAGTTTACTGAAAATATATTAACAGGTTTGCTGAAAATTTTGGTAGGTGGATGATTACTCGACTTTCTGGTTAATATATTAGTGGGCGATCAACCAAGTGGATGCATTTTAGCTCACGCGTAGGATCGGGTATCCATGCTTATTAGATTTATCCAAATGTCGGATGTTGCTATACTTAACCTTAGTAAAAAGCTGCTTTCACTAGCAACTTTCCCCTACTTTGTAGTAGAGACTGTAATGTAAGTTGCACTACACGGTTCGCCTCACAGAAAATGAAAGTTGCAAGTGAAAGCAGCTTTTTCCAAAGGTTAAGTGAAGCGGCATTCGACATTTGGGTAAAGCTAATAAGCATGGATACTGACCCTGCGTGTGAGCTAAAATGCATCCACCTGGTGGATCGTCCAGTAAATTCTTAATCAGAAAGTTGAGTATGTGTGTCATCCGAAGAAGATTCGATATCTTTAGACGTTGGAATAGGTATATATTATTTTACAATTATCTCTACTTAATTTCTTACATAAAAATTAAATGGACATGTTGTGTGCACATGGACATGCCTTGCTAAAACCATGTCCATATGTATGTTTCTGCATATGGTAGTTTTATTTGTTCCTTTTTGTGTGTATATATAGGAGGATGTTCTGTATACTAGGGTACGAATTACCGGTGTTGCAGATCGACTACAGTTCAGGTGAATCTTGTTTTGGGTTTGCATTTTTAACGACTGGCATTTCATTCATCTTTGAGACATATACTGATTGACTACACAAACACATGGATGTGCCTTAAAGTGCTATTATAGTTTCGTGTATTTTGGTGTACACAAACACATTGATCGACTACCGGTGTACACAAACACACTGATCGACATATACTGATCGACTACCAGTGTACACAAACACACTAATCGACTACAACTGATCGACTATCGGTGTACACAAACACACCGATCGATCGACTACAACTGATCAACTATTGGTGTACACAAACACACTAATCGACTACCGGTGTACACAAACACACTGATCGACATACACTTATCTCTGTATTCATGTTTGCATCTTAGTCACAGTGAGTTACAATGTCGATCTCCTGTCCAGTGAAGTATTTGTAACTTGTTTAATGAATTTGTATGCAGTACTGTTGGAGAAAACAGAAAAAGTGGGGAAGTATTGGTGTAGATTTTGGTGCTTTTGTGCTGTTGGAACTCATGCTGGCTATCACGATTCATTTTTGCTGCCAATCAATGAAAATTGACAATTATATTGATGAAACCGAACCTCAATTTGTCTTTGTCAGGTTGGCATTTTTATCTTTTGTCTTAAACTGTGTATATATAAATATTTATGTTGTTATAAAACTTTATCAGCATCAGCTAACTTATTTTCATAATAAACTGCTTTGATTTACAGCAAAATGGACTTCATCAACATGATCAGCACGTACGCTCAATCTTCCCGGCCTCGACTGGAGTTTTATCAAGCTGATATTTTTTTACCTTTTTTTTGTTAGTTCGTAATGTGATGAATATCTTTGATAGATTTCTTTTATTGTATATGTTTGTATGTACATTGTGTTCGTGTTATGAAAAATCTTGTAATGCTTTGAGTCTGTGTGCATGTGTGTATGTGTGTGTGTGTATATATATATATATATATATATATATATATATATATATTGTTATTCTTGTGCATAAATTGTGGTATATAAGCTCTGTGTTATGAAAAATTTGTGTAGAATGGATCGGTCTCCTCTTGCCAGCTTCGGTAATTGGTTGTACTTACACCTGATTTCGAGTTAGTTGATTCCATCTCAGTCATCTTGAGTCATTTTCTGAAAATTGAATTGAATGTTTTAACGCGAATTATTTCCAAGTGGTGTTCGTCGTCGTAGAATGAATAGGTGAACATTTGATCGTCGGTAATTGGTTGTACTTACACCTGATTTCGAGTTAGTTGATTCCATCTCAGTCATCTTGAGTCATTTTCTGAAAATTGAATGTTTTAACGCGAATTATTTCCAAGTGGTGTTCGTCGTCGTAGAATGAATAGGTGAACATTTGATCGATATATATATATATATATATATGTATATGTATATATATATATGTATATGTATACATATGTATATATATATATGTATATGTATACATATACAAGCATATATAATTAGATACGGTCAAAGGCCGTGTTTGATTACAATTTAGATACGGTTAAGAGTCGTGTATTATTTCTAGTGAGATACGGTTTATAGCCGTATCTAACAATTTGACGCGTCATTTTTTGATACGGTTGAAAACACAGCCTAATCAGCATATACGGTGTAGTGCATGTCCTACATTGACTAATATTATTTGCGTTGTGATTTTATGCAAATTTCATTAAAAATTAGGTTAAGATGTCAATGGAGACGACCTAACTGAAAGTTATTAGTCCTAATGCAAATCAACTTTAGAAGAGCATCGCACTACTAAAGAGTACTTAATGTGTGGACGGATCTTCTTCTTTTTCCCATCACCTTTCTTTCTCTCCCACCAAAATTTGCATCACATTATCAAAGGATTAAGCCAAATCAAATAATCATATCTAACTCTAGCCTTTACATTCGTTGACTCTCACATAGTGACCTACTAGCAAGTAGTGCAAAAACACAAAGGGTGCAGTATACAATTTTATTCTCATGTGCTCTACGTCCATAACTACCATGAACAGTAAATAACAAGAAGATGAGACCAGATAACTGCTACACTAACGTCATTTCTTCTTCTTTCTGCATTATCACAAAATACATACTTGTTTCAAACAGGACAATTAATTAAACGCGTGATTTGTGATTAGTTTTAGTTGTACCATCACCTATTCATGTGTACTGTTTATGTCTTTGAGTAGTCTAATCTCTATCGTTTTCATGTAATACAACATTGGAAAGCAAATAGTTTGATCTCACATGCAAAATTTGATTCCTGCTTGATTAAGACAAGGTTAGCAGGATCGCTTTCTGCTGTCTTGCGTATATAGCAAGGCCAACAAACCGGAAGTTTTGGTTTTTAAAGTTTTAGATATCTTTTTTGTTTTTGAAGAAACTATTCAGGTGATCAAACGAAACTCTCCATTACTCGTTCTAACTATAGAAGCCCTTGAAGGATTAAATACTGATATTTCAAGAGCTGTGTTTTATAATGTGGTTAGAACTGTTTATATGGTAATAAAGGGTTGCCTGTTTCAAAAAGGAATACCCAGGTGTTCTTCAATAAAAATGCACATGCACATGAACATGTTAACTAAACGTGTTGTACCGTGTACGTGTTCGAAGTGGGACAGAAGACATGAAGAAAAATGAGACAAAGTGGGAGTTCGGTTAAGCTGAGAAGCCATCTTAAGTAAATAGCCTACATCCAACTAAATCTAGGTGTATTGGAAATGAATGAGCAAAGAAAGACGAAAGTGTGAAAAAGAAGAGATAGGAAAGAAAAACAGATAGCAACATTTAAAGTCGCACATCATACAAATATTAGCACAATTTCTCCTAATATATTAGAAGACAAATAAGCTTATGTAAAATAGAAAGGAGAGAGTTGATATGAGGATGTGGGTTTGGTCATAACATAATAATACATTAAAATGTTAATGATAAGGGTCTTGGGCCTTGAGTCTGGGTATGTATTGTTCAAAACAAGATAGAATTCACTCTTTTTGCTTGCATTGCATTACTTCTTTTTCTTCAAAGTAATTCTCTGGTCTACTTTCTGTAATCAACTTCAGTTCAGAGCTCCGTTTGCTGGCACTACGCAACGGGACATTACTGAAACAGAATACTTTCTGTTTATCTTCAATCATGTGCACAAATCGGTTATGCTTTCTGTGATTATTGTAAACACAGTTTGACGTGACAATTGTAACATAATTGATTAACGTTGATTGTTGTTGTTGTCTGTTTGTAATACAATTGTGTAATTACAAAACTTCTAACAAGGTCAACAAAGATGAGACTGAAACTTGTTTTTTTTTTTTTTTTTTTTTTCCTTCTTGGAGAAGGAAGATAAATACAAATTACAAATGAGATGGGAAGAGACAAGGTGTAGCCTCAAATTGTCCATATAAAAAGACTATGGTTTTTTTGGGTCCATGCATGCATAGCCATGAGAATATGATGATGAGAGAAACAGTTGCTGCCTTACTCTCTCCATTGCACATGCAGCCCATGTTACTCTTCACTCTTTTGCACATAATATGTGAGGTCATCTCAAAACTACCAAAGTTCCATTTCACTTGGTGACCAAATGTCTACCAGTAAAGCTACTACTGTTGAAATCAAACTGTTAAAACATCTAAACAGACACCTAAAATACCTAAAGAAAAATCATGAACTTTCCTTTTGGTTATATAGAAACAAGTTTGCACGAATCAAATGAACCTAACAGAAATAGTGGGCTTGCAATGGCAAGTTATATGTCAATGGTTTACATGTGAGAAAAGATGGAAATGATTGTTATGTACCGATTATGTGATTGCTAATTAATGTATCTACGTACTAGTCGACCAGACAAAAATCTTTATTGAATGACGAGTACTTTAGATTTGGATCAGTTCGGTCCCAACTACACACGAGATTTGGGATTGTATTTAGTGTTTTCACCATGAGTTTTTAGATAGCACATAACATGCTACATAACAAGTCGGTTAGATGTATAGAAGTGCTTGTAATCACAAGCATAAAGTTACAAATGACTGAAAATTATAGGTTATACTTAAAGCAATTAAGGATACATGTATGATGCAAGCATATCCCTATATATGCCATGTAAGTGTAACATTGTTAAGCAATGGAGCCGTCGGCATGCCATCGAAGATGGGTAGATAATTGCCAATGCTACTCCACTATACGTTGTTTTACCCCTATACGGACAAATTTATCCTTGTGCAGTGAATACACATCTTTTACCATTTGTAGAGAAAATTCATCGAAACACTGAATTTTAGGGTTGGATCAGTCATTTTTGCTCAACAAATTGGGGTTACCATACTTTTGAACCTCTAGTGTTTTTGGTTCCCTCCGTGAGTTGGACATTCATTTTTCTTAAAACGTTTGATAAAGATTCTTGTCTCAGCTGATATATTAGAGCTTAGAAGCAAATTGCAAGAAGGCATGTTCAATTTTGTCGGACTCACATGACTATGTCATGATAGTATAGCTCACACTATTCAAATTTAAATATAAGTACCCAATTTTAAAAACATTCAACATGGGATGTACATTTTCTTGGAAGCTTAAATAGCCAGTTAACTCTACTTTCGTCAAACGTCATGTTTACGTGTGTAATCTTTCTATCAGCTATTGATTTTTTTTTTTTCTTCTAATATATAATATTATTGGATTCAGTGGATCCAATTCCAATATATTAATAAAACCATCCGATCAATGGTTAAGATTTATAAAGCCACATGAGATACCATGAATGAAAACAGAAGATTTCGGTTGTTCAAATAGTGATAAGATAATTCTAGATGTTACAAAGTGCGATGGTCATTTAATGAACTAACAACTTTGAACATATAGTTTTAAAAGAACTTAATTTTTTCTCTCAATGAGGTAGGATCGATTTGAATTTCTTTTTAGCATTATTCAGTTAATTTGTTGTCGATACAAATACAAATCTTGTTGAAGCCTTTCCTTTTTGTGGACCTATAAATAAATTTTGTTCGTTAATGGAAGGAAAAAACAAAGTATTTCGAAGCCTTCTGTTGTATTATGTAGCTCTAACAAGGAACATATGTCAGAGGACATTGCTGAAAATCAAAATTATAACAGTGAATGAACAACACATGCAGACGTTCATACTATAAAACATCAAATCAAACACCTAAAGAACGTAAAGAAGATCCTGGTCTTTCCTTCTTCTATCAATTATGTACGCACGTGGTAAAAGATGAACCGTTAATGGTTGCATGTACGTTCGGTGTCTAGATTACATATTGCCTTTGCTGGTCTACTTAGTTCGCATGCAATCATTGTTTTGAGCCATCCTCATGAACTACTTCAGGTGGAACACAGATAAAGTAGCAATAGCACGACATAACACTGTTTTATGATATAAAAGTTAGGCACGAAAAGGCATAACTGGTCGAGACGTGACAACACCTCCACCACCTAAAACGAAGTCATGCTTACTTCCGTAGTTAGTTGTGCATAATTGTTTATTGACCATACAACAAAGTACAAAACGAGGACATTGCTTGAAGCCCATTCTTTCTTAATTGTAATGGCCCACATGGTTTCTTGAAAACAGAGTTTCTCCGTAAATTGGTACTCCTTTAAGGGTGCAATTGTTCTGTACCCAACTAGGATGTTCCCGTGTGCCGACAAATCACAACCACACATATTATTAATAAGTTAATGAACGGATCCTACAATTCACTCAAAACCATTAAATTTTGTGCAAATCAGTGACTAAGATTGATCCGGTATATGAAAACACCCAATTTAGATATAAAACAATTCATCTGCTGACCTAAAACGAAAAGCGAATTTTTGGTAGGTTTAAAGATAAATAAAGGTAGGTAAGTTTTGTTTGCATTCACAGTATAATTCACTTCATCCACCATACTTTTAAGTTTTAAGCATGGTTTTGTCTACAAGTAATCACTTCTTCTTAAAACCACGATCATTTATATAAGTTGCTCACGGGAAAATATCTATGATCAGATAACCCCACTTTTTCTATGTTATGCACACTTCGGATTTCGAGAATCAACTTCCTTTGACTTTTCTTATAAAACATATAAACTCATCATCCTTAAAATAAATGAGCAAACAATTTAATTTGTAGGGACAAGAAAATGTAGAAGTAGTGTCGATGCATGAAGAAGAAAGTATTAATCCAAGAAATACCAAGATTACATAATTTTGATTTCGTGTTTCATATGGAATGGTTTCGCTAAATACTTGATTTTTTTTATTTTATTTTTTGAAGTGTAGAGAATATTTTTAAGGAGAAAAACGAAAAAAATTTGTTAGAATATTGATTGGAGAGGAAGACAGATTTTATTGCTTGTTTTTCTTTAATTACTTAATTGACAAATACATTGCAAATCTATAGCCTTTTTATACATGTTTCATTCTTATCCATTCTAGATAAGTTCATTCTAGAATTTATCACAATCAATAATTCAATTCGAAATATAACCAAATATCCAAATTAGGCAATATATATTGCAATTAACAAATGTCATATATAATGACATTTATTGCAATTTAATTTATTGCCAACAATGTCTCTCCTAAATTAAACTTGCTTTCTTTGCCCAAACTTTCTGCACTTCTCCTGAAACTTTGTTCGCTTCGCGCCTTGGTAAAATTTCAGCACCTGTTCTGCAATACTCAACGTTAATGTCACCATTTTACACAAGCTCCCTTAAAACCCAATTTTTTTTTTTAATCATTTTGAACCTTTCTTCAGACTTCAACATTTATGAGAACATCTAGACTTTGATTGATTTATATCTCACGTGCTTTGGCAAGAAAAAGAACGATATTATCCAGACTTTCTTAATCATCAGCTCATCTTCTTTTGCTTCTTCACTAGTAAGGACTTTAAGTTTTGCTTTAGCTGTTTGTTTTGATTTTGGCTCTTGCTTTTCTACCATCTTCTCATTGCCTACGTTGCCTACTGAAGCTCCCTGTTCAAATATTGCATACTCCTGTCCAAATCGCTCAAATTTTCCTAATAAATTGTTGTCATTCATCCTTGCTTTCTCTCCTTCATACACCTTCTGCTTGCCTTCTTCACTGACGATCGCTGCTTGCATAGTTGTTCCATATGCTACCGCTTCATCCGGGTTAATGTCCTTGCAGAGCTCCTTCCCATTGAAGAATTCCTGAAACAGCTGCTGCACTTTAAAAATTCTAGTAGAACCACCAACAAGCACTATGTCGTGCACCTGACTCTTGTCCGTCTTCGCACCCCTAGAGCATTTCTCAACTAGATCCATGCATTTCCTAAACAAATCCATGTTCAGCTCCTCGAACCTTCCTCGAGTGCTGGTGGAGTAGATGTCCATTTCCTCAATAGTAACATCAGTCACAGCCTCTTCTGCTTTTTCATTCTCTTCAACTTTGTCTTCTTTATGTTCTTTTTCATTTGAATTGTTATTAAAATCTGCAGTAACTTTTTGATTTTCCTCATCTTCGTATTCAATTTCTTCATTCTTTGTATTTTCATTTTCACTGTTTTCATCCTCAATTTCTTTACTCCCAATATATTCTTTTTCAACTCCTCTGTTTTCGTCCGCTTCTTCGTTCTCTTTTTCGACCTTCTCTTCATCTTCTTCTTGTTTTCCTTTCTTTTCATTTTGTTTTTTCTTCTCTTTCTTCTTCTCTGCCTCATTGCCTTCATCCCTATTTTCTTCATTTTTTTCCTTCATTTCCTTCCCTTTGTTCTTCTCTTTTTTCTCATTTGCGCCGTTGCTCTCGCTACCATCTTCTTCTTGATCTTCATCAACAATCTTCTTTTCTTTCTCTTCTTCAACTTTTTCATTTTCTTCCCCAATGAATGAGTTTTGCAAAATCTCCTAAGCTTGCTTTGTAGAATTGGCACCATATATTATGTCAAAAGCGTCATCATATGTATCTATTCCCTGATAGATACAATACAATGCTTGTTTGTCTTTCATTTTCAATGTTCTCAATTTATCCTTTACATCTTGTGTTAAATTTTCCTTATTTTCAACTTCGGTGTACCCGCTTTCAACAATTTCCCATACTTCTTGAGATATAAGAAGGGCCTTCATTTGGATACTCCATTTACCGTAATTTTTTTTGGTTAATTGAGGAATATAAGCGAGGGGAATAGAATTGCTCATTCTGATTGAACAAGGCTCTGATACCAATTTGTAGAGAATATTTTTAAGGAGAAAGACGAAGAAATTTTGTTAGAATATTGATTGGAGAGGAAGACAGATTTTATTGCTTGTTTTTCTTTAATTACTTGATTGACAAATACATTACAAATTTATAGCCTTTTTATACATGTTTCATTCTTATCCATTTTAGATAAGTTCATTCTAGAATTTATCACAATCAATAATTCAATTCCAAATATAACCAAATATCCAAATTAGGCAATATATATTGCAATTAACAAAGGCCATATATAATGACATTTATTGCAATTTAATTTATTGCCAACATGAAGATATGGTATTCCATGTTACTTTCCATTGGGTAATCACAATAACTAAACATGTTAATACCCAATAGATCGTTATGTTTCTGGTTCACTCCTTCCGGTAATTTGTTGTGCTCATCGATAAAAATGAAAACGAAAAAAAGAAAAGAAAAAAAGACATATCTAGTTGATTGATTAATTAGTTAATCCACATGTGAATCAACTAATCATTATTTCGTGGATTAACGTACATATGGATTATATTAAATGATCGATAACGTGGATACATATAAAAACTACCATAAAGTTATGACAGTTTTTTTCTCCTACTTTGGCGCAATTCATTTCAAGATATGAATGCATAAGAGCACCTCCAACCCATACTAAATTTTAAAGTAATGTCAATCCACAAAAACAATTAGAAAATGTCATTTATAATTTTTTCTTTAATGGTAATGCTATTTGTAATTCTAAGATGACATTATATGAAGTGCAATGTCTAGTTTTGGACATTGTACATCATAATGTGAAGTATTATACATATGCAATTATTGTTGAATTAGAAAAAAAATTCAATCTTCTACAAATAATAAAGTGACACGTATGCAAAAAATAAAAACTTTTGATAAAGCAAATCTCGGTTTTCGTTTCCCTTGCGATGGGCCTGAAAGAGGGGGTGCATGTCAAGTATCCGTCTGAGATCATGTCTTTTTAGGTTTATTTTGGATGTACAATGCAATTTCAGTAGTCATTTTCCATTTTAGTTGGAAAATGCAGTCGGATGTTTGGGGTACTATAAGTGATCAAGGGGTGGTAACTCATATAACAGGAGGAAACTTTGCACAGAGTTCCATTACTATTAATAGTTGACTTCAGGATTTTTTATGGACACAGACATCTCACGTAATTCAGTCTTATGGTTCTTCATTATCTGCATATGGTATTTTTTTTCTTAGATGTTCATTTTGTCTGGATTTGCATTGGAGAGAAATTATAAATGTTGTGATATACACAAAGAATTAACATTATGGACACATAAGCTTTACATGACATTATCAGTGAAATGGGTTGTAGATGGTCTAAGAGAATTTGTTAATCGAATTTCAAAAGTTTCAAAATAAAGTGAATCTTTCTCCCTAAAAATCAATCACCAAATACTCTAAATTTATTTTTGCGATTTTCTTTGGCAACATAAATCTCAATTAAATCCTAATTTTATTTTAAGCAACTACAGGGGAAAGAAAAAAAATTTCTACCAAAATTTGAAATATTACAGTAAACAAGCAAGTATTTACATTAAAAACCTGGAAAGTTGCCAGAGGAAAAATGATAATAATGATGACTTCAATTTTTCAATAACTAATTTTAGAGGTTTTTCGTGCACTGCAGGTACGAAGGAAAGCGGATGTGACTAATAATGAAACCACTCGAACTTTCACCATCTGATAAATAACTAAGTATTATGTAATGGGCTGGGCTAAGGCCCATCGCCTATCTGTTGTATCATATGCGGTAGCGTTGCATTATATAAGCAACGTTACACATACATTCTTGTATCAAGTCATTCATTACAGAATCCATATTACAATCTGATTTTAATATGGTATCAGAGCAAGAAAGCCTAACGGCATAAAAGGATCAAATTCCAAAATACAAACTTGATTGCGCAAAATTAAAAGAAAGTGCATTCAAGTTATTCTCCTCAGACATTGTCCATTACTGGAGATCAGAACTGCCTCACCAAGAGGTAGAATCAGAAAATTCTCATCATTTTCTACAATCTTGGCTGCAGTTTCAGCCATCAGACATTACAGTCTTCCTCTGGCACGAGATCTGGTTGCAGAAATCACCATTTCTGGTGATCTTGCCATCCAAGTACCTCGGTTTTTCTGAAACTTTCACCATCTATTACCTTAACACTGGTTGCAAAATCACTTGACCGTGATTTCACCCTCCAAGTGCCATTACCCATCATCCAAGAAAGCCTTTCTTGATTCTATAATATGGCTGGAACAGGTCAAGCACTTAGCTCAGCCAATTCAGGCACCAATCCACCAACTAATCCTCCATCACCAAGCTTCAAATTGATAAACCCCAAAACTCACATAATCACCATCCCGTTAGATGATGATAATTACATGCTTTGGAAATTTCAAGTAGAAGCGGCATTGAAAGGATATGGGCTTCTTGATTTCATCAAAGGGACAGTACAGATCCCACCTGCAATGATTCATGATAAAGATGGGAATCTAGTCAGTAATGAAGACCACTTAAATTTTCAGAAGCAAGATAATCTCCTTGTGTCATGGCTAATATCATCAATAAGTGCAAGTGTTCTACCACGTGTGATTGGATGCAATACATCATATGCTATTTGGAGTACAATTGAACAAACATTCAGTGCTCAATCAGCAGCAAGATCCATGTTATATAGAAGGCAATTACAATGCATAAAGAAAGATGAGATGCCCATGAATGAATACCTAACCAAAGTAAAGACTCTATGTGATAAACTGAATTCCACTGGACATATGATTAGTGAAAGTGAACAAGTGCTCTATATCACAGGAGGATTAGATGAAGATTATGAGTTCATAGTTACATTTATTGCTTCTCAGAAAACTGTACCTGACCTACAATATGTGTATTCATCTCTTCTTGCACATGAAGGAAGAGTTGAATAGAAGAAGCAATCAGAGTACTCTGTCAACTATGCCTCCACAGCAAGAAACAAAGGCCAACAGAAGGGAAATACTGACCAAAACAGTAAGCAAGAAAATCAGTTTTACAGAGGAGGCACTAGTCAAAGAGGAAGAGGCAGAGGAGGTAGATTCAATAACAATAATAGGCCAAAGTGTCAAATATGTGAGAAGTTTGGCCATGTTGCAAGCAGATGTTATTTCAGATTTAACAATGAATATAATGTGAATCAACAAAATCAAAGGGCACCAAATGTCAATATAACTCAAATGGGACAACAAAGATTAAATACAGAAGGATCAAGAATGCAGACACAAGGATCAAACAATGATGACTCTAACAGGTCAGATGATATAAATCTTGATGAATGGTACCCAGACTCAAGAGCTACAAATCATGTCACAAATAACCTGCAGAATTTAAATCTGGGAAACAAAGGCTATTCAGGTATGTGTTCTGTCTCTATGGGTAATGGTGAAACAATCAGTATATCACATGTTGGTTGTGGTTCCATAAAAGGAAAGAGGGAACTCTATTTGAATAACTTACTTAGAGTCCCCAAAATCATGAAAAATTTGATTAGTGTGTCTCAATTTGCCAATGACAACCATGTATACTTTGAGTTTCACCCAAAATACTGTCTTGTTAGAGACTTACTAAATAAAAACATATTACTACAGGGTAGTTTGGATAAGGGACTATACAAGTTCAAGAATTTGAGGCCCAGGCAAGCCAGTGACAATGGAAATCATTGCTACAATGTTGAATCTATTATTGATAATCATGTTAAATTTGTTGATAGTCATGTTGAAACCATTGTTAATGATAATAACATGTATAAAACTTTTGATGAATGGCATAGCAAATTGGGGCATCCAAATGTTAAAATTGTAAAACATATTCTGAATGAAAATAGAATTAATTACAGTATCATACCTGATCAATATATATGTAAACATTGCCAAATTGGCAAGAGTCACAAACTTCCCTTCATTGGGTCTGATACAAAATATAGCAGACCACTTGAACTCATTGCAGCAGACTTGTGGGGTCCTTCTCCAGTAAAAACAGATCATGTATACAGGTATTACCTTTCCTTTGTTGATGCATATACTAGATACACTTGGATTTATTTACTTAAAAGCAAGTCAGATGCTTATAATGTGACAATACAGTTTGTAACTTTAGTTGAAAATCAAACAAGCTGTAGTGTCAAAATTATGCAAACTGATGGTGGTGGTGAATTTAAATCTTTAAAGAAATTCTTTGATAATAAAGGCATACTGCATAGAATGACATGTCCACATACTTCTGAGCAAAATGGGCTGGTTGAGAGAAAACATAGGCACATAGTTGAGACTGGGCTTACACTGATGTCACAATCTTCTATACCCTTAAAATTTTGGTCAGAGGCTTTTATAACATCAGTGTACTTAATTAACAGAATGCCTACTAAGGTTTTAAAATACAAAAGCCCATATGAAATAATGCATAATACAAAACCAGATTATTCTGAACTGAAAATTTTTGGTTGCCTATGTTTTCCTTGCCTCAGACCCTATAACAAGCATAAAATGAGCTTAAGGTCAAGCCCTTGTACTTTTCTTGGTTATGCTGAAAACCAGAAAGGGTACAAGTGCTTAGACAATAATGGAAGGTTATTCATTTCAAGGCATGTTATATTTGATGAACATGTATTTCCTTTTGCAGATAAAGGTATTAAAACTACCAAGAGAATTGTTAATACTGAAAGGTGTACCCTAGCACCACCAGAGCTAATAGAAGATGTGGTAAACAACAATAAACAACAAATTAGCAAAGAACAACAAGCACTTGATGAGGACAAGAATGAGGAAAGTGTGCCTAGTACAAGATCTAGTTACAGTCCAGCTAATTCTATTGTTGGTGAAACTGGTGACAATAACCACAATACTGATGAAAATGAAAGTGGAGACACAGATTCAGGAAATGGAAATAGCAATACTACAATAGATACAAGCAGTGATGATGAGCCACATGATCAAAACAGGCACCACATGATGACAAGAGCCAAGCATGGTATATTCAAGCCTAAGGTATACTCAACAGCTATAGAGGAGAGAGAGCCTATTAACTACAATGAAGCAGTAAAGTGTCAAGAATGGAAAAATGCAATGGATGAGGAATATAGTGCCCTGATTAAAAACAAAACATGGAATCTAGTGACTGCTCCAAAACATAAGAACATCATAGGATGTAAGTGGACCTACAGATTAAAAAGAGCAGCAGATGGTAGCATACTAAAACACAAAGCCAGATTAGTGGCCAAGGGATACACACAAGAATATGGTTTTGACATTAAGGAGACATTTTCCCCAGTGGTTAAACATTCAACTATAAGAATAATCATCTGTATTGCCCTACACAAACATTGGAGCATTAGACAACTGGATGTTTGTAATGCATTTTTAAATGGGGAGCTGCAGGAGGATGTTTATATGGAGCAACCAGAAGGATACAAGACTAATCACAACATGAATTGTGTATGCAAATTAAATAAGGCTATTTATGGGCTGAAACAAGCATCTAGAGTATGGTATGACAAACTTAAAGGCACCTTCATGAGATTAGGATTCAATACACCTAAAACAGATAACTCACTACATATTAAAAGGAATGGAACTGATGTCACATTTATACTTGTGTACGTTGATGATATTTTGATCACTGGAAGTAGTCAGGCAGAAGTGAACAAGATAGTTCAATACTTGGATCAAACATTCTCTATCAAGGACATGGGAGATCTAAACTACTTCCTGGGAATACAAGTCACTCAAAATTCCAATGAAGAAATTATACTGTCTCAAAGAAAATATATTAGTGAGCTACTTGTTCGAGCTAAAATGCACAAGGCAAAATCTATGCCAACTCCTATGACCAGTAATCTAAAGCTATCTAGGCATGAGGGAGAAGCTGTTCAAAATGTTAAAGAATACAGGAGTATAGTAGGTGCGTTGCAATACTTAACTGTTATCAGGCCTGACATCAGTTATAGTGTGAATAAAGTGTGTCAATTCATGCAATCTCCACTTGATAAACACTGGACAGCAGTGAAAAGGATCCTACGCTATCTAAGTGGAACAATTAAGTACGGAATTAAGCTAATAGCTAGTAAAAACCTACATATACAAGCTTACATTGATTCAGATTGGGCATCAGACCCAGACGACCGCAGATCGACATCAGGGTATTGTGTATTTATGGGAGGCAACTCAATCTCCTAGTGCTCGAAGAAGCAGCCAACTATTTCACGATCTAGCACGGAGGCGGAATATAGATCACTAGCAAGCACCACGGCTGAAGTGATGTGGATAAATTCGTTATTTAGAGAGCTAGGGCTTCTTCCCAGTAAACGACCGGTGGTGTGGTGTGATAATTTGAGCACAATATCTCTTTCTGCCAACCCGATTCAACATGCTCGTACAAAGCATATTGAAATCGACTTATACTTTGTACGAGAACAGACTGCAATTGGAAAATTGGATGTGAACCACGTTCCTGCACAATTCCAGAGAGCAGATGCCCTCACGAAGCCATTATCACAAAGAAATTTTGTCAAGTTTAGAGAGGAGATGAAGATTGGAGATGGCGACGGCGAAGAGAGAGGGTTGAAAACCCTAGATAAAATTGAGGGTGGGTAATGAAACCATTCGAACTTTCACCATCTGATAAATAACTAAGTATTGTGTAATGGGCTGGGCTAAGGCCCATCGCCTATCTGTTGTATCATATGCGGTAGCGTTGCATTATATAAGCAACGTTACACATACATTCTTGTATCAAGTCATTCATTACAGAATCCATATTACAATCTGATTTTAATAACTAAGCTTGAAAATTAAAGTGTCTTGATAATATTTACACTGCAAAACCTCACCACGTAATTACTTGCCCGTATACATGGTCTAAGAGATAAATTACGAAATGTAATATGCAACCTGAACACCATTCAACGTCAAGTTACAAACTACAAAATGCAAAAGGAAACCACTGAAAACTCTCCAACATGGCCGGATACAATTTGTAACTAATTACATATTCAGGACAATGGTTTATGATAATCCAAACAGTTATTGAACAATTATCCAACTTTTATGCCTGAGAATTAGCCCATTGTGGAGCAATAAGCGTCTGGTTTATAAATAAAAAAAGTGGAAATGTCCTAAGTTCTAACAGCCAATGTCATATTTTAAACCAGTGTTTTATAATCAAAATTATAACAGTAAAACTAGTCATAATATAACTACAAAGAAGCCAAATCTGCAGTGTAAACCACCTACCTGTTATCATGTAACACTGACAGATTCTCGAGCACTACCTAATATATCATTAACATTGCTATCTTCATTCAAATCAACTAGTTTAAACACTTTGTTTTCCAAATATAATTCAAATCTACTGACCACTTGTTAAACAACTTGCCCTATATAAGTTTTTATACACATATATATGGCTAATTTCTAACATGTACACGTGATGCCCATAACTTTGACTTGTTATTTACTCTAATATATAAGCCACATACATGCTCATACAAATAGGTATTAACTTGGTGGCGTAAAATATGTACATTGTATATATGAATATGAGAGCTTGCTTTAAGCTGATGAAGAAGCTAAGACGGTTTACGAAGACTGATTCTGAGGATGTTCCCGAAGGTCATTTGGCAATATATGTAGGTTTATCGAATTACAAACGCTTTGTGATTCCATTATGGTATTTGAAGCATCCTCTGTTTGAAGAGCTTCTTGTGAGAGCTGAAGATGAATATGAATACAGACACCCAACTGGAAGACTTGTTGTTCCATGTAGATTGGATGAGTTTGGACTTGTTGTGTCCCAAATTAATGTTGTTTGTCCATAACTATTGTTACTAAGGGTCCATAAAAATGTATTTGTTGTAGTTACTCGGCTGCATATTTGGGACGGACATGAGCAATCATATTTGCATGCTAATGTATATTAGTGCATGCAGAATTTTCCTACTCTCCATCCTTATGCTAAGCTGCCTCCCTATAAATTAGTGAATGCTTTGTAAACTGTAACCAATTGATCACAACTTTGAATTTTGCACTGAAAGGAAAGGAAACAAAACATACTCCCTATGGATCTTAGATATATATCCATAAAATGCAAAAATACATTCTTGTCCATATGAAGCCAGTGTAGCGAAGTTTTTTTTTTCTTTTATTTGAAGTGAACTTACGAAAACTTTATTTGAAGTGAACTTACGAAAACTTGGAGATTATTAGTTAAGTTCGTAGAACACTTATCAACTCGAAGTACTTAATTCAGTGAATTTACTTAGTCCTTTTTTTACGTGTTTGATAACTGTTATAATATTATCTATATTGCTCTTTTCCGAAACGAAAATGCTATATCAACTGGGAATTGGAAAGTAAAAAAATTGCAGCAGCTTCATGAATCATATGATTTTCTACCATCCATGAATTGCAACCGTGTTTTCATAAACGACTGTTATTTCTTGTGACAGGCCCAGCCCATGTGAATTCGGCCGCTCAGCAATTGTTAGACGAAAACGATTTTAGACAGTTCTTGTTTTGCAGTTCAAAAATAAATAATGGCAAAGAAAATCTTTTTATTGTTAAAATAATTCCTCAATAATGCCCCATAATAAGTGGGCTTCTCACTGTTAGGTCCTGGGTTGTCGTCCAGCGAGCACAGATCCAAGGCTGGTACTGTCTTGTAATATACGAGGACACATAAAATAACAAGGGAGAAATTAATTGGTCTTATACGTATCGTTCCAAATATATTCCTTTGTCAGCGTTACTATGTGCCGAGCTGAAACCAACTATTGATTTGTGTATCAAGGTGTTACCTTAATAGTATATCGTGGGTTTCAGCAGTTAAATAATCATGTGATGGATAGTTCAAATTAGATTCGGCACGTGCGGATAAACACTAACATTGTTAGTGTTAGAGGCACTAGATTCGCTTGCCCCGAAATGACCCGGCCCAATAGGGAAATCCTAATTCAGTGGACCTTTCAATGCAATCAAATAGATTGCAACAAGGGCGTCATATTCTAGGATCCCAAACAGGCACTGCCCTTTCAGTTCTATCCCATACATCGATCAAGTAAGCTTTCACTTCAACGGAGATAGAAAGTCGTTTATCAATTCTCAGCGTGACACATTAGATACAGCTGCAGAGACGTGAATCAAATTTTTTGTCTCCCTTCTTGCTAGGGAAGAAGGTTGCCCATATTCTATATCTGACCAACAACTCAGACCACCGCTGGAACTAGCTTGACCAGACAAGTCCAAATATAGGAGTAGGCAAGACCCACACTCACTAGGACATGAGCAGCATATTTGCATGCTAATGTATATTAGTGCATGCAAAATATTCCTACTCTTCATTCCCATGCTTGCTAAGCTGCCACTATATAAATTAGTGAATGCTTTGTAAATTATAACCAATTGACAACTTTGAATCTTGTACTGGAAGGAACGGAATGGAAACTGTTAATGGCAAAAAATATCGTAAACACCCAAGTTTCTTAATTACTAAGAATTATAGTTTCTCGCGGAAAATAAGTGCAGAAAGCAGTAAATAACATGAGAGATTTATAGTGGTTCGGCCTCATAAGAGACCTACGTCCACTTTGGAAGATTCGTTGAAATATTATTAATAACTAAGAGTTACAAGGTTGAGAACATCTCATGACATCTCTTTACATACATCTCTAATTTATATGATGTCATAATTATCATATAATAATATATTAGGAAAGACACTTTTTCTCTTCTTCTTCCTCAAAGTGGCAATGCCATTAAAGAGGCTATTTGGAGCTCTCAAAAGGTGTAAAATCACCAAATTCAACCCCTTTGAAGTGTGAGGTCAAGGGGTATTTATAGTGGAGTGGTTAGGTGGGAGTAGGTAGAAGTAAGAGGCCACACCAGGAATTTCGTATCTCCTATAGTCGGTCACCAAAATCTAGTATAGCACAGTGCCCGTGCCAAAAACTTCATACCCCTCCCTGGGGTACGAAATTCGTACCCCGTTAGGTACGAACAATACTGAAAAATGGCCATATGGGGGGAGGGGGGGTCGAGGCTAGGACTTGTGGTCTCCCAGGGTGCGAGGTATTGGTTTGGCAATACTTAGAGGAGCGACGAGGTTTCTGTTGACATGATCCATCTTGGCTCATTTCCTTTACTCCTCGGCGATACTCTCGGCTTTGGCTACACGTGATGCGTTGAGTCGAGTGTGCCTTGCGTATTTTTGGAAACCGGACCAAAAGATCGGTTAACATTTACCCCCGAAAGTACGTCTTATCTTGACATGATGTGCTTTGTATTAGTTGAAGTAGTTGTCGAGTCGTCGACCTTTCCTGTAAACTTAAGAAAAACAAACGTTAGTTGTTGAGCCCGTTTACTATAGAGCCGTAAAAGAGTCGTGGTGGGCGCGACGGTGTGTTTACGTCGCTATGTTTTAACACTACACCATGCTCGCGTGTTTACAGTTTTTTATATGCACATGTATGGTATACGTACACGTACATACATATATATTTTTTGGGTATGAAATTTCGTACCCTGGTCTGGGTACGAAATTTCGTACCTGGTAGGTACGAAATTTCGCACCCTGGGGGGCGTATGAAATTTCGTACCCCCGATAGGTAAGAAATTTCGTACCCCGAGGTGGTACAAGATTTCATACCCCACCGGGGTACGAAAAGGCGGGTGCGGAATACGAAGGGACCTTCCCCTTTATTATAAATATGCCCCCCATTTCATTTCTCTCTTCTACTATTTTTTGCTTTGACCGCCATTATTGCCCGAGTTCCAAGCTTTTGTACTTAGAAAAAATTGAACGTCGTACTAGGTAGGTTTCGAAGTGTAACACCCCCACGTCCATTAATGCCACTCACTAAGGGAATGCATTAACTTTCATGGAGTATTATAAGAGTATAGAACAGAACATTCACGAGACAGATATATAAAATGGTACTTTAAAATTTTAAACTTTATTCATTGCAGCGGAAAAGCAAAACATGTCTGATTACAACATCAAAACCACATATTAAAACCAAGTACACAAATATCCATCTTGAACATAATTATTATTTGAGTACATAAAAGCAAAACCATAATCCCGCTCCAAATAGCCATAATGAAAATGAGATAAAGCTGAGCATTGCTCTCAACACTTCCAAGCACTTCAAGAAGAAAGAAATCCAAGTCAGACTCCGCTAATCCCACCCTGAGGACCCGAGGGGGGGGGGGAGGAGAAAAGGAAAGAGGCAAAACAAAAAAGTCAGACATAAAGTCTGGCGAGTCTAGTTATTTTTAGCAAGAAAATAAGTAAAACATAATGACAGAAATAAACTGGATGAAAGATATAACCATGACATAAGATAAAGCAGGATAACAGGATGAATATAAAGGAATGTCTAGTGCGCTTCTCAGATTTCTTACTTAATTTAATTCTCTGCACCACCTACTAGTATAACAAGATTAGGTGTTACCCTAATGTCTAAACCAAAACAGAAACGGAAACAGAATGATCCCTACAGAAACAGAATGCTAGTAGTGGGCCTTTACCACCCCAACAAAGACAGACGGTACAAAAACAGAAGAAGAAACAGAATCAGAGACGGAAGCAGAATAATCCCTATGGAAACAGAATGTTAGAATCAGGTGTACACTAGTGATAGGCCTTTACCACCCCCAACAGATGGTACCACATAGAAACAGACAGGTGTTACCACCCCAACAGAAACAGATGGTACCCCAACAGAAGCAGACAGAACTAGATGTACCCTAATTTCTATCCCAAGCGATCAGCTCCCTAATACATAAACACCCTGTGTCGGCCCCACAGAAGGGTGTATCACCCCCTAAAGTGGAAACCTACAGAAAGACACAGACCTATTTACAGATGTCACGGCGTCTTAACTTCCCCAGAGCAGAACGGATCCATGCACGCACATGACCCGGTTGTAATGCGCCATCAACACCCCTCGCCATTATCGGAATGAACCTCTTATAATTAGTTCAGTAAGCGTGCCCGGACCCCTACCTAGTGTTGGGTCGTAGTTTGACACCAGAAAGGGTTACTGACTAATATGGGTCACACTCGGCAGATGACACAAGTAATTACCCCTCCTAACCTTGTGTCCCCAGATTAACAGATTTCAGATTTACTTGCTTACAGATTTTAGATTAACAAGTTTTCAGATCAGACATACCGATTAATTGTTTTACAGATTAACAGATCAGATGTACGGATTAACAAACTTACAGATTAATACGTTTCACTTAACCTTGCGTTATGCCTACAGATTTATGAAACGGGTTTATCAGATTCATCCGCCCAGTTGACTTAACCCCATCCACTTATCAAATCAATATGTATTATTGGTTGAACTTGATGTAACCCTAACCACTTGTTCATGTAATATTGGTTAAGTTGTCATCTTACACATGTTAACTTAACCCCACCCACCTAACATGTTTTAGGTATCATATTCATCTTCAATCGGCATTAATTAGTTATTAATGCACATACCTCTCACATTAAGTCGATAGCTTGTGGCCGTTGGATGTGTCGGGCGGTTCCGGGCAGACTTCTGCCACAAGCCAGACTTAACCTCGTGTCTAAGCATCTTTTAGTTATGCCTACGACCTCTCACATTAGACTGAAAGTTTGCAGTTGCTCGTTAGGCCGGTTGGTTCCGGGCAGGCTTCTACCGCAAACGGAGTCTAACCTCGTGTCTCAGCATGCTTATCTTAGCCAATTTATTCATTTGCTATTTATGCCAATTTCTGGCTAATTATGTCAATTACCCAAGATCCCCAATTTCATATCGTGCCCAACAATTAACATATATTATGCCAATTTTAACATTTGTCATTTCCAAATCAATCCAATTATATTATGCCAAATTTCCCAACGTTCCCTAAATTTACCGATCGTGCGTTCATCTCTATGAGATTTGGCCTAGGCTCGCAGTAGCCCGGCTATAAAAACCAAAAGGGAAGAAGGAAGGGACAAGATAAAGAACAAGCATAATAATAACAATAAAATAGGCATAAGTACGAACTGATCATAAAGATGTGATAAAACTGATAAAACTGATAACAATATCAACATGGGCATTTAAGAACCGCATATCTGATGTATAGGCTAAGATAGAATTGTTTAGATCCAATCTTATTATAAGATATGATAAAACTGATGATAATATCACAGATCTATTGCATAGGCTAAGATAGAATTGATTAGATCCAATCTTACTATCATGTATTATTCCCAAATCCAATTTACAACATGTCAGAATTACTTTAGCATTATTTTAAGCTAAAAATAATCAGTGAACTCACAAAGAATGATTAAGGAAGAGATTTAGGCATTGTTGTTGTTGTAGATCCGATCCTCTTTTACACAATTCCTTTACTTTGATTTGCTGAAGAAAGAGCTCTCTACTTTGATTTAGGTTGAAGAAGAAAGGCTAGACTGATTTTGATTTGTGCAGCATGGTGGTATCATGAATTTGTGTAATGAAAATAGGTTTAGGTGTGTTTATATAGGGGGTATTAGATGAATAAAGGCCTTTAGATCTGACTAGGATTCATCTAAACCATTAAGATTAAAAAGACACATCACTCAGCCAACCAGAAGAGGCCACGTCAGCCCTAAAACTCAAAAATCATCATTTAACCAATAAAATTGCGCCATGTGTGCAACATGATGCGCAGCAGCAGGGGTGTTGACACCCACATGTTATATATATATATATATATAGATTTCTTTCTAACTATCCTTCCAATTAACCCTTTTCACACTAAACCGCTTTTTTTTGTTGAACTGCGTTCACGCTAGGCCACTTTTTCGCCATTTCCCTAAAACAAAAATATGGCACTGGCGGGGATTGAACTCAAAATCTCTTGCGTACAAGTCACATGTACTAATCAAATGAGCTACTAAGTCTTTTGCTAACAAGACTTAGGACAATGCTACACATTATTCTCTCATTCCTCTTTTTCATGTTTTGCTGCAATATTTAATTTAAAGATATCTTCTTTATTTTAAATCAGTTTTCTACAAACTATAGGTCTTAATTGACTAGAAAATCGCCACGAACGCAATGACGCTAATTTCATAACCAAATTCTGGAGGCTCTTCAAATTCTCCTATTTATTTCTTTTTTAAATGTTCGCATGCATTTCTTCGCATTTCATGTATTGCGTGTAATTTCTTTTATTTATCTTTTTCTTTATTTCACTGCATTAACTTATTACATGCAATTTTATTGTCATTATTTAATTTCTCTCTCAAATATATCTATGCATACAATATATATACATATTTCCACATTTTTAATTTCATTAAAAATGCGGGGTGTTACACGAAGGCCCTTAGCGGCGCGAGCCGAAGAGGAGAGGAGAAGAGAAAGGGTGAGTCGAGTGCCTCAACGACGATAGACATTAGGGAGGCTCCAGAGTAGAGGAAGGAAGGAGCTCGCACCCCGACCAGGCACGAGATTCGTACCCAGCGGGGTACAAAATTCGTGCCCAGCGGGGTACGAGAATCAAGCTCGTGGGGGTACGAGGCTCGTACTCAGCGGGTTCGATATTCGTACCCCGTGGGGTACGAGTTTCGTACCCTGTGGCGTATGAATTTTGGTACCCTATGGGGCGCGAATTTAGTTCCTTGTGGGGGTGTGATCTCTTGTACTCTTGCTGGGGTACAAAAGCCTTTGTTGTCGTGCCGCATGTTCCCTTCGGAACCCTAAATCTTTGACTGTCCGCTTCTGGGTTCACATTTCTCTTGTGTTACTTATGTGACTACACTAACGCAGATGCAAATGACCACATGGTCAGTGACTTGAGTTCTCACATAGGATAGCGCATAAACTTGGACTGTGACCGAACTGTTTGAATTTCTTTTGTATATCTTTATTCTGCATAACACTGCACACACATGTTAGTTTACCCAAACATGAGGGGTATAGGTTATTCCACTGCGATGTCTAATGCTAGTGATTTAAAGTATAGTTAGAGATGCATATAAGATCCATGACCGCAAAGACTTTGGAAGCCGCGACTTTCTTGCTGTTATCGCCTACTTTTGACTCTACTCGCAATGCTAGCTTGACGGGCAGTGAGCCTGAGACTACTGAAAGATCAACCCCTTCTCAAATGACAAGTTTACCTGAAGCGTCTGAGCATGGAGAACAGATTGAAAGACAACACTCTTCGGTTGTATACAAAGAGGTTGAATATGTGGATATCATTGAGGGGGATGCACCGACGACTCCAGTGGCCCCGGATATGTTGCCTGATGCAGTGATTCTTGAAAATCTGACATATACAGTGCCATCGCGTATGGATGCAACGACAGTTAGGAAAATGGCGTTGCAATTCAATATTCTCGTGGATGATGTTCATGCACCAGGAGAGGGTGGTAGAGCCCTCGCATCACCCAAGGGTTTAACCGCTTGGAACAGACAAATTTGCATTTCTGGATGCGTGCTCCCAGCTAATAACTTCATTCGGGACATGCTATACTATTTCCGTATTGCGCCGTCGCAACTGCATCCGAATGCTTATGCCTCACTCCTAGGCACTTATGTTTTGTGTGACGACCCGCCCCACACCAGCCGACATTTTTCTTGAAATGCGATGTGCCAACGTCCAACCAGCACGGGACGGTCGCCAAAAGAAAAGGATTTGAAACTATGAACTATCCAAGAACCTGTAGTATATCTCACAACGCATGGAATAAAATATAATAATAACATAACTTGACATAAAACAGGCGAGACAGTGCATAGGCTGAAAACTGAACCATCATAGCAGCGGAATCCAAAATACAGCTTATGATCCAACCCATTATTACAACTTCAAAATACTGTCTCTATAACAGAATAGAAAAGGTACACTACTAATGCCTAAAGTAGTGACCAGCAACAACATAGGGAGAATATATGTAAATAGTACGTAGAAGCCTCCTGCTCGTCTCCGGACAGCTACTCGTACATACCACCTAACCTGTCTCTAGTTTGCTCGTTTAGGAGCACCCAAAGTAATAAGAAGAGACAGAAAACTCTGGGTCAGACAGTCTGGTATGAGCGATAGCAACAACATAAAGCAATAACAGGTATAAATAAATCATACCTGAACCTGGACCTGCAACCAAAGAGTTAGCACAACAAGATGTATAGTATTCTAAGGTAATACTAACATAAAGTGTAAAAATGGGAGTGTGCATGTCATGGTGATAGTAAACATCAAACATAGAAATCATCCTCACATCACTCACTCAGTGCGTAAAGCATACGATATCCACCACTTTGATCACCAGAACTATTGGGGCCATGACGGCAACTCGGTATAACTATCACTACGACCACTTTGCCTTTGGGGGCCTTGATGGAGTACGACCCCATGCAACTCTGACCCCACTGGTCCATAGTCAATGCCCCCTACCTCAATAGTGAACCAAAGTTATAGATATCGATAACCCCTTGGCACATGCTCCGCAACAAAGCCCAACTATAGAAGTTAACCCGTCGATCCCATTTGGATCTTGAGCCATCACTTCTCATCTGACTTTGCATCTCGGGTTTTGATCTTCTCTGGTTCGGTTCGTGCTCCCTGGAGCGAATCGGGTCGTGGTCCCCTTCAGGCATAGGGTCGGCTTGTGGTCTCCATTCGTGGTGGAAGCAGCTCGAGTACTCCGGTTTGGTTCGTGATTGTACCAGCGACTCGTGAGCTCCTTCATCGGTTGGGGGTCGTGACATGCATTTGGTTCAGGCTCGTGGCTCCTCCATTCGCGGGTCGTGGTACTCGAGTCAACAAGGCAGTTCGTGAGGAAGCTCTGGTTCGCGGTTCAGGCTCGCATGGTGGAGCGGTTCCTGAGGGGGTGTGCTCCACGATCAGGTCGTGAGTCACAAACGGGTCGTGGTGCCCATGTCATGAACGGGGTCCTGCACTGTTTCCTGCAACTTTTTCAACAAGCTATTTACGCCACACGACGACGTTTTCGACCATTCTAACTTTTCTAAGCAACCATAAAACATTCAAAACAGTAGTAATAACATATAGGATTAACCATAAACAATAAAACAACAATTTAACATGTTAATATGGATTAAACATACCCAAACCCATGGTTTTCCCCTTAATCATGTCTAACAATATCTAACAATAGGATTAACAAACTTAATCCAAATTAAACCAAATTTCTAACAGAAGCATAAAATAATATTTTAGAATTTTTACACATTTTTCCAGATTTTTATGATGCATAATTTCGCTAATTATCACTAATCACCCCTAATTAGTCGTAATTAATGAGTAAAAATACAAATCATTCACCTTAGCCACAAATGAATTATAGATCTGAAATCATTACTGATTTGGGTCGAATTCCAATGTATAACAGCAGCTCTATCCCAATTTTGATGCTAATTTGACTTGATTTGGTGTAGTTTTGCTTATTTAGAGATTAAAAGGTGTTTCTGGGGTGATTTAGAAGAAGGATGCCATTGCTAGGGTTAGAGAAATGTTTTAGGCAGCTGGAAAAATGAAGTGGAGCCATTCTCTAACTCCTTTCAGCCCTCCCATAACCCTAATCCCGAAATGGGTTATGGGCCTAGCTGCTAATCACTCTATTAATCCCGATTAGGCTGCTTTTCGTCTACCAAACCTTATTTTAGTCATATCTCCGAAGCAGTAAGTCCGTTTGACTAATGTGAGCACTCTATGGAAAAGTAAACCATCATCCGAATCCAATGGAAGTGGTTTCAGGTCAAAACTCCTTCAAACAAAAGTTATAGGAAAAACAAGATTTGCCAGGGGCAAAACGGTTATTTAAAATTCGGCAAAAATCGTGAACATGGGAAATGACGCCAATTGTCGTTCCCTAAAGTTACACGATCATACGACTTCGTATGAAAATAAAATAAATATTCTACGATCCTCCAATACGTAGAATCCGGGTCGTTACATTTTGTACCGGGAGTATTTGAATTATGTGCCTACGGGAGAGGATATCCATTACTTGTTCTAGCTAAAAAGAAGAGCTAACATATCGCCATCCCAGTATTTTCTAGAAGCTTCGCCCAATACCAAGTTCTTTGATGGGACGTGGCCCAAGCCATCTGTATACAAGTACGAATTGTTCTTCATGCGTTGTCCTCTTGGATTTGCGAGGAGGTGGATAGAAGAAAGTAAGCACTCTCGAACTTCGCTTTTATCACAAAATTATGGAACTGGTGCCTTATATTTGATTTTGTCTTGATATGACAGGAAATCCTGAGGTGCCTACCAACATCGCGTATCAACAACGCTTTGACGCTCTGTGAGCGATTCCGGTGGAATTCCGTAAAATTGACACAGTAACAAGCCAGGAGCGCCTTCGTCGTGCAAGGCTGCTCCCTGATGATCGGGCTATAATCAGGCCCGCTGTTGGAGGCAGCGAGCTGAAAGAGAAGACGGTGAAGGACAAAGGAGCTTCTAGTTTGGAAGAGAAAGATGCCCTCTGCTGGGTCCGAACCGCTAAAGGCTGCTAAATCCCAAGGAGACACTGGTGGAGGTGAAGCCATCGGTGAGGAAATAGTTTCCCGGGCCAAGGGTCTATTGGATGCTCTTGTTCCGCCTCTGATAGGAGGGGAGGGGCTAGAAGCGTCAGCCAGACCATAGTCTCCCGTGACTTCTTCAGGGACCGCTTCTTCACCCGAGGCAGAGGGTCAGTTTGACGATCTTAAACTCCCCATAGACTTATCTCCTTGGCTTGGTACAACAAGTATGGAAGATCTGGCTTTAGCTGCGGAGGGGTAGACTTCTTCAAGCGGGCCACAATCTGGTCTGTTGAGAGAACACTTAGGGCATACACTCATAAACACTACATAGCATATGGCCTGTACGCGCCAAGTATCTAATTCTGTAATTGTTTCTTTGGCAGCTGATATGGCAAGAGGACGCGGAGAACGAGGCTACGGGTACAGAGGTCGCCGATTTCCCAGGGATCCCTTCTTAGACAGCTTTAGGAGAGGGACTAGCCTGTATGGTGACTCCCCCACCTCCAAAAGATCGCGGCAGTGAGAGTCACCAACGAGACAGGCCTCGGCGATCTCCTCCTCCTCCTCATGTCAGAGTATCTATGGGAGATTCTCGACTCGATTTAGGAGGCTCGAGGCATTTTTCATCGACGACACCCTCACATACAACGACATTGGCCCCTGTCCTGACTACTAAGAGGAAGAAGTTATCGCTTAGTCACTCAAGGCCGACTGGAGTGACCACAACGAGGAGGTTGGATCCAACGGAGCCTGAGAGGCGAGAGATTTCTATGGATGAGAGGAAGGCGTTGTTGAAGCAGAATTTCCCTGACCATTATTTCGATGAGCTGATATTCCTTCCTGACCTTAGTTGTGACGGCCCGCCCCGCACCAACCGACATTTACTCCAAAAGTGCGCTGTACACATGTCCAGTTAGCACGGAACGGGTCGTCAGAAGAAAAGTAAGACGGAAATGAACATACAAAGAACCTGTAGAATGTCTCACAGCGCATCGAACAAAATATAATAATAACATACTTGACATAAAACAGGAGAGACAGTGCATAAGCTGAAAATCAGAACTAAACATCATAGCAGCGGAAATTCAGAATACAACTTATTACAACTTTCAAACTGTCTCAAAGCAAAAGTAAGATAAATGAGGTACACTACTAATGCCCAAGTAGCGACCACCAACGACACAGGGAGAATGTGTGTATATATATATATATATATCATACGTGGAAGCCTCCTGCCCGCCTCCGAATCAGCTACTCGCGCATCACCAGCTAACCTGTCTCTAGTCTGCTCGTGTGAGCACCCAGATTAATAAGAGGAGACATAAAACTCTGGGTCAGACATAAAGCCTGGTATGAGCGATAAGCATCTAAAGTAAACAATAACAGGTAGACTAAAACATACCTGAACCTGCAACCAAAGAGTTAGCACTACATACTGTACAACACTCTAAGGTATCATATCAAACAGTGTAAAGATACGGAGGTGGGGGAGGTGTGCATGTCATACTGATGGCAAACAATCAAGCATAGCATCCATCCTCACATCTCTCACTCAGTGCGTAAAGCATACGATATTCACCACTTCGATCACCCAACATACCTTGCTACGATCAATTTGCCCCATGAAGTCATAAATGGCTTCACTGAACTGATAACGTAGCCACAAATCCTTCGCTATGTCCACTTTGCCCCATGGTGTCTCAAGAACCCCCACTGCACTGGCTCATAGCCTTACTAATCCTTATTATGTCCACACTGCCCCATGGAGTCACAATAACCTCACTGCACTGGCTCATAGTCTTACTACGCATCACCTTGCCCCTCGGGTTGTAATGACCCTACTGCACTGATAACGTAGTCTTGTTACCATCACTTTGCCCCTCAGGTCATAATGACCCTACTGCACTGATAAGTAGCCATCATCCATTTTTAGTGTTGAATCGAAGTTATGAACGTCGACAACTCCTTAGCACACGGCCCGCAGCAAAGTCCAACCATGAAGTGAACTCATTGGTTCCCAACTGGTTCCGGGATCCTGAGCTCTAACTTCCATTTGGACTACCTTTGCATCTCGGGTTATTGGTCATTACCATCGAATCGGATCGGATCGGTCTTCAACATTCTTCATCGGATCAGATCGGTCTCATCTGGTTCGGAGTCCAGTTTTCCTCGATACCACGGTTCGGATCGGGTCACGCCATCAGCTCGTGGTCATCCATATGGATCGGGTCGTAGTCACCCTTTCGGATCCGGTCGTGGTTCCTCCAATCGGATCGGATCGTGGTTCCTCCCCTGGTCGGGTCGGGTCGGGTACATCTTTCCAGGTTGTCAGCTCGTGAGCTTCTGAAGTGGATCAGGTCGTGCTCCTCCCTTCGGATCGTGGCGCCTCATCAAGCTGGATCGGATCGTGGAGAGGATTCTCGATCGGGGTGGACATACGGATCGCTGTCTTCGGATCGGATCGCCCCTATGCCCACCGATCCGGTCCGGTTCGGGCAAATTCCTGCAGTTCTTCCAGCGAGCAGTTTACGCCCCTCGATGGCGTTCTCGACCATTCTAACTATTCTAATCAATCACAAAGCATACCATACAGTCATAGCAACATGTACAAGTGAACACAAACATCAAAACAACAATCATAGCATGTAAAATGGATCAAACTCACCCAAAATCCCACATTTCCCCTTAAGCATGTTTAGGTGAAACTAATGATAGGATTAGCAAAACTTAACCAAATTAACCCAAATTCATATCAGAGGTCTAAAACATCCTTCCGAATTTTATGAATATTTTTCCAGAATTTTATCATGTTTAAAATTCGCTAATTAACACTAATCACCCCTAATTAGCCATAATTAGTGCAAAACTATGCAAATCACTCACCTTAGCCACAAAATAAACTAAGATCTGAAATAATTCTCTGATTTGATGTGAATCTCAATGCCAAACAGCAGCTCCTTTGTTGATTTGGTGAAGATCCTCCTTGATTAGGGGTTGCTAAGCCAAATCCTTGACCAAAAGATGATTTGGAGGTGATTTAGAGGTTAGAGGCCATTTTTAGGGATCCTTGGTGATAAGTGGAGGCTAGAAAACAGAAATGGAATGATTCTCCATCTCATTTCAGCCCTCCCATAACCCTAATCCTGAAATGGGTTATGGGCCTACTCGCTAATCACCCGATTTGGCCCGGTTAAGCAGTTTTTCACCCTCCAAACCTTGTTTCAGCCATATCTCCCAAACGGTAAGTCCGTTCGGCTACTATGACCACTCTACGGAAAGGTAAACCATCAAACGAATCAAATGGAAGTGGTTTCAGGTCAAAATTCCTTTCCAATCAAAAGTTATGGCCAAAACAGTACCAACTAGGGACAAAATGGTCATTTAAAAATCGACAAAAATCATAAGCATGGGAAATGACTCTAATGGATGTTTCCCGAAGTTACATGACCATACGACTTCACATGGGAAAGAAATAAATATTCTACGATCCTATGATGTGTAGAATATGGGTCATTACACTCTCCCCCCCTTAAGAAATTTCGCCCCCGAAATTCCCTAATCCAAACTCACAAGGGTCCCGCATGCCTTTCAATCATAAAACAACAATCAAACATGAAAAACAAACAAAACAAATCTACCCTAGCATGCGGAAAAACTAAATTACGAAGTAAGTCTTACCAGGCAAAGAGTTCTGGATATGCCTCCTTAATGCTCTCCTCTGTTTCCCAAGTACAATCATTCTCGTCCTCGCCCCACTGAACCTTGACTAGCTTCACCGCCTTCCTTCGAAGTTGCTTCGTATCGTGCCCCACAATACGGATCGGCTTGCGGTTCCCAACCGCCTCGGGTTCTACTTCGAAGTCCTCTAACTGATCAGGTGAAATAGTCATATCTGAGTCGTGAACGAACTTTCTTAATTGGGAAACATGAAATACATTGTGAACTCCCGCCATCTTCTCTGGTAAGCCAACTCTATATGCCAAATTCCCGACTAGTTCAAGAACAGGGAATGGGCCAACAAATCTTGGTGCCAACTTGCCTCTCCTGCCAAATCGTATCACGCTCTTCAACGGAGAGATCTTGACAAACACTAAGTCACCAACGGAGAATTTCAAGTCTCTTCTCCTCTTATCGGCATAACTCTTCTGCCTATCCTGAGCAGCTTTCATTCGTTGTTGAATAATCTTAATCTTATCTGAAGTTTCCCTCACCACATCTGGTCCAAGCATAAACTTCTCGCCGGTCTCTATCCAACATGATGGTGAGTTGCACGGTCTTCCGTACAAAGCTTCATATGGAGCAATACCGATACTAGATTGGTAGCTATTATTATATGCAAACTCTACTAGATGCAAATGGTCATCCCATGATCCACCAAAATCCAATATACAAGCTCTCAAAAGATCTTCCAATATACGATTCACCCTCTCCGTCTGACCGTCGGTCTGAGGATGATATGCGGTACTGAGATGTAATCTTGACCCCAGAGCCTCTTGTAAGCTCTTCCAAAACCCAGTAGTGAACAACAGGTCTCGATCACTCACAATGCTTTTGGGTACTCCATGAAATCTCACTACCCACTTCATATACAATTCTGCTAACTTGGCTGCCGTTCTGGTCGATTTGACTGGTATAAATCTTGCGCTTTTAGTCAATCAATCCACAATTACCCAAATGCTATCATATCCCGATCTAGTCCTTGGTAGGCCATCAATGAAATCCATCGAGACTTGCTCCCATTTCCATTCGGGAACTTCCAATGGTTGCAGCAACCCACTAGGTTTCTTTTGCTCGGCTTTAACTAGCTGGCAATTCATGCATTTGAATATAAACTTCCCAACGTCTCTTTTCATCCCTTCCCAGTAGTAAGTCTGTCTCACGTCTCGATACATCTTATTTCCACCGGGATGTATAGTCAGTTTTGAGTGATGACATTCTCTAAGCACTTCATCTCTCAAACCATTCACGTTGGGCACAACTAGTCTTCCATTTTTTCGAAGCCATCCATCTCGATCAAGCCCATACACACTCACCTCCTCGTCGATACCCATCTCTAACTTGGAGATGATTTCTAATAGATTAGGATCGTTCCCCTGGCTAGAACCAATCCGCTCTATCAAAATGGGTCTGATCGTCAAACTAGCTAGCATAACTGGATCCAATTCGCATCTCGGTCTGAAATCAAACCCCGCAATATACTCCAGTTGCTTCCATTCAAGAAACATTGCCCCTAAGCTGGCATGTCTCCTACTCAAGGCATCGGCTACCGCATTACCTTTCCCAGGTGTGTATGCGATATCAAAATCATACGAAGCCAAGAACTCTAACCATCTCTGCTGACGGAGATTCAGATCTTTCTGGGAGAAGAGATACTTTAACGATTTATGATCGGTAAACAACTCGAATCTTTCTCCCAAGAGGTAATGTCTCCACATCTTCAGCGCAAACACAATCGCTGCCAATTCCAAATCATGGGTAGGATACTTCTTCTCATGCGGCTTTAGCTGCCGACTAGCATAAGCTACAACCCTACCTCCTTGCACCAATACTGCACCCAGTCCGGTACCACAAGCATCCGTGTATACCGTCATCTCTTCATTCCCTTTAGGAATGACTAACACTGGCGCACGCGTCAACCTCACTTTTAGACTCTTGAAGGCATCCTCACACACTCCGTCCCAGACGAAGGACCGATTCTTCTTAGTCAACTGAGTCAACGGTGCTGCAATCTTGGAGAAGTCCTGGATAAACTTACGATAATATCCAACTAATCCCAAGAAACTTCTTATATCTGTTGCATTCTTGGGTGTAGGCCAATCCTGTACCATAGCCACCTTCGCAGGGTCCACGGCAATACCATTTTCTGAAACAACATGACCCAAGAATCTCACTTCCCTTCTCCAAAAATGACACTTAGAGAATTTCGCTTTCAATTGGTGTTTCCTCAACACCTCCATCACTATCCTCAAGTGTCCCTTGTGTTCCTCCTTTGTCCTTGAGTAAAGAAGGATGTCATCCACGAACACAAGAACAAACTTATTCAACTGATCTCTGAATACTCGATTCATAAGATCCACAAAGTAGGCTGGTGCATTGGTCAACCCAAACGGCATGACCAACCACTCATAAAATACAGACGGCGTCCTAAATGCCGTTTTCGGAACACTCTCATCCGCTACTCGAAGCTGATGAAATCCTGTCGCGAGGTCCAACTGGGAGAATACTCTGGCTCCTTCCAGCTGATCAAACAAATCATCTATCCGTGGTAGAGGATACTTATTCTTCCCCGTTACCTTATTCAACTCGCGATAGTCCACACACAAACGAAGGGAACCATCTGCCTTAGTGGCAAACACAACTGGTGCTCCCCACTCGGAAACACTCCTTCTAATAAATCCCTTCTTCAAAAGATTGCTGACTTGCACCCCGAAATCTCGCTGCTCCCTTGGTGCCATACGACGAAGTGGCATCACTATAGGTCTGGCATCTTTCACTAAATCAATACGGAACTCAATCTCTCGGTGTGGCGGAAGCCCGGTCACCTCCTCGAAGACGTCCGGATACTGGCCAACCACGGGCACATCTGACAACTCATCCTGCGGGATGTCGAGGGAATTTACAAAAATAGCCATAACCCTATCACTAGGTAGGCTACCAAACACTACCCTCCGCCCATCATCCGCCCTCACTGTCACCAAAAAGCCCTCACAGTCTACCACCACCCCGTATCTTTGGAGCCAATCGACCCCCAATACAATGCCATACCCAGTAAAGCCCAAAACAAAGCAATCACATACAAACATACATCCATGACTCGATAAGACCAAATTCCTAAAAATCATACTAAGGCTAGTTGAACCACCAATCGGGTTCGTCACAACCAATGGCCTATCAACTATCTCGGGTTCCAGTCCCAACCTATCTACCAGGTCACTAGATATGAAGGAACGGGAAGCCCCAGTATCAAACAAAACTCGAACTGGTATATCATAAATAGAAAGCATACCTTGAATAACAACATTCGTTCCTTTCTCCGCCGCAGTTGGGGCATTCGACGAAGAAGGAACATCATCAATAGCATATGCTTTCACAATCTGCTTCTCCTTAAGAGGTTGCGGACACTTGTCTTTCTGATGTCCCACTTGACCACAGTTGTAGCACTTCCTTTCCGCTGGCTTGGCCCGACATTCTTTAGCATAATGGCCCTACTTTCCACAGCTGAAGCACTCAACATCCTTCTTGCTCTTTTTCTGGCCACCCTTAAATTGGTCCTGCTTCCTCTTATTCTGAGAGTTATTCTTGCCTCCACCGCCTGCTTGCGGCTTTGGCCCTTCTGCAGATGCAGCCTCAGTCTTTGACTTAGGGTAAAGGCTCTCTGATCTCAAAGTTTTCCCCACGATCGATTCAAAAGTCTCATCGATGTGATTGATAAGCCTTTCCCCGAAGTACCCATCCAAACCGGTAATGAACTTCTCGTTTTTCTTCTCAGGAGTATCAATGAGAGACAGTCCATACTTCGACAAAGTGTCGAACTCAGCAATATAATCAGAAACTGCCCTTCCATTTTGCTTGGGTTCCAAGAACCTCTTAAACAACACTGACTTCTGGGCAGCTGGGATAAGCTTCTCACTAAAGCGAGCCTTGAACTGATCCCAAGTAACCTGATCCTCTGGAGTAGCTGTTCTAATGGCATTCCACCAATTCATCGCTCATCCTTGCAGCTGACGAGACGCTAGCCTTCTCTTCATCGCATCCTCAAGACCCGAGTCATCAAAGATACGGTCACAGCTATCCATCCAGTCCTAAACATCCGTGGCCGACTCCGTTCCGTGGAACGAATTTCCACCAAGATTAGTGTAATCTTTGCACAACTTGGCGAAATCGACCCTAGGCGCCTGCACTACTGGGCCAACACCAACTCCGGGATTGGGAATTGCCCCTTGCACTTCTCTAAGCATGTCTCTCATGAGGTTAGTAAACATAGCCCTCATGTCAGCGGCATTCCCTTGGTTGGTCCCTCTACCAGCACCCCTCGTGTCTCGGCTCATCGTCAATCTGAAAAAAGGAAACGATTAACGACCCCATAGTGGTGCTAGTGCAGTGCGACTTCATTCTTATACTACTAATAGTATATACATACATAGCTTTTGACAACCAAAATAATCACAAATACGCTCTCTCGTGTACGTACTATCTCTCCCTAGTGTCTTTCCCTAGGTTAACTACGCAACCTAGAGCTCTGATACCAAGTGTGACGGCCCGCCCCGCACCAACCGACATTTACTCCAAAAGTGCGCTGTACACATGTCCAGTTAGCACGGAACGGGTCGTCAGAAGAAAAGGAAGAAGGAAATGAACATACAAAGAACCTGTAGAATGTCTCACAGCGCATCGAACAAAATATAATAATAACATACTTGACATAAAACAGGAGAGACAGTGCATAAGCTGAAAATCAGAACTAAACATCATAGCAGCGGAAATTCAGAATACAGCTTATTACAACTTTCAAACTGTCTCAAAGCAAAAGTAAGATAAATGAGGTACACTACTAATGCCCAAGTAGCGACCACCAACGATACAGGGAGAATGTGTATATATATATCATACGTGGAAGCCTCCTGCCCGCCTCCAAATCAGCTACTCGCGCATCACTAGCTAACCTGTCTCTAGTCTGCTCGTGTGAGCACCCAGAGTAATAAGAGGAGACATAAAACTCTGGGTCAGACATAAAGCCTGGTATGAGCGATAAGCATCTAAAGTGAACAATAACAGGTAGACTAAAACATACCTGAACCTAGACCTGCAACCAAAGAGTTAGCACTACATACTGTACAACACTCTAAGGTATCATATCAAACAGTGTAAAGATACGGAGGTGGGGGAGGTGTGCATGTCATACTGATGGCAAACAATCAAGCATAGCATCCATCCTCACATCTCTCCCTCAGTGCGTAAAGCATACGATATTCACCACTTCGATCACCCAACATACCTTGCTATGAACACTTTGCCCCATGAAGTCATAAATGGCTTCACTGCACTGATAACGTAGCCACAAATCTTTCGCTATGTCCACTTTGCCCCATGGAGTCTCAAGAACCCCACTGCACCGGCTCATAGCCTTACTAATCCTTACTATGTCCACTCTGCCCCATGGAGTCACAAGAACCCCACTACACTGGCTCATAGTCTTACTACGCATCACCTTGCCCCTCGGGTCGTAATGACCCTACTGCACTGATAACGTAGTCTTGCTACCATCACTTTTCCCCTCAGGTCATAATGACCCTACTGCACTGATAAGTAGCCATCATCCATTTTTAGTGGTGAATCGAAGTTATGAACGTCGACAACTCCTTAGCACACGTCCCGCAGCAAAGTCCAACCATGAAGTGAACTCATTGGTTCCCAACTGGTTCCGGGATCCTGAGCTCTAACTTCCATTTGGACTACCTTTGCATCTCGGGTTATTGGTCATTACCATCGAATCGGATCGGATCGGTCTTCAACATTCTTCATCGGATCGGATCGGTCTCATCTGGTTCGGAGTCCAGTTTTCCTCGTTACTACGGTTTGGATCGGGTCACGCCATCAGCTCGTGGTCATCCATACGGATCGGGTTGTAGTCACCCTTTCAGATCGGGTCGTGGTTCCTCCAATCGGATCGGATCGTGGTTCCTCTCTTGGTCGGGTCGGGTCGGGTCGGATACATCTTTCCAGGTTGTCAGCTCGTGAGCTTCTGAAGTGGATCGGGTCGTGCTCCTCCCTTCGGATCGTGGCGCCTCATCAAGCTGGATCGGATCGTGGAGAGGATTCTCGTTCGGGGTGGACATATGGATCGCTGTCTTCGGATCGGATCGCCCCTATGCCCACCGATCCGGTCCGGTTCGGGCAGATTCCTGCAGTTCTTCCAGCGAGCAGTTTACGCCCACCGATGGCGTTTTTGACCATTCTAACTATTCTAATCAATCACAAAGCATACCATACAGTCATAGCAACATGTACAAGTGAACACAAACATCAAAACAACAATCATAGCATGTAAAATGGATCAAACTCACCCAAAATCCCACATTTCCCCTTAAGCATGTTTAGGTGAAACTAATGATAGGATTAGCAAAACTTAACCAAATTAACCCAAATTCATATCAGAGGTCTAAAACATCCTTCCGAATTTTATGAATATTTTTCCAGAATTTTATCATGTTTAAAATTCGCTAATTAACACTAATCACCCCTAATTAGCCATAATTAGTGCAAAACTATGCAAATCACTCACCTTAGCCACAAAATAAACTAAGATCTGAAATAATTCTCTGATTTGATGTGAATCTCAATGCCAAACAGCAGCTCCTTTGTTGATTTGGTGAAGATCCTCCTTGATTAGGGGTTGCTAAGCCAAATCCTTGACCAAAAGATGATTTGGAGGTGATTTAGAGGTTAGAGGCCATTTTTAGGGATCCTTGGTGATAAGTGGAGGCTAGAAAACTAAAATGGAATGATTCTCCATCTCATTTCAGCCCTCCCATAACCCTAATCCCGAAATGGGTTATGGGCCTACTCGCTAATCACCCGATTTGGCCCGGTTAAGCAGTTTTTCACCTTCCAAACCTTGTTTCAGCCATATATCCCAAACGGTAAGTCCGTTCGGCTATTATGACCACTCTACGGAAATGTAAACCATCAAACGAATCAAATGGAAGTGGTTTCAGGTCAAAATTCCTTTCCAATCAAAAGTTATGGCCAAAACAGTACCAACTAGGGGCAAAATGGTCATTTAAAAATCGACAAAAATCATAAGCATGGGAAATGACTCTAATGGATGTTTCCCGAAGTTACATGACCATACGACTTCACATGGGAAAGAAATAAATATTCTACGATCCTATGATGTGTAGAATACGGGTCATTACATTAGTCAACCTCCTGCTAGGGACTCCAGGGAAATATGGATTTACGTGAGGGTTGCGTATCTTCAGGCCAATGAGCCTACTAGATATTCTTACCATCTCTTGGACCTAATTCAGAAGAAAAACCTAGAGATCTTGAATCAGGGGCTGACCACAGATGCTGAGCGGACTACTGTCCGTAACTTGGAGAAGGAAATAGTTAGGCCCGCTCCTTGTGTAGAAAATATTTCTTCGTTCATCTTTGTATCTTTGAGTAATAATTCTTAGCATTGCTATTGCAATGGAGATGAAGAACACATACGAGATACCGAAGATGGAGGTTGTGCATGCCGACTCAACCTTTAAGGACACGGTGGCCTCTCTGACTACTGAAAACACGACCCTAAAAAGAGACAAGGCCGAGCTGGAGACAGCGTATGCCGAGTTGGAAAAAGATCATGAGCGAGTAACCCAGCTTCAGAATGATAATGTTAATTTAAGAGCGGAGAACGAGAGGCTAAAGGCGGAGAATGCAGAGGTTGTTGAATTAAGAAGGCAACTGGAGGCGATGAAGAAGGAAAAGGAGGATGCCGAGGCTAGAAAAAGAGTTGTGTTGAGCTTGGAAGATGGATTAAAGGCCGAGCATCTGAGAGAGGTGGAGCATTTGAGAGAGGAGCTTGAGGATATTGAGTTTCAGGTGGAGGCATCCTTGGTGGAGCATACCCGGAATATGTACGTTAAGGTTCTCAAGTTCCGAGGGCTCTCGTGGGTTGAGGACTATGCCCAAGAGCTGGCTCGGACATAGATTGGTGTCGTATGAGGCATATTTGCATCAAGTGGATGTCGGAACTTTGGACGGGCATCAACTGATGATTGACCTCTTAAATGACGAGGAGCATGAGAAGCTAGAAGAAGGAAGGAGACTGCTGCAGGAGGATGCGAAGAATGAGATATTGGCGAGGCTTACCGCAGAAAAGGGGAATCTATTATTAGTGAGAGTGTGGTTGTAACGGAGTCATTGCGGGAGGAATCTCTTATCGGTCATTGGCCGCTGAACCTGCTACAACCAGTGATCCCACATCCTTGGCTTGGGCCTCGACTGAGTATAATCCTGAATACCCAGGACTTGGAGAAACTGGATTCACTTTATTGGCTACAACGAGCACACTTCCCTTCATTCCTACACCATCCCTGACTGGAGGTAAATTACCATTACCACGTATTCCTGAAGATGATGTTATTAGAGAATTTGTGGACTAAAAGCTTATGTTTTTACTGTGCAGCCCTTCGTGAAACCACTACAACACCGTGCATTTCCCCCATGCTTCCTCAAACAACGGAATCTGGACCAGGACCACAAGAGATGCAGCTTGGAGAGGGAGGCGGTCCGTTGGACACTTATTCGGACATCAAGCTAGGGTCCAACATTTATGAAGGCCTTATTGAAGAAGGAGAGGTGGTGGATGGCCAGAGTGCTCGTGTGATGGGCCCAGTGGATGCTGACGTATCTTCAATGCAGGCCATGGTGGATTCCACGAAGGTGCGGATGATGGCTAAGTGTGAGGAGATAGAGGAGAAGGGCAAGCATGACGAGGCTGCTAGATAGGAGGCCATAATGAAGGTCAGGCATGATGTCGAGGGGAGAGCCACTGCCATGGCTAAGAAGAGGAAGGTCGACGATGAAGCGGAGGAGAAGAGGGCTGCTGATGAGGCCCAGAAGAAGGAGGATGAAAAGTCCCGCAGAGGGCCACCAAAACCCTTAAGAAGCTTAAAGCTGATGATGCCTCAAAGCTTAAGTCCTAGAAGCTGGCTGACCGACGGGCTACCAAGGAGGTGAAGGAGAAAGCGAAGCGGGAAGCCAAGGAGGTCCCGGGAAAGAGTGACGTTGCGGTGGCCCTTGCTGCAGGGAATGCATCCAATCCATTGTCGCACACCATTCCTACTGATATCACGGAGATTTCATGCGGTGATGGTGAAGGCGAAAGGCACCTCTCGATTTCTCATTAGTCAGTGACCCCTTAAAAAGGCAAAGGAGGAAAGAGCGGGTCAGGAAAGAAGAGGCCTAGCACGGGTGGAGATCCATCTAGTGTAAATTCTACAAAAAAAAGCACAAGAAGAAAACGCATGATTAGTATTAGCAACCGTAGTAGATGTTACCATCATTTTGGTTATGCAGGCTAATAGCACATGCGAGTAAAACCCTCGCTTTTGGTTTTGCAAGACACGGTGTGGATTTTATGTACACCCTGTCATTAGAAAGGAAAAAGTATTAGACACATTGTTTGTTCAGTGTGTGTGAAAATGAAATATAAATTAGTAAAAATCGTATTTCGTGTTAAGCGTTCAAATGTTCGTCTCATGTTTTCCAGCGTCCTGTACTTACACAAGCGTACTTATTGTTACGATAATAGAAATACAATTGGGCATATCGCTCTGGGGCATTTCCAGTTGTGGAGATCGAGTGCCGGTTTCCGTAGGAATCCCTCTGCTCAGGAATCCCGTGATAGTTGAAACTCGGTAGGTGTCTTCTGCCTTGGACTGCCCGGAGAGGTCCAAGTAGGTTGAAGGTGTGGACGTCGCAATTCGTCTGGTTGTGAGGATCTCCCGTCGTTCATTAGGGGCATGAGCATGGATGTCGTTTATCTCCTGAGATAGCCCGGATCATCAGCCCGTAGGGTCCGAATGTGACCATGGGCAGGACCTAAGCCTTGAGAGCTTCGGGGAGGAAACGATTTAAGGTCGGTCTCGGTGTTGCGCCGAGATTCGACAGATTCCCGAATCCATGTGAGAAGTTTCACGTTATATTGGTTGGTGGGCTTCCTCATGTCCACGGACTTGAGAGCGGAACGATTTATCCTCGGTCTCGGTGATAGGCCGAGATTCGAGCTAGAGGTTATTTATGCTTGGTCGCTTCGAGCGACAGGGACTTGAGTAACGGTGCAGGCTCCCATGCTCGGGGTGCCGATCGGTGCTAGTAGTGTTGTTCTCAATGTTGGCTCGAGGTTTGGATGGCAGCATCGACTCCCGTCCCCGAGGCGCCGATGCGGCGATTGAGAGTTTGTATATGCAAGTCAGTCGTGGTAGTCAATCAAACATATCGTGCAAGGAGTAAATATGGAAGGGAGACAGGAAACTGAACATCATTTCTACTGATAACTTTGGCAATAATAGCCTTTACAATGTTTGAATTTTCAAGAAAACAAAACATCATTGGAAAGCATAGACAAATGTACACCAAGTTATGTGAAATAGCGGCGGAGATGTTCGTTGTTACATGCCGTTGGAAATTTGGCTCTGTCCACGGTTGCAAGTTTGAAGGTTCCATTCGTGAGCTTACGTTGTACGGCGTATGGGCCTTCCTAGTGAGGACCGAGTTCGATCGGTGGGGAAAAGACCCGCATTAGGATGAGGTCACCAATATTAAGGTCCTTTGGACGGACTCTGGAGTTGTAGTATTGGGCTACTCATTGTCGTTGGGCGGCAGCTCTAAGTTCTGCTTTGTTTCTTTTTTCTTCGAGTAAGTCGAGTGATTCCATAAGCAAGTCTTGATTGGTTTTCAGATCATAGTAGGTGACCCGATGAGATGGAAGCTTGAGCTCAATAGGGACGACGACTTTGGATTCGTAGGCAAGGTAAAATGGAGTGTGTCCAGTGGAAGACTTGTAGGTGGTCCGGTAGGCCCGTAGGGCCAGAGGGAGCTCGTCTTCCCACCTGCCCCCAGCCTTTTCCAGGCGCTTCTTCATGATGGATTTGATCACTTTGTTAACTGCCTCGACTTGCCCATTGGCCTGAGGGTGAGCTACCGTTGAGAATCTCTTTCCGATGTTGTGCTACTGACAAAAGGTCTTGAACTCTGCGCTCTCAAACTGGGTTCCATTGTCGGAGACGATGGCCTGAGGGACCCATAGCGGGTGATGATGTTGTGGACGATGAAGTTGATTATCTTCTTGGTGGTGATTGTAATGAGAGCTTCGGCTTCTGTCCATTTGGTAAAGTAGTCAACTGTGACAATAGCATAACGTGCTCTGCCTCTGGCCATTGGAAGAGCCCCGATGATGTCTATTCCCCACATAGCTAACGGCCAAGGACTGACCATTTGCGTTAGTTCGGTAGGCGGGGCTCTTGGAATCTTTGAGATGCGCTAGCATTTGTTGCACTTGTGAGCATAGTCTGTGGCGTGTTGATCGAGAGTGGGCCAAAAGTAGCCATGTCTAATGATTTTTCTTGCCAAGGTTTGCCCTCTGATGTGATCGACGCACTCGCCTTCATACACTTCCATTAACAAGCGATTAGCGTTGTTATGGGCTACGTATCTTAATAATGGGACAGAGAAGCCTTTACGGTAGAGTACTCCATCCATGAGAAGGTAGCGAGCTGATTGGCGAGTGAGCGCTTGTCTTTTTTTGTAGCATCCCGGGAGGGTCCCGTATTGCATATAATTCTTGATCGGTGTCATCCAAGACTCGGGCTCGGTTTCTGCGTTCATGACCACCTTGGCTTGCATTTTCTTAATACTTCGTGAATCAAGCACTTCGACTGGGGCGAATCCCATGAGCTGTGAATCCTCGTAGCTTGCCATCTTGGCAAGCGAATCCGCTTTTTCATTTTGTTCTCACGGAATGTATGTGATGACAAAGTGGTCGAAGTTAGTGAGCAATTCCTAAACCCGGGTCAGATATAGGAGGAGTCGTTCCCCCTTAGCTTGATATTCTTCTTGTATCTGGCGCACAATGAATAGTGAATTGGAGAAGATTTGAGGTCTCTAGCTTAAGACCAATCGCGATTCTAAGTCCGGCTATCAAGGCCATATATTCTGCGTTGTTGTTGGTAGCAGGGAAGTTGATCTTTAATGCATAGCATATCGGGAGTTCTTCCGGAGTGATGAGCATGACCCCGGCTCTAAAAATTTTGTTGTTGGAGGACCCGTCCACGAATAACTTCCATTGAGTGTCGGGAGCTTCGATGTTCTCTGTTGGAGGGAGCAGTGAACTCTACTATGAAATCGGCGAGAGCTTGTCCGTGGATGGCTCGGCGGTGGATGAATGCTATTTCAAATTGACTTAGCTCCATACTCAACTTTAATAGTTTTCCAGATTCCTCGGGTCGTTGCAGGACCGGTCGGTGTAGAGCTTTATAGGATGAGACTGGAAGTATGGTCGAAGCTTCCAAGAGGAAATTAATAAGTTGTATGCTAGCATCTCGAGCTTCGGATAATTCTTTCCTAACCCCGATAATCGTTTGCTGATATAGTAGACGGGTCGCTGGACACGGTCTTTGATGCACACCAATGCTGCGATGATTTCCTGCATGGAAACAACCAAATAAATGTATAAGTTTTCATGGTCAATAGGTTTTGGATACGATAGGTGGTGCTCTAAGTGATTCAATAAATCTATGAATGCGGCGACGCATTCTGGGGTCCATTTGAAGTTTCGCTTCCCCTTTCAAAGCAAATTGAAAAAGGGAATGCATTTGTCTGTAGCTTTGGAAATGAATCAACTTAAACGACAACCTTTCCATTTAAACTTTGGACATTTTTGATCTTCTAGGGAACTCGAATATCCTGGATAGCTTGGATTTTTTCTGGATTGGCTTCGATGCCTCGGGACTTGATGATGAAACCCAGGAATTTTCCCAAAGCGACTCCAAAGGAGCACTTTGAGGGATTGAGTTTCATGTCATATTGGTGGAGGACATCGAACATTTCGGAGAGGTCGTGGACGTGGTTGCTTGATATTTTGGATTTTAATAGCATATCGTTTGTGTATACCTCCATGGATTTTCCAATTTGGTCCTTAAAGAGGTGATTAACCATTCATTATAAGTGCCTCTCGCGTTCTTGAGTTCGAAAGGCATGACGCGGTAGCAATAAAGCCAAATGTTGGTTATGAAAGAGGTATGATCCTGGTCATGAATCAGAATCTGATTGTAACCCGAGTAAGCATCCACGAAAGATTAGAGTTGATATTCGAAGGTCGAGTCTACAAGTTGAACAATCTTTGGGAGTGGTAATCTGTCCTTGGGACATGCCTTTTTTAGATCGGAGAAGTCGATGCACGTTCGCCACTTGCCATTAGCTTTCTTGACCAGAACCCGGTTAGAGACCCATTTGGGGTAGTAGGCTTCGCGGATGAAGTTGTTGTTGAGTAGCCTCTCTACTTCTTACTTGAGCGCATTAGACCTTTAGGGTCTTAAGAAGCGGCGTTTCTGCTTGACCGGAAGCAATGTAGGATCGAGGTTCAACTGATGGCAAGCAATTGCGGGGTCGATGCCTCTCACGTTTGAGTGAGTCTCGACGAACACGTCAAGGTTGGCTTTTAAGAAATCCACAAGATCTTCTCTTATTGCAGGGTAGACTTGAGATCCGATTTTCAAAATCTTTCGTGAGTCATCTGGGCTGATCGGAAGGTCCGCCGTTGGTTCGGCTAGAGTAGCCCTTTCATGGCTGTGGCGCCTGAGCCAAGGCTCAGACGCCTTTGATTGCTATGCGGAGACGGTTTTGGCGCAAGAAGGCAGAGGTACAACCTTGCCCTTGTCCTTGTTGCGCGTATTCTTCAATTCCACTGCGTAACAGTCTCTTGTGGTTACTTGATCACCTTTAACCGTGCCAATCTCGCTTTCGGTTGGGAACTTCATTAGGAGAGACCATGGAGACATGCAGACTCGGAACTCCGTGAGGAAGGGACATCTGAAGAAGACATTGTAGGGAGAGCTGACGTCGATAACCACAAAAATGAGGACTTGGATCCGGCTTCGATCTCCGCTACCGAGTTCAACGGGCAGGTCAATCATGCCCACTGGGTGATTGGAGGATCCATTGAAGCCGTGGATTGTGGCATGGCAAGGTTTCAAATCCTTGAGTTCCAACTTCATCAGATCGTAGGAAGGTTTGAAGATGACGTTGACTGAGCTCCTCGAGTCAACTAATATCCTTCGAATGGAAGCTGGACCGATCAGGGCTGCGATCACGAGAGGATCCATGGTTGGGATTTCAATTCCGTTTGATTCTCTTTCACGGAAGATGATGTCGTCCTTCATGGTTTTTTTAAGCTTAGCGGGGACGGACTCGTATAGAGTGGAGCAAGCTTCACAGGTGGCGTGCTTGATAGAGCTCGCATACTCCTCCATTTTTCGGAAGGGCCCTCCGTAGATAGTGTTGATTAAAATTCCTCATCTCGGGTTCGACAGACTAGGATGTAACGACCCAAACTTCCCAGTAAAGGAAAGCCCGGATTGAGTTGAGAACATGACAAATCAGAACACAAACAGAAGAACATTTCATTGCTTATTACAACAATTTACATCATATTACAAGAATATACAGAGTATGAATAAATATTATACATCAGAAAAATATCAGAGATTTACAATTTACAATGCAGCGGAAAATAATACAAAACACAACTGAAAGAGATACACGGATACAGAGCTTTCCGAATATCATTCCAGCTGTAAACCAGGATCCTGTGAATATAAATCTGCAAAACCAAAACTACTAGCTGCCCGTGTGGAAAATAGGGGCACCCAGAGTTTAGGTTAAAACAATAAACTCTAGGCCAGTCATGTGATTGGTGTGAAAACTAAAATAGTTATTAATTTTTGTTTTAAAGTTAGGTAAATCAAGGGACCACGGCGTATAACATGGAATGGGTTTCCTTCCAAGAATACCAGTGCATAAAACAAATAGCGCAATGCTAAATAAAGAACAATGAAGCTATTATAAGACCCAGGTCCCATCACACAATACAACGCAAGCCGGAGGATAGGGTTTTGCCGTATAATAGCCAAATAATGCTTGATACGCGAAATTTAATCTTTTATTATTACTATAAGTGAAGAAATCAACTTCAAATATAAATGTATCAATCATAGACGGCACGGGTACCAGCTATCATGTCGCCATACTAGGCTCTACAAATAAAACTGAAATGTCAAGTATTGGAAATTGGATTTCCGTCATGAGTTGAGGCCAGGGACGGCTCCTCACCGCTTCGAGACACTCTAGCAAATGCCTCAGGATTTAGACACTGGCGAATCCTTGGATCTTCAGGGCCGGTCCACACATAGCGGATTAGTTATACCTGAACACATGTTTCCCGGTCCTACAGGACCTATCCATCGGCCCCGTAGAGACCGATATATTCAAGGGGCCTCGCATTACAACAACCACACAGGTAAAAATAATATAAATGTCAGGGCTTGTAAAACGCTGACACCACCTATAGCTAGAAAGAAACGTCGTGCACTCCCTGCAGTCACGATCCCGTTTTTGACTCATACCGAGGTGTGAGGCTCGCGAATTAACGCTATACACAAAGCTATGCCACATGGGTCGTGCTTTGATCATCAACCACAAGACTCTTCTTTTCAACAGAAGCCTTGATCATTTGCCACTTAGGCATGCGACACAGGCAATTCACTCCATGCGACTGATGTCTATCGATATATAACCTCTAAGCTCGTATGTCTTAGAGAAGGGCGTTAAGCAAGAGAATAAATTCTCCGCCGCCAAACAGATATATATTTAATAGAAATCAATCAACACTGAATAAAATCCAATGTTAGACACACAGTCCATTTACAAGTTCGTTCTGGGTCTGAACGAAACCGATGGCTCCTTATTCCTCGTCCCATATGTTCATTACAGAAGAGAGTCCCTCGCATATCCGTCGATCTCCAAGTACGTCTGGACGATCACCACTTATTACCTTGTCTTGGGTGTACTGCCCAATCAAGACATTAGTAGTCATCCAAACGATGTGAAGACCTCCAGTCTTCAACCATCGTCATCATTGTCGACTTATCGTCGAATCGGTTATTCAGAATGAGTATAAACCCGGCCTTTCCGAATAACCCACATATATAATAAACAAGTGTCACACAAACACAACATACGCCTCATTCCAATTCAGAATATTCTTTTATTCACATCATTAGGGAATAAGTTCCCATTAATTTTATCAAAGATAAATTCTTTTAAATTTATTATTTAATCTTCCTTTGGATATCAAACCATATTAAGGTTTTCCAAACTAGTCGGGATTAGCGAACCACACTGAAGTAATCATTTATTTTATTTACCAATCCCAACCTATTCATCCCATGGAGAAAAACTGGTAATACTCCATATCTAACACCACGGTGTTATCGGTAAATATTAATTACCATTTCACGTTCAAATCTAGTTAAAGATTTAACTATTGCTTGGAGCAAAACTGGTGATACTCCATTCTCGATCATTTCAATCTAATTAAAGATTCAATAAAACTCCACTTAGTTTTAATCTTCCCAAAAAATCAATATTAATGATTATATAACTTGGAAAATCATATCCTGCATTTAACTGGGTTAAAGAACCAATGTCATTTAAAACACAGTTCACGAAAGACCCAAAATCACATTCCATCATTCTCTAACCGTAAATTAGTAAGTGAATAATCCCCTAAGTATTAATCCCGAAGGCCGAAACAACCATCAGATCAATACCTAGGAAACCATTCAACTTAACAAATCTCCAATCCATATCAGTAAAATGAGTGTACATAAACAAATCGTCTGATTTATAAATGAATATTTATTTTATTTCAACACATGAATATATTTTATTTTATTCAACACATGAATATTTTATTTTATTCAACACATGAATATCTATACAGTCCATTTCACATCACAACCAATTTTCAAAACACAATCAAACAAGTCGTCCATGGTCTGTGGACGACGGGGAAGAGTTCATGTATGCAGCTATGAAATAAATTACTGTATAAAATTAATTTTGTTGAGAAGTTCTCACCTATAAGCTAAACCAAACGCCGCGACTCTTCATATGTAGAGAATTTTCGCCGTGCTCGCCTTTTGTCACTTTCGTCGTCCGTATTCGCTGTTTTGACTCTAACTTTTGTACACGGCCTTCAATCTTCACCAAAATTTGTCACTAGCCTAAACAGGTCATTCCAAACAACTTTTGCTTAGGGGACTTTCTTCCAGAACTACACCAATTCGCTGGAAATCGTGAAAAACAGCTGCAGGTTTGTCAACTTCGGACGCGTTTTCCAAACAGCTCCGAACTCCAAATTTTGACTTCCATATATCCAAATCGAAGAGAAAATCGTGCTCTACAACTTTGGTCTATTGGCTAGAAATGCACGGTTTGGGAGTTATTGGCGAAACAGTGGTAGGCGGTTATTTGCAAAACGGGATTTTTGTGAAAAAATGGGTTTTTGGTGATGGGGGCGGCCACGGCCGGAGCTGGGTGGCTAGAGGAAGGCGGCGGACCTGATTGGACATGGGGAGGCTGCGGGTGGCGGCGCTAGGGCAGTGGGGGCCCACGGCGGCTAGGGTTTGGAGGATTGGGGCTTAGGGTTTGCAATTTAAAGAGAAGAGAGAGGAGGAGGAGTGGGAGGCCGGAGGTGGGTGGCGGCAATGGCAGCTGGAAGGGGGAGGCACTGAACGAAAATGGGTTTCCCTTTTTTTTATGTGAATGTAGAATGAGAGAAAGAGAGGGAGGGTTGACTTTATATATTATTTAATTATTTAATTCAAAAAGTTACTTTTTCCTTCTAACTCTAAATCGAACCCAATGACTGTCGCCCCAAGCTAATTACCCCTATTCCAAACACAATGGGATATGTCTGGTAAGATAATTCGACTATTTCGATCAGTTTTCATCAAAATTAAAATATAAATCAATAGAACGGTCAATATTGATTTTAATGTACATTTTAATTTGTCGAGGCCACATACTAACTCTAAAAGTTCCAGAAAAATAAATCTGGCTATGCTTTGGTGATACAGTCCTAACAAAGCTAATTTCGTCGAATTTGGAGACCGTTTGAAAAATGGATATTTTCCAGTCGATTAAAATTGACTGAAACTATCAAAACACGTTTAACATCGCCACGCTCACATATTAATTCCAAAATTATGAAAATTGGAATCTAGCAATAATTTGACATCCCAGATCCAATAAAAGTGGTTTCGTCAAAATTGGAGGTCGTTTGCAAAATCGCCATTTTTAAGAGCTATATTTCCATAGCGACTATTCTGAATTTTCAACTGGGCATAACTTTTTATTCCTGCTATGAAATTTCAATTTTTTCAAATTCGTTGGAAAGATATTTTCAAACAGATTCAAATATTTCTTGTTTCACCAAAATTCGGCTTATTTTGAATCTTGTACATTCATTTGAAATTTGAAATCGAATTTTCAAACTACCGCGCCATTTCCAATTTCTTTTGTAATTAAAATAAATATTTATATTCTAATTTTGATTCAAATAAATATATACGTTCTAATTCAATTCAAAATAAATTTCTTGTTGTTATTATTTAAAATAATCATTTTAAATATTCAAAATTCATCAAAATTGCCAAAATAAAAATTTTAAATTAGTTCTGATTTTCCGGGTTGTTACAATCTTCCCCACTTAAAATCTTTTTGTCCTCGAAAAGGAACGGAGCTGAAAGTTGTTTTACTAATCAACTCAACTTTCATTCTGGCTTTCATTCTTCAACTTTTCAGTTTCTAAGAATTTCTAATTTTTCAAAAATTTGGAAAACACCCTAAATTTTCGAAAAATTTCGCAATAACCTCCTTTGTACGGGGAGCACCGGGAAAATCCCCAAACCGCCACATAGGCCCTCTCATCTCAAAAAGAAAAAGAAAAAGCAAAGCGGCTAGCCAATCGGCTCATAAAATCATCCAAACCCAAGAAATATAGTAAACATATACCAATTTGTCGGGCATACAATTTTATCCCTCTTCTCTAGCCTCCTTGCTATGACCTGTTCACACATATACATGTACATGCATGCATTTCCAAACAATTTTCAATACAGTTCAATATTTTGTTCAATTTGGCCAAAATTTACCTTTCTTTCTAATGTTCACTACTATAAAACAGGTCAATTGCATCAGTTGTTTACCCCCTTTTTGCATCGGTTCGGCAACCGATGCATATGCAACCGATGCAAAAAGCCTAAACATGTTGCATCGGTTGAATAATCGATGCAAAAAAGGATTTTTTGCATTGGTTGTTAATAAGAACTGCTGCAAAAATATGGATCACAGGCAAAAAAAATCTCCTTTTTTCCATCGGTTGTTACTAATGGCTGATGCACAGCACAATGCTTTTGCATCAATTATCAATAACAACCGATGCAAATGCTAGCTGAAGCAAAAAATAATAATAACACTATTTCAGTTTCTAAAACTTGAAACAATATTAAATCAGAATGATACTTTCACATTATTTGGCTATAATACAACAAAAAAATCCAAAAAATTCAATATAGTAACATGTTAAATAATCATACTTCAAATTACAATCATTCATATATTTAAATATAAATATTCATGATAAGCACATTAGAACCGTGTTAATAGTTTATAACACCATACTCTAAAAACTAATAAGTACAAAAATATAATAATAGAAATAACAATATAGTAATGTGAAGTGCACATTTACACCGCCCCAAAAACACTTGCAAACAGAACTTGAGTGGCAAATAACCTTTTCTACTTCATACAAACTTCTTCAGTTTCTCTTTAGTCTTTTGGCCAAAATTCTTCCAATGTATGCTTCTTTAAAGTTTGGCATTGATCTCCACCTAAAATTAATAAAATAAAGTTATAGACCAAATACATCAGCATATTAAGCATGCTCGTAAACACAAAAAACTCTTCTATTTTTTAATTTCACATTTTTGACATGCTTAATTGAAATCTAAACAACACATGATGAAACTAGAGTGTACTATCTACTTAATTCATTCTCTAGAAAACTTTCTTTTTTTACAGTAAGCTTTATATGCTAGCTTGATATTTTACTTCAAAAATAATTGAGTTTATGAAATTAAAAATTTATACTTATTCATACGTATAGCAATGCAATATTTTTTTTTACATTATGATAGATACAAAGTTATAGATATAGCAATGCTTGCTTAACCTAAAACCAATATTATTTAATACATAGTGACACAACATATCATTTTACATATAGTAAGCATAGTTGACCATTTTTCTACTTAAATTCAATAGTAGATAATATAAGCATAAAATTCGAAATTTATCAAAAAAATACCTCTAAAAAGGATACCTTGCAAACATAATGAATTCTAAATAAATTGGTGTCAGCATCACCCAACTCTAAAGTGGAGACCAATGTTAGTCATCTGACATTGGTGGCAAAGCAGCTATTCCATTGTCCAACCTGGATGTTAATCTAAATGTTTTTAAATTATCTATATCAGACATAGTAAATGATGAATGTAATGTTTACAGTAACTAAGATGCTTTATAGTTTCAAGCAAGTTAGGTAAAATTCAAAAAAATGAATCATTGACATTATTCTCTAATAACAACTATTCAATTTTATATTTGTCTACAAAATTTAAGTAGATATAAGATCATATTTATGACTGGACAATCCAATATTGGACCTTGCTGCATACATAAGGTAAAACGGGTGATTTATGACAAAGATGGATCAATGTTAAGCCCTTAATAACATATAAAATATAACAGTATGTAGATGGGATTCTGAGACTAAATCACTTAGGTGAACCAATAATACAACCTGTGATTAAAAAAAGAAACTGAAAATTGGATTCTAACACCAACATGCAACGTTACAAAAATAATACAAGCCTCAATCTATTTGAAATAAATGTATCACCAATTATTATTAATATTATTATTATTACTATTATTATTATTATTATTATTATTATTATTATTTGTTGAAATAGTAGTTATAACAATTATAAAGTTATAAACTTTAGATATGATGGGTAATGAAAAATGAAACTGGTGTCACCTAGTTAATAAATAATAAAAACAGTAGGAAAATTATTTGCTTAAAAATCACACTAATAAGTATATTTGATGCAAAAATGGTAGAATGTTCTAATTCAAAAACTGTCAATTATTTGCAGTTATCTTAATCCTTCGACATGGTAAAGAACGCAGTCCAGTAGTGAAGAAAAAAATGTAGTCCAGTATTCAAGAAAATGTATATGGTACTAAAGTACAGCTTTCAACATGGTAAAGAAAGAAAGTAGCAAGAGAAACATAAGAATACCTGGACGAGAATATGAAAGGTAAAGCAACACCACTAGGTGGATTGTTTCCATATAGCTGTTTATCTCAATGTACCAAGTTTTGCAGACCTATGTACTTTGATAGGAAAATAACATAGAGAGGAAAATGAATAAACCAAGACATAAATGCAATAAAAAGAAAGCTATAACAACCGGTCCTAATACGACATACATGTCCTTTATTTATTTACCAATAATGTGCCAAAAGCAATAAAGACCTGGTTTATGTGATTCATCTACCTACAAAATACAATCCGGGTTTATGCAGCAATAACCGCACAAGAATAAACCCCATGATTTCCACACCATCCATTTGGTGATCCATGTTTTCGTTGCCTCGGTTTTTGTGTAGTGCAGTAGGTTTCATATATTAATTATGAAGTCGATAATATAATAAAAGTTGGTAAGATGAAATATGTAGAGTTTTCTTGTGTATATTTATAAGTTACTCTGTGACATGCACCGGGTATATTCAATAGGAAATTCGTCTGTGAGTATTTCTTTTCTTTAGTTTTCAGACATAAATTTGTATTCCGGTATAAAATCATGCCATGATGCGTATGTTCCAACTACATTCTTGTCCATATGTAAAGCATATTTGTAGTAAAAAAAATTCCTATATTTGTATTATGCATCAGACCCCCTAGTAACATAAACTTCAACATCATATTTCATCATTTAAAAAAGCAATGGAATGCAATAAATATATGTGCAGTTGGAATAAATATCTACACACCATCCACTTTGGTTGGTTCTGTATACTGTATAGTAGTGATGCAATGACAATTAACGGCCGTAGTTCTTTTGTAATCACATCTTATCATAGTATACAAACTAGTGGTCAAGCTCAAGCATCATAGTAGAAATATGGTGATAAACATGTCCAAAAGGTTTCGTTATTCAGCAAGCAAATGAAAAATATGGTTATTATAGGTCTGTCAACTTCTTCAACAATGCCAAAATAATGACCCCAAAGGACCTGCTAATTTCAGTTTGCATTGTAGTCTAACTTTTTACTGCTAAGGTGTTACTAGTAATACATTGTCGTGCCCCCAAAAAAAAACAGATGTGTTATATTGAACTATCACTGCAACTGATGTGTTATATTGACCTGAAAACATAAGAGGTGGCGAGGGTAGATTGGGCATTGCGGACTGGATTCGCCGCATGACTGCCAATGGTAGTTCCATGCGGTCAAGTTCACTCTGAAAATATAAAACAAAATACTGCATCAGGTACAAATATAAGATCTTTTTTCGTGATGTTTTTCCCTAGACACATGATAACTATTTCTTATTCATTTTAAGTCAAATGTGTACTAGAAACCTGGAAAAAAAAGACAAACCTTTAATATATCATTACAGATTTATGTCGAATGTACTGAACATTTATAGTATCATAAACCCTCCTCCTTATGTTTTCCTATCGTACTATTGCTGCAAATTGGGAACATTTGCGAAAAGTGATAAACATTAGAATGTTGTTTACTAAAGATTAGGAAATTTTGGGCTAGTTCAATTATTGTTCCTTGTCGTTCAAAAGTAAATTATAAAAGCAGACAGAAAATACATTGTCAGTCCATCTTTGTTCAATTAGAAAAGCATATTGTACGTGTATAGAATGCTAAATGGTACCAATTATTATCAATGGAAATATACTTCTAAGTATGTACATCACACTGTACCTGAACCAAGTGTGGATCGACATGAAACTGCTATTGCAAAACAGATGATGAGGATCCTGCGTGTTCTAGCTCTCAATAAAAACAAAGATGAAAGAGACGATTCCCAATCTATCACTGTATAGACGAGAATAAGAACACCGACTCTAAAGATTCCGGCAAGTGTGAAGTTGTGGCGAGTCCATCAGAAGTTGAACTCAAGATTCATGTGACCAACGTTCCACTCTTGAATGAATTTGTTCGATTTTAGTACTATTGGACCCACGATTTTTTTCGTGAATTTGAGGATTAAAATCTGCCATGTTTTTGCTGATAGGGAGGCGGCTACATAGGGGAAGAGACGAGGGTTTAAAACATTTTTGTCGGGTCGGGTTTTATTATGTAACCGGTTTTCCACAAAATACAAGTAGGGCTTTGTTTGGTACGTCATTTATCAAAAAATGCAACACACTGTCAAGAAATACTAGGAAAAATATGTACATTTCATGAATTTGTTTTCTGCATCATTACAAGCAGGGCCTTTGTTTGCTATGTTATTAACTATGATTTAATACTTTACTACTAATTTACTAGCTATTATTTATCAATTAATATCTATTTACTTCTAGTCTATTACTTAGTACTAGTTCATATATTTTGAATTTTACGAATATTTTAAAATTTACGTTAGAAAAATTTTAAAAATTTAAATATAGAAGATATAGTATAATTATCAACAATAATAACTTAAGAATAATATTACTATTAAATTATTATAGATTACTTATTAATCCTTAGTTATTATAAGCTATTTATTGAATAGTAAATATTGTATACTAGTTATAGTTATTAATTATTATATTATCAATATTAATTAATATAATAATCAGTTAATATTTATTATAAATTAAAATACTATTTTTAGTAATTATTTAATAAAAATTATCAATTATTAATTACTAAAAATATCAATTACTACTCATTTTTATGAATCATTAAATATAATTAATAAATATTGTCTATAATTTTCTAATTAACTTACCAATTATAAATAAACACCAGTACTAATTACTATATAATTATTAATTATTCATCAAATATATAATTATTAAATATTAACCATAATTTACTAGTGATAACTAATGATAATAGATTATTACATATAAAAAATAATTATTGATTATTCATAATAATTAGTTGTTTTGAATGATTTATTCATTATCATTAGTTATAATGAATTATGAATAATAATATATGTAAATTGTTGTTTAAAATTGTTGATATATGCATTTGCTCAATTAACATTCGCCTTGATGCATTTGCATCAATTCCAAAAAATCCAATGTGAATTTCTATTTGCATCAATGCATTTGCTTCAGTTCTTAAGGAACAGATGCAAATAACACTATTCGCTTCGGCTGTAAGAAGAACCGATGCATATAACACAATTTGCATCGAGGCACTTGCTTCGGTTGGTAGTAGAACCGAAGCAAATATTCCTATTTGCTTTGGTTGTGAGTACAACTGAAGCAAATACAGTGAAGCAACTGTAAATAACACTATTTGCTTCGATATATTTGCATCGGTTGTTAAAATAACTGATCCAAATCATATCATTTTCTTCAATTGTATTAATAACCGATGCAAATGAGACGAAGCAACATGCCTTTTTTGTACTAGTGGTTGATTTAAATAAATAATCACACAACACAATCATCAATCAATTATTTGATTAGCTTTTCAAATTCATAACTTTGATACATAGTCAAAGATCATATTTTTGATGCCAAATCACAACAATAGACCCTATCTAGTTCTGGTTCTCACACCAGTCAATTGGAAATATATAGACATCCCATTATCGAAACTCAAACATAAATGCTGATGGTGCCATGGCGATCATCAGAATCATCTCCGGGAGACTAGAGATTGATTCCATATCTATCCAGTATATTGAAACTTCGAATACTCGTTTGCAAGGCGTATATGCAAAATCTTTATATACTCGATTGTCCAAATTCAATTTAAAATAAATATTCAAATACGAATAATATGGTTTAAATTTTCAAAACAATTTTTTTTCATTGTTATTTTAAAATAACACTCTTCACACTCATTCTATGATACTACTGATCTCATATCTAACGAGTCATTCTAATTGGATATTACTAATCCAATCTCTGATGAATCCTTTTGTTTGGTTCTAATGTGCCTTGTTCTCGAGCTCTGTAAACCAAAGCTCTGATACCACGCTGTAACGACCCGAATTTCCCAGTAAAGGAAAGCCCGGATTGAGTTGAGAACATGAAAAATCCGAACACAAACAGAAGAACATTTCATTGCTTATTACAACAATTTACATCAGAGTACAAGAATATATAGAGTATGAATAAATATTATACATCAGAAAAATATCAGAGATTTACAATTTACAATGCAGCGGAAAATAATACAAAACACAACTAAAAGAGATACACGGATACAGAGCTTTTCGAATATCACTCCAGGTGTAAACCAGGATCCTGTGAATATAAATCTGCAAAACCAAAACTACTAGCTGCTCATGTGGAAAATAGGGGCACCCAGAGTTTAGGTTAAAACAATAAATTCCAGGTTAGTCATGTGACTGGTGTGAGAACTAAAACAGTTATTAATCTTTATTTTAAAGTTAGGTAAATCAAGGGACCACGCCGTATAACACGGAACGGGCTTCCTCCTAAGAATACCAGTGCATAAAACAAACAATGCAATGCTAAATAAAGAACAATGAAGCTATTATAAGACCCAGGTCCCATCATACAATGCAACGCAAGCCGGAGGATAGGGTTTTACCTTATAATAGCCAAATAATTCTTGATACGCAAAACTTAATCTTTTATTATTAATATAAGTGAAGAAATCATCTTCAAATATAAATGTATCAATCATAGGCGGCATGGGTACCATCTATCATGTCGTTATACTAGGCTCTACAAATAAAACCGAAATGTCACGTATTGGAAATTAGTTTTTGTCATGAGTTGAGGCCAGGTTTGGCTCCTCACCGCTTCGAGACACTCTAGCAAATGCCTCAGGATTCAGACGCTGGAGAATCCTTGGATCTTCAGGGCCAGTCTACACATAGCAGATTAGTTATACCTAAACACACGTTTCTCGGTCCTATAGGACCTATCCATCGGCTCCGTTGAGACCGATACACCCGAGGCGCCTCGCATTTTAACAACCACATAGGTAAAAATAATATAAATGTGAGGGCTTGTAAAACGCTGACACCACCCATAGCTAGAAAGAAACGTCGTGCAGTCCCTACAGTCATGATCCTGTTTTTGACTCATACCTAGGTGTGAGGCTCGCGAATTAATGCTATACACAAAGCTATGACACACAGGCCGTGCTTTGATCATCAACCACAAGACTCTGCTTTTCAACAGAAGTCTTGATCATTTTCCACTTAGGCATGCCACACAGGCAATTCACTCCATGCGACTGATATCTATTGATATATAACCTCTGAGCTCATACGTCTCAGAGAAGGGCGTTAAGCAAGAGAATAAATTCTCTGCCGTCAAACAGATATATATTTAAAAGAAATCAATCAACATAGAATAAAATCCAATGTCAGACACACAGTCCATTTACAAGTTCGTTCTGCGTCTAAACGAAACCGGAGACACCTTATTCCTCGTCGACCCATATGTCCAATACAAGAGAGAGGCCCTCGCATATCCGTCGATCTCCAAGTACGTCTGGACGATCACCACTTATTACCTTTTCTTGGGTGTACTGCCTAATCAAAACTTCAGTAGTCATCCAAACGATGTGAAGACCTCCGGTCTTCAACCATCGTCTTCATCGTCGACTTATCGTCGAATCGGTTATTCAAAATGGGTATAAACCCGACATTTCCGAATAACCTGCATATATAATAAACAAGTGTTACACAAACACAACATACGCCTCATTCCAATTCAAAATATTCTTTTACTCAAATATTCACATCATTAGGGAATAGGTTCCCATTAATTTTATCAAAGATAAATTCTTTTATATTTATTCTTTAATCTTCCTTTGGATATCAAACCATATTAAGGTATTCCAAACTAGTCGGGGTTAGCGAACCACACCGAAGTAATCATTTATTTTATTTCCCAATCCCAACCTATTCATCTCATGGAGAAAAATTGGTAATACTCCATATCTAACACCACTGTGTTATCGGTAAATATTAATTACAATTTCACGTTCAAATCTAGTTAAAGATTTAACTATTGCTTGGAGAAAAGATGGTGATACTCCATTCTCGATCATTTCAATCTAATTAAAGATTCATTAAAACTCCACTTAGTTTTAATCTTCCCAAAAATCAATATTAATGATTATATAACTTGGAAATCATATTCTGCCTTTCACTGTGTTAAAGAACCAATGTCATTTAAAACACGGTCATTATAGACCAAAATCACATTCCATCAGTCTCTAACCGTAAATTAGTAAGTGAACAATTCCCTAAGTATTAATCCCGAAGGCCGAAATCAACATCAGATCAATACCTAGGAAACCATTCAACTTAACTAGTCTCCAGTTAGTTTCTAATTTTCTTTACCCTATTGGGTTTAAGAACAACATTTTTAAAGATACCATTCATGGAAAACCCAAAATTCAATTCAATTCAATTCCAATTAAATATTAATTAATTGGTAAACTCCTTTAAATCTTATTCTTTTCTCATTTGGGTTTAAGAACAACGTTAATGAAGACACTGTTCACGACAAACCCAAAATCCAATTTTATATTAAATACAAGGCTCTGAATAGAAAATATATCGTCTTATAATCAATATCAAATTCTCAAATCAACAAATATCGTATTGGAATAACGATACATATATCTTCCAAATTCCTCCACAATATCCGTATAATCACAGAATCCAATATCGAAACATTCCGAAGATAATTTCGATTCAAATCCATTCCAATCCATATATTGAAAAATTCTGGTTATATTAAAACCGTTCACAAATCCAATTTATTTATTTAAAAATATTGGATTATAATTATGGTCAATAACTAGTTCATTTCGATAAAAATATATTTTTATCTTTTCAAATATGGAATTTTTCATCCCAATTTTTCCAAATCATTTATTATGATTTTACACAAATTATTGATATTTTTAATAATTTTATCAAGGCCTGTACAGTCGATTTCCATAAATGGTCATCGAACTGCACTTACAGCGACATTTTCCAAATTAAATTTGGACATAATTCCAAATCCAACCATTAGATTTCAAATCTCTAATATTCGTTGGAAAGTTGTTTTCAATACGAACAAACGGTCCCGGTTTTAGGAGAATCCGACGGTCGGATCTCCCATAACGTCAATTCGAAGTCAATGGTCGAAATTCGCGAATTATCGCGGCGCGTTCTATTCAGGCCATTAAATATATATATATATATGTATGTATGTATGTATGTATGTATTTCATCGATTCTAATTTAAAGCGTATTTTATAAATCGTTTTAAATTCGTTTTCAAAACGATTTCAACTTCATTTTCAATTTTTAATCAAAATTGAATATTCCATATCATTACTATATAAATGATAATATTTTCAAAACATTATATTTTGAAATCATTTTCTTTTCGATATTCATTATAAAAATGAATAAAACCGATATAAATATCGTTCGCGTCCAAATGGCGCATATCTAATCAACACGCCTTAATATATTTTAATATTTTCGTGTCCAATCAAAATCAGACATCAAAATCAGATTTTGATTCTTTTCTGAATATTACTTTAAAAATATTCTTTATTTTATTTTATTCAACACATGAATATTGTTAATCCTTTTCTGAATATTATTTTAAAATATTCTTTATTTTCCAAACTGGAATGAGACCCAATCAATAACCATATAATGTTATTTTATATGGATTCTATACAAAACATGTATGTAATAGCAAAGACAAACAATCATTCATCATCCAAAGTGCATCGCACAACTGCATAAGCATTAAATATAAATAATAACGCTTACACAATCTGTCAACCAATCAATTGACATACAACTAAACAATTAGGATTAGTGTACGTCAAATATCATCCCAATACCCATGTGGGGTTTCAATCAACAAACACATATTTTATTTGTGCAGTTGAGCGATGTGTAAAATTTATCGCCCCAATCCATATCAGTAAAATGAGTGTACATAAACAAATCGTCTGATTTGCAAATGAATATTTATTTTATTTTAACACATGAATATATTTTATTTTATTCAACAGATGAACATTTTATTTTATTCAACACATGAATATTTATACAGGCCATTTCACATCACAACCAATTTTCACAACACAATCAAGCAAAAAAGTCGTCCATGGTCTATGGACGATGTGGAACAGTTCATATATGCAGTTATGAAATAAATAACTGTATAAAAATAATTTTGTTAAGAAGTTCTCACCCAGAAGCTAAACCTAACGTCGCGACTCTTCATACGTAGAAAATTTTTGCCGTGCTCACCTTTTGTCACTTTCGTCGTCCATATTCGCTGTTTTGACTCTAACTTTTGCATACGGCCTCCAATCTTCACCAAACTTCGTCACTAGCCTAAACACGCCATTCCGGACAACTTTTGCCTAGGGGACTTTCTTCCAAAACTGCACCAATTCACCGGAAATCGTTAAAAAAAAGCAGCAGGTTCGTCAACTTCGGACGCGTTTTCTGAACAACTCCGAACTCTAAATTTTGACTTCCATATATCCAAATCGAAGAGAAAATCGTGTTCTACAACTTTGGTCTAGTGAAGTTTCGGCTAGAAATGAACCGTTTGGGAGTTATTGGCGAAACAGTGGCAGGGGGTTATTTGCAAAACGGGATTTTTGTGAAAAAATGGGTTTTTGGTGATGGGGGGCCCACGGCCAGAGCTGGGTGGCTAGAGGACGGCGGCGGACCTGATTGGATATGCTGAGGCTGCGGGTGGCAGTGTTAGGGCAGTGGGGGCCTACGGCGGCTAAGGTTTAGAGGATTGGGGCTTAGGGTTTGAAATTTAAAGAGAAGAGAGAGGAGAGAGATAGGAGGAGAAGGGGGAGGCCGGATGTGGGTGGCGGCGCTGGTGGAGGCGGCAGTGGCAACTAGAAGGGGGAGGCGCTGAACGAAAATGGGTTTCCCTTTTTTTTACGTGAATGTTGAATGAGAGAGAGAGGGAGGGTTGACTTTATATATTATTTAATTATTTAATTCAAAAAGTTACTTTTTCCTTCTAACTCTAAATCGAACCTAACGACTGTCGCCCCTAGCTAATTACCCCCATTCCGAACATAATGGGATATGTCTAGTAAGCCAATTCGACTGTTTCGATCAGTTTTCATCAAAATTAAAATATAAATCAATAGAACGGTCAATATTGATTTTAACGTACATTTTAATTTACTGGGACCATAATCTGACTCTAAAAATTCCAAAAAAATAAATTTGGCTATGTTTTGACGATACGGTCCTAACAAAACTAATTTCGTCGAATTTGGAGAGCGTTTGAAAAATGGTCATTTTCCAATCGATTAAAATTGACTAAACTGTCAAAACACGTTTAACTTCGCCTCGCTCACATATTGATTCCAAAAACAATTTGACATCCCGGATCCAACAAAAGTGGTTTCATCGAAAACGGAGGTCGTTTGCAAAATCGTCATTTTTAAGGGCTATATTTCCATAGCGACTATTCTGAATTTTCAACTGGGCATAACTTTTTATTCCCGCTATGAAAATTTCAACTTTTCAGATTCGTTGGAAAGATATTTTCAAATAGATTCAAATATTTCCGATTTCACCAAAATCTGGTTTATTTTGAATCTTGTACATTCATTTGAAACTTGAAATCGAATTTTCAAACTACCGCACCATTTCTAATTCCTTTTATAATTAAAATAAATATTTATACTCTAATTTCAATTCAAATAAATATATACATTCTAATACTATTCAAAATAAATTTATTGTCGTTATTATTTAAATAATCATTTTAAATATTCAAAATTCATCAAAATTACCAAAATAAAAATTTTAAATTGGTTCTGATTTCCGGGTTGTTACACAGGAGCTAGAGGTGCTGGTGCAGAAGGACCTGAGTTTGCTTCGAGTGGAAAGGGTTCTTGGACACTTTGCTCAAGGCGCTTTTTGCGGATAAGCTTTTCGATTGCGTCCTTGAGTTGATGACATTCACTGGTGTTGTGTCCGTACAAATCGTGGAATCGACATTACTTGACGAGTTCTTCTCGCGATCAGTGGACTCTCTATAGTGTGGTTTCTTGTACTGGAGCGTGTTGCATATTTCCAGGTAGATTGTTTCCAAGTCTTCATTCTGTGGAGTGTAAGTCTCGAAAGCTTGGTTGCGGCCGAGCCTTCTGGGATCCGATGGAAATGGGTTGTTGTTGCGGCCGCTTTGTCTGCTATTGGTGGGATTTGATTTGTAGGGCCCTTCCCCCTTGTCTTTATCGGAAGGTTCTCGACTAGTTTCCTTTTAGTGTTTTCATCAATGGTATCGGCGTGCAGATTGTTAGAGGAATTGGTCCAGGGGATTCGGTTGTGCCTCGCTTCTTCTTGACACAAGAATTGCCCGGCCTTTTCGTACAAAGCGTCAAGACTCTTGGGTTGCTTTCCGTCTATCCAATCCCCAAAATCGGATGTGGGGAGGACTCCTTTTGTAAGTTGGAAAAGAACGGTGCGAGGCTCCAGATCCTCTACCTCGGCGAGGGCGGTGTTAAATCGCAAGAGGTAGATTTTAAGTGATTTGGAAGGACCTTGGTACAGATGAGATAGAGTGAGGGCATTCTTCGGAGTCGGCACATGCATTCTGAATTGCTTAACTAATTCTGTAGCTAGTTGGCCGAAGTTATTGACCAACTCGAGCGAGAGGCGAGAGAACCAGAGTAAGGTTATTCCTGATAAGAAGACCAGGAAACACTTGCATTTGACCGGGTCATTAGCCCAGCTAGAATCCATTTTCCATTCATAGCGATTGAAGAAGGAACATGGATCGGTCATGCCGTCATAAAGTGGCATTTGGGGAAAACTGAAGCGTTGAGGCCATTCGGCTTCATGCATGATCCTTGTGAAGGGATTACGCCTTAGGCGAGTCGACCATGAGTCATTGGCGTTACCTCTCATTTCCCTCATGATCCTTCGAACCATGTCGAGGAGATATGTCAGATGCGGATCCACTGGCGGGATCCATGGGCTTTGCCGGACCTCGGGAGTTCTGCTCCGCAGTCGCCTTATATGATGCACATCTGGATCGTCTTCTTCGATGCCCTCAACATCAATGATCGGGTTTTGGAATGGACGATCACAACACAAAAATGAACAATTTGAAATGGTAACAAAATGCTGCTAAAAGTTTTAGGAACACCTTTTAGGTGTTGCAGGTTACTATGTTTCAAATTTTTGAAACACCTATACTATGTTTCAGATTGATAAATTGAAACACTTCACAGGTGTTTTAGTTTGATAATCTGCAACACTCGATGAGTGTTTGAAGTTCATAATCTGCAACACTCGATGAGTGTTTCAAGTTGATAATCAACAATACTCGTTGAGTGTTTCTAGTTGAAGGTCTGCAACACTAGCTGAGTGTTTCAAATTGATAGTCTGCAACACTTAACGAGTGTTACAAATTCATAATCTGCAACACTTGGTGAGTGTTTCAAGATAGTAACTTGCAACACTCACAAATGCTTGTTTCAAACTGATAATTTATGACATCATTGATGTTTTACGAGTTTGAAATATGAAAATTATTTTAAAATATACAATTAATGCTTTCAGCAACATAAATAGATTTAACCATTCTTCAATATAAAAGCTAAAAAAAAATATGAAAAGAAATTTCATAGCAAGTTTACCATAAACAAATTAGTATACAACAAAGATAAACCTTATTCTCAAAGAAACAAAAAAAATTACAAATATGACGCAATAAATTCAAGTTACACAAATACAAGGTTGACAATATAAACCAAACTTGCTCTTAAGCACTTTCTTTGCACCCTTATTCATCATAATGTCTTTTGAAATCATATCTGCACAAAAAACGATTTGAAAAATATCAGAATCTAATACTGCTATTGGATTGTTTTTTTATATCTCAATAAAACTTCATATCACTTACACGGGTACAAAAAACAATTTGTTCTTCAAGTGTTCATTCTTACTTGCATTTGTTTCATATATTTGACTGTTTTTGTAAGCAATAAGGAAACAACATATAAGAGCAGATAATATTTTTACTTGCATTCTCAATTTAAGTAAAAAGTAGTACAAAACATGCAAATTTGGGCTCCATCATAAGAGTTCAGTGGTTAAAAAACCAGGAAACAACTAGATGAGATATTTTAATAAAAGAGCAGAGAATAGCACAATATTATTCAGCTGATAAGAAACCAAATTATTACCAGTACAAGTAGGATTATGCAAAGGATCTTCATTATCATCCGGTAATCTCATATGGTAACCATAATCCTATATAACTACGACTACAGTCAAGATTCGAAGTGTCATGCATGCAAAAGTGGAAGGTTTGCTTTAGAAAGGCTTGGCGTCTTTATACCCTGTGTTCATAGTATCCGGAATATTTTACAAGTTTCATTACTCTATATGAACTTACCCGGAATAAAGATGGATTTCAACTCATGTAACGTAATAAAGATTTAGCTGTTTATAGGTAATCTCCTGCAAAAAGCAATAAGAGAAAAAAAAATACGTACCCAGCTTTGATTGTATTGAGCATGGTACTCAAGTGATTTTGATTCCATAGATTCCTGTCAACTACTAAGCAATGTATCATTCAAACATTTATGGATTAGAAGAATGTAGCCTTCAGATATTTGACTGAGTCGCCCAAACAAACAAATTAGAAACAAAAAACAGGTAGTTCTGAAGAAAAAAAAATCTAACGAATGCTGACTCCAATAATTGAAATATTTAAAAGAAGTAATATGATTCAGAGCACATATAGTGTGGTTTTCTGGAACTACTTCAGTATGGGTAAGGCATGAGCATTTTCTTTTATGTCTTGTATGTTCTACAATCAAATATCATGTAGTTAAAATGATTAATGTTCATCTCTAACCATTATTAGAAACAGAATTAATGTTGATCCCTGACCATTATTAGAAATAGAATTCTTTCTGCAAATGCTCCAAAACTAGAAAATTCAAACTATAAATCGACTGCTTGTGAGCATTTTACAACTTCAATACCATTACCGAGATTCAAAATATACATTTTTCTCGAAGTGATCTAAGTTTCCCTCATATCCAATTCCAATAATGCATTTATTTATTTAATAAAAACTCATACTTGAGCTGTCTAATGAATTTATGATGATATTTGTTTTAACAAGTGGCCAAAACAGAATGACAATGAGCTTATATAAAACAACATTATTTAAAATCTCGGTATGCAAATGTTCAAACCATATCATGCATGTTCATATCAACTGACTATAACAAAAATGGGTTGCATTAAATGCGAGAAAAAGAAAAGCATGACTAGCAGAAAGGATTGTGGTAACTGGATGAAGATCAAAAGTTAAGAGATTATGTCTTAAATTACGGCCATGTCTCTTGAACTTCTGTTGCCACCAATGCTGGTATACAGTCTCTCCCTCCTCCATTTTCTTTCAAAACTCAGTTGGACTGTAAATAATCTGTAAATTCACAAATAGTGTAAAACTGTATATTTTATTTTAGGGCTGTGAAGAAACGGAAAGAGTTGCCGGTTAAGAAGGATCATCTATTTGAGGCCTGGACTGAAGCATGGCGGTTTCTTTATAGAAGAAGAGCAAACAATTATTTGCCTCCATGATATTCTAGGAAACAATTAGTATGCCCTTGTTATTATATTTTTCCTTTTTTCTTATATATTTGTTGTTTATAAAACCTGCATATAAACTATAATTTGATTTCAACATCAGCAGGTGGTCACAGATAGCAATGCAACTACCAGGAAAAACAGACAATGAAATACAGAAGAGAACTAACAATGCAGTTATCACTGTTCAAGATGTAATATAATCTTCATCCTCCTCCTCTTGGTCATCCATGAATTTTCAAACTTATGTGGTATTTCCGAAAGTTTTGTTTTCAGATTGGATGCCTAACGAGCAGTATAAAAGTGATAATGCAACGATAAACTGTGATTTGGAAAAAGATGTTCAGCCTGTTAAATACCAGGCATAAACTAATGCAGGGGTTTTTCCTAGTTTTGTAGATGGTAGCATTTTCCAAGATTTCCATTTTGAGTATGATGATATTCTACAAGACGGGAATTTTGATCTTTTTCACCTTAGAAATGTAACTGATTAAACAAATGAAATAAAGAAAGTATGCATGGATACATATAAAACGAGGAAACCAGAATCATAGTTTTGGATATCGAAATGTAAGCCGAACTGTGATCACTCATGCACCATGATTTCGAAGGTTGAGCTAGTTCAACCATGAAAACAATACATTTTCAATTTTAATTAAATAAATCATATCACAAAAAAATAGTACTTAATACTTTTGTTAAAGTTGTATTAGTGCTTCAAAGTAATTAGTTCATGAATAATTAGAATTAGCGTTTAATGTGTTTAGGAAGAAGTCAGCACATGTATCCTAATTGTGTGGTAAAAGTGGTCTTATTCTTATCTTACTAGCTTAAGTTTAGGAGGTAGTTTGATATTTTTATCTTTTCTATTCAAAGCTTTGTAATTCCCATCTTTCTGTGTGAAGCAATAACAATGTAGTCATTTTGTGTTTTACTGTTTCATCTCTCTCCCTCCTCTCTATATCAATAAAATTCTAACACGGTATCAGAGCTAGGTTGATGAGAGGGGATAGAGAGATCTTTGGAAAGGGGAAAAAATTTAGTTTTTTAAACAATTCAAAGACGGACCAGCTGAAGCACAACAAAAACAAGCATATCTGGTCATGAAGAAAATAGTTGTTGGCCTAAGGGAAACCTAATTGTTTCAAGTGTCAAAAATTTTGGGCATATGGCAAGGAACTGTAGGTTCAAAGATGAAGAGCAAGAGAACATGACACAAGTGGTTGAGGAAGAGAATTTATTTTAGAGTTGTGGGTGAGAAGTGCACCATGGAGAGAAGTGCTCCAATATTTAAAGAGTAGAGATGATGAGACGTGCTTCAACAATTGAAGGTGATGAGAAGTGCATCGCAAATCGAAGAGAAGTGCTTCGTTTATTATCTCAACAACTTTGAAGAAAAGGGGTTTGTTAAAGTTATATTGGTGCTTCAAAGTAATTAGTTCATGGATAATTAGAATTAGCGTTTAAGATGTTTAGGAAGAAGTCAGCACATGTCTCCCAATTGTGTGGTAGAAGTGGTCTTGTTCTTATCTTACTAGCTTAAGTTTAGGAGGTAGTTTGATATTTTTATCATTTCTATTTAAAGCTTTGTAATTCCCATCTTTCTGTGTGAAGTAATAACAATTTAGTCATTTTATGTTTTACTGTTTCATCTCTCTCCCTCCTCTCTATATCAATAAAATTCTAACATGGTATCAGAGCTAGGTTGATGAGAGGGGATAGAGAGATCTCTGGAGAGGAAAAAAAATCAGTTTTTTAAACAATTCAAAGACGGACTAGCTGAAGCACAACAAAAACAAGCATATCTGGTCATAAAGAAAATGATTGTTGTCATAAGTGAAACCTAATTGTTTCAAGTGTCAAAAATTTTGGGCATATGGCAAGGAATTGTAGGTTCAAAGATGAAGAGCAAGAGAACATGACACAAGTGGTTGGGGAAGAGAATTAATTTTAGAGTTGTGGGTGAGAAGTGCACCACGCTCCAATATTTAAAAAGTAGAGTTGATGAGACGTGCTTCAACAATTGAAGGTGATGAGAAGTGCATCGCAAATCGAAGAGAAGTGCTTCGTTTATTATCTCAACAACTTTGAAGAAAAGGGGTGTGTTAAAGTTATATTGGTGCTTCAAAGTTATTAGTTCATGATTAATTAGAATTAGCGTTTAATGTGTTTAGGAAGAAGTCAGCACATGTATCCTAATTGTGTGGTAGAAGTGGTCTTGTTCTTATCTTACTAGCTTAAGTTTAGGAGGTAGTTTGATATTTTTATCTTTTCTATTTAAAGCTTTGTAATTCCCATCTTTCAATGTGAAGCAATAACAATGTAGTTGTTCAATTATTCTACGTTTAATCTCTCTCCTCCTCTCTATATCAAATTCTAACAACTTTACTAAATTAAACCATATATATAGGAGCATTTTAAGGCACCCCTGTAATGTTAATCGGCGGAATCTCACTGTCTATTTGTGCTCTTATTACCATAAGACTGTCTGAAATAAAGATGCTTGTGACCGTCAAAATTTTTACGCTTATAATGCACATGTTATAAAAATAAAAAACAACATTATTGTAATAGAAATGAGACAAGATAGATAGAAATAATGCAGAATATTGGCGTAAATAAGATCTAGATAGAAAAGAGATCATGTGTTGTTATTACCTCTCCTGGTAATGGTACACATTCCAAATGTAGTGCACTTGTTCAAAAAAATAATATTTCAAGTACTCAACGTTTTAAAAGGAAGCTCATTTCACCAAATCTCATGGAAGTGAACTGAAGATTACCGATTGTGCTGTTGTATGTTGCAAGGTCGTTTCATATTATATGTTCTCCAACTGAACTTAATCAAGTCAACTACTTAGATAATATTAACATAACTCTGGAAGACAAAGATTGTAGTTATATCGTGCAAGTTAGAACCTGTCACTGTCCATCCAATGAGTTCAAAATTCATTAACATGTTATCTCTTCTAAACGCATTTTTTTCGATTCGGTCACCTTTTATGAACTTATAACACTTTTAGCCTAGTTTCATAACTTATTACAGCCGTAGCCTGGTTTATGTCACATCAGCCAAAACCATTATTTACTACTAGCGGCATTTGTAATAACGTGTACGTGCGGTATTCAAGATGACGCTGAGAAGTTTTTATCTTACTACCCTTGTATTTTTTTGTTGAACCCACTAGCGGCATTTAAGAAAACGCTCTGGAGCGTTATTTTGAATGACGCACATATGGGGTTATAATTATGTTTGGTTGAACTCAGCTAGTAGCATTATTTTAGATAACGCATTTAAGCATCATCCTAAATAACGCTCTTATGGGGTTTTACCTTTTTTTGTAGATTTCACGTCTGAGCGTCATTTGAAATACCGTGCGTAAGCGTCATTTTAAATGAGACTCAAACGTGATATACCGAGAGCTTTTGCTCTCTACCTCCTCACTTTCCAACTTTCTCAATACTGAAAAAAAGAAACCCAAAACCTTAAATCAACTTCTGAAACTAAACCATTCCGTAATTTTATCTTAGATCATCAGCAATTTCAGTTTTGCTTCAACTGGACTCTATTCTCCGTCGTTTGATTCATTACGAGGTTAGAATTTCCATAACCCTAAATCAAAGTTTTTTTTGGATCTTTAACTTCTGGTAATATATTCATTTTTGTTGTTGTAAACTAGAATGGCTCCTAAGTTTATTGCAATTATATGCTACTTCGATGGTGAGTTGGTTATTGATGATAGAAAGTGTGGGTAATACGAAGGTGGATCTTTCAAACCTATAAAAGTTCTCAAAGGTTGTAACTTGATGCAATTAAAAGCCTCGATATTCAAGTCAACAATGATTAATACAGAGCAATTTGATATTCAGTTAGTTTTCAATTGACCAACTGATTCTGGTTCTAAGGCAATTAAAATTGTAGACGATGGTGATGTTGAGTTAATGCTTTCTGCCGCTTGTAAGACTATAGAGTTATCTTTTGTGAAAACGACAAAGTTAGTGGTAGAGCCACCTACTACTTCAAGACCCGTTCGAGCGACACCGTTCCTTCCAACTCCCCCGATGCCATCACCAAATAGTATTCCTCCTTCTAACATTTCAGAGTATGGACAACATCAAATGTTCTATGCATACCCCCCGCATATGAATTATACACAGAATCCGCATTTTAGCTTTCCATATCCCACGCAGGAAAGTATTGCATGCGTGACATAGAGGTAAGCCCAACTTGGAAGGTTATCTAAACAAGTTATATTTTTATTCTCCCAATTGTTGTTAATGACCGCTAGATATTATATAGTTATAGTCCTTACTACCATCATACACAAAATAATGTTGGACCGTCTATACAAGTACCAGAACTGTTGCAGCCAACGCCATCTGAGTTATATCATATGAGTCAGAAGTAAGTATTCTTTTAAATGAATTGTTATTTGAGTCGTGCATTAGTGTATGATGAAGGTGTAATATTTTCATGCCACATCTGTCCGCAGGATTTCATGGAAGAGCAATCACCTTTCGAAGAGAATGCATGCGATGACGCCAGTCAAGTAGTTGGAAATGTAGACATACAAACGAATCCTGGACATGCTTTGGACAGCATGACTATTGCTTCGATACCCGATAAGAATCAAGCATGGTTTGACAGCATGCAAGTAAATAATGATTCACTGAACTTTGACTTTACAGGTGAAGAGATGGATGATGATGAAGAAGAAGATGGGAGTAATGAAGAACCTAAAATGGAGATTCCGCTTGATGATGACATGTGTACTGTGCAAATGTTAGCTAGATTTGTTGTCGCTAACTTGCAATGTAGGGGAGAATTATTCTCGTCCTCTTGCATTCAAAGTAGTTTTGAACCTGGTCTTGTTTTTAAGAGCAAAGCTAAATTTCTGCAACAACTAAGTGAGTTGTCTATTTTACATGCTGTTTCTTTTAAGCCCATTAGGTCTAACAAAGAAATGTATACCGCCATTTGCAATGTCGTCGATAAATGCCATTGGAGAATTCATGCAATTAATTCCAAAAAATAGCAGCCTGTATTGTGGGTTGTTAAGAAGTATAGAGGGGAGCACACTTGCGTTAATCCAACGGTATATTCAAGCAATTGACAAGCGACATCAACTTTTTTGGTTTCGAAGATTATGCCTTTTGTGAAGTCTGATTTAAACATAACAGCTAGAACAATTCAAGTGTTGGTGGAAGAACAATTTTTTATTAAGATTGGTTATATGAAATCTTTGAGATCATTGAGAAAGGCAATTGTTATGGTTTACGGGGATTGGGCGGAGTCATATTCATTGTTACGGTCATATTTTGATGAAATTAAAAGATCAAATCCCGGTAGTGTAAGCCATATAGTAACAGATGAATATGGTGTATTTGAACGTGCATTTTGGGCATTTGTCCCTTCAATTGAAGGATTTCTATATTGTCGCCCATTTATTTGTATCAATGGCACTCATTTGTATGCCAAATATAAAGGTACACTACTCGTAGCTGCTGCAACGGATGCGAATGATCAACTTTATCTGCTGGCATATGCCATTGTTGGGGTTAAATCGACTGACTCTTGGGCTTGGTTTTTTTCCTATATGAGACAGTTTATACATAGTGTAAACAATCGACGTATTACTTTAATATCTGATAAAATTAAAGGAACCCTTATCACATTACAGGAAAGATGGGTAGAGCTACATAAGCACAGATTTTGCGAAAGGCATCTAAAAGTTAATTTTCAAGCCGCTGGCTTTAGAGATCAATGTTTGACGGGTTTATTTTATGCGGCGGCATGTGCATCAGAAGAGGTTGAGTATCGTAAGCTTCGGGAGGAAATTAAGACGGCCAACGGTAGAGCTCATACCTGGATTGAGAGAAGTTTGGGCGAAAATAGGAAAATTGGGCTTTGTTTAAAGATGATTGCGGAAGGTTTCATGTAATGATGACAAATGCTTCTGAAAGCTTCAACGGTGTGCTAAGAGGTGCACGATCGCTTCCCGTTAAGTCGTTGGTTGCGCGTATCTTTTATAGATCAGTGGATTATTTCTGTAACAGGCGGCAAAATATGGTTGGTTCAGTATGCAAGTTAACTCCGAAATGGGAAGCAGAAATAGCTGAAAGAGCCGAAGAAGCTAGACGTTGCAGAATAGTTCACTTCGGAAAAAATGAATGGGTTGTAATACAATACTTCGGTGATGAATTTACAGTAAAGATAGATGGTAATAATTGTTCTTGTACATGTAACATACCATTGCTACAGCACCTTCCTTGTGCGCATGTTATGGGCGCATGTTCAGCAGTGTCAAATTGGGCTAAAAGAGATCACCACGACTTCGCCTCCTACTGGTACACACTTCAAAGTTATCACGCGGCTTATACGCCGGAGTTTCATCCAGTTCGTGTAACACCCCACGTTCGTTAATGTAACTCACTAAGGGAATGCATTAAGTTTCATGAAGCATTATAGGTAAATAAGAACATAATAGCACAAGACAGACATGTAAAATAGTAGAGAAATTAAATTTTTATTTAAATCCAAAAATCATGGTCCCAAATACTGAGTTTACATCATAAGTAACTAATTACATTAATAATCTGTCTTGCCAAAAAATATCAGAGTACAAAAGCATAGAACCATATATCCCTTGCAAAGCCATAAGAGAGTTGACAAGAAGTCAAAGCAGTACATCTATATCCAAAATCCAAGCTAAGCTGAAAGAATCCAAATCAATTCTAAGCATTTCCACCCGGAGAACCTATGGGAGGGAAACGGAAGAGAGAGAGGAGGAAACAAAAAGGGTCAAACATAAAGTCTGGCGAGTCCAGTTACTTTTAAATATAAATAAATAAAAGTATCATGACAAGTATATAAAACTGGAAGAACAAGATAACAGTAACAATAACTAGTGTGAAACACCCCACCGCCATTAATGTCATTCACAAAGGGAATGCATTAACTTCAGTGAAGCGTTATAGGTAAAAGATGCAGATAAATTACGAGACAGACAAATAAAGTAGCGGAAAAGAATAAAAACATTACTTCATTGATAAAACAACAGCTTGGAAAAACAGCTTGTACAAAGATTGTTTTCTAACACCAAAGCCATAGCAGTGGAAAAGAGAGTCCAAAGCAATACATCGTCTATCTTCCAGCTTGGAAAGAAAACTAAGCTAAGTGATGATATTCCCTCCCTGTGAACCTTGGGGGGGGGGGGGAGGGGGGAACGGAAGAGAAGAAGGCGAAAGAAAACTAGGTTAGACATAAGTTTGGTAAGTCCAGTGATTTTCAGTATGTAAACAGGTAATAGTAACATGACATGAATAAACTGAATATAATACAATACCATGATAACAGGGATAACAAGATAACCTAAGATTAGCATAAGATATGATAAGGCAAGATAAGTCGAATGCGCTTCTATTCTTTCTCTGCTTCGCTACTACCCCGTTATTCGAATTTTTATATCTCTGATTTCCTATTTTCTCTGCACCAACTAACCAGTATCCTAACTAGTGTCTTTTATAGAATGATCTGTATCCCCTACTAGTGTCCCAACTAGTATCCTATGAAAAAGCATCTGTATCCCTTACTAGTGTCCCAACTAGTATCCTGTGTTATGTAATAAGGTGATCCCACCCCCGTAATTGTGGTAGCCTTCAGGTGTACATCTAGTATGAGGATCTTACCTTAATCAGCCTAATTGCCATGAAGATGTTAGATGTACCCTTACTACCCTATCGATCGGCTCTTTACTTGTATTAATTTTCCTTGTGTCTGTATCAATCGACCCTCTCTTGCATGTAGATACCCTGTGTTGGTTCCACCATAAGGTGTATCAATCCCTATGATAGCAACCCGACACGATTCAAGATGCCCAGTGTATACTACTGATGTCCAGTGCCTACTTTTCCACTCCGGAGCACGTGCACGCCCATACTCCGTCGGAACTACACTGCTGCACCCCCTGCCGCTATTTTGACCGCTTATAATCAGGCCAGTAATCTTACCCCACCCTGCCTAGTTCAGGGTACCGTGATACATCTATGTGGGTTACTGCAGAAATGGGTCCCCGTAACTAGGGTTTCCTACTGGTTAAGTTTGTGGGCCTATACATACAAATATTACCCACCTACACGAGATGTACTTAACCCTCCCACTGATTCAAACATGTTTATTTAATGGTTAAGTTTGTGGGCCTATATATACTAATATTACCTACCTACCCAAAGTTTACTTAACCCTCCTACTTATCAAGTCAATCTATTTGTTGGTTAAGCTTTCTTTAACCCTATCCACTTTGTTCATGTAATATTGGTTAAGTGCTGTCCATTCATGTTAACTTAACCCACCCACACATCATGTTGTATTGGTTAAGTGTTTCCCATTAACTTTACCCCACTCGTTCATCATGTTATGTTGGTTAAGTGTTTCTCATTAACTTAAGCCTACTCATTCATCATGCTATATTGGTTAAGTGTTCCTTATTAACTTAACCCCACTCGTTCATCATGCTATATTGGTTAAGTGTTTCTTATTAACTTAACCCTGCTCACTCATCATGCTATATTGGTAAAGTGTTTCTATATTTACTTAACCCCACCTTCTTGTCTAATTAACATGTTATAACGGTTAAGTGTTCTAAATCTACTTAACCCCACCTTCTAGTCTAATTAACATATTGTATTGATTAAGTGTCGCCTATTCATATGTTACTTAACCTTACCATTCTTAGAATGTCTGTTTATTGGCATTAATTAATTTAATAATGCCCCAACCTCTCACATTAGAACTGTTGTTTGCGGTTGCTGGATGTGCCGGGCTGTTCCGGGCAGACTTCTAACGCAAACTCATTCTAACCTCGGGTTTTGGGCTAAATGCGCTAACCTCTCACATTAGATCTGTGTTGTTGCGGTTACCGGATGTGCCGGGCGGTTCCGGGTAGTTTTACACTGCAACTCAATCTGACCTTGGGTTAGGCATGTTCCTCTTTCAAATTAATTTACATATTTACAATTTATATTCATATGTAAATTATCCACAAGTGTTGTCAATTCAAGTCATGCCCCATTTACCCTCCAAATTATGTCCATAATTCTAGGTATACAAATTCTACCATTTCATGCTACTAATCATTCATATGATTATGAGCCAATCTATGCCAATAGCATGTAGTTTAATATATATTTTCCCCAATGTCTCCCCCGTTATTCATTCGCATTATTCACATAGAACGCTAAGCTCGCAAATTAGCCTAACTTATAAATAGTAGGGAAAAGAAAGGGACATGTAACATTCCAACAGGCATAAACAATATAGATCAACATGCATAGTATAAATTTTGGGATAGAACGACATAAACTTAATTAAGCACATAAACGTGATCTTACATTTAAATTAGATCCAATTAACATGCGAACTTGCATAGATCTAATTGTATAAGCATGAACTTATATAGATCTTAAACATGGGTACTAGCTTGGATCTAAACATGTAAGCATGTATGAACATAACTTATCATGTAATTTGCATATACAGCATGGTAGGTTCAATTGTGTCAGTCCAATAGTCTCATAGGCATAGGATGTACAACATGATAAATCAATCACAACAGTCCCATAGGCATGATAGGTTCCATTTTGTCAATCCAACAGTCCCATAGGCATGTTAGGTTTTTATGTCAATCACAATAGTCTCATAGGCAAAATAGGTGTCATTACATCAATCAAATTAGTCTCATAGGCATAGGCAATTCAGAATTGACAAAAGGATAGGCACGAATAGAATTAGGCGTAGTTCTTAGATCCAGTTATTACAATCATGATTTCTTATTAGGTGTTCGCATCTAAACAATAACCGTACTTACAGAAAAAGGATGGATCTTGACTTCTAGGATCTGATTTCTGAATTTGAAAAGATATCCATCGATGTAGATGTTTGATTCTCTAGTTCTTCTAATTGATTCCTAGTTTGAATTTGATTCTCTAGTTTGTGGTAAATGAATGGAGGCTAGGCCAGTTTGTAGACGAACAACATGACAGCTTCATAGAATGAGTTCTAGGGTTGAGGTTTAGGTTGATTATATAGATGTTTAGATAAATGTGAGCCGTTAGATCAACCTAGGAGTAATCAGAGCCATCCAGACCAAATAGAGCCAACCAGAAGTCGCCACATATGCCCTAATGACTCAGAAATCGACCATCAGGCCAATCAGTGAAGGCCATATCAAATCAGGGCTCAGAAAAATCGTCACAGGAACCAGATCAAAAAGGGGTCGACTCCCTACAGGGGGGTCGACACCTATGTCGACTCCCCTATAGGGGGGTCGACACCTATGTCGACTCCCCCTGGAGGGGGGTCGACACCCTGAGCGGGAAATTTCCCGCTCAGCCTATTTTCTTCTGAATTTGGAATTTGAACTGGTTTTTAATTATTATTTAATTTCTGATTAGACTTGTAATCTTCTAACCCCCATAACTTCTTCATATGGAGTCCGGTTCACGCAAACTCGGACTCTATCTCAAGCAGAATTCCGAGACGAACGGAATGGCGTAACCCATTTTACTTAATTCCCACTTTTAAAATTAAGTATTCTTTAATTAGTTATTTTAATGTTTATAGGAAATACGGGGTGTTGCATTCTCCCTTCCTTAAAGGATTTCGTCCCCGAAATCTTCAAGTCAGGAAGAATGTATATCCTACCATCCAATCGTCTATCTACTCAACCATCAAACACATGCATCCATTATCCTTAAAAATATTTCTAATGCTTTATGAGCATATGCAAGGGTGTGTGTACATGTCCCAATACTAATGCAAAATCCGGCGGTCTTCTGATTCAGTTGACCTCCTTAATGCGGATTATGTCAGTGCCATGAGTCCATCATGTATGCAATTATTCTTAATCGTACTTTATAACTTCTACATGAGTGCACAATCATTCATACAAATGCAACATCCATATGATAACACATCAAGTTTCAACCCATATATATATATATATATATATATATATATATATATATATATATACATACATGCATATGCAATATGAAAAGTGACTGATCCGATCTAGTACCTAGTGTGTGTGTATATGCATCCACAAGTAACCACTAGCAACTACTTGCAATCACTTGCAACCATCAACCTTGACATGTTTCAAATACATGTTTACATCCATTGGTTTCTACCTAAGGATCGAGGGTTGGACGGAGAGGATATACTTAAAAGATAAAGACTAGCAAATAAACTTTACAGAAAAAGAGAGATCAAGGATATACCCTCAAAAAGGGTATGATGCGCGTATCAAGTCTTCAGTCTTCTAAGTCGCATATTCTTGAGCTTCACTCCATATTGCTCTGACTGTCTTAACTTCACAATTGCATAGCTTCTTAATTTATGTTTCTAGAATATGCGTTGGAACTCATTTCGTTGTCGCCTCTCTTTCCACTTCTTCTTCTAGTATACTCAGTTCTACAATTCCTACTGTGTCATGCTAACATTTCCTCAAAAGGTCTTCCAAAATCCTATTCAACCTTTCTGTCTGAGGATGATAAGCGGTCCTCAAACATAACTGTGTACTCATGGCTTCTTCCAAAATTCACTAGAGGGTATTCCATGTAGAAGAACTATTTCTTGAAAATAAACAGATGCTAACCATGTTACTAAGTGTATATACTAAGATGATTAGAGGGCTCATCTCCACTTAGCTTACCCATCATGTCACAAATTTGAGGGTCTTCATGTCACGTCGCTCCTATATGATCCAAAAGCGTAGGCCGCTCTTCTAGCGAATCCAACTAACTTAACCGAAGGTTTTAAAATCAAAGGTGGATATGTATTCTAAACTTTTCCTTTTCACATAAAGAGGATTTGAATTCAACTTTTTTCTTCTTCTTAAGGCATCCGCTACGACCTTACCCTTCTTTTTCACACTAAAGTGGCGCCTAGTTCCATGCCGCATGCATCCGGGTATACCGTAGACCTTTTACTACCGTAAGGTAAAAGTCAAAACTGGGGACGTTGTAAGAGCCCTCTTCGATTGTTGGAAAGCAATATCATAACCAATATCCCGAGCAAATGTTAGATTCTTCTTCGTCAATCTTGTTAGTGGGGCTAATACCTTCGCAAAGTTCTTAATGAACTTCCTATATTAACCCGCTAGTCCAAGAAAGCTTCTTACTTCTATTGCATTCCTTGGGACCTTTCAGTCTTGCACCGCAACTACTTTTGCGGGATCTATTGCTATCCCTTCTTTGGACGCCACATGTCCTAGAAACCTTACTTCTTCTCTCCAAAAATGGCATTTTTGGAGAACTTCGCCTTAAGTGCGTTTGGAGGGTATCCGAGACTTCCCTTAGATGCAAAGCATGTTCTACCTCATTCCAAAATATCATCTATGCACAAGCGAAGTGAACCATCCGCCATTGTAACGATAACGACTGGAGCACCCCATTCAGAAATACTTCGCCTTATGAACTCTTTTTCAAGTAACTCTTTTACTTGTTTACTGAGCCCTTCCTTTCCCTTGGATTCATGTGTCGTACAGGTAATGCAACTGGCTTTGCATTGTCAACTAGATATATGCAAAAGTCTATCTCGCGTTTTAGGGGACAAACCCCTGACCTAATCAAAAACATCTGCGTACTCATGGACTACTCCAACGGATCGCAAATCGTCGATAGATGCATCAAGTGATTCTAGGTAGCTAAGACAAACTGATCCCTTAGGATCGAACGAAATCTCGATGGTATTCCCGAGACAAGTTGAAAGTCTAACTACCCTCCTTTCACAATTACTAGCTAACCAATCCATGCCTTGAATCAACCCATTGCCCATGAAACCAAAGACATAAGCCGTACATTTAGACTCAATACTTAACATAGCTATTCTCAAATCCTTACAAACCAAAGATAAATGAGCCGAACCACCAATCGGATTTGAAACAATAATGGGATCTTCTACTATACAAGCACTAAGGTGCAGAGACTCAATTATGGAAGCAGATATAAACTAACGTGAAGTGCTAAAATCAAAAAGAGTACTAACAGGATGATCAAAAAGAAAAACTAGACTTTTTCAACAGAAACTCTACTACCTCTCTCTCAGGTACGCTGGCGGTGAGAGCATGCACTTGCCCTCCTGAAAATCTTGTCCTTTGTTCTTGCCTTTGTCCTTAATTATATGACCCGTTATACAATAATAACGACACTTCCTCTTGTCTTAGATTTTTCTATTCCTTCCTCCTTCGTGAACAAAGTCCATATCCATGAGTTTCTCATCCTTGGGTTGTGTTCCTTAGCGAAACTCCCTTATTCTCATCTTTGCCATCTTTGTGTAACTTGTTGACAAGTCTCTTGAAAGCTGCCTCCATCGCATGGAAAACCCTACAAAGCTTGAAAGAAAATTAGCCGCAGGTGAAACTACTGCATCTATATATGGAAGTTGGGCAATTCTTCGCCCTTTGACAGGTGTCATAGTCTCATCAAGCCTACGAAACCATGCCGCGATGAGGTTACCTCCCAGAAATCCAGGAGCCCCGGAGACTCAATAAAGAAGGAAAACAAGGATTCAAAAAGAGGATCAAAAGATAATGCATATTGCTTTGGGGAATATGCCTTTCAAATAAAACTTTTCTTTAGAAAATGCTTCTTTTAAAACCGTTTTGAAAATAATTTTCCAAATCTTTTATCTGATCTAGTAACCTTCAACTCTAATACCAAGTGAAACACCCCACCTCCATTAATGTCACTCACAAAGGGAATGCATTAACTTCAGCGAAGCGTTATAGGTAAAAGATGCAGATAAATTATAAGACAGACAAATAAAGCAGCAGAAAAGAATAAATACTTTACTTCATTGATAAAACAACAGCTTGGTAAAATAGCTTGTACAAAGATTGTTTTCTAACACCAAAACACCCTTACCCATTACAACAAAGCATCTGTCTTGTTTAACAAAATAAAGAAGCATAAAATAACAATGATATTCCCCAATAAAGCGTGAGCCAGCCATAGCAGTGGAAAAGAGAGTCTAAAGCAATACATCGTCTATCTTCGAGCATGGAAAGAAAACTGAGCTAAGTGGTGATATTCCCTCCCTGTGAACCGGGGGGAGGGGGAAAGAAGGCGAAAGAAAACAAGGTCAGACACAATTTTGGTAAGTCTAGTGATTTTCAGTATGTAAACAGGTAATAGTAACATGACACGGATAAACAGAATATAAGACAATACCGTGATAACAGGGATAACAAGATAACCTAAGATTAGCATAAGATATGATAAGGCAAGATAAACCGAATGTGATTCTATTCTTTCTCTGCTTCACTACTACCCCATTATTCTGATTTTTATATCTCTGATTTCCTATTTTCTCTGCACCAACTAACCAGTATCCTAACTAGTGTCTTTTATAGAATGATCTGTAACCCCTACTAGTGTCCCAACTAGTATCCCATGAAAATGGATTTGTATCCCCTACTAGTGTCCCAACTATTATCCTATGTTATATAATAAGGTGATCCCACCCCCGCAATTGTAGTAGCCTTCAGGTGTACATCTAGTATGAGGATCTTACCTCAATCAGCCTAATTGCCATGAAGATATTAGACGTACCCTTCCTACCCTATCGATCGGCTCTTTACTCGTATTAATTTTCCTTGTGTCTATGTCAATCAACCCTCTCTTGCATGTAGATACCCTGTGCTGATCCCACCATAAGGTGTATCAATCCCTATGATAGCAACCTGACACGATTCAAGATGCATAGTGTATACTACTAATGCCCAGTGCCTGCTTTTCCACTCCGGAGCACGTGCACGCCCATACTCCGTCGGAACTACACTGCTGCACCCCATGCCGCTATTTTGACCGCTTATAATCTGCCTAGTAATCGTGCCCCACCCTGCCTAGGTCAGGGTCCATGAGTGGGTTACTGCTGAAATGGGTCCTCGTTACTAGGGTTTCCTACTGGTTAAGTTTGTGTGCCTATATATACAAATATTACCCACCTACACGAGATGTACTTAACCCTTCCACTGATTCATACATGTTTATTTAACGGTTAAGTTTATGGGCCTATATATACTAATATTACCTACCTACCCAAAGTTTGCTTAACCCTCCTACTTATCAAGTCAATCTGTATTATTGGTTAAGCTTGCTTTAACCCTATCCACTTTGTTCATGTAATATTGGTTAAGTGTTGTCCATTTATGTTAACTTAACCCACGCACACATCATGTTGTATTGGTTAAGTGTTTCCCATTAACTTAACCCCACTCGTTCATCATGTTATGTTGGTTAAGTGTTTCTTATTAACTTAACCCCACTCGTTCATCATGCTATATTGGATAAGTGTTTCTTATTAACTTAACTCCACTCGTTCATCATGCTATATTGGTTAAGTGTTTCTTATTAACTTAACCCTACTCATTCATCATGTTATATTGGTTAAGTGTTTCTAAATTTACTTAACCCCACCTTCTTGTCTAATTAACATGTTATAATGGTTAAGTGTTCTAAATCTACTTAACCCCACCTTCTTGTCTAATTAACATTTTGTATTGGTTAAGTGTCGCCTATTCATATGTTACTTAACCTTACCATTCTTAGAATGTCTGTTTATTGGCACTAATTAATTTATTAATGCCCCAACCTCTCACATTAGAACTGTTATTTGTGGTTGCTGGATGTGCCGGGCGGTTCCGGGCAGACTTCTACCGCAAACTCATTCTAACCTCGGGTTTTAGGCTAAATGCGCTAACCTCTCATATTAGACCTGTGTTGTTGCGGTTACTGGATGTGCCGGGTGGTTCCGGGAAGTTTTACACCACAACTCAATCTAACCTCGAGTTAGGCATGTTCCTCTTTTAAATTAATTTACATATTTACAATTTATGTTCATATGTAAATTATCCACCAGTGTTGTCAATCCAAGTCATGCCCCATTTACCCTCTAAATTATGTCCATAATTCTAGGTATACAAATTCTACCATTTCATGCTACTAATCATTCATATGATTATGAACCAATCTATGCCAATAACATGTAGTTTAATTTTTTTCTCCAACATCTCCCCTGTTATTCGTTCACATAATTCACATAGAACGCTAGGCTTGCAAATTAGCCTAACTTATAAACAATAAAGAAAAGAAAGGGTCATGTAACATTCCAATAGGCATAAACAATATAGATCAACATGCATAGTATAAATTTTGGGATAGAACGACATAAACTTAATTAAGAGCATAAATGTGATCTTACATTTAAATTAGATCCAATTAACATGCGAACTTGCATAGATCTAATTGTATAAGCATGAACTTATATAGATCTTAAACATGGGTGTTAGCTTGGATCTAAACATGTAAGCATGTATGAACATAACTTAACATGTAATTTGCATATACAGCATGGTAGGTTCAATTGTGTCAGTCCAATAGTCTCATAGGCATAGGATGTACAACATGATAAATCAATCACAACAGTCCCATAGGCATGATAGGTTCCATTTTGTCAATCCAATAGTCTCATAGGCATGTTAGGTTTCATTATGGCAATCATAATAGTCTCAAAGGCACAATAGGTGTCATTATATCAATCACAATAGTCTCATAGGCATAGGCAATTCAGAATTGACAAAAGGATAGGCACGAATAGAATTAGGCGTAGTTCTTAGATCCAGTTATTACAGTCATGATTTCTTATTAGGTATTCGCATCTAAACAATAATTGTACTTACAGAAAAAGGATGGATCTTGACTTCTGGCATCTGATTTCTGAATTTGAAAAGCTATCCTTTGATGTAGACGTTTGATTCTCTAGTTCTTCTACTTGATTCCTAGTTTGAATTTGATTCTCTAGTTTGTGGTAGATGAATGGAGGCTAGGCCATTTTATAGACAAACAGCATGACAGCTTCATAGATGAGTTCTAGGGTTGAGGTTTAGGTTGATTATATAAAAGTTTAGATAAATGTGAGCCGTTAGATCAACCTAGGAGTAATCAGAGCCGTCCAGACCAAATAGAGCCAACCAGAAGTCGCCACATATGCCCTAATGACTCAGAAATCGACCATCAGGCCAATCATTGAAGGCCATATCAGCTCAGGGCTCAGAAAAATCGTCACAGGAACCAAATCAAAAAGGGGTCGACTCCCCTATAGGGGGGTCGACACCTATGTCGACTCTAACTGGGGGGGGTCGACACCCTGAGCGGGAAATTTCCCGCTCAGCCTGTTTTCTTCTGAATATGAAATTTGAACTGGTTTTTAATTATTATTTAATTTCTGATTAGACTTGGAATCTTCTAACCTCCATAACTTCTTCATATGGAGCCCGATTCACGCAAACTCGGACTCTATCTCAAGAAGAATTCCGAGATGAACGCAATGGCGTTACCCGTTTTACTTAATTCCCACTTTTAAAATTAATTATTCTTTAATTCATTACTTTAATTTTTACAGAAAATACGGGGTGTTACAAAGTGTGAACTGAGCAAGATGAGATGAACAAGATATATTGCGCTTCTTAAATACATTTCTCTGCACCGCGCACATACTAGTATATCAGAAATAGAAGGATCCCTTCTAATACCGCTCCATTACATTTTCTTGATTATTAGGTTACTTGGGTTAATAGAACTCAAGACTTATATGCCCATCGTACCCATTTACTTTCCCATGGATTCACCTAATACAATATGTCTCTCAATATTGAGATACACCCCATGGTAACCCGCTCGCACGGTCTCAACCGTAATGAACGCAGTCCCTTATCCTACACCGGAGTGACGTACGGATCTCTATATAAAATGTTACGTTCCGTACATATCTATCATTACTATGCCACGTAAGCGTATGGACTGCCACCATCTATCAAATCAGATTCCTTATCGGAATAATGCCCTCTAGTCTATGACACACCATCCAGAGCAGATATGCATGTATCTAGACAATTGCACGTATGTACTGTAATTGTAGCTCGATGCCTCAATCACATGTCCTCTAATGTGCACCGAGTTCCGTGGCAGGGCTAAAAAGGAAACATGGAACTCGGATGGGAGCTTTTCCACATCTGTACAGGCCGCCTTTAAGTGCCTTCAAATACAGATATTCCTCGGGCCTGTTTTTTAATGTGGCTATGGCCGCACCTTGGCCCCTCCCTCAACTAGTAAAAACTACAGAGCTAAGCGACTGCCCCTAATAACAACCAATCTAAACATTCATGTGGCGTCTACCCTCAACCTCGTACCTCGATAGTGAAAGGTGAAATGATATCTTGGGTTTAGCTCTAGTCTTTTCGCATCTCGCTGGCTGTCGATGACGGATATCCGACGGTCTACAATCCTTGTTGGTCGTCACCCTCTCTACCTCCTCGTGAGGCAACCATCGAATCACCCTGGTGTCACCTCGTCATAGCATTCTGACTGCATAGCTACATCTGCAGTCAAGGCCTACCCACCTAGTAGTTAGGCGAAGACCCAACCTCTGCAAGTATAGCCTAAGACATCTGTCACCGCACAGAGGACTACTAGGAGCACCTTACGTACTTCAGGAAGCTGCATGCTTCCCCTTTCCATTCCTTTGGAGCCATCATAACGATCAGATGATTATGCACTCCCCTCATGTCTTATAACACCCCGATGATCTACCCCATTGGGTTATTCATCCTCAAACGTACGGACTGGTCCAAGCGCCTTTCTTTAATATGTCGTTAGACCCTATGTCTTAACATTCTTTTAGGCGCTTACCATACCTCACCGGGTTTCCATTTAACTTGGTTATTCCCATTCATATTGAATTCTTATTCAAATCACCAATTTTCTCTTGCTTATTAATTTAATGTTATATAACTTAATCCATTTAAGTTTATTAATAAGCCCACAACATGTTATTTTCTAGATTGTGGCTCAAGATCTGTAATCTACTATCAATTTTATATTCTTGCTTGGTTACATCATTACAATAACATGTTCACCTTAATACGTTGTAAAGTATAAATCAATTCACATGTTTCCTAATTAACATGCCACTTACCATTTATCATTAAATATAACTTATTTATTTTATAAGTTTTCCTCATTCTTTCTCATTTAACCATAAATTCAATTTACGCCGTCAATACAACTTATCGTTGTTTACTTAGTAGATTATTACGCATATCTGATTCTATCATTTATACAAGTTATGCTTTCCCTACAAGGGTGTCTTTAATTACAAAACTTTATTACGTTTTTCACGGTTATGTATACCACTAGGTGTCTTTAATTACATAACCTTATTAGGTTAAGTTTATGGGCCTATGTGTGAATATTACCCACCCCCTCTATTTTACTTAACCCACACACTAGCCATCCAATTTTACTTAACCCTAACTTAAGTTCATTACAATCCTTATGGATTAAATTAGGTTAAGTAGTCCAATTCATTACCATGTCCAATTATGGTCATAATGGGCTAGACCTTCCAAATTAGGCCTACAATGTGTGGATGCTGGATATGTCGGTCGAGTCTGGGCAGTCTAATTCCGCAGTTGGGTCTAACCTCGTGTCTTAGCCCGATTCGTATTTGCACACTTAGACCTCTCACATTAGGGTTCAACATTAGTGGCTGCTGGATATGTCGGTCGGGTCCGAGCAGACTTCCACCACTAATGACACCTAACCTCGTGTCATAAGTGCAATTACAATTCCTAATTGTAATCACTAGGCATTCCATTTTTATCCAAATCTACTTATGTCAATATAGGTGATTATTTCTCTTTTTCCCCATATTTAATTATATGCCCAATTCATTATTCAAATCATAGACTTTTTCACCCCTTTCAATTAACCTTTTAATTATGCACTATATGCTCTTTTTCCCAAGTTATAAGTCAAGGCATATACCTATATATATGTTACGCACAAACCCAAATCTACATATTTTCCAATTTATGTCCCTAGTCCATATTCACCCATTTCAATACAAGTTATGCCAAAATCCATATTCGCATATTTTCCCATGTATGCCTAAAATTCATATTCATATATGTCCAAATTTATGTCCCAAATCAGTATTTAGATATGTCCCATTTTATACCCAATTCCATATTTACATTTATTCCAATGCATGCCTAAATTCATATTATCCAACAAAACATATGCCTCCAAACCCATATTTGTATATTTCCAAATTTATGTCTAAATTTAGATCCATATTTTCCAATATCAGTTATGCCCCAAATTATGTCTTTCCCAATCATTCCCAATTTCGCATGTTCGCATTTTTCAGCGTTAGGCCTAGGCTCGAAGGTAGCCTGGCTATATAAAAATAAGAAGGGAAAAAGAGGGAGAGAAGAGAATCAAGAATAGGCATACTAACGAATCAATAATAAACTGATAGAAATAGTCATAAACTGAATAGGCATATTATGACAAGATTTAACATGGTGGCGATATGAACATATAAAAGCAGATCTGATAATTATGTCATAATAGAACTGATTAGGCACTGATTCAAGATCCAATTTTTATATACATATCATGATTACTATTTAAATATTCAGATCTAAAAATAACATAAACTCATAGTGAATAGATCTAAGGAAATGGATCCAAACTATTGCGAAGAACATGTTGAATAAGTTGTTGTTGCCATTGCTGAATTTGTTGTAGCAATCGTTGAATTTGTATAATTCTTGCTGAATTTGATTTTGAGTAGATTAGGCCGTTCAATCGTCGTTGTAGCGAAGCTTCGCCGTCACCATTGTTTTCCGATGAATAAAACATAGGTCTAGGGTCCTTTATATAGCTCAGGCTTCACAAATCTAGCTCCAAAATCGTCTAGTTTCAGATAAGAAGTTTCCAGAGCTACGGGTAGGTCGACCCCCCTTCAGGTGGGACGACCCCTAGGTCGACCCCTCTTCATGGGTGTCGACCCCTAGGTCGACCCCCATGATCCTGAGTCGACTCCTAGGTCGACCCAGCAAGGACTCGGGTCGACTTCAAAATGTCGTCTCTTCCTCGATTTGCGCGATGGATTTTTGGTTTTGCTGATTTTTGAATATTTTTGAATTTATATGTATATATGTCTTCCTTATATGCATACAAACTTCAAACCTTAATAACTTCTTCATACGGTGTCCAATTTACACAAACCAAATGTCTATCTTAACCAAAATTTTGAGACGGATGCAATGACATAGTCCATTTTACTCAATTCTGGATATTTAATTAAGTTTTCCTTAAATTCATTTTTAATAGTGTATTTCACACTAATTATTCTTTAATTAATCATCTTTAGTGTCGTTAAAATTTCGGGGTGTTACATTCTCCCTTACTCAAAGGATTTCAACCCCGAAATCCCTAAGTTAAGAAGAATGTATATCCTAACATCCAACAATCATACATCCATCTAGCAATCATAGGCATCCATTGTCCTTAAGGAGTTTCTAATGCTTTTATGAACATACGTAATAGTGTGTGCGTATGTCCGTAAACTAATGCGAAAGATCAAGCGGTCTACTAATCCAGTTGACCTCCTTAATGCAATGTATGTTTGTGCCATGCAACCAAAATGTATGCAAATCATTCTAATCCATGTAAGTTGCACACAATCATCCGTTCAAATGCAACATCAATCATCCATCCAAATGTAACATCAATGTAACGATAATCCATAATAATATAAAAATGTACACACATCAATATGCAATATGTAAGTGATTGAGCCGATCTAGTGCCTATTATGTGTGTATATGCATCCATGAGCAATCACTAGCAACCACTTGCATCCATCAAACATAACATGTCTCAAACACAAGTATACACTAATTAGTTTTCTACCTAAAGACTCAATCGATAGGAGATACCCAAACGATAGATACAAGTATTAATTCGAAGCTTGGAAACAGAAATTAAGGACATATCCTCGAAGAGGAAAGGATATGAAGTGCGAATCTTGTCTTCAGCCTCCCAAGTAGCATTCTCGCGGCCCTTTCCCCATTGCACTCTTACTAGCTTCACTTCTTTGTTGCACAATTTCTTAACCTTCGATCCAAGTATGCAAGTTGGAACTCATCCAATCATCACTTCCTTCTCTACTTTCACTTCTTCTCGCAAGTTTGGCTTCACTACCTCAAAATCTATACATTTTATCGCCTCTTGAATGAATAGTCATCTTAGAATGATGGGCTTCCTCAAGGACCGTTTTCAATAGGTTTCCCATTCCGATGTAATTCACCTATCAAACCTCTTCTCAAGTAGCTCCCCTGCTTGCTTATCAAGTTCCCTTTTTCCTTTTAGGAGTCACATGTCACAAATCATTGATAGATATATCAAGAGGTTCTAGGAGATTAAACATGACAGACACTTTCGGGGTCATAAGAAATCTCGAGAGTCTTTCTATGGCAAGTCAGAAGTCTAACGACCCTCTTCTCACAATCTAGAATGGCTCCATATATGGTTAATGTAACACCCCGTAATTTTAAAACATGACATTAGAGATAATTAAAGAATAATTAATTTTGAAATGAAGAATAAGGTGAAACGGGTTATGCCATTGTGTTCGTCATGGAATTCTGCTTGAGATAGAGTCCGAGTTTGCATAAAACGGATACCGTATGAAGAAGTTGTGGATGATAGAAGTTGAGCAGAAAAAGTAAAAAGTAGGTTGGGATAACTTGCGCACTTGTGAAGCGCGCCAGAACAAAAATGCACTGGCGCACCTGGGAAGTGCGCTCATGCCGAGGCCAAATCTTCATAGAATTCTGGAGAGTTCTCTCATGACGTGTCCTTTGGGGATTGGCTGGATGACGTGTTTTCTACTCAAATGGTTTAGATGAACTCTAATCTAATCTAAAGGCCCTAATTCACCTAATACATCTATAAAAACACACCTAGACCTAACCCTAATTTCATTACACTAATCCATGGTGCCTCCATGCTGCCCTAACCTAAATCAAAACTAGCCTCTTTCTCTTCTCCAAAGCAAATCTGAATTAGAGTATTCAAATTGGAAGATAAGAATCAAATTCTACAACAACGGTTTAGCTAATCAAATCCAGAATTCAGAATTCAGAACTATTCTCTTCCTAAATCCAATCTCAGTGAGTCCATTGATTATTTTTAGATTTAAATAATACAAAAGCAATTCTGACATGTTGTAAATTGGAGTTGGAAATTAAACATGATAATAAGATCTAATCTCATTAGTTCTATCTTAGCCTATATATCAGATTCATGATTCTTATATGCCCATGTTGATATTATCATCAGTTTTATCATATCTTTATGATCAGTTCATCCTTATGCCTTTTTTGTTATTATTATATATGTTCTGTATCTCTTCTCTTCCTCCTTCCTCTTTTATTTATATAACCAGGCTGCTTTCGAGCTTAGGCCAAATTTTGTAAAGATGAACGTACGAATGGTAATCTAGGGAACGTTGGTAAATATTGCATAATATATGTTGGGTTGATTTGGGCATGATTAATGTTAAATTTTGGCATGATACGAAATTGGGGATTTTGGGCGATTGGCATAATTAACCTGAAATTAGCATAAACTGCAAATAAATAAATTGGCTAAGATAAGCATGCCGAGACACGAGGTTAGACTCCGTTTGCGGTAGAAGCCTGCCCGGAACCAACCGATCTAACCAGCAACCGCAAACGGCCAGTCTAATATGAGAAGTCGTAGGAATAATTAAAAGATGCCTAGACACGAGGTTAAGTCTGGCTTGTGGTAGAAGTCTGCCCGGAACCGCCTGACACATCCAGCAGCCACAAGCCATCGACTTAATGTGAGAGGTCTATGCATTAATAACTAATTAATGTTGTTCAAAGATGAATATGATACCTAAAACGTGTTAGGTGGGTGGGGTTAAGTTAACCTATGTGAGATGACAACTTAACCAATATTACATGATCAAAGTGGATAGGGTTAAGGCAAGCTTAACCAATAATACATATTGATTTGATAAGTGGATGGGGTTAATTCAAATGGGCGTATAGACAACATTTAACCAATATAGGTTGGGTTAGGACAAACCCTAGGGAAAAATCTAGTAGCGGTTGGGACCCTTTTCAGATAGTAACCCACTTATAGCTATCGGTAACCTTGAGCTAGGCAGTGTTAGGGCACGCTTACTGGGCTGATTATAAGCGGTCAAATAAGAGCGAGGGTGTAGCAGTGCAGGTTCCGACGGGTTCGTTAAGCGTGCACAAGGTGTTCCCGACATTGGAAGATTTAGCCACTGTACATCAGTAGGTATAAAGCTGTGTAACCACGGGTTGCCACTTAGGGAGTGATACACCCTAAGCTGGGACCCGCACAGGTATCTACAAGTTAGGGAGCCGATCGATTAGGGGTAGTGTGGGGACATCTAGTATCTATTATGGGCAAGTAGGCTTCCAAGGATTGTATGGCGCGGATACCTCTTACTAGATGTCACGTCCAAGGACTACCAATTGCGGGGTTGGGATCATTTCATTAAGAATTACAAGTAGGTGGTGCAAAAAATTAAATTAAGAAATCTGGGAAGCGCACTAGACATTCCTTTATATTCATCCCGTTATCCTGCTTTACCTTATGTTATGGTTATACTTTCCATCCTGTTTATTCCTGTCATATTTTTTTACTTATTTTCATACTAAAAGTAACTGGACTCGCCAGGCTTTATGTCTGACCTTTTTGTTTTTGCCTCTTTTTCTTCCGTTTCCCCGCAGGTTCTCAGGGAGGAAACACTGTAACTTGACTCGGATTTCTTTCTTCTTGAAGCGCTTGGAAGTGTTGAAAGTAATGCTCAGCTTTATCTCTTTTTCATTATGGCTATTTGGAGTGGGATTATGGTTTTACTTTTATGTACTCTGATAATAAATTTGTACAAGATGGATATTTGTGTACTTGACTCTAGAATGTGGTTTTGATGTTGTAACCAAACATGTTTTGTTTTTCCGCTGCAATGAATAAATTTTGAATTTTCTTAGGTACCATTTTATGTATGTGTCTTGTGATATTCTGTTCTATACTCTTATAATACTCCATGAAAGTTAATGCATTCCCTTAGTGAGTGACATTAATGGACGTGGGGTGTTACTCGTTCAAAATCATGTTTAAAGAGGGTACTTTCAAGAGAAAGGTTTATATATGAAAACATAATCCCCAAAAGCCATATATCTATCATTCGATTCTCTGTTTTGAATCTCTTCCTTTTTCCTTTCAACATGTCTGGGGAACCCGATATATCCGAGGGTGTACCGATACCAGGCTGGTTCAGAAGGTATCTGGAGGCTAGGGCTACTACCGCAGGCCTCGCCAACGTTCCTCTTCCCCCAGCTACAGCTCCTCCTCCTCCTCCCTATGTAGATGCTTTTTCTAAGATATGCAAAGACTTCCGTGGGATGGGCGGAAAACCGTTTCATGGGACTGAGACATTTGTTGAGGCTCGGAATTGGCTCAAGGAAGTGGATGACTTGTTTGGTATCTTTGAGATAGACGATGGGAGGAAAGTTCAGCAAGCTGCTTGTTTGATGAAGGACGAAGCTTCCTTTTGGTGGGAAGTAACTAATGGAGGACGTCCAGTGGAGACGTAGATAGACTTTAGAGGAAGGTTCGAGTTGAAATTTCTTTCACAAGCGGAGGAGAGTTTATACATGGAGATGTTCTTGGCTTTGAAACAAGGGAATTTATCTGTGAAGGAGTACGTCAAAAAGTTTAACCAGTTAGCAAGATTTGGTATGGAATTAGTTAATACACCACATAAGAAGGATTTGAGATTTGCCAAAGGTCTGAATGAACCATTACACGGGTTGGCTATGTCCCACATTCCTATAGGGGCTACTTTCGAGAAACTTGTCGACAAGGCGCTGATGCATGAAGAGGAGAAAGGTGTTAAGGTAGATAAGGCACAGGACAAGAAAGTGGATCCTAAGAAGAGTGGGAAACCCCGAGGTAAAAGGAAGTGCCATTTCTGTGGTATACCAGGTCATATAGGTAAAGATTGTTGAAAGAAGAAGGCGAAAAAGACTGGTTGCTTCCAATGTGGTGAGTCAGGACATATGATTAAGGACTGCCCAAGGAGGCAAGGACAGAGGACATGATCTACTTCTGGAGGGCAGGTTCATGCTCTCATGGCAGCTGCACAAGAGAGAGGTAGAAACATTTCTGTTGAAAGTTTGATTTTCCTCTTCGATCATCCTATACATACTTTGTTTGATTCTGGCACTTCACATTCGTTTATACCTGCTTCTGTTGTTGAGTCTCTGCACCTAGATACTAGTATAGTAGTGGATCCCGTCGTTGTCTCAAATCCTATTGGGGGTACGGCTCATCTTTCTATGTTATGTCGGGATTTTAGAATATATGTGTATGGCTTTGAGTTCGAATGCAACGCCTATGTGCTTGGTTTCACATGCTATGGGTTGATTCTAGGAATGGTTTGGCTAACCAGGTATGGTGCCATTCTCGACTGTGAAAAGAGGGTAGTTAGACTGTTGACTAGTTTGGGGAATAATCTCGATATCTCATGCGACCCTAAGGTTTCTGTTATGCTTAGCTGTCTAGAATCTCTTGACACATCTATTGATGATTTGCTATCTGTTCGAGTAGTCCACGAGTATGCAGATGTCTTTGAGGAGGTTAGGGGCTTACCTCCAAATCGCGATATAGATTTCCATATATACTTGGTAGACAATGCAAAGCCAGTTGCATTGCCAGTGCGCCATATGGCTCCAAGAGAAAGGAGGGAGCTTAGTAAACAAGTGAAAGAGTTGCTTGAGAAAGGGTTCATAAGAAGAAGTATCTCAGAGTCGGGTGCTCCTGTTGTTTTTGCTACGAAGGCTGATGGTTCACTTAGATTGTTCGTGGACTATAGGTAGTTGAATAAGCTCACAAAGAAGAACAGACACCCATTGCCGAGGATAGATGATTTGTTCGATCAGTTGGTTGGTGCTTCAGTTTTCTCGCAGTTGGACTTCGCTACAGGATTTCATCAATTGAGGGTGGTTGAGGATAGTATAGATAAGACTGCTTTTAGGACTCTCGATGGTTTCTTTGAATGGCTCGTCATGCCTTTTGGTTTGACAAATGCGCCAGCATATTTCGTAGACTTGATGAGTAGGGTGTTTAGGGAGTTTCTAAACAAGTTCGTGCTAGTCTTTGTGGATGATATCTTGATATTTTCTAGAAACGAGGAAAAGCATGCCCTACATCTTAGGAAAGTCTTAGAGACCCTTCGAGCACATCAACTCAAAGCTAAGTTCTCCAAATTTCATTTTTTGAGGAAGGAAGTGAGTTTCTTAGGACACATGGTCTCCAAGGAAGGGATACTGTGGATCCCGCGAAGGTGGTAGCAATCCAAGATTGGAAGGTTCCTGAGAATGCACCAGAAGTAAGAAGTTTTCTTGGTATGACGGGCTATTACAGAAAGTTCATCAAGGACTTTGCCAAGATATCAGCCCCACTTACACGATTGACAAAAAAGAATTTGACCTTTTCTTAGGATGTTGACTATGACGATGCTTTCCAACGTTTGAAGAGGGTATTGACGACAACTCCAGTTTTAGTTTTGCCGGATGGGAGTAAACTGTTCATTGTTTATACCGATGCTTGCGGGACAGGGCTTGGCGCAGTTTTTATGCAAGAGGGAAAGGTGATATGCTATGGTGGAAGGCAGTTAAAGGCCCATGAGAAGAATTACCCTACCCACGACTTATAGTTGGCTGCCATAGTTTTTGCGCTTAAGTCTTGGCGTCACTATTTGCTTGGTGAGACGTTTGAGTTGTATATAGACCATAAGTCACTAAAATACTTGTTCTCCCAAAAAGATTTAAACTTAAGGCAACAAAGGTGGATGGAGTTCTTAACATCCTACGATTTTGAGATTACATATACCCCTGGCAAGGGTAACGTTGTAGCTGACGCCTTAAATAGAAAGAAGTTGACTTTGAGTCCTTTGTTTGTCGAGGGATAGAGTTTAGAGTATATCTCTACCTTTGACTTTAGACCCTCTATTGATTATGTACCCGATTTTTTGGCATCGTTAGAGGTACGACCTAAGCTTTTGGGACAGATAGGTGCGGCACAGCGAGATGTCCCACAGTTGATAGAGATAGTAGACCAGCTCATCAGAGGGGAGTCTTCGAGCCATCTTTGTAGGTATACTATCGATGACAAAGGTTGGTTGCGTAGGGATGGGAGACTTTGCGTATATTGAGATGAGAGTTTGAGAAAGACAATCCTTGAAGAGGCACATCGTTCTAAGATGACCATACATCCCGGTGGTGACAAGATGTATAGGGACATGAAGCGAGTTATCTTTTGGGGCGGAATGAATAAGGATATGGATGAGTTCGTTTCTAGATGCTTAGTGTGCCAGCAAGTTAAGGCTGAGCAGAAGAAGCCTGGTGGTTTGCTTCACCCTTTAGAGGTTCCACGGTGGAAATGGGAAAGTGTTTCCATGGATTTCGTCGACGAGTTTCCGAGGTCAAGGAAGGGGAATACAGGGATTTGGGTAGAAGTGGATAGACTTACCAAGAGCGCCTATTTCATTCCCGTTAAGGGTAGAAGAACAGCGACATGGTTAGCATCTGTTTATCTCCGAGAGATAGTTCGTCTACATGACATACCTTCTAGTATTGTGAGCGACCGAGATCCCATTTTCACCAGTAAGTTTTGGAAGAGCTTGCAAGAGGCGGTCAATTGTGTTTGAACACCGCTTATCACCCTCAGACGGACAGCCAAAGAGAAAGAGTGAATATGATTCTAGAAGTTCTTTTGAGGTTATGTATCTTGGACTTTGGAGGGACATGGGAGGAACATCTTCCATTAGTAGAGTTCGCCTACAACAATAGCTATCGAACAAGTATTGGCATGGCACCTTTTGAAGCTCTATATGGACGACCTTGCCGATCACCTAATTAATGGTGGGAACCTACACATAACATTTTTCTTGGGCCCGAGATGATTAGGGAAACTTCAGAGAAGATAGACTTGGTTCGAAGACACATGAAGACGGCACAGGACCGGCAAAAGTCATATGATGATAAGAGAAGGACCGATCTTGAGTTCAGTGTTGGAGACATGGTCTTTATTAAAGTATCACCGTTGAGGAATGTAGTTCATTTTGGGTCTGTAGAGAAATTGGCACCAAGGTTCGTAGGGCCATTCCCTATTACAGAGCAAATTGGACAGATGGCCTACAGAGTGAAGTTGCCAGAGAAGCTCAGTGGTGTTCATGACGTATTTCATGTGTCGCATTTGCAAAAATGTTTACATGATACCGCGGAAATAGTAGAGCCGAGCATGCTTAAAAAAGTGGAAGTAGAGCGAGATGCCACGGTTAGACGAGTTCCTGCATGCATCCTTGGATCGGAGGTCAAGAAATTACGCAACCGAGAGGTCAAGTTGGTTAAAGTCCAATGGGGAGATGATCAAGGAGACGCGACTTGGGCGACTGAAGACAAGATACGCGCGTCATACCCTTTCCTTTTTGAGGGTATGCTCTTAACTTCTCCTTTTTCTACCACTTTGTTTATACTTGTTCTATCGTTTAGTGTATCCCCTCGATTATATCTTCGATCTTTAGGTAGAAAATCCTATGGTTATAAACATGTGTTTGAAACATGTTATGATTGGTGGATGCAAGTGGATGTAAGTGTTTGCTAGTAGTTGCTCGTGGATGCATTTACACACACCTTAGGCACTAGATCGGCTCAATCAGTTTCATATTGCATATGAATGAGTGTGAATATTTAAATAAATGGATGCATATTGAATGTGTTATCATATGGATGCTGCATTTGAATGAATGGTTGTGCACTCATATAGAAATGATATGTATCATTAGAATTCTTTTGCATACATAATGGATGCATGACACTATCATGTTTTGCATTAAGGAGGTCAATTGAATCAGTAGACCGCCTGATCTTTGCATTAGATAAGGAACACATATACACACTTTTGCAAATGTTCATATATCATTAGAAATATTTTAAAGACAATGGATGCTTGTGGATGATGGCTGGGTAGATGGATGATTGGATGGTAGGATACATTCTTCTTAACTTGAAGATTTCAAGGACAAAATCCTTTAAGGAAGGGAGAATGTAACACCCCATAATTTTAAAATATGACATAAGAGATAATTAAAGAATAATTAATTTTTAAAAGAAGAATTAGGTGAAATGGGTTAGTCCATTGCGTTCGTCTCGGAATTATGCTTGAGATAGAGTCCGAATTTGCATAAAACGGATACCGTATGAAGAAGTTATGGACGATAGAAGTTGAGCAGAAAAAGCAAAAAGTATGCTGGGATAACTGGTGCACTTGTGAAGTGCGCCAGAACAAAAATGCACTGGCGCACCTGGAAAGTGCGCCCATGCCGAAGCCAAATCTGCACAAAATTCTAGAGAGTTCTCTGATGATGTGTCCTTCGGGGATTGGCTGGATGACGTGTTTTCTAGTGAAATGGTTCAGATGATCTCTAATTTAATCTAAAGGCCCTAATTCACCTAATACATCTATAAAAACACACCTAGACCTAACCCTAATTTCATTACACTAATCCATGGCGACTCCATGTTGCCCTAACCTAAATCAAAACTAGTCTCTCTTCTCTTCTCCAAAGCAAATCTGAATTAGAGTATTCAAATTGGAAGATAAGAATCAAATTCTACAACAACGGTTTAGCTAATCAAATTCAGAATTCAGAATTCAGAACTATTCTCTTCCTAAATCCAATCTCAGTGAGTCCATTGATTATTTTTAGATTTAAATAATACAAAAGCAATTCTGGCATGTTGTAAATCGTAGTTGGAAATTAAACATGATAATAAGATCTAATCTCATCAGTTCTATCTTAGCCTATATATCAGATTCCACAACACCAGAAATGCCAATTTGTCACACTTATAACCGTTAGTAAGTAGTATGGTCACGGTTATAATCGTGAACCCAATGTGCGTTGCTGATTTTTATCACGCATGTTATCACGGTTATAACCGTGAAAAATACTAATGCATATTATCACGGTTATAAGCGTGATAATATTTACACTCCTAATGGTTATAAGTGTGATAATATTTATGCTTCTAATGGTAATAAGCGTGACAATATTTATTTTTCCAACGGTAATAAACGTGATAATATTTACAGTCCTAACGGTTACAAGTGTGATTGATGCTAGAGTTACAAAAATTTTAACCATTAATATTCTGTCTTTAATAAACGTTATAAACGTGGTGTCTAAGTTATTTCTAATGGAAAGTGTCAACATTTCCCACAATAGTATTCATGAAAAACTGCATATTGAACACTGCATAAATAAAACACTATATTTCATATCAAATATTCATAAATATACATATATTCAATACTATTGTTGACTACATACACATTAATAGCATGTAGAACATACAAAATTTAAAATAGCTAACATAACAAGTTTAAAATTCCTAGAGTTATACACCGCCATTGACATACATAATAAGTTTTAAAACAAGCTTCAATATATTTCTTCTAAATTCAGTCTTAGCGCCTTCAACATACATACCATTTACCAAATTAACTTTAATCCTACTGCTGGCCTTCCAGAAAATATCAACCAACACAGTTTTGTAGCTGTAGAAAACCACTATTAGTGTCCAGGAATAGAAGACTACAATAGTACATCACCTGTAGCATAACAAGGAGTTGGAACAACTTCTCCTATAAAAACTAGAAGTAATCATCTTTTTAGTATTTGATGTTTATGTATAGAGAAGCATTAAATATTTTTAAATGGATGGTGCAAGCATGAGAAAATAACGCGTAACACATACTTCTAAAGCATAAGACATGCTTGGATCTTTCTGATTAGAAGAAGATATACTGTACATAGGCAATATAAAAAGAACCATATATGTATACATAATCAAATTAACCACATAGCCTCCTATAGACATAAATTTATTTGTTTATTAAATTTGCTGACATTTGATTGAAAACCCAAATATGAACTGCTGCAGTTATTAATCACATCTTGATAAAATTCCTCTTGGCGTCCACCTGGATGACATACATCCTTCAAACTACTTAACAAAACAATGCAAAAATAAACATGATTTAAATGTTTGCCGCTCCGAGGCATTTGTTTGCCACTCCGAGACATTTGGAAACATGATTTAAACATGTTGGGTTGGTAGAAGTAATAACTATTTACTCCACCAGACAACACCAAATATTGAATTTTCCCCCTTCATTTCTCAGGTTACATAACACCACAATTAACATTGCTTTGGTCTGAAAGGTTTTTTCTAAAATAGTTGAGTTTTAAAATGGCAGAGCATTTTGTAAAAAGAGAAACATGGCTGGGTAACTATTTTTATAAATACTGTCTATCATATATGCTGGAAAATTTAATCAAAGTATAATTTACTAAAAAAAAGACAATTGTATTAGGCAATTGATATGTGGTGTCAGAATGTACCACATAAAATTGCAGTGTCCGTTTGCACTTATGCGGCTATTTTATTCATATTAAGTTCTACTTTTGACTGCTGTCGATTTTAAATTATAACATTAATAAATATCCATTTATGGTAAATTTTATATCATGCGACTGTACATCTGCCACATAAACTATGCAATAAAAATATGACAAAATACAGTTTAAATGTTGTGCGTTTTTAATAATTATTAACTTAAGCAATAAGTTGTTACTTATATTGGAAATATTAATGTACAAGGTTAAAATACAAATGTGCATTAAATCGTAAAAATCTGCTTTCATTCTCACATTTGGCGTACATTATGTCAATATAACAATATTCTTGACTGTCAGAGTAGTAAATCAATTTTATTGCTTTTCCTGCAACTTTTAACATTTAAAACTCATTTCATTCTTACAATTGATCTTGTTACAGGGTGAGGAATATATGCAGTGGTAGGACCATGCATTATGTCCCTATTCCACGACAAGCTATGGGAAGGATTGGTCTATAACATAGGTAAATTCAACCTTGCGCATGTCATTGTTTCTGTCGAAGTTTGCAGTCAAGGTTAATTTGCTGCACAAAATGAATTTACGTTATATAATTTAAAATTGGAATTAATATGTTTTACTGAAGTACATTTTAACTTGGTTTGACAAAGCTTGGAAATCCATCAACCAAATCTAATCGCTCTTTATTTACAAAGTTTTGCAATAACATAGTTATCTATGTACTGATATATGTTGATGATTTTATCATCACAGGAAACTGTGATGAAGAAATTGGGAAACTGACTAACTACTTATTAAATAGAAAAATCAAAATATTTGTTACTATCTTTGTGCATATGGGTCAACCATATATAATCTTAAAAGGCCTTGCAATATTTATTGATTCAACCTGTAGGCATACAGATCTATTTATATTGTTTTCCATTCTTATATGTATTGTATATTCCTCCTACTTTCTCAAATAGTCAAGTATAATAAAATATAAATTCGTGAATCAAAATAAATTATATTTGCATCCACAATATCATATGATAATTAAATATATTTCAAATTAATCATTATCAACTTGGACTTTATAAGTATAAAAAAATTGAATCTCATATCGTTTATTTTTTCCCAACATTGCTTTCAGTAGCACCATTTTCACAACTATGTTAGCCTTAATTTTATTAGTATTTCCTTTATATATTCCCCATTGTCCACTTGACATTCGATGAATGAATTTAATGCCTTAAAACTTAACCATATTATACAAAATATATACAGTTAACCACCAAATGAAGCTCTCTTCTGACTTATTATTAATTAAAATGTGTTATTTCGTAATACATTGCTTTTAAAATAGGTAAGAATGCAAATTCGTACACTGAGCCTATGTTCATTCCAGAAATGTGTTAAATACTATTATTGTATTTTTTTACTCTTTACTTACATATATTTTATATTGTACTACATATTATAGCATGGTCGTTAACTTATTTTTTTTAACAAGGTGAAGATATTTTGGCATACTTGGTATATGGTGCACAAATGTTATATTAACTTGTAACGTAGAAATCAATGGAATGTTATAAGGTACTCCAAAATGAATTGAAATATGCTAATTCCATGACAAAAATGAGTGCGGCTCATTTCACTATATTCATTTCACTTCATATTTCATTCAATATTAACTGTGACAGTACATTCGAATTTTCTTAAATTTATTTTACAATGTGAAGATTATATTTCTATTTAATTGGACATGTGATTCTGTACTATTTATGTCATATCTCCCTTTTTATATCTTTTATTTGATATGCAAGTTGATATTTGTTTTCAGAATTGAGTAATTTAGGCAAAGATGAAAGGCAACATTGAAGAAGGGAGTTATGGTAAATCCTTAAGGATATATTAATCAAATAGCAAAGTCCAGATTGCGCCACATATTTTGTGGATTACTGGAAACTCATGCATTAGGTATTTTATTTATTTATTGTTCACCTATGTAATAATGTAGTAAGATTATGTCTTCCCTAGACTGATGCGAATAACATTATTCAAATATTAAACCATCAATTTTTCAATGAGTGAACAACCTGGAACTAAAATGTTAAAACAAAGAAAATAAGCTGAAATTTGACAATTTTACATGCTATCGCTTTCACTTATAAAAAACTGATTCAGTTTTATGTTTATGTGCCATCAGCAAAATATTTGTTTTAGTGTAGATTGTACTTTTTCCTCTATCATTCAGTACAAAACTTAATTTATCATCAGCAAAATATTTGTTTCTTGTGCCATCCGCAAAAAAACTCAATTCAAACAATATTATTTCATTCAGTTCAAATCATTATATCAATCAATTCAAATATGTCATTCAGTCCCAAAGAAATCAACCAGAAGCAAAAAACAGAAACACAATAAATATTGATTCAGTTCAAATTATGCGATCTAAAAAGGATTATAATATGGATTTAGGTGCTTCAACTTGTTTGCTTAGTGGCGCGCTGGTACTCAAGCTTTAGCTAAATTTTTCTGTTTTCTTTTTTATATTTGAATTTTTTATATGTATCTGATTTGATGAATATAGATTTGTCAGCCAGTATTGCCATGCCTCAAATTTTTTTAAGTAGAAATCAGTAAACTGAAAAATGATTGACCTAGGAAAATCAAAAGACTAAACTAGAAAATAGTAAACTAAAAAACAATTCAATTTTTTTTACCTTTACTCTTAGTCTCTACTTAGCTTGGCTATCAAATGCTCAACAGCAGCAGCCTAGGTGAGTAGCTAGTTCCCACGACTAATAATAAAGGTTACAACCATGGTTTGGAAACCGAAGCGGCAACACCTAGTAACAAGAGATAAACAAAAATCAAAGGGGTTAAATAATAAAATATGAGAAAATATAAAAGGAAAAGATCCATGCAGCCAAAATAAGCAAAATTCACTTCAATGCTTTAAAAAACATAAAAGAAATACAACTATAAAATTGATGCCAATTGTAGCAAACTTAAAATAGGCAGAGAGACCAAAAACTATAGAAATTTATTTTGTGGTTTCAAAATAGAATTAGTTGCTTGAAATGGTAGTGTATGAATTAAAATTGAGTGTATCAACTAAAAATTGAAATCAACAATTTGATGGATGAAAAATGGGAAAAGCATCTAAGCTAAAATCGCTAATTTGATGAATTAGAAATGGAAAATGAGTATATGTAAAGAAATGAATTATACTCTGAAAATCTTCATACATGTAAATAATAAATGTCACTAGACAAATTGATTAAAATGATATAGTAATTCCAAAACAGGGTAGATTTGTATTTACTGCTGCTACTGAATGTTTTCTGATCAACACTGCATTGCAACGATGGATCATATACCAAATCTTAACATGGCTATCATATGAAAATTAAGTGCTTGCAAACTTATTTTACATTTCTAGTTCATAATATAAAAATTAAAATAATCACCAAACAAGTTATCTCATTATCTTATAAATTAAATTTGATTTTTTTGTCTAAGGTAATAAATCAACAAAATGACTTTGAACAAATGAATCAGATAACTTAACAAACATGGCTGTAGTTTTATTAAAGATAGGGAAGATTTGTATAAGATTGGAGAGCCACGTAATTTCTTGAACACAAAAAAGTTACAATTGCTAAAAAAATGACTTCAAACAAATGAATTGTGCTATGAAAATTTTCATACATGTAAACAATACATGAATCACTGGGCATATTGATATACATGGCAGATATGTTTTAAAAAATAAGGTAAATTTTATTTATAGCCTGTAGAGTGGAAGGTAAAGGTAAATCTGCATTTAATTTCCAAAAACAGAGAAATGGAAAACAAAAGAGGGATGTTTCGATTATATATAGTATATATAGATTTTAAATTTATGGTTATTAATAAATAAATTAAAAAATCAGACTATAATTAACTCATTATCTAATGATTTTAAGTAGCGTTTCTTCAAAATTTGGTCATATATTTCAATATTTTGGCTATTTGAAATTGCTTGAAGTATTCAAAAGTAATAGTCAATTATTACTTTCAAGATTATGGTAAATTAGAAGCAAAAATATTATTTTCCAACTTGTTTTCATTCATTTGTATAACTTATAAAATGTAACTTAAAGTAACTAAAATTTATATGAACTATGAAATTTAAAAATGGAATGGAAGTATAACAAACAAAGAATAAAAATGGAGAATAAATAATTCATAACAAAGGCATGCTAGAAAACAAAGCAATAGCAGGTAACCTGTGAATCTGCTGTTAGTGAATGATTTGTGACCAAAATTAAACTAATCATCAATTAAAAAAAGTTTCCCAAATTTCTGACAAAGATTTGTTATTATAGTTCACAATTTCTAACTTTTACCTAAGATTAAAAAATGTATTCTTTTCTCCTACGCATAAGTGCTAAGTCAAAAAATGAAAATTTTTTGAAATAATGCAAAAGAAGAAAACAGAACTAAGAAATCAACCTACACTTTTTTTTGGTCTGTCAAATTGGGAATAATAGCAAAGGGAACAAGAGGGATAATAAAAAACAGCAAGCATTAAAACTAAGGACAAAATTGACCAAAATAAATATTAACAAATGATTCGATAAAGGCAAACAAAAACACACCAACCAACAGTTCCTTAAATCCCAAATATCTATAATATATGAACATAGAACAAACTAAAAAGTTAACTTCACATGGTATAAATAGCCCTAAAATTCAATAGATCGTGTTCAAAATTCAGCCTTTCAAAAAAAAAATTACCTTAAAATATCTTCTTATCATTAAGGTCACCAAATTTATCTTCATATTTTTATTTAATTACATGACTCAGAAAAAATAAGTTAAAGTTGAAGTAACCACCTAATTTGTGAGGGAAAACCAGCTTACAATCAATTGTCGAGATAGAACGAAATCCTTAATCTTTCTTAATCTTTCTCAAATTACAGGAATTTAAACAATAGAGGTAGTGGCAGATTGATAGAAACGGTGGTAAAAGGTAGTAGAAGTCTGGCATAAGCAGTGAAGAACGAAAGAGGTGGTGGCATAATTGAAGAGGCGGAGGCGAAGGCGGAGGCGAAAGAGAAGCAAAGGTTGAGGTAGCGGGCAGCAGAACAAAGGGCACAACCCTAGGAAAAAGGGTAAAAAATGGACCGAGAAAACAACATCCGTAAGAAATAGAATGAGTGGTAAAATTACAATCCCATCCATGATATTTTGAACTGATTATGAAATTATTAGATATAATCACGGTTATAACCATGGTAACCTGTCCTCACGGTAATAACCATTAGCAATTTATAACGGTTATAACCATCATAAATGAAAGGCGAAAAGTGTGACAAAATGAGCTGTTTGGTGTAGTGTTCATGATTCTTATATGCCCATGTTGATATTATCATCAGTTTTCTCATATCTTTATGATCAGTTCATCCTTATGCCTATTTTGTTGTTATTATTATGTCTGTTCTGTATCTCTTCCCTTCCTCCTTCCCTTTTTATTTTTATAGCCAGGCTGCTTTCGAGCCTAGGCCAAATCTCGTAGAGATGAACGTACGAATGGTAATCTAGGGAACGTTGGGAAATATGGCATAATATATGTTGGGTTGATTTGGGCATGATTAATGTTAAATTTTGGGCATGATACGAAATTGGGGATTTTGGGTAATTGGCATAATTAACCTGAAATTGGCATAAACTGCAAATAAATAAATTGGCTAAGATAAGCATGCCGAGACACGAGGTTAGACTCCTTTTGCGGTAGAAGCCTGCCCGGAACTAACTGGCCTAACTAGCAACCGCAAACTGCCAGTCTAATGTGAGAGGTCGTAGGCATAATTAAAAGATGCTTAGACACGAGGTTAAGTCTGGCTTGTGGTAGAAGTCTGCCCGGAACCGCCCGACACATCCAGCAGCCACAAGCCATCGACTTAATGTGAGAGGTCTGTGCATTAATAATTAATTAATGCTGATCAAAGATGAATATGATACCTAAAACATGTTAGGTGGGTGGGGTTAAGTTAACCTGTGTGAGATGACAACTTAACCAATATTACATGAACAAAGTGGATAAGGTTAAGGCTAGCTTAACCAATAATACATATTGATTTGATAAGTGGATGGGGTTAAGTCAACTGGGCGGATAGACAACACTTAACCAATATAGGTTGGGTTAGGATAAACCCTGGGGAAAAACCTAGTAGCGGTAGGGACCCTTTTCAGATAGTAACCCACTTAGAGGTATCGGGAACCCTGAGCTAGGCAGGGTTGGGGCATGCTTACTGGGCTGATTATAAGCAGTCAAATAAGAGCAAGGGTGTAGCAGTGCAGGTTCCGATGGCTAAGCTTGCACAAGGTGTTCCCGGCATTGGAAGATTTAGCCAATGTACATTAGTAGGTATAAAGCTGTGCAACCACGGGTTGTCACTTAGGGAGTGATACACCCTAAGCTGGGACCCGCATAGGTATCTACAAGTTAGGGAGCCGATCGATTAGCGGTAGCGTGGGGACATTTAGTATCCATTATGGGCAAGTAGGCTTTCAAGGATTGTATGGGGAGGATGCCTCTTACTAGATGTTACGCTTGTGGGCTACCAATTGCGGGGTTGGGATCATTTCATTAAGAATTACTAGTAGGTGGTGCAGAGAATTAAATTAAGTAAGAAATCTGGGAAGCGCACTAGACATTCCTTTATATTCATCATGTTATCCTGCTTTACCTTATGTCATGGTTATACTTTCCATCCTGTTTATTCCTGTCATATTGCTTTACTTATTTTCATACTAAAAGTAACTGGACTCGGCAGGCTTTATGTCTGACCTTTTTGTTTTCGCCTCTTTTTCTTCCGTTCCCCCCTCCCCCCAGGTTCTCAGGGAGGAAACACTGAAACTTGACTCAGATTTCTTTCTTCTGGAAGTGTTGAAAGTAATGCTCAGCTTTATCTCTTTTTCATTATGGCTATTTGGAGTGGGATTATGGTTTTACTTTTATGTACTTTGATAATAATTTTGTACAAGATGAATATTTGTGTACTTGACTCTAGTATGTGGTTTTGATGTTGTAACCAAACATGTTTTGCTTTTCCGCTGCAATGAATAAATTTTGAATTTTCTTAGGTACCATTTTATATATCTATCTTGTGATATTATGTTCTATACTCTTATAATACTCCATGAAAGTTAATGCATTCCCTTAGTGAGTGACATTAATGGACGTGGGGTGTTACAGTTAACCCATCCATCCTAGAATCAAACCGTATCTTATGAAATCAAGAACATATGCATTGTAACCAAACTCGACGCCTAATATAGAGATTCTTAAACCCCGACAAATCCTCGATAAATGAGTCATACCCCTAATGGGTTTGAGACACTAACGAGATCCAAAACTATACTAGTATCTAGGTGCAGAGACTCAACTAAAGGATCAGATATAAAAGAATGCGAAGCGCTAGGAAAAGAATCGTGATAGGATGATCAGAAATAGAAATCAATCCTTCGATGGAAATTTTCTTACCCCTATCCTATCCACCAGCTATGAGAACATTAGCTTGCCCCCTAGAAGTTCCTGCCCTCTGGATTTGTCTTTGTCTCTTCGGGCACTCCTTAATGAGGTGTCCCGCCTTACCGAAGTGGTAACAAACGCCTTTTTTCTTTCTTTAATCCTTTTCCAGATGACCCACCATTCCGAAGTTATGGTATTTCCTCTTTTCTTCTTTTATCTATATTCCCTTCTTAAGCCACCATTTTCTTTCATCTTTGGGCTATGCTCCTTAGCCCCAATTCCCTTATTCTCCTTTTTACCATCCTTGTGCAACATGCTAACAAGTCTCTTGAAAGCTGCCTCCATCGCACAGAAATCCTTACGAGGCTTGAGAGAAAATAAGAGGTAGGTGAAACCATTGCGGCTAAAGATGGAGGTTGGGCACTTCTTTGCCCTTCGATATGTATCGTAGTTTTGATGTGCCTATGGAACCATGCCAAAATAGGGATATCCTTTCGGGAAGAAACGGTTCCACGAACAAAAACGAAAAGGAATCAAGCGGAGAATCAAGAAGATATTTATGGCTTTGGGAAATATGCTTTTCAAAAACATACTTTTTATTTTAACATACTTTGTTTTTGAGACCATTTTTAAAACCATTTTCAGAATACTTTATTCGATCTTATAACCATATGCTCTGATACCAAATGTAACACCCCACGTCCGTTAGTGTCACTCACTAAGGGAGTACATTAAGTTTTGTGAAGCGTTATAGGTAAATAAGAACATAATAGCCAAGACAAACATGTAAAATAGCAGCGGAATTAAAATTTTATTTAAATCAAAACATCATGGTCCCAAATACTGAGTTTACATCGTAAGTAACTAATTACATTAATAATCTATCTTGCCAAAAAATATCAGAGTACAAAAGCATAAAACCATATTTCCCTTGCAAAGCCATAAGAGAGTTGACAAGAAGTCAATGCAGTACATCTATATCCAAAATCCAAGCTAAGCTGAAAGAATCCAAATCAACTCTAAGCACTTCCACCCTGAGAACCTAGGGGGGAGGGGAGAAACGGAAGAGAGAGAAGTGGAAACAAAAAGGGTCAGACATAAAGTCTGGCAAGTCCAATTACTTTTAAATATAAATAAATAAAAGTATCATGGTAGGTATATAAAACTGGAAGAACAAGATAACAGTAACAATAACAAGTGTGAACTGAGCAAGATGAGATGAACATGATATATTGTGCTTCTTAAATACATTTCTCTGCACCGCGCGGATACTATTATATCAGAAATAGAATGATCCCTACTAATACCGTTCCATTACATTTTCTTGATTATTAGGTTACTTGGGTTAATAGCACTCAGACTTATACGCGCATCGTACCCATTTACTTTCCCACGGATATACCTAATACAATATATCTCTCAATATTGAGATACACCTCATGGTAACCCACTCGGACGGTCTCCACCATAATGAACGCAGTCCCTCATCCTACACCGGAGTGACGTACGGATCTCTATATAAAATGTTATGTTCCGCACATATCTATCATTACTATGCCATGTAAGCGTTTGGACTGCCACCATCGATCGAATCAGATTCCTTATCGGAATAATGCCCTCTAGTCTACGATACACCACCCAGAGCAGATATGCTTGTATCTAGACTGTTCCACGTATGTACAGTAATTGTAGCTCAATGCCTCAATCGCACGTCCTCTAATATGCACCAAGTTACGTGGCAGGGCTAAACAAGAAACACGGAACTCTGCCGGGAGCTTTTCCATATCTGTACAGGCCGCCTTTAAGTGCCTTCAAATACAGATATTCCTCGGGTCTGTTTTTCATAGTGGCTATAACCCCACCTCGGCCCCTCCCTCAACTAGTAAAGACTACAGAGCTAAGCGATCGCCCCTAATAACAACCAATCTAAACATCCATGTGGCGTCTACCCTCAACCCCGTACCTCGATAGTGAAAGGTGAAATGATATCTTGGGTTTAGCTCTAGTCTTTTCCTATCCCGCTGGCAGTCGATGACGGATATCTGATGGTCTACTATCCTTATTGGTTGTCACCCTCTCTACCTCCTCGTGAGGCAACCGTCGAATCACCCTGGTGTCACCTCGTCACAGCATTCTGACTTCATAGCCACATCTGCAGTCAAGGCCCACCCACCTAGTAGTTACGCGTAGACCCAACCTCTGCGAGTACAGTCTAAGACATTTGTCAACGCACAGAGAACTACTTGAAGTAACTTACGTACTTTAGGAAGCGGCGTGCTTCCCCTTCCCATTCCTTTGGAGCCGTCATAACAATCAGATGAATGTGCGCTCCCCTCGTGTCTTATAATACCTCGATGTTCTACCCCATTGGGTTATTCATCCTCAAACGTACGGACTAGTCCAAGCGCCTTTCTTTAATATGCTGTTAGACCCTATGTCTAAACATTCTTTTACGCGCTTGCCTTACCTCACCGAGTTTCCATTTAACTTGGTTATTCCCATTCATATTGAATTCTTATTCAAATTACCAAGTTTCTCTTGCTTATTAATTTCAGTCATATAACTTAATCCATTTAAGTTTATTAATAAGCCCACAACATGTTATTTTCTAGATTGTGGCCCAAGATCTGTAATCCACAATCTATTTTATATTCTTGCTTGGTTACATCATTACAATAACATATTTTCCTTAATACATTGTTAAGTGTATCTCAATTCACATGTTTCCTAATTAACATGTCACTTACCATTTATGATTAAATATAACTTATTTATTTTATAAGTTTTCCTCATTCTTTCTCACTTAATCATAAATTCAATTTACACCGTCACTACAACTTGTCGTTGTTTACTTAGCAGATTATTACGCATATCTAATTCTATCTTTTCTACAAGTTATGCTTACCCTACAAGGGTGCCTTTGATTACATAACTTTATTATATTTTCCACCAGTTATGTGTACCACTAGGTGTCTTTAATTACATAACCTTATTGGGTTAAGTTCATGGGCCTATATGTAAAAATTCTGACCCCCTCTATTTTACATAACCATATCTAATTCTATCATTTCTACAAGTTATGCTTACCCTACAAGAGTGTCTTTAATTACATAAATTTATTATATTTTCCACCGGTTATGTATACCACAAGGTGTCTTTAATTACATAACCTTATTGGGTTAAGTTCATGGGCCTATATGTAAAAATTACCGACCCCCTCTATTTTACTTAATCCACCCACTAGCCATCCAATTTTACTTAACCCTAACTTAAGTTCATAATCATACAATCCTTATGGGTTAAATTAGGTTAAGTAGTCCAATTCATTACCATGTCCAATTATAGTTATAATAGGCTAGACCTCCCACAATAGGCCTACAGCGTGTGGATGCTGGATATGCCGGTCGGGTCCGGGCAGTCTTATTCCACAGTTGGGTCTAACCTCGTGTCTTAGCCCGATTCGTATTTGCACACTTAGACCTCTCACATTAGGTTCAACATTAGTGGCTGCTGGATATGCCGGTCGGGTCCGGTCAGACTTCCACCACTAATGCAACCTAACCTCGTGTCATAAGTGCAGTTACAATTCCTAATTGTAATTACTAGACATTCCATTTTTATCCAAATCTATCTATGTCATTATAGGTGATTATTTCTCTTTTTCGCCATATATAATTATATGCCCAATTCACTATTCAAATCATAGACTTTTACACCCCTTTTTAAACTAACCTTTTAATTATGCACCATATGCTCTTTTTCCCAAGTTATAAGTCAAGGCATATACATATACATACATACATACATATATATATATTATGCACAAACCCAAATCTACATATTTTCCAATTTATGTCCCTAGTCCATATTCACCCATTTCAATACAAGTTATAACCAAATCCATATTCGGATATTTTCCAATGTATGCCAGAAATTCATATTCACATACGGCCCAATTTATGTCCTAAATTAGTATTTAGACATGTCCCATTTTATACCCAATTAGATATTTACATTTATTCGAATGCGTGCCTAAATTCATATTATCCAACAAGACATATGCCCCCAAACCCATATCCATATATTTCCAAATTTATGCCCAAATTTAGATCCATATTTTCCAATATCAATTATGCCCCCAAATTATGTCTTTCCCAATTGTTCCCAATTTCGCAAGTTTGCATTTTTCAGCATTAAGCCTAGGCTCGAAGGTAGCTTGGCTATATAAAAATAAAAAGGGAAAAAGAGGGAGAGAAGAGAATCAAGAGTAGGCATAATAACGAATCAATAATAAACTGATAGAAATAAGCATAAATTGAATAGGCATATTATGACAAGATTTAACATGGTGGCGATATGAACATATAAAAGAAGATCTGATAATTATGTCATAATAGAACTGATTAGGCACTGATTCAAGATCCAATTTTTATATACATATCACGATTACTATTTAAATATTCAGATCTAAAAATAACATGAACTCACAGTGAATAGATCTAAGGAAATGGATCCAAACTACTGCAAAGAACATGTTGAATAAGTTGTTGCCATCGCTGAATTTGTTGTAGCAATCGTTGAATTTGTATAATCCTTGCTGAATTTGATTTGGAGTAAATTAGGGGGTTCAATCTTCTTTGCAGCGGAGCTTCGCCGTCACCATTGTTTTTAGATGAATAAAATCTTAGTCTAGGCTCCTTTATATAGCCCAGGGTTCATGAATCTAGCTACAAAATCGTCCAGGTTCAGAAAAGAAGTTTCCAGAGCCATGGGTAGGTCAACGCCCCTTCAGGTGGGTCGACCCCTAGGTCGACCCCGGGTTCGACCCCCATGAGCCTGAGTCGACCCAATAGGGTCTCGGGTCGACCCAATAGGGTCTCGGGTCGACTTCAAAATGTCGGCCCTTCCTCGATTTGCGCGTCGAATTTCTGGTTTTGCTGATTTTTGAATTTCTATGTATATATATCTTCGTTATATGCATACGAACTTCAAACCTTAATAACTTCTTCATACGGTGCTTGATTTACGCAAACCAAATGTCTATCTTGACCAGAATTTCGAGACGGACGCAATGACGCAATCCGTTTTACTCAATTCTGAATATTTAATTAAGTTTTCCTTAAATTCATTGTTAACAGTGTATTTCACATTAATTATTCTTTAATTCATCATATTTAGTGTCGTTAAAATTTCGGGGTGTTATAGTTCGTGACAAACGCTACTGGCCACAACCTTCAATGCATATGGTTTTTCCACCGCAAGCTCAGAGAGCACCAGGAGGACCTAGATCTACTAGAATTAAAGGCACCATGGACCAGGGGCAATCATCTAGAGCAAATAGGTGCAGCAAGTGTGGAGTGCTTGGCCATAAGAAGAGATGTTGTACTGCAGTGACATAGACTTTATTTAGTGCTATGTCGTACCTATCAATCCTATTTTGTTACGTTTCTGTACCTTTCTATCTGGTTTTATCATGGAAAAGACATATGTATTAACTATCTATCTGGTTTTATCATGAAATATGTATTGGAGAATTGGTTCAGTGGTACATTAGGACAATACACGATGCATGAAACGATATAACATTATAGGACAATACGATGCATGAAACGATACAACATTATAGGGCAATACACCACTCATTGCAACTACTCCGTACGATACATTGGTTCAGTGGCACATTAGGACGATACGTATAACGATACATTAGAACAATACATATAACGATACATAAAACGATACATTAGAATGATACATATAATGATACATAGAACGATACATTAGAACAATACAACTTTCGCGAACATTACTCATTAGGATATTTAGGGATGGTGGACTCTAGTGAGTCATAATTTTCCCGAATTCGGTAAATTTTGGTCTTTAGTTGTGCATTCTCTTCTTGCATCTTCAGCGCATACTCGTGGCCTCTACGACATAATGGAGGATCAATCCACTCCGTATAACGACAAGGCATAACCAACTGTGGCACTTTTAACCAAACCGGATATCGCCCACAAGCGTAGTAACGTCGACCAGCATTTTCCTTACTCTTCGTAACATGAACATGACAATAGACATTACAATTGCAATATTGCGTGGTACTGCTTCCCCAATGGCTAAGGGTTTCCCCCTATTTCTCCCGCCGTTTCCATCCACAGCTACAAAGGTCTTTTGTCGCATTTCTTTAGGTATGAGAGCTTCCAAGCGCGGTTCTTTGCCCGGTCGGCGTTCAATTGATTCGAACTCATCCATGTACTTAGCTAAAGTTTCATCATCAAGTTCCCCTTGATCCATCTATAGTATACTTGCATTAATATGAGGTACATTATGGTCTAAGTTTGCAAAACAATAAACTAAAAGAAAAGAAGTGGAGATTCGTTGAATTACCTTCAATTGTGAGCAAATTCTCTAACAAACAAACAATATTTGCCTCGTGTAATCTAGATTGATTGAAAATTAGGAATTTAGAATTGTGAGGATTTTTGGGTTTGATTAGGGAAAGTAACAAATGACTGGGTGGATTGGTGAAGATGGAACGTCTGTTAATGATATAGGCTGCTGGATACAAACCTAGAGCGGCATCCAGAATAACGCACAAAGCATTATTCTGAATGACCCATGAAGCGTGATTCTGAATGACGCTCCAGGTTGTCTATTTTCACCAAAAATGGTTCAAACACCAAAGGTACAATGAATGCACTTCACCAATATGGTTAGAGAAAAGTGGAGCCGCACTCAACAACAATTGAAGGTAAAAATGCAAAGGAAACAAAATGGAGACGAGGTTTTAGAGTGGTTCAGCCTTGTGTTAGGCCTACATCCACTGTGAATGGAGTTTGCATTATCATGATGATGATTACAGGACATATCAGCTCTTGTTCTTTACACATTCTCTGAATCACTCAATATATTCTCAATTTACATACAAATTTCACTTAGACTCACGAGATTCGATGGGAGAATGGCAGGATCAGTGATGAAAAACGTCGGATAGGCGATGTAGGAGGAGGATGTCTTGGATCTTTCACACTTATCAGATTTTGATGGACGCCATGGCCAGATGGATGAAGGATTTTCGGATGATGATAATCGTGGCTGAAAAATGTTAAGGAATGGCTAAGGATGGAATTTAGCAGCACCTCATGATGGCCCCCACGCCCCCTCCTACAGTGACAGTCCTCCCTTATTTATAGGTGAGCCTCACTCCTTATAGCTTACTATTCGCCTGCCTTATTAATCATGAACATGCCCACGCTTAGCTGTAGCCAACTGGTGACAGTTGTTTCCATCTTTCTTGTGCGAGTGTCTTTTCAAGAGTGAGCGACCGCATAGGACTGGGTGCATTAAATGGGCGGGCGAGCGATGAGTGTACATGCGACCAGTCAAAGCTTCCTGGCTTGTATAAGAATGATTGACCGATGGATGACATTTGGTTGATGCAGCTTGTTTGATTATGAGCGGGCTAATGGTACTGTAGTCTGAGATGTAAGTATGACCCTTTGAGAACTGATATCCATCTGACTGGCGAGTAGCATCTGAAATTAACAGCTTATCGAGTATCGAGTGGGCGATTGAAGTTGCATTCTACGAGCGGAAATGGAATATATGTGCAACTTCTGATCTTCTTTGCATTTCTTGTTATGCACGATCGATCAGTTTATTATAAACAAACGACTGCAGAATAGATCATGTGACCGATCTTGACTGTACTGAGCGGATGACTCAACTCGCTTTTTTCCTTGCCGTGTTTAATCTTGGAGCTTGCGTTTGAACCTTATTCTGTGCGATCACCCCTTACCCTCTGTAACTGTCCAAGTGTACTGGGTAGAACTAGGTAGGACCGACCTTAGCGACGCTTGTCCCACGATTTTCATACGGATTTAATATAGCAATATGTGTGCGCTTTTTGAGGGATTAACAATCCATATTGGATGGATTAACATTTGTCCCTCGAGGTTTGTATTTATTGAAGATAATGCAAGCTTCGATTTTATCGTTAATTTTGACATGTGTTAGGTCGCTTCATGTTCCAGGTCGTAACATCTCGCGAATTGCTTTTGGGATTTTAGCTTGAGTTTGGCCTATTTACTTTCTACCCGTATATTATTCTTCGACTCACGCCGTCATCCCTTTCTATATCTCCCCTTTTGTTTTACTTTGATCTTACTGATGGTGTCTCTTTGAGGTAAAATTTTAGCCATTATTGATTCTACAGCGAATTCGTCTAGCCAAGCTACTCAACCTTGAAGCTTCACGACTCAGGTTTTATTCTGATTTTTTTTTTAAAGTCTAAAGGTCATCGGTTATTTGCGATGCCCTCTACTGATGATGATTGCGCTGTGATGGTAATTCTATGACCTCTTACTATTCATCAGCGATTTTAGTCTGCAAATCCATGTCTTGTCATTTTTCTAAAGGTCGGAAACACCTTTGTTATATGTCTTCAATTGTTGTGCTTTTAATAGTTTGCAAAGGATACTCCCAATTAGGTTGTTTTCATACCCCTGGGCCCAATTTGTAATCAGCTTCATTCTTCCCCTAGATCCAGGGATGAAGCTTTATTTGCTACAAAGACTAAAGAGAAAAAGGGTGGAGAAGATCCATAAGAAAAAGAAGAAGAAGAGGGATCCGAATGAAGGCAGCTTTAGGAAATGCCCCAAGCTGGACAAGTCAACATGCCCCGAGTTGGATAAGTCTTCCATGCCACACACTCAAACTAGCTCTCTTCAACCATCCTGACTTCTCCATTTTCTATTTCAACCTCTGTGGATCTTCAAGCGATTGTGCAAAGGCCTTGTTATGCCCCCGATCTATGCAATCCGGTGCTTGCTACACGATTGGAGGGTTGGTGTATACAAGGCACGGATCTTGATTTGGAAGTAGACCCATACGACAATTGGGTCGTGGCGGGCAAGATGGACGCCATGAAAGACTTTATGTTGGCTCAGCTTGACACCATCAAAGATCATATGAAGGAGGGAGTTGATACGGCCAGGAATCATGCTATGAGACGGTTGGGTGCCTTGCATACACTTGCTTGCGTTCTCCAAAGATTGAACAGGGAAAACATCAGACGGATCCGTACTTTAGAGAATGATAAGAATGAGCTTATCAAAGCCCTTGAATCACTGCATCTTTCTTCTAGGGAAAAGTGAAACCAAGCAGATCTGGTAGTAGGAGGATACGGAACCGTGGGCTACGATTATCTTGCTTTGTCTTTTATTCCATGCTTTTGACCGGTTGTATATGCGAGTGTCGGCCCTCGCTAACTACTTTTGTGTGGTTTGAGTTTGAAACCTCTATGTTGGACTTGTGATGCGGGGGTGGTAATGCATTTTGCTTGTTGCACTCTAAGCCTTCGCTTTAAATTTGCCGTACTTTATCTGAACGATTCGAACATCCTAGGCCGTTCATGTTTTCCTTGCTCAATATCCTAGGTCGTTCAATCTGCTTAGCTGTACGGATCGTTGCATTAAAATCCAGCAACGTTTTCCTTCTTTTTTTTATATTACAAACATACCCTGCTTAGCTGTAGCCCACTGGCGACAGTTGTTTCCAGTTGTCTTGGACGAATGGTTTCATAGGAGCGAAATGGTGCATAGCAACAAATGAGTGCATTGGTCCTATTATATTGAACTGGTGTACAGGCAATAAGAGCATAAGCGCGACTTTGTCAGAGCTTCCCGGTTAGTGTAAGAATGGTCGACCAAATCTTGTTGAGCCTTTTGCAACTGCCTGGTCGAAGCATCTATGTTTGATTGTAGATGGGCGACCAATCGAATCTTGTAAAGATATTGTATGTGCGAACACTCTTAGAATCTTTGTGATTCTTTCCATGAGCGACCGACTTCTTTAGACATAGACGGACGACTTTCTAGGCTGGGCTTGTTCACTATTCTCCAGGCTACGCACAAACAACCTCTGGATACTAGGGCGGGTGATCCATATTTAGGTACGAACTTTCTAAGCTTGCTGGGGCCGCCTTGCCCTTTGGCATACTCGAGTCTAACTGTATGACCGGTACGGGACACATCAACTTCGATGTTAACATCAACCTCGATGTTACGTGTTCTTCGGTAATATGCTCAACTTTGGTTATGTGAGACAGCCTTCTACTTTATCTGAACGATTTGAATATCCTAGGTCATTTATGTAAGTCTAAATTCTGCAATGACTGTCTTGTGCGTTTTGTGAAGATTTGATACACCAATTGGGAATAAACATTTTTTGTCCTTCGAAGTTCGTGATTTCCTGGTTTCATGGATGATTACGGACTTCGAAGGAAGAAAGAAAAGAAAGACTGTAGCAGTATGGTGAATTGAATCTTCATTTTCTAAGGGGTTAGATGGCTCTCGATTGTTCTGGATTGGCCAAGATCAAGTCGCTCGCACTGCCATGCATAACATGACGGTTCGAGCGAGTTAGCTTTCGGGGGTTATTATACTCGTTTAGCTGGTTGTCTTGATTTTAACGAGGCTGAGGTGGCAAGAACATTATGGAACAGGTTTTTTTATATATGCATTCTCCATTCCATCTTTTCCCAAAGAATTCTTTTGATGGCAGCACTATTCTGGAGAACCTTACATGGTAATCCGTACTCTTTAACTTTCGCCCTGGTTTTTTCTTAAAAAATTCTCAGTTCTCTTAGTTCACTATTTTGTTTCATGCTTCCAGTAACTTTTGGTTGATTAAGGCAACTTTTCTTTTGATTCAAAATACCATGGTTTGTTTTAGGCGAGTTTTCGCTTTTGACTTTGCCTTGTTTTGCTCGAGTGGTTGCCGATTTCATAAATAACTTTGAGCTAAGGAGTTCTTAAGTGAGATTCGATCAGTTTGAATATGGATTGAGATTTTGGAAACAATTAGGTGTGTTTGATGAAGATTTTGCTTCAATGCAAACCTGGATGACATGTAACTTCCTCTCTTTTTTAAAAGAACTTTGACTTTGATTTTGCCTACAAGTCGTTTGCTGGAATGCCTCAAACATTGTTGGCTTAAACCAAGCGGAGCTTCAGCTTACGCCTAAACTTAGTTGGGCTGTTTTGTCAATCATCCAAACTTCGGACTAAAATAGCCTTTTCGTGTCCGAAATATACTGAAATATCTGTTGGTCTTTTCTTCAGGCTCAAGGGTGAAATTATTTATGTCAAAAAGACCAAGGAAGAAAATAGTGAAGAAGGTTGGCAGGAGAAACAGGCCGAAGAGTCGAAGGAATTTTGGCACAAGCGTCCCTCAAAGATGTCATATACTGGATGAACCTCTCGTCCCAAATACTCAAGCCGCTTCTGACCAACCATCCCTGGATTTTCCATTCATCACTACAAATTCTGCTGATCTTTCAACAATAGTACATATGCCTGTTTATGTTCTGAATCCATGTCATCCGTTACTTGCTGAACGATTTGAAGGTTGGTGCTTAGAAGGCATATGCTATGACTTAAACATAGATCCATTTGACAAATGGATTATTGCTGATAAGATGGATGCTATGAAAGACTGCATACTGGCTGAATTTAACCAGCTAGAGGCGCACCCAAGCTTGGTTGGAGGTCTTATTGTGAAGGTCAGGGATTACATTGTAAGGCAATTGGGCGCTTGGCATACTTTTGCTAGTGATCTTCAGAGGTTGAACAAGGAGAACATCGACCGAATTCAAGCTTTGGAAAAAGACAAGTTTGAGCATATCAAGGCCCTTGATTCCCTGGAGAAGGCCACTGCTTTTACCACCTGAAAATCATGATTGGCTAGCTTTATCTCTTATTATTTCTGCTATTTATCTTAATGTGCTGTGATTAGATGGCTTGTTTATACAGGTGCCAACCCTGGTTGTTATCACAAACTATGTTGGTGACCTTATGCTTTGGTTCATGGTACTGTAGCTTCTCTTTATATGCATGATTTATTTACCCTCTCATCGGTGCATCGCACGTTACACCTTTATCGATGTTCCTTTGTATGGTTGAACATTTTGTTAACCGTACGACGGCGCCCGACTTATGGCGTGCGATGTTAACATTAGTAGTTCGTTTTATCATTAAGGTTGAACCCTCGTACCAAAGTCTATTATAATCTTAGACGTTTGCGCATTTACCCGTATTTTAGTAACTTGTTAATTCCAATCCTTCAGGGTTCGAACCTGAAAACGTGCCTCTTGAAGAGGTTTATATTTTCCATATTTAATTTGCGTCTTTCGCTCGATTAAGCACGCTTTCTTATATATATATATATATATATATATATATGCGCGTTTTTTTTAAGATGTATTCAACCCCACTCCTCACTGACTCGGTGACCCAAGCCCTTTGGAGATTGGTCTTGAATACGAGCCCCCATGGGAGGACTTGGGTTTCAAGTTTTCGATCCATTCTAGGTCCTTGCTTGATCTAGTTATTTTAGCTTCAATAAAAACCTAGAATGAATACCTCCTTTCGGCTAGGATTTCTGATACCCCATTTCGGCTAGGATTTCTGATACCCCCTTTTGCCTAGGATTTCTGAATTGTTTTGTTACCCCCTTTTGGCTAGGATTTCTGATATACTGGTCTTTCCAACTTTATGCTTCATCCCGGGAGGTTGACACTAATTCTTCTTATCGGGTTTTTGCTCGACTTAAAGACTTCGTATCCTGCACCTAACATGGCGCCTCTTTTGGAACTAACAATTTTCATCAGTGTGACTAATTTGACAGTTTTCTTTGTAATTTTCCTCAAAGCTTGACGCTGACTTCTCTTACGGACGTTTGCTAAAAGTTTGGCATGTTCCATAGTGAAAAGTGTGGCCTTCTGACTTGGAGTTTGTTTGCTACGTCTTTCTAGAACAATTTATTCTTTCACGGCGAAGTGCTTTTTATCCGACTCAATTTGCATTATATATTTTGGCTCCCAAGTTGTTTTGCTTGAAACATGTTTTTGGAAACCTTCCGGTATGGTTTTAGCTGCCAATGGGCGACCATTCTGATCATGCCTACATTTTAAGAAACCGATTTTTAGTACTTACAAGTATGTTCGTCAGGTAAGTTCATGACTTTTATTTTGTAAGGCATTTTGCCGATAAACTACTATCGATTACTTTCAAGAATATAGCAAGTAACAAAGTAGAATAGAGTGACTTAAGTAATAATGCGAGAAAGAAATAGTAAAACAAGGTAAAGCGATAGAAGTCATTCATTCGGGGTCGCTAACACTAGTAGGCTGACTTTTAGCCCTTATGTAAGTATTGGTTTTGGATTGGCATGAGTGATCCACCCATTACTTATTTCCCCTTGCATGCAAAGGGTTGATGTAGTGTTCACGAGCTCGTATGTATTGCTGTAAACGATTCCTCCTAATTAGCCCATCAATTAATGATTTTAAATGCTTGCAATCATTTGTATCATGCCCTGGCTTATTATGAAATTGACAAAACCTTCCTGATCTCATAGCGGAGTTTTTGACTTGCATTTGCTTAGGGATCAGATATTTCTCCTTATCCTTAGTTGCTGCGAAAATATTCCCTATGGTGTCATTAAGGAGAGTGAGTTCAGAATTCTTAGAGAAGCGGAGCTTCTTCTTAGCCCGGTTATCTTTTCCTTCGTTGTACCTCTTCCAGCTATTAAAGTCACTTTGTGCACTATCATGCACTGGATTTTCTTCAGCATTGATACATTCTTCGGCTTTATTAAGTAGTTGCTCGAGCGTGCTTTGTTTTTTCTTCTTAATCCACTGTCCTAACCTGGTCTTTTTACATATGGCCCCCTTCAAAGCCATTAGCACTAGTCGGGGTTCATAATTTTCAACTTCAGCCACTGCCATGTTAAAGCAGATGAGAAAACCTTTGACAGATTCTCCTGGTCTTTGATGTATTTCACTTAGCTCTATGACATCCCATATTCTTGCTGCTTGGAATCTGAATTGCTTACTAAAAAATTTAGCCAAGCTAGAAAAATCGTCCACAGACTTCAGTGGTAGTTTTGTGAACCATAGGTACGCCACTCCTTCTAGATAAGTCGGAAAGTACAGGCATTTGATCTCATCGGTAGCGCGTGCCCCGTTCATATGTTGCTCGTATCCGCATAGGAACACATTGGGGTCGCTTGTTCCTTCATAGGGTTGCAACATTGGGGGTTTAAATTCCTATGGATATATAGCTATTTTGATTCTTTCGTTGAGTGGAGTCTTAGTAGGAGAAAATTCCCGCTCTTCTCGATTATCTTTTTCCCTCAGGATATCCTTCACAGTTTCGCATGCCATTTCTAGAATATATTCCTACTTTTTGCCCCGGCCTATGGAATAAGCCCCTTTTTCCTTGCCAAATCCTTGCTTAAGTGTGTGATTACAATATAGAGACAGGGAATATGGGCTTTTTTTTGAGAGGAACGTCCCTTTTGTAGGATAATTTACCTGTTGAGAAGTTTTGTCACTGGAGTGGTTGCGCATGGGTGCTTTAGCTATTCCATGATCTAGATTAACATGATATGTGTCTTTCTTAACAGAACCTTGCTGTTTCACGTCTGAAGTAGAGGATTCTGCACCGTATTCCTGACTTGTTCTGGCAGGTAGAAAACAAGCGCACTTAGTGTGGTTTTTGCAGTAGCGGCTTGAATAACAAGCATTGACTCAAGTTTTTTCATCATTGCATCACTTGCAATGGTAATCTGACTTGCCAGTCCCACCATCGCTTCTTCTAGTTCTCTTCGCTTCTTCTAGTTCTCTCTTGGTTATGGCTTCCTGAATTTATGATGGTTCTCAGACTTCAAATCGGATGGTGGATGATGTGACAATATTAACACTATTGATGAGGGCATCGATTTTGTCGATAGTTCCCTCCGCCATGCTCGGGATTCAAGCAAAGTTTCTCTTAAGATATTTCGCTGGACTTCAATAAGAAAATAGGCGATTTCGGCCCCACGATGGGCGCCAAATGTTTTCACCAAAACTGGTTCAAACACCAAAGGTACAATGAATGTACTTCACCAATATGGTTAGAGAAAAGTGGAGCCGCACTTAACAACAATTGAAGGTAAAAATGCAAAGGAAACAAAATGGAGACGAGGTTTTAGAGTGGTCCAGCCTTGTTAGGCCTATATCCAATGTGAATGGAGTTTGCATTATCATGATGATGATTACAAGACATATCAGCTCTCGTTCTTTACACATTCTCTGAATCACTCAATATATTCTCAATTTACATATAAATTTCGCTTAGATTCACGAGATTCGATGGGGGGATGGCAGGATCAGTGATGAAAAAGGTCGGATAGGCGATGTAGGAGGAGGATGTCTTAGATCTTTCACACTTATCAGATTTTGATGGACGCCACGGCTAGATGGATGAAGGATTTTCGGATGATGATGATGATGATCGTGGCTGAAAAATGTTAAGGAAGAGCTAAGGATGGAATTTAGCAGCACTTCATGATGGCCCCCGCGCCCCCTCCTACAGTAACAGCCCTCCCTTATTTATAGGTGAGCCTCCTTCCTTATAGGTTACTGATCGCCTACCTTATTAATCACGAACATGCCCCCGCTTAGCTGTAGCCAACTGGTGACAGCTGTTTCCAGCTTCCCTGTACGAGTGTCTTTTCTAGAGTGAGTGACCGCATAGGACTGGGTGCGCTGAATGGGCGGGCGAGCGATGAGTGTACATGCAACCTGTCAAAGCTTCTTGGCTTGTATAAGAATGATTGACCAATGGATGACATTTGGTTGATGCAGCTTGTCTGATTATGAGCGGGTTAATGTTACCATAGTCTGAGATGTAAGTATGACCCTTTGAAAACAGATATCCATCCGAATGGCGAGCAACATCCGGTATTAACATCTGATCGAGTATCGAGTGGGAGATTGAAGTTGCATTCTACAAGCGAAAATGGAATATATGTGAAACCTCTGATCTTCTTTGCATTTCCTATTAAGCATGATCGATCAGTTTATTATAAACAAACTACTGTAGAACAGATCATGTGACCGATCTTGACTGTGCTGAGCTGTAACACCCATAATTTTAAATATTAAAGTTAACGAATTAAAGAATACTTAATTGTTAAACTGAGAATTAAGGGAAACGGGTTACGCCGTTGCGTTCGTCTCGGAATTCTACTTAAGATAGAGTCCGAGTTTGTGTAAATTGGACTTCGTATGAAGAAGTTATGGCCTTCAGAATTTTCGGAATTTAAATAAATTAAAAATAGCTCGAACCAGAAATTTGAAATTCAAAATCAAAATAGGGAAGCGGGCTAGGCGGGAAAATACCCACCCAAAGGCCTGGTCGACCAGGGGGGTCGACCTACCCCACAGGTTGACCATGGGGTCGACCAGCCTCCCCCCCTCCCCCCAGGCAGATCTGAAAGATGATGATTTTCTGACTTGATGTTGAGTCATTAGGGCTGAGGTGTCATTCTATCTTGACTGGATGGTCTTGATTGATTCTAGGTTAATCTGACGGCTCTTAATTAATTAATCTTCTATAAAAACACCCCCAAACCCTCAACCCTAATCACACAAATTCATACCAAGAGTCGCCATGCCGTCAATGGAGAACCTTGAGTAGCCGCCATTCTCTTTCAACCCTAAAGCAAGATAGAAGCTTGAATCAAAATAAATCAAATATAAGATTAGAATAATGATTATTCTACATCAAAGGGGAGCAATTCAGTTTCAGAATACAGATCCCAGAAAGACAAGACTATTCTTTTTTTTGTGAGTATAATAGCTTTCACAAAATAATTAATTAATTTAATTATGATAAGTTATAATTGGGATTATGAGAATATGATTTTGAATCATGTGATGTTGAATCTTATGCATGTTTGAGATATTGAATCATATGTTAGTTCTTATGTGAATCTTATGCAAGTTGGATTATATGTTAGTTCTTATGTGAATCTTATGCAAGTTGAATCATATGATAGATCATATATGAATCTTATGCAAGTTTGTAATGTTGGATCATATGTTCTTATATGAATCTTATGCAAGTTTGGATTGTTAAAACATATGTGAATCATTTATATACATATGCTAGTTTATGTGATATTAATCTACATGTTTAGATCCCTATGCAAGTTCACACCTTTATGTTTAGATTCATATGCAAGTTCACACCTTTATGTTTAGATCCATATGCAAGTTCACATCTTTATGTTTAGATCTATATTTAGATCCATGGCAGTACATAAGTTATGCAACTTTATGCCCATTACCTATGCTAGTTTTGTGTGTGATTCATATGCAAGAAATTCATATGCAAGTTATAGGAAAACCATATCATATATGCAAGATATTGGCTATGTAAATTTATATCATGATTCTTAGATCTACTTTATCTGTTATGCAAGTTGTGATGTTGCTTTTCTTTTTATAAGTTAGACTATTGCGAGTCTAACATATGTCATATCAAAACGTACGAATATCGTGGGGATAATGGGAAAATATTGAATATACATAATTGTGAATTGGCATAAAATGGCCTTAAAAGGCACATAATTAATTTGAGACATTAATTGGCATAATTGGTATTTATGGACATAATTTATGTAACACCCCACCTCCGCCAGGGTCACTCTTGCAAGTACACTGGCTTTGGAGGGGCGTTAAACGAGGTAAACATGCATGCAGATATCACAAGATAGAACATATAAGTAAAAACAGAGTAAATAAAGCAGTAGGTAAAACTAACATTTCAAAACCATAGTCAAGTTACATCAAAGTACTTGGTCATTATTTTCCCACAAAACAAAGTCTAGAAACATAACTGAAAACTGGAAAAACATAAAGTAACTATCCCCAAAGTAGAATAGAGCCATAGCATGCTCAAGTCCAAACCGTACATGAGCTATCCAGGAAAGCAGCTAAAGATCCAAGCTAGGTGCTAGTGTTCCCACCCTGTAAACCTGGGGGGGACGGAAGAAAAGAGGCGAAAGAAAACGGGTCAATCAAAAAGACTAGTAAGTCCTACCTATTATTAGTAAAAAAAAAATAAAGTTAATTGGACATGTAAAACAGAGATGAAACATAGGATGATAACTGGCATGGTGAAGAGTTAACAAGATAGATCAAGTGTGGCATCACATATCCAAGGTTAAGTTGCACCAAGTGTGTACTAGTATTCCAATCCATGTCAAGTATAAACAAGAAATGATCCCTTGGCCCAAAGCTGGCCCAACATCATGACGTGACCTAAATCAAGGTCCAACAACTCGGTCTAGTCGATCGGCTCCCTATAAGCCTAACTCGTCGTGTATCGGTGTCATACGGCTTAATCATGGAATGTATTTAACTGTGCAAGGTCCACCCTAGGGTGTATCCAGCCCTAAGGTGTAAACCACAGACACAATTCAAGCACGCACAGTCTAAACCTACTGGTTCCCATGTTCAACTCCGGACTTAATGTGCACGACCATGGTCCGCCTGAACAACCGGTGCACCATTCAGCCGTCTCTTTTGGTCTCTTACAATCAGTCCAGTAATCATGCCCCACCCTAGCCTAGTTCAGGGTATCCAGATACTCCCAAGTGGGTTACTGCTGAAAAGGACCACGTAACTAGGATTTCAAGCGGGTTAAGTGTGGTTAACCCTATCCTAACCATGTATTGAGTTGGTCAAGTGTATCCTAGCAGTTCATGACTTAACCCTATCAATACATCGTGTTTAATTGGTTAAGTATCCAAGTAGTCCATGACTTAACCCTACCCACCCATCGTGTTAAATTGGTTAAGTATTCAAGCGGTCCATGACTTAACCCTATCATGTGGCATTAATTAATTTAATGCACCCAACCTCTCATATTAGACCTTGTTGTGGTTACTAGTTAAGCCGGGCGGGTCCGGGTAGCTTTACACCACAACTTAGTCTAACCTCGGGATTCAAGTGCGACATGACCAACTACTCACATTGGGTCCTATTGCTTGTAGCCACTAGTTAAGCCGGTCGGTTCCGGGTAGATTTATGCTACAAACTCAACCCAGCCTCGAGTTGGCCATTCTCATGTTTTCTAGAAGTCATGTCCAAGTTCATGTTCATGTTCTAAGCATAATCACATGTCATATTTCATGTCATTTTTCAAGTCATGATTTTATGTCATTTTAGTCTACCCATAACGTAACCCCATCGCATGTAAGTTCGCATAAACGAAAATAGATCTCAAAGAGGGAACTTTAGAAGCGTGACATAATTAATAAGGTTTGGCCACAAGTTAAACATGGTGGCATATGAGGCAAATGTGTTCATAAACTTGCATATTACATTATAAGCCTCAAAACATGCATGATATCAACTTTGGCAAAATAGGTGAAACATGGTCATAAATGACATAGGATGATAGCTAGTGATTCGCATATAACATCATATGCAAGATAACATAAGGGTCATGAGAGTTTCTATGTTGCTTTATGCAACATTTCAAATCAAAGCTCATAGCTTTCTATGCACAAAGTCAAGGTGATAGCTTTACAAACATGCATAGAATAAATCTATGCATAACATGATAGAATCAAAGCACAAATCATACTTAGGCCCAAACTCAAACTTGCAACATGTCATATTTAACTTCATAGTTAGAATCTAAGAGTAGAATAGGGCTTACAATGCTATGAAGACTTATAAAATAAAATAAGATTGAGACGAAGCCACTAGCAATTCTAAAACCCCCCAAATGTATACAAGCTCCAAGTTGTCTTGAGAAACAAGAAGCTCCTTTGATTTGTATGAAGAAAGATCCTTGTTTTAATGAAGAAAGATTGAACTTTGGCCTTGAATCAAACTTAGAAACTCTCAATCTAGCTTAGAAACTCTCAAATGAATGAAGATGGAGACTATGACAAGAGGGTGGAGGCCATGATTAAACATTTTGGCATAATCTGGTTGTAGGATTGATTTATGATGGTTTAGGCTAGGTATTAGGGTCCTTTTATAGAAGTTTAGGTTAGTTTAGGCCATAGGATTAACCCTAATTCAGATATGAGCCTTTAAAATCCGTCACAAGCCTCCAAACATGTCCTGAGGAACAAGTCAGGTGCACCCAGGCCAAACTGGCCGACCACTCAAGTCGACAGGGGTGTCGACTGGGCAGTCGACACCACCTGGTAGTGTCGACTCCCAAGTCGACTCCCCAGTCGACTTGGGGGTGGCGGGAATTATTCCCGCCTGTTCTGCTTGGCTGAATGTGAATTCTGAATTTAAATTTGAACTGTTTTTGAACTTGAAATTTTCTGAAAACTTTGACGGGCCATAACTTGGTCATACGGACTCCGCTTTTCGAAAACTCGGACTCTATTTCGCGTATTTTTCCGAGACGAACGTAATGGCACAGCCCGTTTCCCTTGTTTCAGATTTTATCATTTAATTCTGCCTTGGTTTATGTTATAACATGTTATTTAAAAATACGGGTTGTTACATTCTCCCCTCCTTAAAGGATTTCGTCCCCGAAATCTTCAAGTTAGGAAGAACATATCCTACCATCCATCATCCATCTACTCAAAACATCATCCACGTGCAGTCATTGTCCTTAATAGATTCTAAATGCTGTATGATCATATGCGAAAGGTGTGTGTATATGCACTTATCTAATGCGAAAATCAGGTGGTTACTGATTCAGTAAACCTCCTTAATGCAAAGTATGTTAGTGAAATGAGTCCATATGTATGCAAATTCCTAGCATAATTTATAATCTTTACATGAGTGCACATAACATTCATCCATATGCAACATCCACGTGATAGCATAACAAGTTTCATCCATGAATAAGTATAAGCACTCATGCATATGCAATATGAAAGTGTGTGAGCCGATCTTAGTGCCTAATGTGTATCATGCATCCACGAGTATCCACTTGCAAACACTTGCAACCACTTGCAAACATCAAACATAACATGTTTCATCCAAAGGATTTCTACCTAAGGTTCTCATGACAAGATTGACGAAGTTACAAGATAAACAGGATAAACATGGATAGCAAAGGAAAGATATGCTAACTACGAAAAGAGATTGAGAATGTACCCTTAAAAAGAAATGGATAAAGCCCACACATCTTCTCCTTTGTTTCCCAAGTTGCATCCTCTTCGGCCTCACTCCACTGAACCTTCACCAATTTGACTTCTCGATTTCTTAGCTTCTTGATCTCCGTTCCCATGATACGAATCGGTGCTCTCCTCAAGGTTGCCTCTTTCTCTATCTCCACATCTTCAAGAATGCTAGGTTCAACCACCTCAGCGGACTCATGTAGGCACTTTCGGAGATGCGAGACATGAAAGACATTATGCACTCCGGCCAGCTTCTCGGGCAATTCCACCTTATAAGCCATCTTCCCAATTCTCTCTATGATAGGGAAGTGTCCTACGAACCTTGGTGCCAGCTTCCCAACTGCTCCAAAACAAACCACATCACGCAAAGGAGAAACCTTCACGAAAACCATATCTCCAACTTTGAATTCCAAATCTGTCCTTCGCTTGTCAGCATAGAATTTCTGTCTGTCTTGGGCCGTTTTCATCCGTCTTCTCACCAATTCAACTTTCTCGGAGGTGTCCCGTATCATATCGGGCCCAAGCGTAAGTCTATCCATTGTCTCCCACCAACAAGATGGTGACCTACACGACCTCCCATACAAAGCTTCAAATGGTGCCATCCCTATGCTAGCTTGATAGCTATTATTATAAGCAAACTCTACAAGAGGAAGGTGGTCTTCCCAAGTACCATCAAAGTCAAGCACACAAAGCCTCAAAAGATCTTCTAGCACTCTATTCACCCTTTCGGTTTGGCCATCCGTCTGGGGGTGATAGGCTGTACTTAGATTCAATCGCGTAACCATCGCTTCTTGCAAACTATTCCAGAACTGGCTAGTGAAGATTGGGTCATGATCGCTAACTATGCTAGAAGGAACTCCATGCAATTTCACTATCTCTCGAAGATAAACAGATGCTAGCCATGATGCGGTCCTCTTGCTCTTCACTGGAATGAAATGAGCACTCTTCGTAAGTCTGTTAACTATGACCCATATGCTCGTATTCCCTTTCCTTGATCTAGGCAATCCATCCACAAAATCCATAGAGATACTTTCCACTTCCATTGCGGGACCTCCAATGGATGTAATAGCCCACCGGGTTTCTTCGACTCGGCTTTCACTTGTTGGCACACCATGCACTTTGAAACATACTCTGCCACATCCTTCTTCATTCCAGCCCAAAAGAAAATGCGCTTCATATCCCTATACATCTTATCTCCTCCAGGATGTATAGTCATCTTCGAGTGATGCGCTTCTTCGAGAACTTTATGCACCAAGTCTCCCACTTGTGGAACGCATAGCCTTCCATCACGCCTTAGCCAACCCTTGTCATCAATAGTGTATCTAGCAAGGTGACTAGACATCTCACCACGAATCAACTTGTCCATGACCTCGACTATCTACGGGTCTTCCTTCTACGAAGCCCCAACTTGATCAAGAAGTATAGGTCTAAGCTCAAGGGATGCTAACGAACCAGTCATCGACTCAACAGCCGGTGTGAAATCAAAGGTTGCCAAGAACTCTAGGCTCTTCATCTCAACAAACAAGGGACTCAAAGTCAATCTTCTTCTGCTTAGCGCATCTGCTACAACATTACCCTTGCCAGGGGTATAAGCTATCTCGAAGTCATATGATGCCAAGAATTCCATCCACCTTTGCTGCCTTAGATTCAGATCTTTCTGCGAGAAGAGGTACTTGAGCGACTTGTGATCAGTATATAACTCAAACCTTTCGCCTAGAAGATAGTGGCGCCAGGATTTGAGTGCAAAGACGATCGCCGCCAACTCCAAATCATGAGTGGGATAATTCTTCTCATGAACTTTAAGTTCCCTACCCCCATAACATATCACTCTTCCTTCTTGCATCAGAACAACACCTAATCCCGTGCCACATGCAGCGGTGTATACGGTAAACATCTTACCGCCATCGGGTAATGCCAAAACTAGAGCTGTAGTAAGGGCCCTCTTGAGCCTTTGAAAAGCAAGCTCACACTCTAAGTCCCATGCAAAGACTAAGTTCTTCTTCGTCAACTTAGCAAGAGGGGCTGAAATATTAGCGAAGTCCCTGATGAACTTCCTATAGTAGCCCGCCAGACCTAGAAAGCTTCTTACTTCGGTTGCATTCCTAGGAGTCTTCCAGTCTTGAACTGCAACCACTTTCGCGGGATCCACTGCTATGCCTTGCTTAGAAACTATATGTCCAAGAAACCGAACTTCCCTTCTCCAAAAATGGCATTTGGAGAACTTGGCTTTCAACTGATGAGCTCTAAGCGTATCTATCACTTCCTTGAAATGTCTAGCATGTTCTTCCTCATCCTTTGAGAAGATCAGAATATCATCCACGAAGACAACCACAAACTTGTTAAGGAACTCCCTGAACACCCTACTCATCAAATCTACGAAGTATGCGGGTGCATTAGTCAAACCGAATGGCATGACAAGCCATTCAAAGAATCCATCTAGAGTGTTAAACGCAGTCTTATCAATACTATCCTCAGCCACTCTAAGCTGATGGAATCCGGTGGCTAGATCGAGCTGAGAGAAAACAGAAGCACCAACAAGCTGGTCAAAGAGGTCATCAATCCTCGGTAACGGGTGCCTATTCTTCTTTGCCAGCTTGTTCAACTCTTGATAATCAACACATAGACGAAGCGAACCATCCGCCTTAGTAGCGAACACCACAGGAGCACCCCATTCAGAAATGCTTCGCCTAATAAAATTCTTCACAAGCAACTCCTTGATTTGCTTACTGAGCTCTCTTCTTTCTCGCGGGGCCATATGCCTAACGGGCAATGAAACTGGCTTGGCATTATCAACAAGATAAATACGGAAATCTATCTCTCGTTTAGGGGGTAACCCCTTAACCTCTTCAAAGACATCAGGATATTCTCGGACCACCCTTACAGATTGCAGATCATCGATGGACGAGTCAAGAGATTCAAGATAACATAACATGATGGGATCCAGCGGGTTGCAAGAAATCTCTAGGGTATTACCGAGGCGAGTCATGAGCCTCACCACCCTATGCTCACAATTGAGAATGGCTCCATAACTGGACAACCAATCCATGCCCAAAATCAACCCGTATCCCGTGAACCCGAGAACATAAGCATTACACGTGAATTCTACGGTCAAGATAGAAATCCTCAAATCCATGCAAATCATAGATAGATGGGCGGAACCCCCAATTGGATTTGAAACACTAACGGGATCCTCAACCAGACTAGTACTTAGGTGCAAACTTTCAACAATGTTAGAAGAAATAAAAGTATGCGATGCGCCAGAATCAAATAAAGTGCGAACAGGAAAATCAGAAATGTAAACAAGACTTTCTACCGAAATACTACCTCGGTCCGGAATAGTGTTGAGAGCATGCACTTGCCCTCCAGAAGGTCCTGCACGCTGAGTCTGCCCTTGCCCTTGTCCTTGCTTCTTGGGGCAATCTTTGCTAAAGTGTCCAGTCTCTCCACAATGGAAGCATTTGCCCAACTTCCTCTTCTTCTTCCTACAATATTTGGCTATGTTCCCAACAATCCCACAGTAGTTGCACTTCCTTGTGTCCCTTGCCTTGTTGTTGTTGGCCTTGTTACCCTTGTTGTTCTTGTTGTTCTGGTTGCTTTGATTGCCTCCCCACTTGGAGTCCGCCTTCTTGGTTTGAGTCTCATTTGGCTTGACTTCTTTCTTGCCATTCTTATCATCTCCTTGAAGCAATGCCATGTCCACTAGGCTTTCAAAAGTGGCCCTCATGGGTATATGAGACAGGGCTAAACCTTGTAATGGCTCATTCAACCCTTGTGCGAAGCGTAAAGCCTTCTTCTGGGGGGTATTAACCATGTCCAAACCGAATCGAGCAAGTTGGTTAAACTTATTCACATACTCCCTCACTGTCATGTCCCCTTGCTTCAAAGATATAAACTTCTCCAATTGCAGATTCGCCTCAGCAGATGATAGAAACTTAAGCCCAAACCTCGTCCTAAAGTCGGCCCAATTCTCTATAGGCCTAGTAGCGTTGGTGACCTCCCACCAATAAGCAGCTTCCTCTTTCAATAGCCATACTGCCAACAGAACTTTTCTACGGTCTTCCACATCAAAGATGGCGAAGAGATCTTCAGTTTCTTTCAACCAATTTCGCGCCTCAACAAAAGTCTCTGTCCCAATAAAATTCTTCCCACCCATCGCCTTAAAGTCTTTGCAAACCTTTGCAAAATCTGCTTGTGGATGCTGAGGAGGAGGAGGAGGAACCTCAGTTACGGTGGGAGTGTTTGTTGGGCCCACATCGTTGGCCCTAGCTTCCAAGTACCTCCGGAACCATCCGGGAATGGTTACTCCCTCGGGAAGGTTAAGATCGGCCATGCTGGAAAAAGGAAAAAGATAGATTTAGAACGAGGAAACAAAGGATAGTGCTAATGGCTTTTGGGGAATAGCCTTTTAAAATAAACTAGACTTTTCTTGGAAAATACTTAATTGGTTTTGAAAATAGTTTTTCAAAAGGATTTTTAAAACTTTGGTCCGGTCTAGTAAAACCTTATGCTCTGATACCAAATGTAACACCCCACCTCCGCCAGGGTCACTCTTACAAGTACACTGGCTTTGGAGGGGCGTTAAACGAGGTAAACATGCATGCAGATATCACAAGATAGAAAATATAAGTAAAATTAGAGTAAATAAAGCAGCGGGTAAAACTAACATTTCAAAACCATAGTCAAGTTACATCAAAGTACTTGGTCATTATTTTCCCACAAAACAAAGTCTAGAAACATAACTGAAAACTGGAAGAACATAACGTAACTATCCCCAAAGTAGAATAGAGCCATAGCATGCTCAAGTCCAAACCGTACATGAGCTATCCAGGAAAGCAGCTAAAGATCCAAGCTAGGTGCTAGTGTTCCCACCCTGTAAACCTGGGGGGGGGGGGGCGGAACGGAAGAAAAGAAGCGAAAAAAATGGGTCAGTCAAAAAGACTGGTAAGTCCTACCTACTATTAGTATAAAAATTAATAAAGTTAACTAGACATGTAAAACAGAGATGAAACATAGGATGATAACTGGCATGGTGAAGATTTAACAAGATAGATCAAGTGTGGCATCGCATATCCAAGGTTAAGTTGCACCAAGTGTGTACTAGTATTCCAATCCATGTCAAGTATAAACAAGAAATGATCCCTTGGCCCAAAGCTGGCCCAACATCATGAGGTGACCTAAATCAAGGTCCAACTACTCGGTCTAGTCGATCGGCTCCCTATAAGCCTAACTAATCGTTTATCGGTGTCATACGGCTTAATCATGGAATGTAGTTAACTATGCAAGGTCCACCCTAGGGTGTATCCAGCCCTAAGGTGTAAACCACAGACACAATTCAAGCGCGCACAGTCTAAACCTACTGGTGCCCATGTTCAACTCCGGACTTAATGTGCATGACCATGGTCCGCCTGAACAACCGGTTCACCAATCAGCCGTCTCTTTTGGTCTCTTACAATCAGTCCAGTAATCGTGCCCTACCCTAGCCTAGTCCAGGGTATCCAGATACTCCCAAGTGGGTTACTGCTGAAAAGGACCACGTAACTAGGATTTCAAGCGGGTTAAGTGTGGTTAACCCTATCCTAACCATTTATTGAGTTGGTCAAGTGTATCCAAGCCGTTCATGACTTAACCCTATCAATACATCGTGTTTAATTGGTTAAGTATCCAAGTAGTCCATGACTTAACCCTACCAACCCATCGTATTAAATTGGTTAAGTATTCAAGTGGTCCATGACTTAACCCTATCATGTGGCATTAATTAATTTAATGCACCCAAGCTCTCACATTAGACCTTGTTGTGGTTACTAGTTAAGCCGGGCGGGTCCGGGTAGCATTACACCACAACTTAGTCTAACCTCGGGTTTCAAGTGCGACATGACCAACTACTCACATTGGGTCCTATTGCTTGTAGCCACTAGTTAAGCCGGTCGGTTCCGGGTAGATTTATGCTACAAACTCAACCCAACCTCGAGTTGGCCATTCTCATGTTTTCTAGAAGTCATGTCCAAGTTCATGTTCATGTTCTAAGCATAATCACATGTCATATTTCATGTCATTTTTCAAGTCATGATTTTATGTCATTTTAGTCTACCCATAACGTAACCCCATCGCATGTAAGTTCGCATAAACGCAAATAGATCTCAAAGAGGGAACTTTATAAGCATGACATAATTAATAAGGTTTAGCCACAAGTTAAACATGATGGCATATGAGGTAAATGTGTTCATAAACTTGCATATTACATTATAAGCCTCAAAACATGCATGATACCAACTTTAGCAAAATAGGTGAAACATGGTCATAAATGACATAGGATGATAGCTAGTGATTCGCATATAACATCATATGCAAGATAACATAAGGGTTATGAGAGTTTCTATGTTGCTTTATGCAACATTTCAAATCAAAGCTCATAGCTTTCTATCCACAAAGTCAAGGTGATAGCTTTACAAACATGCATAGAATAAATCTATGCATAACATGATAGAATCAAAGCACAAATCATACTTAGGCCCAAACTCAAACTTGCAACATGTCATATTTAACTTCATAGTTAGAATCTAAGAGTTGAATAGGGCTTACAATGCTATGAAGACTTATAAAATAAAATAAGATTGAGACGAAGCCACTAGCAATTCTAAAAAACCCCAAATGTATACAAGCTCCAAGTTGTCTTGAGAAACAAGAAGCTCCTTTGATTTGTATGAAGAAAGATCCTTGTTTTAATGAAGAAAGATTGAACTTTGGCCTTGAATCAAACTTAGAAACTCTCAATCAAGCTTAGAAACTCTCATATGAATGAAGATGGAGACTATGACAAGAGGGTGGAGGCCAGGATTAAACATTTTGGCATAATCTAGTTGTAGGATTGATTTATGATGGTTTAGGCTAGGTATTAGGGTCCTTTTATAGAAGTTTAGGTTAGTTTAGGCCATAGGATTAACCCTAATTCAGATATCAGCCTTTAAAATCCGTCACAAGCCTCCAAACATGTCTTGAGGAACAAGTCAGGTGCACCCAGGCCAAACTGGCCGACCACCCAAGTCGATAGGGGTGTCGACTGGGCAGTCGACACCACCTGGGGTGTGTCGACTCCCCAGTCGACTTGGGGGTGGCGGGAATTATTCCCGCCTGTTCTGCTTGGCTGAATTTGAATTCTGAATTTAAATTTGAACGGTTTTTGAACTTGAAATTTTCTGAAAACTTTGACGGGCCATAACTTGGTCATAAGGACTCCGTTTTTCGAAAACTCAGACTCTATTTCGCGTATTTTTCCGAGACGAACGTAATGGCATAGCCCGTTTCCTTTGAATCAGATTTTATCATTTAATTCTGCATTGGTTTATGTTATAACATGTTATTTAAAAATACGGGTTGTTACAATTAAAGTGATAATTATGGACATAAATAAATTTGGAATTTATTGACAAATTTGAATAGGGATATTAATCCAATTTGGGGTTAAATAAAGATGTGTAATAGTTAACCGCCTAAGACACGAGGTTAGACTCATTTGTGGTGTAAGACTGCCCGGACTCGCCCAGCAAATCCAGCAGCCACATATGTCAGTCTAATGTGAAAGGTCAAAAGCACGAATTAAATGCGTAACAATTGTAAAGACACAAGGTTAGGCTCGTTTGCGGTATAAGACTGCCCAAACCTGCCTGGCAAATCCAGCAACCGCAAATGTCAGTCTAATGTGGGAGGTCTTTATAAGGTTACGGTTCTAATGAATTAAGTAACACTTAACCAGATAAACATGTGGTGAGACATAAGGGTTAAGTGGGTGGCCTTCGGTGGCTTGTGAAATACGATTAGAAACACTTAACCAAGTTGAAACATGTAAGAAGACATGAATGAAAATGGGGTTAAGTGGGAAACCTTTGTGGGGACCAAGCATAGGTGGAAAGCTTGTGTCAGGCATGAGGGCCCTTTTCAAACCAGTAACCCATTAAGTATCTTTGTGAGCTCGACCCAAGTCGAGGACGGAACACGCTTACTGGGTTTGATTGTGAGAGGTCAAAACGGGTTAGCGGTGGCAACGCAAGTCCACCGGGGTCATGTGCGTGCATGGGCCCGGATTGGTAGGTAAGACGTTGTTGCATCGTGTAGATATAAGCCGTGCATCTTTGGTGGTATCGGGTTGCCACTTTGGGGAGTGATACACCCCCCTGTGGGACCAGCACGGGTATCTACGAGTTAGGGAGCCAATCGCATGGGGGTAGTGGGTACAACTAGTGGAGATAGGGGCAGACGGCACCTATGAAAGCAGCTAGGGGTACACGAAACTACCATTATCATTATTAAGTTCTGTAGGCGGGATCAACTTTTAGTGTAATGACCCGCATTCTACGCATCGGGGGATCGTAGAATATTTATTTCTTTCCCGTATGAAGTCGTATGGTCATGTAACTTTGGGAAACATCCATTAGAGTCATTTCCCATGCTTATGATTTTTGTCGATTTTTAAATGACCATTTTGCCCCTTGTTGGTACTGTTTTGGCCATAACTTTTTATGGGAAAGGAATTTTGACCTGAAACCACTTCCATTAGATTTGTTTGATGGTTTACCTTTCCGTAGAGTGGTCATAATAGCCAAACGGACTTACCGTTTGGGAGATATGGCTGAAATAAAGTTTGGAGGGTAAAAAACTGCTTAACCGGGCCAAATAGGGTGATTAGTGAGTAGACCCATAACCCATTTCGGGATTAGGGTTATGGGGAGGCTGAAACGAGATAGAGAATCATTCCATTTCAGTTTTCTAGCCTCCAGTTATCACCAAGGAACCCTAAAAATGGCCTCCAACCTCTAAATCACCTCCAAATCATCTTTTGGTCAAGGATTAAGCTTAGCAACCTCTAATCAAGGAAGATCTACACCAAATCAACATTGGAGCTGCTGTTTAGCATTGAGATTCATATCAAATCAGAGATTTATTTCAGATCTTAGTTTATTTGTGGCTAAGGTGAGTGATTTGCATAATTTTACACTAATTATGGCTAGTTAAGGGTAATTAGTGTTAATTAGCGAATTTAAGCATGGTAAAATTCTGGAAAAATGTTCATAAATTCCTAAATGATGTTTTAGACCTCTGATATGAATTTGGATTAATTTGGTTAAGTTTTGCTAATCCTATCATTAGTTTCACCTAAACATGCTTAAGGGGAAATATGGGATTTTGGGTATGTTTGATCCATTTTAACCTATCATATTGATGTTTTGATGTATGTGGTTGATTATGCATGATGCTATGACTGTATGATATGCTTTGTGATTGGTTTCGATAGTTAGAATGGTCGAAAACGTCGTCAAATGGCGTAAACACTTGCTGGAACAGTTTCAAAAAACAGTGCAGGGTTCGGATCAGATATGGGGCTCGGATCGGATATGTTGAACTGGGCAAGAGATTCGATCGGATCGGAACCTGACACTTGGGAAAATTGACAAAAAGGAAGGCCACGCTAACTGGACTGGGATCGGATCGGATTAAGGAGGAGTGATCGGAGCGGATAGAGGAGGATGGATCGGATTGGAGCACGTGAAGGATGAGGAGACGGATCGGAGCGGAAGCACGAACTGGAGGGGGATGGCACCCGACCCGACCCGAGGAGAAACACTCGACCCGAACCGTACCAGAAGAAGACCCGACTCGATGGAGGACCCCGACCCGAACCGTACCAGAAGGAGACCCGACCCAACCTGATGGAGGACATCCGACCCGAACCGACGGCTTGAGGAGGAACCCGACCCGACCCAGTATTGACCAATAACCCGAGATGCAAAGGTAGTCCAATATGAGAAGTTAGAGCTCAGGATCCAGTTGGGAACCGATGAGTTCACTTCATGGTTGGACTTTGCTGCGGGACGTGTGCTAAGGAGTTGTCGACGTTCATAACTTCGATTCACCACTAAAAACGAATGATGGGCTACTTATCAGTGCAGTAGAGTCATTATAACTCGAGGGGCAAGGTGATGGTAGCAAGACTACGTTATCAGTGCAGTAGAGTCATTACGACTCGAGGGGCAAGGTGATGCGTAGTAAGACTATGAGCCAGCGCAAATGTGGTGAATAACTCCATGGGGCAAGTGGACATAGTAAAGGATTGGTAAGACTATGAGCCAGCGCAGATGGGGTGAATAACTCCATGGGGCAAGTGGACATAGTAAAGGATTGGTAAGACTATGAGCCAGCGCAGATGTGGTGAATAACTCCATGGGGCAAGTGGACATAGTAAGGATTAGTAAGGCTATGAGCCAGCGCAGATGGGGTGAATAACTCCATGGGGCAAGTGGACATAGCGAAGGATTAGTGGCTACGTTATCAGTGCAGTGAAGCCATTTATGACTTCATGGGGCAAAGTGATCGTAGCAAGGTATGTTGGGTGATCGAAGTGGTGAATATCGTATTCTTTACGCACTGAGTGAGAGATGTGAGGATGGATGCTATGTTTGATTGTTTGCCATCACTATGACATGCTCACCTCCCCCACCTCCGTATCTTTACACTGTTTGATATGGCACCTTAGAGTGTTGTACAGTATGTAGTGCTAACTCTTTGGTTGCAGGTCCAGGTTTAGGTATGTTCTAGTCTACCTGTTATTGTTCACTTTAGATGCTTATCGCTCATACCAGGCTTTATGTCTGACCCAGAGTTTTATGTCTCCTCTTATTACTCTGGGTGCTCACACGAGCAGACTAGAGACAGGTTAGCTGGTGATGCGCGAGTAGCTGATTCGGAGGCGGGCAGGAGGCTTCCATATATGATATATATATATATTCTCCCTGTGTCATTGGTGGTCGCTACTTGGGCATTAGTAGTGTACCTCTTTTATCTTACTTTTGCTTTGAGACAGTTTGAAAAGTTGTAATAAGCTGTATTTTGGATTTCCGCTGCTATGATGTTTAGTTTTGGTTTTCAGCTTATGCACTGTCTCACCTGTTTTATGTCAAGTATGTTATTATTATATTTTATTCTATGCGCTGTGAGACATTCTATAGGTTCTTTGTTAGTTCATTTTCTTCTTCCCTTTCCTTCTGACGACCCGTTCCGTGCTAACTGGACATGTGTACAGCGCACCTTTGGAGTAAATGTCGGTTGGTGCGGGGCGGGCCGTCACATTTAGGGTGACTAGTAGTGGTGCAATATAGTAATTATCCTATAGTGATTAGGAACGAGATTAACACCAGAATATTCCCCTTGTTTGTTGTGTCATGCCCACTTGTTTCATGGTCATACCTTATCTTACCAGTTTATGCCTTATCCTAGTTACTTTAATAATTATATTGTTAAAGTTATTATACTCGCCAGACTTTATGTCTGACCCCCTTGTTTTCGCCTCTTTTCTTCCTTCCCCCTAGGTTCTCAGGGTGGGACTAGTACTAGTGGAGCTTGATCTTGGATCTCTTTCTCTCTCTTTTGGACGTGCTTGGATTGCTGAAATTAAAGTTCTGCTCATCTCTTTTATGGCTACTTGTGTTGGAGTTTATGATTTTTAATTTATGTATTCAGAAAACAAATTTGTCAAGATGGATATTAAGCGTACTTGGTTTATGAAGTTGATGTAATCAAACAAATTCTCCGCTGCAATAAAAGTTGTTTTAAAATTTTCAAGTACCATTGTTTGTATCTGTCTTGTTATATTCTGTTCTATACACTAAATACGCTCCATGGAAGTTAATGCATTCCCCTTGTGAGTGACATTAATGGACGTGGGGTGTTACACGTGGTATCAGAGTTGAAGGTTACCAGAACAGATACGAATTTTTAAAAACTGTTTTTCAACAACAATTTTATAAAGAAATACTTTCAAAAATATGTTTTAAGGAAAGTATTTTCAAGAGAAAAGTTTGTTTTAAAAACATAACCCCCAAGAGCCATATATCTTTCCTTCGATTCTCCGTTTTGAATCTCTTCCTTTTTCTTTTTCAGCATGTCTGGGGAACCTGAGATACCCGAGGGCATACCAATACCAGGCTGGTTTAAAAGGTATCTGGAGGCTAGGGCCAATGCCGTAGGCCCAGCAAATGTTCCTCCTCCCCCAGCTGCAGTTGGTCCTCCTCCTCCCCCGCCTCGCATTGATACTTTTTCAAAGATATGCAAAGATTTTAGGGCAGTGGGCGGGAAACCTTTTCACGGATCAGAGACGTTTGTTGAAGCTCGAAATTGGCTTAAGGAGGTGGAAGATCTATTTGGTATTTTCGAGGTGGAAGATGGAAGGAAGGTCCAATTGGATGCTTGGTTAATGAAGGACGAAGCCTCGTTTTGGTGGGAGGTCACGAATGGAGAGCGTCCGATGGAGACATGGATGGATTTCAAGCGTAGGTTCGAGATGAAATTCCTCTCACGAGTAGAAAAGAATTTATATATGGAGAGATTCTTAGCATTGAAGCAAGGGGATTTATCAGTAAAGGAGTACGTCAACAAGTTCAATCAGTTGGCGAGATTTGGCTTGGAATTGGTAAACACACCTGAGAAGAAGGCCCTAAGGTTCGTTAAAGGTTTGAATGAGCTGCTACATGGGTTGGCTATGACCCACATTCCGATGGGGGCTACCTTTGAGAAATTGGTGGACATGGATCTTATGCATGAAGAGGAGAAAGGTGCTAATGCTAATAAGGCACCAGAGAAGAAAGGGGACCAAAAGAAGCCACAACAACAAAACAAGAAAGGAGGGAAGAACAATAATAGCAAGGGAAAGAAAAAGTGCTTTAACAGGAAGAAAAAGAAGACTGGTTGTTTCCACTATGGAGAGGCAGGACATCTAGTTAAATACTGCCCAAGGAAATAGGTCAAGGGCAAAGAACATGGTCCACTTCTGGAGGGCAGCTTCAGGCTCTCATGGCACAAGGGCAGGCAAGAGGGTAGATTCAGGCTCTCATGGCACCAGGATAGGAGAGAGGTAGAAACATTTCCGTTGAAAGTTTAGTTTTTCTGTTTGATCATCCTGTTCGTACTTTGTTTGACTCTGGCACTTCACACTCGTTTGTATCTGCTTCGTTAGTTGAAACACTGCACCTAAATACTAGTATAGTTACAGATCCCATAGTAGTCTCAAATCCTAGTGGTGGTTCGGCTCATCTTTCTATGATTTGTCGGGATTTGAGAGTGTCTATCTTGGGCATTGGGTTTGAATGCAATGCCTTCGTTCTTGGCTTCATGGGCTACGGCTTGATTCTAGGCATGGATTGGCTAGCTAGATACTGTACCATCCTAGATTGTGAAAGAAGTGTAGTTAGATTGTTGACTCGTTGTGGAAAGACCCTTGATATTTCTTGTGGCCCTAGAGGTCCGGTAATGCTTAGCTACCTAGAATCCCTAGACGCATCCAATGATGATTTGGAATCTGTTCGTGTGGTCCGTGAATATAGTGACGTCTTCGATGAAGTTCGAGGTTTACCCCCGAGGCGCGAGATAGACATTCGAATATACTTAGTAGATAATGCAAAGCCAGTTGCATTACCAGTGCGCCACATGGCTCCGAGAGAGAGAAGAGAACTCAGTAAGCAAGTGAAAGAGATGCTTGAGAAGGGGTTCATAAAAAGAAGTATTTCGTAGTGAGGTGCTCCAGTCGTTTTTGCTACGAAAGCTGATGGCTCACTTAGATTGTGCATGGACTATAGAGAGCTGAATAAGCTAACAAAGAAGAACATATACCCATTGCCAAGGATAGACGATTTATTCGATTAGTTGGTCGGTGCTTCAGTTTTCTCACAACTGGATTTGGCTATAGGGTTTCATCAGCTAAGGGTGGCTGAAGATAGCATCGATATGACTACATTTAGAACTCCTGACGGTTTCTTCGAGTGGCTCGTCATGCCTTTTGGTTTGACGAATGCACCCGCATACTTTGTTGACTTAATGAGTAGGGTGTTTAGGGAGTTTCTAAACAAGTTTGTGGTAGTCTTTGTGGACGATATCCTGGTTTTCTCTAAAAATGAAGAAGGGCATGCCCTACATCTTAGGGAAGTCTTAGAGACCCTACGAGCGCATCAACTTAAAGCTAAGTTCTCCAAATGCCATTTTTGAAGAAAAGAAGTGAGGTTCTTGGGACACGTGGTCTCTAAGGAAGGGATAGCTGTGGATCTCGCAAAGGTAGTGACAATCCAAGATTGGAAAACTCCTAAGAATGCAACAGAAGTAAGAAGCTTTTTAGGGCTGGCTGGTTATTATAGGAAGTTCATTAAGGACTTCGCGAAGATATCAGCCCACTTACTCGATTAACAAAGAAGAACTTGACTTTTTCTTGGGACGTTGATTGTGACGATGCTTTCCAACGTCTGAAGAGGGCTTTGACGACAGCTCCAGTTTTAGTTTTGCCAGATGGGAGTAAGCCATTCACAGTATATACCGATGCTCGTGGAACAGGGCTTGGCACAGTTTTAATGCAAGAGGGAAGGGTGATATGCTATGGAGGAAGACAGTTGAAAGCCCACGAGAAAAATTACCCTACCCACGACTTAGTGTTGGCTGCCATAGTTTTTGCGCTTAAGTCATGGCGTCATTATTTGCTTGGCGAGAGGTTTGAGCTGTATACAGACCATAAGTCGCTAAAGTACTTATTCTCTCAGAAGGGCCTAAACTTAAGGCAATAGAGGTGGATGGAGTTTTTGGCATCCTACGATTTTGAGATCGCATATACCCCTGGCAAGGGTAACGTTGTAGCTGACACCTTAAGTAGAAAGAAGTTAACTTTAAGTCCTTTGTTCGTAGAGCGGCAGAGTTTGGAGTATATATCTACTTTTGACTTCAGACCCTCTGTCGATTATGTACCCGGATTGTTGGCATCATTAGAGGTGCAACCTACACTTTTGGGTCGAGTTGGAGAGGCACAGCGAAATAACCCACACTTGGTTGAGATAGTAGGCAAGCTGATAGGATGGGAGTCTTCGAGTCATCTTAATAGATATGCTATAGATGAGAGAGGCTGGCTACGTAGAGATGGGAGACTTTGCGTACCACAAGACGAGAGTTTGAAGAAGGCAATTCTTGAAGACTCACATCGCTCTAAGATGACCATACATCCTGGTGGTGATAAGATGTATAGGATATGAAGCGAGTTTTCTTTTGGGCCGGAATGAAGAAGGACGTGGCTAAGTTCGTTTTTAGATGGTTAGTGTGACAACAAGTTAAGGCGGAGCAAAAAAAGCCCGGAGGTTTGCTCCATCCTTTAGAGATTCCACTTTGGAAATGGGAAAGTGTTTCCATGGATTTTGTAGATGGGTTACCAAGATCAAGGAAGGGTAATACGGGGATTTGGGTAATTGTAGACAGACTTACCAAAAGTGCCCATTTTATTCCCGTTAAAAGTAGAAGGACCGCCGCATGGTTAGCAGCTGTTTACCTTCGAGAGATAGTTCGTTTGCATGGCATACCCTCTAGCATTGTGAGCGATAGAGATCCCATTTTCACAAGCGAATTTTGGAAAAGCTTACAAGAGGCGGTTGGAACGCAATTATGCTTATGTACTGCTTATCACCCTCAGACGGACAGCCAGACCGAGAGAGTAAATCAGATTCTAGAAGACCTTCTGAGGCTATGCATCCTAGACTTTGGAGGAACATGGGAAGAACACCTTCCACTAGTGGAGTTCGCCTATAATAATAGTTTTCAGGCTAGCATTGGCATGGCACCTTTTGAGGCTCTTTATGGACGATCATGCCGATCACCTACATGTTGGTAGGAATCCACGGATAAGGTTTTGCTTGGACCCGACATGATTAGGGAGACTTCGGAGAAGATAGACCTGATTCGACGGTGAACGAAGACGGCGCAGGACCGACAGAAGTCATATGCTGATAGGAGACGAATCGATCTTGAGTTCGATGTTGGGGACATGGTTTTTATTAAGGTGCCACCATTGAGAAACGTAGTTCGTTTTAGATCAATAGGGAAGTTGGCACCGAGGTTCGTAGGACCCTTTCCAATTACAGAGAGGATTGGGCAGATGGCGTATAGAGTAAAGTTACCAGAGAAGCTCAGTGGAGTTCATGACGTGTTTCACGTTTCGCATTTGCGTAAGTGTTTACACGATACGGCGGAAGTGGTGGAGCCGAGCACGCTCGAAGAAGTGGAAGTAGAGCGCAATGCCATGATCAGACGAGCTCCTACACACATTCTCGGATCGGAGGTCAAAAAGCTACGCAACAAAGAGGCCAAGTTGGTCAAAGTGCAATGGGGAGATGATCAAAGAGACATGACTTGGGAGATGGAAGACAAGATGCATACGCTGTACCCTTTCCTTTTTGAGGGTATGTTTTAATTTCTCCTTCTTCTACCGCTTTGTTGACACTTGTCCTATCTTTTAGTATTATCTTTGCGATGACATCTTCGATCTTTAGTTAGGAAGAACCCTATGGTTGCAAACATGTGTTTGAGACATGTTATGTTTGGTGGATGCAAATGGATGCAAGTGGTTGCTAGTGGTTGCTCGTGGATGCATGTACACACACCTTAGGCACTAGATCGGCTCAATCACCTTCATGTTGCATATAAATGTGTGTGCATATCTAAATTTATGGATGTATAATGGTTGTGTTATCATATGGATGCTGCATTTTGATGAATGGTTGTGCACACATGTAGAAATAATATGTAACACCCCACGTCCATTAATGTCACTCGCAAAGGGAATGCATTAACTTCCATGGAGCATTTTAAGTGAATATAGAACAGAAAATCACAACAAGATAGATATAAAGCAGTACTTGAAAATTTAAAACTTTATTTATTGCAGCAGAAGGTAAATATGTTTGGTTACATCATCAAAAACCATAAACCAAAGTCAAGTACATAATATCCATCTTGATAAAACAAAGTACATAATCCCACTACTACAAATAGCCATAAAGAAAATGATAGGTTGAACTTTACTTCGGCAATCCAAATCCAAGTGGTCCCAAAGAGATCCCAATCAAGCTCCACTAGTACTAGTCCCACCCTTAGAACCTTGGAGGGGGGGGGGGAAGGAAGAAAAGAGGTGGAAACAAAGGGGGTCAGACATAAAGTCTGGCGAGTGCGATAACTCTAACAACATAATTATTAAAGCAATATGATAAGATATAAGCTGGAGAATAAGGTAATGACTGTGTGAACCACATGGGTATGGCAAGGTAATCAAGAGAAACAGAGATAACATAAATGGCGCTTCCTAATCGATATAGGATAATTACTATACTCTACCGTACTGTACCATACTGTACTGTACTAACACTAACTGCACCCCTACTAGTCACTCTAGAAATTTGATCCCTCTTGGCTAAATATAACGATGATAGCTTCATGTACTACTACATGTACCCACTATCCTCCATGTTTGACTGTATATCTCTAGTTGCTATCATAGGTACCCAGCGTGTACCTATCCCCACTAGATGTACCCCTTCAATAAGTAATAATGGTAATTCTATGTACTCCTAGCTGACGTCATAGGTGCCGCCTACTCCTATCTACACTAGGTGTACCCCCTTAATAATTATTAATAATAGTGGTAGCTTCGTGTACCCCTAGCTGACTACATAGGTGCCGTCTGCTCCTATCTCCACTAGGTGTACCCACTACCCTGCCCCATTCGATCGGCTCCCTAACTCGTAGATACCCGTGCTGGCCCCACAGTGGGGTGTATCACTCCCCAAAGTGGCAACTCGATACCACCAATGATGCACAGCTTATACCTACACGATGCAACAACGTCTTACCTACCAGCCCGGGTCCACACACGCACATGAACCCGTTGGACTTGCGTTGCCACCGCTAACCCAGTTTGGCCTCTTACAGTCAAGCCCAGTATGTGTGTCCCGTCCTCGACTTGGGTCGAGCTCACAAAGATAGGGTTATTGATTGAAACGGCCCCCCATTACTTGACACAAGCTATCCACCTAAGCTTGGTCCCCACTGGTATATCCCACTTAACCCCCTTCATGTCCACTTACATGTTTTAAATTTGGTTAAGGGTTTCCATTAGTAATTCCACATGCCACCCAAGGCACCCACTTAACCCCTATGTCTCACTTACATGTTTTACCTTGGTTAAGTGTTACTAATCGTATTTCCTCATGCCATCCAAGGCACCCACTAGATTACACATGCCACCCAAGGCACCCACTAAATCCCCTCATGTCCTACTACATGTTTATCTGGTTAAGTGTTTCTTAATTCATTAAGACCGTAACCTCATAAAGACCTCTCACATTAGACTGGCATTTGTGGCAGCTAGATTTGTCGGGCGGGTCCGGGCAGTCTTACACCACAAACGAGCCTAACCTCGTGTCTTTACAACTGTTACGTATTTAATTTGTGCCTAAGACCTCTCACATTAGACTGGCATTTATGGCAGCTGGATTTGCCGGGCGGGTCCGAGTAGTCTTACACCACAAACGAGCCTAACCTCGGGTCTTAGACGATTAATTACACCTAATTAATCATTCGTCCAATTTGAATTACTTTCCCTATTCGAATTATCAATCAATTCCAAATTTAAGGATGTCCATAATTGACTCAATTATGTCCATCCATTTATGGTATGTAAAATCATACCAATTTTCACCACAATTATATTTTATTCCATTAAAATTAATTACATGCCTTTTTAGGCCATTACATGCCAAATTCACAATATGTGTGTATCCACTATTATCCCCATCGTACCCCCGTCATTCGTTCGCTTAACATGATATATACATATTAGACTAGCAAATAGTCTAATACTAAAAAAGGGAATAAACGTCACAAAGTCACATATGCACAATAATAGATCTAATTTGCATCTAACTTGCAATTGAGAATTACAACATACTTGCATAGTCTTTGTATTATCAAGGATCCAAAAAACATAGATCTAAAAGGTGTGAACTTGCATGTTTGAACATAGCTTTACACCTAACTAGCCTAGGTAATTATCACAAACTTACATAAACTATGTATGTCGTCAACCTAAACATAAAGGTGTCATCTTGCATAACAATGGATCCAATAAAAGGTGTTAACCTGAGTAAACTATGGATCCACATAAAGGTGTAAAATGTCAACTTGAATATGGATCTAAACTTTAAAGGTGTGAACTTGCATATATGTGAATCCAATTATCACTTAAACTTGCATATGAACATAATACTTATACGGACTAGCATATGTTCCACATCCATATTCGCATAAAAACCGATGTTATAAACCTAGGTGACTGGATTATAAAAAGGGATTCATTGACACAAGTTAACATCATGAATTACTAGCATATATTTTAGATCCAAACTTACATAACATCATATAACTCGCATACAACTTGCGTGATCCTATTAACTTGCATAACATCATATGTACAACTTGCATAATCATACTAACTTGCATAACATCATATGTACAACTTGCATAATCATATTAACTTGCATAACATCATACATGAAACTTGCATAACATCATATATAAAACTTGCATAACATCATATATAAAACTTGCATGACATCATATAATATGAATCAAGTTAACATACATGATTAAACATATGAATTAGATTCACAACCACAACTTATAATCCAACGTATATCATATCATAATTGATTTAGCAATTATTTTGTTAAAGTGATCGAACTCACAACTCAAAGGCGGTCTTGAGTTCTGAATTCTGATTTCTGGAGTTGTATTAGCTCTCCTTTGAAGAAGATTCATTGTTAGGGTTGAATAGAACTGATTTGGTTTGTTGTTCTTCCTCTTTAATTTGTGGCGGCTACTCTAGGGTTCAAGACGACAGCATGACGGCCATAGTTTCAGTTTTAATTCTGATTTAGGGTTTGAGTCTATGGGTCTTTTTATAGAGTTTTGAATTAATTTAAGCAGTCGGATGATCCTAGGGTTAATCGAAACCACTCAGTCAAGATAGGGTGACAAGTCAGCCCTAATGACTCAGCAAGGAGTCAGAAAGGACTCAGCAATGAGTCACAACACAGATCAGACTGAACCAGAAAGTTGTGCAGGTTTTCTCTCGGCCTGGGCGCACTTGGGAAGTGCACCAATGTAAATTTGTACTGGCGCACTTCCCAAGTGCGCCAGTGCAATTTTTTTTCTATTTGCCACCAAACTTCGTTCGTCTATAACTCCTTCATCCGGTACCCGTTTCCCGCAAACTCGGAGTCTATTTCAACCAGAATTACGAGACGAACACAATGGCACAACCCCATTCCCTTAATTCCCACGTCTGAGATTAATTATTCTTTATTTTAGTTAATTCGATTATTCAAAAATCCGGGGTGTTACATTCTCCCCTCCTTAAAGGATTTCGCCCCCGAAATCTCCAAGTTAAGGAGAATGCATATCCTAACATCCAAACAACCATCTACTCAACCATCAAACACGGGCATCCATTGTCCTTATAAAATTTCTAATGATGTATGAACATATGCAAGAAGTGTGTGTATATGTTCCTTATCTAATGCAAAATCAGGCGGTCTACTGATTCAGTTGACCTCCTTAATGCAAACCGTGATAGTGCCATGCGTCCATTATGTATGCGAAAAAAACCTTATCGATACATATTATTTCTACATGTGTGCACAACCATTCACCAAAATGCAATATCCATATGATGGTACAACCATTATACATCCATTACTTAAATATGTACACACATTTATATACAATATGCAATATGAAGTGACTGAGCCGATCTAGTGCCTAAAGTGTGTGTATATGCATCCACGAGAAACCACTAGCAAACAGTTGCATCCACGTGCATCCATCATACATAACATGTCTCAAACACATGTTTCAACCATAGGACTACCCTATCTAAAGGTCAAAGATACTAGCGAGAGGACATACTAGAGATAACATAAGTAAAGGTAAGCGATAAAGGAGAAATTTAAAAGACATACGCTCGAAAAGAAAAGGGTACAATGAACGCATCTTCTCTTCCATCTCCCAAGTTGCGTTGCTCTCATCATCTCCCCATTGCACTTTGACTAGTTTGACCTCTTGATTCCTCAACTTTTTTATCTCCAACCCAAGAATGCGCGTAGGAGCTCGTCGAATCGTCGCATCACGCTCGATCTCCACCTCTCTAAGCAAGCTCGGCTCTACCACTTTCGCGGTCTCGTGCAAGCTCTTCCTCAAATATGATACATGGAATACGTCGTGTACACCACTAAGTCTCGCGGGCAACTCCACTCTATACGCCATCTTCCCAATCCTTTCCTTAATAGGAAATGACCCTACGAATCATCGGTGCTAACTTCCCAACGGACCCAAAGCGAACGACGTTCTGTAATGGAGACACCTTGACAAAGACTGTATCCCCAATATAAAACTCAAGATCTGTCCTCCTCTTGTCCGCATAAGATTTCTGCCTATCTTGCGCCGTCTTCATCCTCCTTCGAATCAAATCGATCTTTTTCGAAGTCTGTCTAATCATATCGGGCCCAAGTAAGATCTTATCTGTAGACTCCCACCAACATGTAGGCGAACGACAAGGCCGTCCATAAAGAGCTTCGAACGGTGCCATGCCAATGCTAGACTGAAAGCTATTATTATATGCGAACTCCACCAACGGAAGATGTTCCTCCCATGTACCTCCGAAATCTAAAACACACAACCTCAATAGTTCCTCTAGAATACGATTCACCCTCTCGGTCTGGCCGTCTGTCTGAGGATGATATGCAGTGCTCAAACATAACTGAGTCCCTACCGCCTCTTGCAAGCTCTTCCAAAATTCGCTGGTGAAGATAGGATCGCAGTCGCTCACTATGCTAGAAGGAACACCATGCAAAACGAACTATTTATCGAATGTATACGGAGGCTAACCATGGAGCAGTCCTCTTACTCATCACGGGAATGAAATGGGTGCTCTTAGTAAGTCTGTCTACCACAACCCAAATCCCCGTATTACCCTTCCTCAATCTTGGTAATCCGTCAACAAAGTCCATCGAAACACTTTCCCACTTCCATTGTGGGACCTCCAATGGGTGAAGCAATCCACCGGGCTTCTTTTGCTCTACTTTTACTTGTTGGCACACCAAGCATCTAGCGACATACTCGGCCACATCCCTCTTCATACCGGCCCAAAAGTAAACTCGTCTCATGTCCATGTACATCTTGTCCCCGCCGGGATGGATGGTCATCTTCGAACGATGGGCATCATCAAGAATGGTCTTCCTCAAATTCTCGTCCCGTGGTACACAAAGTCTACCGTCCCTACGCAACCAACCCTTATCATCTAGGGTATACCTACTTAGGTGGCTTGATGACTCCCCTCTTATGAGCTTCTCTACTAACTCCATCAACTGTGGGTCATTAAGCTGTGCCTCTCCAACCCATCCCAAAAGCGTAGGTCTGACCTCAAGGACGCTAGCAAACTGGGTACAAAATCAATGGATGGTCTAAAGTCAAAGGTAGAGATAAACTCTAAGCTACGCCGCTCGACAAACAAAGGACTCAATGTCAACTTTTTCCTACTCAAGGCATCCGCCACAATGTTACCCTTGTCAAGGGTATATGCTATCTCGAAATCGTAGGACGCCAAGAATTCCATCCACCATAACATATCACCCTTCCCTAGAGACCACATGCCCTAAAATCCTCACTTCTTTCCTCCAAAAATGGTATTTTGGAGAACTTAGCTTTAAGCTGGTGCACTTGTAGGGTCCCTAAGCTTTCCCTAAGATGTAGGGCATGCTCTTCTCTGCTTCTAGAGAAAACCAGGATATTATCCCTTGCAAAATCGTCATAACTATCCATCTCTCACACAGACCCTCCTAGTCAAACTCGACATCCCCCAAGTGCAAGCCCCAAAGGCCTAAACCAATATCAGACAAACACCCAAGGGATACCTCCTTCGAATTCAGACGACCTACATGAGATGATACTAATAAGATGGCCAACCAATTGAGCACTTGGCCGACTCTGGCTATCCTTGCCAGTCTTGCTCCAAAACCACCGCTGATTACATAACTGGCTTTGCTTAATCTATTAAGCACATATGAAAACTTATTTCGCGCCTCTGGGTAAACCCCGCACTTTATCAACGACGTCTCCATACTCACGGACCACACAAACAGACTCCCAATCATCGTTGGATGCGTTAGAAGATTCTAGGCAGGTAAGCATCACTGAACCCCTTGGGTCACAAGAAATATGAGGGTCTTTCCATAACGAATCAATAGTCTGACTACCCTCCTTTCACAATCTAGGATGGCACCCCGCCTGGCTAGCCAATCCACCCCTAGAATCAAACTATAGCCCGTGAAACCAAGGACGAAGGCGTTGCATTCAAATCAAACGCCCAAGATAGACACTCTCAAATCCCGACAAACCATTGAAGGATGAGTCGAACCACCAACAGGACTTGAGACTAGGATGGGATCCTGAACTAGACTAGTATTTTGGTGCAGTGTTTCAACTAACGAAGTAGGTACTAACGAGTATGAAGCGACAGAATCAAACAAAGTTCAAACAGGATGATAAAGAAAACCAAATTTCAACCTAGACGGTCCTACCCCCATTAGGTATACCAGCCGTGAGGGAATACAGCTACCCTCCAGAAGATCCTGTACTTTGTCCTTGCCTCTTTGGACAATCCTAAGGGGTCCTATATCTCCAAAACAACTAGCCTTCTTCTTCACATTCTTCATTCGTGACCTCCAACCAAGATGAGGTTTCGTCCTTTGTTAACCAAACAGCTATTTGAACCTTCCTCCCATCATCTATCTTAAAGGTACCAACAAGCCCTCCACTTCCTTGGACTAACTTCTAGCCCGACAAACGTCTAAGTCCCTTGAAGTGGTTTTCCGTCCTTCGTACGGAAGTCCTTATTTATCTTAGAAAAAGCATCTATACGCGGAGGGGGGAAAGAAACTCAAAAAGAGAAAGAGGAAGAGATTCAAAATGGAGAATCGAAGGAAGGATATATGGCTCTTGGGGATTATGTTCTTAAAATAAACCTTTCTTTCAAAAATACTCTTCTACCAACATATTTTTTAAAGTATTCTTTATAAAAATGCTTTTGAAAAATAGTTTTTCAAAATATCTTATCTGTTCTGGTAACCTTCAGCTCTGATACCACGTGTAACACCCCACGTCCAATAATGTCAGTCGCAAAGGGAATGCATTAACTTCCATGGAGCATTTTAAGTGAATATAGAACAGAAAATCACAACAAGACAGATATAAAGCAGCACTTGAAAATTTAAAACTTTATTTATTGCAGCAGAAGGTAAATATGTTTGGTTACATCATTAAAAACCATAAACCAAAGTCAAGTACATAATATCCATCTTGATAAAACAAAGTACATAATCCCACTACCACAAATAGCCATAAAGAAAATGATAGGATGAACTTTACTTCGTCAATCCAAATCCAAGTGCTCCCAAAGAGATCCCAATCAAGCTCCACTAGTACTAGTCCCACCCTTAGAATCTGGGGGGGGGGAGGAAGAAAAGAGGTGGAAACAAAGGGGGTCAAACATAAAGTCTGGCGAGTGCGATAACTCTAACAACATAATTATTAAAGCAATATGATAAGATATAAGCTGGAGAATAAGGTAATGACTGTGTGAACCACATGGGTATGGCAAGGCAATCAAGAGAAACAGAGATAACGTAAATGGCGCTTCCTAATCGATATAGGATAATTACTATACTCTACCGTACTGTACCATATTGTACTGTACTAACACTAACTGCACCCCTACTAGTCACTCTAGAAATTTGATCCCTCTTGGCTAAATAGAACGATGATAGCTTCGTGTACTACTAGATATACCCACTATCCTCCATGTTTGACTGTATATCTCTAGTTGCTATCATAGGTACCCAGCATGTACCTATCCCCACTAGATGTACCCCTTCAATAAGTAATAATGGTAATTCTATGTACTCCTAGCTGACGTCATAGGTGCCGCCTGCTCCTATCTCCACTAGGTGTACCCCCTTAATAATTATTAATAATAGTGGTAGCTTCGTGTACCCCTAGCTAACTACATAGGTGTCGTCTGCTCCTATCTCCACAAGGTGTACCCACTACCCTGCCCCATTCGATCGGCTTCCTAACTCGTAGATACCCATGCTAACCCCACAGTGGGGTGAATCACTCCCCAAAGTGGCAACCCGATACCACCAATGATGCACGGCTTATACCTAAACGATGCAACAACGTCTTACCTACCAGCCCGGGTCCACACACGCATATGAACCCGTTGGACTTGCGTTACCACCGCTAACCCGGTTTGGCCTCTTACAGTCAAGCCCAGGATGCGTGTCCCGTCCTTGACTTGGGTCGAGCCCACAAAGATACAAATGGGTTACTGGTTGAAACGGGCCCCCATTACTTGACACAAGCTATCCACCTAAGCTTGGTCCCCTCTAGTATATCCCACTTAACCCCCTTCATGTCCACTTACATGTTTTAAATTTGGTTGCGGGTTTCCATTAGTAATTCCATATGCCACCCAAGGCACCCACTTAACCCCTATGTCCCACTTACATGTTATACCTTGGTTAAGTGTTACTAATCATATTTCCTCATGCCACCCAAGGCACCCACTAGATTCCACATGCCACCCAAGGCACCCACTTAACCCCCTCATGTCCCACTACATGTTTATCTGGTTAAGTGTTTCTTAATTCATTAAGACCGTAACCTCATAAAGACCTCTCACATTAGACTGACATTTGTGGCAGCTGGATTTTCCGGGCGGGTCCGGGCAGTCTTACACCACAAACGAGCCTAACCTCGTGTCTTTACAACTGTTACGTATTTAATTTGTGCCTAAGACCTCTCACATTAGACTGGCATTTGTGGCAGCTGGATTTGCCGGCGAGTCTGGGCAGTCTTACAATAACACCCCACCTCCGCCAGGGTCACTCTCAAGAGAATGCACTAGCTTTGGAGGGGTGTTGTCTAGGTAAACATGCACAGAGATATCACAAGACAGAACATAGATAAATAAATAAGTAAAGCAGCGGTAGAAATTTAAAAACCATAGTTAACCATTTCAAAACCGAATAGTCAACTTACATCAAAGTACTTAGTCATTATTTTCCAACTACCACAAGTCTAGAAAAAATAAACTGAAAATAACATAAAGTAAACTATCCCCAAGATAGATGTGGTGAAGTCATAGCAAGCTCAAGTCCAAACCGTACATGTGCTGTCAAGCAAGCAAGCCAAATTTCCAAGCTAAGCACTAGTGTTCCCTCCCTGAGAACCTAGGGGGAAAACGGAAGAAAAGAGGCGAAAGAAAAAGGGTCAGTCATAAAGACTGGTAAGTCCTACCTATAATTAGTATAAAAACTAATGAAGTTAATTAAACATGAGAAACTGAGATGAAACATAAAGACGGTAACTAACTGGCATGATAAATAGATAACAAGGTAGATCAAGTGTGGCATCGCATATACAAGGTTTAGTTTTGCACCAATAGTACTAGTATTCCAACTCATGTCAAGTATAAACAAGAAATTATCCCTTGGCCCAATATCATGAGTTGGCCCAAGTCAAGGTCCAACTATACAATCTAGTCAATCGGCTCCCTATAAGCCGAACTCGTCGAGTGTCGGTGTCATACGGCCCAATCAAGGAATGTAGTCGAACTGTGCTAGGTCCACCCTAGGGTGTATCAAGCCCTAGGGTGCCAACCACTGACACAAATCAAGCACGCACAGTCTAAACCTACTGGTGCCCATGTCTATTTTATTCAACTCCAGACTATGTGCACGACCATAGTCCGCCTGAACCTACACTGGCGCACCTACTCTGCCGTCTTTCTGGTCGCTTACAATCAGCCTAGTAATCGTGCCCCACCCTAGCCTAGTCCCTAGGGTATTGTGGTACATCCAAGAGGGTTACTGCTGAAAAGGACCACGTAACTAGGGTTTCCGATGGGTTAAGTGTGGTTAACCCTATCCAATCATGTATCAAGTTGGTTAAGTGTATCCAAGTGGTTCATAACTTAACCCTAACATGTGGCATTAATTAATTTAATGCACCCAACCTCTCACATTAGACTTTGTTGTGGTTACCGGATATGCCGGGCGGGTCCGGGCAGCTTTACACCACAACCTAGTCTAACCTCGGGTTTCAAGCGCGATATGACCAACTTCTCATATTGGGTCCTATTGTTTGTAGCCACTGGATTTGCCGGGCGGTTCCGGACAGATTTACGCTACAAACTCAATCCAACCTTGAGTTGGCCACTTTATGGTTTTCTACATGTCATGACCACATTCACGTTTTCAAGCATAATCAAGTTTCATGTCACATTTCAGGTCATGTTTTTCATGTCATTTCAAGTTTGCCTAACTGCCCATAACGTATTCCCATTCGCACGTAAATTCGCATCAACACAAGTGAATCAAGGAACATAAAAATATGACCAAGATGGGCATAAGGTGGTAAAGTTGGTCATAAGTTAAACATGATGATATTTGAGGCAAAGGTGTTCATCACATCTAGCATATAGGATTTTTGGCCTCAAAACATGTATGACATCAAACTTAGCAAATAAACTTGTGGGTAGCATGTAGTTCAACATCATAGGCAAAGGTGATAACATGATAATAGTTGACATAGAGTGATAAACTTGTGGGTAGCATGTAGTTCAACATCATAGGCAAGTTAACATCAAGATTATGAGGGGTTCTTTGTTGCATTATGCATAAACCCCCAAATAAAGCTCATAGCTTTCTACCCAAAAATCAAGATGAACGGTACTAGGTTCATGATAGTTCCACAATCATAGATCAAAAGAGTCATAAATGGATCTATGCATACAAATATAGCCCCAAGACAAGTATTACACCAAAAATCCCATTTCAACTTGCTACATGTTCATATTAACCTCATAGTTAAAATCTAAGAGTAGAGTGGGGCTTACAAATCGTGGCTATGAGAACTAGAACAAAATAGAACAAGATGGAGACGTTGTAGAAGCTCTAGGAATGATGTAGTAACACTAGAAGCCTTGAGAATAAGTAGCTCCTTTGATTTGATGAAGAAAGATTACTCCTTTTTTCCTTTGAAGCTCTCAAGATGAAGATGGAGGCCATGATTAGGGAGCATTTTGGCAGAATTTAGTTGTTAGGATGATTTGTGATGGTTTAGGCTAGGTCTTAGGGTGTTTTTATAGGTGTAGAGACAAGTTTAGGCCATAGGATTAACCCTAGTTTAGATCTGAACCATCAAATCCCGTCACAGGCCAACTGAACAGACCCAAAGGAGCAAACAGGTGCACCAGGCAAACATGGCCGACTAGGGAAGTCGACCCCCAGGTCGACACCCAAGTCGACTGGGCAGTCGACCTGGGCTGGGGCAGGTCGACTCCCCCGTCGACCTGGGGTTGGGCGGGAAATTTTCCTGCCTAATCTGTTTGGAGCTGCATTTGAATTTCGGGCTGAATTTTGAATTTTCTGAAATCTTCTATGGGCCATAACTTGGTCATACGGACTCCGATTTACGAAATTTCGGACTCGTTTTCAAGCAGAATTTCGAGACGAACGCAGTGGCGTAACCCGTTCCCATTGATTCTTAACTTATCATTTAATTCTGTCCTGATTTCTTGTTTTAATATGTTATTAAAAATTCGGGTTGTTACATTCTCCCCACCTTAAAGGATTTCGTCCCCGAAATGTCCAAGTTAGGAAGAACGTATCCTACCATCCATCTACTCAAACATCATCCACAAGTAATCATTGTCCTTAAAAGATTTCTAATGCTGTATGAACATATGCAGAAGTGTGTGTATATGCACCTATCTAATGCGATAATCAGGCGGTTACTGACTCAGTCAACCTCCTTAATGCAGAATATGCTAGTGAAATGAGTCCAAATGTATGCAAATTCCTAACATAATTTATAATCTCTACATGAGTGCACATAACATTCATTCATATGCAACATCCACGTGATAGCATAACAAGTTTCATCCATGAATAAGCATAAACACTCATGCATATGCAATATGAAAGTGTGTGAGCCGATCTTAGTGCCTAACGTGTATCATGCATCCACGAGTAACCACTTGCAAACACTTGCAGCCATTTGCAACCATCAAGCATAACATGTTTCAAATACATGTTTCATCCAAAGGGTTTCTACCTAAGGTTCTCATGACAAGATTAACGAAATAACATGATAAGCATGGATTGCAAAAGAAAGATATGCTAACTAGGAAAAGAGATTGAGAATGTACCCTAAAAAAGAAATGGATAAAGCCCACACATCTTCTCCTCGGTTTCCTAAGTTGCATCTTCATCGGCTTCACTCCACTGAACCTTTACTAACTTGACTTCTCGATTCCTCGGCTTCTTGATCTCCGTTCCCAAGATACGAATCGGAGCTTGCCTCAGGGTTGCCTCTTTCTCTACCTCCACGTCTTCAAGAATGCTTGGCTCAACTACTTCGACTGATTCATGTAGGCATTTTCGGAGATGCGAGACATGAAAGACATTGCGCACTCCAGCCATCTTCTCGGGTAATTCCACCCTATAAGCCATTTGCCCAATCTTCTCGATGATAGGGAAGGGTCCTACGAACCTTGGTGCCAGCTTTCCAACTACTCCAAAATGAACCACATTTCGCAAGGGAGAAACCTTCACAAAGACCATATCTCCAACTTCAAACTCTAAGTCTGTCCTTCGCTTGTCTGCATAGGATTTCTGTCTGTCTTGGGCCGTTTTCATCCGCCTTCGAATCAACTCAATCTTCTCGGATGTGTCCCTTATCATGTCGGGCCCAAGTATAAGCTTATTCGTCGTCTCCCACCAACATGTTGGTGACTTGCACGACCTCCCATACAAAGCTTCGAATGGTGCCATCCCTATGCTTGCTTGGTAGCTGTTATTATAAGCAAACTCTACGAAAGGAAGGTGGTCTTCCCAAGTGCCACCAAAGTCAAGAATTCATAGCCTCAACAGATCTTCTAGTACCCTATTCACCCTTTCGGTCTGGCCATCCGTCTGTGGGTGATAGGCTGTACTTAGATTCAATCGCGTACCCATCGCTTCTTGCAAACTATTCCAGAATTGGCTAGTGAAGATTGGGTCACGATCGCTAACTATGCTAGAAGGAACTCCATGCAATCGCACTATCTCTCGAAGATAAACAGATGCTAGCCATGATGTGGTCCTCTTGCTCCTCACTGGAATGAACTGAGCACTCTTCGTGAGTCTATCCACTATGACCCATATGCTAGTATTCCCCTTCCTTGATCTCGGCAATCCATCCACAAAATCCATAGATATACTTTCCCACTTCCATTGCGGGACCTCCAATGGATGTAGTAGCCCACCGGGCTTCTTCGACTCGGCCTTTACTTGTTGGCAAACAATGCATTTAGAAACAAACTCTGCAACATCCTTTTTCATCCCATCCCAAAAGAAAATGTGCTTCATATCCTGGTACATCTTATCCCCTCCGGGATGTATGGTCATCCTCGAGTGATGCGCCTCCTCAAGAACTTTATTTACTAAGTCTCCCACTTGTGGGACACATAGTCTTCCATCACGCCTTAGCCATCCCTTGTCATCAATAGTATATCTAGCAAGGTGACTTGACGTCTCACCCCAAATCAACTTGTCTATGATCTCGACTATCTGCGGGTCTTCCCTCTGTGAAGCCCCAAATTGATCAAGAAGTGTAGGTCTAAGCTCAAGGGATGCTAACGAACCAGTCATCGACTCAACAGCAGGTGTAAAATCAAAGGTTGCCAAGAACTCTAGGCTCTTCATCTCAACAAACAAGGGACTCAAAGTCAACCTTCTTCTACTTAGCGCATCCGCCACAACATTACCCTTTCCAGGGGTATAAGCTATATCGAAGTCATATGATGCCAAGAATTCCATCCACCTCTGCTGCCTTTGATTCAAATCTTTCTGCGAGAAGAGGTACTTGAGCGACTTGTGATCAGTATATAACTCAAACCTTTCACCTAGAAGATAATGGCGCCAAGATTTGAGTGCAAAGACGATCGCCGCCAACTCCAAATCATGAGTGGGATAGTTCTTCTCATGAACTTTGAGTTGCCTACCCCCAAAGCATATCACTCTCCCTTCTTGCATCAGGACAGCGCCTAATCCCGTGCCGCATGCATCGGTATACAAGGTAAACAACTTCCCTCCATCGAGTAATGCTAGGACTGGAGCTGTGGTGAGGGCTTTCTTGATCCTTTGAAAAGCAAGCTCACATTCTATGTCCCGTGCAAAGACTAAGTTCTTCTTCGTTAACTTAGTAAGAGGGGCTGAAATCTTAGCGAAGTCCTTAATGAACTTCCTATAAAATCCTGCCAGATCGGGAAAGCTTCTCACTTCAGTTGCATTCTTGGAACATTCCAGTCATGTACCGCCACTACTTTAGCGGGATCCACAGCTATGCCTTGCTTAGAAACTATATGCCCAAGGAACGAAACTTCTCTTCTCCAAAAATGGCATTTGGAGATCTTGGCTTTTAACTGATGAGCTCTAAGCGTATCCATATCCTCCTTGAGATGTATAGCATGCTCTTCCTCGTCCTTAGAGAAGATATCATCCACGAAGACAACCACAAACTTGTTAAGGAACTCCCTAAACACCCTACTCATCAAATCAACGAAGTATGCGGGTGCATTAGTCAAACCGAACGGCATGACAAGCCATTCAAAGAATCCATCTGGAGTCCTAAACGCAGTCTTGTCAATACTATCCTCAGCCACTCTAAGTTGATGGAATCCGGTGGCTAGGTCGAGTTGAGAGAAAATAGAAGCACCTACAAGGTGGTCAAAGAGATCATCAATCCTCGGTAACGGGTGCCTATTCTTCTTTGTCAGCTTGTTTAACTCACGATAATCAACACATAGACGAAGCGAACCATCCGCCTTAGTAGTGAATACCACAGGAGCACCCCATTCAGCAATGCTTCGCCTAATGAAATTTTTCGCAAGCAACTCCTTGATTTGCTTGCTAAGCTCTCTTCTTTCTCGCGGGGCCATGTGTCTAACAGGCAATGAAACTGGCTTGGCATTATCAACAAGATAAATACGGAAGTCTATCTCGCATTTAGGGGATAACCCCTTCACCTCATCAAAAACATCAGGATATTCTCGAACCACCCTCACAGATTGAAGATTGTCAATAGACGAGTCGAGGGTTTCAAGATAACATAACATGACGGGATCCAGAGGGTTACAAGAAATCTCTAGGGTATTTCCAAGGCGAGTCATAAGCCTCACTACCCTATGCTCACAATCGAGAATGGCTCCATAACTGGACAACCAATCCATGCCCAAAATCAACCCGTATCCCATGAACCCGAGAACATAAGCATTACATGTGAATTCTACGGTCAAGATAGAAATTCTCAAATCCATACAAATCATAGATAGATGGGCGGAACCCCCAATTGGATTTGAAACACTAACGGGATCCTCAACTAGACTAGTACTTAGGTGCAAACTTTCAACAATGTCAGAAGAAATAACGGTATGCGATGCGCCAGAATCAAATAAAGTTCGAACAGGAAAACCAGAAATGTAAACAAGGCTTTCTACAGAAATACTACCTCGGTCCGGAGCTAGAGTAGTGTTGAGAGCATGCATCTGCCCTCCAGAAGGTCCTGCCCGCTGAGTCTGTCCTTGCCCCTGTCCTTGCATCTTTGGGCAATCCTTAGTGAAGTGTCCAGACTCTCCGCAATGAAAGCATTCTCCCAACTTCCTGTTCTTTTCCTACAATCTTTAATTATGTGTTCAGTGATCCCACAGAAGTTGCACTTCCTTGTCTCCCTTGCCTTGTTGTTGTTGGCCTTGTTACCCTTGTTGTTCTTGTTGTTCTTGTTGTTCTGGTTGTTCTGATTGCCTCCCCACTTGGAGTCCACCTTATTGGTTTGAGTCTCATTAAGCTTAACTTCTTTCTTGCCATTCTTATCATCTCCTTGAAGCAAGGCCATATCCACTAAGCTCTCAAAAGTGGCCCCCATGGGTATATGAGACATGGCCAAACCTTGCAATGGTTCATTCAATCCCCGAGCAAAGCGTAGAGCCTTCTTCTGAGGTATGTTAACCATGTCTAAACCGAATCGAGCAAGCTGGTTAAACTTATTCACATACTCCCTCATGGTTATGTCCCCTTGCTTCAAAGATATAAACCTCTCCAATTGCAGATTCTCTTCAGCAGATGATAGAAACTTAAGCCCAAACCTCATCCTAAAGTCGGCCCAAGTCTCTATAGGCCTAGTAGCGTTGGTGACTTCCCACCAATAAGCAGCTTCCTCTTTCATTAGCCATACTGCCAACAGAACTTTCCTACGATCTTCTACATCAAAGATAGCAAAAAGGTCTTCAGTTTCCCTTAACCAGTTTCTTGCCTCAACATAAGTCTCTGTCCCAACAAAATTCTTGCCACCCATTGCCTTAAAGTCCTTGCAAATCTTCGCGAAATCCGCTTGTGGACGCTGAGGAGGAGGAGGAGGAGGAACCTCAGGTATGGGAGGAGGAGTGGGAGTGTTTGCTGGGCCCGCATCGTTCGCCCTAGCTTCCAAGTACCTTCGAAACCATCCGGGTAAGGGTACTCCCTCGGGAAGGTTAAGATCGGCCATGCTGAAAAAGGAAAAGATAGATTTAGAATGAGGAAACAAAGTATAGTGCTAATGGCTTTTTGGGGAATAGCCTTTTAAAATAAACTAGACTTTCCTTGGAAAAATACTTAATTGGTTTTGAAAATAGTTTTTCAAAAAGGGTTTTTAAAACTTTTGTCCGGTCTAGTAAAACCTCATGCTCTGATACCAAATGTAATACCCCACCTCCACCAGGGTCACTCTCAAGAGAATACACTAGCTTTGGAGGGGTGTTGTCTAGGTAAACATGCACAGAGATATCACAAGACAGAACATAGATAAATAAATAAGTAAAGCAGCGGTAGAAATTTAAAAACCATAGTTAACCATTTCAAAACCAAATAGTCAACTTACATCAATGTACTTAGTCATTATTTTTCAACTACCACAAGTCTAGAAAACATAAACTGAAAATAACATAAAGTAAACTATCCCCAAGATAGATGTGGTGAAGCCATAGCAAGCTCAAGTCCAAACCGTACATGAGCTGTCAAGCAAGCAAGCCAAATGTCCAAGCTAAGCACTAGTGTTCCCTCCCTGAGAACCTGGGGGGGGGGGGAACGGAAGAAAAGAGGCGAAAGAAAAAGGGTCAGTCATAAAGACTGGTAAGTCTTACCTACTATTAGTATAAAAACTAATGAAGTTAACTAAACATGAGAAACTGAAACGAAACATAAAGATGGTAACTAACTGGCATGATCATAGATAACAAGGTAGATCAAGTGTGGCATCGCATATACAAGGTTTAGTTTTGCACCAATAGTACTAGTATTCCAACCCATGTCAAGTATAAACAAGAAATGATCCCTTGGCCCAATATCATGAGTTGGCCCAAGTCAAGGTCCAACTATACAATCTAGTCGATCGGCTCCCTATAAGCCTAACTTGTCGAGTGTCGGTGTCATATGGCCCAATCACGGAATGTAGTCGAACTTTGCTAGGTCCACCCTAGGGTGTATCAAGCTCTAGGGTGCCAACCACTGACACAAATCAAGCACACACAGTCTAAACCTACTGGTGACCATGTCTGTTTTATTCAACTCCGGACTATGTGCACGACCATAGTCCGCCTGAACCTACACTAGCGCACCTACTCTGCCGTCTTTCTGGTCGCTTACAATCAACCCAGTAATCGTGCCCCACTCTAGCCTAATCCCTAAGGTATCATGATACATCCAAGAGGGTTACTGCTGAAAAGGACCACGTAACTAGGGTTTCCAACGGGTTAAGTGTGGTTAACCCTATCCAATCATGTATCAAGTTGGTTAAGTGTATCCAAGTGGTTCATAACTTAACCCTAACATGTGGCATTAATTAATTTAATGCACCCAACCTCTCACATTAGACTTTGTTGTGGTTACTGGATATGCCGGGCGGGTCCGGGCAGCTTTACACCACAACCCAGTCTAACCTCGGGTTTCAAGCGTGATATGACCAACTTCTCACATTGGGTCCTATTGTTTGTAGCCACTGGATTTGCCGGGCGGCTCCGGGCAGATTTACGCTACAAACTCAACCCAACCTCGAGTTGGCCACTTTATGGTTTTCTACATGTCATGACCACATTCACGTTTTCAAGCATAATCAAGTTTCATGTCACATTTCAGGTCATGTTTTTCATGTCATTTCAAGTTTGCCTAACTACCCATAACGTATTCCCATTCGCACGTAAATTCGCATCAACACAAGTGAATCAAGGAACATAAAAATATGACCAAGATGGGCATAAGGTGGTAAAGTTGGTCATAAGTTAAACATGATGATATTTGAGGCAAAGGTGTTCATCACAACTAGCATATAGGATTTTTGGCCTCAAAACACGTATGACATCAAACTTAGCAAATAAACTTGTGGGTAGCACGTAGTTCAACATCATAGGCAAAGGTGATAACATGACAATAGTTGACATAGAGTGATAAACTTGTGGGTAGCATGTAGTTCAACATCATAGGCAAGTTAACTTCAAGGTTATAAGGGGTTCTATGTTGCATTATGCATAAACCCCCAAATAAAGCTCATAGCTTTCTACCCTAAAATCAAGATGAACGGTACTAGCTTCATGATAGTTCCACAATCATAGATCAAAAGAGTCATAAATGGATCTATGCATACAAATATAGCCCCAAGACAAGTATTACACCAAAAATCCCATTTCAACTTGCTACATGTTCATATTAACCTCATAGTTTAAATCTAAGAGTAAAGTGGGGCTTACAAATCGTGGCTATGAGAACTAGAACAAAATAGAACAAGATGGAGACATTGTAGAAGCTCTAGGAATGATGTAGCAACACTAGAAGCCTTGAGAATAAGTAGCTCCTTTGATTTGATGAAGAAAGATTGCTCCTTTTTGCCTTAGAAGCTCTCAAGATGAAGATGGAGGCCATGATTAGGGAGCATTTTGGCAGAATTTAGTTGTTAGGATGATTTGTGATGGTTTAGGCTAGGTCTTAGGCTGTTTTTATAGGTGTAGAGACAATTTTAGGCCATAGGATTAAACCTAGTTTAGATCTGAACCATCAAATCCCGTCACAGGACAACCGAACAGACCCAAAGGAGCAAACAGGTGCACCAGGCAAACATGGCCGACCAGGGAAGTCGACCCCCAGGTCGACACCCAAGTCGACTGGGTAGTCGACCTGGGCTGGGGCAGGTCGACTCCCCAGTCGACCTGGGGTTGGGCGGGAAATTTTCCCGCCCAATCTGTTTGGAGCTGCATTTGAATTTCGGGCTGAATTTTGAATTTTCTGAAATCTTCTATGGGCCATAACTTGGTCATACGGACTCCGATTTACGAAATTTCGGACTCGTTTTCAAGCAGAATTTCGAGACGAACGCAATGCCGTAACCCGTTCCCATTGATTCTTAACTTATCATTTAATTCTGCCCTGATTTCTTGTTTTAATATGTTATTAAAACTTCGGGTTGTTACACTTACACCACAAACGAGGCTAACCTCGTGTCTTAGACGATTAATTACACCTAATTAATCATTCCCCCAATTTGAATTACTTTCCGTATTCAAATTATCGATCAATTCCAAATTTAACGATGTCCATAATTGACTCAATTATGTCCATCCATTTATGGTATGTAAAATCATACCAATTTTCACCACAATTATATTTTATTCCTTTAAAATTAATTACATGCCTTTTTAGGCCATTACATGCCAAATTCACAATATGTGTGTATCCACTATTATCCCCATCGTACCCCCGTCATTCGTTCGCTTAACATGATATATACATATTAGACTAGCAAATAGTCTAATACTAAAAAAGGGAATAAACGTCACAAAGTCACATACGCACAATAATAGATCTAATTTGCATCTAACTTGCAATTAAGAATTACAACATACTTGCATAGTCTTTGTATTATCAAGGATCCAAAAATCATAGATCTAAAAGGTGTGAACTTGCATGTATGAACATAGATTTACACCCAACTAGCCTAGGTAATTATCACAAACTTACATAAACTATGCATGTCGTCAACCTAAACATAAAGGTGTCATCTTGCATAACTATGGATCCAATAAAAGTTGTTAACCTATGTAAACTATGGATCCACATAAAGGTGTAAAATGTCAACTTGAATATGGATCTAAACTTTAAAGGTGTGAACTTGCATATATGTGAATCCAATTATCAATTGAACTTGCATATGAACATAATACTTATACGAACTAGCATATGTTCCACATACATATTCGTATAAAAACTGATGTTATAAACCTAGGTGATTGGATTATAAAAAGGGATTCATTGACACAAGTTAACATCATGAATTACTAGCATATATTTTAGATACAAACTTACATAACATCATATAACTCGCATACAACTTGCGTGATCCTATTAACTTGCATAACATCATATGTACAACTTGCATAATCATACTAACTTGCATAACATCATATGTACAACTTGCATAATCATATTAACTTGCATAACATCATACATGAAACTTGCATAACATCATACATAAAACTTGCATAACATCATATATAAAACTTGCATGACATCATATAATATGAATCAAGTTAACATACATGATTAAACATATGAATTAGATTCACAACCACAACTTATAATCCAACGTATATCATATCATAATTGATTTAGCAATTATTTTGTTAAAGTGATCGGACTCACAACTCAAAAGTGGTCTTGAGTTCTGAATTCTGATTTTTGGAGTTGTCTTAGCTCTCATTTGAAGAAGATTCGTTGTTAGGGTTGAATAGAACTGATTTGGTTTGCTATTCTTCCTCTTTAATCTGTGGCGGCTACTCTAGGGTTTAAGACGACAGCATGACGGCCATAGTTTCAGTTTTAATTCTGATTTAGGGTTTGAATCTATGGGTCTTTTTATAGATTTGTGAATTAATTTAAGCCGTCGGATGATCTTAAGGTTAATCGAAACCACTCAGTCAAGATAGGGTGACAAGTCAGCCCTAATGACTCAACAAGGAGTCAGAAAGGACTCAGTAATGAGTCACAACACAGATTGGACTGAACCAGAAAGTTGTGTAGATTTTCTCTCGGCATGGGCGCACTTTGGAAGTGCACCAATGTAAATTTGTACTGGCGCACTTCCCAAGTGCGCCAGTGCAATTTTTTTTCTATTTGCCATCAAACTTCGTTCGTCTATAACTCCTTCATCTGGTACCCGTTTCCCGCAAACTCGAACTCTATTTCAACCAGAATTACGAGATGAACACAATAACGCAACCCCATTCCCTTAATTCCCACGTCTGAGATTAGTTATTTTTTATTTTAGTTAATTCGATTATTCAAAAATCCGGGGTGTTACATAATATGTATCGATAGGATTCTTTCGCATACATAATGGACGCATGACACTATCATAATTTGCATTAAGGAGGTCAAATAAATCAGTAGACCGCCTGATTTTGCATTAGATAAGGAACATATACACACACTTTTTGCATATGTTCATACGGCATTAGAAATCTTGTAAGGACAATGGATGCCTGTGTTTGATGGTTGAGTAGATGGATGATTGGATGTTAGGATATGCATTCTCCTTAACTTGGAGATTTCGGGGGCAAAATCCTTTAAGGAGGGGAGAATGTAACACCCCGTAATTTTAAATATTAAAGTTAACGAATTAAAGAATACTTAATTGTTAAAGTGAGAATTAAGAGAAATGGGTTGCGTCATTGCATTCGTCTCGGAATTCTGCTTAAGATACAGCCCGAGTTTGTGTGAATTGGACTTCGTATGAAAAAGTTATGGCCTTCCTAAGTTTCAGAATTTAAATAAATTAAAAACAGCTCGAATCAGAAATTTGAAATTCAAATTCAAAACAGGGAAGCGGGCTGGGCGGGAAAATTCCCGCCCAAAGGCCAGGTCGACCTACCCTACAGGTCGACCTGGGTGTCGACCTGCCCCCCCCCCCCCCCCCCCCCCACGGGCAGATATGAAAGATGATGCTTTTCTGACTTGATGCTAAGTCATTAGGGCTGAGGTGTCATTCTATCTTGACTGGATGGTCTTGATTGATCCTAGGTTAATCTTACGGCTCTTAATTAATTAATCTTCTATAAAAACACCCCCAAACCCTCAACCCTAATCACACAAATTCATACCAAGAGCCGCCACGCCGTCAATGGAGAACCTAGAGTAGCCGCCATTCTCTTTCAACCCTAAAGCAAGATAGAAGCTTGAATCAAAATCAAATCAAATCTAAGATTAGAATAACGATTAGTCTACATCAAAGGCGAGCAATTCAGTTTCAGAATACAGATCCTAGAAAGACAAGACTATTCTTTTGTTTGTGAGTATAATAGCTTTCACAAAATAATTAATTAATTTAATTATGATAAGTTATAATTGGGATTATGAGAATATGATTTTGAATCATGTGATGTTGAATCTTATGCATGTTTGAGATATTGAATCATATGTTAGTTCTTATGTGAATCTTATGCAAGTTGGATCATATGTTAGTTCTTATGTGAACCTTATACAAGTTGAATCATATGATAGTTCTTATATGAATGTTATGCAAGTTTGTGATGTTGGATCATATGTTCTTATATGAATCTTAAGCAAGTTTGGATTGTTAAAACATATGTGAATCATGTATATACGTATGCTAGTTTATGTGATATTAATCCACATGTTTTGATCCCTATGAAAGTTCACACCTTTATGTTTAGATTCATATGAAAGTTCACACCTTTATGTTTAGATCCATATGCAAGTTCACATCTTTATGTTTAGATCTATATTTAGATCCATGGCAATACATAAGTTATGCAAGTTTAGGCCCATTGCTTATGCTAGTTTTGTATGTGAATCATATGCTAGAAATTCATATGCAAGTTATAGGAAAACCATATCCATATATGCAAGATATTGGCTATGTAAATTTATGTCATGATTCTTAGATCTACTTTATGTGTTATGCAAGTTGTGATGTTGCTTTTATTTTTATAAGTTAGACTATTGTGAGTCTAACATATGTCATATCAAAACGTACGAATAGCGTAGGGATAATGGGAAAATATTGAATATACATAATTGTGAATTGGCATAAAATGGCCTTAAAAGGCATATAATTTATTTGAGACATTAATTGGCAAAATTGGTGTTTATGGACATAATTTAAGTGACAATTATGGACATAAATAAATTTGGAATTTATTGACAAATTTGAATAGGGATATTAATCCAATTTGGGGTTAAATAAAGATGTGTAATAATTAACCGCCTAAGACACGAGGTTAGACTCATTTGTGGTGTAAGACTGCCCGGACCTGCCTGGCAAATCCAGCAGCCACAAATGTCAGTCTAATGTGAGAGGTCAAAGGCACGAATTAAATGCGTAACAATTGTAAAGACACGAGGTTAGGCTCGTTTGCGGTATAAGACTGCCCGGACCCGCCCGGCAAATCCAACAACCGCAAATGTCAGTCTAATGTGGGAGGTCTTTACAAGGTTACGGTTATAATGAATTAAGTAACACTTAACCAGATAAACATGTGGTGAGACATGGGGGTTAAGTGGGTGGCCTTGGGTGGCTTGTGAAATACGATTAGAAACACTTAACCAAGTTGAAACATGTAAGAAGACATGAATGAAAATGGGGTTAAGTGGGAAACCTTAGTAGGGACCAAGCATAGGTGGAAAGCTTGTGTCAGGCATGGGGGCCCTTTTCAAACCAGTAACCCATTAAGTATCTTTATGAGCTCGACCCAAGTCGAGGACGGGACACGCTTATAGGGTTTGATTGTAAGAGGTCAAAATAGGTTAGCCGTGGCAACGCAAGTCCAACGGGGTCATGTGCGTGCGTGGGCCCGGGCTGGTAGGTAAGACGTTATCGCATTGTGTAGATATAAGCCGTGCATCTTTGGTGGTACCGGGTTGCCACTTTGGGGAGTGATACACCCCACTATGGGACCAGCACGGGTATCTACGAGTTGGGGAGCCGATCGTTTGGGGGTAGTGGGTACAACTAGTGGAGACAGGGGCAGACAGCACCTATGAAGGAAGCTAGGGGTACACGAAACTACCATTATCATTATTAAGTTCTATAGGCGGAATCAACTTTTAGGGTGACTAGTAGTGGTGCAATATAGTAATTATCCTATAGTGATTAGGAATGAGATTAACACCAGAATATTGCCCTTGTTTGTTGTGTCATGCCCACTTGTTTCATGGTCATACCTTATCTTTACCGGTTTATGCCTTATCCTAGTTACTTTAATAATTATATAGTTAAAGTTATTATACTCGCCAGACTTTATGTCTGACCCCCTTGTTTTCGCCTCTTTTCTTCCTTCCCCCCCCCCCCTCAAGGTTCTTAGGGTGGGACTAGTACTAGTGGAGCTTGATCTTGGATCTCTTTCTCTCTCTTTTGGAAGTGCTTGGATTGCTGAAAGTAAAGTTCAGCTCATCTCTTTTATGGCTACTTGTGTTGGGGTTTATGCGTTTATGCTTTTTACTTTGTGTATTCAGAAAACAAATTTGTCAAGATGGATATTAAGTGTACTTGGTTTATGAAGTTGATGTAATCAAACTATTTCTCCGCTACAATAAAAGTTGTTTTAAAATTTTCAAGTACCATTGTTTGTATCTGTCTTGTTATATTCTGTTCTATACACTAAATACGCTCCATGGAAGTTAATGCATTCCCCTTGTGAGTGACATTAATGGACGTGGGGTGTTACATGAGCGGACGACTCAACTCGCTTTTTTCCTTGCCATGTTTAATCTTGGAGCTTGCGCTTGAATCTTATTTTGTGTGATCGCCCCTTATCCTCTGCAACTGTCCAAGTGTAGTGGGTAGAACCAGGTACGACTGACCTTAGTTCCACGATTTACATACGGATTTAATATACCAATATGTGTGCGGTTTTTGAGGGATCAACAATCCATATTGGATGGATTAACATTGTCCATAGTTTATATTTCATTCAGATAGAGCTTAAACCATATAACTTAAATTCCTGAACTGTATACACCCAAAAGCAAACAGTGGCACCTACTATGGCAAACCAAAATGATGTACCATAAACCCAAATAAGCGTACGTTACAACCCATATCCGAGTTAACCACAACCCGCAAAACAATACACAATTTCAACATTCGAATACAAAGTTCAAGTACCTAAAAACAACAATTAACCTACAAACTACAACACTACCCTAGGGACGAACTACTTCAAAATCCGCTGCTGGTAAGGAGTTTCTCTCTTTTTCTTCTTATGTTTTAGGGGTACATCTTCATGCGATGACGATGAAGAACCTTCATGGGGCTGTGATGGACCATGCACAACCTGGGTTGCTTGAGATGACTCTGGTTCCTTGCCCTTACCCTTTCCCTTTGTCACCACCGTCATGTGTTTCCTCCGTGATGTATAAACCAACGTAGGTGGAGGCGGACGAATGTCGACGCCTTCTTGTGCCTCCGAAGGTTCTACGGGTGCTAACGCTTGAGGTTGCGGAGGAGGAGGGGGCGGTGCCGGTCTAGCGATCTTGTTCTTTCCCAAAATAGTTTGCAAAATACGCTTGATGCTAAAGCATTTTCCCTTGCTTTGTTCGGGCACCTCATGAATAACTCATCGACCATTTCTATGACCCGGTACACACCGTCCGTCTGTAAATTTTAACTTAGCGTACATAAATTCAAACCTGACAAAAATTGTACATCAAATACACTTATTCGCAAAGTTTTAGTACCACATTCTGCTCAAGAGGAGCTCTAGGCGTGTACGGTTCCACTACAGCACCCAAGAGGTTGCATGCTGCGGAGAATATACCGTCGGGTAATCTGCCAATACCATGTGTAATAATCATCGTCCGACAAGATGAATTCCCGTTCTTGTTGCGTGTGCATGTGCCGATGGTTCCATGTCTCAATGGCCATCTCGTACTCCCCGGGTATGGTTAAGTCAATCCTGTAATCTGGGGCAGGTTCAAGAAGTTAATGTCTAAATGCAAACTGACGCATCACCCGGTCAGGAAGATGGTACGCTACATCGTTCAAACATATAATCGGTGCACGAGCGCTCCAAAGATGAATAGACACAGTACATAGGGCCGAAAGCTGTCCAAGATCCTGCAAATATGGGGTCTATGTAACAACATCCGGACTAAGCACGTCGAGCTCATTGCGGTAGAATGGTATATTACGCCTCGGAGTCGACGAAGTGTTCTTCTTTCCCACCCACCTGTAATTGTGACATGATAAGAGATAGGGGAAATAACTTAACACACATAACGTGAACAAGTGACGTAATAAAATACTTAGCCCCATACGGTAAAGAAAAATCGATAGTTGGTTCCTTTAGTTCAAGTCTACCAAGAGAAAGATATGTCCAAGACCATAGCTACAAAGAAATTTAATGAAGAAACACGACATACAGAAAAAAACCACGAATATTGTTATAAAAATAAATTACCCATATCAACGAAGGACAACCTCCAAGATTTGTATTCTCGAACAAAACGGTCCTAGTAAGTTTTGTGTATGTGTATGCTAATGTATCACTGCCCCAAGAATATTGCCGACACCGATCAAAATCCTCAATAAAATGCAACCATCTCAGCCACACCCGAGTCTTGGAATGATCGCACATCGGGCGTTGAGTAATGATATGGAGTATGATAGCTCTAGCACGTTGTCCTCTCTGCTCATGCGTGGCATCCTATGGAATATCATGCTGAAATTGCATTCTGTACCAACTAGTAATAATTTGCTCGTTTCCCATCCATTGATTCGCATGAGGGGTAATACCTAAAAGCCGCTAACACATCTCCATGTAGTCTGCTATTTCCAGATTCCTCAATGGAGCACCATCAATCGGCAAGCCTAAAAGGACCGCCACATCACCCAAAGTGATGGTCATCTCTCCAAATCTAAGATGGAATGTGGATGTCTCCAGTCTCCATCTATTGACTAATGCAGTAATGAGATAACGATCGAGTTGAACGTACTATAAATTGTGTACTAGTAGGAATCCTGCACGATCAAGCAAAGCCAATACTTCCGGATGTGTTGAGGTCACCAACCCAACGGAAACCGTGTGATCTATAATCTTAACGGGACTTTTTCCGTGTAGAAAAAATTAACATTTCTAAATGCATACAACAGATAAGAAAGATAGGCCAACAAACGAACACCGTAAAGACATACCGACATCAAAGCATTATTGTTCGACCTATACCTTTCTTGCAAGTACAGAACACTACCATCTACAGGACCCGGTTCCATCTCAGGAATCTCTACACAAATCATATTCCAAACTACATAAGTGCTAGAAAAAATATCAAACATAACCACATACATGATCAAAACTATAAGATTTCAACTACATTGACACCATTAACCCAAAAACAAGCTAGATAACATGTTTCCTCAATCATGGAGAAGCCCTAAATTTATGAAAAAATCAACAAAAAATGGTTTTTTTTAACCTTCTGGAGTTTGTTGCATTGATGAGCTTGCCATGGTTTTGATTTTCGATCAAAAAACGTGAATTTTGTTGTTATGGAGACTACTTAGGGTTAGGAGCAAAGTGGGTTCGATTTTGAAGAAAAGGTGTTTTAGAAAAGTGAAGACAAAGAGAGCTGAAGCTCTGTGTATATCCCATCGTAGCGGCATCCTAAATAACGCTTACAGCGTTTTCCTGAATGCCGCTACTAGGACCAAACGACAAAAGTTAGTACCAAGAAGAAAAGAGCGTCATTCAAAATAACGCTCCAGAGCGTTTTTTTAAATGCCGCTCGTGGGTTCAACAAAAAAAATACCCGGGTCGTAAGATAAAAACTTCTCCGCGTCATCTTGAATACCACACGTACGCGTTATTACAAATGTCGCTCGTAGTAAATAACGGTTTTGGCTGATGTGACATAAACCAGGCTACGGCCATAATAAGTTATGAAACTACGCTAAAAGTGTTATAAGCTCATAAAAGGTGGCCGAATCGGAAAAAAATCCCGTCTAAACGGGTATATTCGACATGAGTTCAAATCCCTTGTATCCAAAATCTCCTATATCTCTATATCCAACCAATCAAGACCGCCTAATTTCCACATTTTTGCAATTAAACCTTTTTTATCTTTAACTTAAATGCAAAAAGTGAAAACTAGAGAATTCTGATTAGTTGGGTATAAGACGACAAATAAATTTGACTATTAAGGATTTGCTCTCACTGGACCCCAGCAGTATGTTCATACAGAACAAAATGCGCAACCAGAATATCATGTGCAGCATAAACTTATGTGGAAGTACTAGAGACCTATAGGCATATTGGTTTATTGTTTTTCGTATGCTTTAACATCATGCATGCTATAATATATTGTTTAATATTCATGTGTCCGCGAATATACTGTCAATTACAAACTAATGCATACCGAAGCATCAGGTTTGTTCTTGCATTTTATAATAAATATGCATGTAGTGATATGATTTGAGTCCTGTTATTCGTGCCATATAATGCTACAATTTTTTTTAATTATGGATTCAGTTCATGCATCCGCATAAAAAAAAACAAGGAATCCACACTATGAATATAGATCAGGAAGTCCATCATTTTACACAGATAAAATAATAAGGCAATCTTTTTTGGCGACATTCTTTATTACTGTACACATGTTTGTTTACATATTCTTTTTCTTTATGCTTCTCATATAGTTTATTACTATATATGTTATTTATAAAGTGAAAACATGTAATGAAAATAGACAATGTTATTTATAAAGTGAAAACATGTATATTTGCATACAATGTTTGGAAATAACAATACATAAAGAATGTTAACAATAATATTACATACCATACTCCATGCACCCTCCTCTTCATTTTTTCAAACACGTCACTCAGAGGATTCATATATTTCCAAACACGTCTCTCTTACAAATCTCTATGTCTATACGAAACAGTGAAGTTTCTGTCGCTATATTGAGCAAGGGTTTTCATGATAACATATATGAGAAACTCGTGAATTGTTCACTTGAAGATAGTCCAAACCCAAAAATATAGAGGGCAAGAGGAATCAGAACTAGAAATGGAATTTGTCAGATGCAAATCTCCCGAATTGCAAGATCCTGACTATATATTTCAATAAAAAAAATATCATGTGCACTACAAACCATATCATGGTCCACTTCTTACACTCTGCATAAGCTTTTGTTTTCAATAAAAATTATCATTCTCACTCCTTTCCTATTCACTAACTGAATCCTGTTTCGCATTGCAAATCAGATTCTCTAGTTATCAAAAATTGTTAAAAAAAAAAAAAAATATCAATTTCACTACTACACTATTTTTATGATTGTAACATCCAGATTTCAATTATTGCAGCAAAGAATATTGCGCGCTTTTGACTCTTCAGATATCAACATGCACGTCTACTTTATAATTTTGGTATTAACAAAATATTCATTCGAATTTCACAAACTCTTCAGTAAAGGATCACTGTTTAATTCGCTGTAGCTCTTAAGTAGATATCAAGTACGTTTTCCTATCATTCTGTACCACAAATCTCTGTCTTTATCAAAGGTGGAAGCAAGGCAATGTGACTGTATTTCGGCTTATCTCTTCATAACTGTTATGGGATGGCTTAAATAGAATGTAAAATAAGAAATAGTTTTCCATGCTGGCTACAGAAAAATTATGAGTATTATGCAAGTATAAGTTAAAGCTTAAACAACAATTGGGAGAGAAGCAAGATCAAATAGGAGACTTCTAATTGGGAGAGAAGCGGCCGCATTTTACAATGGGGAACAGTTTTATTTTAGACTTTTAGTTTGTGGTATCGGTTCAGGGGTAATAAGTCTACGGGTTCTCATTAAGAATTAGATATCTATTTACCTATTTTAAATAACAACAATGATGGAATAATATGGAAACACTTAATTAAGAAACGAAACACTAAACAACCATTGCAGATCTAAGAAAACATAGTAATCGTTTCAATGTAAAAAACCAATGTGTTTCAAATCTATGCATTTGGTGTAGTGGATTATGCTGAGCAGGTTGACGCGCATCTTGATCTGGAAAAGCATGAGCCATTGGAAGAGTAGCTCCTTGATCCTGGACGGCGGCAGTCGGGTTCTGTTGAGGAGGGGGTCGGTTGCTTGGTCCCGGTTCATCACTAATAATTAGTCGGGAGCGGTCTCGATAATATGCCCCCTCGCTATAAGTGATTGTAGTTCAGTCTTCATTCCCATTTTCATTACTCTTGGCGTAGCCATTACCGTTGGGATGAGCGTTGGAACGGACGGCGACACCGTTGATGAGGCTAAACCTTCTTCTTTGATGTGGGCCCCTCGACTCGGAAGAGGAAGTTTCCCGAACCCCTTATTGATATTATCTGGAGGCTTATCTCTAACTGTTGGTTTTCCGTTCTCATGACGGATCTGCCAACGGGTATTTTAAAGTGGGAAGGAGGTTTCATTATGGATATCCTCTTTCCCCTAGTTTGTTCATTCTTACTGCTGAGTCTTTCGTAGGTGGCTTACATTCACTTACGATAGCAAATCGGATTCATCGTTTTGGCATCCCTTCTGGTTTCTCTCTCATTTATTCCTTATCCTTCCACTAGTACAAAGCAGGTCATTTGTGTCGGTTGTTTAAGCCTATTTGCGACTGTTCTAAAATCGTAGCAAACGCGACAGTCACAGCAGGTGTAAACTTATTGCGACGGTTGCGTCACAATATACTCGTTCTTGCGACAGGTATTATATAATAACCGTCGTTGTAGACTAATTTATTCGTGATAGTTTTTTTACGCCGGTAGCAACAAACTGATATTTAGCTCCAAAACTTTGACTAATGCGCCAACTTTTTAAATAACCGATGCAATAAGTTTGACATTTGCGACTGTGTTGTATTTACAACCGTAGCAAGGCAGTTAATTGTTGCTATGTTTTTTTTAACAACCGACGTAAAAGAGTAATTCTGGATTTAAAAGGCTAATCCAGTCACATTTCATCTCATCCATTTTGATTGTCAATTTTCAATACATTTCAACATTTCCAAGCTTATGTAATATATAAGCAGTTCACGAAATATATGGATACAAGAAATACATACATAGTTCATAAAGTCTTATATCATTTGAAAAGAAAACACCGACGCATATAACCATACAATAGAATTAGTTTGTATGAATCATAACTAGTCATATGTTAAGCTCCAACCAATACGTGTAAATATTTACATAATACTTATTTCACCAAAAATTAAGATTCTTCACATGACTACGAAGAACAAAATGGATCAATTAGCTGAATTAAAATTTAAAATAGCACAATTTTTTTTCATGATGATTGGCTTGAATCAACATCTATCAAAAAACCAACATAGCATTATTTTGACTACAATTGAAAATATATCAAACATAGTATCCCGGATTGTGAAATTGGACAATAAAAAATATGCAAACAAGGAACTGATCATTCGATAATTAACTGACTATGAAAGGAGAAATATTTCCCTCAAGTGTGTTATTTGTAAATATAAAGAACTAGTTAACACTTCACCATACAAGATGCAGACCAGACATAGCACAAGAAATAAATGCTTTCATACGTAACTATTTCTCGATCTTGGGTGGTAATTCAATGCATAAATGCAAATAATAATAATAATGGTATTTAAAATAGCCATATTTTTTGAACCAATATACATCCATCTCTAACTGATATTCAAGAAAAAAAATAAACAGAATTTACATGCTTTAGATTTAAATCTATTTTTTTAATCCAATTTAATAAGTAAGAAGAAGATGGAAAAATGTGAACTATCTTGGGATTTATACATATATATGATGTCATACTTTGGATTAAGGTAAACTGATAAACAAATATGCAAATATTTAAAAAAAACAGATAAAGGTATATAAGTTTAGTTGAGAAAAAAAAATTATTGAGAGAAAACATTGTGAAGTAGTCGTATTATCAATTTTTGTTGATGTGTTTATAACAATAGAACGCATATTAATCAAACTGTGACACTATCACGGTAAAATATCAAAACAATAGAACACAATATGAGGTTGTCCTGATGATTTTAGTAAAATATCAAAATAATAGAACACAGCTAGACCTTATTAAATAAAACTGAAAATTTGTAACATTAAATCTAAATCATGCCAACAATAGCTAGATAAAAAAAACTGCTACTAAATTGTAATATAATATGCACAAAAGATGAAGGGACCATGGCAGCTACATTTGTAATCATATTTAGATAAATTAAGTAAATAATAAAACGAAGTATTTCACAAGTTTTGAATTTATAGTCTCGCAATGAATTTACATGCAAAGGAATAATAATCATCCTACCTCTCAAAATTCAAATACAAGTTCGCATTTAGTACTCATAGATAGTCATTCAATTAGCGGCAAGTAAATTAGTTTGCACAAGCATGTTACCTCTAGAATCACTGAAAACTTAAGAGAAACAAACATCACCAGCTTTCCGCATATGATCCTACATAGGAAATTACACAGTGTGCTCCACTTAATAAAATATAATAATTGCAAGATCTACTACTGTACAATGACTGAAAGCTTACTTTCAAATCTTGCGATGAAGCAGATGAAGGAAAACCAGTGACCAACACTGCGTCAAAGCAAAATTCAATGAAAATATGAAATCAACATTTAAAGATAATTTAATAATGCATGCTGATGAGAAATGTCTTCAGAAACTAATACCAATAGGTCTAGCACTATGTAAACTTCCTAAATAAATATCCTGGAGATTTTAGTGCTATTTGCTTATGAGAAAACCGACAGGCCACTTCAGAGGGTTAATAACGGCTAGTATTAAACTACAAAGGCACTTCTTTGCGAAAGCAATATATTCAAAATGATGGCATGCTCTTCGTATTCATTCATACAACCCATTAAACATTGTTTAACCTACCCTAAATTTAAGTCATTCATTTATTGGGAGATATATACTAACAGTTTACTTAGCTACTTATCCCAGGATTGTTCCAGCAGTTACTATATAACCAATTGTCACTATTAAAAAATTAGTATACTGGGCTAATACACAGAGTTTAAACAAGTATGTGAAATAGATCAGACATATATATACTTGGTCGCCTATAGGTTCAATGATAATTATTTTGCAAAAGTTAAGTAATATACTGTAACAACCCGGAATTTCAGAACCAATTTAAAATTTCTATTTTAGTTATTTTAATGGATTTTGAATATTTAAAATGATTTATTTTAAATAATAACGACTATAAATTTATTTAAATTGAAGTTAGAACGTATAAATTTATTTTAATTATAAAACGTGCCTGAAATGGCATGGTAGTTTGAAAATTCGATTTTAAACTTTAACTGAATGTGTAGAATTCAAAATAAATCGGATTTCAGTAAAACCAAAAATATTTGAATCTATTTAATTATATGTTTCTAATGGATGTGAAAAATTGAGATTTCATAATATAAATTGAAAGTTATGTCTAGTTTAAAATTTAAAAGAGTTGCTATGGAATTTATATATATTTTAAATAATATATAGCCCTTAAAAATAGCCATTTTGCAAACGACCTCCATTTTCGATGAAACCACTTTTGTTGGATCTGGAATGTTAAATTATTGTTAGATTTCAATTTTCATAATATTTGGAATTAATATGTGAGCGTGGTGAATTTAAACGCGTTTGGCACCTTTAGTATGAATTTAATCGACTGGAAATTAGCCTTTATTTTAAAAATATAAATATAAATAAGCATTGTTTTAAAAATATAAATATACATTGTTTTAAAAATATAAATATACATTATTTTAAAAATATAAATATACATTATTTTAAAAATATAAATAGACATTGTTTTAAAAATATAAATATACATTGTTTTAAAAATACAAAATAGCATTGTTTTATTTTCAGAAATTTACATAATAGCATAGTTTTGAAAATGTGTTATTTTTAAATAAAATAACTTTGTTTTAAATATGTTGCTTTTAAAATATAAATAGCTTTGTTTTAGAAATATAAAAATATGATTTTTAAAGTATAAAGCATTGTTTAAAATGTGAATATTCAATATAATAACATAGTTATAAAAACGTGATTTTTATAGTGAAATAGAATATATAAAAATGTAATTTTTATATAAATGACTTTGTGATAAAAATGTAATTTTTATATAAATGACTTTGTGATAAAAATGTAATTTTTATTGTATATAACATTGGGATAAAAATGTGATTTTTAATATATATATATATATATATATATAGCATCATAAAAATATGATTTTTAATATATATACCACGTGAAACAGATTGCGATGGAACTGACGGGAAGCAAAACGGAATCCAAATCATCGTCTGCTAAAGACAACCGGAGTGGAAACCAAAGGTGAGAACTCCTTCTCACTCTAATTATTTTACAGTTAAATATATACTAGGATGCAGACGGGGCTTAGAAGCCCCCGACACTATTTATTGTACAAACCATGGTTGTTTGTTTGGATTGTGATTGAGATTGTTATTGATTGATATTGTTGTAAATATAAAATTATTTATATAAAAATTACCATGAAAAGAAAATAAAATAAATATTCATTTACAAATCGGACGGTTTGTTTATATACACCCATTTAACTGATATTGATTGGGACGATAAATTTTACACATCGCCCAACTACACAAATAATATTAAGTATTTGTTGTTTGAAATCCCAACACGGGTATTGGGATGATACTGGACATACACTAATCCCAATATTTAATTGTATGTCAATCGATGTGCTGACAGGCTGTGATGAGCATTAATTATTTATTTTTAACGCTTATACAGTTGTAAATTGCACTTTGGATGTTGGTTGACTGTGCATGATTACTGTTGTGTACACGTGTGTATGAAATCCATATAAATAACATTATATGGTAATTGATTGTATCTGATTCCAATTCAGAAAGAACGAATATTTTAAAATAATAATCAGTAAAGGACTAAAATATGATTTTGATGTCCGATTTCGGATGGACAAGAGAATATTGAAATATATGAGGCCATGTTGATTAGATTTGCGTCATTTTAACGCGAACGATATTTATATCGATTTTATTCATTTTTATAATGAATATCGAAAATGAAATTATTTCAAAATGTGATATTTTGAAAATATTATCATTTAAATAATATAATGATAAGGAGTATTCAATTTTGATTTAAAATTAAAATAAAAGTGGGAATTGTTTCTAAAAACGAATTTATAAAATATATTTTGAGCGAAATATATTATATATATATAATATAACGGCCTGAATAGAACGCACCGCCTGCGACCGTTCGCGAATTTCGACCATTGACTTCGAATTGAGATTACGGGAGATCCAACCGTTGGATTCTCCTAAAACCGGAACCGTTGGGTTCGTATCGAAAAGAGATTTCCAACGAATATAAGAGATTTGAAATCTAACGGTTGGATTTGGAATTATGTCCAAATCAAATTTGGAAAAGGTCGTTGTAAATGCAGTTCGATGACCATTTATGAAAATCGATTGAAAGGGCCTTAATAAAATTATTAAAATTATTAATAATTTGTGTAAAATCATAATAAATGATTTGGAAAGAATTTGGATGGAAAATTCCACGTTTGTAAAGATGAAAATATATTTTTATCGAAATGAACTAGTTATTAACTAGAATAATAATCCAATTTTTTTTCGAAATAAATAAATTAGATTTGAAAATGGTTTTAAAATAACCAGAATTTTCTGATGAATAAATTGGAATGGATTTGAAATGGAAATAGTCTCCGGAATATTTCGATATTGGATTTTGTGATTATACGAATATTGTGGAGGAGTTTGGGAGATATATATCGTTATTCCCTAAACGATATTTGTAGGTTTTCGGAATTTGATATTGAATATAAGCCGATAAAATTTCTATTTAGAGCTTTATATTTAATACCAAATTGGATTTTGGGTTTGTCGTAAATGGTGTCTTAAATAACGCAGTTCTTAAACCCAACTGAGAAAAGAATAATCTTTTAATTAAGATTTAGTGAGGTTTTCCAATTAATTAATATTTAATTGGAATTGAATAAAAGAATTGGATTTTTGGGTTTATCGTGAATGATGTTTTAAATAACACTTGTTCTTTAACCCAATTAACAGTGAAAATGTGATTTGGAATATATAAATCTTTTATTAAGATTTAATGGGAATTTTCCAAAATATAGTTTTACAATTTGATAAAATAAATTGGAATGGAATGGAATTCGATTTGGTAATAATCGAAGTGAGCTTCTGTGGAGGAAGACTATTAATATATATGGAATTTAAAAGGCTTTGTCGTTATTCCATTTATATTATTAGTCAGATACGGAAATTGATATCGATTATATATATTGATCTGTTTTCCATGAAGATTCCATAGTTAATGGAATAGGATGTTGGGTTTATCGTGAACTGTGTTTTAAATGACATTAGTTCTTTAACCCAGTTAAAGACAGGATTACATGTCTAACATTGTATTTCGAACTGTATTATTGATCTCTGCTAAATATATATCTGTTTGGTGCTGGAGAATTTATTCTCTTGCTTAACACCCTTCTCTAAGACGTACGAGCTTAGAGGTTATATATCGGCAGAAATCAATGGTACGGTGTAGATTGTCGATGCGGTATGTTTGATTTCCCAAAGTTAAATGATCATTAATAATGATTGTTGGAAGAATAAAACTAAGTAAAGTATTAATTAATCTATAATTTGATTGAAATTTGAATGTGATAATTTAAATTATCAAATTTGTGAAATGATCGAGAATGGAGTATCACCAGTTTTGCTCCAAGCGATAGTTAAATCTTTAATTAGATTTGAAAGTGAAATGGTAATTAAATTTACCGATAACACCGTGGTGTTAGATATGTATTACTAGTTTTGCTCCATGGGATGAATAGGTTGGGATTGGGAAATAAAATAAATGATTACTTTGGAAAGGTTCGCTAATCCCTACTAGTTTGGAAAACCTTAGTTTGGTTTAAATTGTGAAAAGAATATTTGAATAAAAGAATATTTTGGATTGGAATAAGGCGTATGTTATGTTTTATAGCACTTGTTTATAAGATATGCGAGTTATTCGGAAAGACTGGGTTTATCCCATTTTGAACAATTGATACGACGATAAGTCGACGATGAAGATGGTGATTGAAGACCGGAGATCTTCACATTGTTTGGATGATTACTGATGTCTTGATTGGGATGTACACCCAAGACGAGGTAATAAGTGGTGATCGACCAGACATACTTGGAGATCGATCGGATATGCGAGGGCCTCTCTTCTGTATTGGACATATGGGATGAGGAATAAGGTGCCTCCGGTTTCGTTCAGACCCAGAACGGACTTGCAAATGGATTGTGTATCTGACATTGATTCCTTTATATTGTATTCATTGATCTCTGCTAAATATATATCTGTTTGGTGGCGGAGAATTTATTCTCTTGCTTAACACCCTTCTCTGAGACATACGAGCTTAGAGATTATATATTAGTGAAAATCAACGGTACGGTATGGTATTACAGTGTGGCATGCTGAGATGAAAATGATCAAGGCTTTTGTTGGAAAACAGAGTCTTGTGGTTGATGATCAAAGCACAGCTTCAATTAGCATAGCTTTGCGTAGCGTTAATTCGTGAGCTTCACACCCCGGTATGAACCAGATTCAGGATGAGGACTTCAGGGAAATGGACATATGTTAATTTCTAGCTAGGAGTAACGTCATAGTATGGAGCCCAGACTGTTTACTCATGTGGATGTTGCTTATTATTACTTGATGGGAAGCGAGGCGCCTCAGATATATTGTCACTACGGGATCGATGGATGTTATGGTCGATATACTGACCAGATATTATGCTGCCCCATAGGGCAGGCTAACATATAATTTATGGTATTGCCAATCATCGACGGATGACCGGCCCTGTCGCTAACCGCAGGTGCAGTTGCGGCTGTATCCTGAGGCTCGGGCTATGGAGTCTCGAATTGGTAAGGACGATCACTTGCCTTGGTTCATAGTTGGAAACCTAATTTCCAATACGTGATTTCACGATTTTAGTTGAAAATATATATTTGGCGACGTAATATTATGGTACCTATGCCGCCTATGATTGATACATTTATATTTGAAGTTGATTTCTTCACTTATAGTAATAATAAAATATGAAATTTCACGTACCAAGCATTTTTGTTTATTATAAGGAAAAACTCTATCCTCTGGCTTGCATTGCATTGCGTGATGGGACCTGAGTCTTATAATAGCTTCATTTTTCTGTTTAGCATTGCGATGTTTGTTTTATGCACTGGTAGTCATAAGGGATAAACCCGTTCCGTGTTATACGACGTGGTCCCGTGATTTACCAAACTTTAAAATCAAGCTAATAACTGTTTTAGTTCTCACACTAGTCCCATGACTGACCTGGAGTTTATTGTTTTAACATAAACTCAGGGTTCCCCTATTTTCCACATGGGCAGCTAGTAGTTGGGTTTTTGCATATATTATTTGTCCAGGATCCTGGATTTACAGCTGGAGCTATATTCAGAAAGCTCTGTATCCGTGTATTTCTTTCAGTTTTGTTTTGTATTATTTTTCCGCTGCATTGTAATTTGTAAATCTCTTATGTATATCAAATATATATTATTTATTCATGCTCTACTATATTCTCGCACTCTGATGTAATTTTTGTAATAACAATGAAATGTTCTTCTGTTTGTGTTCTGATTTGTCATGTTCTCAACTCAATCCGAGCTTTCCCAAAATGGCGAGTTTCGAGTCGTTTCAGTTTGGTATCAGAGCTTTGGTTTACAGGGCTCGAGAATAGGACACATTAGAACCAAACGAAAGAATTCATCAGATGTTGGATTAGGAATATCCAATAAGAATGACTTGTTAGAGATGAGATCAGTAGTATCCTAGAATGAGTTGGAATCGTGTTATTTTTAAAATGAAAATGAAAATAAATTTAGTTTTTAATTTTTTATATCAATTATTCGTATTTGAGTTTTTTATTTTAAATTGATTTTGGACTATCAAGTATATGAAGATTTTGCATATACGTCTCGCGAACGTATATTTGAAGTCTCAAATATACTGGGTAGATATAGAATCACACTTTAGTCGCCCGGAGATGATACTAGTGATTGACATGCCATCACCAATATTTGTGTTCTAGTTTCGAAAGTGGGATATTTATACATTTCCAATTGACTAGTGTGAGAACCAAAATATAGTTAGAATATATTGTTGTAAATTGGCATCAAAAATGGATTTTTTGAATATATAGAAGTTATACATTGGAAAATTTTAAATAACGAATTAATTGCTGGTTGTGTTGTTTGATTATTAGTTAACTAATAAAAATATTAAAACTAATAAAAGAATGAAAGGTAAATTATAGCCAAATTGAAAATTGATTGAAATTGCATATATGTACTGTATATACATTGAACAGGTCATAGCAAGGAAGCTAAGAAGAGGAATAAAATTGTATGCCCGACAAATAGGTACATGTTTACTATATTTCTTGGGTTTTGATGATTTTATGAGCCGATTGGCTAGCCGCTTGGTTTTTCTTTTTCTTTTGGATTGGTGAGGGCCCTGTGAGGTAAGTAGCGGTTTTAAATATCAACCCGTACAAAGGAGGTTATGGCGATTTTTCTTGAAAATTTAGAGTGTTAGCCAAATTTTTGAAAAATTAGAAAATTCTTAGAAATTGAAAAGTTGAAGAATGAAAGCCAGAATGAAAGTTGAGTTGGTTAGTTAAACAACTTTCATCTCCGTTCCTTCTCGAGGACGAAAAGATTTTAAGTGGGGGAGATTGTAACAACCCGGAATTTTAGAACCAATTTAAAAAATTTATTTTAGTTATTTTAATGGATTTTGAATGTTTAAAATAATTTATTTTAAATAATAATGACTATAAATTTATTTAAATCGAAGTTAGAACGTATAAATTTATTTTAATTATAAAACGAGCCTGAAATGGTGCGGTAGTTTGAAAATTCGATTTTAAACTTTGATCGAATGTACAAAATTCAAAATAAATCGGATTTCAGTAAAACCAAAAATATTTGAATTTGTTTAATTATATCTTTCTAACGGATGTTAAAAATTGAGATTTCATAATATTAATTGAAAGTTATGTCTAGTTTAAAATAAAAAATAGTCGCTATGGAATTTATATATATTTTAAATAATATATAGCCCTTAAAAATAGCCATTTTGCAAACGACCTCCGTTTTCAACGAAACCACTTTTGTTGGATCCGGAATGTTAAATTTTTGTTAGATTCAAATTTTCATAATTTTTGGAATTACCATGTAAGCGTGTTGAATTTAAATGCGTTTGGCACTTTTAGTTTGAATTTAATCGACCGGAAATTGGCCATTTTTCAAACGGCCTCCAAATTCAACGAAATTAGTTTTATTAGGACTATATCATCAAAACATAGTTAAATTTATTTTTCTGGGACTTTTGGAGTCAGTATGTGGCGCCAATAAATTAAAATGTACGTTTAAAATTTAATATATTGATTTACATTTTAATTTAAATAAAAACTGATCAAAACAGTCGAATGGGCTTACGAAACATATCCTATTGTGTCCGAAATGGGGGTATTTAGCTAGGGGCAACAGTCATTGGGTTTGACTTAGAGTTCGAACGCGAATCGAATTAATAAGAGAATTAAATATATTATTAATATAGTATATATACCCTTGTATATACGGTCAAAGCCCTTATCTTTTATTTCACGCAGTCAACCCAAGAACCCGCCGTCATCAGCTGAAATGGACGATGGAAAGCCCGACATTTTCTTCCTTAACCCCATTCAGATCATCGTGAATTAAAAGAAGACTATAAAACAAAACCCATTTAACTAAGTGAGATCTACAAATCAACCGGTTCTGATCAAATTTCACGCAGCAAGTAGCTCGATTTTCAAGCTGAATGGAGTCGCATTCGCGCAACATTTTAGGGCGCCAGGAGGCGTTGAACTTCCAGCTGCTCGGGGTGAATGTCGACGGAGGTGAGGCGCCTGCGGTGGAGAAGTCCGATCAACCATTGATGGTCGGAATGGATGCACGACAGGGGTTTCGGTTACTTGGAGAGTATCGAGCGAGGAAGAAGGCGATGCTTTAAAAAAGAAAAAAAAACAGTAAGCTGATTTTATTTTATTTTTATATAATTAAATTTTTATAAAATTAGCATTGTTTTTAAAATAAAATTAGCGTTGTTTTTATAAAATTAGCATTGTTTTTAAAATAAAATTAGCGTTGTTTAAAAAATATAATTTAGCATTGTTTAAAAAATATAAATTATCATTATTTTAAAAATATAAATATACATTGCTTTAAAAATATAAATATACATTGTTTTGAAAATATAAATATACATTATTTTAAAAATATAAATATACATTGTTTTAAAAATAAAAATATACATTGTTTTAAAAATATAAAAATACATCGTTTTAAAAAATATAAAATAACATTGTTTTATTTTCAGAAATTTATATAATAGCATAGTTTTAAAAAAGTGTTATTTTTAAATGAAATAACTTTGTTTTAAAAATGTTTTTTTTTAAATATACATATCTTTGTTTTAAAAAAATAAAAATATTAAAATATGATTTTTAAAACATAAAGCACTGTTTAAAATGTGAATATTCAATGTAATAACATAGTTATAAAAACGTGATTTTTATAATGAAATAGAATATATAAAAATGTAATTTTTATATAAATGACTTTTTGATAAAAAAGTAATTTTTATTATATATAACATTGGGATAAAAATGTGATTTTTAATGTAAATATAGCGTCACAAAAATATGATTTTTAATATATATATACCGTGTGAAACAGAATGCGATGGAACTAACGGGAAGCAAAACGGAATCCAAACCATCGTCCGCTAAAGACTGGCGGAGTGGAAACCAAAGGTGAGAACTCATTCTCACTCTAATTATTTTACAATTAAATATATACTAGGATTCAAACGGGGCTTAGAAGCCCCCGACACTATTTATTGTACAAACCATGATTGTTTGTTTGGATTGTGATTGAGATTGCTATTGTTGTAAATATAAAATTATTTATATAAAAATTATCATGAAATGAAAATAAAATAAATATTCATTTACAAATCGTATTTTTTTTATGTACACCCATTTAACTGATATTGATTGGAACGATAAATTTTACACATCGCCCAACTGCACAAATAATAATCAGTATTTGTTGTTTGAAAACCCCACACAGGTATTGGGATGATATTGGACAACAGTAACCCCAATATTTAGTTGTATGTCAATCAATAGGTTGACAGGCTATGATGAGCGTTAATTATTTATTTTTAACGCTTATACAATTGTAAATTGCACTCTGGATGATGGTTGATTGTGTATGATTATTGTTGTGTACAAGTGTGTATGAAATCCATATAAATAACATTATATGGTAATTGATTGTGTCTGATTCCAATTCAGAAACAACAAATATTTTAAAATAATGAATATTTTAAAATAATGATATTTTAAAATAATAATCAGTAAAGGACTAAAATATGATTTTGATGTCCGATTTTGGATGGACATGAGAATATTGAAATATATGAAGCCGTGTTGATTAGATTTGTGCTTTTTTAAAGCGAACGATATTTATATCGATTTTATTCATTTTTATAATGAATACCGAAAAGGAAATTATTTCAAAATCTGATATTTTGAAAATATTATTATTTAAATATTATAATGATAAGGAGTATTCAATTTTGATTCAAAATTGAAATAAAAGTGGGAATTGTTTTTAAAAACGAATTTATAAAGTGCATTTTGAGCGAAATATATATTATATATATAATATAATGGCTTGAATAGAATGTGCCGCGCCGCGACCGTTCGCGAATTTCGACCATTGACTTCGAATTGACATTACGGGAGATCCGACCGTCGGATTCTCCTAAAACCGGAACTGTTGGGTTTATCTAAAAGAGATTTCCAACGAATATCTTGAAATCTAAAGGTTGGATTTGGAATTATGTCTAAATCAAATTTGGAAAAGGTCGCTGTAATTGCAGTTCGATGACCGTTTATGGAAATCGACTGAAAGGGCCTTAGTAAAATTATTAAAACTATTAATAATTTATGTAAAACCATAATAAATGATTTGAAAAGAATTTGGATGGAAAATTCTACGTTTGTAAAGATAAAAATATATTTTTATCGAAATGAACTAGTTATTAATTAGAATAATAATCCAATTATTTTTAGAAATAAATAAATTGGATTTGAAAATGCTTTTAAAATAACCAGAATTTTCCGATGAATAAATTGGAAAGGATTTCGAATGTAAACAATCTTCAGAATGTTTCGATATTGGATTTCGTGATTATACAGATATTGTGGAGGAATTTGGAAGATATATATATCGTTATTCCCTAAACGATATTTGTGGGTTTCGGAATTTGATATTGAATATAAGCCGATATAATTTCTATTCAGAGCCTTATATTTAATATCAAATTGGATTTTGGATTTGTCATGAACGGTGTCTTAAATAACACTATTCTTAAAGCCGGTTGAGAAAAGAATAATCTTTTAATTAAGATTTAGTGAAGTTTTCCAATTAATTAATATTTAATTGGAATTGAATAAAAGAATTGGACTTTTGGGTTTATCGTGAACGATGTTTTAAATAAAACTTGTTCTTTAACCCAATTAACAGTGAAAATGTGATTTGGAATATATTAATTTTTTATTAAGATTTAATGGGAATTTTCCAAAATAAAGTTTCCAATTTATTAAAATAAATTGGAATGGAATGGAATTCGATTTGGTAATAATCAAAATGAGCTTCTGTGGAGGAAGACTGTTAATATATATGGAATTTAAAAGGCTTTGTTGTTACTCCATTTATATTATTAGCGGATACGGAAATTGATATCGATTATATATATTGATCTGTTTTCCGTGAAGAAATCAATAGTACGGTGTAGATTGTCGATGCGGCATGTATGATTTCCCAAAGTTAAATAATCATTAATAATGATTGTTGGAAGATTAAAACTAAGTAAAGTTTTAGTGAATCTTAAATTAGATTGAAATTTGAATGTGATAATTTAAATTATCAAATTTGGGAAATGATCGAGAATGGAGTATCACCAGTTTTGCTCCAAGTGATAGTTAAATCTTTAATTAGATTTGAACATGAAATGATAACTAAATTTACCGTTAACACCGTGGTGTTAGATATGGAGTATTACCAGTTTTGCTCCATGGGATGAGTAGGTTGGGATTGGGAATAAAATAAATGATTACTTCGGTAAGGTTCACTAATCCCGACTAGTTTGGAAAACATTAATTTGGTTTAAATTGTGAAAAGAATATTTGAATAAAAGAATATTCTGGATTGGAATGAGGCATTTGTGTTTTATAGCACTTGTTTATAAGATAAGTTATTCGGAAAGATCGGTTTTATTCCATTTTGAATAATTGATACGACGATAAGTCGACGATGAAGATGGTGATTGAAGACCAGAGATCTTCACATCGTTTGGATGATTACTGATGTCTTGATTGGGATGTATACCCAAGACGAGGTAATATGTGGCGATCGTCCATACGTACTTGGAGATCGATCAGATATACGAGGGCCTCTCTCCTGTATTAGACATATGGGATGAGGAATAAGGTGCCTCCGGTTTCGTTCAGACCCAGAACGGACTTGCAAATGGATGGTGTGTTTGACATTGATTCCTTTATACTGTATTCGTTGATCTCTGCTAAATATATATCTATTTGGTTGCGGAGAATTTATTCTCTTGCTTAACACCCTTCTCTGAGACGTACGAGCTTAGAGGTTATATATTGGTGGAAATCAGTGGTACGGTATGAAATGACAGTGTGGCATGCTGAGATGCAAATGATCAAGGCTTTTTTTGAAAAGCAGAGTCTTGTGGTTGATGATCAAAGCACTGCTTCAATTAGCATAGCTTTGTGTAGCGTTAATTCGCCAGCTTCATACCCCGGTGTGAACCAGAAACGAGATGAGGACTTCAGGGAAATGGACATATGTTAGTTTCTAGCTTGGTGTGACGTCATGGTATGGAGCCCAAACTGTTTACTCATGTGGATGTTTCTTATTATTACTTGATGGGAAGCGAGGCGCCTCAGATATATTGGACACTACGGGATCGATGGATGTTATGGTCGATATACTGATTAGATTTTATGCCCCATAGGGCAGGCTAACATATAGTTTATGGTATTTCCAATCTTTGACGGATGACCGGCCCTGACGCTAACCGCAGGTGCAGTTGCGGCTGTATCCTGAGGCTTGGGCTAGATAGTCTCGAATCGGTAAGGATGATCGCTTGCCTTGGTTAATAGATGGAAACCCAATTTCCAATACGTGATTTCATGATTTTAGTTGTAAATATATATATTTGGCGATGTAATATTATGGTACCTACGCCGCCTATGATTGATACATTTATATTTGAAGTAGATTTCTTCACTTATAGTAATAATAAAATATGAAATTTCACGTACCAAGCATTTTTGGCTATTATAAGGTAAAACTCTATTCTCCGGCTTGCGTTGCATTGTGTGATGGGACTTGAGTCTTATAATAGCTTCATTTTTCTGTTTAGCATTGCGCTGTTTGTTTTATGCACTGGTATTCATAGGGGATAAACCCGTTCCATGTTATACGGCGTGGTCTCGTGATTTACCTAACTTTAAAATCATGCTAACAATTGTTTTAGTTCTCATATCAGTCCCATGACTGACCTGGAGTTTATTGTTTTAACCTAAACTCTGGGTGCCCCTATTTTCTACACGGCAGCTAGTTGTTGGGTTTTTGCAGATATTTTTTGTCCAGGATCCTGGATTTACAGCTGGAGCTATATTCGGAAAGCTCTGTATCTGTGTATTTCTTTCAGTTGTGTTTTGTATTATTTTTCCGCTGCGTTGTAATTTGTAAATCTCTGATGTATATCAAATGTATATTATTTATTCATACTCTGTTATACTATTGTACTCTGATGTAATTGTTGTAATAATAATGAAATGTTTTTCTGTTTGTGTTCTGATTTGTCGTGTTCTCAACTCAATCCGGGCTTTCTCGAAAGGGCGAGTTTTGGGCTATTTCATATACAAGAACTATCGTCTATTTTCCAAATACTACCTCCGATTCTAAATATAAGATGTTTTAGTTGTTTGCACAAGAATTAAGGAATCAATTAATGATGCTTGAATTCATTCTCAAAATAAGCCTCTCTCTTAAATTAGCTTATTTTCGTGTGCATCTATTGGTTGAAACATGAATAAATGCATAAAAAGTCACAACATTTATTATGAATAACGGATAAAGAGGGCATTAAAACCTTAAACATTTATATTTTAAAACAAACCAAACTTCTTAAAACATCTTATATTTAGAAATGAAGTGAGCAACAATCATACTTTGTCAATAGCCAAACTATGAAAATAAGCTAACCATTCAATCGGCTAGCAAATAGCCTCAAACCAGCATCTACTAGGAGCTCATATGTGTGATTTATATACGACATCATCACAAATCTTTAGTTTTGTCAGGATTACAAGTGTAGGTAATTCTGCATATACCAAATGTTATTATGGTTAGATGAGCAAAATCTTCTTCACAGAATGAATACTTTATTGCATACTGAATAACTGAGCCCACAAGTGAGAAAACAAGCAAGTAATACTTGGCTCTCAATGAGTTCTCAATGGGAACCACATTGTTAAATTAAATGCTCATGGTTAAACAATAACCGTGTCTTAGCTAAACTAAGTAAAGCAGCATCGGAAAAAGAAGGCGATACACTTGATATTCTTTGACACCAAACCATTTTCATATGATATGCTAGCCAAGCCAAGCTGTGGAAAAGAGTAAACATGAGTAAACTGTAAAAATAAAAGGTTGATATACAACTATCACAGATTTAATAGGCAGCTTACACTATAATACTTCTAATTGGTCAAAATCTGGCATGTCAGCATTATAGAGCATGCTAAAGTCCTATTTTCCACTAACAAAAATCATAACCAATATCATTGCATCCTAGAAAAATCAAAACTAATATAGGAGATCTACGAGTAAACATGTGTTAAAACAGTAACCATCAAATAGTCACTCTACACAAGTGATAATTATTCTGAAATGTGTTAAATATGAACATCTTTGCAACCCACAACAGTTTCTCCTAGACAGGTGATTTTCGAGATACCCATAAATTTTGAATGAATATATTCAATCATTAGTTAGCTTCGTTGGAGTCATACACATATGGCCCTATGGGTGGGCATTTCATCTCTAACAAGAGTATGTAGCAAACAATGAGGCACTATAATTGGATTTGAACTAGAGAAGCATATGATATGCCTACATTGAGGGACAATGCATTTTCCAGAATAATCTGAGCTAGCAAGTTCAATTATCTCTTTAATACTCGAAACTCCATTCAAAGGATCAAGTTCTGCACCATCTTTTTGATCACTACTTGAAAGTGGAAACACCAATCCAAATTTATGTCCATTGTTCTCTTTGATTCTCCCCCTTTTTGCTTTAACTGAATACAAAGTTAAATCAAACAAGGTTTTAAGTACTCATTCAAATTAATATTTTTCTTATTTCCAGGAATAAAAGTAGTTAATATCATATATTGGAGATGATCATACCGTGAAAGTATCTTTTTATAGGATAGCTCATGTCCTTAGCCGGTCTGCGCACCTGTTCCTTACCAGGCTTAGATCCAGATAAGTGCATAGAGAAGGTCGGTGTTGACAGCAGCTTCACATATTGTTGCAGTATACAACAGTGAAGGCTACTACTGTACACAGGCATGCATTTACTACTTCTATTTCTGGAAGCAGGAGCTATTTCACCTCAACGATGGTCCGGCTTCTTGTATTTTTTCTTCCTGCATAACGTATGTATATAAAAGGAATATTACAAAGAAAATTTTGCAAGTTTTTAGTTTCACTTGCATATATATAATCAAATTGGCACCCTTATGTATAATATAGGTCTATGATATAAAAATTGAACCATATATACACGTATACGAGATTGTTGCTATTCTACCATGAATTGTTAACATAAATTTTTGTTTTGGATGATATATTAGCTTAGTATTCAACGCCAATTTGCAACAATTCCAAGTTTTTAATAATATACATTAACAAGTCTAAATATTAGCATGTTACTATTATACCCAGACTAATTTACAATGCAATTAATGTATTGAATTTTAGTGATTCATTTTAACCACTGTATATAGCTTATCCTGTTTGGATACACATTCAACAGAGGATCTGTTAGGAAGCGTCTAGAAGGTTTTAAATGTCTTTGACACAACAGGTACACAAAAATAAGGAATATGACGAAACATGGATGAACTAAGCAATGTTTCAACCAAAGTTAACACAAATGTGCACACATGAAACTAGTATTAATTAATACAGGAACATACAACAGGGCACATGAATACAAACGCAAGAAAACATCATATGATGCAAGATCAGGATAGAGACACTATGTTTGAAATCATCTAACACATGTCACTATAGCGTGTCCATACCTTACTAAAGATATTATAGGCTTGCATTATGTACAAGCATAAATCATGGACATGCTAGATGAACATTTTGTTCACAAAACAGTTCCATCTATGCAGATTAATTATATTTTTCTTTTTCTCAATATAGTGGTCATCATGCTATGAATTAAAATAGTATTATCTCATATTAGAAAATTACATTCTGCTAGAGGATTGCGTAAAATTTAAGTGAGAAGCATCATGCTACAGTTGATGAATGATCATGATACAACTACTAAATTAAGAAATAATCATTGCAAAATGCTTATTTGCAAAAATAGATTAAAAAACTTTGGTCAACAGCTCGAGTTATATCATGAACATATTTTGATGATCTAATCCAATCTAAGATTATGAACAACCAATGCATTAAAAACGTATTATATTCTATTTGTATAGTGAAGACATGGGGTAAACTGAAATTCTCACACAAATAATAAAACTCATTCATTTGCATTGTAGGGATTAAAACAAGACACTGAAATTATATTTAGAGATCCAACTCTATTTTTTTTCTTTTTTAATCCACAAATACCTGCGCCATTCCTTACATTTTAGGACAAAAGAAAAACTCTAAAATCTTCTCAAATGTGGGATTGAGGAAATAATTTAACAAAGATGGTTTCTATCTCTTTATACTTTGATTCAATTGCCTTTTTAAACAGAAGAGGGTTTTGCCATTAACTAGCATTAAAACCAAAGCCAAAAAACTCAATCGACGACGGTAAATCATATGCCTCATATTGATCAAAAATCATTTGGTAAGATTAAGGGATAGCAATGGACGACAGTAATAAAGAAATCTACGATGTCCAAAATCAACAAGAAAACTCAACCAAAACCATAATCGGATAAAAAATCAAAACCTATTAACAAAATTAAAAACAATAAACGAAATATACCTGTTATTGATAGAATTTATGTTGTTTTTCTTGTACTCAAGCGTGAATCTAAGATAGCAATTGATGATAGTTAACTAGGGAAATGAACAATACTTGCGATTGTTTAACGTATCTGAAATCCAATTTAGGGTTTCATTTCTTTTCTTTTTTTAATATGAATGGAAAAGACTGTGAAAGGGGCTCATTTATTTATTTCTTTCTAATTTGAAGGGAAAAGAAGTGGAGCGCAATAGGGAGGTGCCAAGAATTGGGTTATTTATTGTGCGACCATTATATACATAACAGAAGAAAATAATATCCATTTGCTACAGTTATACATGACAATGGTCGCAAATTGTTTTTAAAATTCTTTATACATCATTTCATTGACCAATTGCTGCTGTTTTCATTGGTAATCGACGCCAATAATACTATTTGCATCTGTTTTTATCCTAACTGATGCAAATAAAGGGACGCAATTGACTTGTTTTGTACTAGTGTTTGCTGACAACATTATCATTTTCACGAATGGTAGTCATCGCTCAGTCCGTCGTCTTGTCAGCTTCATTTAGCACTACGAGAGGTGTTTGAGGCAACTCATTAAAGCTGAAAAAAGTTGCTTTGTTCCAATGGTTGACTTGTCTTCCGGTTGATCCTCCTGGATTGAATGCTTCATCGGATTCAAGGCTGCCTCCCTTCCTTTACCGTACCTTGGTATTGTTCTTTATAGAGGTCGTAAGATCAACGCCATTTTCGATTCCTTGACCACTAGAGCCAGGGGTACGATCATTCATTGGAATGCGGTGCTCCTATCCTAAGCAGGTAGGCTGGTTCTCCTTGAGTATGTACTTGGCTTTAGCACCCGTCTTTGTTGCTATGACTCCTACCTCCTCCTTTTTTCGTTCTTTACGGTCTTTAGTATTTTCCTTTTTTTAGTGTAAAAATAACAACGCTACTTGACACTATTGGATTTCTTAGGACACCATTTGTCATCCCAAAAGCGAGAGGGTTTTAGGCCTCAGAAATCCAAAGGTTACCTGTACTGCCTTTGCCTGCAAGTTGTGGGCTAGATTTGATGCGAATGACTCCTTATGGGCGACGTTCCTTCATGCCAAGTACCGCAGGCTTCAGGCCATGAATTTCTACAGTTGTCCATCATACGCTAGTGAGACATGGAAACGGATGCAATCCGTGAAGGCTTTTCTGGGTTCACATGGTGGTGGATCCGGATCGGATGACAGTACCTTTTCGGTTAGGGCGGCTTGGAACTCAGCAAGGACACCAGCTCCACATCTCCATTTATTCTATTTTATTTGGGGTACCCATATTCTCCCTAAGGTTTCTCTTTTTATGTGGTGGACCCTACATAGTGGGCTACCGTTAGACGAGAATCTTCAGCGGATTGACATCCCAATTATGTCCCGATGTAGGTGTTGTGGGTCCGATGACACGGAATCCATAGCTCACTTTTTTTCTTTGGTTTTTCTACTAGAGTTGTTTGGAATTACTTCGGGAACTTGGTTGGTCATTGAGGTAATGCGTATTCTCTAGCAAATTTACTAGGACTCTAGTGGGCGGGAATCTCAGGTAAATATTTTCGTTCGATCCCTTTTCAGTTGATACCGTGTCTTATCTTCTGGCATGTCTGGTGCTTGCGGAATAAGGCAATTTTTGACGAATTGCCTATGGACACTAATACCATCAATCGAAGGGTCGGGAATGATGTCTTCCTTATGTTTCGTGGAAGACCGTAAAGAGGTTCTTTTGTTTCCCGCTTGTGGAGCTTGGCTTGTACCTTTGGTGTTTCATCAGTATCAGCTACCCACCGGCCAGAATTGGTTGAACTTTATATTTGTAGGTAAACACGATATGGCTCGCTTTCCTCTCCACACCTCACACCTCCCTTTTTTTTATCTGATGTTGTTTTCTAGTATTGCAGGGCCTGGATTTACATGTTCTGATAGGATTGCGGGTGTAACACCCCACGTCCACTAATGTCACTCACAAAGGGAATGCATTAACTTTCATGGACATTATAAGTGTATAGAACATAATTTTACAAGACAGATATATAAAATGGTACTTCAAATTTCAAAATACTTCATTGCAGCGAAAACTCAATATAGTTTGGTTACAACATCAATACCAAATAATAAAGCCAAGTACATGAATATCCATCTTGGACAATTTATTTTCAAAGTCATAAAAACAAAAGCATAATCCCACTCCAACTAGCCATAATGAAAAAGAGATAAAGCTGAACATTACTTCACGCTTCCAAGCACTTCAAGAGGAAAGAAAGCTGAGTCAAACTCCACTAATCCCGCCCTAAGCACCTTGGGGGGGGGAGAGAAAAGAAAAGAGGCGAAACAAAACGGGTCAGACATAAAGTCTGGCGAGTCCAGTGACTTTAACAAATAATCAGTAAAGTAACATGATAAGAACATAAACTGGATATAAAAAATGACCGTAACATAAATAGATATGGCAAGGTAATGAGATGGACAAGATAAGCAAGATATAACGTTGATTGCGCTTCTAATCACTATAAGATAATTCCTACACCACACCAATGTTAATTACACTGCACCATTACCAATCCTATATTAAAAGTTGATCCCTCTTACTAATCATAGTAATAATAATAATGGTAGTTTCGTATACTCCCAGCTGCTTTCGTAGGCGCCGCCTGCTCCTACCCCCACTAGTTGTACCCACTACCCTCCCCATTCTAATTACAACATTTGTTCATAATATGGTAGTTTCTTATACTCCTAGCTGTTGTCATAGGTGACGCCTGCTCCTATCTCCACTAGTTTTACCCACTACCCTCCCCATTCGATCGGCTCCCTAACTCGTAGATACCCGTGATGGTCCCTCGGTAGGGTGTATCACTCCCTAAAGAGGCAACCCGATACTACAAAAAATGAACGGCTTATACCTACACGATGCAACGTCTTACCTACCAGCCGGACCCACGCACACACATGACTCCGTTGGACTTGCGTTGCCATCGCTAACTCGTTTGACCTCTTACAATCAATCCCAGTAAGCATGTCCCGTCCTCGACCTAGTTCAAGCTCACATAGATACAGAATGGGTTACTGGTTGCAAAGGGTCCACACACTTGACACAAGCTTCCCACCTAAGCTTGGTCCCCACTAGGAATACCCACTTAACCCCTTCTTATTCCCATGTCTTCTTACATGTTCCACCAAGGTTAAGTGCTTTAATTATGTTTCACATGCTACCCATGTCACCCACTTAACCCCTTTACTATCCCCATGTCTTATCACATGTCTTATCTTGGTTAAGTGTTGTCTATCCGCCCGGTTGACTTAAGCCCATCCACTTATAAAATCAATATGTATTAGCGGTTAAGCTTGCCTTAACCCTATCCACTTTGTTCATGTAATATTGGTTAAGTTGTCATCTCACACAAGTTAACTTAACCCCACCCACCTAACATGTTTTAGGTATCATATCCATCTTTGATCAGCACTAATTAGTTATTAATGCACAGAATTCTCACATTAAGTCGATGCCTTGTGGTTGCTGGATGTGCCGGGCGGTTCCGGGCAGACTTCTACCACAAGCCAGACTTAACCTCGTGTCTAAGCATCTTTTAATTATGCCTACCACCTCTCACATTAGACTAGCCATTTGCGGTTGCTAGTTAGGCAGGTTGGTTTCGGGCAGGCTTCTACCGCAAACGGAGTCTAACCTCGTGTCTCGGCATGCTTTTCTTAAATTTATTTATTTGTAGTTTATGCCAATTTCAGGTTAATTATGCCAATTACCCAAAATCCCCAATTAAAATTATGATTATAATTTTAATTCAAATTAGGCATATAATCTTATGTATACATGTCATGCCAAATTACGCCCAAAATACTTTGCGTTCATAGTTATTAATAATTTATACCAAACCCCATGTATACAAATTGTACCAATTCATGCCACAAGTCAATTACATGATTACAAATCAATTTATGCCCACTTGCGTATTATTCAATAATTTCCCAAACTTTTCCCACAACGTTCCCACGTCATTCGTACATATAATAAACTGTTAGGCTCGCCGTTAGCCTAATCTCATAAAAAGGAAGAGAAGAGAAGAAGGGAAAAGAACCATTACATCAAAACTGGCATAAAAATAGGCTTGTGAAGTATGAACTGGCATGGGACACTAAAATAGATCCAATAAGCATATATGAACGGGCATAGAACAATAGATCCAATAAGCATATATGAACTGGCATAGAACAATAGATCCAATAAGCATATATGAACTGGCATAGAACAATAGATCCAATAAGCATATATGAACTGGCATAAAACAATAGATCCAATAAGCATATATGAACTAGCATAGAACAATAGATGTTTGCGAACAAATTATACAGTTGTAAACAACTGTAAAATCCGTTCGTCTTTCCTAAACAACAAGGATTGTTGTAGAAGGTGTCGAACTCTAGGACCAAAAGTATTTTAATTAATAAATCCAATCAAGTTATCCCTAACTTTTGATTGGTTGAAAACAAAGAAAATAGCAGATATTAAATAAAAGAGAGTTTTAACAATAAGTGAAAGCAATTAGGGGATAATGACATAGATCAGATTCATAATCATCAATAGCCAAAAGATTAACCAGATCTAATACATGTTTCTGTCACAAACATGAATCAACGATAATAGGTTTTTAGAAACAAATATTTAAATAACGACAAGCATAGCCTATGCAGGAGCTCATCTCTACAACCATAGACTATCAGGACAGATTCACTAATTAATTTCTAAAACCCTAAAATTAGATCTAGATCTGATAACCGTTAGATCGAACACGAATATATCCTGTGAAGGAGCATAGCTCTTAAACGACACAAAATATGAAGGTTCAGATCTAACCCTTAATTCAGATCCAGATCTTCATGTATACAGTCCTCATCTTTTGGCTATGTGATTCATATTGAATCATACTATCAGCGTCATCACCCCCTAATCAAAGGGGATTAGCTAGACATAGCTAAAGAAGAAGAGAAAAAGAAAATAAATAACATGAACATAAATAAAATAAACAAAAAGTAAAAAGAAAGGGAGAGAATGATTTTATTCCAAGAAGAGAATTACAGAATAAAACCTAATGTGTCCCTTACAAGACTAAGATACAATGTATTTATAGCTGATATGACAAAGGCTAGCTAGCTAATTACATAATGTGGGACTAAAGAAATAACCCAAATAACACATAAGCCAGTGTGAACGCAGCTTTAGAGCGAGTGGTCTAGCAAATAGGCTAGTGCGAACGCAACATGAGTAAGAGGCCTTCCAAATGAGCTAATGTGAATGCAGTTTGAGTCTTTATTGAGCCAAATCTTCTTAACTGAAATATAATTGCAACCGTTCTTCAAGCTTTAGACTCTTCAAGCTTTAGCAATTTTAAACTTCACCCTTTTTAAGCAAATTCTTCATGCTTTATCCATCAAATGCTCTAAACCATGCTTCTTGTCAACAATCTGAAAATACAGCTATAAATACAAAGTATCAATTATTTTAAAGGGAAAATAAGATAAATAAGCGGATAAAATATACACATTTGCGTGTATATCAAATACCCCCACCCTTATCTTTTTATTCGTCCTCGAATAAACTAAACTAAGATATGTCACACTTTCGTAGGAAACACGATTGCATTTAGCGTATGCAACAAGCCGTTAAACCTCTGGGTGTCCCCAGTAGGACGAGTGTTGTCTCGTGAGGGTTTTCAGCGGATACTACCCACAAAATCCAAGCATCTTGTGTACGCAGATAAATCAAACATTATATTTAAGGTCTTTCACATTCCAAGGATTTCACCTAACTTCAATAATAACGGTTTAGTCCCAAATTGTCCATCCCATAATTGGTGCAAAAATGAATAAAAATTTTCAAGCTGAATCGTAATTCCTTGATAACACTGTAATTGTCTTGAAGGTTAAGAGCGTGGTGTCAACCAAAGTTCTACACATCGACAATGTACACCCAATCATTTATTTGACCCTTTTTTTTTGAATAATTTTGCACCAATGTAACTGTAATGTATTGGATATGAGTTATGCATAGATGAAGGAAAATTTTGTAAGTTCTAAAAATATTCTAGATAAGAGGGCAAGTGTATTAGTTGAACTTCAAATTACAAAAGATAAAGTAATACTAAGGCACATATTGACATTTTATTTCATTTCATCTCCTCTACTACAATCCTCGCTTCCAAGTACGGTATGATGGATGTGGATGGAATGGAAATGGATGCTTCATAGTCAAGAATGATGAAGACTATTTTATTCTGAGAGACTCTCTCTTTATTTCATTTTTTTCTTTTCTTTTTTCCTTTTTTTTCTTTTTTTTCTTTTTTTTTCTTTTGCATGATGAATGATGAGTTGAGTTGGAATGGAATGATACCGTACATTATTTCATTTGATTCCTCCTCTACTAAACCAACACTTCATGAAAGGAAAGTTTTGTGCCCTAGTTACTCTACTTCTATAACCTTAATTCAACACACAAGTCTGGATTGTTGTTATACTAAAAGCTGAAAGGAATGATAAGCAAAGTTTCGTAAGATAGATAACCCATATAAAATAAGATGTGGTATATGGTTATCCTACCTTAAAACAAGTACATAGTGGGTGGTGTAATATTGGTATAAAAAGTGATGTTTTTTGACCTTTAAACAAAGGTTCTTGAGTATACCAATATAAGATAAACTTGTCGAAACATGGATGTAAATCGACTAAAACTTGGGTTTGAATAATGTGGGGTATCGAAGAAGAATGCTACAATGAGTCATTTCTCCTTAATTGGGCCAAGTGGATTTTAGAACTTACAATTTTGAAAATTTGAGTGGAAAAGAAAATATTATGCATGAAAACGAACTCAGAAAATCCAACAAATGTAGGTGCAAAATCATTTTTATTTCTTGATTTTTTATTATTATTTTTACTTGCACATTCTAACACGTATAACAAGGGTTGACACGCTTACTCCAGAACACGACTAACGTCTGCACAGTCTCAAGCTAGCATCTTAAAAAGACACATTACGATTCAATGAATAAATAATGTTCATTCCCATCACCCAACAATTCAACTTATCAAACAAGAACCAAGGTGTTATTTATGAATTTTAAGTTAATCCTTGTTGAATGAATGACCTAGTTCATAAAATTTGATTGCTGCTGTAATGTAAATTCCCCCCCACACTTGAGTGTGACTGTGTCCTCACAGTCTTAATCAGACATATCTTAGTGAAAGGGAAATAAAATAAGAGGGTCAGCACGGCTTACCGGATGTGTGTGCAGAAAATACGCAGTCATCGCATAGATGAACCGGTCCACAATGGACCAATGGATCAGCCTCATTAAGCTTATGAGACACAGCTGAAGCACAGAAAACCAAATCATAAAGGATTGTATATTACGTGACAGATTTGGAAAAACAAATTTCGTATTTTTCAAAAGTTTGAGTTGCTAGTTTTAAAAGCTTGAGCTTACAATTGATCCTGAAATCGAATTGAATTTTTATAGCAACAAAAGAGAGGTCATCGGGCTGGGGTTCAGTAAAAGTTTCAAAAACAAAATTCGATTTGTTCAGATGATGTATAAATTGAGAGACATGCACATCACTCTCACCCCCACACTTGTTTTGAGAAATATTGTTCAGTTTTGCTTTGGTATTTGAAATTTTGTTCACTAAAGGTTCATTCATAAACCTAAAATCAAAACGAAACAAATGAATTTTCCGTAAATTTCGAAATCGTATTTTCTCAAAAACAGTGTTATTCCAAAAAGAGTTCATATACGGTAGAAATTTATCATTGAAAAACAAGTGATCATAGTGAGGTTCAGTTGAAACGATCAGGTCGCAAGGAGTTTCAACAATTTCAGAAAAATCGTCATCATGTTTGAGATCACATTCAACAGTCCCATTGTTTTCAACCTCAAGAATTTCAAAGTTTTCAAATGTTTCATTTTCAATTTCAGACCCAACAACATCATCGTCAATCAGTTTAAGAAGTTTTCGCTCATCAAAATCATCCTCACATAAACAGTTGTTAACAACTTTATCATTTTTGTCATATTGATAATCTAAAGTTGCTAAATTTTCAAAATTTTCATAATTTGAGAGAGGAAGATCAAATTGAAGATTGACGTCTTTCTTTTTAAGAGAATTTAAATTCAAATCAATCGCAGAGTTTTCAACTACTTCATTGAGATTTTCATCGATTTCAAAAGTTGTCAGTTGAAAATCATTAATTCTGGGCAAAGGTGGATTATCGTTCGATTCATCAAACATTTGGATTTTATTTTGTTTCTCACGAAACTTCAAGTAGTCGTTAATTTCATTCGTTTGCTCAACAAAATCAAATTTCTAGTTATTTACACGAGAGTTTTCAATTTGAAATTGTTGAGAACAAGAGTTTTCAGTAGCACCATAATTGAAATTATTCCCATTGCCAAAATCATTTGAAAAGTGATTTACATTTCCATTTCGAATTAGAAATTCATTTTGGAGTTCAAAATTGAATTGACAAGGGTTATAATCAGAATCATTTGAATTTGGAGGTGAAATCGAATTTTGATTATTTTGAAAGCTTTCACTTGAATTGTTGCACATGTATAAATTACACAATTCATTTATTTCTTCATTTTGTTGTATGCTCATTTCAAGTAAAAATTCAACATGTGTTTCAAGAATAGAGGGTTGATCATCATTTCGAAAATTTGATGATGTACAATCGGGATTATGCTGAAAATTTTGAAAAGTCGGTGGTGTACAGTCCAAATTACTTGTACAATAGTTGTTATTAAAATATCCATGTGAATTTGGTGTAAAAGTATATGGATTATATTGATTTTCACAACTATCGTAAAATCCGTAGGAATAAGGGAATTGAGACATTTTCAAGAAAGATCTTTTAAAAAATATGTTAAAATTAACAACTTCGGATTATATGAATACAAGTCTAGGCCAGGTCCGGACAGGCGTTATCAGTGTGCCACGAATCACCGTAGAAACACAACTGAAGGTTTAAGAACCTGTTTGAGTTCGAGACTTTACCGTTCCTTAGACACCTCAGAGAGTATCAATCCTAATTGTCAATTTAACGAATATTTTGTCCTATGAGCTTTTGGGGAATCCTCGATTCAATTTCAAAAATAAACTTTCAATTAATCCCACATTCGTTTTAAAATTTTAAACCACACATCGATAGGCAAAATATTCAGTCACAGAATGAACAGTCTCAGAACAGTCACAAAACAGTCAATTGCAGAGATAAATAAAAAAAACAAATATTTTTTTTACAAGCAAGCCGATGCCCTGCAGAAGAGTTTTACAAGCAATGTCTATATTTTTTTATTTGCAGCAGCGGTCCCTGTAAAGTTAGAAAATACTCACCTTGATCGGCGGTCCGTCCAGTGCAATTGAGTCGCGCTAGCGCGTTCACACCCCACTTGGTGTGCAACCGCTCGAATCCTGAATAGTCCGCTGTTATTTTGTTGTCGTCGTCTCCTATTAATTGCTTGACTGCGCTGCGGCACGGGTTCAGGCTAGGAGGCCGAAAAAAAATTTTTTAGACCTTTTTCTAATTTCCACTGTACCTGTTTTCGAAAAAATTCTCTTTTTTTTTTGGAAGAAAATAAAACAAATGGAAACTAGAAAACCAAAAACAAAGCTAACTAAAAAAAATAAGCCTAACAAAAACTAAGAAGAAAAGAGAATTTGATCACTCAGGACAAACTAGAATCAAGGCAACAAGGCAAGTGACTTAACTCAAACAAAAGGCATCCACATTTTAGACCACTCAGGCGTTCAAAAGAAGACGGGAATTCACCGAATTTACTTCCCTTTATTAAATTATTTATTTCATAGAGAATCACAAACAATATTGGAAACAAATTTCACACTCCATTATAAACGATGTAAACCCAAAAAAAAAAAAAAATTACTCAGCAAACCTAGTCAACTAAAAACAAAACCTTTCCCAATCCTTTATTTTTTGAAATTCAGATTGTTCTTGGTCCAATTCTTAGGTTTTTTTATATTTCGAATCAAATTTGGGGTTTCGCTGTTCGACGCAAGGGTGATTGGGTATGTGAAGTTGATTTTCGAATCTGGTGCTCGCTGATGGGATCTGGTGAATCACTGATGGGTCAATTGCGTTTAGGAGCTGATGATTTTTTTGTGATGGCGTTCTCTTGTGGTGTGGTCTTGTGTTGCATGCCCAGGCGATTGGGAGTTTGATTGAATTGTGGTTCGATGGGTTCTTTAATTGTGGGAGGCGAATTAGTTGATGAACGGGAATTCTGGGAAATATTGAGGAAGGACTAAGAGTGGTTGAGCAACAGAATGATTCGGTTTATGGTTTGTTGGGAGAATAGGGTTTGTAGAAGTTGTGACTCGATTTGAGGGAAGTGGCGATACTGGTTTGTATGGTGTAACTGGTGTATGGCTGATCAAAACGTGGAGTTCTGCGGTGATTGGGGTTTTCCGGTTAACGGCAGGCTTGTTGTCGTTGGTGGGATGGGTTGAGTTTTGATTTGGAGTTTCTGTCGGGAGGAGATGGTGTATGGTAGTGAATCAGGTTAGTGGGTGGTTTTCTGGTTTGATGATGGTCAGAAAATGTAAATGCAGGTGGTTGCAGGCCCGGTTTGCTGCGGATAGTTGCTTGAAGATGGATGCTTGAGAAGGAAGACTTGTTGATAAAGAAGTGTTCCTTCTCACTTCTGTGAATGCAAAATGAATGCAGAGAAACAGAACTGTTGAGTTGATGAACACAAAATGAATACAAAGTTAATGGTATCAAAAAGATTCAGAACTCTTAGTTATCTGTGGTTTGGCGTTGGTGGGCGCAGTAAGACGTTTGGTGAAGTTCAGTGAAATGGCAGTATGGTGGGTTGACTTAAAGTAGGATATGTGAACTTACTGTTAATGATAGTAGGAAGTGGTGTATTGCTTGAAATGGTGAGGTGTTTTGGAAGAAGATGGATACGTGTACGAGGGCAGAACTGGTGATTGGTGAAGCTAGTGTATGACAGTGGGTATTTGCTTGAATTTGAGGTCTGTGCAAGGAGATGTTGTGGTTGTATATGGTGGACTGGTGCTTAATGAAGATGCAGTAGTGAAGTGATGGTTTTGTAGGAAAATGACTGGGTGCATGAAGATGGTATTGATGTTTGGCAACAGGGAAAATGGAAGTGATTGTCTGGTTGTAGAGGTGATTACGTTTTGGGATTGAGGTGCGGTTTTTTAATGGGTTGTGGCGTGATGTTTGGATGAAGGCTGTTTGGCTTAAGGGTGTAAGCAAGGTTGCCAGTTCTGGGTAGGGCGTTGGTGATGTATAAGTCCGAGGAGAAGACGGTTGTATGTGTTTTTCCAAGTGAGGATGGGAAATAAGGGTGTCGTAGAAGGAAATTTGTAGTGGAATAAAAACACAGAGGATTCTACTTTTTTTTTAATAAAGGAATTGCAAATAGAAGGAAGGAAATATTGTGTAGAAGAAAAATGAAAAGAAAACTAAGAAAGAAATCAGAAAAGAGTTGGCAATTTTATTTATTTATTTATTTGTAAGAAAAAGAAAGAAATTTGTAGAAAGGGGAAAATGTATTGAAACTAGGAAAGAAATAGAAAACAAAAGGCAAGTTTTTTTTTCTTTTGATAGGAAGATTACAGTATCATTGACTGACACCAAATCAAACCAATCAAGAATTTTCTGCTATATATAAAAGACAACAAAATAAAAAATAAAACTAAAACCAACTTGGAAGAAAAAAATAATAATATATTTTTGTGTTTTTTTTATAATGGAAAAACTGAGAAAATAAAAGGAAAAAGAAAAAAAATGTTGTTTTTTTCTTTTTTATATGAAGGAAAACTAAAGAAAAAATATATATAACCCGAAGGATTTTAAAAAAAAAATTATTTTGGTCCCCGGCAACGACGCCAAAATTTGTTTGCTAACAAATTATACAGTTGTAAACAACTGTAAAATCCGTTCGTCTTTCATAAACAACAAGGATTGTTGTAGAGGGTGTCGAACTCTGGGACCAAAAATATTTTAATTAATAAATCCAATCAAGTTATCCCTAACTTTTGATTGGTTGAAAACAAAGAAAATAGCAGAAATTAAATAAAAGAGAGTTTTAACAATAAGTGAAAGCAATTAGGGGATAATGACATAGATCAGATTCATAATCATCAATAGCCAAAAGATTAACCAGATCTAATACATGTTTCTGTCACAAACATGAATCAACGATAATAGGTTTTTAGAAACAAATATGTAAATAACGACAAGCATAGCCTATGCAGGAGCTCAGCTCTACAACCATAGACTATCAGGACAGATTCACTAATTAATTTCTAAAACCCTAAAATTAGATCTAGATCTGATAACCGTTAGATCGAACACGAATATATCCTGTGAAGGAGCATAGCTCTTAAACGACACAAAATATGAAGGTTCAGATCTAACCCTTAATTCAGATCCAGATCTTCATGTATACAGTCCTCATCTTTTGGCTATGTGATTCATATTGAATCATACTATCAGCGTCATCACCCCCTAATCAAAGGGGATTAGCTAGACATAGCTAAAGAAGAAGAGAAAAAGAAAATAAATAACATGAACATAAATAAAATAAACAAAAAGTAAAAAGAAAGGGAGAGAATGATTTTATTCCAAGAAGAGAATTACAGAATAAAACCTAATGTGTCCCTTACAAGACTAAGATATAATGTATTTATAGCTGATATGACAAAGGCTAGCTAGCTAATTACATAATGTGGGACTAAAGAAATAACCCAAATAACACATAAGCCAGTGTGAACGCAGCTTTAGAGTGAGTGGTCTAGCAAATAGGCTAGTGCGAACGCAACATGAGTAAGAGGCCTTCCAAATGAGCTAATGTGAATGCAGTTTGAGTCTTTATTGAGCCAAATCTTCTTAACTGAAATATAATTGCAACCGTTCTTCAAGCTTTAGACTCTTCAAGCTTTAGCAATTTTAAACTTCACCCTTTTTAAGCAAATTCTTCATGCTTTATCCATCAAATGCTCTAAACCATGCTTCTTGTCAACAATCTGAAAATACAGCTATAAATACAAAGTATCAATTATTTTAAAGGGAAAATAAGATAAATAAGCGGATAAAATATACACATTTGCGTGTATATCAATAGATCCAGTAAGCATATATGAACTGGCATAATAAAATAGATCTAATTAAACATATGAACTTGCATCATAAAATAGATCTAATTAAATATATGAACTTGCATCATAAAATAGATCTAATTAAAGATATGAACTTGCATCATAAAATAGATCTAATTAAACATTGGATACATCTCACAGTCATTTCATAAAATCCAATCCACAAACTTATCATAATTACTTTTAATTAATTATTTGTGAAAGCAACGTGGACTCACAGTGGAAGAAGAGAAAGTAGATCTGAATTCTGTATTCTGAATTTGATTAGCTAAATCATTGTTGTAGAATTCTATTTTTATCTTCCAATATGAATTACTTCTATTTAGATTAGCTTTTGTGTAGAAGAAAGATTAGTTTAGGTTGTGGCAGCATGGAGGCGTATGAATTAGTGTATTGTGAATTAGGTTTAGGTCTGGGCATGTTTATATAGTTGTAGTGAGTTAATTAGGGCCTTTAGATTAGCTTGGAGATCATCAGAACCACACAGCTCAAAGACACATCATCCAGCCAATCCCTGCAAGACACGTCATCACCAAACTCTCCAGAATTTTGTGCAGTTCTGTCCTCGGCATGGGCGCACTTCCCAAGTGCGCCAGTGCATTTTTGTTCTAGTGCACTTCCCAAGTGCGCCAGTGCATTCTGGTCCATTTCCTGAATTTTCTGCCCAACTTCTATCCTCTGTAACTCTTTCATACAGCATCCGTTTTACGCAAACTCGGACTCTATCTCAAGTAGAATTCCGAGACGAACGCAATGGCGTAACCCGTTTCACCTAATTCTTCTTTTAATAATTAATTATCTCTTATGTCATGTTTTAAAATTACGGGGTGTTACATTCTCCCCTCCTTAAAGGATTTCGTCCCCGAAATCTTCAAGTTAAGAAGAATGTATCCTACCATCCAATCATCCATATACTCATCCATCATCCACAAGCATCCATTGTCCTTAAACGATTTCTAATTCTTTCATGAACATATGCAAAAGTGTGTGTATATGTCCCTTATCCAATGCAAAGATCAGGCGGTCTACTGATTCAGTTGACCTCCTTATTGCGAATTATGTTAGTGCCATGAGTCCAACATGTATGCAAAAGAGTCCTAATGATATATATCATTTCTATATGAGTGCACAACTATTCATTCAAATGCAACGTCCATATGATAACACATTCGATGCACATCCATTTATTTAACTATGCACACTCATTCATATGCAATATGAAAGTGATTGAGCCGATCTAGTGCCTAATGTGCGTGTAAATGCATCCACGAGCAACCACTAGCAAACACTTATATCCACTTGCATCCACCAAACATAACATGTCTCAAACACATGTTTACAACCATAGGATTTTTCCTACCTAAAGATCAAAGATGTAATCGAGAGGATATACTAAACGATAGAACAAGTACAAATGAAGCGGTAGAAAAAGGAGAAGTTGAGAACATACCCTCAAAAAGGAAAGGGTATGATGCGCGTATCTTGTCTTCAGTCTCCCAAGTCGCGTCTCCTTGATCATCTCCCCATTGGACTTTAACCAACTTGACCTCTCGGTTGCGTAACTTCTTCACCTCTGGTCCAAGGATGCATGTAAGAGCTCATCTAATCGTGGCATCTCGCTCCACTCCCACTTCCTTAAGCATGCTCGGCTCTACTAATTCCGTGGTATCATGTAAACACTTTTGCAAATGCGACACATGAAATACGTCATGAACACCACTAAGCTTCTCGGGCAACTTCACTCTATAGGCCATCTGTCCAATTCTTTCTGTAATGGAGAATGGCCTTACGAACCTTGGTGCTAGTTTCCCTACAGACCCAAAGCGAACTGCATTCCTCAACGGTGATACTTTAATAAAAACCATATCTCCAACATCGAACTCAAGATCGGTTCTTCTCTTATCAGCGTATGACTTTTGTCGGTCCTGTGCCATCTTCATGCGTCTTCGAATCAATTCTTTCTTCTCCGAAGTTTCCCTAGTCATCTCGGGCCTAAGCAAAATATTATCCATCGAATACCACCAACAAGTCGATGATCGGCAAGGTCGTCCATACAGAGCTTCAAAAGGTGCCATGCCAATGCTAGTCTGATAGCTGTTGTTGTAGGCGAACTCTACTAATGGAAGATGTTCCTCCCACGTCCCTCCAAAGTCCAAGATGCATAATCTCAAAAGATCTTCTAGAATCCAATTCACTCTTTCTGTCTGTCCATCCGTCTGAGGGCAATAAGCGATGCTCAAATCTACGTACCTACCGCCTCTTGCATCGAAAACTGCTCCAAGTCCTGGCCCGCAAGCATCGGTGTATACAGTGAATGGTTTGCTCCCATCTGGCAAAGTCAAAACTGGAGCTGTCGCCAAAGCTCTCTTCAAACGTTGGAACGCATCGTCACAGTCAACATCCTAAGAAAAAGTCAACTGTGTAAGTGAGGTTGACATCTTCGCAAAGTCCTTAATGAACTTCCTATAATGGCCCGCCAACCCAAGGAAACTTCTTACTTCCGTTGCATTTCTAGGAATCTTCCAATCTTGGATTGCCACCACCTTCGCGGGATCCACTACCATCCCCTCCTTAGAGACCACATGCCCTAAGAACCTCACTTCCTTCCTCCAAAAATGACATTTGGAGAACTTAGATTTGAGTTGATGTGCTCGAAGGGTCTCTAAGACTTCCCTAAGATGTAGGGCATGATCTTCCTCGCTTCTAGAGAATATCAAGATATCATCCACAAAGACTACAACGAACTTGTTTAGGAACTCCCTAAACACCCTACTCATCAAGTCTATGAAATATGCGGGTGCATTCGTCAAACCAAAAGGCATGACGAGCCATTCGAAGAAACCGTCGGGAGTCCTAAAGGCAGTCTTATCTATACTATCCTCAGATACCCTCAACTGATGAAATCCTGTAGCTAAGTCCAACTGCGAGAAAACCGAAACACCAACCAACTAATCAAACAAATCATCTATCCTCAACAATGGGTGTCTATTTTTCTTCGTGAGCTTATTCAGCTCCTTATAGTCCATGCATAATCTAAGCGAACCGTCAGCCTTCGTGGCAAAAACAACAGGAGCACCCCACTCCGTGATACTTCTTCTTACGAATCCTTTCTCAAGAAACTCTTTCACTTGTTTACTAAGCTCCCTCCTTTCTCTAGGAGCCATGTGGCGCACAGGCAATGCAACTGGCTTTGCATTGTCCACCAAGTTTATATGGAAATCTATCTCGCGTTTTGGAGGTAAGCCCCTAACCTCCTCAAAGACACCTGCTTACTCACGGACTACTCGAACAGATTGCAATTCATCAATAGATGTGTCATGAGATTCTAGGTAGTTAAGCATAACAGAACCCTTAGGGTCGCATGAGATATCGAGAGTATTCCCCAAACTAGTCAACAGTCTAACTACCCTTATTTTACAGTCGAGAATGGCACCATACCTGGGTAGCCAATCCATTCCTAGAATCAACCCATAGCCCGTGAAACCAAGCACATAAGCATTGCATTCGAACTCAACACCATAAACATATATTCTCAAATCCCGACATAACATAGAAAGGTGAGCCATACCCCCCAATAAGATTTGAGATAATTATGGGAGCCATAACTAAACTAGCATTTAGGTGCAGTGTTTCAACTAACGAAGCAGACATAAACAAATGTGAAGCGCCAGAATCAAACAAAGTACGAACAAGATGATCAAAAAGGAAAATCAAACTTTCAACAAAAATGTTTCTACCTCCTCCTCGCCCTGGTGCCACGAGAGCATAAACCTGCCCTCCAGAAGTAAATCCTGTCCTCTGCCCTTGCCCTTACCTCCTTGGGTAATCTTAAATCATATGTCCTGCCTCACCGCAATGGTAACAACCATGCTTCTTCTTCTTCCCACGGTCCTTAATTGCATGGCCCAATATACCACAATAAAGACACTTCCTCTTGTCATGGGCTTTATTATTCTTTCCACCCTTCTTAGGTTCTACTTTCTTATCTTGTGTTATATATGCCCCCACTACACGTTCTCCAATTGTGACCTCCCACCAAGATGGAGCTTCATCCTTCATTAACCAAGTAGCTAGTGGAACCTTCCTTCCATCGTCTATCTCAATGATACCAAACAAGTCCTCCACTTCGTTGAGCCAATTTCTAGCCTCGACAAATGTCTCAGTCCCATGAAGTGGTTTTCCACCCATCGCACGGAAGTCCTTACATATCTTAGGAAAAGCATCTAAACGCAGAAGAAGAGATTCAGAAAGGAAAAAGAAAGAGATTCAAAATGGAGAATCGGAAGATAGATATATGGCTTTTGGGGATTATGTTTTTCATAATAAACATTTCTCTTAAAAGTACTCTCTTTAAAACATATTTTGAAAATACTTCTTAAAAAATGCTTTTTGAAAATGGTTTTCAAAATCTTTTATCTGTTCTGGTAACCTTCAACTCTGATACCACGTGTAACACCCCAGGTCCATTAATGTCACTCACAAAGGGAATGCATTAACTTTCATGGAGCATTATAAGTGTATAGAACATAATATTACAAGATAGATATATACAATGGTACTTCAAATTTCAAAATACATCATTGCAGCGAAAACTGAATATAGTTTGGTTACAACATCAATACCAAATAATAAAGCCAAGTACATGAATATCCATCTTGGACAATTTATTTTCAAAGTACATAAAAAAAAGCATAATCCTGTCCAACTAGCCATAATGAAAAAGAGATAAAGCTGAACATTACTTCAACGCTTCCAAGCACTTCAAGAGGAAAGAAAGCCAAGTCAAGCTCCACTAATCCCGCCCTGAGCACCTGGGGGGGGGGGGAGAAAAGAGGCAAAACAAAACAGGTCAGACATAAAGTATGGCGAGTCCAGTGACTTTAACATATAATCAGTAAAGTAACAGGATAAGAACATAAACTAGATATAAGTAATGACTGTAACATGAATAGATATGGAAAGGTAACAAGATGGACAAGATAAGCAAGACATAACGTTGATTGCGCTTCTAATCACTATATGATAATTCCTACACCGCATCAATGTTAATTACACCGCACCATTACTAGTCCCATACTGAAAGTTGATCCCTCTTACTAATCATAGTAGTAATAATAATAATAATAATAATGGTAGTTTCGTGTACTCCTAACTGCTATCGTAGGTGTCGCCTGCTCCTACCCCCACTAGTTGTACCCATTACCCTCCCCATTCTAATTATAACATTTGTTCATAATATGGTAGTTTCTTGTACTCCTAGCTGCTGTCATGGGTGCCGCCTGCTCCTATCTCCACTAGTTGTACCCACTACCCTCCCCATTCGATCGGCTCCCTAGCTCGTAGATACCCGTGTTGGTCCCTCAGTAGGGTGTATCACTGCCTATAGAGGCAACCCAATACTACTAAAAATGCACGGCTTATGTAACACCCCACCTCCGCTAGGGTCACTCTTTCGGGGGCACTAGCTTTTGGGGGGCGTTAGAACTGGGTAAGCATGCATAATGATATATCAAGGCAGAACAGGAACATAAATATATATGTAAAACAGAGTAAGTGAGAATAAAACAGCGGAATATCTCAAACCATCTCAAAACAAGTCTAGTACATCATAAAGTCATCTGCCAAAATAAATATGTCTAGTACAACATAAACAGAAATACTGGAATACATAGTGCTATCCCCCAAAAATAAAAGTGATAAACCATAGCGAGCTCAATGTCCAGACATACATGAGCTATCCAGCGAACAAGCAAGCGATCCAAGCTAAGCACCACTGTTCCCTCCCTGAGAACCTGGGGGGGGGGGGGAAACGGAAGAAAAGAAGCGAAAGAAAACAGGTCAGTCAAGAAGACTGGTAAGCCCTACTACGATCAGTCTATAAACTAATAAAGCTAACATCATGATGGAAACTGAGATGAATATGCTGGCAGTAGATAAAGGTGTCATCACATAAAGAAGATTAAGCTTTGCACCACAGTGTACTAGCAAACTAACATAACAGGTATTGATCCCTCAGCCCAAACTTTGGCCCAATAGTATGAGGTGACCTTAATGCAAGGTCCAGCCCAACGGTCTAGTCGATCGGCTCCCTATAAACCTAACACGTCAAGTGTTGGTGTCCATACGGCCCACATATGGTTGTAGTCAGACTGTGCTGGGTCCACCTTTGGGTGTATCAAGCCCTCGGGTGTCAACCCCAGACACCTAAGTAATAATGCACAGTCTAAACCTACTGGTACCCGTGCCTCGAGTTTGTCCAACACCGAACTACGTGCACGTCCGTAGCCCGCCTGGACCCGCACCGCTGTACCACTCAGCCGTCGCTTTGGTCGCTTACATCAGTCCAGTAATCATGCCCCGCCCTAGCCTAGCCTCTAGGGTTGTGAATGATACCAACTTGGATTACTGCTGGAACAGACCACGTTGCTAGGGTTTTCTAAGAGGGTTAAGTGTGGTTTAACCCCTCACTAATCATGGATTAAATTAGCTAAGTGTAACCAACAGTTCACCACTTAACCCCATTTAATCCCTCGTATCCCCAAATTTGGTTAAGTATTAGTGGGCCATGACTTAACCCTAATCATGAGGCATTAATTTAATTGTACCTTAACCTCTCACATTAGACTTTGTTGCGGTTACTAGTTAAGCCGGGCGGGTCCGGGTAGCTTTACACCACAACTTGGTCTAACCTCGGGTCCCAGGTACACATGACCAACTTCTCACATTGGGTCCTATTGTTTGTAGCAACTAGTTAAGCCGGTCGGTTCCGGGTAGGTTTACGCTACAAACTCAACCCAACCTCGAGTTGGCCACACATGTTTTCTAAGTGTCATGTCCACTTTATTTCAAACCATAATTACAAGTTTAACAAATACTTGGGTAGACCTAACTTAATAGGTAAATTCCCAAGGGGTAGACCTAACTTAATAGGTAAATTCCCAATCTTATATTTTTGTGTATTTTAAGTTTTACCCAAAAACCCTCCCAACGTCATTCTATCGCTTACATATTCGTCATAACGCATAAAGGATAGAAAGAGGGAACTTGGCACAACATACATGATAACTCTTACATATCATAATAAGCATGCATAACATGTTGGACTTGCATAACCTAGCATAGTGAACTTGCATAAACATGCATAACTTGTTGAACTTGCAAATCATGGCATAGTGAACTTGCATAAACATGCATAACTTGTTAAACTTGCAAATCATGGCATAGTGAACTTGCATAAACATGCATATCTTGTTAAACATGCATAACATAGCATAGTGAACTCGCATAAGCATGCATAACTTATTAAACATGCATAACATAGCATAGTGAACTCGCATAAGCATGCATAACTTATTAAACATGCATAACATAGCATAGTGAACTCGCATAAGCATGCATAACTTATTAAACATGCATAACATAGCATAGTGAACTCGCATAAGCATGCATAACTTATTAAACATGCATAACATAGCATAGTGAACTCGCATAAGCATGCATAACTTATTAAACATGCATAAATCCCAACTTTCACCACATATTAACTTTAGAGTTTCTAAAATGAAGGTAAGAGGGCTTACAAATATTATGAAGACACAAATCTACTAATAAAGATTGAGAAGCCCTTTTATGCAAGCATATAAAAACCCAAAACAAAGCTCCAATTAACAAAAATCCCAAAAACTCTAGCTTAGCAAATAAAGCTTGTGACTTGATGATGTATGCAAGCTAATGATCATTCATACAACTTAGAAAAGCTTGTATGAACATCAAAATCTTCATAGAATTGATTTTTGAAGAGGGTGGAGGCTAGGGTTCTTAGGTGGAGGCCATTTGAGAATTCAATTTGACATAGTTTGGTTGCTAGAATGAATAATGAGGTTTTAGGGTAGGATTAGGGGCTTATTTATAGAAGATTAGAGTGTTTTTAGCCCTAGGATTAACCCTAGGTTAGTTTAGGTCCGTCAGATTTAGGAATTCTCTAGAACCAAGCCACAAGACCAAGCCCCAAATCAAAATGGTGCGCCAGGCAAAACTGCCCGACCACCCCGTGTCGACAGGGCTGTCGACAGGGAAGTCGACACCCTTGGACCCCTGTCGACATGCCTGTCGACATGGGGGTCCTGGCGGGAATTTTCCCGCCTGACACCAATTAGCCCTAATCCTTGTTTTTAATTTAAAATTTAAATCAGTTTTTACTATGGAAATTTCTGAAAACTTCAATGGGCCTTAACTGGGTCATACGGACTCCGATTTTCGAAAACTCGGACTCTATTTCGCGTATTTTTCCGAGACAAACGCAATGGCATAGCCCGTTTCCCTTGATTCAGATTTTATAATTAATTTCTGCCTCGATTTATGTTATAACAGGTTATTGAAAATACGGGTTATTACATTCTCCCCTCCTTAAAGGATTTCGTCCCCGAAATCTTCAAGTTAGGGAGAACGTATCCTACCATCCAATCATCCATCTACTCAAAGCATCATCCACGAGCAATCATTGTCCTTAAAAGATTCTAAATGCTGTATGAACATATGCAAAAGTGTGTGTATATGTACTTATCTAATGCAAAGATCAATGCAAAATATGTTAGTGAAATGTATCCATATGTATGCAAATCCCTAACATAATGTATAATATCTACATGTGTGCTCAATCATACATCCATATGCAACATCCATGTGATTGCATACAAATTTCATCCAAGAATAAGCATAAACACTCATGCACATGCAATATGAGGAGCGTGTGAGCCGATCTAGTGCCTAATGTGTATCGTGCATCCACGGGTAACCACTTGCAAACACTTGCAACCACTTGCAACCATCAAACATAACATGTTTCAAACACATGTTTCATCCAAAGGGTTTCTACCTAAGGTTCTCATGACAAGATTAGCACTATAACTAGATAAGCATGGATAGCAAAGAGAAAGATATGCTAACAAAGGAAAGAGATTGAGAGTGTACCCTCAAAAAGGAATGGATAAAGCCCATGCATCTTCTCCTCGGTTTCCCAAGTTGCGTCTTCTTCGGCTTCACCCCATTGAACCTTCACCAACTTGACCTCTCGATTCCTTAGCTTCCTGGTCTCCGTCCCCAAGATACGGATCGGAGCTTTCCTCAAAGTTGCCTCTTTCTCTACTTCCACGTCTTCAAGAATGCTAGGTTCAACCACCTCAGCGGACTCATGTAGGCACTTTCGGAGATGCGAGACATGAAAGACATTATGCACTCCGGACAGGTTCTCGGGCAATTGCACTTTATAAGCCATCTTCCCAATTCTCTCTATGATAGGGAAGGGTCCAACAAATCTCGGTGCTAATTTCCCAACGGCTCCAAATCGGACCACATTCCGCAAAGGAGAAACCTTTACGAAAACCATGTCCCCAACATCAAACTCCAAATCGGACCTTCGCTTATCAGCATAGGATTTCTGTCGGTCTTGGGCCGCTTTCATTCGTCTCCGAATCAACTCGATCTTCTCGGACGTATCTCTGATCATATCAGGCCCAAGTATGAGCTTCTCTGTAGTCTCCCACCAACATGTAGGCGACTTGCACGGCCTCCCATATAAAGCTTCAAATGGTGCCATCCCTATGCTTGCCTGATAACTGTTATTATATGCAAACTCAACAAGAGGAAGATGGTCTTCCCAAGTACCACCAAAATCCAGAATGCAAAGCCACAACAAGTCCTCAAGTACCCTATTCACCCTTTCTGTTTGGCCGTCTGTTTGTGGGTGATAGGCCGTACTCAGGTTCAACCTTGTGCCCATAGCTTCCTGCAAACTGTTCCAGAACTGACTAGTAAAGATGGGGTCTCGGTCACTGACTATGCTGGAAGGGACTCCATGTAGTCGTACTATCTCATGAAGATATACTGATGCTAGTCCAGATGCGGTCCTTTTGCTCTTCACCGGAATGAAATGAGCACTCTTCGTAAGCCTATCTACAATGACCCATATGCTCGTATTTCCTTTCCTTGACCTGGGAAGCCCATCAATAAAGTCCATAGAAATACTCTCCCACTTCCATAGCGGGACCTCTAGAGGATGCAATAGCCCACCGGGCTTCTTCGACTCGGCTTTTACTCTCTGACAAACAACACATCTAGAGACAAACTCTGCCACATCCTTCTTCATTCCAGGCCAGAAGAAAATGCGCTTCATATCCTTATACATCTTATCTCCACCTGGATGTATAGTCAACTTGGAGCGATGTGCTTCATCAAGAACTTTCCTCACCAAGTCTTCTACCATCGGAACACAAAGCCTTCCGTCTCTCCTCAGCCAACCCTTATCATCTATAGAATATCGAGCAAGGTGACTAGATGTCTCCCCTCGAATCAACTTATCCATGATCTCAATTATCTGAGGGTCTTCCTTCTGCGAAGCCCCAACTTGATCCAGAAGGGTAGGCCTGAGCTCTAGAGATGCTAAGGAACCGGTCATCGACTCAACCGTCAAAGAAAAATCAAAGGTTGCCAAGAACTCTAAATTCTTCATCTCAACAAATAGAGGACTTAGTGTCAACCTTTTTCAACTCAACGCATCCGCTACAACATTCCCCTTGCCAGGGGTATAGGCTATATCAAAATCATAGGACGCCAAGAATTCCATCCATCTCTGCTGCCTCAAGTTCAGATCCTTCTGCGAAAAGAGATACTTCAAAGACTTATGATCAGTATACAGCTCAAATCTCTCTCCCAGAAGATAATGACGCCAAGCCTTGAGTGCATATACTATCGCTGCCAGCTCTAGATCATGAGTGGGATAATTCTTCTCATGCACCTTAAGTTGCCTCCCGCCAAAACATATAACTCTGCCCTCTTGCATCAGAACGGCGCCCAATCCCGTGCCACAAGCATCAGTGTACACGGTAAATATCTTACCACCATCGGGTAAAGCTAGAACGGGTGCAGAGGTAAGGGCTCTCTTGAGTCTCTGAAAAGCAAGCTCACAATCCATATCCCAAGCAAAAACTAAGTTCTTCTTAGTCAACTTAGTAAGAGGAGCGGATATCTTCGCGAAGTCCTTGATGAACTTCCGGTAAAAACCCGCAAGACCTAGAAAACTTCTCACCTCGGTTGCATTCCTTGGAGTCTTCCAATCCTGAACTGCAACCACCTTAGCGGGATCCACCGCTAAGCCTTGCTTGGATACGATATGCCCAAGGAATCTGACTTCCCTTCTCCAAAAGTGGCACTTGGAGAACTTGGCCTTTAACTGATGCGCTCTAAGCGTATCCATCACCTCTACAAGATGCCTCGCGTGCTCTTCTTCATCCTTGGAGAAAACCAAAATATCATCCACAAAGACCACGACAAACTTGTTCAAGAACTCCCGAAACACCCTACTCATTAAGTCCACGAAGTACGCGGGTGCATTCGTCAAACCGAACGGCATAACAAGCCATTCAAAGAATCCATCTGGAGTTCTGAATGCAGTCTTGTCTATACTATCTTCAGCCACTCTGAGCTGATGAAATCCAGTAGCAAGATCAAGCTGAGAGAAAATAGAAGCACCAACAAGCTGGTCGAAGAGATCATCGATCCTCGGTAACGGGTGTCTGTTCTTCTTAGTCAGCTTATTCAATTCTCTATAGTCCACACAGAGTCGAAGAGAACCATCTGCCTTAGTAGCAAACACCACAGGCGCTCCCCATTCGGATATACTTCGTCTGATGAAGTTCTTTTCAAGAAACTCTTTCACTTGCTTGCTCAGCTCCCGTCTCTCATGCGGAGCCATGTGCCGAACGGGCAAAGAAACAGGCTTAGCATTATCCACCAGATAAATGCGAAAATCAATCTCTCGTTTCGGGGGCAACCCCTTAACTTCTTCAAAAACATCTGGATAATCTCGGACCACCCTTACAGACTGAAGGGTTTCCTCTGACGAGTCGAGAGATTCAAGATAGCACAACATGACGGGGTCCTTCGGATTGCATGAAATCTCTAAGGTGTTGCCAAGGCGAGTCACAAGCCTCACAACCCTATGCTCACAATCAAGAATGGCTCCATATCGGGACAGCCAATCCATGCCCAGTATCAATCCGTATCCCCTGAAACCAAGAACATATGCACTACACAAGAACTCTACACTGAGTATAGAGATCCTCAGATCCTCACATATCATAGACAGATGAGCAGAACCCCCAATGGGATTCGAAACACAAACGGGATCATCCACTAAGCTAGTACTAAGGTGCAAGCTATCAACAAGATCAGATGAAATAAAGCTATGTGATGCACCAGAATCAAACAAGGTACGAACTGGAAGATCAGAAACATAAAAAAGGTTCTCAACAGAAACACTACCTCGATCGGGAACTGGAGCGGTATTGAGAGCATGAACTTGCCCTCCTGAAGGTCCAGCCTGCCCTTTCTTCTTTGGGCATTCTTTGCTGAAGTGTCCAGTCTCACCACAAGAGAAACATCCACCACTAAGCTTCGTTTTCTTCTTCCTACAATCCTTAGCAAAGTGTCCAGGCACACCACAGTAATTGCACTTTCCCTTGCCTTTGTTGTTGTTCCCCTTCTTGTTCTTGCTCTGATTCCCCTGACTGCTTTGACCACCTTGATTGCCTTTACCTTGAGAATCAGTCTTCTTTGCTTGAGTATCACTTATCTTGACCTCTTTCTTTCCATCTCCTTGAAGTAGAGCCATATTGACCAAACTCTCAAAAGTAGCCCCATGCGGAATATGTGACATCGCCAAGCCCTGCAGCGGCTCCTTCAACCCTCTAGCAAATCGAAGAGCCTTCTTCTCAGGAGTGTTCACCATATCCAAACCAAAACGGGCCAGCTGATTAAACTTGTTCACATACTCCTTGACAGACATATCACCTTGCTTTAATGCAATGAACTTCTCCATCTGTAAATTCGCCTCAGCAGAAGATAGAAACTTGGCCACAAATCTAGCCCTCAAATCGGCCCAAGTCTCAACGGGCCTCGTCCCATTGGTGACTTCCCACCAATAGGCTGCTTCATCCTTCAAAAGCCACACTGTCAATAAGATTTTCCTCTCGTCATCAATCCCAAAGATAGCAAACAAGTCCTCAGTGTCTTTCAGCCAATTCCTAGCTTCAACAAAAGATTCCGTGCCTAGGAAATTCTTGCCTCCCATTGCCTTGAAGTCTTTACAAACCTTCGTAAACTCAACCTGAGGATGCTGAGGGGGAGGAGGAGGAAGAGGAGCCTCAGCAACAGGAGGGGGAGGAAGATTAGCAACGGGAGGAGGAATATTAACTGCTGGAGGAGGAGGAGCAGGAACCACCGGAGGAGGGACATTAGGGGTAGGATTCTCAACTATAGGAGGAGGAGTGGGAGTAGGGTTTGCGGGGCCGGCTGCCGCCCTAGCTTCTAGAAGTCTCCTATACCAGAGTGGCACATTTACTCCATCCGGGATGGCAAGATCCTCAGCCATACTGAAACGAAGGATAAGATAAGATTAGGTCAAGGGAACGAAGGATAACGCTAATGGCTTTTTGGGGAATAGCCCTTTTTAAAATACTAGACTTTTCTTTGGAAAATACTTTATACTTGTTTTGAAAATAGTTTTTCAAAAGTCTTTTTTTTTAAAAAACTTTTTGTTCTTTCTTGTAAACCATAGGCTCTGATACCAAATTTGTAACACCCCACCTCCGCTAGGGTCACTCTTTCGGGGGCACTAGCTTCTGGGAGGCGTTAGAACTGGGTAAGCATGCATAATGATATATCAAGGCAGAACAGGAACATAAATATATATGTAAAACAGAGTAAGTGAGAATAAAACAGCGGAATATCTCAAACCATCTCATAAAGTCATCTGCCAAAATAAATATGTCTAGTACAACATAAACAGAAATACTGGAATACATAGTGCTATCCCCCAAAAATAAAAGTGATAAACCATAGCGAGCTCAATGTCCAGACATACATGAGCTATCCAGCGAACAAGCAAGCAATCCAAGCTAAGCACCACTGTTCCCTCCCTGAGAACCTGGGGGGAGGGGGGAAACGGAAGAAAAGAAGCGAAAGAAAACAGGTCAGTCAAAAAGACTGGTAAGCCCTACTACGATCAGTCTATAAACTAATAAAGCTAACATCATGATGGAAACTGAGATGAATATGCTGGCAGTAGATAAAGGTGTCATCACATAAAGAAGATTAAGCTTTGCACCACAGTGTACTAGCAAACTAACATAACAGGTATTGATCCCTCAGCCCAAACTTTGGCCCAATAGTATGAGGTGACCTTAATGCAAGGTCCAGCCCAACGGTCTAGTCGATCGGCTCCCTATAAACCTAACACGTCAAGTGTTGGTGTCCATACGGCCCACATATGGTTGTAGTCAGACTGTGCTGGGTCCACCTTTGGGTGTATCAAGCCCTCGGGTGTCAACCCCAGACACCTAAGTAATAATGCACAGTCTAAACCTACTGGTACCCGTACCTCGAGTTTGTCCAACACCGAACTACGTGCACGTCCGTAGCCCGCCTGGACCCGCACCGCTGTACCACTCAGCCGTCGCTTTGGTCGCTTACATCAGTCCAGTAATCGTGCCCCGCCCTAGCCTAGCCTCTAGGGTTGTGAATGATACCAACTGGGATTACTGCTGGAACAGACCACGTTGCTAGGGTTTTCTAAGAGGGTTAAGTGTGGTTTAACCCCTCACTAATCATGGATTAAATTAGCTAAGTGTAACCAACAGTTCACCACTTAACCCCATTTAATCCCTCGTATCCCCAAATTTGGTTAAGTATTAGTGGGCCATGACTTAACCCTAATCATGAGGCATTAATTTAATTGTACCTTAACCTCTCACATTAGACTTTGTTGCGGTTACTAGTTAAGCCGGTCGGGTCCGGGTAGCTTTACACCACAACTTGGTCTAACCTCGGGTCCCAGGTACACATGACCAACTTCTCACATTGGGTCCTATTGTTTGTAGCAACTAGTTAAGCCGGTCGGTTCCGGGTAGGTTTACGCTACAAACAACCCAACCTCGAGTTGGCCACACATGTTTTCTAAGTGTCATGTCCACTTTATTTCAAACCATAATTACAAGTTTAACAAATACTTGGGTAGACCTAACTTAATAGGTAAATTCCCAAGGGGTAGACCTAACTTAATAGGTAAATTCCCAATCTTATATTTTTGTGTATTTTAAGTTTTACCCAAAAACCCTCCCAACGTCATTCTATCGCTTACATATTCGTCATAACGCATAAAGGATAGAAAGAGGGAACTTGGCACAACATACATGATAACTCTTACATATCAAAATAAGCATGCATAACATGTTGGACTTGCATAACCTAGCATAGTGAACTTGCATAAACATGCATAACTTGTTGAACTTGCAAATCATGGCATAGTGAACTTGCATAAACATGCATAACTTGTTAAACTTGCAAATCATGGCATAGTGAACTTGCATAAACATGCATATCTTGTTAAACATGTGTAACATAGCATAGTGAACTTGCATAAGCATGCATAACTTATTAAACATGCATAACATAGCATAGTGAACTCGCATAAGCATGCATAACTTATTAAACATGCATAACATAGCATAGTGAACTCGCATAAGCATGCATAACTTATTAAACATGCATAACATAGCATAGTGAACTCGCATAAGCATGCATAACTTATTAAACATGCATAACATATCATAGTGAACTCGCATAAGCATGCATAACTTATTAAACATGCATAAATCCCAACTTTCACCACATATTAACTTTAGAGTTTCTAAAATGAAGGTAAGAGGGCTTACAAATATTATGAAGACACAAATCTACTAATAAAGATTGAGAAGCCCTTTTATGCAAGCATATAAAAACCCAAAACAAAACTCCAATTAACAAAAATCCCAAAAACTCTAGCTTAGCAAATAAAGCTTGCGACTTGATGATGTATGCAAGCTAATGATCATTCATACAACTTAGAAAAGCTTGTATGAACATCAAAATCTTCATAGAATTGATTTTTGAAGAGGGTGGAGGCTAGGGTTCTTAGGTGGAGGCCATTTGAGAATTCAATTTGACATAGTTTGGTTGCTAGAATGAATAATGAGGTTTTAGGGTAGGATTAGGGGCTTATTTATAGAAGATTAGAGTGTTTTTAGCCCTAGGATTAACCCTAGGTTAGTTTAGGTCCGTCAGATTTAGGAATTCTCTAGAACCAAGCCACAAGACCAAGCCCCAAATCAAAATGGTGCGCCAGGCAAAACTGCCCGACCACCCCGTGTCGACAGGGCTGTCGACAGGGCAGTCGACACCCTTGGACCCCTGTCGACATGCCTGTCGACATGGGGGTCCTGGCGGGAATTTTCCCGCCTGACACCAATTAGCCCTAATCCTTGTTTTTAATTTAAAATTTAAATCTGTTTTTACTATGGAAATTTCTGAAAACTTCAATGGGCCTTAACTGGGTCATACGGACTCCGATTTTCGAAAACTCGGACTTTATTGCGCGTATTTTTCCGAGACGAACGCAATGGCATAGCCCGTTTCCCTTGATCCAGATTTTATAATTAATTTCTGCCTCGATTTATGTTATAACAGGTTATTGAAAATACGGGTTGTTACAGCTTATACCTACACGATGCAACAACTTCTTACCTACCAGCCCGGACCTACGCACGCACATGACTCTGTTCGACTTGTGTTGCCATCGCTAACTCGTTTGACCTCTTACAATCAATCCTAGTAAGCGTGTCCCGTCCTCGACCTAGTTCAAGCTCACATAGATACAGTATGAGTTACTGGTTGAAAAGGGTCCACACAGTTGACATAAGCTTCCCTCCTAAGCTTGGTCCCCACTAGGAATTCCCACTTAACCCCTTCTTATTTCCATGTCTTCTTACATGTTTCACCATGGTTAAGTGCGTTAATTATGTTTCACATGCTACCCATGTCACCCACTTAACCCCTTTACTATTCCTATGTCTTATCACATGTCTTATCATGGTTAAGTGTTGTCTATCCGCCCAGTTGACTTAACCCCATCCACTTATCAAATCAATATGTATTAGTGGTTAAGCTGCCTTAACCCTATCCACTTTGTTCATGTAATATTGGTTAAGTTGTCATCTCACACAGGTTAACTTAACCTACCCACCTAATATGTTTTAGGTATCATATCCATCTTTGATCAGCATCAGCATTAATTAGTTATTAATGCACAAACGTCTCACATTAAGTCGATGGCTTGTGGCTGCTGGATGTGTCGGGCGGTTCCGGGAAGACTTCTACCACAAGCCAGACTTAACCTCGTGTCTAAGCATCTTTTAATTATGCCTACCACCTCTCACATTAGACTGGCCATTTGTGGTTGCTGGTTAGGCCGGTTGGTTCCGGGCAGGCTTCTACCGCAAACAGAGTCTAACCTTGTGTCTCGGCATGCTTATCTTATATTTATTTATTTGTAGTTTATGCCAATTTCAAGTTAATTATGCCAATTACCCAAAATCCCCAATTAAAATTATGATTATAATTTTAATTCAAATTAGGCCTATAATCTTACGTATACATGTCATGCAAAATTACGCCCAAATTACTTTGCGTTCATTGTTATTAATAATTTATGCCAAACCCCATGTATACAAATTGTACCAATACATGCCACAAATCAATTACATGATTACAAATCAAATTTATGCCCACTTGCATATTATTCAATAATTTCCCAAACTTTTCCCACGTCATTCGTACGTATAATAAACTGTTAGGCTCGCCTAATCTCATAAAAAGGAAAAGAAGAGAAGAAGGGAAAAGAACCATGACATCAAAACTGGCATAAAAATAGGCATGTGAAGTATGAACTGGCATGGAACACTAAAATAGATCCATCAAGCATATATGAACTGGCTTAGAACAATAGATCCAATAAGCATATATGAACGGGCATAGAACAATAGATCCAATAAGCATATTTGTACTGGCATAGAACAATCGATCCAATAAGCATATATGAACTGGCATAGAACAATGGATCCAATAAGCATATATGAAATGGCATAGAACAATAGATCCAATAAGCATATATGAACTGGCATAGAACAATAGATCCAATAAGCGTATATTAACTAGTATAGAACAATAGATCCAATAAGCATATATGAACGGCATAATAAAATAGATCTAATTAAACATATGAACTTGCATCATAAAATAGATCTAATTAAACATATGAACTTGCATCGTAAAATAGATCTAATTAAACATATGAACTTGCATCATAAAATAGATTTAATTAAACATATGATTCATCTCACAGTCATGTTCATAAAATCCAATCCACAATCTTATCACAATTACTTTTTATTAATTATTTGTGAATGCAACGTGGACTTACAGTGGAAGAAGAGAAAGTAGATCTGAATTCTATATTCTGAATTTGATTAGCTAAACCGTTGTTGTAGAATTCTATTTTATCTTCCAATATGAATTACTCCTATTTAGATTTGCTTTAGTGTAGAAGAAAGACTAACTTAGGTTGAGGCAGCATGGATGCGTATGAATTAGTGTATTGTGAATTAGGTTTAGGTCTAGGTATGTTTATATAGTTGTAGTGAGTTAATTAGGGCCTTCAGATTAGCTTGGAGATCATCAGAACCACACAGCTCAAAGACACGTCATCACAGATCTCTCCAGAATTCTGTGCAGTTCTGTCCTCGGCATGGGCGCACTTCCAAGTGCGCCAGTGCATTTTTTTTCTGGCGCACTTCCCAAGTACGCCAGTGCATTCTGATCCATTCCCTGAATTTTCTGCCCAACTTCTATCCTCCGTAACTCTTTCATACGACATCTGTTTTACGCAAACTCAGACTCTTTTTCAAGTAGAATTCCGAGATGAACGCAACGACATAACCCATTTCACCTAATTCTTCTTTTAATAATTAATTATTCTTTAATTATCTCTTATGTCATGTTTTAAAATTACGGGGTGTTATAGTGGGGTCTATGGATCTGCTTGTTTTGGAGTAGCTATTTTGGTTTTGGAGCTTACACTACGTTCGGTTGGCCGCATCACTTGACATTAGAGTATTTTGACCTTTCCAGGATTCATGCCCTTACCTTTTGGGTTGTTTCCTATGTCTTTAGAGTAGCTCGCCCTTGTCCTTTGGGTGGTGCCACGTTGGAGGCTAGTTATGGAAGTTGCCTATCTTTACCATCGAGGTCGACCTCTGTGGTCGTCTGTTTCTTTTATATTTTTTGTCGCTTGTATTTATGTTCTGTCTGTTTGTTTGTCGGTCTATTTTGGTATTTTGTGTGTGTGCACGGATCCTATAGCCATTTCTACATATTTGTTTTTTTAGCCATTGGAGAATGGCTAGATTCTCCTTATGTTATATATATTTACTTTCTTAAAAAAATACTTAGTTTATTAATAACTTATGCACACCTGCTCCGTTTTGGAAATGTTATATACAAAAACGAATTAGAAAGTTGCCACGAACACAATGGAATATGTTTCTAGGCAAAATTCTGAAATTATATTTTATTGCTATTATTGTTTTATTATTAATGAAAAATATGGGGTGTTACATTCTTCCAACCTTAGGAAATTTCATCCCCGAAATTTGATAATGATGTGCTTCCTCGTATAAGTTGCAACCAATTTGTATTCATCCAATTTTTCAATCATCCGTGTACATATGCCAAGTATTACATACATAATAATATATGAGTGAAATGAATGCTTAAGCGGTACCTCCTACATGAATGCCAATTTTCTTGAAAATCTTTTCGAAAACACGATGCACACACCCTTAGTGCTACTCCGAATATTGCTCCTTTGATGTAAACTGACCTCCAAACCCTACCTCTGGCTGGTACCCCATCAAGGCCTCGTGTTGAAAACCGGCTGGATCAAACTGATGCTCCTCTTGGTATTGGTGACCTACTCCCTCAGCATCGCCTCCCTAAAACTGTCCTTGTCTGTCTTCACCCTCAAACTCACCACCAATATCACCAAAATCCTCATTAGGCTCCATAGGCTGGGCTTCCTCCTCTTGAAGCTTGACCAAGTCAATACGCATCCTAGTCAGAGTGGATGCATCTATAAGCAGGTGAGACTTTGTGATCGAACTCTCCATCCCTAGGGGAATCTGATATGATCTAAACAATATTGTCCAAAGATGTCCAAACGGAATGGTAGACTGCCTACTCTCTAGGGTTGTAGCAAAATACTCCATAATCACCTTTGCCCAGTTGACCGCAAGTCCGACAAAGATAGCGTAGGTGGCTTGTCTAATCATAGTAGTCACTTTGTGTAGGTGGTCTGTCTAATTATTGTAGTCACTCTGTGTAGGTGACTTGTCTAATCGTAGTAATCACTCAGTCAAAATTTCCTATCAGGGCAGTTAGGTTATACTGCAAAATGCATATAACCACCGTTGCCAGTGGGTACAAGTGTGCCACATCCCATGCCCTGTGCTCGGCATCCAGAAAAATCCTACCCAGCATAGCAAAACTAGTCATCTCTACCTCATCTAAATGCAAACCCTCCCCTCTAATGTCAAGCATATCCCCAAACTCTCTCTCGGTAAAAATAATTGGTGTTCCCTTCACCTCAGACTCAAAAACTGCCTCTCCATCCTCCTGTCTATAATCTAAGTTCGCATCAAAAAACGAGCTAACCTTGGATAGATAGTCCGCTCAACTATAGTATGGTCGAGAATAGCAGGTAACCCCGCTGCATGAAATAACTACTCCAAGGGGGTGTCGGGAAAGTCTATAAACTTGACGGGTCTTCCAAGTAATATCTAATATCCACTAAACTTCACATAGGCTTTCACTATCCTCCTGCGGTTGCGACACCAAGCGATTTCTTAATGGTTTAATTGGAGGTATTCGGCGGCTAAAGAAGGTCTTGGTGGCATGGCGATTTTTCTTTGAATCAGTAAGAAAGATGTGTCGATTTGGATCGAGACGTCGAGAGCTTTGAATTGACACTAGAATTCTACGAAACAGTGGACTTTTGGAGCGGAGGTGGCTATTGGAAGTCTTGGGGAAAATCGGTTTCGGCTGTTCGATGAGGAAAGGAAATATAATGACGAAGCCGAAAGGCTTCATCCTTTTATTTTTACGATCTGAAGTCGATGGTCCGACCCACCTTCGAGGTGTGTTGACCCTTGCGTTGACCCGACTACTTCTTTTTCGCTTTCCCCTATCGGTTTCAGCGACGATCTGGCCCAAGTACACAAAAGAAAAGAGTCGGTCTTCAGTCTGTATTTTCCATGTGTTTCACTTAGTTGTGTCATTTCTAATTACTTATTGGAATCCATTCACTTCCTTTATAGTTTATTTTTGAACTGATCTTTCCATTTCTTTCTTTTTCGATTTATTTTGTATTTTATTAACCAAACTGGTAAATTGTCCAATTTCCTTAGGTTTTCCTTTTACTTTTCTATAGTGTACAAGTCTTGAAGGTCCACCTTCTTCCTTGTATGAATATATATATATATACACATATACATATACGTATACGTAACCATATATGTTATCCTTACTATATAAGAATATACAAGTACGTACCCTCACTGCTTATACAAGAATCCTAAACCTAAGCACTGATACCAGATGTAACTACCCGAATTTCGAGAGACCGATTTTCTTCAAAAATCCTAATCTATCAAAGCTCGTGTCGGCTTGTCTGGTATCAGAGCTTAGAAAACATCTCACGGCGAAATAGGTAAAATATAATATAATCAAATATAGCCTTACCGAAGTAATAATATTGTTTAACCAGTATTCAAAGCTATCCTATCTCTGCAACGAACCTAATCTGCGAGTGTGTTATGAGGAGGGGGTCATAACACAAAAGTTCTGGTGACTAGAAAAATTGTACATTCTGAAATAATCCTACATATATCGTTTAGTTATGTTTTCTTATTTATTAGGTTATTTGGGTTAACAACACTCAAGGCTCTATACTCATGTCGTACCCATCTATATCGCATTAGATTAACCTAACATAGTGTGTATGTAGCTACCCCAAAATATCAAGTTACTTTCCATAGTACCCTCCACGGTCTCCATCGACATGCCACAGAAACGTATCCTACTCCGAACGACGTATGAAAATCCAAATCATAACGACATGTTAGCGCACATAACCCTGCTTGCTATGCCTTGCGAGCATACAGAGTAATGCCCTAGTGTTTACGATACACCACCCGGTGCGTGTACCTAGACCCTCACACGTGCGTACTGCCTACTGTATCCTGAGTCCAGTAATAAAGTTGCATCTACTGCGCGAAACTCGGTCGGGAGCCTTTTCTATCTACATAGGTCCACGTAAAGGACCTATCGCACAGATATCAAAGTATGGTCTGCTTTTAACGGTGGCTATGGTACCACCCAGGCCCCAACCTCAACTAGTGGAAGACTCCATAAGGAGCTGATGATGTGCCCCTAACAACCAATCTAGCATCCATTTTGGCATGTCCCTCAACCATGCCTCGATAGTGAAAGGACAATGATATCTTGGTTTAGCTCTAGTATTTCTGCATCCCATTGAATGTCGATGACATGTATCCGACGATTACTACCCTTAATTTGGCCTTGACCAACCTCCCTCCATGAGAGAGGCAAACCGCCAAATCACCCCAATGTCATACTGCCACAATCTTCTAGCTGCCAAGCTACTGTTGTAGTCAAGGTATACCCACTGGGTGGTATTACATAGACCCCCACCTCTGTGTGTACATCCTGAGTGTTTATCGCAACAGAGGCCCACCACAAATTACAGTACCACGTCCCTTGGAAGCCGCGTGCTTCCATACAGTCCCACTATGAAATCAAGCCGCTTGTCGAGCTGAGTAATCAAGTGGACATGCTCCTCCCGTGTCTCTAGACACCCCTGATGATTTACCCCGTTGGATTCTTCATCTTCGTTCATGCGGACTGATACGAACTTGTTATTAGGCCCTATGCCTTATCTTTTTATTCAAGCTTACATTAATGACGGTAATTTACGACCTTTTAGCCCATATTATAATTAACGAAAGTAATCTACAACCCCTTTTTATTACTATGTTATTTACTGTCAATTACATGTTTACAAATTCTAATAACATGATCTACTTAATGTATAATTAAGTATATCTTATTCCAATCACATATTTTCCGTTAACATGTTATTTAATGTATATAATTAAGTACAACCTGTTTCATTCCATATCTCTACCTCATTCTTCCTTATTTAATCATGAATCTTACACAATCATCACAATTTATCGTTGTTGTTCACTTATTAACTTAGTTCTTTAACTAAGGTTTATTGGTAAGTTCCCTTTTTATTTATTATAACCCATGTTATAACTCCACTTGTCCCTAGGAGAAGGCTACCTATTATAATGCATTCTCATTAATATAATTAATTATAATAGGTTATATTCCCCATTCATAACATTTTCATGGTTCTTTAACAGTAACTAACATTTACTGTTGTAATGTCCATTTCTTTACCGGCTTGTATATTTTCACAAATACCATTTATTTCTATTGATTACAATTAAGGTCATTTATGAACCTAACAGTCATAGTTTCCTAAGACATTTATTGATAATGAAGTATCCTTATTTTATTATTCCCCCAAAATATCTCTTGTGTTATACCCTAACACATGTACCAATTTATTTATTTCTTGTTGTATACATATATTTTTATATATGTTTATGCACCAGACCTCTCATATTAAGTTGACCACCTATGGATGCTGGATTTACTAGGTCGTTCCGCACAGGCTTCTACTACAAGTTAAACTTAACCTCGTGTCTTAGTGTAGTTATCTACAATTTCACGGTTTCTGTAAATTTTATATGCAAATTAGGCATGCTTATTCTTTATCCATTATCCCCAATTTCATTGTAATTTGGTTTACCATATCCAATTTGTCATTAACAACATTTCCAGTAGCATATTCACTTTTGTTGTAAAATACGCAGTTTTTGTGTTACAGTGATTTTTAACCCAATAAGCAGGTTCATAGAATAGATCTATACAACAATAATATTCTTAACATAACCGAGAATAAATTATATTCCAATTATCACAATCAACAATTATTTAACATGTTAAGAATGACCGGGAATGTAAACGCTAAATATACCATTATTCAAAAAGGTGTAATTTGAATCTCCTTAGATGACAGCTTTCCAATTCCTGAATCTGATCCAGATTTGTTATTTCGTGGCCTCCCTAACTGAATCTACTATTAATACAACCACGGATTCACAAATCTGCTGCTATAAGAAGAAGGGAAAGGAAGAGAGAACCCTAATTTAACCAGATCAAGAACTTACCTCACGTAACCAGAAATTGTACACCTGTGATGTAGATTTATATCTCTTATCTTCAAATATTCGATCAAAATCCCTAAGAACTAATATGATAATTTCTGAAAGGATTTAGAGAGGAAAGAGAACTGAAGAGCCTCGACAGTGTCTTAGAAAATATGAGTTTAAACCGATGCACTGCTAGTCTATTTATAGGTGTACGAGAAATATTGGTCCATCAGATTATGTACTCCATATAATTCTCCTGATTTATTTTATACAAGTTATAAACAATATTTAAGTTTGAATTTCGAGTCTACACGTATATATATATATATATATATATATATACATGCAATTCCTTAATTACTTAGTTTATTAGTAACTTATGCATATGTGCTCCGTTTTGGACATGTCATATACCGGAACGAATCAGAAAGTTGCCACGAACACAATGGAATATGTTTCCGGGCTAAATTCCAAAATTATAATTTATCTCTATTATTATTTTATTATTAATGAAAAATATGGGGTGTTACAAGTTGTCCTGGTTTTTCGAGAAACATATGAATAGTGTAAGTTAAGCGAAGCAATAAAATTAGTTATTCACTAACTGAATTTGAATCAAGTATTTTTGAACATGCTTGTTGTAAGTACGAATGGCTGTTGAAATTTAGGAAGTGTTAACTAGTAAAGTATATATGATGAATGGATTAATGAGTTGAAAAGGTGGAACCACTGAAATGTAATAAGAGGTATGTATTCCAAATAAAGATAAATTGTTGAATAAAATGAATTTAGTTATAACTAAGAAGAACTTTTGAATAAAATTTAAGAATTTGATTCCGGAAATTTTTTGAAATTGATTTCTAATGTTTTGAAGAAAAAATACTAGTAGCATATACAAGTATTTTCGAATATAAATGTTTGAAGTGATTTTTTGAAATATTCAAATAAAATGAAAATATATGAATGGAGAACCCACTTTTTTCGCTAGAAAATAATTTCAATGATAGTTTTACGTCATTGGAATTTATTCTCAAGTCTCAAAGTGAGGGAGACCACTTTGGTAGCTTTGCTACTTGTTTACCTTGATCAATCTAAGTTTAATTTGTAAAGCATGATTCGATATGCAAATATATGTATATTTTGAATGATTGAAAGAAAATCCGGAGTTGATTATCAAGTTTGGTTAAATGATAACCCTATGTATTAGGATAATGAAATTGTACATCTTGAAGATATGTCTTGAAGACTAATCAAATTCTTGATTTCCAATTATTGGAAGATAAAATTTTCAACTATTTGAATCATTCAACCTTTGCCAAAAAATATTTAAATTTTGAGTTGAGTATAATCTAAATAGCTCAAAGCAATTAAAAGTCAAAAATGGAAATGAATGAAATTTTATGAGTATAAAAAATTGAAATATCTTGAATAAAATTTTGGTTTAAGAAATATTTTAACAAAGTAAAAATTAAAGGGAAATTTTATTTTGGCTTGACTTTATGAATCAAAAGGTTTTGGCCATTTAAATTGCAAGCTTAGTTTAATTTGTTAAATTAAAGGTATAAATCAACTTAACTAATTTAACGAACAACTTTAATTTATTGAAGTTTAGCTATTGTTTTGACAATTGAAGATAAATGCAAAGTTTAAATTGTGTTTAAATTTAAAATTTCAATTGGTTAACTTAAGGATTTTATTGTGTTTAATGGTTAACAGATTAAAAGGATAAAATTTAACTTGTGAAGAATTGATTTAAGTGATGAACTTAATATTGGAAATTTGAAAATTGGTTTAACCAATAATATGGAATGAATGAAAAATTCAAACTTCAAATGAAGAATGAAGATGAGAAATTGAATGAGAAATTTCAGTTGTGATCTGACTTGAACACTTGGTTCAAACTGAAAGGTTTCCAATTGAATCTTAAGTTAAATTTGTGTTTGATTTCGGCATTGGAATCTATGTTAGCTAAAATTTTGAAAGGTTCGAAAGATTGATTCGGATTGGAATATTTCTTGAAATTATATTATTTATTCTACAACTATTATAATTTTTTACCATTGTCTTATTTGAACTAAAGTAATAAATTTATCTATCTTATTTAGTTATTCTATACCAAATCCATTTTGATTCTAAGAAATTTTGCAAACTATTTTGAATTAAAACCTATATAATTTATTTAAACTATTTCAGACCAAAACCTATTTATTTTATTCAAACCTATTTATTATAGCAAGCTTATTATTCTTTGATCTATTATATACAAAATCATATCTATTTTATTTCAAACCTATTTCATCGGACTCATCTAATTTGTTTAAACTATTTCCACCAAAACCTATCTAATTTACTCAAATTTATTTTATCAAAACCTATTTTATTTCAAGCTTACTTTTTTAGATTCAACTATTTTGTGATAAAGTAATTATTTCCAATCCGAGCAATTTAGTCCAAAATGATTGAACGTAAAAATTCAGTCGAATAATGATATTTAAGATATGTAACCAAAATCGAATGTGAAGTTTTAATAATGAATTGATTTGTGAATGTGAACCAGATTTGAAATGATATTGTATAATCAAATAGATTGTGAAATCAAAATTGAATTAACATTGAAACGGAAATTTGGGGAATCTTTGATTTTGAATATTTGATATGAAGTTTTCAAACCTTGTATATGGGAGAGTTATATAAGAATGAGGTTTATTTGAAAACTATTGATTTGGAAGGTAATTGTCATGATATGAAATCTTATATAATGGAATAATATAAGAATGATCTGTTTGAAAACATGATTTGAAAAGAAAATCTTATGTAAATTGACATTTATATAAGTGCGATATATACGAAATGTGAAAATGAAGTACTATATGTATATAATATCTTATGTTTTTAGAATCAAAGATATGGGGAAGTACCTTCCAGTGTGTGCCTACTCGGTAGGTAACGTTTCAGACCTCGAGTTCATTGAAAACCATAGCTACGTTGGAACTACTTTGATTGGAGTGTCCATTGAAATCATAATCTCACTCGGTGAGATCACGTTTGATATATTATTATGGTTGATTTTCTAGCGTAATTCAAGGGGCGCGATGCCTACAGTTATAAGCGATTCCACTGGGTTAGTGGCATAACCTCCACGTAACTGCAATCTAGACGCCATAGAGAAATTCGATGGGGGGAGCGATGTCTTCAGCACAAGCGATTCTACTGGGATAGTAGTGTGACCTCCGCGTAACTGTAATCTATGGAAAACAGCCAGGGCGAAATTAGAGGGGTGTGATACCTACGAAAACAAGCGATTCTACTGGGATAGTAGCGTAACTGACGCGTGTTTGCGATCCATGGGGAAGTGAAGTACTTTCCGTATCTATTTTTAAAAGAAGTTTTTATGTAATTTCATTGGAAGTTGAAACAAGTATATATTTAGTACTTAGAATTTTTAGTCATGCGTCGGTACCACGTAGCCTGAATTTCTATAAGAACAAAATAAACTTGTTAAGCTTTGAATTATCAAGTATTTTCAAACTTTAAAAATAACAAATCAATAATTGAAATTAAAACTTATATAATCTAAACAAATGAACTAAGAATGAGGATTTTTAAAGGTTTTCCAAATCCATAGCTTTGAAATATAACAAAATACCTTTTCCTAAATTTTCGAAAATGAGAATTTCATGTTCAAATCTAAGTTTTGTACATCAAAATGTTACAAAAGATTTTATAACAAATTTAATATAATAATAAATGAACCTTTTAAGTTAAAAATGAATTGAATGAATTTTTTGAGCTTTGAACCTATAATTTGTTTTAACCTAAGTGAACTTTAATAGTATACATATTTTGTTAAGTATGATTTGGTATAGAGTACACAGTATTTCAATGATTTAAAATTAAACTAGAATTTCAAAATCAAGGAAATTATTTTTTGGATTTATATGTTTTTCAAACTCGTTATTTTTAAATATAGTAAAGTACTAATATTCCTATTTTGTTCTTCCTAAATGTTTTCATAATAAAGATTATATGTCCAAATATAAGTTTCAGTAAATTCAAGTTTAAATAGAAAGAATTTTGATGAATTTGATTATATGGAGATTTTTGAGTTTTGAAAACCCTATAATTTATTTCATTTTAATAATTATGTTTTAAGCTTAGCAAAATTTGTATAAATAAGAATATTATAGTTATACCAAAGTAAATCTTTAACACCCTCTCCTTTTTTAGGACGAAAATCTTTGAGTGAGGGAGATTGTAATGAACGGAAAAATTTTGACATTTGAAAATGAAATTATTTAAAATTTTAAAGTTGAAATAAAAGTTTATACTAGAAATATAAATAGAAACTGAAATCTAGTTTATTTAACTTGATTTGCGTATAATGTCTTTTAATTATAAATCAATTTCAATATGTAAATTAGAATGGTTTTGTCAAAATTAAAAGTTATTAACCTTAGAATTTAAAGTCTAATTTGTTCCATCAATTTACATCTGATTTCAAAATTTTAAATTTAAATTATGTATGTTTAATTGAGAATAAGAAAAGAAATTATGTCCATTAAAAATTAAAAGGCATGTGCTGTTTTAAAACTAAAACATGAAATGAATGTATAATGAAATTTTGATCCTAAAGATTTAACATTTTCATATAAAAGTGATTTAAACAATTATATATCGAAAACGTCGAAGTTTACTTGCTCCATCTGAATCGATTTTTGATGATCGATTTGCGGTAGCGGCAACCGATATATCATAAATAATAATAAAATTTAAAATTTTGAATAGAAATCCGAAATTAATTTTTTGAGATGCGTCTAGGTGGATATAGCGGAGGAATGAATTTTATAGTAAAATATGCAAATTGTTCCGTTCACGTTAATTTAATTAAACATTTAACACGTCACTATGAATTAAACTGTAATGGCCCGCAAATCCGTACTATCTGAGTTGACTAAATACACTACACGTCCATCCCATATTGCACAGAAATGCGAATCATTATTAATAAAGAAGAAAAAAGTAAGAAAAGAAAAAAAATAACAGTACAGAATCTCACAACGTAGTGGAACAAAATATAATATATATATATATATATATCATCTTTTGGAGTACAATCTTTTTTCTATATATACATATCATCGTCAGAGTACAATACTTACAACACAGCGGAAAACATTAACTAAATAACGCTGAAGCCTCCCACTCCAAGCTCCTTCAGATAAATCTATAAAATCCTAAACAACTTGACTGCCCGTACAAATTTGGGCACCCAAGAGTTTAGGTAAAACAAAACAAAATAAACTCCGGGTCAGTCATGGGACTGGTATGAGTAAACAAATTTAAACAGTTTGAGAAAATAAACGATATCTCATAAGACCACGCCGTATAACACGGAATGGGTTTTTCCCTTTTGAGAATCCAAAACACTTGATTTAACTTTCAAATCCTTTTGAAAGAAAACGATAATCTTTATATCAAAACTCTTTTGATATTATAATAGTGTCTAAATCAAATAAATAGAAATCTAGTGGAACGCTTTCATTTCACGCTCCACATACATAATATACAATCAAAACCGCGGGCACTTATTGGGTAATGATTTTCCAACTATGACAAGGTATGGAACCACCTTCCGATATAGTATCTCTAGAGATAATGCTCTGGGTTCAACAAGAACATCTTGTAACCCAGCCACACATGACCGACCACTCATTTCGCTTGAGTGTATCGAATGCATATCACCAACAGTTGGGATCAACAACTATTTTCCCGAATGGTACAACATCGAATAAAATAAAGAATGAAATGAATTTCTCTAGATAGGTGATAATACACCTTAATTGGGAGCTACTCACTTAGTCATGCTTCCTGCCCGAACTTTGTCATTTCCCGGTTGTTGAGGCCTGAGGCTACGCTTACTTACTTTTCATTGATAGCACAATCACTTTGAATGCCATATTGTCAGTTCCGTTAACCATTAATTGAATTGCACAAATATAATCTGGATATTATGCTAAGAGAATAAATTATCCACCACCATATATATATTTGTACAGAGAAACATATGCGATCATTGGAAATACTCTGTCAGACATTCGTCCATACAACTTCGTTCTGGGACTGAACGAAACCGAAGGCACAATTTCCATTAATTCATCTTAGGCAATTTGTACATAGGATTAATAGAAAAAGCCCTTGTACTTCACTCCGTCTTCGATTATCTTCATATAATCTGATTCGCAATGCTACTGCCAACACGGAGTGGTTCTCGGATAATAATCCAACCGGTCTCTCCATATTGACAATGATATTGGCAAATACTTTGATAGTCGGTTATTTAACCATCGAAGAAAAACAAACATTCATACAAAACATCCAACAATCACCGGGCCCCTTAATTAATATTTCATTAATTAACTTAATTTCCCATTTCCGTATCAATATTTGTTAACCAGATATTTTCAATAATCATCTTGGCCTCTTACACTATTTGGAAAACATTTCCATATATCGCCTTCTTTTGTTTTCTATACTTAGAAAATATATCCTATTTATAATTGGAAAACATTCCAAATCTCTTCCACGACCATTCATTTATTTCTATACTCAGGAAATATTTATTATTATATTTCCAAATTTTCACTTATTTGGGTTAAAACGAATTTTGTTTAAAACATCGTTACAACAAACCAAAACACTGCAATCAACTAACTCTTATTCAAACACTGATCTTCGAGACTGAGTCTTGCTATTTATCGTAAAAATGAAATCAATCAAGTTGGGGTATAATTACCTCTCAGACCTTGACTGAAAACATCCTTAACTTCAAAACAGGCATGACCACTTACCTCGAATAATCCATATCATAAAAACCAATTATTCATTTTTAAAACGTATATACGATTCTCTATTCTATTTTTACCAGATTTAACTATAGATATCCTTTTTGTTTATAATATTCTATTTTCAGTTCATTTCCTTATCAAATTCTATATATATATCGATATCTTGATTTCTACTTATCAAATTTTCGTAAAAATATTCTAACTACTTAAATTTTCGGAAAATTTTGATATAACCTCCTTTGTACGGTTCACTCGGTACAACTACAACACGCCTCTTTAGGCCCTTTCCATTCAAAAAGAAAATTAAAAAGCTAAGCGGCTTACCGATTCGACACATAAAAACTCATATGGAATTTAAACGTGTACCTTTTTGTCGGGCACACGAATTAAAATCTTCATACACTTCATTCCATACCTGTCTAACCCATATATATCTATTCCTAATGACACGACCCGAACTTCCCCGTAAAGCAAAGCCTGGATTGCTTTGAGAACACGACAAGTCAGAACATAGACAGAAGAACATTTCATTGCATATTACAACAATTCTATCAGAATACAAGAATGTAACATAGTATGAATGAATAAAATACATTTGATAAATATCAGAGATTTACAAATTACAATGCAGCGGAAAATAATACAAAAACACAACTGAAAGAGATAAACGGATACAGAGCTTTCCGAATATCATTCCAGCTGTAAACCAGGATCCTGTGAATATAAATCTGCAAACCAAAACTGATAGCTGCCTGTGTGAAAAATAGGGGCACTCAAAGTTTAGGTTAAAACAATAAACTCCAGGTCAGTCATGTGACTGGTGTGCGAACTAAAACAGTTACTAAATCTTTACTTTAAAAATAAAGTAAATCAAGGGACCACGCTGTATAACACGTAATGGGTTTCCTCCCAAGAATACCAGTGCATAAAACAAACAACGCAATGCTTTTTGGAAAAATGAAGCTATTATAAGACTCAGATCCCCTCACACAATGCAACGCAAGCCAGAGGATAGAGTTTTACCTTATAATAGCCAAACATGCTTGGTACATTTAAAACAAATCATTTTGATACTATTATAGTGTAAAGTGTATGAAAACAACTTCAAATATAAATGTATCAATCGTAGGCGGCATAGTGCCCCATCCCACTATGTCGCCATACTAGGCTCTACAAATAAAACCGAAATGTCACGTATTGGAAATTGGATTTCCATCATGAGTCTAGGCAAGGGATATACTCCTTTCCACTTGGAGACACTCTAACAAATGTCTCAGGACTACACACTTTAGGTAACCCCTAGAATCGGTTGGGCCGGTCCTCCCTTACGTCTGAGGATTAGTTATTCCTGAACACATGTTTCTGGGTCCTATCGGACCCATCCATCGGCTCCGTAGAGACCGATATATCCGAGGCGCCTCGCATTCCAACAACCACATAGGTAAAAATAATATAAATGTCAGGGCTTGCAAAACGCTGACACCACCCATAGCTAGACAGAAACGTCATGTTCTCCCAACGGTCCTTATCCCGTTTTTGGCTCATACCAAGGTATGAGGCTCGCGAATTAATGCTAAACACAAAGCGGCGCTATATTAAAGTTGTGCTTTGATCATCAACCACAGGACTCTGCTTTTCTACAGAAGCCTTGATCACTGCATCTCTGGATGGCACACAAGCAATTCCTATCATGCGACTGATATCTATTGATATATAACCTCTGAGCTCGTACGTCTCAGAGAAGGGCGTTAAGCAAGAGAATAAATTCTCCGCCGCCAAACAGATATATATATATATAATAGAAATCAATCAACACAGAATAAAATCCAATGTCAGACATACAATCCATTTATAAGTTCGTTCTGGGTCTGAACAAAACCGGAGACACCTTATACCTCGTCCCATATGCCCAATACAGGAGAGAGGCCCTCGCATATCCATCGATCTCCAAGTACGTCTGGATGATCACCACTTATTACCTCGTCTTGGGTGTACAGCCCAATCAAGACATCAGTAACCATCCAAATGATGTGAAGACCTCCGGTCTTCAACCACCATCTTCATCGTCGACTTATCGTCGAATCAGTTATTCAGAATGGGATAAACCCGGTCTTTCTGAATAACTCGCGTATATAATAAACAAGTGTTACACAAACACAACATACGCCTCATTCCAATCCAGAATATTCTTTTATTCAAATATTCTTATCATTTGGGAAAATTCCCATTAATTTTATCAAAGATAAATTCTTCAGATTTATTCTATAATCTTCCTTTGGATATCATTTCAAACCATGTTAAGGTTTTCCAAACTAGTCGGGATTAGCGAACCACACCGAAGTAATCATTTATTTTATATCCCAATCCCAACCTATTCATCCCATGGAGCAAAACTGGTAATACTTCATATCTAACACCACAGTGTTATCAGTAAATATTAATTACCATCTCCCATTCAAATCTTATTAAAGATTTAACTATCGCTAGGAGCAAACTGGCGATACTCCATTCTCGATCATTTCCCAAATTTGATAATTCAAATTATCGATTCCCATTTCAATCTAAATAAAGATTCATTAAAACTCCACTTAGTTTTAATATTTCCAAAAATCAATATTAATGATTATTTAACTTTGGAAACACAAACGTGTCGCATCGACAATCTACACCGTACTATTGATTTCTGCAGATATATAACCTCTAAGCTCGTACGTCTCAGAGAAGGGTGTTAAGCAAGAGAATAAATTCTCCGCCACCAAACAGATATATATTTAACAGAGATCAACCATGCAGTTCGAAATACAATGACAAACATGTAATCCTGCCTTTAATTGGGTTAAAGAACTAATGTCATTTAAAACACAGTTCACGATAAACCCAAATCCCATTCCATTAATTATGGAATCTTCACGGAAAAACAAATCAATATATAATCGATATCAATTTCCGTATCCGATAAATAATATAAATGGAATAACAGCAAAGCCCTTTAAGTTCCATATGTATTAACAGTATTCCTCCACAGAAGTTCACTTCGATTATTATCAATCTAATTCCACTCAATTCCGGTTTAATATATTAAACTGGAAAACTTTACTTGAGAAAATTCCCATTAAATCTTAATAAAAAGATTTATAAATTCCAAATCCCATTTCACTGTAAATCAGGTTAAAGAACGAATGTTGTTAAAAACACAGTTCACAATAAATCCAAAATCACATTCCATTGTTAATCGGGTTAAAGAACAAGTGTTATTTAAAACACCATTCATGATAAACCCAAAAATCAATTCCAATTCAATTCCAATTAAATATTAATTAATTAGTATACTCCATTAAATCTAAATAAAAAGATTTGATCTTTTCTCAACTGGGTTTAAGAACAGTGTTAATGAGGACACCATTCACGACAAACCCAAATCCCATTTGATATTAAATACAAGGCTCTGAATAGAAAATATATCGGCTTATATTCAATATCAAATTCTGAAATCAATAAATATCGTATTGGAATAACGATATATATATATCTTCCAAATTCCTCCGCAATATCCGTATAATCACGGAATCCAATATCGAAATATTCCATAGATACTTTCGATTCAAATCCATTCCAATTCATATATTGTAAATTCCGGTTATTTTTAAAACCATTTCAAATCCAGTTTAATTATTTAAAAATATTGGATTATAATTCTAGTTCATAACTAGTTCATTTCGATAAAATATATTTTTATCTTTTCAAATATGGAATTTTTCATCCTAATTCTTTCCAAATCATTTATTATGATTTTATACAAATTATTGATATTTTTAAAAATTTTATTAAGGCTCGTACAGTCGATTTCCATAAACGGTCATCGAACTGCACTTACAGCAACCTTTTCCAAATTTGATTTGGACATGAATCCAAATCCAACCATTAGATTTCAAATCTCTTGTATTCGTTGGAAAGCTCTTTTCGATACGAACCCAACGGTTCCGGTTTTAGGAGAATCCGACGGTCGGATCTCCCGTAACGTCCGTTCGAAGTCATTGGTCGAAATTCGCGAACCGCCGCGGCGCGGCACGTTCTATTCAGGCCATTATATATGTATAATATATATATTTCGTCGATTTCCATTTAAAACATATTTTATAAATCATTTTAAAATCGTTTTCAAAACGATTTCAACTTCATATTCAATTTCAAATCAAAATTGAATATTTCATATCATCGATATATAAATGATAGTATTTTCAAAACATTAGATTTTGAAATCACTTCTTCGATATTCATTATAAAAATGAACAAAATCAATATAAATATCGTTCACGTCAAAATGGCGAATATCTAATCAGCACGGCTACATATGTTTTAACATATTCGTGTCCATCCCATATCGGACATCAAAATCAGATTTTGATCTATTACTGAATATTATTTTAAAATATTCATTATTTTAAAATATTTTTTATTTTGAAATATTCATTCATTCTGAACTGGAATCAGACACAGCCAATTACCATATAATGTTATTATATGGATTTCATACAACACATGTATACAACAACAGTGATAAATAATCATCCATCAACCATAGTGCGTTCTACAATGTATAAGCATTAAATATAAATATTGAACGCTTACAACAGCATGTCAACCAATCGATCGACATACAACTAAACAATTGGGATTAGTGTATGTCAAATATCATCCCAACACCCGTGTGGGGTTTCAACCAACAAATACTGAATATTATTTGTGCAGTTGGGCGATGTGTAAAATTTTATCATCCCAATCCATATCAGTCAAATGGGTGTACATAAACGAATCGCCTGATTTGTAAATATTTATTTTATTCATATACGCGTTAAAAATTATATTTTTAACGATAAAATATTTATTCGGTTCATTTACACAATACAAATGATATTTTTATTATTTTAATATATTTTAGAAAATTTTAGCGGCACAACGGCGCGATACTAGAACCGGGATAAGGTCTAGCCTTATCCCTCGCCCAATAATGGCTCATGCCACGTACATACCAATTCTAATCAATTCATTTCAATTCCCAAACCAAATTCAACCAAATAATCCAATCAACCAAACCAAATAATCAAACAAGTCGTCCATGGTTTGTGGACGACGGGGAGCAGTTCATATATGCAGTTATAAAATAAATAATTGTACAAAGAAAATTACAGTGAGGAGTTCTAACCTTTGGGATCCACTCCGCCAGTTTATTTCTGAATTTCTGAACCGTTTGGCTTTGCCTGAAATTCCAACGTAGTCTTTTCCACGTTGTTCATAGTAAAAATCACATTTTTAATATGATGTTTATATATTTAAAAATCGCATTTTTATATCGCTATTCATAACATAAAAAATCACATTTTTATTAATGCTACATATATATAAAAATCATATTTTTATAACACTACTACATAGGTAAAAATCAAATTTTTAGCCAACTAATAATTATTTCTTTGTATGACCATTTTATAAACAACATATATAATCCAAAAATCATATTTTTATCTTTCTAAACATATTTCCATGCCATACACTAGTTAAAAATCATAGAATCATTAAAACGTAGAAAACTCACATATTTTCTATCGCCCGAATTTGTTGTTTTGGGTCCAGAATTTGCTGTTCTGGTTCCAGAATTTGCAAACGAGCTCCAATCTTCACGCCATTTTTCTTCAAGCTTAAACGCGCCATTCCGGACAACTTTTTCCTGGTGATCTTCCTTCCGAAAATGTGTCATTTCGCCGGAAATCGCGAAAAGACAGTATTTGGACAGCATAATATGGACGAGTTTTCTGAACAACTCCGCAATCTAAAATATGACTTCCGTATACTCAAATCGAAGAGAAAATCGTGCTCTTCGATTTTGGTAATGTGGAGTTTTGGCCAAAAGCGCTCGGATTGGGAGGTATAGGCAAAAACAGTTATGGGATGTTTTGTACGCGCGAATTTTTGGTAAAAACGAATTTTTTTAGGAGATGGGGCCACAATCGAAATTGGGCTGAGGGGAGGTGGCAGAAGGACCTAATTAGACGAGGGGGAGGTGCGGGTGGCTGTGGTGGTGCGGCGGTGGGGCCGAAGGAGGTAGTTGATGGTGATTTGGGGTTTAGGGTTTTGCACATTGAAAGAGGGAAAGAGGAGGAAGAAGAAGAGGAGAAGGAGAGAAAGGAGGAGGAGGGGAGGCGCGTTGGCCAGAGGAGGGGGTGCGGTGGTGGCGTCGCGGTGAAGGAGGGAAGGAGCAGCGCGTGTTTTGTTTTTTCTTTTTTGTTTAGAACGACGGGAGGAAGAGAGAGAAAGGGGAGGAGTTTGACCATTTATATTTAATTTAATTTTAATTGCCAAAAAGTTAGTTTTTCATTCGAACTCCAAATCGAGCTCAATGACTGTCGCCTCTAACTAAATACCCCCATTCCGGACATAATGGGATATGTCCCGTAAGCCAATTCGAATGTTTCGATCAGTTTTCATCAAAATTAAAATTAAAACTAATATAATGTTCAAAATTGATTTCAACGTACATTTTAATTTACCGGGACCACATACTGACTCCAAAAATTCCAAAACAATAAATCTAGCTATGTTTTGATGATATGGTCCTAATAAAACTAATTTCATCGAATTTGGAGGCCGTTTGAAAAATGGTCATTTTCCAGTCGATTAAATTCAACTAAAATTGGTCAAACGCGTTTTCTTTTGCCACGCTCACATATTGGTCCCAAAAATTATGAATTTTGGAATCTAGCAATAACTTGACATCCCGGATCCAGCAAAAGTAGTTTCGTCGAAAACGGAGGTCATTTGCAAAATTTCTATTTTTAAGGGCTATATTTCCATAACGACTATTCTGAATTTTCTACTAGGCATAACTTTTTATTCCCGCTATGAAATTTTGATTTTTCGGATTCGTTGGAAAGATATTTTCAAATAGGTTCTAATATTTTTGGTTTCGCTAAAATCCGATTTATTATGAATCCTGTACATTCGTTTGAAATTTGAAAACGAAATTTCAAACTACCGCGCCATTTCCAGTTCCTTTTATAATTAAAATAAATATTTATATTATAACTTCGATTTAAATAAATATATATGTTCTAATTCTATTCAAAATAAATTCCTTGTCGTAATTATTTAAAATAAATCATTTTAAATATTCAAAATTCATTAAAATTGCCAAAATAAAATTTTTAAATTGGTTCTAATTTTCCGGGTTGTTATAATCTCCCCCACTTAAAATCTTTTCGTCCTCGAAAAGGAACGGAGCTGAAGGTTGTTTTACTAATCAACTCAACTTTCAGTTGGGCGTTCATTCTTCAACTTTTTAGTGTCTAAGAATTTTCTGATTGTTCAAAAATTTGGCTAACACCCTAAATTTTCGAAAAAATTCGCCATAACCTCCTTTGTACGGGGAGCACCGGGAAAATCCCCAAACCGCCACACAGACCCTCTCATCTCAAAAAGAAAAAGCCAATTGGCTCATAAAATCATCCAAACCCAATAAATTAGTAAACATGTTCCTATTTGTCGGGCATACAATTTTATTCCTCCTCTCTAGCCTCCTTGCTGTGACCTGTTCAATGTATGTACATGTATATGCATGCAATCCCAAACAATTTTCAAGTTAGTTCAATATTTGATACAATTTGGTTATATTTACCGTTCTTTCACATAATGGTTTTATTAGATAACAAATAATCATACAACACAACCATCAATCAATTAGTGAATTAACGTTTCAAATTCATAATTTTGATACATACACAGAAAATTCATTTTTGATGCTAAGTCACAACAATAGACCCTATCTAGTTTTGGTTCTCACACCAGTCAATTGGAAATATATAGGTATCCCGCTCTCATCACTCGAACATAAATTCTGATGACGAGTACTCAATCATAAGAATCATCTTCGGGCAATTAGAGCATGATTCTATATCTATCCAATATATTAAAACTTCGAATACACGTTTGCAAGGCATATATGCAAAATATTTATATATTTGATTGTCCAAATTCAATACAAATAAATATTCAAATATGTTGAAATGGTTTATATTTTCAAAAAAATATTTGTTTTTAATTTTAATTTTAAAACAACACTCTTCCAACTCGTTCTAGGATACTACTGATCCTATCTCTAATGAGTCATTCTTATTGGATATTGCTAATCCAATCTCTGATTAATTCTTTTGTTTGGTTCTAAAGTGTCTTGTTCTCCGAGCTCTGTAAACCAAAGCTCGGATACCAAAATGACACAACCCGAACTTCCCCGTAAAGGAAAGCCTGGATTGCTTTGAGAACACGACAAATCAGAACACAGACAGAAGAACATTTCATTACTTATTACAACAATTCCCTTAGAATACATGAATATAACAGAGTATGAATGAATAAAATACATTTGATAAATATCAGAGATTTACAAATTACAATGCAGCAGAAAATAATACAAAAACACAACTGAAAGAGATAAATGGATACAGAGCTTTCTGAATATCATTCCAGCTGTAAACCAGGATCCTGTGAATATAAATCTGCAAAACCAAAACTACTAGCTGTCCGTGTGGAAAATAGGGGTAACAAGAGTTTAGGTTAAAATAATAAACTCCAGGTCAATCATGTGACTGGTGTGAGAACTAGAACAGTTATTAAATCTTTACTTTAAAAATAAAGTAAATCAAGGGACTGCACCGTATAACACGGAACGGTTTCCTCCCAAGAATACCAGTGCATAAAACAAACAACGCAATGCTTTTTGGAAAAATGAAGGTATTATAAGACTCAGGTTCCACCACACAATGCAACGCAAGGGGGAGGATAGAGTTTTACCTTATAATAGCCAAACATGCTTGGTACGTTTAAAACAAATCATTTTAATACTATTATAGTGTAAAGTGTATGAAAAGAACTTCAAATATAAATGTATCAATCATAGACGGCATAGTGCCCCATCCCACTATGTCGCCATTCTAGGTTCTACAAATAAAACAGAAATGTCACGTATTGGAAATTGGATTTCCATCATGAGTCTAGGCAAGGGATATACTCCTTTCCACTTCGAGACACTCTAGCAAATGTCTCAGGACTACACACTCTGGGTAACCCCTGGAATCGGCTGGGCCGGTCCACCCTTACGTTTGAGGATTAGTTATTCCTAAACACACGTTTCTCGGTACTATCGGACCCATCCATCGGCTCCGTAGAGACCGGTATATCTGAGGCGCCTCGCATTCCAACAACCACATAGGTAAAAATAATATAAATGCCAGGGCTTGTAAACGCTGACACCATCCATAGCTAGACAGAAACATCGTGTTCTCCCAACGATCCTTATCCCGTTTTTGACTCATACCGAGGTGTGAGGCTCGTGAATTAATGCTAAACACAAAGCGACGCTATATTAAAGCTGTGCTTTGATCATCAACCATAAGACTATGCTTTTCAATAGAAGCCTTGATCACTACATCTCTACATGCCACGCAGGCTATTCATGCCATGCGACCGATATCTATCGTTATACAACCTTTGAGCTCGTATGTCTCAGAGAAGGGCGTTAAGCAAGAGAATAAATTCTCCGCCGCCAAACAGATATGTATAATAGAAATCAATCAACACAGAATAAAATCCATTGCAGACACACAATCCATTTACAAGTTCGTTCTAGGTCTGAACGAAAGCGGAGGCACCTTATTCCTCGTTCCATATGTCCAATACAGGAGAGAGACCCTCGCATATCCGTCGATCTCCACGTAGTCTGGACGATCACCACTTATTACCTCGTCTTGGGTGTACATCCCAATCAAGACATCAGTAACCATCCAAACGATGTGAAGACCTCCGGTCTTCAACCATCGTCTTCATCGTCGACTTATCGTCAAATCAGTTATTCATAATGGGATAAACCCAGTCTTTCTGAATAAATCGCGTATATAATAGACAAGTGTTACACAAACACAACATACGCCTTATTCCAATCCAGAATATTCTTTTATTCAAATATTCTTATCATTTGGGAAAGGTTCCCATTAATTTTATTAAAGATAAATTCTTTAGATTTATTCTTTAATCTTCCTATGGATATCATTTCAAATCATGTTAAGGTTTTCCAAACTAGTCGGGACTAGCGAACCACACCGAAGTAATCATTTGTTTTATTTCCCAATCCCAACCAATTCATCCCATGGAGCAAAACTGGTAATACTCCATATCTAACACCACGGTGTTATCGGTAAATATAAATTAACATCTCCCGTTCAAATCTAATTAAAGATTTAAACTATCGTTAGGAGCAAAACTGGCAATATTCCATTCTTGATCATTTCCCAAATTTGATAATTTAAATTATCAATTCCCATTTCAATCTAATTAAAGATTCATTAAAACTCCACTTAGTTTTAATCTTTCCAAAAATCAATATTAATGATTATTTAACTTTGGAAACACAAACATGTCGCATCGACATTCTACACCGTACTATTGATTTCTGCCGATATATAACCTCTAAGCTCGTACGTCTCAGAGAAGGGTGTTAAGCAAGAGAATACCAAACAGATATATATTTAGCAGAGATCAACCATGCAATTTGAAAAACAATGATAGACATGTATTCCTGCCTTTAACTGGGTTAAATAACTAATGTCATTTAAAACACAGTTCACGATAAACCCAAATCACATTCCATTAATTATGGAATCTTCACGGAAAAACAAATCAATATATAATCGATAGAAATTTTCGTATCCGACTAATAATATAAATGGAATAACGACAAAGCCCTTTAAATTACATATGTATTAATAGTCTTCCGCCACAAAAGTTCACTTCGATTATAATCAATCGAATTCCATTCAATTCCAATTTAATATATCAAATTGGAAAACTTTACTTTAGAAAATTCCCGTTAAATCTTAATAAAAAGATTTATAAATTTTAAATACCAATTCACTGTAAATCGGGTTAAAGAACGAATGCCGTTAAAAACACAGTTCACAATAAACCCAAAATCACATTCCATTGTTAATCGAGTTAAAGAACAAGTGTTATTTAAAACACCGTTCACGATAAACCCAAAAATCAATACCAATTCAATTCCAATTAAATGTTAATTAATTGGTATACTTCATTAAATCTAAATAAAAGGATTTAATCTTTTCTCATCTGGGTTTAAGAACAGTGTTAATGAGGACACCATTCACGACAAACCCAAATCCCATTTGATATTAAATACAAGGCTCTGAATAGAAAATATATCGGCTTATATTTAATATCAAATTCTAAAATCAACAAATATCGTATTGGAATAACGATATATATATATCTTCCAAATTCCTCCGCAATATCCGTATAATTATGGAATCCAATATCAAAATATTCCGAAGATAATTTCGATTCAAATCCATTCCAATTCATATATTGGAAATTCAGGTTATTTTTAAAACCATTTCAAATCCAATTTAATTATTTAAAAATATTGGATTATAATTCTAGTTCAAAACCAGTTCATTTCGATAAAATATATTTTTATCTTTTCAAACATGGAAGTTTTCTTCCCAATTCTTTCCAAATCATTTATTATGATTTTACACAAATTATTGATATTTTTACTAATTTTATCAAGGCCCATACAGTCGATTTCCATAAACGGTCATCGAACGGCACTTACAGCGGCCTTTTCCAAATTTGATTTGGACATGATTCCAAATCCAACCGTTAGATTTCAAATCTCTTGTATTCGTTGTAAAGCTCTTTTCGATAATAACCCAATGGTTCAGGTTTTAGGAGAATCCAACGGTCGGATCTCCCGTAACCTCCGTTCGAAGTCAATGGTCGAAATTCGCGAACTGCCGCGGCGCGTTCTATTCAGGCCATTATATGTATATATATATATATATATATATATAATTTGTATATTTTATATATTTCATCGATTTCCTTTTAAAGCGTATTTTATAAATCGTTTTAAATTCGTTTTCAAAACGATTTCAACTTCATATTCAATTTCAAATCAAAATTGAATATTCCATATCATCGATATGTAAATGATAGTATTTTCAAAACATTAGATTTTGAAATCACTTCTTTTTCGATATTCATTATAAAAATGAATAAAATCGATATAAATATCGTTCACGTCAAAATGGTATATATCTAGTCAGCACGGCTATATATATTTAAACATATTCGTGTCCATCATAAATCGGACATCAAAATCAGATTTTGATCTTTTACAGAATATTATTTTAAAATATTCATTATTTTAAAATATTTTTTATTTTAAAATATTCATTCTTTCTGAAATGGAATCAGACACAGCCAATTACCATATAATGTTATTATATGGATTTCATACAACACAGGTATACAACAACAGTGGTAAATAATCATCCTTCAACCAGAGTGTGTTCTACACTGTATAAGCATTAAATATAAATATTTAACGCTTACAACAGCATGTCAACCGGTCGATCGACATACAACTAAACAATTGGGATTAGTGTGCGTCAAATATCATCCCAACACTCGTGTGGGGTTTCAACCAACAAATACTGAATATTATTTGTGCAGTTAGGCGATGTGTAAAATTTTATCGTCCCAATCCATATCAGTCAAATGGGTATACATAAACAAATCGTCTGATTTGTAAATGAATATTTATTTTATTCATATACGCGTTAAAAATTATATTTTTAACGATAAAATATTTATTCGGTTCATTTACACAATAAAAATAATATTTTTATTGTTCTAATATATTTTAGAAAATTTTGGCAGCACAACGGCGCGATACTAAAACCGGGATAAGGTCTAGCCTTATCCCTCGCCCAATAATGGCCCATGCCATGTACATTCCAATTCTAATCAATTCATTTCAATTCCCAAACCAAATTCAACCAAATAATCCAATCAAACAAACCAAACAATCAAACAAGTCGTCCATGGTTTGTGGACGGCGGGGAGCAGTTCATATATGCAGTTATAAAATATATAACTGTACAAAGAAAATTACAGTGAGGAGTTCTCACCTTTGGGATCCACTCCGCCAGTTTATTTCTGAATTTCTAACCGTTTGGTTTTGCCCGAAATTCCAACGTAGTCTTTTCCACGCTGTTCATAGTAAAAATCACATTTTTAATATGATGTTTATATATTTAAAAATCGCATTTTTATATCGCTATTCATAACATAAAAAATCACATTTTTAATAATGCTACTACATAGGTAAAAATCATATTTTTAGCCAACTTATAATTATTTCTTTGTATGACCATTTTATAAATAACATATATAATCTAAAAATCATACTTTTATCTTTCTAAAAATATTTCCATGCCATATCTAGTTAAAAATCATAGAAGCTTTAAAACGGAGAAAACTCACATATTTTCTATCGTCCGGATTTGATGTAAATATCGTTTATAAATCCAACTTCCTTGTTTTATATAATAAAACAAGTTTCATTTCAAAATCTGTCTGGAAACCAAAATCTTATTTTGGATATATTCTGTTTATTATAACTTATATATAACACACAATTTATTTTCATATTCAAAATTTAAACTTCTATTTTATACAATCCTAATATTTTCTTATGAAAATATTTTATTTGAATAAATTTGATCTAATCGAATTTAAATCATAAATCCATACGGATTTATTTTTATTCACTTTACATTCTAAATATCAGAATAGATTTATCGTTTCTCTTTGAAACTAATTTCAGTTCCCTTTTTAAATTCACCTTTGAATTTAAATTTCCCAAATTATCCAAATGATAATTTTTCCCACTTCATTTATAAACACCGTTTATAAATTTACTTCGATTCTTTGCATTATCTAATGAAAATCATTCCATTTTATTTATAAACACCGTTTATAAATTTACTTCAATTTCCTGCATTATTTAATTTATAAACATCATTTATAAATTTTCAATACTTGTTTTTCCTGCATTATTTAATTTATGAACATCATTGATAAATTCAATACTTGTTTTATTTATTCAAAACAGGTTAATATCTTTATAGCCCATTCGAAATTCAAATTCTATTTTAGAAAAATAGATTTCCCATTTTAGTCTCAAAATTTCCTTATCACGATATTTTTATAAATCAACATTTAGGCCCAGTGATATTTAAACATTCAATAAACACCAAATTTTCAATCACATGTTTTCTAATACACACACACGCATATATATATATATATATATATATATATATATATATGATAATATATATGAAATAAACAAACAATAACATTTTTGAGGAATCTCGTTGGATCCCTCCAACCCATTTTCCTGCATCCACAGACATTAGCCAACATAAATAATACCCATCCTACTTTGAGTCAGGATATCGTGGTATAGAAGGTCATCCACTATCATAGCGTGGGGCGTATAGGGTCATCCGCTAATGATACTGCGGGCATCCACTAATGGTACTACGGGAATCCAACCATCAATATATATATATAATAACCACAACCACCAAGCCTAAATAACTAACATATATAAATAATAACCATAGTAGTATTTTAATGCAACTAAACAACCATCAATTATTTTTAACGATTAAAAATAATTCTAAATAATAAATCGAGTGAGATTTACTCACCGTGATTTCAAATCTGCACTCGTACCAATTTCAGTTTCTTTTCATTGATTCCCGAATCTTTGAATTCCACACCAATGATTTTATGATTTATCCTTGCCTAAGAAAAATACGAATTTTATAATTGAGAAAATGAACTTTCTTAATAAGGTTTAATGTCCAAAATATACTAAAATTAATTTATTTTTCTTTCTAACTTCCTAGGTTTGAACAACTAACGATTTCAAATTTAAATGTTTCACTTATCTAATAATGATTCACTAACTAAAATTTTCTTTTTAGTTTCCAAATTCCAAATTAGTAGCAAATGACATTTCCTTACTAACAGTATAAATTTTCAGTTTGACTAATATACTAACATTTATTTTCTTTTAAACTTCCTAGTCGAACAACTTAACAAGTTCAAAACTATTTTAGTTAATTTAAATTTACTACTAGTACTCTAATTAATGTAATTAACATAAACAGATTACCTTTAAATCTTCCTTCACTTACTTGACATAGTCTAGAATTTTATTTCACCATCAAGATTATTTTTCCCAGTTTTCTCCCTCCCATCAGCCTCGTACAAACTGACTAACCTCATCGCCAACACCATTCAAATCAGAAAGCCCTCCTTCCGTCGATCCCTTTAAATCAAAATGTGACTTCAGCACAAAGCCACGTGCTTCAGGATTTTCACGCGACATTGCTAGTTGCCGAACAACACCAAACTCCAGCCATCGAAACTGCTTATCACTACAAACCTCACACCATCCTTCGTTTTACATAAATCCCAATATGTTTCACCATAACCGCAACCCTAGTCTGATAGGTTCGAGAACTAGTACCTCATCGAACACTCGAACCCCATTGCGCCTTTGCCATAGAATCAAAGTAGAATTTGATTCTGATATCCATGATGAACTCGAGCTATATCGCGGATTCAATCGTGTTTCACGATTTCTATTTCCCACTTTCTTCTTTTTTCATCGTGAATCGATTTGGTTCTTCTCGTGATTTGGGGAAACTGAAAACAAGGTGGATGCGATTTGATTTCAAGGATGGCATTTGGAATGGCAAATGGTTTGAATTGCTTTCGTTGAGAAAGATAATATGATGGCATTGAAATGGTTTTAGAAATGCGAAAATATACAAAGGGTAAGACTTATTTATAGAGGCGATAGCGGAGACAGAAGGTACCGACCATTAATTCATTGTTTTACATGGTAATGAAGGTGAGGAACCATCTTACGCGATTGGAAAGGAGATGACAGCAGTAGGCCTGCGCATTGAAATTTAGTTGTCCTTTATTTGTTAGCTTAGCGTAGAAGAAATTAAATATATATTTATATTTTTTTATTTTAGTTTGATTTTAAACTGATATATAATTTAAATTATCGCGTTGATGCCGAACTCCTATTTGAGTCCAACAACAATATTTCTAGGGTTATACTACTATTCTGAACACACCGAAACGGGTTCTGAAGCCCCATTTGACCGTCTGGAGAAGAAAATAATTTAAATCGATAAATTAAATTCGAAACAATAAATTTCCTGAAAATAAATTATTATTACTGTTTATATTCAAATAGAATTTCTATTAACCATTTGAATCATTTTGACTCTGCTTTAAATTCCGAATTTAGTTATTTCAAAATTCTCGTATTATGAAAATTATATATACATTCGAAATAAATCGAATTTCGATTATTAAATTTATAACTCAATATAAAAATTCATTTATATTATCAATTCAATATTTAAAACAATATTAAATATTTAAAATTAATCGATAAAAATCCGGGTCGTTACAAAAACGTTGTTGGAGTTAGAGCGAATTTGAACTAAACATACCATACGATATTCTAAGAAAAACAGTATTTGCCGTTTCATGAAATTCGAATGTTTTTTGTCCCAAATTCTTAATTTTTGTCAAAAGCACGCAAGAAAGGCAATGTCAATTGTGTGTCATTTTTGCGCATGCATACATATATGTGTTTTTTTCTTCTAAGATACCAATTTACATACCGCCAAAAAAATAATCATTTTTACCACATCGTTTAACCATGCATAGTGACTATATTGGTTTCTTCCTGTATGTTTTGCATGCATTATTTTTTTGTGGTGTCATGCATGGAAATGTGTCTTGCTACTTTCATCAATATGTTTCAAACATTGTTGCCCATTTTGATGAAATGTTGGGCATGTTGCTAAGTTAGCTAGGAAATAATATTTTCACTCTCCTCCTGTAGCCTATTTTGTTTCATAAATTCCTATGCTTTGAGAAATGAACGTGCACGGCCATTTCCCAGCTTCCCTACGCATATGACATATAAAATAAATTTTGTAAGGAAGTTATCAACTTATTTTGATACTTGTTTGCTTGATTTGCACATATCGTTTGTCTATTCTTAGTGTTCAAATAGTGCATGATAGTTTACCTGCCTATGTACTAGTTTATATCTCAATCTTGAGCTGTTGATTCTAAATAAATAAATAGAAGTTCTTTAGTAGTTTGACATTTGTTATAGTTTAAACACCACAACCTCAAGACATGTCTTCCTTTATCTGATACAGTCTCTACGCATTCGTTTTCTTCTGCTTTTTTTCCTCCATCCCTTTTCATTTTATTTTTCCTTTCCCCTCCCTCCATTTCCCCTCAGTTGAAATAAAACTTGCCCGAAATCGAAGAAAATTTTCTCTCTTCCAAAAATCAAATCGCCAACACTTTCCTCCTAATCGAAGCTATTTCCTAACCCATCGTACTACCATAAAATCATCTCTGTCATAACCACTAATTCATAACTTCAATCGCCAGTCTCTGCACCGAAAAAGCTCTGCTAACCACGAGCTTCCAGAGCTAAGGTGACACATCAATCGTGGCTCTTCACATCGTCGATTTAGGGATTGGATGTTCAAAAAGGCTGCGAAGCATCGGTTCATATTTTGTATCTATTTGGTAATCACGGATGTTAAAGGTGAGGTTTCTCATGGTTTTCTTGTTCAAGTATATTAACATCAATTTAAAACTAAGTGTAATAAGTATATGTGTCGTTGTGATTTGCAATTGAGTTTACTGGCTATGAATTTTTGTTGTTTGTTTTGTTATTGGTTCACTGGCCCTTGTACCCGTTGTTGATCTTGCCACATGATGTCCTAAATTTGTTATGTTCCATATTCACACACTCAACTTTATATATGTATAAACAAATACTCGTATGTATGTATATACAGAGTTGTGCATTTCCAACTTGAGTAATTTTTCAGTAATGCATTGACATATTATATTATATTGTGTATATATATCCATGTGGCCAACACGTGTATGTATACAAATGTTTTCATATATGTATATATGAACAATTACTGGGCATACTTACATGTACATGCAGTTGGTTCACCATGAAATAGTTGCTCATAAACTTGAACTGTTATTTGCCACTGTCTTGTGTACATTTGTGTTTGTGCTCTTTCATTGCACCCGTGCCATTCAATTTGGCTGCCTGGCATCTTGTGAACTTGATTTGGAAATATTGCCTATTTTGTTACTCCATTTAATAGTATTTGGCTTGAAGTCTTGAACGCATGGCATGGCACTATCTCTTTGTGCTTCTATGCATGCCACTAATCCAATGTTGTTTTCCTTTCTTGCCACTTTCTCCCATGATCCAGATGATATTGTTTTGGCCTTTGTTATTTCACTTATTGTTGCCATTGGTATGCCCACAATGTTATCACTAATTCTACTGGCTTGTGTCATCGATTGAACACTTTTGGTTGTTGCACATAACTGTGCACGTTGCCTCTATGACCACTGCCATGTCCTTGTCACATTTGAAATATGGGTATATATGTATGGGTACACGCACCCATACTAAGTTGAGGAAAAGGAGAGGCCCTGCTATGCCACACACATGAAGCCTTGGTATTACCCTGTTTGTCTAGTTTTGGTTTTAAGGAATATTTTATCATCAGGCATAAGTTAGTTTATACATATTGCATATATTTTGTTTGTCTGCACATGACATGGTCATTGGCCTATATTTTTTTATTGCCTACACTTTCTGGTTCCATAACCATTTGGTCTTGTACCCACCATCTTGCTCTTGCGCACTGTGCTTTGAATGCATGTCACCCTTGTTATTGACTAAAATATATACACACGGCATAAACCATGTATTTGCTAACTTCATATTAAGCAGTATTTACATTATATTTTAGTGTTTTATTGAAGTTGATTAACTTGAATAAAGTTAATATTGAATCAAGTGTTTTATAGTTTGCATGGAATGCTTGGGTTATACATGGGTGTTGCAGATCTAAAGATTCTAGCTATCAAAGCTAGAAGCACGTGAAGATGCACTCGCTTTGGTTTGTCCATTTGTTTTTGTTTAATTTAAAATCTATATATGTATATTAATCTTCCGTAGTAAAAAATGAAATTTGTATAACTTTGATATTTTTGTAATAAAGTTCCGTTGTGAGATATTTTTGTATATTCTATGATTCTGTATTATTCTATTTAAACCCTGTAAGCTAAATAACATGAATGTTTCGAGTTGGTTTAATTATCGACTTGAAACGGTCAAAAAGACATGTTGTTACATGTCTTCTCGACAATAGCTTGTCTGTGGAGAAGTACTTTAGCTCCTTGCTTGTGGTTTTAGGTAGTTCAGTTCATGCCATGTTTTTGGATCCATTCTCTTTGAACTTTATTTGCAACAGCTTAAATGTTATTATTCAAGGTAACATGGTTAATGCTAATTACAACCTATTTGGATGGTTGATGTTATGTCTAGTATGTCATCGGTCCATTATGCTTGCTACTTCTTCTTGGACGTAGCTTTCTTTGGAGCAACAGTTTCTTCCTGCTTCCTTTGGGTGTAGCAAGAGTTGTTGATGTTTCTAGCATGTTGCTGTGATTTTAGTCCTTGTTGGAAGTCCATTGTCATAGTTGCTTTAGTAACTTGGGCTAGTTCTACTACTTTTGTGATGCATCTTATGCCTTCTCATGCCATGGAACTGTAGTGTTTGCAATTTGTTATGGTGCTATAGTGTCCTTTGTAATGTCTCTACATCTTGTTTTTGATGTTTGTCAAGTCCTACCGTGTTATGCCACCCTAGTGGGTAAGCTAACGTGACAGGCTTTACCTGTTGGTCACTGTAGTGTTTGATACTTGCTCCTTGCATGGATTTAATTATCATATGTAGCCTAGATTTTTTGTCTAGCTCTAGTTCTGTAAGCTAGTTGGTTCACTTTATAAACCATTTGTAGTAGATTGGCGATTTTCCAACCTCTTGTGCACATTTGTAATTATTATTTGTTATAATAATAAGTGTTACCCTTGCAAATTGCTTTACCGAAAAAATTATTTCTCTCAAAACCCTTTTTCTCTCTTAATTTCGGTATCAAATTGTTTTCTCCCTAATCAAGCTTATATGGGAACCATATTTCTGGCAGGATTTTTGACTATTTTCATTTGATTGCATTTTGGTTAATTTACGTACGTATACTGATTTTTTTATTTCGATAATTAAACTAATGAACCAATGAAAGCTACCATTTAGGTATATGAATAAAGACTAATATCCCTATTTTGTGAATTTTTTAATAGCATTTCTTGGTAACTCAAAATGAAATCAAAATTTATGCAAATTAAATTTTAATTGTTTGTTTGCAAAATGGCAATGTGCAAACAATCATTTATACAACTATTAACAAATTGCATTATCCTACTTTTTTTTAAAGGGCAATGCTTTAGTTTTCCAAGCATCGACATCACATTACTGAATTGATAAATGCTGTGATTATATTTTTCTTACTAATATTTAAATCTAGGTGATTGCATTTGAAGTAGTATATTAATTGCATTTGAAGTAGTATATTAATTGGTAGACTTATTGTTCTCAATTCTTTTTACTATCTTATCGACTATACTTTGGAATAAAAGGAAGTCCAAAAAAAATCGTTTACCCATACAACGCTTTCTATGCCACTGTAATGTCTGGATATGCACATGTAACTTTGCTTACTGTAATCAAAGTTACCATTCAATCAATATACTTGCATAGTAATTAAAGGTGTACAAATTTCTGTGTAATCTCTTGGGTATGTCTTTAAGCCTCAGTTTGATCACATAAGGATGACTCAAAATGTTGTCACTTAAGACATTGGTTTCATTTTAAAATGTGATTAACTGCAAACAGTAAAATTTAGCCGTTGTAGCTATTTCTGCAATGCTTTTTTACTTCATAAATGATGTGTTAACATGCACATGTAACTTCGGTTAGTATAAAATTTACCATTTGTAGATAGTTCCAATCTCTTGTGCTTGGTCTATGCAAAATCTGACATAATTCCCTAAGAGGGCTGGTAATTTCACATAAATCTGGCGTTATTTCCATTTTGGACGTTAACATTTTGTGCATTCATTGAGAACTTGAACAAAGAAGGCTATCTACTGTAGATTTTCAAGGTCTTAAGGCAGATATATTATCAAAGATTTGAAAGTTTGAAAATTATATACTATATAAATGAGACGATGCATTTGAAAAGAAAAAGTAGCAAACCTAGTGGTGGTTTTTGGATCGTACGAGGAATAACCAATATTAGAGAAGCTAACGATCTAAGGGACATGTTTCCTAAACATATGCTAGCATAAGAAAAAGTTTTATATGATGGTGAAAAATACAGATCCACCCATGGAAATTGCTATTAAGGCCTTGATGAACAAGGTGAATGCTTTGTTTGCACTTCAATCCATGTCTAATGTTGAAACTTCTAGAGTAGATATAAGCTTGGAAAAACATGCATATTCTTCTACTTTTGATAAACGAAGGCAAAACCGTAATCAAGAGAAAAGCATATATTGTTGATATAAACCGAGTTATGATCGAGGGAAATGGAGCTACACTCCCTAGAAATTTCAAACTTGAAACCAACCAAAATCTCCACAAAGACACTGCCTAAATATAGACATGATATATGTGTCAAATGATGACCGTAATGACGACTTGGAAGATCATGACGCAAACACAAACATAAAAGGAGGAACCCAATATAGAACAGTCTAGTTGTAATGCAATTCCTTCCTAGAGTGTTGAACTCCAGTGGTGTAGCTCTCCTAACTCCTAAATTATGGAGGACCTAAATTCCAGTCAGCTGATCGAGACTTTTACAAATCCAGACACTCGAGGGTGCTGCTAACGTTCATCCAGTCAATAACAATTCCAATGAGGAGTTCATTTCGGAGATGACAAAGAAATTAATGTAGGAGAGCATGATGCAAAAGGACGCTGAAGAAGACTAGGGCTTTATCCAAATTCGGGCTCCATTCACTCAAGAGATCTTGAATGATGAATAATTTAAGAAGTTCGGTCCTCCTACAATTCTTATATATAGTGGACCATGAGATCAAAACCCATCTCTATACAAATATGAATCGCACATGAAGGGAGCATGTGCAACAGATGCATCATAGTGTAGTAATTTTCCCATTTATCTTTAATGAATCACTTTATTATGGTTAAAGAAACCGCGACTTAAGTTTATATCATGGTTCGAAGAATTGGTGCAAAATTTAAAGGAACCATGCAGGTTGTACACTATCTAAACTAAAGATGTCATGTCATTATATAGGATACCACAGGACCCTCAGAGTCTTTGAAAACCTTCTTAGATCGATTCAACAATGCGATCATCGAAGTCAGTAATAGAGATCAGAAGATGGTGTTGATGGCATTATTACATGTGATCATCAATAAGAACGTGGACTATGGAAGGTGGATAAAAATTAAGAAGCCCATAGTATTGGAGAAATTCTATAAAAAAAACTGACGAATTATTGAGGTTGTAAGATTTGAAGATTGTAGGAAGAAGCTCAGTCGATGGGGTTCAGAACCAGTCTCCATAGGGTACCGTCAGAGCAAAACAAGGGGTAAAAGCATTGGGTAATACAAACAAGGTAGGAAATCAGATAAGAACAAATCAAGATAAAAGGTGTAACACCTGGTAAAATATACCCTAAGTTGACATAGGCAGTTAAATATAAATATAAATAATAAATGTATAAGAAATGCATATAACAATAAATATTGGGGGATCCTGAAAAAATGTCCTCTTGCGAAAAATTGGATCTGGAGATTTCCCAACTTATGATCCCTCCTATTCTCTAATCACTCTATCTCTTGACGTTGGTGGCTCGTAACAAGAAGTTGCCTGCATCATTCGCCTCTTCCTCCGCTATGAGGTCGGGGCGGCTCTTCTCCGCGCCACGTTCTATTCCTAGCGTCAATGCTTAACGTATAGGTGATGTGCTTCTTGGTAAATCAAATGACTTCTTTTGAACCTGAGATTGCTGCGCCGCCTCCATTGAAGCCTCTAGATCTGGCTCTGGCTGCGCAACAAATACCATTATCTCCCAATCCCCTAATGACAATTCTAGCTGACGTTGTAAAACTAAATCTCTTGTGAGAATCTCTAGGGTTACTTCTGCTATTCTGCCTTCCTCGGGTATCTCTATGCAACCTCTTTTAGCTGCACTCGAGAATCAGTCATGATTGGTTGAAACTGATATACCATTGAGTAAAAATGGCTATTTAGATGTCGCCTTGGTTCAGGCTTGTGGGGATAAGATAACTGATGTAGTTGCTTTGAATCCTTGTGAGAATGTAGAAATTTCATTGCATACTTTGGCAGTAGTAGGCACAAATGTGGAAATTATAAATGTTTCTAAGGATTCATATCTTGTCTCATCCTCGCTAGCCAATATTATGGGCTCGTTACCTAGCTTGAAATGTCAGGAAACTATTCAACTGAATGACGCTGCCGTGCCCAGCACTTTGCAAATTGAGTTGATCCATGCTGCTTCTACATTCGCGAGCACGCTATCCCATAAAAGATTGTTAAACTCCACTGGCATTCCTTATGCTAATATGAATGTAACGGTGAATTCAAAGTCAAGCTCAATGATATGTAATAATGCTGTTTTTCCCAATGTGACCAACACTGTTCAAGCATCAAACATAGATACTGTAACATTCCGTATTTTTACGGTATAATAATTAATTAATTTAATTATTTAAATAGTTATTTATAGATTTAAATGGTTATTTAATTAAATAATATGGAATATTTAATTAATTTTAATAATTAAATCATAAATGTAATTTTCGAAATAGTCGGAAATAGTAGAATTCGCAATGTTGTGTGAGTCAGACGATTTAACTAATTTAATTCAGTTTAGAATTTGAATTATAATAACGATTCTACTTAATAAACGGCGTTCGAACATATAAATTGCATTATAATTATAATCGAGCTCGAAATGACGCGGCAGTTCGTAATTTGGCAATTCGAACTTTAAACAAATATACAGAATCTGTTTTAAGTCGGATTTTTGTAAAATAAGAAACGTTCGGAGCTGGTGAAGTATATTTTGCTAATGGAAGAGAAAAATCGAGATTTCGTCGTGTAGATTGTGAGTTGTGTCCAAATCAAATTTTCGAAAAGTCGCTGTGGAATTTTTTTATAATTTATAACAATTTATTTTTATTATAAATGGATTTTCATTATAAATTGAATACTGATTTAATCTGGATTTGAAATCTCGAGTTATAAATTAAGATAGAATATTTTGGAGTTGTATTATATTCTATTTGAATATATACGATAATATTAATTTATTAAATTTATTTATCTTTAAATATATTGATATTTAAATGGGTTTATTTAGAGCTTTAAAAATAGCCACTTTTGCAAACGAGCTCCAATTTCGACGAAACTAATTTTATTGGATCCAGAATATTAAATTATTGTTATATTTCAATTTTCGTGATTTTTAGAGCTAGTATGTGGTCGTATGGGATTTTAATGTGAAAAGAAGTCGATAATTTGACTTTAAAAATACGCTGTGTGAGAAAACGGATTCAGAATTCGACGAAACAAGTTTCGTTGGGTCCGTAACGTCGAACTATAGCCGTATGTCTGTTTTCGCCGAATTTGGATATTGTATGTGATCATAGGGATTTTTAACGATAAATACAAACAGCGGTTGATTAAAAATAAATATTAAATCAAATATAAAAATATTTTAACTGCCCTATAAATACCCTTATACTTTCTAAACCTAAATTCATTTTTCTGTGGTCAATCAAAAGAATGCGCCGTTATGTTTTTCCTTCAGTAAAAATGTTTCAATCCTCATAAATTCGTATAAAACCAAGTAAAATTCCTAAAAATCATGAAACCAAATTCATTAGCATCCTCTATTCGTAAGCTTCCCATCCATACCAATTTTCAACACTCGACGCATTTTTCAGCAGTTCGAAATTTAACGCAGCAAATTAGGGTTATCGGATTTGGCGATTTAGGAGCATCAATATGAAATAGCATGTTGATATTCGGATTCATGGATCAATTTGGAGTAGATGCCCACCTTCTGGTGAAGTGCGGTGAATAGAAGTGACGCGGTAACCTGTGAGACGCGATGTACATGGAGGGATCGAGTATGGGTTTGAGGAGCTAGGTTGAAAGAGTGTGAAGGTAATAGGTTCTATGATTTTACTTTGAGTTCTATTGGAGAGAGGTAGGAGTGGTTGTGATATAAAGAATGTGAAATGGCCATTGAAGGAGCCTGGAAACGACGACTGTAGGAGAAGAGGTATTGAGCGGGTATGGGCTTGAAGGAGATGGGATGAAATGTTGGTGAGGCCCAAAGTAATTATTTAAATCAAGTTTTATTTAAATTGAAAAGTATATGAACTTGTAATATCAATAACTATTGCATACGATGTCAGAATCTCGCAAAACAGGATTCGTTGGGATCGTATGGACGAGAGCTACACAATGGAACTGATTTGGAGTGGATTGGAGCTCATTTGAATTTATGGCAAAATAAAATGCCTGAACGGAACCCATTGAACGTATATCATTATTTAACGATAAAACACCAATGTGAGTAAATCTCACTAACTCTGCCCAGTTATATTTTTATAACGTACTTTTAGAATTGATAAATGATGACTGATGGTTGTGTGTTGTTTGTTTGGATGAACTGCTAATTGATTGTTTGAAAATATAGATCTAGTAATATATATATCATTAATAAAATATTGATTTTGTTTATCAGAATATGAAATTGAAATGAAATTGATGTTATTTATATTGTTTAACATCTGTGATGTAGGGAAACAGGTTGGAGGGATCCAACTGGATTCCTCAATATTTATAATACTGTTTTTTCATATATTGTGATATATGATGTCATATATAATCTGTGATTTATTATGATGACACTGGTTTTATTGTTTGGTATTTATTACCATAAGGAATACTGGAATGTAAAAAGGGAATTTCCGAAGTGTATATATTGAAATAAAATATTTATATAAAATGAATAGAATTCCATAAAAGGAATTATTTGGAAAATAAACAGAATTATTTGGGAAAATGAATAAGATTTTATAAAAAGAAATATTTATAAAATGAATAGGATTTCATAGAAGGAAATATTTGGAAAATGAATAGAATTTTATAAAAGGAAATATTTATAAAATGAATAGGATTTCATAGAAGGAAATATTTGGAAAATGAATAGAATTTCATAGAAGGAAATATTTGGAAAATGAATAGAATTTTATAAAAGGAAATATTTGGAAAATGAATAGAATTTTATAAAAAGAGAAAATTTGGATAATAAGTATTAAATAAAAATCTGTTTTAATAGATAAATGTAAAAGATTAATTTAAAGTAGAATTAAATAGAAATCTATTTTAAACAGATAAATTGGGAAGATTAATTTGTAAATAATGTTTTATAAATTAAGTAAAATATTTATCATTGGATAAATTTAATATATAAGTCTAAATTTTATAGAGAAGTGGAAATCGGTTTTAACACCAATATTTGAATATGGAATGTAAACTTAACCTTTATACACGGAATTATAAAGAATGGAATATGAATTTGAAAAGGGAGAATCTATAATAAAAATAGAAATGGAAGTTCGAATGGCTAGAAATAAATAACTTGTTTAATAATAAAAACAAGCAATGTGATTTATAAACAATGTTTATAAATGAAATAAAAATAATTATCAGTGAATAATTTGAATTGTAAATTCAGCAGTAAATACAAAATGGGAAATTCGGAGTTGTTTTTAAAAGGAAAGGATGGAATTTATTTCGATGTTCAAAATATGAATAGAATTAAAATAAAATCCATAAAGATTTGTAATTAGAACTTGACTAGACCAAATGTTATAAAATAATTTATTTTAAGAAATTATATATTGAATAAATCGGGATTTGACAAGAAAATTAATATTCAGTTTGAAACCGATATTTTGTAATCGAATATAGTTATTCGAAAGAGAGTTATCGAATATTGTTATTCGAAAGAGAGTTAATCGAATTTTGGTTATTCGAAAGAGAGCTATCAAATAGAGATTATTCGAAAGGGAGTTATATGTTGAAATTCGATTATATCGAATGTAGAAAAGTACTATTTAGTTTCCGGTTTTTAATCAAGATTTATTTATTAAATAAATAAATAAATTATTATTTATTCAGATTAATGAATTGAAGTTATATTTCGAAGTTAGATATTTTGAGAGTATGGATTATAACATTATCGTTATAACCGATGTTTTTCATAAAAGAATTGGATTCGTAAACTGAATCCAAGAGTTGCGTAAGAAACGATTTGATTAGAAGATAAGAAATGGAATTAAGGAAATTGGAAACTGACTGGAGTTTAGTTAAGTTGGATGGTTTTCTGAGCGTCGATTTGATGTTGATTTTGGCCTTCGGGTAGGGGTGAGCATTCTTTAGTTCAAACCGAATTAACCGACCGAACCGGATTAATTTGGTCGGTTTGGTTGTGTTTGTTGATTGATCAGATTTGGTTTTTATTTTTAATTGAATTCAGTTTATTGGTCGGTTTTGGATTTAAACAAATAAGGTTTGGTTAAACCGATAAAACGGAAGACCTATGGTGATAGGAGGAGTGACTTTTGGCGTTTTATCATTTTGTGCTGAACAACTTTTCGCATTTTCAATGTTCATTAATGCTAAAGAATACAAAGCATTTTCCCTTCCATTAAAAGGAAACAACACATTAGCCAGGTCTCCCATTTTACATTTTTCTATTCTCTTCCCAAAAAAATAAACAATACTCCCTTTCTCCATTCAGAAATCCATTCCCACCAGTTGTCTTAAATTTGGGTTCAAACTTCGCATCTATTAAAACCCTAGCCTCACCTATGCCTACAATAGAAAGAGTTAGAGCTGTTTTCTGCTTTGCATCCAGGTTTCCAAATCTTTCAGCTTTGATTCGATCGACATCAGTTTGGGGCTTCTGTCACAATTGTAAGTAATTTTAATTTATTATTACTACAGCTTAATTCGAAATTAAGAAGTTATCAAATTTCTACTGTTAATTTTTATACAAGAGAAAAGTTTGATATGCTTAATGTCTGTTTGCTGGAAAATAATGGCAAGTTCACTGTATTGTTAACATTCTTACTGTAGTTCGATTTCATGTTGTGAAGCCAAAAAAATTAAACATTCTATAGAAAAGTAATTTAATATCTCTACAAGATGCTTTCTTTGGCTCATATATGTTTTCGAAACTGTTACACATCAGTTTTTGGTTTTCTAGGAGTGGCAGGCATTGTTCATATATGATATGTATTGAAAACATATTTTGAAAAACAAACATCTCTATTTTGGAAAACCAAATGATTAGTTAAAAGCGAGAATTTAGAGACTCGCCTACACAAAAAATACATACAAAAGAATAGTTAATAGGATTATAACAGACAAGATATTATAAAATAGATTTAGTGGCCTCAGCATTCGATTTTTAGCAGTGGAAAGGATGGTTAAGCGCCAAATTAGTTTAGAAACCTCTATTAACCTGAAAAGACAATGAAATTTGTTTAGAATATATTAACCAGCGAGAATGATCTGTGCAAAAAATAGTTAAGAGCCATAATAGTTTTAAACCTCTATTTTGCAATAAATTCATATATGTGTGATTTATTCAAATGTGTTAAAAATACACCAATGCAGTTTGGGCATAAATGTCAGTCATCAAGCATCACTCTTTTTTATGAAAGATGTAGAACTTTATTTTAGAAAGAAGCATTGTATGCATTAGTGTTTGCAAAATGAATTTGTTTTGGAACCAGGCCTACTAAATGTTGTGTTGAATTATTTTTTTGGTTAACTGATCAATGAACAATCTTCATTCTAATATATTGTCATTGTGTTCTATTAACTGTTCATATTCAACTATATAGAAATATAATAATCGAACTAAACAACTGTACCAAACCGATTTAATTCGGTTTGGTTCGAGTTTGGATCTAATCTAAATTGGTTTGGTTTGGTCTGGTTCTCGCACTTTTCGGTTTTAGATTGGTTTTATAATTTTTACGTAAAATCAAACCGAACCGACCATTTGCTCACCCCTACTTCGGGGTTGATATTCAGGGAATTGTTTTCTTACTAGTTTACGGTTAGAGACTGCTATATATGGGAGGATAGTGATGCGTAAATAGAAGATGGAAATGTTTCCAATGTTAATAACGTATATTTTCTAAATTTATAAAATAAGAATTCATGGATATATGGAAACGGAAAATGGGGAAATGGATAAATTAATGATAAATTAATTAAAAGGGAAAAATGTTGATTGATGATTGATTAATAAATATTCCGTTTGGAAATAAGACTATTGTGTGTATGGATATTTTCCTTTGATAGTTAAATAACCGACTATAAGAGTTATGACCATTTTTTCGTCGTCTATACGGAGAGACCGGGATCAGAATTATTATCTGAAAACCACTCTGTACGGGCATTAGCGTTGCAAATAAAAAATGATGAAGATAATGAAGACGGAGTTTATGCAAGGGCTATTCTGGAAAACCCTAGGTAGAATTTCCTAAAATGGGCTTACAGAACAGTGCCTTCGGTTTGTCCAGTCCCAGGACAACCTGTATGGAAGAATGTCTGACAGAGTATATTTAATAGATCGCGGAAGTTTATCTCTTCAAACGTATTTACATTTGGTGGTGGAGGAATTCGTTTCTCTTAGCTGTATACCCGTGGTATTTTTGGAGAAATCAATTTGTGATTTGGCGGGTATGACGATGTGACATTCAAAGTGAACAAATGTGTTATCGATCAGAGATAAGCATGGCCTCAAGCCTCACAACCAGGAAATGGTATAAAATTGGAGGTCGCATGGCTAAGTGGTTAGCTGCCAATTAGGGTGTATTGTCACCTGATCTAGAGAAATTTCATTTACTTCTTTAACCTATTTTGATCTTGTCCCTTTCGAGAAATGGTTGCTGATCCCAACTGTTGGTGATAATACATTCGGTGCACTCAAGCGAAATGAGTGACTGGTCATGTTTAGCCTGGGTTACAAGATGTTCTTGTTGAACCCGGTGTATTCCTCTCTAGAGATACACTGTCGGAAGGTGGTCCCATACCTTGCCAGTTGTAATTCATTACCCAATAAGCGCCTGCGGTATTTGAATATATATTATGTATGTGGAACGTGAGATGAAAGCGTTTTGCTAAATGATTATTAGTTATGGTTGATAAACACTATTGTAATATCATAAGAGATTTGATATAAAGAATATTTTGGTTTATCGTAAGGTAAAAACCATCCGTGTTTATGTGTGGATCGGTCTTACGATTATCCTTTCTTTTAAAAGAATTTTAAAAGTTAAACAAATGGTTGGAGTCTACTCACACCAGTCACATGACTGACCCAAAGTATATTTTGCTTCGTTTTCCCTAAACTCTTCGTTGCTCAATTTTGTACGGGCAGTCTAGTAGTCAGGATTTACATATATACTTGGAGAGCTAGGAGCAGGAGGCTTCAGGAGTTTATAGCTATTGTTATTTCTACTGTGTTGTAAGTGTTGTACTCTGGTAATGATATTGTATACAGATACTGGTTTTATTTCAAAGTTATGTTATATAATATATTTATTCGTTCCGCTGTGAGATTCGTGTTTACTCTGATGTTGTTATTATATTCTTCTTCTTCTTCTATTCTAATTTTCTATCTTATCTATTCTCATCCTCTAACTTCTTTCTGTAATAACCCGGAAATCCGAGCCAATTTAAAAATTTTATTTTGGCAATTTTATTGAATTTTGATTATTTAAAATGAATTATTTTAAATAGTAACGACAAAAAATTTAGTTTGAATGGAATTCGAACGTATATATTTATATACGTCGTCATTAGAATATAAAAATTTATTTATATATATAAAAGGAATTGAAAATGGCGCGGTAGTTCGATAATTCGATTTCAAAATTCAAATGAATGTGCCGGGTGCAAAATAAACCGGATTTTAGTGAAACCAAAAATATTTGAATCTAATTGAGAATATCTTTCCAACGAATCCGAAAAATTGAAATTTCATAGCGGGAATCAAAAGTTATGTCCAGTTGAAAATTCAGAATAGTCGCTATGGAATTTCGGCCCTTGAAAATAGCCATTTTGCAAACGACCTCGGATTTCGACGAAACCACTTTTGTAGGATTTGGGATGTAAGGTTATTGCTAGGTTTCAAATTTCATAATTTTTCGAATCAATATGTGAGCGTGGCAAAGGAAAACGCGTTTGACCAGTTTCAGTTGATTTTAATCGACTGGAAAATGGCCATTTTTCAAACGATCTCAGAATTCGACGAAACTAGTTTTGTTAGGACTGTTTCGTTAATACGAAGCTAGAAAATATTTTTCGGGAATTTTTCGAGTTAGTATGTAACCCCAATAAATTGAAATGTGCGTTCAAATTCAATATATTGAGTTATACGTTGATTTTGATGAAAACTGGTCGAAACGATCGAATCAGCCTACGATACATATCCCATTGTGTTCGGAATAGGGGTAATTAGCAAGGGACGACAGGCGGTGGGTCTCGTTTCGAGGTCGAAAATAAAAGTTGCTTTTTAGAAAATTAAATAATAAACTAATATAATAAATATTATAAAACCTTTCTCTCTCACTCTCTCTCCCCTCATAACTGTCAGCAATAAAAAGAGAAAAAAATAGGGAGATCGAACCCACGAACCCGCCGCCCCCTGCGCCTCACCGACGCACTGCGATCCCCCCCCCCCCGATGATCGGCGATCCCCCACCCAACCTCCAAAAAGCTACCGCCCTCCTCCTCGATTGGGAACCGCCCCAACCCCGAAAGCTTCCCAAATCCGGATGTTGCCCAACCACCGCATGCCCTACAACGCCGTCGCTGTGCCTAGCTGCCTCCCACTGGCCTGCGCCGCCATCCCCTACCCAGGCGCCACTCCCTCACCCTCCTCGAATCCAACCACCGTGTGAGCCACCTGATGTCGGATGCGAACTCCGATCAACTCCAGTGACGCCACCAATGACCAACACCGCTCCGACGAAGTCTGGCGCAAGGAACCCTAGAAAAAAAATGCTGTAAATTTTTATCTTTTCTTATTCGGTTCTAAATCTAAGAAAAATACATAATTCTTCGATTATGAACAATATGATTTTTGATTATAGGGAAAATCAAATTTTTGTTTGATAAAAAAAATGAGATTTTTAATGAGATGAATTCCTAAGTGAGATTACGATTTTTAATATGAAAAAGGTTCGATTTTTAATAGGAAAAAGTCTGGATTTTTATTCTTAAAAAGCATTGATCTTTATTTTTGAAAAGCTTTGATTTTAACCATCTAAAGATTTGATTTTTGATTACATAAAAATTCGATTTTTAGTTAGAAAAATCTGATTTTTATATGCATAGATTAAAAGTAAAAATATGATTTTTATAGGAATCAAAAGATTTGATTTTGAAAATTAAAAGATTAGATTTTTGAAATCGAAAGAATTTGATTTTTATTATATGTAGAGATTAAAGATATGATTTTTATCATGTGGGTAGAGTATAAAATAATTTTTAAGTAAGATAGAGGATAAGAATATAATTTTTATTAATGTAGTGATAATAAAAATATAATTTTTATAATATAGAGAAGTTAAAAATATAATTTTTATACTAATGGCACATTAAAAATATGATTTTTATAAAGTAGAAGTAATAAAAATACGATTTTTATATTATATAGATAGTAAAAATTTGATCTTTATATATATAGCGAAACAAAAATCTGATTTTTATTAGATATATGTTGAAATAAAAATGTGATTTTTATATCGATAGAATAAAAATTCGATCTTTATATGTGAAGTAGAAATATAAAAATATAATTTTTATATAGAATGAAGCGTCGAGAAAATATATATAAAGAAGAAATAAAAATACGATTTTTATTTATTGAATGAAGTGATAAAAATATAATTTTTATTATGAACAGCGTAGTAAAGACTCCAAAGGGCGATTGAGTCATTCGTTGGCTCATTTACTCCCAAAGGGCGGGGAAACGCAGTGTTCAGGAATTTTAATCCACATCGGTGGACCGGCCCTGTCGCTTCAAGGGCCCACCTGAGTCTGGATCCTGAGGCTCGGGCTAGAGAGTCTCGAATCGATAGAGGACTATCTTTTGCCTCGGTTCACAGACGGAAATCCAATATCCAAATACGTGACTTTGCGGTTTTGATTGTAGAGCCTAGTATGGCGACATGATATATGGTACCCATGCCGTCTATGATTGATATTTATGATTGAAATTGTTTTAACACTATACACTTATAGTAATAATAAAACAAGAAATTTCACGTATCAAGCATTCTTTGGCTATTATAAGGTAAAACCCTATCCTCCGGCTTGCGTTGCATTGTGTGATGGGACCTGGGTCTTATAATAGCTCCATTTTTCTTTATTTAGCATTGCGCTGTTGTTTTATGCACTGGTGTTCTTAGGAGGAAACCTGTTCCGCGTTAGCGGCGTGGTCCCTTGATTTACCAAACTTTAAAATAAAGATAATTAACTGTTTTAGTTCTCACACCAGTCCCATGACTGACCTGGAGTTTATTTTTTTAACCTAAACTCTGGGTGCCCTTATTTTGACACTGGCAGCTAGTAGTTTTGGTTTTGCAGACTTATATTCACAGGATCCTGATGTATAGCTGGAACGATATCCGGAAAGCTTTGTATCCGTATATCTCCTTCAGTTGTGTTTTGTATTATTTTCCGCTGCTATGTAATGTATTGTAATCTCTGATATTTATCGAATGTATTTTATTTGTTTATACTCTGTATATTCTTGTGTTCTGATGGAATTGTTGTAATATACAATGAAATGTTCTTCTGTCTGCGTTCTTTTGTGTGTTGTTCTCGAAGTATCCGCGCTTTCCTCACCGGGGAAGTTACGGGTCCTTACACTTTCTATTAATGATCTGGAATGTTCGATGCCTGAATAATTGAAATGGGTTTTATGTTGATTTTCTGGGTCAAAAAATCCCAATTCATTATAGTCGTATCAAAGTTGAATGCTAAGTATTTACCTTGGCTCTGTGACGTGACTCAGTAGAGATGGGGTTAGTAATACCCTAGGTTGAGTTTGAGTGTGTATATATGAGAGAACGTATTCGTAGATGTTATAAAAATTGTTTTATATTTTGAAGATTTATTGGTGGAGTTGTTTATGAGTTCTGGTCGACCAGTTTGATCCACTGTATCGGTAGGAGTTTCTAAACACTCAAGTACGATAAACCGACACAGTATGTTTTGAAAAAGGGGTAAATGAAATAATTTTATCCAAAATTATATTTGATATAATAAAATGATTAATATTAGAATTATTATAGTGTTGGTTATTATTATAATCGAATTAGATTATTAAAGTAATATGATTATGTAAATAACCAATTAGAATTCATTTTAAGTGTAATATATAAATTAGATGAAGTAAATATGAATTTGAACCAGAACTGGAATTTAAAACTCTGCACACTTGGGAAAGTGTTTATAAATGGAATTGGATTGAATATATAAGGAAATTTTAAAATCCTGGGAGATTTTATATTTGCTTTACAAGCATTGTGAATAATATTTTGAAATAATTTCAAAAAGGAAATGTTTAATGAGTTTTGAAAGTGGTATAGTATTGAACTCACTTCAATCGCTGGGAAATAACTCTGATGATGCTGGCCACATCATCAGTGTTCATTTTCGAGTTGTAAGTGACGGATTACTACCAAAGAGATTGTTTTTGAATTGTTTTGAGAAAAGCAAGTTTGTTTGAATTCTGAAAAGAAATATTTGAATTTAGGAAAAACTAAGTGGTTTAAAACTTCCAGGAAGGATTGTTTGATTTGAAAACAAATTAATAAAATTTGGGAAAGCAAATTGAAATTGAATCGGATTAGAATGATATCGAATAAAATTGGATTGTGAGACAAGAATCTGAAATGGTATTGGATTTGTGAGTTAGGAGTTTGGAATCGAGAATGGAACTCGAGTTTGAAATAAGATTATGGTTTGGATATAAGAAAACAGCTGGGTTGAGGATAAATTGTTTGGAGTTTGATCGAGATGACGTTGGTATATGCTGAATTTGTAGCAGATGGAGGATATAATGATATGCCCGACAAAAAGGTACAAGTTTATTTATATTTGAGTTTGGTGCTTTATGAGCCTATTTGGCAATCCGCTTGGCTGATTGATTTTCTTTTGGATTGGACAAGGCATAGAGAGGTGAGTTGTTGTTATACCGATTGAGCCGTACAAAGGAGGTGCTGGCGAAATTTTTTAGAAATTTAGAGTGTTAGAAAATTTTCAGAATTTTTGGAAATTTTCGTTAATAAGAATGAATTAATATTTTAATTGATATTAATTGGTTCGGTTAAAATTGAAACTAAGAAGTAAACCAAAGATTTTTAACCCAGCTAATAGAGTTTGTTTTCTACCTTAGCAATTTCGAGGACGATATTATTTTAAGGGGGAAGAATGTAACATCCCGTATTTTTACGATATAATATTTAATTTATTTAATTATTTAAATAGTGATTTAGATATTTAAATGGTTGTTTAATTAAATAATATGGAATATTTAATTAATATTAATAATTAAATAATATATTTAATTCTGGAACTAGTCGGAAATAGTAGAATTCACAATGTTGTGTGAGTTGGATGATTTAACTAATTTAATTCAGTTTATAATTTGAATTATAATAATGATTCTATTTTGTAAATGACGTTAGAACATTTAAATTATATTATAATTATAATCGAGCTCGAAATGGCGCGGCAGTTCGTAATTTGGCGATTCGAACTTTAAACGAATATATAAAATCCGTTTTAAGTCGGATTTCTGTGAAACAAGAAACGTTCGGAGCTGGTGAAGTATATTTTTCTAATAGAAGAGAAAAATCGAGATTTCGTCGTGTAGACTGTGAATTGTGTCCAAATCAAATTTTCGAAAAGTCGCTATGGAATTCCTTTATAATTTATAACGATTTATTTTTATTATAATGGATTTTCAATATAAATTGAATACTAATTTAATCTGGATTTGAAATGTCGAGTTATAAATTCAGATAGGAATATTTTGGGGCTATATTATATTCTATGTGAATATATACGATAATATTAATTTATTAATATTAAATTTAATTATCTTCAAATATATTGATATTTAAATGGGTTTATTTAGAGCTTTAACTTTTGCAAACGAGCTCCGTTTTCGACGAAACTAATTTTGTTGGATCCGGAATATTAAATTATTGTTGGATTTCAATTTTCGTGATTTTTGGAGTCCGTATGTGGCCGTACAGGATTTTAATGTGATAAACAGTCGATAATTTGACTTTTAAAATACGCAGTGTGAGCAAACGGATTTGGAATTCGACGAAACAAGTTTCGTTGGGTCTATAATGTCGAACTATAGCCATATGTCCATTTTCGTTGAATTTGGATATTGTATGTGATCATAGAGATTTTTAACGATAAATACACACAGCGGTTGATTAATAATAAATATTAAATCGAATATAAAAATATTATAACTACCCTATAAATACCCTTATACCTTGTAAACCTAAATTGATCTTTTTGGTCAATCTAAAGAATGCGCCGCTATGTTTTTCCTTCAGTAAAAATATTTCGATCCTCATAAATTCGTATAAACCCAAGTAAAATTCCTAAGAATCATGAAACCAAATTCATTAGCATCCCCTATTCGTAAGCTTCCCGTCCATACCAGTATTTCAACACTCGACGCATTTTTCAGTAGTTCGAAATTTAACGCAGCAAATTAGGGTTATAGGATTTGGGGATTTATGAGCATCAATGTGAAATAGCAGTTGATAATCGGATTCGTGATTCAATTTGGAGTAGACGCGCACCTTCTGGTGAAGTGCGGTGAATAGAAGTGACGCAGTTACCTGTGAGATGCAATGTACATGGAGCGATCGAGTGTGGGTTTGAGGAGCTAGGTTGAAAGAATGTGAAGGGAATAAGTTCTATGATTTTATTTTAAGTTCTAATGGAGAGATGGAGGAGCGGTTGTGATATAAAGAAGGTGAAAGGCCATTGAAGGAGCCTGGAAATGACGACTATATGAGAAGAGGAATTGAGTGGGTATGGGCTTGAAGGAGATGCGCTGAAATGTTGGTGAGGCCAAAAGTAATTAGTTAAATCAAGTTTTATTTAAATTGAAAAATATATGAACTTGTAATATCAATAATTATTGCATGCGATGTCAGAATCTCACAAAACAGGATTCGTTGGGATCATATGGGCGAGAGCTACACAATGGAACTGATTTGGAGTGGATTGGAGCTCGTTTGAATTTATGGAAAAATAAAATGCCTGAACGGAACCCGTTGAACGTATATCGTTATTTAACGATAAAACACCAATGTGAGTAAATCTCACTAACTCTGCCCATTTATATTTTAATAACGTATTTTGAGACTTGATAAATGATGTTTGTGTGTTGTTTGTTTGGATGAACTGCTAATTGATTGGTTGAAATTACAGGTCTAGTAATATATATATATATATTTAATTAAATGTTGATTCTATTTATCAGAATATTTCATATTGAAATGAAATTGATGTTATTTATATTGTTTAACATCTGTGATGTAGGGAAATAGGTTGGAGGGATCCAACTGGATTCCTCAATATTTATAATACTGTTTTTTTTTCATATATTGTGATATATAATGTGATATATAATCCATTATTGATTATGATGACACTGGTTATGTTATTTGGTATTTTAAATACCTTAAGGAACACTAGAATGTAAAAAGGGAATTTCCAAAGTTTATATTAAAAATAAAATATTTAAATAAAATGAATAGGATTTCATAAAAGGAATTATTTGAAAAATAAATAGAATTATTTGGGAAAATGGATAGGATTTTATAAAAAGAAATATTTATAAAATGAATAGGATTTCATAGAAGGAAATATTTGGAAAATGAATAGAATTTTATAAAAGGAAATATTTATAAAATGAATAGGATTTCATAGAAGGAAATATTTGGAAAATGAATAGGATTTCATAGAAGGAAATATTTTGAAAATGAATAGAATTTTATAAAAGGAAATATTTGGAAAAAGAATAGAATTTTATAAAAAGAAAATATTTGGAAAATAAATACTAAATAGAAATCTGTTTTAACAGATAAATGTAAAACATTAATTTAAAGTAGAATTAAATAGAAATCTGTTTGTTAGATCGAAATTTGGACCTAACACCCAAATTGTTATGAACAGTATAGAATTTCAAATGAAGAACAAGGGAAAAGAAAATAACACTCAGAATTTAGAGTGGTTCGGCGTTAACGAGCCTACGTCCACTTTATATCTTATTGATTATGCTTTAAAAGCTAATACAACAATGATTTCTCTCAATATTTCAGTAGTTTGACAACAATGGCGGATTCAGTACTCAATATTGCCAAAAGGCTCCCGAAAAATGCCAAGCTCGGGGCTATTTATAGCTGATTTTGTCAGGCGGATCGCAGACACGTGGCACGAATCCCGAGATCATCGGATCGCATCGCCACCGTTGAAGAAACAGTCAAACTAGCCGTTGTGGACAGGTGTCGTGATTTGCTTGAAAATCGGATCGTGCAGATGGGGAGAATTGGCCCGGATAACAGTTGGGGACACGTGTTGCCAGATCCGTGTGATTCGGATCGCTGAAGACTAGCTCTCGCTTGAACAAGTCAGAGGGTTCGCCATGCACCAGGGGATCGGATCGGTTCGCTCGGGGTATCAATGTAAGCTTGGATCGGATCGCCCAGCTCGCCGTTCGCTGATGAGATGGGGCGATCCGTAGAGACGCGATCCAATATTTGGGCGAGACGATGGTGCGCGATTCGATATCGAACGAAACGATGATGCGTGATCCATTCCTTCATGTTCTTAGATACTGTGGTTTCCTGCTTTCCTCTTACGAATGATCCTGGGTGGCTTGGTCAAAAAGCGAGCCAACATTTTGCCCCCTCGAAGTATGCTTTATCGATGATGGAACATGCTTCGAAGATTCTCATTTACCTTCTCCTGAAGGGACGTAAATCCACAGTCGCATCGGTTCAAATCGACACATGTATGAATCGGATCGCCATAGGGCGACACGGTCCGATTTGGTCATCTGCTCGTCTCGTGCCGAGTACCTAGGCCTTTGTGCGAAACGGGGCGTATTTTCCTTCGAGCCGTGTCGGGCTTTGAGTTTTGTGGGCCATTGTTTCAAAGCGGTCCGTGGGCTTCTATGCGATTCCATCTTTGGATCGTGGCCTGCATGGTGCTTCGTGGACCGAATAAGACAAAGAAGGGGAGACAAACGGTCACCTTCTTTGCCTATATAAGCCGACCCCCTCCCCTTCATTCTCCTTCTTCTTTCTTTTCTACCGAATCGTTTCGCCTACATTATCCAGGAGCGAACCCAAATCTTTTGACCCTTCGAAAATCCAAGCATTCTTTCAATCCTTAGAAAGGTAACTCCACTAAAAGTATTCTTATTTGCGAACGCCACTCTTCCACGAACTTTCTCGACTGGAAACGGTGAGAATTCGTGCTTTTCTGACGAGATCATCATAATGCCATGGCCAAGTGACGTAGAGCTCGGAGTTCGAAGAAGGAAAGGAGAGGAGGAAAACGGAGGAGGAAGAAGAAGACAGAAGGCCGTTTCGGTTCGTGGTCAAAGATGGAAGACGAACGCGAGTGGCGAGACGACAGATCGAGGTGGCCACGAAGGGACGGATCGTGGGAGTCGCAACGGTTCATGAAGGGGCGATCCCTTCATCCGACGATTCGATGGGGGGCGATTCCTATGCTCCGCGAGTCGAAAAGGGGGGCGATCCCTATGCTTTGCGATCCGTCCTACAGCAAACGATACGAAGAAATTTCAGACTTTAATCAACGTCCTGTCACCATAAAACTTTGAACAGTTAGGCTAGAACCGCGACGTTGGACTTTCTGGACTAAATGACATCATGATTTGACTGCATATGACGACTAACGACTTCTGATAACCTTGACTGCTTTCATGCTTTATTATTATTTTTAATAATGCGCACACACAAGCACACACACCGGCACCTGCACACACGGGAGACGGGTAGTGTTAATCTTATTGTTCATATTTTCTCGTCCTAGCAGCAATGTCGAACGATCACTCTTCCTCAAGATCTGTAGCAGAAGCGGAATCCGAGACTCCTGAACAGTATAATCCTCAAATTCCTCCAATTAATCCGGGAGGTGAAGATTCTGGATCTGAGTATGAATCCACAGAATCAGATCCGACAGAAAGTACTTCATCCAGCAACAACTCCGAGTCTGACGAGCGAGCTCCGGACGAAATCCCAGGCGCAGTCGGGATAGATAAATTCTCTGATTCTTTAGCGTCCAAGCTTGACGAGATAAAACTCAAGAGAATCTGCTTAAGACACGGCATTCCTTGGGACGATGTCCTGACACCCGGAAGCGAAGATAGACCCCATCTAGCACCGGAAGGGTATATGGCGATTAGTCGAACAATGTGTCTAGTAGGAGCTATCCCTCCGTTCCCTCCGATTGCCATCGAAACTTTAAGACGACTGGGCATCGCTCCGATGCAGCTCCATCCAAATGCCTACGCATCGTTATATACCTTGTACATTGCATATGCGGAGATCTTACATGCCGAACTTAAATTTAGAGATTTGACGTTCTTCTTTCTTTTCAAGCACTGTTCTTCGGCAACTCCAAACTTCTCCTTCTTTGAGTCGGTGGCGAATAGTAAGGTCTTATACGATGGGTACAGCAATATAGGGGATCCCAAATCAGACTGGTTTTATATCAAGAGACAGGCCGGATGCTCACGAAGATGGCTTAAATCAAGTAAGCTTCGATCATATAATCGAATATCTTGCTCGAGGAGTCTAAGTACTAATATTCTTCCGCTTTTTCCTTCGTTTCGAACAGATCATGTCTTCCCAAAAACGGAGGGTCCTCTATACAGCAATCGGTTAGCCATTCTTTCACAAAGCAGATCCAACTTTCTAAGGATCAAAAAATGCATTACTGACGACAATCTCCATAAGCATCGCCTCCTAGACAGAAGATTTGGACTTGGCACCGGCGGCAAACCCTATAAGTACTTGCCCCCAGCAGAGGGATAGGGGACTTCACAAGCAGTAGAAACAACTAAATTCCGCAAAAGTCCTTCTCCGATAGTCATCCAAGACGACGAAGACTTGAATATATACAGAGGGGATGAGTCCCGTGGTGATGTGTCGAAGGAAATCCCTACCTCTGCTCCAATGGAAACTGTTGGCGATGACGACTTGACAGAAGAACAGTTATTTGACGAGCTGAATAGAATCCCTCTACCCGATATTGAATATATAGAAAAAGACTTCGGCGAGGAGCCTTTCTTTTCTGCTCCCGAAGAGGCGACTGCTTCAACAAGGGGACGAGAAACGGGTCAGATGAGCCTGTCTCCAGGCCCGGGTCTGTTAGGGGGAATTATATGGGATGCACACCTCACACACACTGTCTGACCTTGCACTCTAACTTTGCGGGTACTCAAAGTTTTAATATATTCTTTTCTTTTTTTGCAGGAACGATGTCTCGCAGGAAATCTTATTCGTACCGTTCTCTCCACGAAGGCACCCCCAGCCTTCGTCCGGGTACTGAGCGCCATCGCGGTCCTCCTCATAGGCCGAGCTCCTCGCAACCTCGATCTCCACCCAAATCAACCTCTACCAGGCCTTCGAGTCATCCGACAATCCCGACCGGGGGAAAGACACTTCCAAAAGAGTTGACTCCTCCAAAGATTGCGCCTTCCCACAGTCGGTCGTCCAAAAGGCGTCACGAATCCAAAGATAGGGACAGAGATTCATCCAAAGAAACTGAGCAAGAGAGAAGTGACATTGTCCCGACCAGCCAACCAGAGTTAGCTGCCCCCGGTTCACGGGATTACGTCCACGGTCCCGAGATCCAAGGTAGGCTGGAAAAGCTACGGGAACAATTTCCAGGAATGTTCTTTGACATGATGGTCTTTGTTCCTGCCTTGGAACCGGTCCCTAAAAATTGGGATGATGAAGTTATCGGGCACATCCAGCACGCAGCCAGACAATACGAGATGATGAAAAAACACGCAGTCAATCTTTCGGAAGTCGTCCGAAAACTCGAAGTAGAAGCACATAGGCCTAAAGCAAAACTTGAAAACAACGAGAGGGCTAGGACAAAATTGGAGAAGGACCTGGAAGATGCTCAGGCCCAGCTTGCTTTAGCACGGAGGGACGCTGAAAGTTATAAGACTGAATTAGAGAATTCCAAACAGCGCTTTCATTCTGAACTGGACTCCAATAGCCAAGAAAAAATGGCTTTAAAGAAGGAGGTTGAAGATCTAAAAATGGCCAACGCCGAGTTGAAAACAGCGCAAGGCCATTTTGAAGCTGAGAGAGCTGCCTAGGAGGCGGAAAAAGCGAGTCTAAAAGAAAGTTTGGCTCTGGCAGAAGCAGAAAAGGTGATTTTGAATGACCAGGTTGCGGACGCGGAGAGACGGGCAGCTCTTGCCGAAAAGAACGTTGAGAGCGCCATTGAAATGGCCACTGCTTCTAACAACAAACTCCTTGCAAGAGAGAAAGAGATTGAGGGGTTTGAAGAGATGATTTTTGATTTCCTCGGCCAAGTTCTTAAAACTCGCAACATCTCATGGATCCCGGATTACCATGTTACTTTGGCCAACTTATGGGATGCCATCGTGGAGGGCGAAAAATACAGACTGGGTGTCGAAGAGATCAACGAGGATGAATTGATGAAGAGCATCCTAAGAGACAACGAGCCCGAGGACCTAGCAGAGGGTCGTCGCCTAATCCTGGCAGAAATGGAGAAGGAGAGAACCATGGCTAAAGGTAAAAGCAAAATTGACGAAGGTTCCAGTTCCGCCGCGAAGCCTAAAACCTCCGAAGTTGAGGAGTACCATCCTGACGATCCGGTAATCCCTTTAGGCCTAACTCCCGTGGTTGTTGGAGCATCCGGAACTACTCAAGAGGGAACATCTGCTGAAGGTATCTCTCTCTTTTCCCCACAATTTACTAAAGCAATTGCGAATTGCCGTCGTTTGGCAGAACAACCAATTGAATTAGTAATGTGTGTCTCTCGTAATGCAGGTGGCGAGCCCGTCGACAAAGGCGCTGGAAAAGAGAGAGAAGTGGAGAAGGAGGTTGTCCTGCCGGGTGCTGGTATTGATGTTTCAGAGCGGGCCGAGGTCACAACAGTAGAAGGAAGCATCCCGGCCGCTAGTACCGATGTACCCAAGGATGCTGAGACTATTGAAGCTCTAAAAGACATGGATGGTCGTCATGTGGATGACGAAGAGGACATTACCGGCACCAAAAAGGCCGATGATGATGATGATGAGGAACCCCTGGCCAGCCGAAAAGCCAGACAAGAGAAAGAGTTGGCTTCAAAGAAGGTGGGAGACGAGGCTTTGGACGTAATCCCTCTCGCAGAATTCGATCCCAAAACTGGGATGATAGTGAAAATCCAATCCAAGTCCATCAGCCGGCAGCTTCACTTCGCAAACCCCGATGACTTCCCGGCTTCCCTCTCCAGTAGAAGCAAGAGAAAAGAGATGGAAGAGGAGACCTCAGAAGAGTCGGATGTTCCCCTTGTAGGCAAGCGGAAGAGGAGGAAGGGGGATCCATCTGAAGCCGACAAGGAGAGGCTGGAGAGGCAGAAGCAAGAGAAGAAATCAAAGCGCAAATAGGATGTTTGTTGTTTGTTGATATTTTGTCTTTAGGTTTTCCACTGGCCAGGAAGTGTAATTGTGAGACTGGTCCTCACTTTTTGTTTCTAGGTTGTCTTTCACTTTGTTGATTTGCAGTATATAAACAAGGATTCATCTCTTCTTGCATCATTGTGTATCTGTATTCAGAGAAACTTTCCATGTTTAGTCATTAGCCAACTATTAATAATTATAAATCGGTCAATCAACAGGAAAAAGAAAGTTCATGCTATGTTATACTGTTGTATCAAAGTTTAGTGTTTGCATATGAGTGCATGGTCCCCCCCCAATCAGTCGTTACTGTAGCATCTGACTGGGGTTTACTAGGGATTGGTTAGTACTGTCGGCAAGTTGCCCCCCTATTTCTGAATATGGGGGTATAGGAGATTTCATGGGATAACAGTAGCTCAGTTAGCCCTTGTTCCTTTAGCAGGGAATAATTTCTTTCTCAGCGCTCAATCGGAGACGCTTTTGTACTGTCTCTCTCTCTCTGGAGAGTTAGAGTTTTGCACTTGGAGATTCATTTGCTCCCCGATCCTTCAGCGGGGAGGGAGCTATTTCTCAGCGCTCAATCGGAGACGCCTTTATACTCTCTCTCTCTCTCTGGAGAGTTAGAGTTCGAGCTCAGCGATTCACTCGCCCCCCGATCCTTCAGCGGGGAAGGAGCTCTTTCTCAGCGCTCAATCGGAGACGCCTTTATACTCTCTCTCTCTCTCTGGAGAGTTAGAGTTCATGCTTAGGCAGCTCCGATCATGGTACACCGCCGTTATTCGTGGATGTCGATTTTCGTGTCCTTTATACTCTCTCTCTTCTCTGAAGAGTTAGAGTCACGGATTAAGCAGTCTGCAATCATGCATTCTCATCAAACTCATCCTTGGGGTATACTTTAACCCATTCTCTGTGGATTAAAGCTAGTCGGACAAGCAGTTGGAGCCTTTGCCAAAACTTTGGGTCCCTCCGATTAGTCTACGGGATGAACTGTTGGCACCAGACTTCGGGTACCTGGATTATTCACATTGATTTTTCATAAAAATAAACAAGCAAATAAACAAAGGTGCAATAAAGGCAAATAAAACACAGTATTTTTATAGTGGTTCGGTCGAATCATGACCTACGTCCACTTTATAATCTCTTGCTTTAAGAAATCAGACTATTCTAGGCAAGTCATGCCTTGTACATAGTTTTTTAACAAAGCAAAAGAATAGATTTGAAACTCTCATGTTAAATATGGCCGTAAATGTTGGGCATTCCACACTCTGGGGATTTCCTGTCCATCTACGGTTGCTAGCTTGAAGGTTCCATTATCAAGCTTGCTCAAAATGGAGTACGGTCCTTCCCACTTCGCTCCCATATGAGTTGGGGGTGGGAAGACACGTTTTAGAACCAAGTCTCCGGGTTCCCATGTTCGGACTCAAACCTTTTTGTTGTAATATCGGGCGACCTGCTGTTTGCATCTCAAAGCACGCAGGTCTGCTTCATCCCTCTTTTCTTCGATCATATCCAGGGACTCAAGGAGCAATTCATTATTGGTCATTGGATCATAATAAGTCACCCGATGAGAAGGTACCTTTATCTCAACCGGGATGACTGCTTCCGTTCCAAAAGCAAGAGAAAACGGGGTGTGTCCTGTTGCCGATTTATATGTCGTCCTGTAGGCCCATAGTGCCAAGGGCAATTCATCAGCCCACATGGCCCTAGCCCGCTTCATTCTTCTTTTCAGAATGGACTTAAATTACTTTATTTGCGGCTTCGACTTGCCCGTTTGATTGTGGGCGTGCCACGGAGGTGTACCGATTCTCGATGTGGTATTTTTGGCAGAAGTTTCTGAATTCAGCACTATCAAACTGAGTCCCGTTGTCTGTTATCACAATCTTTGGAATCCCAAATCGACAGATGATGTTTCTTACGATGAAGTTGATCACTCGTTTAGTTGTGATTGTAGTTAGTGGTTCTGCCTCGACCCACTTAGTGAAATAATCTACGGCCACAATAGCGAACTTTGCTCCGCCCCTTGCTATGGGGAGGCTTCCTATGATATCAATTCCCCACATAGCAAAAGGCCATGGACTCATCATTGTTTTTAACTGACTTGGAGGCGCTCTAGGTATCTTTGAGAATCTCTGGCACGCATCGCATCGTCGTGCATATCTTACTGCATCCTTGTTTATGGTAGGCCAGAAATAACCATGCCGCAATACCTTTTTCACCAAAGTTTGCCCTCCAGTGTGGTCGCCACATTCGCCTTCGTGGACTTCTTGCAGCACACGTTTGATGTCATCGTGGGCTATACACCGAAGGAGTGGCATTAAAAACCCTTGTCTATAAAGAACTCCGCCTTGCAGAACGTATCGGGCGGCTTTACGAATCACTTTACGCCTCTCGCTTTTCTTGGTCGGAAGCGCTCCATCCATTAGGAAATTCTTTATAGGGGTCATCCAGGACTCCCTTTCTGGTTCCGTCTCTAGCACTAGGTCGATTTCCATCTGATCAATGTTGGGGGACCGGAGTACTTCAACGGGGGCTAACCCAATCACTTCAGGATCGTTAGAACTAGCCATCTTTGCCAACTTGTCTGCCTGCTGATTTTCTGACTGCGGAATATGAGATATGTTGTAGTGATCAAACCCATTCAGCAGTTCTTTCACTTTCTTCAAGTATAGAATCAATCTCGCACTTTTAGCTTGGAATCTTCCAGTGACTTGATTCACAACTAACTTGGAGTCGCAGAAGATGTTCAGCTTTGTGACTTCTAGTTCCTTTACAATCTTCAATCCGGCTATCAGAGCTTCATATTCGGAATCGTTGTTAGTGGCCTGAAACTCCATTCGGATTGCATAGGTTATCAATCGTTTCTCGGGGGTTTCAAGCACTATTCCAGCGCCGGATCTTTCGTCGTTCCTAGCGCCATCAGTATACAATCTCCAGGCATTTGGATCGAAAAGTAACTTCGAAGGATCCACTTCTTCGTTGGCTATATCTTCTTCAGGGAAAGTGAACTATGCTATGAAGTCGGCTATCGCTTGCCCCCGAATTGACCGTCTGGGCTGAAAGTTCAAGTCAAATTGACTTAACTCAATATTCCATTTGAGTAACCTTCCAGATGCCTCCGGTCTCTGCAAAACTTGCTTGAGTGGATGATCAGTGTATATGGTGATAGGATGTGCCTGAAAGTAGTGCCGAAGTTTTCTGGAGGCAATCAGTAAACTATATGCCAGCTTTTCTATCCGTGGATAATTACGCTCTGCTGCTGTCAATTTTTTGCTCACGTAATACACAGGTCTTTGGACCTTATCCTCTTCCCTTACCAACGCTGAGCTGATCGCATGGGATGACACTGCCAAATACACGAATAAATCCTCGTGATCTATTGGTTTAGATAGAATCGGAGGTTTCTCCAAGTGCCAGAGCAAATTCTGAAATGCTTCTACGCAGTCGGGTGTCCATTTAAAGTGGCGTTTTCCTCGCTTTATTAATTCGAAGAATGGGATGCACTTATCCGTAGCCCTGGAGATAAATCTGCTTAGTGCGGCCACTTTTCCAGCAAGGCTTTGCACATCCCTAATCTGCCTAGGTTCCTGAATATTCCTGATTGCCGCAATTTGGTCAGGATTAATCTCAATACCACGGGAACTGACAATGAATCCCAAGAATTTTCCAGAAGCAACCCCGAATGAACATTTGGTTGGATTGAGTTTCATTCCATACTTTCGAAGAATGCCGAACATCTCCGCCAAATCAGTGGTGTGTTGAGAAGATTGTTTGGACTTAACCAACATATCGTCGACGTATACTTCCATTGTTTTCCCGATCTGGTTATAGAACATCCTGTTGACCAAACGCTGATATGTAGCGCCCGCATTCTTCAAACCAAAGGGCATTACCACATAACAATATAATCCCAGATCGGTGATAAAACTAGTGTGCTCTTGATCTGGAACATGCATCGGAATTTGGTTGTATCCTGAATAAGCATCCATAAATGAGAGAAGCTCGTGACCTACCATCGAGTCTACCAACTGGTCAATTCGAGGTAATGGGAAACTATCTTTTGGACAATCTTTGTTCAAATCCGAAAAGTCGATACACGTTCGCCACTTCCCGTTGGCCTTCTTTACCAGGACTGGGTTCGAAATCCAGTCTGGGTAGGTTGAATCTCTGATAAACCCGTTACTCTTTAGCTTTCCAACCTCTTCTTTCAAGGCAGCGGACCTCTCTGGGCCCAGCATTCGCCTTTTTTGCTTTACTGGAGGATGTTTGGGGTCAATGCTCAAAGAATGGCTCATGATTGATGGGGATATCCCGCACATGTCCGCGTGGGTCCAAGCAAATACATCCAGGTTGTTCTTTAAGAAATTCGTCAATTCTTCAGCAAGGTTCGGACTTAACTGGGATCCAATCTTAAGGACCTTCTCCGGGTCACTGTCATCGATTGGTACATCCACAGTTGCCTCGTTGGGAGTCGCCATTCTGCCCCCGGGCTCTTGATCCTCTCTGGGATCTATGTCCTCGGGCATCTCTCTGGGCAACTCTCCAACGATTGTCCTCTTTGGTTGCTATATGGTCTCCGCCCCCGAAGGGGGAGAAGTGCCTTTAGTTTCGATATCCCCTCCATTGCGAAGTAACTTTAGTTCGGCAACATAACACGCTCGCGCAGCAACTTGATCCCCTCTGACGATACCAATGCCAGCTTCTGTGGGGAATTTCAATAACAAGCACCAAGGGGCTATACAGGCTCTGAACTTTGCGAGGGCCGGTCGGCCCAAGAAGGCATTGTATGGCGATTCAACATCCAAAACCACAAAGGGAAAGATTCTCACTCTCTGGCGTTCTCCTTCCCCAAGTGTAACTGGCAACTCTACATAACCCATTGGAGCGGTGGATGCTCCGTTGAATCCACGGATCCATCCTTGGCAGGGCTTCAAGTCTTTTATTTCAAGATTCATCTGTTCAAAGGCCTTTTTGAAGAGAATATTAACGGAACTCCCGTTGTCCACCAGAACCTTATGAACAGTGGCTGGCCCAATGGGTATTGTAATTACAAGTGGATCTTCAGTTGGAGCATGGACTCCGATGCTTTCTCGTTCTCGGAAAACAACATCATCGGTCATCATCTTCTGCTGCTTCACCGGGATACTGTCCTCGGGGTTGCTACATTCCCCTACCTCGAGGTGTTGTTTGGCCGCATTGACGTATTGATCTAATGCTTTGGAACTATGCCCAGCAAGATAGAGTCCTCCGATCACGGTATTGATAACAATATTCTTTCCTTTTTGCTGAGCAGTCGGCCTAGCAGCAAGTTGATTTTGATTCTGATTCGGGGCCTGCACTGCTTGCCCCCTGTCCCTGGGCGTCACTCTGTATTCATCTAGCTTCCCTTCTCGAAGCAGCCTTTCGACTACATCCCTCAGGTGACGACATTCATTCGTCGAATGGCCATGGATTTGGTGAAAGAGACAAAACTTCCCTGTCTCACGCTCTTTCTCTGTCGACTCTCTAGGAGGTGGCCTCTTATTTTTGAGGACTTCGTACGCATCCATGAAGATATTTTCCAGGGTATCACTTATGGGTGTATAACTTTCAAAGGCCCTGGGACGAGTCCTTCTCTGGGAGTCGTTCCCTCGGCCCCTCTTCCGGTTGTTGCCGTTACCATTGTTATTGTTGTTACCTGGTTGGCGGCCACCCTGATTCTGATTTCCGACGTTAACTTCAACTTTCCCCGAGCTGTCTCCAGTCTGTTTGATGGCGACATTGCTCTGAATTTCCTCTTTATCAGTTGTTTTTACCTTTCGGTTTGCGTATACCTCTTCCCGGCGTAGATGTACATTGGCTTTCTCATAGAATAACTCTCTGGTGTGGGGCGGTTTGCCTGCCAAGTACCTCCCGAATTCAGTGTCCTTATCCACTCCGTCAATCAGTGCTGCGACAATGGTCGGTTCATGAGGATCTTTAACCTCGGTGGCGGCCAAATTGAAACGATCCAGGTACATCTTTAGACTCTCGCCTGGTCGCTGTTTGACAAGGAATAAATCGATCACGCTTTTTGTCTTCTGCGCGTAGATACGGAATTGTTCTACAAACTTCTCGCTCAGCTCCCTGAAGCTAGAAATCGATCTCGCTAGCAGGCGAGTAAACCATAGCAAAGCCACGTCCTCTAGGAATATGGGAAACGCTTTACACTTAACCGCATCAGAAGCGGCGACAGCGGTCATCGACCAAGAGTATCTCATTAGGTGCTGAACAGGATCAGATCTTCCCGCATATCGGTTCATTTGTGGCATGTTGAAACGCCTTGGAAAAGTCGCATCCAAAATATCGTCAGTAAAAGGGGTATGACTGCGGTCGATCCCCCAATCTTCGTTCCGCTGTCCACGGCTGTCGGCCAGAATCTGGTGAACCATGGCTGCGACATTTGCGCTGGTTAAAGGAGGTTCAGGGTCAGCACCTCTGGCCCGACGAGGTTCTCTGATCTCTCTTCGGGGAGTAGCCACAAAATCCGGGGCTCGGACGGGGCTTCGCTGCCCCCTGTTATCACGAATATGCATGCGGCGACAGGGCTGAGGTGGTCTGTTATGTATAGGACTGTTCACATTACAGTTTGTGGGCCCCGCCCCTTGTTCTTCTTCTTCCTGTGAGGGCAGATTCCCGAACCGAAGCTGTTCTATGTTTTCGGCTCTCTCATACGGTCGCCGCGGAGGTCTCGGCGATTCTTCAGATGAAGAAGAATGTACTGGGGTGAGTGGACGAACCGGCGATGCTCTTTGCCTTGCTAGCTCATCAAGTCTTCTATCCATAGCCGTCAAATTTTGCCGCAGGATGGAACTTTCCTGCCTTTGGGCAGCCAACTCATCAAACAACCTATCCCACATTTCGACGAAGCGAGAGAGATCCCCCTCAGTGACAGGAGCGGCAGGATCACAGTGGTCATCATCACTCTCTCTTATGCGCAAAGTGCTCGAACTGGGTCGAGCAGAGGTTCCAGGACGATAGGAGTGGGTCATAGGTTCTTTTCCAGGTCGAGTCGTATTCTGACCATCAGTTCGGATAGCTGCGGTTCGTGGAGGGCGATTCGCTGCGCCCCCCTGAGATCGACTCGTAGTCGTGGTACGCGGAGGCTGCGAGGTGTTGCCTCGGGATCGAGTGACAACCCCTCAAGTGGCACGGATCGTCTCGTTCTCATCGACTCGGAACGAGGTGTCTTCGTCGGATCGGATCGCCCCCTGCGCTCCGCGATCCAGAATTTCTTCGTTGCCCAGTTCGTGCACACTCTCCTCAATCGTTTCGTTGGTCTGCGAAACTTTAGATCTTTTTCCAGCCATGATATCCGAATCGCTGGAATCCTCAAAGAAGCGAATAGTGAAACTTTAAGACTGAGTCTCTCAGTGAAAGCACCAAAAATGTTAGATCGAAATTTGGACCTAACACCCAAATTGTTATGAACAGTATAGAATTTCAAATGAAGAACAAGGGAAAAGAAAATAACACTCAGAATTTATAGTGGTTCGGCGTTAACGAGCCTACGTCCACTTTATATCTTATTGATTATGCTTTAAAAGCTAATACAACAATGATTTCTCTCAATATTTCAGTAGTTTGACAACAATGGCGGATTCAGTACTCAATATTGCCAAAAGGATCCCGAAAAATGCCAAGCTCGGGGCTATTTATAGCTGATTTTGTCAGGCGGATCGCGGACACGTGGCACGAATCCCGAGATCATCGGATCGCATCGCCACCGTTGAAGAAACAATCAAACTAGCCGTTGTGGATAGGTGTCGTGATTTGCTTGAAAATCGGATCGTGCAGATGGGGAGAATTGGCCCGGATAACGGTTGGGGACACGTGTTGCCAGATCCGTGCGATTCGGATCGCTGAAGACTAGCTCTCGCTTGAACAAGTCAGAGGATTCGCCATGCACCAGGGGATCGGATCGGTTCGCTCGGGGTATCAATGTAAGCTTGGATCGGATCGCCCAGCTACGCCGTTCGCTGATGAGATGGGGCGATCCGTAGAGACGCGATCCGATATTTGGGCGAGACGACGGTGCGCGATTCGATATCGAACGAAACGATGATGCGCGATCCATTCCTTCATGTTCTTAGATACTATGGTTTCCTGCTTTCCTCTTACGAATGATCCTGGGTGGATTGGTCAAAAAGCGAGCCAACACTGTTTTAAATAGATAAATTTGGAAGATTAATTTATAAATAATGTTTTATAAATTAAGTAAAATATTTAATATTGGATAAATTTAATATATATAAGTTTGAATTTATGTAGAGAAGTGGAAATCAGTTTTAACACTGATGTTTGAAAATGGAATGTGGTCTTAACCTTTATACAGGGAATTATAAAGAATGGAGTATGAATTTGAAAAGGGAGAATCTATAATAAAAATAGAAATGGAAGTCTGAATGGCTAGAAATAAATAACTTATTTAATAATAAAAACAAGTAATGTGATTTGTAAACAATGTTTATAAACAAAATAAAAATAATTATCAGTGGATAATTTGAATTGTAAATTCAACAGTAAATATAAAATGGGAAATTAGCAATTGTTTTAAAAAGGAAACGATGGAATTTGTTTCGATGTTCGAAATATGAATAGAATTAAAATAAAATCCATAAAGATTTGTAATTAGAATTTGACTAGACCAAATGTTATAAAAATAATTTATTTTAAGAAATTATATATTGAATAAATTGGGATTTGACAAGATAATCAATATTCGGTTTGAAACCGATATTTTATAATCGAATATAGTTATTCGAAAGAGAGTTATCGAATATAGTTATTTGAAAGAGAGTTAATCAAATTTTTGTTATTCGAAAGAGAGTTATCGAATAGAGATTATTCGTGTAATAACCCGGAAAATGTGAACCAGTTTAAAATTTTTAAATTTGGTTATTAACAAGAAATTTGAATGATTAAAATAGCCTATTTCCATAAAATATAGAATTGTGTATAATATGGCCGTTTGAAATTTTGAATACAAACTAAGTCTGACTGTACCGGGTGGAAAATATAACGGATTTTAACGAAACTGAAAATATTTAAATCTGTTTATCAATACCTTTCTAAGATCTGAAAAATCGAAATTTCATAACGGAAATAAAAAGTTATGGCCAAATGAATTTTCTTAAAGGTCGCTATATAGTATATATAGCCCTTGAAAATTGAGATTTTGCATACGACCTCGGAATTCGACGAAACCACTCTTGTTGGGTCCGGGATGTCAAATTATTGCTAAGTTTCAAATTTCGTAAATTTTGAAGCTAGTATGTGAGCGGGGCAAACAATAACGTGTTTGGTCAAATTCTGTTAAAATGGGTCGACCTAAAAATGGCCGTTTTTCAAACGAGCTCAGAATTCGACGAAAGTGGTTTTGATAGGACCGTATCGTCAAAACAAAGCTAGATTTATTTTTCTGGAATTTTTCGATTCAGTTTGTGGCCCTGGCAAATTGAAATGTACGTTTAAATTAAATATCGAATGTTTTATATTTTAATTTGAAAAATAACTGACTGTAACAGTCGAAATGGCCAACGAAACATATCCCATTGTGTCCGGAATGGGGGTATTTAGCTAGGGGCGATAGTCGTTGGGTTTAAAAAGGAGTCCATTTGCAAAAACACTATTTAAAAATTTTCTATAAATATCAACCAATGAGAAATTTTCTTTTAAAAAAAAAAACCTAAAACCCTAAGCCGCCAGACGACACGAACGACTCCCGTAGCTCCTCGCTTCCCCTCCTTTTTCCGATCGCCACAGGCCGTTTCGCCGCCGACCACTGTTGAGGCTTTTGTTCGCCGTACTCCCCTCTCCACATCCGACCTAGCCTCACCACCAACAGAGGCGCCGTCGACGAGTTCGAGCGCTTCAAAGTCGCCGCCTTCCTGGAGCCACCGCCGCCTGGATTCGCCGTCGCACCACCTCAGACAACCGCCGCTGGGAAGCTCTTTCCTCCCTCGACGACGTCCAACAGCCTGATCGTCCTATAGAGCTACGAATCAAAAGAAAAATCAAAACCTAGAATTGAACAGGTTAGGAAACTAACGGGGTATTTAATTTTAAACTGTTTTAACACTTTAAAGCGTTGCAAAACTTTGAAAAATAATATCTTTTTCGTTCTTCAACGAAATTCGATGAAACAGGAGACACCGTGACCGCAAGGAGGCTCTCTACATTCTAGAAGAAGCCGCGGATTTTTCTGACCTTCCTTCGATTTTTAGCACCGCAAGAACCAATGTGAGGAATCTAAACTATTTGTGTGAATGTAATCGCGTTGTATAAATTATATAAGCGAAGTGTAAATTATATACGCATTGTATACCTCATGTACATGTGTTGTATAAGTTATATTAGCGATGTATAAATTATACAAGCGTTGTTTGAAACATATATGCTTTGAATTGTGATGAAATGCAAGTGAATTATTATATTATATATATATATATATACTCCCCTCGTCCACAAACCATGGACGATATTTATTGCTCGTGTTTGACGTGATATTATATGTTATGACGAATGGTTGGAAATAATTGTTTGTGGTTGATGTTATGGTTGAAAAATACCTTTGTGGTTGAAAAATACCTTTGTGGTTGAAAAATACCTTTGTGGTTGAAAAATACCCTCTTGTGGTTGAAACAAAATAGAATAGGATTGTGGAATTGAAAATAAAACATGCCGCCTGCGTGCGAACTAGATGCATGATCCCCATTGTCAAAAACCGCGAGGTTTTAAGGTAGAGCGAGGAGCCGTACTAGGGACGGTCCCAGTTTTAACTACCCTGCCGTTATGCTGCCGAAATTTTCTGAAATATTTATGTGTTAGAATAATTTTCCTTCATTGAAACTATTTACATATACAAACTATATCGAATATTCATGTGTTGAGTTGCAATTCATTCGTTGAGTTGAAATTCATGTGTTGAATATTATTCGAATTTGAACAAATGGCTTTAGCAATAAAATCATATTTTTATATATATACAAGCGATATCGAATATTCATGTGTTGAGTTGCAATTCATTCATTGAGTTGAAATTCATGTGTTGAATATTATTCGAATTTGAACAAATGGCTTTAGCAATAAAAATCACATTTTTATATATATACAAGCGATATCGAATATTCATGTGTTGAGTTGCAATTCATTCGTTGAGTTGAAATTCATGTGTTGAATATTATTTGAATTTAAACAAATGGCTTTAGCAATAAAAATCATATTTTTATATATATACAAACTATATAGTATATTCATGTGTTGAATTCCAATTCATTCGTTGAGTTGAAGTTCATGTGTTGAATGTTATCGCCTTTTAAAAATAAAATGAATCGACATTGAAAACTATATTTTTATGATGAATATGAAGTGTTAAAAATACACATGTGTCGAATAAATATTTTTGATGATAAAAATATTCCTTTTATCATGTATACGCTTAGTTAAAAATACACATGTGTCGAATAAATATTTTTGATGATAAAAATATTCCTTTTATCATGTATACGCTTAGTTAAAAATACACATGTGTCGAATAAATATTTTTGATGATAAAAATATTCCTTTTACCATGTATACGCTTAGTTAAAAATACACATGTGTCGAATAAATATTTTTGATGATAAAAATATTCCTTTTACCATGTATACGCTTAATTAAAAATACACACGTGTTGAAATAAATAATAGTTTGCTTGGAATATTATTATTAGCTTTGTTCTGCATATATATACATGTGCTGAACAGGAAAAATGGATTAGCTGTTGAGTAAAGAAATTATTTGCGTGCCCGACAAATAGGTAAACCTTGATGAGTTGGCTGCGCAATTTTATTTATATATCAACTCCTGTGAATGCCATTGGATGCGGAGTGCTGGTTTTTCTGTGTGAAATAATAAACAACGCCATAGGATAGTAACAATTAATTTTGAACTACACTACATGGCATACTTCTTGACGATAGGCGTACTTCATCATATTCCACATAAGCAATTGGAGCTTGTGTGACGAGGTGGAAGATTTACCATATAAGCAAGAGGCTTGTATGGCGATGACTATGTACTACAGGTTGAACTGATGACTGATATGGACTATATAAATTATAACGATAAATTGCCAGATTAATAAAAACCCCACACGGGTCTAGAGTTGACAATAATCACGTCGCTCTAGTTATTAGATACGGCACATGGACTATTTATTTCCACACGGAAACGGGGTGACGGGAATTTATTCTCTGGAGTGATTATCAGTACATGCTCCCCCGTAAACACCAGAATATATCACTAAAAATATGTGAATGCTTTTAAGGATTTATTGGGTACCTAATACGGCCCAATAAATTTCCAAACCCCTCCCCGTACAAAGGAGGTTATGGCGAAATTTTTCGAAATATTAAGGCGTTAGTGAAATATTTGAAGTGAAAACGAAGTTGAAAATATAAAATGAACCATAGTAGAAATAGTGGAATGAACTATATTTATATATATAAATATAAATATAATTAAAGGAATAGAGGCCGTGCAGTTCGCATTTCGGAATCGTAATTTGAAACGATTAGTATGAGGAATCCGACCATCGGATTTTCCCGAAACCGCAACCGCCGGTTTCGCCTTGGAAATATCTTTCCAACGGCACCAACCTTGTAAAAATCCAGCGGTTGGATTGTCCGGAATGTTTAATTCAAATCTGAGGAAAAACAGCGCCAGAATCGTTTATATTTATATATAAATATAAATATAATTAATTTAAATCGAATAACGACGCTGCAGTTCGAATTTTGAAACCGTAACTTCAAACGACTAGTGTGGAAGTTCCGACCGTCGGATTCTCACAAAACTGGAACCGTTGGGTTCGCTTTGGGAATATCTTCCCACTGATATAGACTTTGTAGAAATCCAACGGTTAGATTTTCCGATATGTGTAAAACAAATTAAGGGAAAAACAGCGCCAGTGCCACGGCACGACCTGAAACGTCGTTTAATTAAATATGGCCATTTTTAAATAAATAAAAATGGCAAAAAATCGTGATAAAATATTATAAGCAACATAGGTTGCAAATAAACCAATTGGGCTTGAATTGTTTGATATTTGATGGTTGTATGTGTATGACATGAAAATAACATTAAATAACTGAAAGATGGATGTCGAATAATATAACCATATAAAGAATCGATTTAAGTTCTAATGACGTGAATTATTTGAAAAGGCCGAGCTAACCCTCATTTCAAATAATTCATCGAGCGATTCGAATTTGGAAAATTCAAAGACGATTCAAGACCGACGATCTTCGTATCGGTTGGATGGGCGCTACTGAGGTTCCTAACCGGAGTAGCTACCGGAAGGGGACGGAAGTAGTAGCCGTCTGAACGTATGTGTTGATTGTATGGATTTGCGAGGAATTTGACGCCTCCGGTTTCGTTCAGACCCAGGACGGACTTGTAAATGGACTGTGTGTCTGACATTGGATTTTGTTCTATACTGATTGATCTCTGTTAAATATATATCTGTTTGGCGGCGGAGAATTTATTCTTTTGCTTAACGCCCTTCTCTGAGACATACGAGCTCAGGGGTTATATATCGATGGAAATCAATCGTATGGAGTGGACTGCCTATGTGGCATGCAAAGATGCTGTGATCAAGGCTTCTTTTGAAAAGCAAAGTCTTGTGGATGATGATCAAAGCAAGGTCTACGTGGCCTGGCTTTGTGTATTTCGTAGATTCGCGAGCCTCACACCTCGGTATGAGTTAAAAACGGGATACGGGCCGCTGGGAGAGCACGACGTTTTTTTCTAGCTATGGTGGTGTCAGTGACTTACCAGCCCTGACATATATATCTATTTTTCACCTATGTGGTTGTTGGAATGCGAGGCGCCTCGATTATAGGTCTGTAAGGACCGGGAAACGTGTGTTCAGGAATTGCCAATCCTCAAACGTAAGAGAGGACCGGCCCAGCCGATCCAGGGGTTACCCAGAGTGTGTAGTCCCGAGGCATTTGCTAGAATGTCTCGAAGCGGAGAGGAGCTTGCCCCTTGCCTCGACTAATGACGGAAATCCAACTTCCAATACGAGATAACGGATTCGATTGTAACTTATATATGGCGACATAGTGGCATGGGACGCTCATGTCGTCTATGATTGATATTTATGATGCTATTCGTTTTTGAAACATATATGCACTAGTAATAATATCAAATGATTTCGCTTTATACGTATCAAGCATATTTGGCTATTATAAGGTAAAACTCTATCCTCCGGCTTGCGTTGCATTGTGTGATGGGACCTGAGTCTTATAATGGCTTCATTCTTTCTAAAAGCATTGCGTTGTTTTAAAAAGAATTTACTTTGTTTTAAATGCACTAGCAATCACTGGAGTAAACCCGTTCCGCGAAAGTGGCGTGGTCCTATGATTAGCTATTACTGTTGTCTAACTGTTAAATAGATTCCTCATACCAGTCCCCATGACTGACTCGTTGTTTGTTTCACTTTGCAAACGCGGGTGCCCTTATTTTCACATGGGCAGCCTAGTACACAGGTGACAGGTGGTTTTTGGTTCTGCACTGCTGCACAGCATGCACTTTTGGCTCATGGCGAGGCTGACTTCATAGAGATGACTTAGATATTTTCCGCCATTACTGTATTTATATTGTGATTCCGCCACTGGCGATGCAGACTGATTTACTTTCCGTATTTCTTACTATATGTATATGTATTCCGCCTTCGGCGATGTAGACTGATACTCTTATTATGTCACTGCATGTATGTATTCCGCCTCTGGCGATGATGACTGATCACGTCCCTTTCTTTTTACTAAGTATATCCCACGTTATGCTATTCTGATATTCCTACATGTTGTGATTCCGCTGTCATATCCATGTAAAATTATTTTATTTATTGTTTCTGCTATTATCTGTACTCTGCTATGATGATTAATGTGTTATTTCCCAATGATTATCCTTAATACCACACCTCGGATTTTGGGATCGTCACAGTTGGTATCAGAGCTTTGGTTAACCTTAGTTCCGGGATCTAACACATTAAACACCTCGTCAGAATAGAATCAGTAGTGTTCTAATGCGAGTAGCTCATTAGAGATAGGATTAGCAATGTCCTAGAATGAGCTAAGCAGATTAGCAAAACAATTTGATCCGTACATCATCATTATCTTTCCTTGTATTCCCTTTCTTTATCATTTATGAAAATTATAAAATCTGTGAGCTTGACTCTTTTCTTGCTTGTACAGTTCTCTTAGATGGCTACACGAGCAGCGACAGCTAGAGGAGGCCGTGGAGGCCGAGGAGATGCAGCAGGAGGACGGGGGAATATCCCCGTAGCTGTGGAGATCCCTATTATTCAGCCACCAGCACCAGAAGACTTTGAGTTAGATAAAGTGGCAAAGAGATACCGAAATCTTGGAGGGAAACCTTTTACTGGCACTGGCACAGTGACCGAAGCTATCGCTTGGCTGAAAACCTGTGAGAAAATCTTCGAAGGTATGGGCATGGGAACTAACAATAAAGCCCGACTTGGCATTTGGCTCCTTCAGGAAGAGGCAGAGCTATGGTGGGATGCCATTACTTCTGGGGATGCAGCTGGTACTATCCGGACTTGGGAGCAGTTCAAGACTTTATTCAATGAGAAGTTTGTACCGGAACAAGCTCTAGAAAGGATGCGGGAGCAATTTGCTAATCTCCAGCAGGGAGACCTCTCTATTCAAGACTATCTGAATAAGTTCACGCAGCTATCGCGCTATGCTCCAGAGCTAGTTTTGACCGACAAAGCGAAGAATAAGAGATTCATTTTTGGGCTGAAGCGCAAATACCATGATAGAGCTATGAGCAACATCAAACTCTCTTTTACAGAACTCGTAGAGATGGCTTGCAACTACGAAGATATGGATGAGAGGCATGCTAGCCAAGACCGCGCTAAGAGCCAAGCAGGGAATAAGCGCAAGACTTCAACTGACCAACCCGAATCTAGTATTACCGCGGCCGCTACTCAAAAACCCGCAAAGATCCCGAAAGGAAACTGCTACAATTGCGGGAAGCCTGGTCATTTCTCTAATGTATGCAAGGCCCCAAAGAAGCCAAAGGCCAATGACTCTGCCGAATGCTACAACTGCCACAAGAAGGGGCACTACAGCAGGAATTGTCCTTTGAAGAAGAGCGCACAAGTGGCCCATGTTTATGACGGGAATACCCCGCCAGCTATCACCGATGGATCAGGTAAACCCGATGTCTTGGGAGGTACCCTTACTATCAAAAATATTCCTGTTTCTGTACTTTTGATATTGGTGCATCACGTAGCTTCAATTCTGGTAACATTGTCCACAAATTAAAATTGAAGCGAAGAAAACTTAAGGAACCAATTAAAGTTCAAAACCCGATAGGAGGTTCTGTTAGTCTCGGTATATATTGTAAAGTGCCTATTTCCTTTTCTCGATACCGATTTCCTTTTGATTCGATTGTCATGGACCTTTCCGAATTTGATATGATATTGGGACTTGACTGGTTGACAACATATAAGGCCGAAGTTAGATGTGCCAAAAGAATCGTGAAAGTTGAAACAAAATCGGGGCATATCACTATACCGTGTCTCGGTTCAGAAATCAATAGAATAGAATTTTGGTCTTCTTTAGAAATTACTCCCCCTTCAATAGAAAAGATACCGGTCGTTAAAAATTATGCGGATGTGTTTGAAGAAGTAGAAAACTTACCGCCGCAAAGAGAAATTGAGTTTAGAATTGATCTAATTCCGAATGCCCGACCAGTAGTACATCCGATAAGAAGAATGGCCCCGAAAGAAAAAGAAGAGCTAAGTAGCCAAACCCGAGAATTACTTTGGAAAGGTCTGATCAGACCAAGCTTTTCAGCATGGGGAGCCGCAGTAGTATTCGTCCCGAAATCAGACGGTACTCTAAGACTTTGCGTCGATTACAGGGATCTAAATAAACAAACACTGAAGAACAAATATCCTTTGCCCCGAATAGACGATCTGTTAGATCAATTAAATGGAGCAACAGTATTCTCCAGAATGGACCTAGCTACAGGTTTCCACCAATTGCGTATAGCAGAAGACTGTGTTCCTTTGACAGCCTTCAGGGGTCCCGATTTATTCTACGAATGGTTAGTAATGCCGTTCGGTTTGTGCAACGCTCCGGCATACTTCGTTGATCTTATGAACAGAGTGTTCCGTGGTGTGTTGAATAAGTTTGTTCTAGTCTTCATCGATGACATTCTAATCTACTCTAAGTCGGAAGAAGAGCATGCAAAACATTTAGAACAAGTGTTGAAAATTCTAAGAAGAAATGTCTTGAAAGCTAAATTTTCTAAGTGTGTCTTCTGGCAGAATGAAGTTAAATTCCTTGGCCACGTCGTATCAAAAGAAGGAATTGCTGTAGACCCAAGCAAAATTACAGCGATACAGAACTGGAAACAACCTACTACACCCACTGAAGTTCGAAGTTTCCTTGGGTTAGCTAGTTACTATCGGAAATTCGTTCAGGATTTTTCAAAGATATCAGGAGTTTTGACAAGGCTTACAAAGAAGCATGAGAAATTCAAATGGACTCCCGAATGTGAAGAAGCTTTCCAGGAGCTGAAACTGAAATTGACAACCGCTCCGGTATTGACAATAATAGAAGGTAACCAAGACTTGACCGTATGGACGGATGCTTCTATTAGAGGGCTAGGGGCAGTGTTAATGCAAAAGGGCCAAGTGATCGCTTATGCTAGTCGTCAACTAAAGCCGCATGAAAGAAACTATGCTACTCATGATCTTGAGTTATTAGCCATCGTGTTTGCTTTAAGAATATGGAGGCATTATTTATTGGGCGAGAAATTCGAACTATATACCGATCATCAATCCTTGAAATATCTGTTCACCTAGAAAGATTTAAACCTGAGGCAACAGCGTTGGTTAGAATTCCTTGCAGCATACGATTTTGAAATTATATACACTCCAGGGAAAGCCAATGTTGTAGCTGATGCGCTCAGCAGAAAAAATGAAATCATTGCCAGTTTTATCATTACTTCTTCCTTGCAAGATAAGATTACTATTCTTCAGAAGGACGATGAATTCATTAAAAGGATTAGCCAGCGGATCCAGGAAGGAAAACCCTCAGATTTTAGCCTCGATAGCCAAGGGGTCCTAAGATTAAAAGGGAGAATTTGTGTGCCTGGAATTCCAGAGCTCAGAAGAGAAATACTTGATGAGTGCCATAAGTCCAAATTAAGTATCCATCCCGGTGTGAGCAAAATGTATAACGATGTCAAACGCACATTCTGGTGGAAGGCGATGAAGAGAGATATTTCAATATATGTTAGCAGATGCTCCACTTGTCAGCTAGTTAAGAGTGACCAGCAAAAATTGGCTGGGTTATTACAACCATTAGAAATTCCTGGATGGAAATGGGAACAAATCTCGATGGACTTCATCGATGTCCTGCCTCGGACTAGAAAAGGAAACGACAGTATATGGGTAATCGTAGATCGCTTCACGAAGACTGCCCATTTCATACCTGTCCGTTCCAACAGAACGGCTCAAAGTCTGGCACAAATTTACTTCAAGGAAATAGTTAAACTTCATGGAGTACCGCTCAGTATAGTCAGCGATAGAGATCCCCTATTTACTAGCAAATTCTGGGAAGCATTCCAAGAAGAATTGGGAACCAAATTGAATCTAAGCACCGCTTATCACCCTCAAACAGACGGCCAAACTGAACGGGTGAATAGAATTTTAGAAGATTTGCTGCGGGCTTGCGTTATTGATTTTGGAGGCTCATGGGAAGATCATTTACACTTAGCAGAATTCTCTTACAACAATAGCTATCAAGCAAGTTTGGGAATGTCCCCATTTGAAGCACTATACGGTAGACCGTGCAGATCTCCCGCATGTTGGGTAGAACCTGGCAACAGACTTGTGTTAGGGCCCGATATGATTCAAGAAGCATCGGATAAAGTCGATTTCATTAAGAAGCGATTAAAAACCGCACAGAGCCGACATAAAAGCTATGCTGATGCGAGAAGAAGGGATATATCGTTTGCCGTTGGCGATTATGTTTATTTAAGAGTTTCTCCAATGCGAGGGGTAATCAGATTTGGCAAGACTGGGAAGTTGGCACCGAGATTTATTGGTCCCTTTCCTATACTTGAACGGATTGGAACTCTTGCATATAGGGTTTCATTACCTAATTGGTTGCCTGGTATACATGATGTGTTCCACGTATCTCAACTCAGAAAACATGTTCATGATCCCGACCTTATTGTGGAAGAAGCAGCACAACATGATATTGACATAACTCCAGAATTAGCACTCAGTAGAGAGCCATTAAAGATAGTTGGCAAAGAAACCAGAGAGCTAAGGAGGAAAAAGATTCATTTAGTCAAAGTGCAGTGGAGTAGTGATCCTAGAGACTGTACTTGGGAGACTGAGGAAAGCATTAAACAAGCCTATCCCAAATGCAGAGTGGACATCTCTGACTAACTCGGTGCAAGGTACCTTTACAATACTTTGCATTTACATTTTATTTCCTGCTTAACTGTTATTTCCTTTTCGAGGACGAAAAGTTTTAAGTGGGGGAGATTGTAATAACCCGGAAAATGTGAACCAGTTTAAAATTTTTAAATTTGGTTACTAACAAGAAATTTGAATGATTAAAATAGCCTATTTCCATAAAATATAGAATTGTGTATAATATGGTCGTTTGAAATTTTGAATACAGACTAAGTCTGACTGTACCGGGTGGAAAATATAACGGATTTTAACGAAACTGAAAATATTTAAATCTGTTTATCAATACCTTTCTAACGAATCTGAAAAATCGAAATTTCATAACGGAAATCAAAAGTTATGGCTAAATGAATTTTCTGAAAGGTCGCTATATAGTATATATAGCCCTTGAAAATTGAGATTTTGCATACGACCTCGGAATTCGACGAAACCACTCTTGTTGGGTCCGGGATGTCAAATTATTGCTAAGTTTCAAATTTCGTAAATTTTGAAGCTAGTATGTGAGCGGGGCAAACAATAACGTGTTTGGTCAAATTCTGTTAAAATGGGTCGACCTAAAAATGGCCGTTTTTCAAACAAGCTCAGAATTCGACGAAACTGGTTTTGTTAGGACCGTATCATCAAAACAAAGCTAGATTTATTTTTCTGGAATTTTTCGATTCAGTTTGTGGCCCTGGCAAATTGAAATGTACGTTTAAATTAAATATCGAATGTTTTATGTTTTAATTTGAAAAATAACTGACTGTAACAGTCGAAATGGCCAACGAAACATATCCCATTGTGTCCGGAATGGGGGTATTTAGCTAGGGGCGATAGTCGTTGGGTTTAAAAAGGAGTCCGTTTGCAAAAACACTATTTAAAAATTTTCTATAAATATCGACCAATGAGAAATTTTCTTTTAAAAAAAAAACCTAAAACCCTAAGCCGCCAGACGACACGAACGACTCCCGTAGCTCCTCGCTTCCCCTCCTTTTTCCGATCGCCACAGGCCGTTTCGCCGCCGACCACTGTTGAGGCTTTTGTTCGCCGTACTCCCCTCTCCACATCCGACCTAGCCTCACCACCAACAGAGGCGCCGTCGACGAGTTCGAGCGCTTCAAAGTCGCCGCCTTCCTGGAGCCACCGCCGCCTGGATTCGCCGTCGCACCACCTCAGACAACCGCCGCTGGGAAGCTCTTTCCTCCCTCGACGACGTCCAACAGCCTGATCGTCCTATAGAGCTACGAATCAAAAGAAAAATCAAAACCTAGAATTGAACAGGTTAGGAAACTAACGGGGTATTTAATTTTAAACTGTTTTAACACTTTAAAGCGTTGCAAAACTTTGAAAAATAATATCTTTTTCGTTCTTCAACGAAATTCGATGAAACAGGAGACACCGTGACCGCAAGGAGGCTCTCTACATTCTAGAAGAAGCCGCGGATTTTTCTGACCTTCCTTCGATTTTTAGCACCGCAAGAACCAATGTGAGGAATCTAAACTATTTGTGTGAATGTAATCGCGTTGTATAAATTATATAAGCGAAGTGTAAATTATATACGCATTGTATACCTCATGTACATGTGTTGTATAAGTTATATTAGCGATGTATAAATTATACAAGCGTTGTTTGAAACATATATGCTTTGAATTGTGATGAAATGCAAGTGAATTATTATATTATATATATATATATACTCCCCTCGTCCACAAACCATGGACGATATTTATTGCTCGTGTTTGACGTGATATTATATGTTATGACGAATGGTTGGAAATAATTGTTTGTGGTTGATGTTATGGTTGAAAAATACCTTTGTGGTTGAAAAATACCTTTGTGGTTGAAAAATACCCTCTTGTGGTTGAAACAAAATAGAATAGGATTGTGGAATTGAAAATAAAACATGCCGCCTGCGTGCGAACTAGATGCATGATCCCCATTGTCAAAAACCGCGAGGTTTTAAGGTAGAGCGAGGAGCCGTACTAGGGACGGTCCCAGTTTTAACTACCCTGCCGTTATGCTGCCGAAATTTTCTGAAATATTTATGTGTTAGAATAATTTTCCTTCATTGAAACTATTTACATATACAAACTATATCGAATATTCATGTGTTGAGTTGCAATTCATTCGTTGAGTTGAAATTCATGTGTTGAATATTATTCGAATTTGAACAAATGGCTTTAGCAATAAAAATCATATTTTTATATATATACAAGCGATATCGAATATTCATGTGTTGAGTTGCAATTCATTCGTTGAGTTGAAATTCATGTGTTGAATATTATTCGAATTTGAACAAATGGCTTTAGCAATAAAAATCACATTTTTATATATGTACAAGCGATATCGAATATTCATGTGTTGAGTTGCAATTCATTCGTTGAGTTGAAATTCATGTGTTGAATATTATTTGAATTTAAACAAATGGCTTTAGCAATAAAAATCATATTTTTATATATATACAAACTATATAGTATATTCATGTGTTGAATTCCAATTCATTCGTTGAGTTGAAGTTCATGTGTTGAATGTTATCGCCTTTTAAAAATAAAATGAATCGACATTGAAAACTATATTTTTATGATGAATATGAAGTGTTAAAAATACACATGTGTCGAATAAATATTTTTGATGATAAAAATATTCCTTTTATCATGTATACGCTTAGTTAAAAATACACATGTGTCGAATAAATATTTTTGATGATAAAAATATTCCTTTTATCATGTATACGCTTAGTTAAAAATACACATGTGTCGAATAAATATTTTTGATGATAAAAATATTCCTTTTATCATGTATACGCTTAGTTAAAAATACACATGTGTCGAATAAATATTTTTGATGATAAAAATATTCCTTTTACCATGTATACGCTTAGTTAAAAATACACATGTGTCGAACAAATATTTTTGATGATAAAAATATTCCTTTTACCATGTATACGCTTAGTTAAAAATACACACGTGTTGAAATAAATAATAGTTTGCTAGGAATATTATTATTAGCTTTGTTCTGCATATATATACATGTGCTGAACAGGAAAAATGGATTAGCTGTTGAGTAAAGAAATTATTTGCGTGCCCGACAAATAGGTAAACCTTGATGAGTTGGCTGCGCAATTTTATTTATATATCAACTCATGTGAATGCCATTGGATGCGGAGTGCTGGTTTTTCTGTGTGAAATAATAAACAACGCCATAGGATAGTAACAATTAATTTTGAACTACACTACATGGCATACTTCTTGACGATAGGCGTACTTCATCATATTCCACATAAGCAATTGGAGCTTGTGTGACGAGGTGGAAGATTTACCATATAAGCAAGAGGCTTGTATGGCAATGACTATGTACTACAGGTTGAACTGATGACTGATATGGACTATATAAATTATAACGATAAATTGCCAGATTAATAAAAACCCCACACGGGTCTATAGTTGACAATAATCACGTCGCTCTAGTTATTAGATACGGCACATGGACTATTTATTTCCACACGGAAACGGGGTGACGGGAATTTATTCTCTGGAGTGATTATCAGTACATGCTCCCCCGTAAACACCAGAATATATCACTAAAAATATGTGAATGCTTTTTAGGATTTATTGGGTACCTAATACGGCCCAATAAATTTCCTAACCCCTCCCCGTACAAAGGAGGTTATGGCGAAATTTTTCGAAATATTAAGGCGTTAGTGAAATATTTGAAGTGAAAACGAAGTTGAAAATATAAAATAAACTATAGTAGAAATAGTGGAATGAACTATATTTATATATATAAATATAAATATAATTAAAGGAATAGAGGCCGTGCAGTTCGCATTTCGGAATCGTAATTTGAAACGATTAGTACGAGGAATCCGACCATCAGATTTTCCCGAAACCACACCACCGGGTTCGCCTTGGAAATTTCTTTCCAACGGCACCAACCTTGTAAAAATCCAGCGGTTGGATTGTCCGGAATGTTTAATTCAAATCTGAGGAAAAACAGCGCCAGAATCGTTTATATTTATATATAAATATAAATATAATTAATTTAAATCGAATAACGACGCTGCAGTTCGAATTTTGAAACCGTAACTTCAAACGACTAGTGTGGAAGATCCGACCGTCGGATTCTCACAAAACTGGAACCGTTGGGTTCGCTTTGGGAATATCTTCCCACAGATATAGACTTTGTAGAAATCCAACGGTTAGATTTTCCGATATGTGTAAAACAAATTAAGGGAAAAACAGCGCCAGTGCCACGGCACGACCTGAAACGTCGTTTAATTAAATATGGCCATTTTTAAATAAATAAAAATGGCGAAAAATCGTGATAAAATATTATAAGCAACATAGGTTGCAAATAAACCAATTGGGCTTGAATTGTTTGATATTTGATGGTTGTATGTGTATGACATGAAAATAACATTAAATAACTGAAAGATGGATGTCGAATAATATAACCATATAAAGAATCGATTTAAGTTCTAATGACGTGAATTATTTGAAAAGGCCGAGCTAACCCTCATTTCAAATAATTCATCGAGCGATTCGAATTTGGAAAATGCAAAGACGATTCAAGACCGACGATCTTCGTATCGGTTGGATGGGCGCTACTGAGGTTCCTAACCGGAGTAGCTACCGGAAGGGGACGGAAGTAGTAGCCGTCTCAACGTATGTGTTGATTGTATGGATTTGCGAGGAATTTGACGCCTCCGGTTTCGTTCAGACCCAGGACGGACTTGTAAATGGACTGTGTGTCTGACATTGGATTTTGTTCTATACTGATTGATCTCTGTTAAATATATATCTGTTTGGCGGCGGAGA